>JAREYC010000008.1:43210000-44460000 GCA_030015325.1 Cryptoblepharus egeriae | reverse complement strand
AGTGACATCATGTGATGCCAGAGCTCCTCCATCTCTACCAAAAAAAGTCCCATTGTGTTAAATGGTAGTTACTCCCAAGAAAGTATTGATTGCAGCCTGAGTGCCCCATTCTAAGATGGTGGTGCCCAGTCCCAGATTCCAAGATAGCTGTACCCCACTTTTCACAAACCCCCTGAAATGAAGTTATGATCCCCCAAGGGGGTCTGACCCCCCACTTTGAGAACCACTGCCCTTGTTCCATCAAGATTCACCTGGAGGCAGCAAACACAGCCAGGCTCTGTTACAAATCTTCCAAGTTCCATTCTCTGCCCTCATTAGGTGTCACTAGGATCTGCCCCAACCTTGCCAAGCTTCTCCCCCATCAATCTGTCAGGCTCTGCCCCACATCTCAGGTTCTGCACCTTAGGAGACCTGCCAGTTCAAGCCATCTATGGCAGGGACAGCTCTACATTTTGCATGGTGTCCCAACACATTGTATAAGCTGCCCTCCCTTTTGCTATCAGAGCTATTGGAAGCAAAGCAGAAGGATCAGGACAAAATTTAATGCTTCGCTGACCCAAGCCACATCACATATGATTCAAATACTTATTATTTTCAGGGAGCTCCTTATATAGAGTGAGGGCCAATTAGCTGGTCATAGCTGGTGTGTCGCCCCTGCCGGTACTCACCACAGGTCATCCTCATATTCATTCATTCATTCATTCATTCATTCATTCATTCATTCATTCATTCATTGGCATCCTTCAGTCTCGAAAGACTATGGTATCATGCTCTGATTGGAGGTCCTGAAACATCTAGTGTGGCTAAAAAGGCCAATTCGAGAGGGGCAATCCCTTCCACAATGAGGACAAATAAATTCCATCCCCTGTCCAGGCCCCAGGTTTCGCTGCTTTCGGGTTTGTCTCTTTGCTTTAGCCTGCCGAACAAGTGTGTCTTCCAGTTGGAGAAGGCCATGCTGGGTCTTTTGCCTCCACGCTGAACGATTGGAGGTCAAGGTTTCCCAGCTGTTGATGTCCATTCCCAAGGCCTTTAGATCCCCCCTGCAGATGTCTTTGTATCGCAGCTGTGGTCTCCCTCTAGGGCACTTTCCCTGCACTAATTCTCCATATAGGAGATCTTTTGGAATCTGACCATCAGCCATTCTCACGACATGCCCAAGCCAGCGTAGACGCCGCTGTTTCAGAAGTGTGAACATGCTAGAGATTCCAGCATGTTCCAAGACTGCGTCGTTTGAAACTTTGTCACGCCAGGTGATGTCAAGAATACGTCAAAGACAGCGCATATGGAAGGTGTTCAGCTTTCTCTCCTGCTATGCATAAAGGGTCCAAGACTCGCTGCAGTACAAGAGTGTGCTCAGGACGCAAGCTCTATAGATCTGGATCTTTGTATATTCCGCCAGCTTCTTATAAAGCCATACTCTCTTTGTAAGCTTGGAGAACGTCGTAGCTGCTTTACCGATACGTTTATTCAGCTCAGTATCTAAGGAGAGAGTGTCAGAGATAGTTGAGCCGAGGTACACAAAGTCATGGACAACCTCCAGTTCATGTTCAGAGATTGTGATACCGGGAGGTGGATCCACACCCTGACCCATGACTTGTGTTTTCTTCAAGCTGATTGTTAGTCCAAAGTCTTGGCAGGCTTTGCTAAAACAGTCCATAAGTTGTTGAAGGCCTTCAGCAGAGTGAGCAGTAACAGCAGCAGCATCGGCGAAGAGGAACTCCCGCAAGCATTTCAGCTGGACTTTGGACTTTGCTCTTAGTCTGGAAGAATTTGTAGAGTTTTCCGTATGATCTGGTCCAGAGATAGATTCCCTCTGTTGCATTTCCAAAGGCATGCTTCAGCATGACTGCAAAAAAGATCCCAAATAAAGTTGGTGCGAGGATGCAGCTCTGCTTCACTCCACTTCGGATGTGAAAGGAGTCTGATGTTAAGCCATCAAAAACTACAGTGCCCTTCATGTCCTCGTGAAAAGACCTGATGATGTTGAGGAGCTTAGGTGGGCATCCAATCTTGGGGAGGATTTTAAAAAGGCCATCCCTACTAACCAAATCAAAAGCCTTTGTAAGATCTATGAAGGCTACAAAGAGTGGCTGACTTTGTTCCCTACATTTCTCTTGTAACTGTCTAAGGGAAAATACCATATCAGTGGTGGACCTGTTGGCTCAAAATCCACACTGTGATTCAGGATAGATTCTCTCTGCAAGCACCTAAAGCCTCTTCAGTATGACTCGGGCAAGCAGCTTCCCTACAACACTAAGAAGAGAGACGCCACGGTAGTTGTTACAGTCACCCCTGTCACCCTTGTTCTTGTACAGTGTGACAATATTAGCATCCTTCATGTCCTGTGGTACTCCACCTTCCCTCCAACAAAGGCAGAATATCTAGTACAGTTCAGTGGAAATGGTCCCTCTACAGCACCTCAGAACTTTAGCAGGGATGTTATCTTTCCCGGGTGCCTTGCCAGAAGCAAGGGAATCCAGGGCTTCATTTAGTTCTTCTAAAGTTGGTTCACTGAGAAGCTCCTCCAAGACAGGCAGGCACTCAATGTTGTTTAATGTTCTTCAGTTACTGCATTTTCTCTGGAGTATAGCTCTGGAGTATATTTCTCTGTGTATAGCTCATATTCTCTGGAGTATACTCTGGAGTATAGCTCTGGAGTATAGCTCTGGATTATAGCTCAGTCCAGTGCTGCACCCAGCGTGCCATCTGCTGTGCTCGGTCCTGGATGACCTCACCTGTAGCGGACTTAAGCGGGGCAGATTTCCTCACTGTTGGACCTAAGGCCTGCTTGATGCCATCGTACATCCCCTTGATGTTGCCTGTGTCACCTGCTACCTGGATCTGAGAGCAAAGCTGCAGCCAATAATTGTTAGCACATCTCCTGGCAATCTGTTGGACTTTGCTATGAGCGGCTCACAGGGCTTGAAGGTTGCACTCACTAGAACAGGCTTTATATGCAATTATATGCATATATAATTTATATGCAACTAAACATTAATTAGCTGCTGGAAGGCAGGTGGAAAAAGGTGCTGGTACTGAGTACTGGTGGGTATGCCCAGAAAAAAGCCCTGGTTATGGCACGAAAGGCAGAAGCATAGCAATCATTGGATGGGAGTGGTTGTCTCTGTGTTTGTTTTGACACTCCTGACTGCTTCTGCTCTGGCAGCTCAGTGGCTTATAAAGTATTGCCACCTGTCCAGAAAGAAATGGATCAACCTGCTCCTAGAATCATAGAATCATAGAATCCTAGAGTTGAAAGGGACCTAGTAGGTCATCTAGTCCAACCCCCTGCCTGCAGCAGGAAATCCTCCTACATCATCCCCGACAGGTACTTGTCAAGCCTATGCTTGAAGACCCCCAGTGAGGGAGAGTCCACCACCTCCCTTGGCAATCTGTTCCACTGCTGAACCACCCTCACCGTCAGGAATTTTTTCCGGATATCCAACCGGAATCTCCTCTCTTGCAGTTTGTACCCATTGGTTCTAGTTCTGCTTTCAGAAGCAGCTATGAACAAATGAGCCCCTTCATCCCTATGACAGCACTTCAGGTATCTGAAGAGGGCAATCATGTCTCCCCTCAGCCTCTTCTTCTCCAGGCTGAACATCCCAAGTTCCCCCAACCTTTCCTCATAGGGTTTCCCTTCCATCCCACTTATCATTCTTGTCGCTCTCCTCTGGACTTGCTCCAGCTTGGCTGCATCTTTCTTAAAGTGAGGTGCCCAGAACTGAACACAGTACTCAAGGTGAGGTCTGACCAATGCAGAGTAAAGAGGAACTAGAACTTCTTGTGACTTGAAACTACAGTCCTCTTAATGCAGCCTAAAATGGCATTTGCCTTCTTTGCAGACACATCACACTGCTGACTCATGTTCAGCTTGTGATCCACGGTGACTCCAAGATCCCGCTCACATGTTGTGCTGCCAAGCCACATATCCCCCATTTTATACTTGTGTTTTTGGTTTTTATTGCCCAAATTCAGAACTTTGCACTTCTCCCTGTTGAAGTTCATTCTATTTGTTACAGCCCAGGATTCCAGTTTATCCAGATCCTCCTGGAGGTTTCTCCTGTCTTCTGTTGTGTTTGCTACTCCTCCCAGCTTGGTGTCATCCGCAAATTTGATCAGGCACCCCCATATCCCTTCCTCCAAGTCATTGATGAAAATGTTAAAGAGAACCGGGCCCAAGACAGAGCCTTGGGGTACCCCACTTGAAACCGATCTCCAGGTTTATGCAGACCCATTTACTAAAACCCTTTGGGTGCGGCCGTTGAGCCAGTTGCGGATCCACCTAACGATTGTCTCGTCTAGCCCATATTTTTCCAACTTCCCAATTAAAATGTCATGTGGGACTTTGTCAAATGCTTTGCTGAAGTCAAGATAAATGACATCCACAGCATTGCCACTGTCCAGTAAACTCGTAACCTGATCAAAAAAGGAGATCAGAGTTGTCTGGCAAGATTTATTCTTGGTAAGTCCATGCTGGGTTGTTTTGATCACCAAGTACTTGTCTAGATGTGCACAAATTGTGTGTTTTATGATTTGCTCTAATATCTTGGCCGGGATTGAAGTCAAACTGACTGATCTATAATTTCCCAGGTCTTCTTTTTTCCCCTTCTTAAAGACTGGGACTACATTCGCCCTCTTCCAGTCCAGTGGCACTTCTCCACTCCTCAAGGACTTCTCAAAGATGATTGACAGAGGCTCTGCAAGGACATCTGTGAGTTCCTTAAGAACTTGAGGATGCAGCTCATCTGGTCCAAATGACTTGAATTCATTTAGGCCAGCTAAGTGGTTACGAACCAGTTCTCTGTCAAACATAATCTGCTGTTCTGCACCATCCATGTTACCATTACCTCTTTGTGGATGCAAGCACATCCCCACATCAGCCAATGATCCCCCACCCCTATTTGCGCAGCCCTCCGTCCCAGAATAGACAGACGCAAAGTAGGAGTTGAGCAGCTCTGCCTTCCCCTTCCTGTGCCTTTCCTTGCACTTTGATCGGCAGGAATCAGCAGGTGAAGCATTTTGCCATATGGAACAAATCCATATACCTGACTAATGTCTGCATAGCAAGTTGGTATTTAAGTCACTGGACCAGGCCTGATTCAAAAGCTGGCACACAGTATAGCACAGCTGTATTTCCAGACTCACGTGTTCCAAATTAGACAGCAGGGCGCTCTCTGATCCACTGGACTTAACTTGGACACACATGCCCCAAACAGTAGGCTACCCCCAGTGCTCACTATTACATCACCAAAGCATGCTTGTTTAGGTTCCTGCAGACACACCATGTTTGAGTTTGCTAGTTAGTTGAAGGCTCTTTACCATGCTCTCATGTGTCAAAAGAGCCACCGATATATTCATCACATGTGCACATTACATTGTACCATTTTCCAAACAGAACTGTTATCCCTGCAGGAAATTTGCTGTGTGTGAATCTGCAACTCTGGCTGTCAGTGTTTTCCTTTCCATCTCTTCCACTGACCAGCATTCAATCTGCAGACATCTCCAGAGAAGCTCTTGAGAGACCTTGGCACTGCATCTGTTTGTTGTGTTCGCCAGCATCAAGGGCCTCAGCTACAGAACAGCTGCTGGAGGTTGACACTTTTGAGGGAACGGCCAAGGCAGCTTGGGCATGTTTTGTTTGTACAACAGAGCTTTATTCCTTTCTAGCACTACAGATTTGTAGTCTGAGGTCTGTAGGCTGTCTTTGACTCTTTCCTTCTGGCAGCTCTAGTCCTCATATACAGCAGATGTAGCAATAAGTCTGTACTTGGAGTCTGGACTTGTACACCTGCTGATGGGTATCCACTTGGTGGAATGCAACTTGAAGGTTTTGCCCAAAACATTAGAAGACATGCTACAGACATAGACCTGCTTAGCTGTGCAGAAAAGTAGAGACTCAGGGTGCAATCATAAACAATTTAGGCCGCATAACTCACCTGCTTTCTGTTCCCATTGTGGTGTGGGAAGGCTGGCACTCTTACTGGAACTTATGCCAGCCTAACTGGGGTTTAGGTTTGCTGCCTCAAGATGTAAGAATGGACTGCAGCAGTGATGGCTAACCTTTTGGCACTGAGGACACCAGGCACTCACAGTGGGCCCACCCCACCCCACCCCACCCCAGCATGCATGCCATAGGTTTGCCACCACTGTATATCACTACAAACTCCACACAGGGTAATCACATTGTGAATACATTCATACCAAATTCTCTGAAAATTGAAAAGTCACATAGCAGTTGTGTACTAAATGGGTGACAACTGTGAACATGTGAACCTGCTTTACACCAAATTGGACCCTTGATTCAACTCGCTCAGTACTGCCAACAGTCACAGACAGAGGCTGCAGCCTGGGTCTGAGAATCAGAAGTCCTTTCCAGCCTCGCTTGAAGATACTGTGAACTGAGCCTGGGATCTTGGGCATGTGAAGTAGCTACTCTACCATAAAGCTACCCAACCCCATTTCTCTCTGATATGCTAGCTTTTTAGTTGCAGGGACTTTTCAATAAACAGCACACATTCAAAGATGACTTCCTCCATCTTAGGAAGGTGCCAAAAATACAATCCTAACGTAGGCTGGCACAACTCATTGGTCTTCCCATTCCCGTAGTAATGTAGGGAGCAAGGGCATGTTTGTGCACTGACCTAACCCTCATCCAGGAGTGGCACAAAAGTATCTTACAACACTTTTCTGACACCACCAAAAGAGCACAGGTATTATGCTGGAGCTTAGGTTGGCCTAACTGGAGCTTAGGATTGCAGCCTATGGCTGCAATCCTAAAGACACTTTCTTGGGAGTAAGACCCATTGAACATAATGGGGCTTACTTTTGAGTATACATGGTTAGGATTGTGCTCTATGTCTTACAGCAGATCTAATGAACAGAAGCTTCCCTCTAATTGCAATTGTTTGGACATATGTTCCCAATCAGCTGGAGATCTCTACTATAGTCCTCCTCTTTGGCCATGTCCTCCTTGCTAGCATGCCATCGAGTAGCCCAGGGATTCTTGTAGCACAAGGTGAAAAGTTGCTGATCCCTTGTTCTTCACCTTTGTCACTGATGAGCAGGCAGGTGATTGTGGTATTGAAAGAGAGCCCAGTTATGCTAAAACAGGCTTCCCAGATGACCGGAAACAGCCAGACATGTCAGGCTTTTGCTTACTGGACCAGACCATCTGGTCTAATAAGCAAATGTCTGGCCATCTGGGAGTAGGAGGGTGATAGGGGGCACTCAGGGGCACCCGTGGCATGGTGCAGCTAAGTTTTGGCTGGCCAAGCAGGTATTATGGGTAGGATTACGCGCAGCATTGGAGGCTGCAGAGCGCACATGTGCATGTTGCTTCTATGTAGGAAGCAACACTTCTTACTGGTGGAGCCGGCGAGGTCCCCACAGCAGATGCTCTGCCCATGCTGGCTCCCACAGTAGGAAATGTTGCTTCTGTAATAGAAGCAACACGCGCATGTGCACTGTAATCCTACCCATAATAGCTGCTTGGCTGGCCAAAACTCAGTTGCACCGGGGCAGCTTGTAAAGTGCTCCCAAGCACTTTCAACAGTTCCACCTCCAAGCAGCACCCCAGCCCAGGTAAGCCCTCTCCTATCCTGTCTAATCAGAAGTAAGCCCAATAAGTCAATGGAGCTTGCTCCTGAGTAAAGGGTGACCATATGCTGGAACCCAAAAAGAAGGACAGGATCCTCCAAAAAAGTTTAAATGGGTTCCAGCATATGGTCACCCTGTGCTAAAAGATCCCAGTCACTGCAGTGTCACAATGTGGCCGTCTGCTGTGGTGGTGCTGAAATGCCAGAAAGATCAGGCCAGCTGTTCCCTACTCTAAGAAGCTAGCACAACCTGCCAGAGACTGTGAGGATCCTGGCTGGCCTGGCTGGGTCCAGGTTGACCATATTTCCTCTTTTTCCAGGACATTTTTTCTTTTTCACCCTTTTGTCCTGGGAAAAAAATCTCCTTTTCCTTGTGAGCAGGAAGCATGCAGCCTTTTGTAACTAATAAATTATAGGTAATTGTTTAAAATTTAATAATAAGTAATATACAGTGCAATCCTAAACATGTCTACTAAGAAGTAAGTCCCATGTATTCAATAGTAGTTACTCCCAGAAAAGTTACTCCCAGTGGTTAGAACTGCAGCCATAGTGTTTAAATTAACTACATGAAAGCTGTATTTACTTATATCTAATGCTCACATTTTCCAGCCAAATTTAGTCTCCAAAATCAAGGTGTGCGTTAGATTTTTATGGTTATATTTGAGTGAATGTGGTTTTTTATTATAAGTATAGTGTGTGCATTAAATTTGAGTAAATATGGTATATCTTTATTATTTTTTATTTTTGTCTTTTATATTATTTTGACATGTACTATATTATTGGAGGCCTTCTCCTAATTTGCAGTTATGAAATCTGACCTACGTCTCATTTCTGGAGATCTTCGTTTCCGATTCTTCATGCTTCATCGTGCATTTTTTTTACCTTGTTTGGGCTTGCTCATCTGATGCCCTATCAGATCCACTTTATTTAGTAAAATCTCCAAACTATAGCTCTGCCTGGAGTAGATATTGAATGTAGGGACTTCTGAGTGCATAGTCAGCCAAGGAATTCAGTACCAGAACTGAGCTCATGGTGCTGTCATATATCAATCCACTCCAATCTTGTTTTTTCTCCAAGCTCTCCTTATTTTAGCAACCTGAGGTTTTTTTGTTTGTTTGTTTGTTAGTTAGTTAGTTAGTTTGTTTGTTTGGGGGGAGAAAGGGAGCCTTTTGTCACTGCTGAAGTCAAATAGTTTGGAATCAGGAACACCAACCTTCTGCAAATCTGCCAGAGAGTTATCTGGCAGGGACATCCAATGAAAAGGCAATGATTGTCTCTGGTGAATGGAGAGACATGCTGGGATTCACTTGATCTCAGAAACATCACAGTGTACTGGCTCCAGAGCATGAAGAACGTATGGTTCATCCAGTGTAATTATTTTAACAGCCTTTCCTCACAAACAGCCTACTTGGCAAACTGAAAAGTGTTCCATCAGAAAGTGTTTCCATTGCAATCTGAAACGTCACTCTGTGCTGTTTATGCTAAGATTCACACACAGACACACACAACTGCAACATCCTGACAATTTCTGCCACCAGCTTGAGAAGAAAGAGAACATCTCTCAAGGAAAGGTGAAGAAAAGATAAAATGTGTTCCATGATGCCACAGTTTAGTTTGCAGGAATGGTTCAGGTAGATGTTGATTTGCATGTGACATGGTGATCAAACTGTTTTTGGTATTTCCTTACAACTTTCTTCTGTAAATAACCATATTTCAAATACATAAGATATTCATTGCCCACACATGCCTTTGTTCAAGTTTATGCAATTTGTTATGTATTTTGGCTATGTGTTAATAAATATTTATGCAAGTTTGCAATTTGCAAGTGATATTTATGTCCCTTTTTAGTGGCTGTTTTGCATTTGCAAGCTGAAAAAGACTGGGTTCCACTTTTCAACAGTTTTCACTTTTGGATGGTGCTCCAGTCCCTAACCCATCCAATAAGTGGAGGATTACTGTTTAGTGATAACATATAATAAAAATAATGAATGGCATGGATTTGGGTTAGGAAAAACCACTTATCCTTGTTTGGATTTCTGTCATTTTTTTAGGCGCACAGCATCTTCCATTCAGTTTTGTTTCCGAAAGATCTACAAATATTTTGTTATATAGAGGAAAAGTCAGTTGTGGAATGTTGGCAATTTTAGCAGAGAAATGGGATGGTTGGCTGGATGAGTGAAAATAGGATTAGAGTCCAAGAGAAAAGACATGCTGTGTGCTGCAGTGGCTCCAGGGATTTTGGGATACTTTAGCACAGTGGTTTTCAAAAGTGGGGGTTGGGTCGCAACTTCAGTTCAGGGGGATCATGAAAAGCTGGATACTGCCATCTTGGAATCTGGCACTGGACACCTTTAATGACACTTCCAGACATGACATCAATATCCCTGACATATTGTCATTCTCAGACAGGGGTCCTGGGTTGAAATGTTCAAATACCACTGCTTTAGCAAATGGGTTGGAGAGGAGGGACTCAGGGCCCAGAGTCACAAGGGGTAACATCCCCTTTGCAGTTTGCAACATTCACATGTGGTTTGCAGTTGTGCAAAGAGCAAGTGAGCTCCAATACCAGATTGGAGTTCCTTGCAGTCATGCTGAGGATTGTAGAGATTGCTACAAGCCTCTAGGACACCCCCCCCCCTCGAAAGCTACAGAATGCCCCCAGGGTTTATGGGGAAGACCCTAGGTCCTCACAGGACTGCAATCACTGTGTTATTTGGGGCAAAACTCCTGCTCCTGCCCCTGCCCCACAACAACTTAGAACAGTCCCAATATCCAAGTAGGATTCTGAGAACAACTTAACAGTGAAACTACAGATACAAGGGAATAACCCCCTCACCTGCTTGAGCAGTGGTTGGGACACCCCTTGGCGGGTTCATGACTACATTTCAGGGGGGTCACAAAAAAACTGGGTGCCACCATTTTGGAATCTGGCACTGGTTGCCAACATCTTGAAAGGACACTGATTCTTTTTCTGGTAATATTAAATGCATCTTGCCCTCACTTTCCTGCTAGGCCCCTCCAGGCATGATTTTGTCATGGTTAATAGCTGCCAGTCACTGAAGGTTGCCAAAGTGCTAATCTTTCACTCCTTACTGGAACATGATCTGTTTCACAGTGTTACCTCATTCTCACATGCAATAATTTAAATGAGAATGGAGGGGAAATGACATCTTCACATCCAATCCTATTAGCTCCTATGGTCCAGCAGCAGAATGAGTGCTCCATTGGCAGCCGCTGGTAAAAAAAAAGTGCTGGAAAGCATAAAGTAGTGAGTTGCCTGGACAATGGCAGAAAATCCAAATTCTTCCCACTTGCATCACTGCAGTTTCAGCCCAAAGAGTAAGCCATCATGGGAGGCAGAAAGGAGTAGAGGATGGTATTGGAGTGGGGAGGCATGAAACTGGATGGGTAGAGGTATGACAGGGTGTGACAGGGGAAGAGTTCTTGAGAGAAAGGATTTGGAAGCACTAGCACACCTTTCTCTCCTAGCCTCCTTTCTCTCCTCCAACTTTTGCTAGCAGAAGTAGGTAGAAGAACAAGGCGGTACTGAGACACCTTGGGTATCCTTCCTTTAGGAACAAACAAACTACAGTGATGCCTCTCATAACGAGTGCCCCACATAGCGAGTGTTCCACATAACAAGTAAAAATTTGTGTGGGATTTTGCCTCACATAACAAGCATGATTCGCATAACTAGTGTCCATTGGCTGGATTACCTCTCCTCCTCCCTGCATTGGCTGGACTGAGGGGATTGAGGCGAGACTTTTTCTTCCTGCCTGCAGTACATAAAGAGGCCAGCAGAGGGAGCTCAGAAGCCTCTTCAGTCCAGCAACGAAGATGGCTGCTCCTGCAGCCAGCAAACATGTGACTAGCCCAGCCTCTGCACTGCAGCCTCCATCAGGTAGGAGGGAAACGCCTTTTGCATCCCCCTCTAGAGCCTCCCAAACAAACCCCTTCCTCAAGGAAGCCCCCCCACCTGGACCCCACTACAACTTCCCCTCTTTCCCCCCAACACCTTCCCTGCCTTTCCTTTCCTGTGAGTGATCCCCAGTGGATTCAGTGGGGCTTGATTCTGAGCAGACAGCATAGTTCACATTGCCCATCTGCTGTTGCAAACTGCCTATCTAGTTTGCATAGATAGATCTCACACAGAGAGAGGTTCCTTGTTAAAGATGCTCTAAAAGACACCAGTGACACATTTAGTGAAAATTAGTCATCCTTGGCCATAAAGGTTTTTCTTTTCTTTTTTACTGTACAGAATATTACAGTGTTTTATTACAGTAATTGTAGTCTGTATTATATTATAGTGTTTTGAATTCAATTCCTGTGTTTTGTTATCATTTTTACATCCAGTTAATATTTTTATACGAATATTTTTGGGGTTGTGGAACCAATTGTCTGAGCTTCCATTGTTTCCTATGGGAAAATCCGCTTCACTTAAAGAGCGTTTCACTTAAAGAGCATGCCTCCGGAACGAATTAAGCTCTTTATGTGAAGCACCACTGTATCTAACTAACTAACTAACCAACTAACTAACTAACTAAGGGAGCAATCCAGAGTAACTATGGGGAGTCCTTGCTCCGGTGTAAGAACAATTTACTCTGGATTGCAGTATGAATTTCCCATAGGTTTTCACTAGGTGGTGCAGTAACTATGGGTGCACATAATGTCTCTTACGTGCTCCTGTAGTTAATCTGGATTGTAGGGTAACTAACTAAGGGGATTTAAAGTGAAATGGATCACTAACAACAGAGTATCACTAACAACAAAGCTGGTGGAGGTGATGGTATTCCAGTTTAGATCCTTAAAATCCTAAAAGATGATGCTGTCCAAAGTAATACATTCAATATGCCTGCTAATTTGGAAAATTCAGCAGTGGCCTCAGGACTGGAAAAGACTCGTCTACGTTCCAATCCCTAAGAAAGGGGATGCTCCAGTGGATCTTCAGCTGTCCGCTTTAGGCTGTCCTGGCCTTGCCCGCTACAGCCCAGCAGTGTTCACAGGCACAGGGTGCACTGTGACTGGCATGAAGCAACCTCTGGCAGCACACTGCACATTGTATAAACCTTAGCCCAGTTAGAATTGGATTGGTAATGTATTCTTTCAGTGGATGTCTTCCATTCTTTAGTGGATAGCTTAACTCCATTGATGGCATAGGTGGCATCTCTCTCTCAACAAAACATAATAAGTGGTATGAAGAGCCAATGCCAGAATTGCTGTTCCATGTTTGGTATTGAAGACTGTTCAGCAGGGTGATCATATGACCAGAAAATTCCGGATTTATCCTCTTTTTTAGTCTCCTGTCCAGGTGTCCTCCAAAGGCTTCAGTTTGGCTTCATTTTTGAACTTTGCAATGGTGTGCAGTACCCCATCATGTCATATGTCATTTGATTTGTATTGAAGAGCAGAATCCAATGCAAAAATCAGTTTTGAAATATCTTCTTCCTATCAAAAGTTATGGCCAAAAAATATACATTGAGCTCTATGCGAATGTGAAAGTGCCCAATATCACAGCTTTACTTGTGAGTAGGCAAATGTGCCATTGTCTGCCAGAAATGGCAGCTCTCACTGAAAAATTGAAAGGCCTATGATAAGAGGTAGGTTCCTAGGTACATAGCATTACAGTGCTATGACATGAACACTGTATATTTGTAGTTTTCTGGTCACGTTCATCAATTACCATCTCAACCCCTAAATGTCATAGTCTTCTGTTGCTTTGAGGCAATTAATGGCCACTTTTGGGGAGGGTATATGAGTGTTTTTAATGCTAATCACTCTGGTACATAGAGTTGGCTAGATACAACATAGCATGGACCATGGAGGAGATGGAGCTTCTGGCATACTGAAAATGGGGAATGGTGGAGGAACACAGTTGCTTGTGCAACGATGACTATAATTTTTTTAAATAACCCAACCATGTTTCAGAGCAGATGGAATGTCCCATACTTGTTCATTTTCCTGAAGAAACTATGCTTGGCCTGTCCTCAATTCTGATGTCTGCCAGAAAAAAACACAAGAAGAAAAGGATGGCTAAAATTTCCTGCTTTCCTGTGTGTTTGCTTATTATCTCCTCTAGCCTTCTCTGCCTGTCTCCAGGACTGTGTACCTTATCTCAGTGAGAAAGCTAAGGGATCTGGCACCTTGGATCAAAACATGTTTAACATCTCCAGGGGCCAGATTCTCCTAATACCCCAGGCACATCTGAGAGGTAGTCTGAGGCATGGGGAGACCTTCCCAGGCCTTAAAATACCTGGCAGTGGCCGTATAAAGACTCTTCTGATTTTTCTAACCCCCTCTGAGCTATGCCACTGCTGTTTTCAGGTAGAAACTGTATAAACGTTTGCTACTATTCCAGCACTTTTCCTGGAATAAGAAAAAAGACTTTGCCATTGTTGTTCAAGCCCCAGTAACCAGTCTTGGCTAGACTACTGAATTTTGCTGATTTTGAGCAGTGTAGACAATCATGCAGAATACAGCACCTAGATTTTTAATCAGTAGATGTTGGTTACCAAGAGCTTCTCTCCCATATTAAAGAGGTCCACCATTTTATTTCTGGCCTGAATTCAAGGTGGTGGATTATACCTTTAAAGCCATACATGGCCAAAATTCTGAATACTTCATGGCATCCAAACTCCATTGCAAACTTCTTTAATCCATGAGCCCTAGTTAGGAATTACTGTTGTGGGCAGTGCCTACATCAAAAGTCAAACGATGGCAGGATAATGGAGAATTTTAAGTTAGGACTTGAGCTGATCACATCTATTGTGACTAGAGATGCACAAGGTCTGAGAGCTTGGTCCATTCTGATGGGCTGTTAAAAACATTTGTATTTAGTCAAGCATTTAATTTTTAATGGGACTTTTTATATGAACTGCACTTTGCTTTCCCCCGTGAATGGAGAAAAGATGCTGATTCAGGTTCACATATTGTTAGGATTTTATTCATATTGATGTTTTAAACTTTTGTATTGTGTTGATAAGTCAATCAACTGAAAAGCAGGTTATTCTTTGTCAAATAAATAGACTAAACAAATAAACAGGACTGTGACACTGAACAAAAGGTCTCACCAGAGCTCTCCACTGCCAAGTATCCACTTAAAACTCTGGCTTTCTTAGTCTGCTGCTGAGAGCAAGAGGAAGATGCTGGTTAGGAATTGGGAACAGCTGGTCAGGGCTGGCAGCAGAAGGACTCAAAGGAACCCTCTTCCCTCCTCCAAGTACAGTACTTGTTTACTCTGCCTTTCTAGAGCAGAGATTTTCTAGCATTTTAGCCAAGAACCCTCTTCTGCGAATGACAATATGTCCAGGTCAGGACCACCTAGAAGGGATGTCATGGCCAGAACAGGGAATTCTAACTCTTTCAAGTGGGGTGTTCTCCTTTATTTAGCAGGGGGAGGGAGTATAACTGGCCCTACTCACCCCAGCAATGTCTGTTCAAGTGGCGTCTGCTGGTGTTCTTTTGCATTTTAGATTGTGAGCCCTTTTGGAACAGGGACTCCATTAGCTATTAATTTTTTTCATTTTCTTTGTAAACCACTTTGTGAACTTTTTAGTTGAAAAGTGGTATATAAATACTGTAGATGTAGATGCCATCACTATGTTGCCAGAGCTCCTCCATGTTTACTTGGAAGTAAGAACCATTATGTTCAATGAAACTTACTCCCAGGAAAGTAGCCTGAATGCCCCATTCCAGGATGGTGGCACCCAGTGCGAGATTCCAAGATGGCAGTGCCTAGTTTTTGCAATCCCCCTGAAATGATGACCCCCCCCAACAGGGGTCTAGAGTCTAGACCAGGGGTCTCCAAACCCCAGCTCAGGGGGCAATTGTGGCCCTCGGCAAACCTCAGTGTGGCCCCCGCAAGACTCCTCTATCAAGTCCTTGAGCAAGCCTTGTAATCCACTCCAATAATTCTTATATGCAAATTTATGTAAATGCATTCAAATTTGAAATGCAAATCAGTTTTCTGGCCCCCAGGACAGTGTCAGAGAGATTATGTGGCCCTCCTGCCAAAAATTTTAGAGGTTCCTGGTCTAGACCATACTTCTTTCTATTAGACAGTGGCTTAACACTAGCACTTCCTTTCCTGACTGACCTGTAGCCTGCAGAAGCTTTTGCACCTGTGGCCTAAGAAATGACAGGCAGAAATTCTGAACCTGGACCACTACTTGGCACAATACAATTCCTGTTCAACTGCTTGTTCAGTTATCATCTTATCCCAGTCCCACCATTGCTTAAGATGGTCTGACTGTCTTAAAATAAATATCTAAACCTTCATGATCTCAAAAAAGCAAAACAAACAGCAATTTTTTTAAACAATTACAAAACTGTTTGGAAAGTGGGTGAGGGCATGTATTGGTGATGTTATATAGTGCTTGCCAGTCAGCATGGCCTTAAGCCAGTTTTATAAGCCAGAAATAGATCCAAAAGCAGAACATGGTTTTTTTTCTCTCCAGTTTACCCCGGAAAAGAAAGACTACATTTGGAATGAATGGTGAGGTGCTTCCACATGTTCCCGTCTGCTCTCAAAATATTAAATCTGCATACACAAATGCATTCTTCATTAATGTGACCCAGAACAGCATTTGTTTTCTTTGCAATGGCCCTGCATTGCTGACTCATTCTCCCTCCTTTCTCTCTCTCTCTCTCTGCCTATTTCGGACTGATTAACCTCTAGCTTGTAAACAAATCATGAGTGGAAATAACTCAAAGAGCTGTTATTGCAGCATAAATGATCATGTAAACAAGCCCCAAAGTGGCTTACTTGATTCCACCAGACTTGTAATATTCTGGTGTCCCCTTTCATCACTGGAAACTCTTGCCAAAATTTGCAGCTAATATCAGCAGTGAGAGAGAAATTCAGTGCTCCTGTTGTGTGTTTATGGTGAGGTGGGGAAGGTACAATTCATGGCTTTTGCTTTGCCAGCTCCTTGAAATGCTTGCTTGCTTGCTTGCTTGCTTGCTTGCTTGCTTGCTTTCTTTCTTTCTTTCTTTCTTTCTTTCTTTCTTTCTTTCTTTCTTTCTTTCTTCACTCATGTCATTCTCAATATGCAGCCTCAACTGGTATAGTCCAGATGCAGGGACAGCCTCAGGAAGAAACTAGGTCATGGGCCTCCAAGATTTTTGGCAAGAGGGCCACATAATCCCTCTGACATTGTGTTGGGGGCCAGAAAACTAATTTACATTTCAAATTTGAATACATTTACATAAATTTACATATAAGAATGTATTGGAGTGGATTACAAGGCTTGCCAAAGGGCTGAACAGAGGGGTCTTGCCTGGGGCCATATTAAGGATCACCAAGGGCTGCATCTGGCCCCCGGGTCAGGTTTTGGAGACCCCTGGACTAGGTCAAAGGGAGACAGGAACAGGGTAAAATAGGTAGGAGAAGTGAGGGAAGAGAGGAAGAAAATTTCTTAAAAAGTTCCCTTTGTATGTGCCAAATTCTGCCAAATTCACAACCTGAAACATGTTTTACAATTTAAATTTGCTTACACAACTTCATATGCTTACTCTCTTTTTGAACTTACTGCACCATACCCAATTATAGACACCATAGGTTTCAAGGTTTTTGTTGGAGGTAGTGAGATATGAATGACTAGGGCTGCAATCCTAACCTCAGGCCAGCCAAACCCCAGCATAACTCCTGTGCTGACCTGAGAGTGTCACCAAACTGCTGTAAGACACTTCTGCACCAGCCCAGTGGGTTAGGCCAGTGCACAGCTAATGCCTAGGTTAGGACTGCACCCTAAGAGCGCAATCCTAACCAATTTAGGCTGGCACAACTCATTGTTCTCCCCATTCCTGTGGTGGTATGGAGAGGCCGGCACATATCTGTGAACATTTAGTCACATAAGTGATTAAGGCTGCAATCCTGAGTACACTTACCTGGGAGTAAGACCCATTGAACGCAATGGGGTTTCTTCTGAGTAGACATGGATAGGATTGCTCCCTAAGAGCACAATCTAACCAACTTTCCAGCACTGGAAAAGCTGTGCTCCATCCTGCAGTTGAGAAACACAGAGGCATCCTCAAGGTAAGGCAATACGGTATTTGTTTCCTTACATCAGAGTTTGATTGCCCTCTCCCAGACCTGGAAAACTGATTAGGATTGCACCCTGAATTTGCCAAATCTAACACAATAGCCTGAAAAGGGACTCATAGATTTATATATATTTTTTAAAGCATGTAAGTAAACAGCAACCAAGTACAGTGGTGCCTCACATAAAGAGCTTAATTAGTTCCGGAGGCATGCTCTTTAAGTGAAACACTCTTTAAGTGAAGCAGATTTTTCCATAGGAAATAATGGAAACTCAGACGACTGGTTCCAGAACCCAAAAAATATTCATATAAAAATATTAACTGGATGTAAAAATGACAATAAAACACTGGAATTGAATTCAAAACATGCATTCAATGTGCATGATCCTATAATGTCTGCTTAAGCTGCAATCCTAAAGGCACTTTCTTGGGAGAAAGCCCCATTTAACACAATGGGGCTTACTTCTGAGCAGACATAGGAGACTGCAATCAAAGACACTTTCCTGGGAGGCTTACCTGGGGTACTGCTGGAGGTTCAAGGTGGCCGGTGGGGACAGTTAGGGGCAGCTGCCTCTGGCACCCCTAGGCAACTGCCCCCAAGTTGGGGGTAGTTAAAGGCAGCTGCGCTGGCCGGCAGCCCCTTTAAAGAGCCTCCATGCAGAGTGTCAGGGCTGCATCGCACACGTGCCCATAGCGCACTTGCTTGTTAAGTGAAGTGGAACGTTATGTGAAGCAAGATTTCTTGGAAATTTTTGCTTGTTGTGTGAAACGCTTGTTAAACAAGGCGCTTGTTAAGCAAGGTACCACTGTAGGTTACTTCCCTCCCCAAGCAGGGCATGAAGGAAATATAACCCTTTAGCCTCCCCTCAATACCTGGTCATACTGTGTTTGAACCTGGAAGCTCCAACTATTATAGCTAATGGCCATCAGTAGGTCTCTTTCAGAATGTTTCTGGTCCTCTTTGGAAGTGACCATCATCACAATAGAATTGCACTTTTGAAAAAATCAATCACAACTGGATCTCAAAAATGAAGTTGAAAAATTTAAAATTAAATGTGCATTTGGAATGTGTACCAGATACTTCTGTGTGGACAACTGCTTTGTTTTGGTGTTACTGAGAATCTTGAATGTCAGATGACAGCATGAGATGCTGTTCCCCCTTCAGTGTGAAAAGCTTACCCTATCTACACGGCTCTGTGGCTTCTCTTTTTATAGTGTGCAAAGTTGACCAGACACATTTCCCCTCAAGTTTCTTCACCACTGCTTCTCCTTCTCAGATCCAAATGGGTACTAGCCTCAAGCAGGGTGACCATATGCCCAGAAATTTCCAGATCTGTCCTCTGTCCAGGTGTCCTCCAAAAGGGCTTTACTGTCCTCCATTTTGGCTTTATTTTGGAACTTTGCAATGATGTTCAGTACCCTATCATGTCATATGTTGTTGGATCCGTACTGAAGAGCAGAATCCAATGCAAAAATCAGTTTTGAAATATCTCCCTTCTATCAAAATTTATGGTCAAAAACTAAATAATGTGCATTGAGCTCTATGGGAAAGTGAAAGTGCCCAGGGGCTTTAGCTCCTGAGTTTCTGGGCATGAATGGTGGGCACTCACCCCCTTGGTTTAGTTTAGCTCCAATGAGGGGCAGCTGCAATCCTAACCAACGGCACTCACCCTCACCCTCGTCAGCTTGGCTCCAAAGAAGAGCAGCTGCTCCTCTTTGAAGCTGATCTGAACTGATGGATCCAGTGCCCACCTTGTATGCCTGGATCTCTGGGCATGTACAGTGGGCCAGGAGCACTCTGCGCATTTTGTGCATGCCCAGAGTTCTGGGCATGCGTGGTGGGCACTTGCCCCCTCAGTTCTCCTCTTTGCAGTGGCTCCTCTTCACAGCCAAGCCAAACTGAGGGGGCCAGTGCATTCAGGCTGGGGGTGTGTGGCAGGGGGAATTTGGCAGTTCTATGGCCGTGTGCTGACTTGGGGGGGGGAGGGCTCTGAGTGTACTGCAATAAGATTTGTTCATGTCTTAGATGCAGCTTGACCACTGACCTATTGCCCTCTTCAAGTGTCTGTAGGGGAGGCGTCACTGCTCAGTGGAAGAACCCATGCTTTGTATGTAAGCCTGTGATGTAAAAGGATTTGATGTCTTAACTACAGGAAGGATTTCCTGTCCTACCACCTCCCTGAAATCCCCCCCCCTTGAAAATGCTTTCAGGATGCACAATCACAGCTTCCACTTATTTCAATGAGATGTAAGAGAACTTCCTTGCGGACTGTCACCACTCTTAATTAGGCGGAGGGGCTGCAGCTAAGAATTTTTATCTTGAACTCAAAAATATCTGGAGCTAGCCCTGTCAGTTCTGAACATAAGATCCAAAAGATCTGATCTGGATTTTTTTTCTTTCAGTACAGGTCAGCACAGAGTATGATCAAGCCCAGCCCCCTTGCTTTACTCAGCACCTTCCCAAGTAATACTGTACTCTACAGCTAAGGAGAGAAAGGTAAAATTAAAGAGACTTCAAATGTGCCAAGACTGGAAAGGTTTCATAACAATCACGTACAGTACATGGATGATAGACAGATCCCTAGTATGGGGCATGGTGAGTGAGACAAATCAGTCCAGGCTGTTCCCAATTCCAAAGATCATGCTCAAGACTCAAAACAAACCCTATTTCCAGGAAGGTACTGTTTTCCCCACTCTTTTGCTGTTTTCTGAAACCTGAAGTTCTTTTGCTAGAGAGAAGAAGATAAAACTGCTGATCCATAATCATAAACCTGGCTCTGTATAATCTGCTGTCACTGCTGCCCTACTCCATGTCAATTTCCTAACCACGCAGGATTTTAGCAGAGCTTGGAAACAGCAGCACTCTTTCCCTTTGCAGAACCTTGGCTACTGTGCCAGCATCTTTTGATTGCACATGGCCCAACGCTCAGATTGCTTGCAGGGTTTATCTTGGGTAGCCCTGCGTATCTCTCTTCCTTCTAACATCCCCCTCAAACCTTGTGGGTAGGTAACTTTTTGATTGGCCTTTTCACATGAAATAGTAAAACTGCAGCATAGTGAGGGAGGGGAGGGAGAAAAAACAATTTTGGCCTGGCAGCATGTCTAAGGGACAATTCATTTTTGCAGCTTTTGCTTAAGGTTCGTAAACGACTTCTTCAAAAAAAGCATAGATGAATATGCAGGTTTACAGCCTTCCTTGTTTTGAAAGGAAATTACCGGTACATACTGGCATCTATCAGGGAAGTGTAGGCTACCAGAAATCCTGCCATGATTCAAGGCATCAAACTTGCTGATTCATAGGTCTTTTTGAGATGTATGTTTGCATTACAATCCTAATCAGTGTAACCACAGTGATTGTTCCTCACCACCTGAAGATAAGTTGAATGTGATAAAAATGTGATAAACAGGTTCAAAGAAGACTTCAGTGGAAGGGTTCAAAGGAACCTATTCCCAAACTGTGGGAGTTGTGACCTAATTTTTGATGGTTCACAAAACTGACAGAGCAGATTAGACTGTGTGCATCAATCTGTTACTGCAACTGCTGCACAATAATTTTAGGCACATCTCTCGGCACATGTCTCAACAGCCTGTACAAAGTTTGGAAACCACTGAGCTAAGGGATTTAACTCATCATCGCTCCCTGGAACTGCACTTCAAGGAATAAAGAGAGCCACACACCAGTGGTTCTATGAACACCTGCTGGATCACATGATTGCATCACTAACAACTCATGATCAGCTGTACTGAAAGCTAATGAAAGGTCAAATATAATAAACATGAAACAAGTTTCCTTCATGTGCAGATTTTGATAGAAAATGTACACTTTCTCCCAATAGTGGACTCAACGCAGCTTAAAAATATATTAATGCAATACAAATGTATTAATACAATACAGGGGAAAAATAGAATTCAATAGCAGCCAAAAGAATACAACAAAATTATTAGCAAAAGGGGGGATAAGAGATCAGAAATCAGAAAAATCCCTACTGAAAAACTGAAACTTTCAGATCAGTGCAATCCTATGTAAGGTTACTCAGAAATAAATCCAACTGTGTCCAACAGGGCTTACCCCCAGCAAATTGAGTATAGGATTGCACTGAAAGACAACAATGTCTTTGGAGAACAAATTGAAAGGAGTCAGGAACTCTGGGTCCAGAAGTCAGTGGGTCTGAAACTGTTATCTTCACCAGATTGTTGAGGTGAGATATCTTCTATCCATTATCTGTTCGCCATAAACATGGGTATGTGTCCAGAGAAAAAGGCTGTAGCTGAGGACAGTGAAGGCAAGCTAGGTCATGAATGAAAATAAGTAGAGGCAGGTTCAGTGAGTCCTGGGCTAAAACAAAAAGTTTTAGCTCAAGGTCACGTGTAGAATGCCCAGGAAGTTTACATAGAATTCCTATTCAATAAGAAGGCTTTGCCAATGCTTCAAAGCCACTTGAAGCAGTGTAGGCTTTTGGCCCTTTGGAGACTGAGCTACACACAAAATAAGATAATGTGGTAGATCCTTCTTGGATAACACCATTTCAATTACAGAAAGAAAACTTTATTTCTGGCTGCAATCCTATGTTAACAGAAACAACAACAAAATTCCTGATCTGAACATACAAATTTAGCATATCAGGCTGACCAGGCTGGAAACATTTTTTTTCTAATGGAGGTATTGCATTAGAAAATGATAAGTATTATCATGGACAATATTGAAATATGTGATTTCTTGGTTGCAGTGTTAAGTGATGCAAACTGAGAAGTACTCTGACAAGTGATTATGCAGCATGTACAATCTGGCCAAATGCCAGTTACATATAAATGAAGAAAACAAGCACAAAACACATGGCAACTTTTATAGTTTTTAGACATCTATCACACAGCATATAAAGACTTTCATTCCCTCCTTTTTTCTGTTCCCAACTTAATGGTATTTCAGGTTCATCTGTTATCTGGAGAGTCACAATTATGGCTCCAGTTCACACACTGGAAAACACAGAGGATTCCAGTTCACAAACTGGGAAACTCAGAGAAACACAAGTTTCTCTTGTGTTGAGGAACACCTAAACAGGCCTCCGTCAGTTTTGAAAAACTATGGTATCGTGCTTGGCGCTGCATATGCTGCATGCGAAGCATGAAACCCTGGGTTGGATTGTTATGGAGGATTGGCTGTTACCCAAGCAGCAAATCCCCCCTCTCCATGCCACTGAATTAGTCCAATGGAAAGGCAGAGCTGATACAATTGGATCCAGCTGACGTCACAGGGCTGGGCTATGGACAGGAGCTCACCCTGTCTTGTGGGGCCGACCCGGGTCTCGAACCCTGGCCTGCTGGTTAACAGGCACAGCGTCTTAACCGCTTGCGCTACCCACAGCCTTTGAGGAACACCTATGTAAAAATATTAATGTATCATCCCAGCATGTATCATCCCAATAGGTTTTTCACAAAATAATCTCTGATGTTAAGAGTCCTCCTTGACCCTGCTCATCATATCTATGTAACTGATACATTATGAAGTCACAATTTCCACATTTATTTTAGACCAGAAGCTGTTGTGTCAGCCAGTGAATTAAGAACCCAAAAGCAAGAGTCATTCCTCTAGGGCTGTTGAGGAGTGCTGTGGACAGCTCCCTGGTTGTGCAACCAGTTACAATAACAGCAGTTCAAAGGGTACTATTAGGGTCACATCCACTTAAAGAAATCTTAGTTGTTTGATCATACAAGTTGATTAATGAATGAAGTGAACTGGCAGAAATGTGTAATTAAAAAGAAGAGTTTGAAAGAACTAAGCTTATTTTTTAAGTGATACCTTCTATTGTTATTTCTTTTTAAAAAAATACAGTGGTGCCTTCACATAACAAACACCTCATGTAAAGAATGTTCCACGTAACAAACAAAAATTTATCTAGGATTCTGCTTCATGTAACAAACTGTGCTTCATGTAACAAACACACTCGTTGGCAGTTGGGGCAGACACGCTGGCCAGCAACCCTTTTAAAAGCATCAGGACTGCCTAGTGTGCCTGCCCATAGCAAAAGCAACACTTTTGCACTGTTCCTCCAGTGGATGGGCGTCCGTTGGACAGAGGGAGAGAAAAGCAGTGGGGAAGAGGGAAGAAGCACAGGGCTAGCCAGAAGGAAGCAGAAGGGAGAGAGGCTCAGAATGAAGGAGAAAGTGGGGAGACACTTTGAAAGTGTCTTTTTAAAGAAGAAAGATTGCAGCCTCCTAACCACATCTACCCAGAAGTAAGCCCCATTGTGTTAAATGGGTCTTTCAGGGGTGGGCAGGGCCTGGCCCAAGAACTGGTTCTCCGGAAGTGGGCGGGGCCAGGGGCGGGGCCAGGGAGGTTTCTAAATTAAAAATTAAAAAAATTAAAAATTAAAATTACTTCTGAGTAGACCTGCATAGGATGGGACTCAGGCTGCAATCCTCTCCACACTTTCCCGGGAGTAAGTCCCATTGACTATACTGGGACTTACTTCTGAGTAGACCTGCATAGGATGGGGCTCTGAGGCTGCAGTCCTCTCCACACTGGCCTGGGACTTACTTCTGAGTAGACCTGCTTAGGATGGGGCTCTGAGGCTGCAGTCATCTCCACACTGGCCTGGGACTAACTTCTGAGTAGACCTGCTTAGGATGGGGCTCTGAGGCTGCAGTCTTAGGATGGGGCTCTGAGGAAGGGGAAGGCAGGAGCCTTGGAGCCCCTCCGCCAGCGGGGAAGGCAGGAGCTGCACAGAGGAGCCGCGCTGGGGCCTTGGAGCCCCCCCGGCCGGCCAGCTCAGCTTCAGGAGATGGCCGCCGCCCTGTGCGAAACAGTCCCGGCGGTTCTTGGCACCCGCCACCCTACCGGCTCGCCAGCGGCGGCCAATTAAGAAGATCTGGTTCGGGCGAGTAGCCACGAGTAGGCATCTGCCCACCACAGGTCTTACTCCCAGGAAAGTGTCTTTAGGACTGCAGCCTAAGTAGACTTCATAGGATCATGCACATTGAATGCATGTTTTGAATTCAATTCCAGGGTTTTGTCATCATTTTTACATCTGTATTTGATGTGATCTGATGTGCTCTGTACTTCTAAAGCCTAAGCAGTTTTCTTCAGGTATACCAGTGGTACTCAAAGTGGGAGTTCGGACCTTGGGTGAGGAGGATCGCAAGAGGATGGGATCCGCCATCTGAGAATCTGGCATGGGTTTCTTGGGAGTAAGGATGCAATCCTAAAGACACTTTCTTGGGAGTAAGACACATTGAACACAGTGGATCTTACTTTTGAGTAGACATGGTTAGGATTGTGCATTAAGTCTCATTGAACACAGTGGGACTTATTTCTGAGTAGAAACAGAAGAGCTGTGGTGGGCTCCAGCAGGTTCGCACCTATTCTATAGAACTGGTTGTTAACGAGAGATAGGACATATAAAGTTTAAAAATAGCCATTTAAAAGTGGCTGCCAGATGGACATAGAACCGGTTGCTAATTTCTTTAAATCCTGTCACTGGCTCTGGCATCACAGTGATGTCACATTCCAGTAAGTTTGACAGGGTCCCGAGCAGATTTTTAAGTTTGAAAGGGGGTCCTGAGCTGAAATGCCACTGGGATACACAAGTACTTAATACACAAGTACCACTGGGATACACATTGTCTGTCTCCTTCCTCTGCTTCTCCATGTCTCAACTCTTGGGTGATATTCAATGATGCTCCTCTAAAAGTGGCTTCAAAAGTCTCACAAAAAGCCCTTTGTAGAACCTACTGTGAATCCTGTGGAACCATCTTGTGTCTGAATGGCTCAATCCTACTTCTACTAGATGTGAATGACAGTGTGGTACCCCCCACCCCCACCACAGATTTCTGCTATGGTGGCTAATGTGTGAAAACCCTTGCACTGTTGTGATTGGAGCAGTGGTTCTCAAAGTGGGGTCAGGACCCCCCTTTGGGAGGGTCCCAATTTCCTTTCATGGGGTTTGCAAAAAGCTGATTGCCGCCATCTTGGAATCTGGCATTGGGAGCCATGGTCTTGGAATAAGACACTCAGGCTGCTTTCCTGGGAGGAAGTCTCATTGAATACAATGGGACATACTTCTCAGCAGATTGAGAAGCTGGGGCTTACACAGTACAAGGGGGCAAACATCCTCTTACCTAGAGGAGATCTCCAGCCTGCTAGCACTGGATACAACAGTGTTGCTCAAACTGTGGATTGTGAGCCACTAAGAGGTTTGTGAGCCAGTTTCAGGTGGGTCCCCATTCATTTCAATGTTTTGTTTTTAGTATGTGAGACTTGATGGTATCATGGTATATGACTGCATTTGGGAAAATATTACAGATCTGTTCCTTACTGGCTACTGTGCATATGCTTTCAGCACAGATAGTAAAAGGGGTTTACTCATGGGTTATGAGTGTGGGATTGCAGCCTAAGATTGTTTAAAAAAATTCCAACTTGATTTTGTGACTTTTGGTCATTACATCACTTCTGGTGGGTCCTGACAGATTTTCATTCTGAAAAGTGGGTCCTGGTACTAAAAGTCCTGGTGCTAAAACCAGGTCCAGGTGGGTCTTGGTTTGAGAACCACTGGAAAGTATCCAGTACAGCAGTGGTTCTCAAGCATTTCAGTGCAACCCTCTTTGGAGAATGACAACCTGTCCGGGATGCCCTTCCAGAAGTTATGTAATGGGTGGAAGTGACATCAAACAGGAAATGTCATCACAAGAACTACTCCATGTCTACTTGGAAGTAAGTCCCACTGTGTTCAATATGACATATTCCCAGGAAAGCAGCCTGAGCACCCCATTCCAAGATGTGAGATGCCCAGTATTAGATTCCAAGATGATGGTTTCCAGCTTTTTGTGACTCCTCTCCAAGAGAAGTCCTGACTCCAACTTTGAAAACCAGTATGCTACATCATGGACTGCGTGCCAGTGATGGCTAGATTAGGATTAACCTCTCCCAATAACATAAATAGGACCAAGCACTGCAATCTGAGTGGTTTACACACAATATTTCTATGCAGGACATATCGGCTTCACCGAAGACTGGAGGTAGAATATCTGAATGATCTTCCTCCAGCCTGAAAACAAAGAAAATGTTCATAAATGAAAGAGCTGGCAACTTGCTGCTTTCTTATGGCATCTGAAATCTGCCAGTGCATTGCCAGCCTTGAAAAATCTGAGTTAAGAGGGGGCACAAGCACCTTGCCTTTATGAGCCTGTCTTATTATGACTTTATGAGCCTGTCTTATCAAAGACTATTATGCTATGTCTTTGAGGGCTACTGGCTATGAAGAACCATGGTCTTCCTCTCTGTGGGAGATGGTTTTTTTCTTCAGACAAGTTTTCTGCTGCTCTCAGAAAAGTGAGTTTAGGATTGCAGCCATAAAACACACGTATATATTGCTTTCACGTGGTTACTTTAAACTCTATATGACAGTGCAATCCTAAGCATGTCTACTCAGAAGTGAGTGTTCAATACTTCTTACTCCCATGCAGGAAAGTGTTGTTAGGATTGCAGCCTTATTATAAAATTTAAAACTATTACATACAGTTTAGAATGTAATTTATTAATTACAAGAAGGCCATGTGCTGCCTGCACCCAAGGAAAAATAATTTTTTTCAGGACGCGAAGTTTTTAAAAAGAGGACATGTCCTGGAAAAGGAGGACACGTCTCCAAATCTGCTGTGGCCCCCTCTAGCTACGCCACCGCTATATAGCATGCTGAGTTCCCTGTTTGATGGAGGGCTGTGCTGGTTTCCTTGCGAGTCCTCCACTTCCCTGGATGGGGGTGTCCGGAGGGGGTCCGGAATGTCCGGGTCAGCCTGTGCTGCTAGTGCTAAGGATCACGTGGAAGCGACTGAGTCTCCCTGGAGGCCTCGTCGTCACATGATGGGCTCTGGAGAACGAAACCACTCGGTGCAGTAAGGATCTGGGTGGCTCAGCTAGGAAGGAAAGAGCAGGCGCTGGAGGTGGTGGAGTTGTTGGACGGGGGTCGGAGCAGTCAGTCTTGGAGGAAGCCTCACCCCTTCGGAGTCATTCCAGGCAGGGGGGAGCCAAACGGAGCCGGCTCACTCCGAATGGGTGAGACACCCTCCAAGATTGACTGCTACGACCCCCCTCTAGCAACGCCACCGCCTCCCATCTAGCCTAGAACTCCACCTGCTTCCAGATTCAGGCTCTGCTTTCCTGCTGCGCTGATAGGTGAGTGGCTCAGAGTGCTGGGAAAGTGCTCTGGAGGTGTTGGCGGGGTGCTGGGAGAGGTCTACTCTTTGCATAGGCTGGAAGAGGGGTGATCCCAGCATCTCAGCCCTCTTTCCTGCGGAGGGGAAGGTGCAAGAGGGGCTGACACTGCTGGCCTCCCATGGGGACGAGTGATGCCGGTGGCTGCCCCTGGACGTCCGCATTCCAGCCCATGTTGCGCAGATAAAATTCAAACTGGAGGTAAACAGGAGGGAAGGGAAGGGAGGAGGCTCTGGAGAGGGGGAGGGAGGCTGTCCATCCTGGGATCCCACCCCTCTCACCCCTTATTCCCCTTCCATGGCACCCTCTCCATCATCGGCACACAGTAGGACCCTTCCTCTGTACAGACCCAGCTGGAGATCAGTTCTCCCCCTCCAAGGACCACAGCAGACCCGGATTCTTCGGATCTCACACTCTACTTATTACTTAGGAGGACCACCAGGTATCTGTGTAGTGCTGGGGAGCGGTGGCGTAGCTAGAGGGGGGTCGTAGCAGTCCAGTCTTGGAGGGAGTCTCACCCCTTCCCAGGAGTTCCCAGGCGGGGGAAGCAAAACGGAGATATACCATGAGGATCCCTCCAAGAATGACTGCTTCAAACCCCATCTATCTCCACCACTGGATGGGGGAATCCTGTTTGGAGATGTCCCCAAAAGGGGGTGAAGCTCCCTCCAAGACTGACTGCTCCGTCCTCCTCTAATTACACCACTGGATGAAAGAATCCTGTTAGAGATCGCTCAGAAGGGTGAAGCTCCCTCCAAGACTGACTGCTATGACCCTCCTCTAGCTATGCCACTGGATGGAGGAATCCTGTTTGGAGATGGCTCAGAAAGGTGACGCTCCCTCCGAGACTGACTTCTATGACGCCCCTGTAGCTACCCCACTGTATGGCATGACTCAGAAGGGATGAAGCTCCCTCCAAAAATGACTTCTACAACCCCCAATAGCTACGCCACTGGATAGGGGAATCCTGTTTGCAGATGGTTCAGAAGGGTGAAGCTCCCTCCAAGTGCTTTGACTATTATGCTATGACTGCTTTGACCCCCCCTAGCTACGCCACTGGATGGGGGAATCCTGTTTGGAGATAGCTCAGAAGGGGTGAAGCTCCCTCCAAGACTGACTGCTACGACTCCCTCTAGCTATGCCACTGGATGGGGGAATCCTGTCTGGAGATGGCTCAGAAGGAGTGAAGCTCCCCCCAAGACTGACTACTCCAAACCCCCTCTAGCTACGCCACCCCTTGGGATTACTGAGGCAATACCTGTATGTTGGTTGAGACCCTTGGATTGGTCTTGAGGTTCTGAAAGTGTTGCTGTCCTCCAAGTGCAGAAGGCTGAGAGTGAAGGAGCATCTGCATCAAGGTGGGTGGGGGTTAATGGCAGATGCAGGATTGGAATCAAAGACTTCCTGCGGCATCCCATTGCTCTCCCCTGCACTGGACACAAACAGTGAGAGAGGTGCAGCCCCTCTTCTCCCACTCCTCCCATAGATGAGAGTTGCTTTCCAGGGTAGCTGTGGTCCTCTGAGAGCAGATCCCGTCTTCTGTCTGCAGCAGGCTGCTGAAAGTAAAAAGGAGGGCAACCTTTAGAGATAACGTCTGGAAGGGGGTGGCTGATGTATGAGTAATGGGATTATTGGGGGGGTTTAATGAGAGAGCAGAGCTCTAGGACCTGCACAATGGTACAGAGGGAATTTTGGCAGGTGCAGGTGCCAAGCATCCTGAAATTGCCCCACCTGCACACTTTAGGATGGGACAGGAGCCCTGATCTCTCCTGTCTCATCCGGACTATATTGTTTTAGGCATATTTCCTAGGATCCACTGTGATAGTTGGGTGGTGGTTTCTGAGTGTGGCTTAAGTGACAGCTGGATGCCTTTGTGATTAGGTAGTGTTGACATCTGACTCTCTGAGTCATCACCTCTCAGACCATCTCTTAGGCTTGGTGGTCTTGATATTGGAAGCAAGAGCCTAGCAGTGATGTGGCAGACACATATGTATTGTGTGATTGTTGGGAGGTGGAGTTGATGGTGGTGGTTGTGGTCAGGTGTGTTTCCTGATGAAAGGACATTGGATGTTTTCTCCAGTATTAAGACTTAAGACTCTTGATTCTGGCATAGATTAGGGCCAGTGTTTCTCAAGCTGTGGGTTAGGATCCAGTAGAGAACAAATTTCAGGTGTGTCCCCATACATTTCAGTATTTTGTTTTTATTAAACTTGATGCTACCATGGCACATGACATCATTTACAGAAATGCTACAGATTTGTACTTTTAAGAGTCTGTTATGTATATTCTTTTAACCATGATGATAGGACTTACTCCTAGCTAAGTGTGTGTAGAATTGCAGCCCAGGATTTTTAAAAAGAATTTTCCTCCTTGATGATGACCCTTTTAGTAGTGACATCACTTCCGGTGTGAATCTCATTCTAAAAAGTGGGTGCCACTTCTAAATGTTTGAGAACTGCTGGATTAGGAGATTCTTTCCCCCTGGAGTTCTGTGTTATCTTAGCTTTGAAAGCAGTTGTTTTGGAAAGTACTGTGCGGGCTAATAACGTAGATGGCATGTCAAGTGGGTGGTTTTCAATCTGTTTATTCTTCCAAGGTAATACATTGCAATTTCACTGAATGTTTTTACATCTGAAGCTCAGTTTAGCCTGTACAAACATTTCACTAATTAATTGATGTAAGTTGTCCCTTATGAGTGTTCTCTGGTGGCAAGGAACACTTCCAGTGACAGCAAAGGCTCTGGAGGTTTCTGAAGGGAGTGAATAGGAGTATAAAGCAGGGGAGGCAGGAAAGAAATGGGGAAGACACCAAAAGGAGGCCTACTGAAGGACAGCAAAGGAAGTGAGAAGAGATATTGAGGTAAGCTGTACCCATCACAAAATATATCAATATTTTTAGCAATATATATCAAAATATATTTAGCAAAATATATCAATATTTTCTGTCTGTCTAGCACATACAAAAGCATACATTTGCAACTAAGCTCAGAATGGGTAATAGATGTTATTCAAAACTATGGCAAATTTAAATGGAGAAACACTCCACTGATTTTGAAATTAAAAAGCAATAAGGCGGCTCTTCCAACATTTTATGCATAAAGGAAAAGTTAACCTATTTACATAGGGATCCTGAAGGGTAGATACAGGTGTATCACATTCCCTGTCTTGAAAGAGGCAGAAATAAATGTAGGATTTCACACATGAGAAAAGAATATAATTATTCTTGTCCTCTTCTCGTAAGTGAAAGCATTTTGAGTTGTGTATTTCAGGAGGCAAAGTACTGTATGGTCAGTACTAACAGTCACTGAGTCATCATAGAGCAATCATCAGAAAAAGAGATAGTAAATGTATAGTAGTATGTTCATATCATTACATTAACTCCAAGCTGACCAAAGACTGATGTTCTCTGGGCCAACATACAGCTTTTTTCGTGGAATGTTTGGGTTCATTTGTTTCTTGATCCCGGACCAACTCCCATCAAATGGCACCAATGTTTCATCCATTGGATGAAAAACAATCTCCATATGTGACTGATTTTTAAGGTCTTGCAGATGAATTGAGACTGACTGGGGGCTGTATTTGGGTCCATGTTTTGATAATAATAGAGTGCTTCTGATGCATTAAGACTTTATCAGTGCACAAGTTAGGCTGGCACAAGACCCGTGCTGGCCTGGGATTGACGCAGTGCTATAAGGCACTTCTGCACCTCTCCAGGTGGGATAGGCCAGTGAACAGACATGCACAGACCTCCCAATGCCACCGCAGGAATGGATTGCACCCTGAGTGACAGTTCTAGACAGTGAGCCATATAGGAACCAAAAGGGCAAAATGAAGATTGTGGGCATTTGTTTTCTGATTACAGGATTAAGAGCAGCACTGAGGAAAAATGGAGAGGGCTCATCTGTGTGGTACAAGTGTTACTGAAAATCCACTTAACATATTCTGAATTTTGTCTCTTGGCCAATAGTGAGTCAGTCATATAAGAGCTGCTATGTCTAGGATCATCTTCCGGTGTACCACTACCAAACTACATTTGGGATGGTTTCTGGTGCATGTGCACATTCACTGACGCACACCCTCTGTTCTTGATACATGTTAAACTCCTCAAGCAACTACCGGTAACTCATCATCAGCAGTGAGTCATCACATACAGATTTCTAGAAACTGAATTCTAGCTTAAAATCCACTCAGGCAGAGGCAGAACCCTGGATTATTTTGAGAGGACTACTTAGGGACTCATCGGGCTAAATCCAGAGCAGTTACGGGTCCACACAATTACATCACTCTCTAGTGTTATCTTATGGAAAGTCATCTTAACTGCTCTGGAACAAGGGGCTTAATTTCACTTTAGGATATAGGCCATCCTCTCTTATGGGAAAATTTCTATAAGAGGGAGAAATTTAAGTGTGATGACAGCATCTGAGATCACTTGATGTACGCATATACACTTGATCCTGCACATTTTATCAGGGTGGCCAGTTGAAAATTGACTATGGCTGCAATCCTAAAGACACTTTCCTAGGAGTAAGACCCATTGAACACAATGGGGCTTAGAGCAGACATGGTTAGGATTGTGCTTAATGTAAGGATGTAAATAATGTAGCAGTAGTGATCTGTGTTTGTTAATGTAGGTGCAGTTTTGGATTAATTAGTGTCTGACAAAAGAGTAAGATTGCATGTATGTCATGTGTGATGTATGTGAGATAAGATCTGTGTTAGGAGTATAGGCTTTTACTGGGGAAAGAGTTTAATTGGGAATTCAGGGTTTTAATGATAATGGTTTTTCCTAGATGGAAAACCTAGGGTGGGGTGGGGTACATTGGAGTCTAATTATAGTGAAATTGTTTGGAGCCTGAGCTGTATTTGATTGAAGTAGTGATCATGAAATGGAATTACTGATCTATCAGAATTTTAAAAGACCCAACTGGAATGTTATCTGAATTTTATCTGAATACCAGAACTGTAGGAGGTAGTTCTGGAAAAAAAAATACAGCAAAGATTTTGCCATTTGTGCACATGCATAAATTCCCTTAAAGCAAATATGCACTAACTTGTGTAGCACATTAAGAGGTATGTAGTGGGGGTGGTGTTGGCAGTAGCTACATTTCTAGTGCAGTGTTATAGAATGATGCATAGCAAGAACACTATGTTGTGAATACAAATATATTCATATCTAAATAGTGCCATTAGGTACGTATTCCTTGATAAGATGCACAGAGGCGCAATTTTAGCAAAATAGTTTGTATGTATGTTATCAGGAAGGTCAACTAGTCTGCTCACAACGTGGTCCAAGATTCTTCTACTTAGTTGGTTAGTCATCCTGGTTCATTTTGACACATGGCTAACACAGCAGCTGTATATCTGCTGCAAAGTAGGCTTATACATTTTCCTTGCCAGCTTCTGAGCATGCTTAAACAATACAGCCAGTGAAAGCAACTGAACTCAGAGGAAATTAGAGATATAGAAACACTTAGAACCATCTACAGATGCTCCACCATTTTAATAGGGACATAGTGGTGTTATTTTGTTAATTAAGCGGGATATAACATTTTGTCATTTTATTAGTCCAATTCTGTGTTGTGGTGGTGCTATTTTTTTCAGGGATTGTAGTGGCTCAGCAGATAAGATGCCATGCCTGTTGATTGGAAGGTTGGCAGGTCAGCAGTTCAAGACCTGAGTAAAGGAGGATGTGGACAGGACCGGATTTACATATAAACTAAAGCTTTAGCTTAGGGCCCCTCTCTCTTGGGGGCCCCCAAATTTTAAAGAAAAAAAACTGGATATACGTTTCCAAAATATAAGACAAAACAAATAAAATAAAACCTACTGTACATACAGTAACAGTGTTTTGTGTTGTTTAGGTCCATAAATTAGGTCTATAAATTACCATATAGCAAATAGTCAACACAAAAAACAGTGACAATTTGTTGTTGACAAAAGGACAGCTGGACATATAAAGGGCCCCATGACCTTCAATAGCTTAGGGCCTCATCAAACGTTAATGCGGTCCTAGATGTGGTAAGCTCCTATCCCTAGCCCAGCTCCTGCCAACCTAGCAGTTTGAAGGCATGATAGAATGCAAGTAGACAAATTGGTACCACTTTGGTGGGAAGATAACACTGTTCTGTGCCTGCAGCACTCCAGTGCCCAATCACATCAACTATGTGACCACAGACAGAAGTGTCTTTGGACAACACTTACTCCAAAGGTTTAGAAATGGAGATGAGCATTGTCCCTTAAGTTCAGATTCAAGTAGCAGAGCAACCTGCAGGAGAAACCTTTACCATATTTTGTTTTTACTATTTTATACTGTTTCCTGTCTACAACTGTTCATTCATGAGGCCCACTAAATTAGTCTTTTCAGACCACAGCTTGTCTCTGTCCACCTCCTTACAGCCAGTGCTGCTGCTGCTGCTTCTGCTCCTGGAGGAGACTGCTGAGATAGAACACTGGAGAGTGGAAGGTGCAAAGGCTGGCACATGATCATATGAGAGGAGGGCAGTGTGTGGCACATTGCCTTAGGTGTTGGGAGGACATGGGCTCACCTTGGATCAAGATAACTGTCCTCAGGTCTTTATTTAAAACAGTGGTTCTTGAGCATTTTAGCCCAGGATCCTCATCTGAGAATGACAATCTGTCTAGGACTCCCCCAGAAGTTATGGCTGCAATCCTTAAAGACACTTTCCTGGGAGTAAGATCCATTGAACACAATGGGGCTTACTTTTGAGTAGACAGGATTAGGATTGTGTTCACAGTCATGTTTGGAAATGACATCACTGTGATGCTTGAGTTCCTACTCATGGAAGTCAGTCCCATTGTTTTCAGTGACACCCCGAAAGGCACCTGAGTGCCCCATTCCAATATGCTGGCAACCAGTGCCAGATTCCAAGATGCCATCACCCAGCTTTTTGTGACCCCACTGAAATGAATTTCTGACCACCACTTTGAGAACCACTGATTTAAAGAAATTAGTTTAGGGCAAGAGTGCTGTGCAGGCTCAGCAGAGGTGCCAATAGTTCTGGAAATGGGTTGGCAAATGATTGGTTCTGGGTCAGGGTGACTGTATGTCTTCCTTATCCAGAGCATGTCCTCTTTTTAAAGCTTGTATCCTGGAAAAAAAAATCAACATTGTTCTCCTTTTCCTTGAGAACAGGCAGCATGTAGCCTTCTTGTCATTAATAAAGTTTATGTATACGTTATTATATGTACGGTAGTTGTTTTAAATTTTAAGTATTTTAGTGTTGAAATTAAGCATATTATATATATACAGTGGTGCCTCACATAAAGAGCTTAATTTGTTCCGGAAGGCATGCTCTTTAAGTGAAACACTCTTTAAGTGAGACAGATTTTTCCATAGGAAATAATGGAAACTCAGATGATTGGTTCCACAACCCCCAAAATATTCATATAAAAATAATAACTATGTAAAAATGATGACAAAACTCTGTAATTGAAATTCAAAACATGCATTCAATGTGCATGATCCTATGAAGTCTACTTAGGCTGCAATCCTAAAGACACTTTCCTGGGAGTAAGCCCCATTTAACACAATGGGACTTACTTCTGAGTAGGCACTCCTGAGTAGACATGGTTAGGAGACTGCAATCAAAGACACTTTCCTGGGAGGCTTACCTGGGCTGCTGCTGGAGGTTCAGGGTGGTCAGTGGGGGCACTTGGGGGCAGTTAGGGGCAGCTGCCCCTGGCACCTCCAGGCAACTGCCTCCAAGTTGGGGGCAGTTAGAGGCAGCAGCGCTGGCCTGCAGCCCTTTTAAAGAGACTCCGTGCGGAGTGTCAGGGCTGCATAGCACGCGTGCCCATACACGCTTGCTTGTTAAGTGAAGCGGAACTTGTTTTGTGACACAAGATTTCTTGGAAATCTTTGCTTGTTATGTGAATCACTTGTTAAGCGAGGTGCCACTATATGTATGTGTGTGTATATACACACACACACACATATATACACACACACAGTGGTACCTCGCTTAACAAGCGATTCACATAACAAGCAAAAATTTCCAAGAAATCTTGCATATATGGTCTGGACCTTGTCTTTTATTTGGTTATGACATATGATCACCCTGTATATATGAATGTTTTTAGCTTTTATATTGTCATGTCATACATTTTCCTTGGATGCCATATGTTTAGGGAGAAACTTGTCCTCTTTTTTAGTTATGACATTCGGTCATACTGTGTATATGAATATTTTTTAGTATTTATATTGTTATGTCTTACATTTTCCTTGGATGCCCTACGTTTAAGGGGAGATCTTTTCCTCTTTTTTATTTTTTGGATATGACATCTGGTCACCCTGTATATTATCGATGTTTTTATCTTTTTATATTGTCATGTCTTACTTTTTCTTGGATAGCGTACATTTTGAGGGGATAACCTCTTTTTTGGCGATGACATATGGTCACCCCACTGTATTTACTCGAATCTAATACTCACCTTATTCAGCCAAATTCTGTCTCCAAAATAAGGATGAGCATTAGATTCAATGGTTGATTAGATTTGAGTAAATGTGGTATTTTGATTATAAGTGTAGGGTGCACATTAGAGGCTATGGTGCATTAGATTCAAGTAAATAAGATAGATAGATAGATAGATAGATAGATAGATAGATAGATATGAGTGTTCTGGCTTTTATATTTCCTACATTTTTCTTGGACGTCCTACATTTTGAGGGGGGCTTGTCCTTTTTTTTGTTATAACAGATGTTTCCCCTGTACACATGAGTGCTTTTATATTATGTCTTACATATTTCTTTGGTGTCCTGCATTTTGTGGGGGGGGGGGGTACCTTGACCTTTTTTATTGACCTATGGTCACCCTGGGGGGGAGGTGTGGTACCCTAGGGTGCGGTTGGAGAGCTGAGGAGGGGCTGTTTTCCTGTATTTCATGAAGAGAAATGTGTGGGATCAGTGGGGCCAATGGTGTTTCTGGCCCCATTTTGCGCTGAGGAGGCAGGTGTGGGGGGGCTTGTTGAAGTGATGATGTTGAGGTGGGGACAAGAGGGGGACGGTGGGGGCAGCCTGTGAAGGGCTGAACTCAGTGTTTGTGTTGTGGGCTTCACCTGTTTTCACGTGAACGAGACAAGCCCGTGCTTGGTGACACGTGTCAAGGTTTCCCTCCTCAGAGAGGCAGGGGTGGTGCTGGCTGTGGAGAGTCAACGTCGTCGAATATCGTGGCATAGTTGAGGGGGAACAGAAGTGTCAGCCTTGAAAGGGGCGTGTGAGGCAAGCCGCCACCGAGGCTGACACCTCTACCCCCGCCCCCAGCCACGCCTCTAGCTTTGTCAAAGCTCTGAGAGGAGCCCTCGCATGGCTACTGTGAGGCGGTTTGCAAGGAGTTTGTTTTGACAGCCGGGCTTTCTCCCCTCCCCCACACCCCTTTCCCCTCATAATGACGCGGCCGAACCCGGCCGGTATCACCTTATAACACTGCCCACCGCCCACACGCAGGCAGCCAATCGGAACTCACTTTTCCCCCTCATTAGCCCGCTCCCAACACTGCTTGAACCAATCCCCAGGCACCGCCTTAGTCCTTCAGCGCGCGCGTGTGCTTCTCAACGTCCCTCCTGGCCCCTCCTCCCCACCAGTGTTTGTTGTGGCCGGGCCTCGTGCCGACGGTTGAACTGGTCACGCGGCTGTGCCTCGCGCCGCCCTTCTCTCTCCCCTCCCTTCTCCCCCTCGCTTGAGTCGCTGGCTTCTGATTGGTTGGAGGGAGATGTGCTGGGTGGGGGGAGGAGGGAGAGGAGAAGCTGGGGCTTCCTTTGGGCAGCCAGGCTGGTAGCGTAGCTAGAGGGGGGGAGCAGTCAGATTTGGAGGGAGGAATGCAAGGACTTCTCTTGTTTGGAGGGGTCTCTTGTTCTCCCCGTGACTGGTATGGCCCTGAAGGGCCCAGGGTGACCATATGTTCTAACTGGAAAAAGAGTACAAGGCTGCTCCCAAATTATAGGGCACCAAAGAAAAATGTAGAACATGACAGAATAAACTCATATACATACTGTATTGGTTAATTTAAGGGCTGTGGGTGGCGCAAGCGGTTACGACGCTGTGCCTGTTAACCAGCACGCCAGGGTTCGAAACTCAGGTCAGCCCCACAACACAGGGTGAGCTCCTGTCCTTAGCCCAGCTCTACGACGCCAGCTGGATCCAATTGTATTGGCTCTGCCTTTCCATTGGACTAATTCAGTGGTGTGGAGAGGGGGGATTTGCTGCTTGGGTAACAGCCTATCCTCCATAACAATCCAACCCAGGCTTTCGTGCTTCGCATGCAGTGCTAAAAGCATGATACCATAGTCTTCCAAGACTGACGGAGGCCTGCTTGGTTAATTTAAACACTATACATTGGCGCCTCACATAAAGTACGTTCCACGTAACAAACAAAAATTTCTCTAGGATTCTGCCTCACGTAACAAGTGTTGTTTCACTTAGGCTGCAATTCTAAAGACACTTTCCTGGGAGTAAGACCCATTGAAAGCAATGGGGCATACTTTTGAGTAGACATGGTTAGGATTGTGCTCTTAATAAGCACACTCAATGGCAGTTGGGGCAGACACGCTGGCCAGCAGCCCTTTTAAAAAGCATCAGGGCTGCCTAGCGCACCTGCCCATAGCAAAATCAACACTTCCATGCTGTTCCTCCTGTGGCCGGATGTCTGCTGGGCAGAGGGAGAGAACAGAGGTGGAGAAGAGGGAAGCAGCTCAGGGCCAGCCAGAAGGGAGCAGAGAGAGAGAGAGAGGCTCAGGATGGAGAGAAGGAAAAAGTGGGGAGACACTTGGAAAGTGTCTTAGATTGCAGCCTCCTAACCATGTCTACCCAGAAGTGCCCTTGTGTTAAATGGGTCTTACACCCAGGAAAGTGTCTTTAGGATTGCTGCCTAAGTAGACTTCATAGGATCATGCCCATTGAATGCATGTTTTGGATTCAATTCCTGGGTTTTGTCATTATTTTTACATCCAGTTAATATTTTTATATGAATATTTTGGGGGTTGTGGAACCAACTGTCTGAGTTTCCATTTCCTATGGGAAAATCCGCTTCACATAAAGAACATTTCACATAACAAACATGCCTCCGGAATGAATTTAATTTGTTACATGAGGTGCCACTGTATTAGATATATATATTCGTTACTTCCTAAAGACACTTTCCTGGGAGTAAGACCCATTGAATACAATGGGATTTACTTTTGAGTAGACATGGTTAGGACTGTGCTTTTTGTGTGTGTGTATATATATATACACACACGCATACACACATACATACACACACACACAAGATGGCCTGTAAGTCCGTACCCATCCATGTATCTTATGTATCCAGTGTATGGATGGGTAGGGACTTACAGGCCACCCTGTACATTCTGTCATAGAGGATGTGACAGAAGAAAAGCTAAAAACACTTTTCTATTCTATTTTGCTTTCACTTGGTTAATTTAAACTCTCTCTACATTATATATACTTAATTTAATACACATACAGCAGTTGGCTTACCCTACAATCCAAAATAACTACGGAAAGACATAAGAGGCACTTACTGGATAGCTCTATGCATTTCTGGATTGCTCTATGGATTCTGGATTGCATAGAGCAATCATTCTGGATTGCTCTATGCATTTCCCATAGGTGGCACCGTAACTACATCAGTGTAAAAGGTCCCGTAGTTACTCTGGATTGTAGCCATAGTTGTTAAAGTCACTGTGCCTATCAATCTGAAAACTGAGGCTAGGACTGCAACCATGAGCCTTGGCACTTAGTGATGCCAGCCACATCACCATGGTTCACCAGACCCAGGGCCTGCGGCTGAATCTCCTGGTGTACTTCCTGGCACTGGACCCTTTTTCTGGAGCAGGTCAAAGCTGACCCTAGGCACCATGAGCACCACACTCTAGCAGGGCGACCTGTAAGGGGTCTATGTATCATATATAATGAAACTAGCTAAATGTACCCATGCTGCGGAGTAAAATATCCCCCATACACCTTCCCCCATTGGGCAACACACCTCATTGTGCAATACCCCCCACGCGCATCAACATCTCCCACATGTGCATCATTCCCCATGCACAATACCCCCACACAACATCCCACAATGCACACCAAACCCCAAGCACGTCCTCCCCCATACATACACTCTGCACAGTATCCACCATGTGCACCCTCCTCCCCAGTGTTCTTGGTGGGTGCTCATGTCACAGAAGAAAGACCCTCCCCAAATTTTATGCTTCTAGGTCCAGGGCAGAGCATCCCTCAGGGTGATTCTTCAGTGTAAAGTATAGGGAGGAAAACACATTGCGCCCCATTTCACCCCCTTCCAGTTGGAGTTTCAGAAAACTTAGTGGGTGTCTCCATCACGGAAGGAACATCCTCACCAAATATCATACTTCTAGGTCTGACAGTTTTTGCTGGGCATTGATGAGGCAGTGAGTGAGTCAGTAAGTGACTTTTCAATTTTATGTATATAAATTTAAAACTATTACATATAGAGCACAGTCCTAACTGTATGTCCTCTTTTTAATCATGTGTCCTGGAAAAATGTCTTAATTGTCCTGCTTTTCCTTCTGAGCAGGCAGCCTTCTTGTAATTCATAAATTATATGTAATGGTTTTAAATTTAACAAGTAATATAGCATTTAAATTAACCACATTAAAGCAATATATATGAGGTTCTCAAGCTTTTACTAGGTCATGCCTTACATTTTTCTTGGGTGTCCTACATTTTGGAGGGCCTTGTCCTCTTTTGATTATGACATATGGTCACCCTGAGCTTAGCTTGGCCATGCATTGTCATGGTGGGGCAGCCTGGCCTTGTCAGGCTTCTTTTGCTATCAGAAGGCAAGTTGTATTTTAAAATACAAGCCTGCCAGGCTCCTTTAACACTGATTACTAACCCAGTGTTTGACTGAGGGATGCACTTAAGGACAGTGTTTCTCAAACTGTGGGCCTGCACACTATGAACTATTTTCAGGTGGGTCGCCACTTACTTCAACATTTTATTTTTATTATATTAGACTTGATGCTACCATTGTATGTTACTGCATTTGGGAAAATGTTAACAGATCTGTACTTTTAACAGTCTGCTATGTATATTCTTTTAACAATGATAGTCAGTGGGACTTAAGTGTGGGTGGGATTGTAGCCTAGGATTATTTAAAAATTTTCCTGCTTTGTGATGACACTTCTGATCTCTTCACTTCCACTGGGTCCCAACAGATTCTCATTAAATTAAAAAGAAAAGGCAATGTTAGTTCTGGACTAATAATTGTAATGCATGTATAGAGATTATCTGTATTAGCCTGATGATCAGGACCCCTAATAATCTGCCTTTAGGTAGCCCTGTTGGATGATCTTCTCCAAGGACTAAAAAAGAGGAGTGCATCCCTGTGGGTCCTGTTAGATGTCTCAATGGCTTTCAAGACTATTAAAACATGGTATCCTTTTGGGTCAGCCAGCTGAGTTTAGGCTTGTGGGTGTTGCTTTGTAGTGCTTCTGCTCATTTTTGGCTGACTTCTCACAGCCAGTTACTGTAACATGCAGTATGTGGGGCTGCCCTTAAGACAATTTGGAAGCTATAATAAGAGCCGAATTTGGTGGCCTGGATTTACTGGAGTGGCCTGTTAGACTGCTGCCTTAGTGACTGCACTAGCAGCTCCTTCATTCTTATCATAATTCAGGGTGCTGGTATTGAATTTTAAAGTGCTTCACATTTAGGGTCATGTCATCTAAGGGACAGTTTCTCCCATACATTCTGGTCTACCCTCTTCCCTATGAGCCCTCCTCCCTATGACTGAAGTTTACCTTTCTGCCATGGCACGGTGTTTCTTCCGAACTGATCCTGGCAAAGAGAGACTCTGGGCAGACACATCTGTCTGGCCATTCTATTGCACAGCCTTCTAAAATGTTGGGCAATAGACACAACTGTCCAGAGCATCCCTGTGGCTGAAAAAGCTTATAAGAAATGCAGCGCCATGGGAGAATGTTAAGTTCCACTCATTGGGGGGAGGGGGGACCTTTTTGGAAACTGCTGATGTAGAGCTTGAGGCATCTTTAAAGACTTGTTGCAATGACCCATGGAAATGAGAGAATCAAAAGAAGGCATATTAGCAGCAACTTCTGCAGGTATAAGTAATTGGAAGACTGAGCAACAGTGAATACCAGACGTAGAATTAGAGCACAATTCTAATCATGTCTACTCAAAAGTAAACTCCCAGGAAAGTGTCTTTAGGATTGCAGCCAAAGATGGGTATGAATGGCAGAGAGCATATCCTGTCTTCTTGGTGGGTGTTGTGTATTTCATTTCAGTCTGAAGTAGTGCAATCCATTTTACCATCACAGTGATCAACCACCTTATTATGTCAGATGTGATCTTGCCTAATAGTTTGCAACCACAATGTGTAAATAGAGAAGACTGTGATTAGAGCAGAGATCTAGTTTGGCTTAAAAGTACAGTACTGGAAAATTCAACTGCAGGATGTACTGTTTCTCTGGTGTCAACTAGAGAAACTAGTGGCTGAGTCCACACAACTGTGTCGGTAAGAACAGCTTGATTTGCAGACCTTAGTAGGTTTTAATGCTTATTTCCAAGCTGAAAATAAGCAGTAGGTCAGCAATAGGTCAGGTCTCTTCTTTTGAAATTGGCAACTCTTACACCAAATACTAAGCCACACTCAACCTCACCACAAGAATTTTTAGCCCAAAGCAGTTACCAGAATTAAGCCTTTCAGATTCCTTGAAAAACAACGGATACCACCAAAGTTATAAAAGTTAGCTTTTTCCACAGATATAGCCATGATGATTTTCATTATACATACATTTTCATTTCTTTGTCCCCTCCCCCTTTTTTAAAGGGACAAAAATAGCACAATGCTATGAAACATGGTGACTCATGAAACAAACACCTGTTTTGTACGCATTTGAACAGAGCAAAACAATGTGGCAGATAGGCAAGCTGACTGATGTAAACAAAAGAAGGCAGTTTCTGCATTATTAATCTTTTTACAGCGGGAATCTTGGTTGGTGCAGCTTGTCATGTAAAGGAGAGACATTTCAGCTGCCAGTTTCTACGTAGGTATAAAATGTATGAGATCCTCATAATTTACATCTGATAGCATAGGGTTGCATCCTGTAGAGCAAACCAATGCAGAGGAGCAAAAAGCAACTATGGCTTCTACTTTTGCCTTTCCTGGACCTAACTCTTGTAGCCACCATTACCGCACTGCCTGCTGTTTGGTACAGCTGGAATACTGCTTACTACAGAAAGTGAGGGCAAGATGAGATAACAGGACTGAGAAGGAAATGAGAAGAAGCCATGGTTGTTTAGTCCCACAGCATCAAAGAGGACTTGTAAAGACTTGCATCCATTATCTGAGTTGGAAAGGGGCTACTCTGCTGGGGACTGGTAGAGAAATTAGCCCAATCCTAAAGCCAAGAGCTCAACTGGATGCAACTGTGCCAAAATGGCTACTATTGTGTTCTCCACCAAAAAGGAATGTGGAGAGCCTTTAGAAATAGTGTCTTCTGGAAGCTTTTTCCTTTCTTACCAGCTTTGTATCCAGTCAAGATAAGAAGCTGTGAGACAAAGTTCCATCTAGCAGTTTTATTTCCTTCTCCAACACCAAAACACCACAACTCCATCCACCACAACAACCCACACTGTCTGGTCAGCATTAATTGTTTATATACAGTTTTCCCACCAATCACAATACTAATTGCTGACTCTGTTCAGCTGTCTTGTCATATGACATAGTCCATATCCAGGTGGCTGCACCTAACACTCAGGAATCTGCAGCTAACTAAATTTCTTTGGTTTAGGCTTTCAGGCCTCACAAACCTTAACAACTACTACTGCATCCATTGGTACTATTGTTGCTGCAGGATATCTGTCTTCTTCCCCTAGGGCTTCTCAAGTCTGTGCTGGCTAGTTTGCTGGTGCAGACTTGAGAGAATCCATGTCAGGCCAGATGGCCTGCCGCTGAGTTCCAAACAGTAGTCAGCTGGCACTGGGTTCAGCACCAAGTGGCTGAATCTATGCAGGGTGTCATGGACGTGACTTACAGTATGTTTGCAACATCCATCAAGGGTGCTGCAGGGCAGCTCCAGTGCAGACCGTACTTAGGATTGGGCCCTTAGCATGAAATACTATGCATAGTTACCTGGATGTAAGACCCCTTGAGCTCAGTGTCATATAGACATGCCTAGTACTGTGCTTTAAAATCTCAGCAGATCCTAAACAACAGTTTATTGGGACAAAAGTTTTCTTGTCCTATCCTCTATTTGTCACAACCTTTGCAGGAGCCAGTTCACATACTAATATTTGCATTTCTTTGTGATTGATTAAATCAGGGGTCTCCAATCTATAGCACGATGGCTACGTTGTGCACCTGCCACAGTGCCAAGGGCTGGGAAACAAACAAAACAAATAAATATCATAGGTACATCTTCTTTCCACGCACAGAGCTGAAAAATCAGAAATCTAGTCAGAAATCACACTGTGTCAATTGAGGCTTACTCCTAGGAAAATGTGTATAGGATTTCAGCCTAAAAGCTCCCTGCTTGGTTTCCTCTCTCTATCTGCCCAGTTCCTTCATTTGACCCCACATGGTAAGGAAGACGTATTCTGCAATCCTAAAGACACTTTTCTGGGAGTAAGACCTGTTGAACACAATGGGGCTTACTTCTGAGTAGACATGGTTAGGATTGTGCTTAAAAGCAGGCATCTCCCAGTGGCTGCATTTTCCCTTGCAGGAAACTCAAAGCCCCAGCAATTGGGAACCACCTGCCTCTTCCTCTCAGGCTTAAAGCACAATCCTATGCATGACTACTCAGAAGTATGTTCCATTGTATCCAACAGGGGCTTACTCTCAAAAAGCATGAACTGGATTGCACTCTTAAAAGCTCCCCAATTGGCATCCCCCCCACATACAAACACACACATTCTTAGATCCTCCCCCCAATATGATTTAAAAAGGAGGCAATTGTGTGCAGTTGCTCTAGTAGTCCCCCCCAGCTTTAGGACTTTACTGAAAATGAGAACAAACCAAGTGTTTTTTTCAAGTGAAGAGGGAACCCTTCCTGGTCTAAGACTGATGTGAAGCACGCTGTATACACTACTATTTTGTGGAGCAGGTGGCGCGAGCGGTTAAGATGCTGTGCCTGTTAACCAGCAGGCCAGGGTTCGAGACCCGGGTCGGCCCCACAAGACAGGGTGAGCTCCTGTCCTTAGCCCAGCTCTGCGACACCAGCTGGATCCAATCGTATCGGCTCTGCCTTTCCATTGGACTAATTCAGTGGTGTGGAGAGGGGGGATCTGCTGCTTGGGTAACAGCCTATCCTCCATAACAATCCAACCCAGGCTTTCGTGCTTCGCATGCAGCGTATGCAGCGCTGAGCACGATACCATAGTCTTCCAAGACTGACGGAGGCCTGCTTTATGACCATGAATATGGAAGGCATTTAAAAAGCCCATGAGAAATAGCTTATTCCTTCTTTTCATAAAAGTATGTAAAGGATATCTATCAATATCCTTATTCAAGAATTGCCTCAGGCTTCATCTCAAAAGCTAATGACTTGGTAAGTTCTCTGCCAAAAAATTGTTTTTTTACAAAAAACAAAATCAAAAGTATTCAAAACCCATCTGAAAAGGAAATACTGAATGTGCCTTTTATCCAATGACAAACCACTTCATCTTGATTAGTGTTTAATTGTGTTGAGATTTTAACCCATATCATACTGACTTGACAGTACCAGAAATGACAGTTCACTGATGCTAATTCAGTATGGTCTTTATAACAATGTAAAGTACTATATTACAAAATTAGTAGGAAAGCAATTTAGGGTTGCCAGCTATGCAGAAAAAAACATGATTTGCCCTGCTCTTTTATCTTTAAAATGGTCTTGTACTTTTAAAAGCTGCATTATCTGTACATGGCAGCTAACACTTTTCACAGCACAGAAATTTAGCATGACATGTTTAATGATTGCAATTCAAACTGATGTTTAAGGTAAGTGGCTGGTTGAAATTTTGCCATTTGCCCTTCACACCTGCTTACTGCAAGGGTCCTAATTGTCATTTAGGATAGTCAGGCAGTGGTGGGCTCCAGCAGGTTTGCACCTACTCTATAGAACTGGTTGTTAACGAGAGATAGGACATATAAAGTTTAAAAATAGCCATTTAAAAGTGGCTGCTAAATGGGCATAGAACCAGTTGTTAATTTCTTTGACTCCTGTCACTGGTCTTAGGATGCTCAATTTCAGATTTTGGTAAGTCTCTATGGGCACAATCCAGAGTAACTACGGGAGAACATAAGAGACTTTACGTGCACCCGTAGTTACTGCACCACCTAGTGAAAACCTATGGGAAATTCATATAGCAATCCAGAGTAACTTGTTCTTACTCCAGAGCAAGGACTCCCCGTAGTTACTCTGGATTTCACCCTAATTCAGTGGTCACAACCCCCTTCTCAGTTTGAGAAGGACTGCTCTAGGAAAAGGGTATTTTTTCATTGTAGCATGATAGCTTCTTATTGACTATCATGATTCAGATTTGGGAGAGAAAAATGGATAATTTGGGGAAGTCTACAATGCCACTAGGCTCTGGGCTTACAGGAGTCCTTCTGAGTTTTACTGTCTTCACTTCCAAGAGAATATGAAGTACTTAAAGAGTATAAAAGTGTTTTGGTTTCCCTAGAACAGTGATTTTCAACCAGTGTGCCATGGCACAATGGTGTGACATGGATAGTCCTGAGGTGTGCAACGGGAAATTGGGGACTGACATTCATTAATAGGAAAATTGGCATATTTGAACAGTCTGGTGTGCCTTGTCAATGATAAAAACAATTGATGGTGTGCCTTGACAATTTCAGTGCCTTGTTAAGTGTGCCTGAGATGAAAAAGGTTGAAAATCATTGCCCTGGAAGGAATAATTGGTAAGAACTGGTGTGAGGCAAGAGGGCATGCATTTAAAAGAACAACTCTTGAAATGCCATGTGCTGAGAACTCCTGCTGTTTGATATAGTGGTTTGGCTGCAGAGTGAGTTCTTTTTGTTTAAAGTAGCCAGACTGCAGATACTGCTTTTCAGTTAGCAGTACAGTATCTGGGAGGTCACCTGTCTCTTGATTCCCTCTTTCCTCACCAGCAGGATTCACTGCATGTTTTTCTTGTGCTATGTTAGAGGCTTTGCATGGGATGCTATGCTGCAAGAACAATCTCAAATAAAAACTTCCAGTGTGCCTGGCCTTCTTCCCATGCAAAATTTCCAAGTGAATTAACAATGTTTGAATAACTAAATAGAGATTACCACAGAAAGCACAAAATGTGGCTTAAAACTAAACATTAAAATTCATATCAATAAACAACTGCACACCCACTGACAGAAACAATGGTGGAAAAATGTTTCCAATTTGCATGTCATCTTTTGCCAATCACAAACCCGACCAAAGGATAGCCATGAACTGGAATTGGAAATCCAAGATGTCAAAAAATTACATAGAGAAGAACATTTATGGAAGAACTAGTGGCTGTCAACTATACATGGGATGAAGCTGAGACAACTGCAAACAATCAAGTGCAATGTATTGAACAGCATGAGAGGGTCTAAGTCAGGAGGCAGGTAGTAGAACCTCTGAGTTACTGAGAATAAAACAGGGATTTTAAACCAGTGTGCTGTGCAAGGCTGTCTGAGGTGTTCCATGACATTGTTGTTCTAGCCATCGAAAAATTCAATTTTTAGAGCCTGACATTTCATCATTTCCTTTTTGGTGGCATTGTCAAAGGCAAAAAAGGTGTTTAAAAAGGTTCACACAGGAAAACAGAGAGTTTCTGTTTCTAAAAGGCAGTTTAACAGGAACAATGTGGAACGGTCAGTTGAGTGACATGTCTGTATATTGATGTTCTTAAAGAAACATAGACGCTTCCTCTTGTGTATTATCAGTTATTTCCTGTCAAATTGTTTTTTAATGGATGTTCTTTGAAGTACCAACAACCATTCAGTGCAACAGCCATTTCTTTTCAATTGATGTTGTCTTGAGGAGCACACAGCCTCCCCGGCCCCTTTTTCTTACTCCCAGGAAAACGTGGACAGGGCTGCAGCCTCAGGGAGAAGGCTAGGCCTACCCAGAAGTAGGTCCCATTACAGTCAGTGGGTCTTACTTCCAGGAAACTGTCTTTAGGATTCCTGCCTCCTTTCCAGGATAGATCCTCTTTTCCTAGCCTGGTGACTACAATCCTAACCATTTCTACTCAAAAGTAAGCGCTGTTGTGCTCAATGGATCTTACTCCCAGGAAACTGTCTTTAGGATTCCTGCCTCCTTTCCAGGATAGATCCTCTTTTCTTAGCCTGGTGACTACAATCCTAACAGTGTCTACTCAAAAGTAAGCCCTATTGTGCTCAATGGGTCTTATTCCCAGGAAAATGTCTTTAGGACTGTAGCCTTAGAGCACTGTGCGTGCACCAACCTTAGCCCTCCCTGGCCCCACCCCCTGACCCTGGCCCTGCCCTGCCCATTTCCGGCGATCCGGTTGTTGGATCAGGCCGGGCCCACCACTGAAATAATCCTAACTTGTACTGGAACAGGCAGGCTGTCATGTCTTCACTGTTTTCAGCACAAGTTTGGGGCTGACTGTGGATCTTTTCCCCATATCCTGAGGAGAGTCATGGTGGCACCAGTGGGTCTACTGGTGTCACAGATCTGAGCAGTACAAAGCAGACTGGAATCTCACCATGCTGCTCAGAAACGGCTAGGATCTGGATCCTGACCTTGCCTCCTGCTCCCCTTCTTCCCCTTTGATCCCAAAGTACCCCCACCCCCATCATCGAGGGCCACTCCCACATCATCGAGGGCTCCCCTTTATCACCTTCAGGAACAGAGATGGTGCTGAATCAGAGCTGGGACCAAAACCCAGAAAAGGAGTATTTTGCTTGTACTTGCTTGACTCTATCAGCCACCCCAGCCTTGGTATACTAGCCAGACTTTGTCTCTCTTGGCCGGTTGGGAGACAACAGCTCATCTTTGCAAATGCACACAAAAACATGAGCTTAATGGATAATCCTATTGATGTTTACACTATCAGAATGAATGTTTCAGTAGTGTTAACAGCTTTACTGCTGTCGTAAATCCTACAGCTCCAGTGAGTTAGGCCTTGCCACTGCTGCAAGTGATGAGCAGCCAGGCCCACATGATGATGGATAGCAAGGAGAACCTGCCACTGCTGGTAAGCTCACACAGAAGTCAGGAAGGAGGTAGGGTGGGGTGGAATGGGGTAGGTGGGAGATGATGGAGTGGGGATAGGTCGAATGGTAACAGTATGTGCTGAATCATAACTCCCTTCCTGGGCCTGGGCTTCTTCAGTTGACATAAACTAGCACTATTGATATTGCTGTGTGCAGTCCAAGTTGACCCACGGTAGTAGTGGGGCTTCCCCTGAGGAGGCCTCAACATCTATTGATTTACTGGATTTGTACTCTGCCTTTCTCCCCGAAAGGGGCATGCAAGGCAGCTAACAGCCAAAACATAATAAAAATAAATAGTTAAAAACATTAAAACAATAGAAAAGCAATAAAACATGATATAAAATACAAAGCAGCCAGCAATAAAGCAGCAAAGGAAAACATTAAATAAACTCATAAAATTAATAAAAGCCAATTATAGTTCCTCAAAGGATGTCCTAAAAATGCCTTCATGTCTTGCCAGAAGGTTAATACTGTAAAGAGGAAGTTGTCTTCTACCCAAAGGGGACAAAATTCCATAACGTTCCAACCACTACCCCCACCAATCCCAGGACATAGTGAATGCAATGTTAGTGAAGCTGTATGGCTGCAGGGGTCTTCAAGAAGGTTTGAGCTGTGAATTTCCTATGCCATGCTAGGTATACAACTAGCCTGCACTGACATTAATGTGGGGTATGTATGTATGAGACGATTCCAGGGCTGATGCATTGCATGAATTCCCTCCGTGTGTGCCATGGATATTCCTTTAGTGAAATGCAGTTGATTCAAAGAATTGCCTGCTTATTACTTAACATAAAATGCTTTAAAAGCAGTGATGCTGCAGTGTCAAGTTGTTGACAGTAGATGGAAACAAAGCCCACCGTGTTACAACATTGAGCTTTTCTTTTCATACTTTTTTGAGACCTTCTGTTTTATAGCTGGTTTTTATCCGAAGTGCAGTTTGTGGCATTTGTGGAGATGTACTAAGGTTGTTGGGATCCAGCGTGAACAGATGTCATATCTGCAAAAAAGGATAAAGCACCCCAAAATATTATAGAACATCCAAGAAAAAAAGGGTAGGCCATGACAAAATAAAATCTAAAAGCACTCATTGATTTCATATTTTTACTAAAATTTTAAAATATATTACATATAATTTATTAAGTACAAATAAGTTATGTGTTATTTGAAGGGGCCCACTGACAGTAAAAAGGACATCTCAATTCTTCTCCAGCCTACAGACCTTTAAAAGTGGACATTTCTTGGGGGGAAAAGAACATCTGGTCACCCTGTTGGGATTACAGTGATGCCTCACGTAAAGTATGTTTCACGTAACAAACAAAAATTTCTCCAGGATTCTGCTTCACGTAACAAACTGCTTCACGTAAAGAACACATTTGTTGGCCGTTGGGGCAGACAACCTGGCCGGCAGCCCTTTTAAAAAGCGTCAGGGCTGCCTAGCGTGCCTGTCCATAGCGAAAGCAACACTTCCGCACTGTTCCTCCTGTGGCCGGGCATCTGCTGGGCAGAGGGAGAGAACAGCAGTGGAGAAGAGGGAAGCAGTTCAGGGCTAGCCAGGAGGGAGCAGGGGAGAGAGAGGCTCAGGATGGAGAGAAGAAGAAAGTGAGGAGACACTTTGAAAGTGTCTTGGATTGCAGCCTCCTAACCATGTCTACCCAGAAATAAGACCCATTGTGTTCAGTGGGTCTTACTCCCAGGAAAGTGTCTTTAGGATTGCAGCCTTAGGCTGCAATCCTAAAGACACTTTCCTGGAAGTAAGACCCATTGGACACAATGGTACTTACATCTGAGTAGACATGGTTAGGATTGTGGTCTCCGTATACTTCATAGGATCATGCACATTGAATGCATGTTTTGAATTCAATTCCAGTATTATGTAATCATTTTTATAAACATTTAATATTTTTCTATGAATATTTTTGGGGTGTGGAACCAATTGTCTGAATTTCCATTATTTCCTATGGGAAAATCCGCTTCACGTAAAGAACGTTTCATGTAACGAACATGCCTCCGGAACGAATTAAATTTGTTATGCGAGGCACCACTGTACATATTCTTTAATGTTGGACTTGTATTAATGTTAGAAACTTTGGCTGCAATCCCAGCCTCCACTTAGGACAGCATAAGTCCTGTGCATAAATCCTGTGCTGACCTGGGGGTGTCACAAAATTCTGTAAGGCACTTCTCCACTCCCAAAGGGTTAGGCCAGTGCACAGGCATGTGCCAACATCCCTACACAAATTATGGGATGATATGCCAGGGGAGTTAGGCCTATATTGATTAGGATTGCACCTTTTATTTATTAAGGATGTTTTACTATTGTTGCCATTCATTTTAAAAATTAGAATATTCTTACATTTTCAGAGTTTGAATTACAGTAAAAACTTGGATTGAGAGTAACTTGGATCGAGAGTGTTTTGCAAGACAAGCAAACTTTTCTAATAAATTTTAACTTGGTATACAAGCGATGTCTAGAAAAACAAGCAAAAAATAGTCGTGGTAGGGATATGGCTGGTTTTGGTGCTGTATCAGCACTTGCACAGCTTCTCCTGAGAGACCAGCCTAATCATGTCTACTCTGAAGTAAGCCTATTACAGTCAATGGGGCTCACTTCTATGTAAGGGGTGCAACTGGAAAGGAGCCAGAGAGACCTAGCCCTGCATGTCTACTCTAAAGCAGCAGGCCTCCGTCAGTCTTGGAAGACTATGGTATCGTGCTCTGCGCTGCATACGCTGCATGTGAAGCACGAAAGCCTGGATTTGATTGTTATGGAGGATAGGCTGTTACCCAAGCAGCAAATCCCCCCTCTCCACGCCACTGAATTAGTCAAATGGAAAGGCAGAGCCAATATGATTGGATCCAGCTGGCGTCGCAGAGCTGGGCAAAGGACAGGAGCTCACCCTGTCTTGTGGGGCCGACCCAGGTCTCGAACCCTGGCCTGCTGGTTAACAAGCACAGTGTCTTAGCCACTTGCGCCAAGCCCTATTATAATCAGTGGGACTCACTCCTGTGTAAGGGGAGCAGTGGAAAGGAGATGGAATTAAAGAACACTGGCAGAGATGGAATTAAAGAAAATTAAATACATTGAAAATGTGTCACGTCCATCTTGCCCGCTAAAATTTTTATTCAAAGAATCATTTTGGTGTACTGGCTAGTAGTAGTAGCTGCAGTAAGTTATAAAAGGACTGGGGAGTGGAGTGAAAGAGTTAACTTTTTGTTTGTGCTCCAAAAAATTGGCAGAGTCTCGTAATGCTGCACTTGTTCTGGATTCTGTAAATTTTACCTCCATTTTGCATAGAACCCAGATAGTGAGGCACCTTTACTGATACTTGCTGCACCCAAAGGACAGAGGATGTTTCCCCGCTGCATCTATTGACCAAAGGGTACATCCCCGGGGGATGGAAGAGCGAGGGGAACTGAGCACGTTTCTTCCACATAAAGAAAAGTGGGTTTTGTATCTCCAACTGACTTTTGCAAGCAAGCAGAATGAGGGGTGCAGGAGGTGGGAACAAGTGGGGTGGGAGGCTAGTCCATTCTCCCTCATCAAGGGGCATCCTAAAGTCTGTCAAGTCAGACTACGTTTTCCAAAGCAACTTCCCAAAGTAACTTCATGCGATCCTGTAAAAAAAGATAGATTGCTGAGCTGGGATGCTGAGCTGTAGGAATATTTAAGAAATTAAGGTTTTGTATTTCCAACTGACTTTTGCAAGCAAGCAGAATGAGGGGTGCAGAGGTGGGAATAATTGGGGTGGGAGGCTCATCCATTCTCCCTCACCAAGGGGCATCCTAAAGTCTGGCAAGTCAGACTACGTTTTCCAAAGCATCTTCCCAAAGCAACTTCATGCGATCCTGTAAAAAAAGATAGATTGCTGAGCTGGGATGCTGAGCTGTGGGAATATTTAATATGTGGCTTTATGGAATCTTTGGAAACTGAATATTACAGGCTTTGTAGACCTTAACACAAATAGGCTTTTTCCTAGCGTGTGCTGCCTTCAGTTTAAAGCTTCACATGGCTGGTGTTATGCTCTGGTCATAAAGCCCTGAAACCAATAACATCTCCTATAATAGTGGAGTATTTCAGCCCAGGACCCCCTTCTGACAAAGACAATCTATCTGCCCCCCCCCCCCCGAAGTGATGTCAAGGCTGGAAGTGACATAAAAAGGAAGTGATATCACTGTGGTGTCAGAGCCCCTCCATGTCTACTTGAATGAAAGTCCCCTTTTGCGTAAGATGGTGGTATCCAGTGCCAGTTTCTAAAATGGTGATTTTGCAACCCCCCTCTGAAATAAATTCATGACCCCCTCTCCACTTTGAGAACCACTATCCTAGAAGAGAAGGCCATCCCTAAGCTGAGGTGTGCCCACTGCCATCCACCCACTTATTTCCACTGCTTCACCTCCTCCTCATTTCCTGGATTAGAAAATGGAGAAGGATGGAGCAAAAGAGGAAGTGTGGAATATTGGTGATATAGAGCAGGGGTGTCCTAACTTTTTGGCAGGAGGGCCACATTATCTCTCTTACACTGTCGGGGGTAGGGGGAAAAAGAATTTATTTACTTTCTGAATTTGAATAAATTTACATAAATGTCATTGGCTGCTCACTCTCCTCTTTGGAAGAACTGTATAGGAACAGATGTAAGAGGAGGATATCCAATATATTGAAAGACTCCTCTCATCCGGGACATCAGCTCTTTGAACTATTACCATCGAGAAGAAGATTCAGGGTATTGAGAGCAAGGACGAGCAGATTCAAGTGCAGTATTGCATTTAAATGCGGGGTAGTACGTTTTTGTGGAATTTAATTGATGGGAGCAATGGGGTATTTATATTTGCATAGAGATTGTTGTGTGGTTAGTTGTGTTTATTTTAGTTTCTTTTTTAGTGGTGTTGTCCAGTTTTGCCTTGGGGAAGAGCACCACATTTCGTTGCACCCAGTTGTGAGTGTAATGACAAATAAATTATCTTATCTTATAAATGAATATATTACACATAGAACTTATGAATGAACTCAAAACAGTTCATAAACACTTTCTAACACATAGAGAAAGTGATCTTTAAATCAGTTAATAAGCACTTCCATAAACAGAGAAAGGTGTGTAGCCTCCCTGAACCTCAGAATTCCCTGCAGAGATAAGAGGAGAAGAGAGAGCCTGATGGAGGGGGTTTGCTAGTGAAAATATAGGACCTGGTCACTCAAAAGTCACCTGGTCACTTATGTGGGATGTACTACATTTTGTCCTACATTTAAATTTTTTTAAAAGCCAATCTACTGGCTTACTTACATGGGATGGGTGGTGGTGGTGAAGGAGGTGGTGGAGGAGGAGGAGGCAGGTCAGGCAGGCAGGCAGGTTAGGCAAGGCAGGGCTGGGCAAGGGGCTGGGTGGCTGCTTGGTGGCACTGGAGGGCAGTTTAAGGCTGCCGCAACTTGGCACACCTAGGATCCGCCAACCGCAGGCAGCCCTTTGCAAAGGAAAGACTGTGCGCATACATGCGCAGTCTCCCTACCCTTTAAGCTCTGACTGAGAAGCTGCAGGACTTCTACGTGGGCGGAGCACACTATCTTCAGCTAACCTGAGGAAGTGAAAGAGACTTCCTCTGGTCAGCCGAGGGTAGTGAGCTCCCCCCATGGAGAAGCCCTGCAGCTTCTCCGTCAGAGCTTAAAGGATAGGGAGACTGCGCATGCATGCGCACAGTCTCTATTTTGAAATGGCTGCCGCAGCTGGAGGATTTTAGCTGCACCAAGCCGCGGCAGCCTTAAACTGCCCCCCAGTCCTCCCAAGCAGCCCCCCAGGCTCCCAGAAGGCTGGACACGGAGGGAGTCTCCCTATCCTCCCGGACCCCCGCTGTTTTCTGGGCACGTCCAGCCAAGGCTGGACATGCAGTCAGCCTGTTTGCTATGGGGCACAACTTTCCCCTGGGCTGAGACTTGGACACCCCTAAGGTAGATCAGCGGAGAGGTTTGTATGTCACCATGTGGCAGCATTTGGCACAATGCCCAAGAACGAGACCTTGTGCTGTCTCTGCTCATTGCCATCTATCTCCTTCTCTGCAGTTGAACAATTGTTTTAATGAACCAAAGGTGTTATATATGGAAGGTGGGCTGTAAAAGGAGGTTTTATAATATGTGGTTGTTTAATTGTGGTTCTGGCAGGCTCTAGGAATAACTTTCTGATTTTTGCTTCTCTGTTCAGTGCTCAATTTGAACTTGCTGTGTCATCATGAAGAAGCATCGTGAGATAGATTGCTGTACAGATAGGGAATTTATTCCTGCCTGTGAAGAGCTGCTAGGTGGTCTCCTAGGCAACTACCTGTGAAATAATTTTTTAAAATCTCCAAATAAAGATGTTTCTTTATGCTTGAATTCTGATCATATTTTGGACCATTGATCTGGGAATCTGAGGTCAGCTACAGATTTTTTCCAGTTCTTCTGGCTGATTTTAGGGCAGACTGAATCTCAAGTGTTATTACGTCACTAGCACAGTGGTCTTCAAAGTGGGGAGTTGTGTATTCCAGGGGGGTTGCACGAAGCTGGATGCAGCAATCTTGAAATCTGGCACTGGGCATCTTTAATGACACTTTGTGGCCCTGGGCACCTTTAATGCACTTCCTGCAATTACCTTACTTCTGGGAGGTCCCGGACAGATTTGTCATTCTCAGAAGGGGGTCCCGAGCTGAAATACTAATGCACTAGCAAGTATCCTACTGAAAGAATCTTTCTTGAAAAGAAACTGTCAGTACTTCACCTTCAGTGATGAGGATGGAAATTAACTCCGGTATGCTGCTGTTTTTGCCTTTTGGAACCAAGTTTATTGAAATTACTCCAGCTGTTTCTCCATGCTGCTCTTACAGATTTTCAAATATTGAGGTTCCACAAACACACATAAGCAGTTCCAGTGCTCCCCATCACAGAATAATGATTCTGTTGCCCAAATTAAATTCTTTGAATCCATTATTGCTCATCTTAAAACTCCCCAATATCTTTCAGGCAGCCCTTTACATCTCTTTCAAGCAAAATAATCTCATTCCCTTTAGATCAGAGATGTCAAGCCTATTTCATACACAGGACTGAAAATAGCTCTCATGGCATCTGTTGAGGGCTGGAAGTGACATAATTAAGCAGGAAGTCATATCATTAAGCAGATGATGTTCAGGAAGAAGCACTTTGTTCTCACAGAGAAATTTATTTGCTGCAAATAACAGAAGAGACATGCAAATCTTGTTATTTTCAAGAAATGAGAGAGCCCAATTATCACTTTGGGAGAGCCCAATTGTAATGGCAACCAGATATGTTGCTTCTGAGGGATGCAGTTGACCTATGGACTTTGACACCTTTGCTTTAGACTTTGCTCAAAATGGCCACTTGAAGTGGTTCGGATATGACTGTTGTGGTGAACCCTGTTGCTGCAATCTGCCAAAAATGTAGTGACCAACACTGGGGCAGCTGTTTTGGAGGTATGTGTTCCCACATGCCGCTTAGTGGAAAGATGATGGCTGTTTGGAGCGTGACTGAACAGGGCTAGAACTCATGTCTGCAGAGGCGATCCCTAATTGTCTTCTCCTTTGCTTACCAAACTGAAGGTAAGAGCTAAGACACTAAATTTTTCAGGGTTGCAAGGTGAAAGGTGAAATGGTCTTCAAAGCAACACTCAAGGAAATTTACTTGAATCACAAATGTGAGTGGTCATCACTTAGAGCACAATCCTAACCATGTCTACTCAAATGCAAGCCCCATTGTGTTCAATGTGTCTTACACCCAGGAAAATGTCTTTAGGATTGCATCCTTAGTGAATCTCGTTTCTGTGCTGTATGTAGCCTATGTAGTATGCCGCCTACTGGGGGAGGAATTGTTCTTTTCCACCAAGGGCCTCTGGTGTTTATCTGACGCTTCCTTTCTTCTCTCTTCATTAGCAACTAACATTTCAGAGGGGTCATATTTTGAATTAAACTGGTATTGGCTGATGTGGGCCAACGTTGACTTCACCACTACTTCACTCACATGAAAACAGAGATGCCTGTCAAAAGTGGTTTTTTTAACATCATCCTTTCACTGTAGAAAGCAACCACCTGCTACCCAGCTCTTCTCCAGGGCACTCACTATCTTAATGGGGTTCTCATGCATAAGCAGAGACTGAAAGTCTCTTGATCTCACCACAGCAAATTGTGACACCTGAACAGATGCTCCTTCAGATACCCCAGTACCAAACCTGCTTAAAAGCTTTAGCGAGGAAGCCATAGTAAGTGATCGTATACCTCGTCTGTCATTGACTAAAAGGTCATTATGCAGCACGTACCTGTCATTTTAATAATTGATTAAATAAACCAGGGTTACATTAATGTGGAGTGGCATATTCAATATGCTCTGCATAAAATATGGCACATTATGTGTGGTGGGTTGGCCACCCTGGTCTGATTAGCATGTTTGGAATTGGATAAGATTTTTTTCCTGTCAGGTCAGACGACTTGGGTGTTAACTTTTATTTAAGGCTCAGATCAAAAGAGGTATTTTGGGACTGCCATCTGGACTTCTTTTACATAATGGAGGTTTGCTGCCAAATCTGTGTGTGGTTCTGCTAGGATTCATGTCTTGGGAAATTGTGAGGGGCCAAAGACTAGATTGAATGTAATTCCATGGATGAAGAGTATTTCAAGCACAGGGTGTGGTACCAAGACCAGAACAAGTGCTACACAAACTGAATCGTGGAGACGGGATTTTCTGCTTGGGTAACAGCCTGTCCTCCATATCATTCTACCCAGGCCTTCGTGCTTCTCATACTGCGTCGCGCATGATACCATAGTCTTTCAAGACTGATGGATGCCAAGTTTTTTTAAGTCTTTGGAACAAGTTTTTAAAGTGTGACTATCTCTATATATAAAAGGCATCTTCATCATCATCACTGACTCATCAACATCCAGCCAAAACCGCTGGACCTATAAGTGTGAAATTTGATGAGGGTGTTCCTTCCATGATGTAGGGATCCATTAAGAACCAGTTTTTGGAAATTCCAACCAGAAGGGGGTGAAAAGGGGCACAATGTGTTTTACAAAACTAATCTTAATCGTCACTACAGACTCATCAACGCCCTGCCAAAACCGCCAGGCCTAGAAGCGTGAAATTTGGGGAGGGTGTTCCTTCTGTGATGGAGGGAGTCACCAAGAACCAGTTTTCGGAAATTCCAACCGGAAGGGGGTGAAATGGGGTGCGATGTGTTCTCTTCCTATACTTTGCATTGAAGAATTGATGACTCATCAACATTCCGCCCCAACCCCCAGACCTAGAAGCATGAAATTCGGGGAGGGAGTTCCTTTTGTCACATGAACACCCACCAAGAACCGATGTGGAGAAATTTAACCCTTAAGGGGCTGAAAGGGGATGCAATGTGTTTTTGTCCTATACTTAACATGGAAGAATGACCAACATCCAGCCAGTTTGGTGTTCTGTGCCTGGTGCACCGGGCGGGATATTGTTCGGAGGAAGAGGTTGCACTGGGGAGGATGCTGCGCATGGGGGGGTTGCGCATTGGGGGGTTGCACTTGGGGGTTACTGCGCATGGGGGATGTTGCAATTGGGAGTTGATGCGCATGGGGAGATTGTGCATGGGAGGAAGTTGAGCATCAGGGAATGATCCTCATGGGGGAATGATGCGCATGGGGGAATGATGTGCATGGCGCAATGATGCGCATGGGGGGTTGATGCACATGGAGGATGTTGTTCATGGGGACATGCGCATGGGTGATGTTGCGCATGAGGGAAGTTGCGCATGGGGATGTTGCACATGAGTGATGTTGCGCATGGGGACAGGATGCGCATGGGTGGTTGATTTGCATGTGTGGAAGTTGCGCATGGGGACATGATGCACATGGGTGATGTTGCGCACGGGGGGAAGTTGAGCATCGGGGACTGATGCTCATGGGGGAATGATGTGCATGGTGCAATGATGCACATGGGGTTGATGCACATGGAGGTTGTTGTTCATGGGGACATGATGTGCATGGGTGATGTTGCGCATGAGGGAAGTTGCGCATGGGGGTTTGATGCGCATGGGGATGTTGCACATGAGTGATGTTGCGCATGGGGACATGATGCACATGGGGGGTTGATGTGCATGGGGAAAGTTGGACGTGGAGACATGATGTGCATGGGGGCTTGATGTGCATGGGGGCTTGAAGCGCATGGGGGAATGATGTGCAAGGGTACATGATGCGCATGGGTGATGTTGCGCATAGGGGGTTGATTTGCATGGGGATGAACATGGGGAATGTTATGCATGGGTGGTTGATGTGCATGGGTGGTTGATGCTCATGGGGGAATGATGCGCATGGGGAAATGATGTGCATGGGGGTTGCTGCACAAGGGGAAATGTTGCACATGGGGAGTTGATGCACATGGGGGATGTTGTGCATGGGGAGGTTGAGCATGGGGGATTTGCACATGGGTGGTTGATGAGCATGGGGGATGATGTACATAGGGGAGATGATGCGTATGAACATGGGGGATGTTGCACTTGGGGGTGGATGCGCATGTGGGTTGATGCGCATGGGGAATTGATGTACAGTGCGGGGATGGCGTACAGGGGAATTTTACTCCCGCAACGTGGGTACACTTTTCGCTAGTTTTGAAATAAATAGATGAACATAAATGCACACATAACCTAATACAAGTTGGTTAACTTAAAAATAAAAGACTGGTTCTGGTTTGGAAGAACAGGATTTCTAGGCACGGGAAACAACTCACTGACGTAGAGGCTGGTTTGCTGGTATGCACAGTCCAACTGAACCAAAACCAACTCATTTTAAAAGAAGTGGACATGTAGTGTACACTTTTTTGTGCACCCAAACATCATTTGCTAATGAGACCAGTGTCTGTGACCCAAGGTGCAAAAATAAGAGTCAAATCCGAAGAGCACAAGCCTAACCATATCTACTCAAAAGTAAGCCCCATTGTCTTGAATGGGTCTTACTCCCAGGAAAGTGCTTTTAGAATTTCAGCCTAAATTTCAAGTGCAGATACAGCCACAATGTTGCTTCTAGGTAACAAACACTCTTACCTGTAGAAAGCCTCCATGACTGCCCCTCACCACAGGATGCAGCTCATACCTGATTGGCATGGCTGCATCACTGCTGGAAAATTGGATAGGATTGGACCCTAAATTCATTTGCATTTATGGATTACAGGTTTAAAAATTACAACATTCTTTAAAGGAAGCAGAATGACTGAGTTACAGTATGACATATATGTAATTTATACTATTCTGTTTCATATTTCTGTAAGAAAGTGAGTATGTGGGGGAAACATTCTTGGAAGGTAGAGTACTGTTAGGATCAGTTTAATGATTCAGTCATTTGGCTACTTAATGAAATACTTTGTACACTTGTTTCAACATGAGAAATCTGTGTCACATGCATTCATAAACCAACTTGGTACAGGAGATTGACTCTATATACTTTCCGTCTTGAGCAAAAGCAGGATTTATTTTCTGGAAGGAAAAATATATGTCATCACAGCAGGTTTAGTCTCTGTCATTTCCCCATTTTTATTGTTATTTAGTTATGTGCAGGGTTGCCTTTTGTTTCGAGCTTCATACTTGGATCAAGAGAATATTGTATTTGGGTTCTCTCTTGGGCCTAGTTATCTGAAATAGCAGAGAATACAGAAAACCTATTTCTGGACTGTATCACTTCAGATTGTAGGTGAGGTCTTAACATGAGTGAATTCTTCTCAAGGCAAAATAAATTCCTGCACTGTCCCTACAGTCCAGAGTAACTATGGGAAGATGTAAGAGGCACTTAACGCTGGATTGCTCTATGCATTTCCCATAGGTTTCTCATAGGTGGCACCATAACTACGTCGGTGTAAAAGGTCCCATAGTTAGCCTGGATTGTAGCCAAAGATAATTTTATTTATTTATTTATTTAATTTATATCCCGCCTTTCCTCCCCTGCAAGAGGGAGCTCAAAGCGGCTAACATCAGGAAAACAATCAAACACTATTAAAATAGATCATAAATACAGATTAAAACACAATTAAAATACAATTAGATTGAATAAAAAACTGAGAACAATTAAAACATGCAGACTAAAAACATTTGTTAAAAACAATAAAACAACTGCCCCCCACCTCTGCCCCCATTAAAAAGCTTTTTTAAAATAAAAGGTTTTAAGACTCCACCTGTATTGAAGCTCTGTATTGAGGGGGCTTTCCTCAGTTCTAAGGGGAGGCAGTTCCAAAGCCGGGGTGCCACCACCAAGAAGGCCCTATCTTCTGCCGCCACACCTCTCACATCTCTTAGTGGCGGCACAGTCAGTAGGGCCCCCCTCAGATGACCTTAGGTGACAGGTCGGATTGTACAGAAGAAGACGGTCCCTCAGATACCCTGGACCCAAGCCATTTAGGGCTTTAAAGGTCAGGACCAGCGCTTTGAATTCAGCCTGGAAACAAACATAACTAACATGTCAAGGAGACAGCAAGGTTAAAAGGCTTTGTTGTGGACATCTTTTTTCTACATAAAGTTTAACAGAAGAGAGCTTTCAATTATATGAGTTCCCACCTGCAGGCTGAAGTGGTACTGTCCAGAAATAGGGTTATCCTCTTATCTAATGCTTGCAGAATCTATGATTTGGTCATGAAAGTTTTGCAATTGCCCCTTTCATTATTTTCCATCTACAGGGAACCCTGCAAGCATTCTGTGGGATCTCTGTAAAGAACCAAAGTAGATTAGGCCATGGTTAGACTCCATTTAGTGGAAAAAATACTGAGTTAGCTAAGTGTTAGAAGGTGCAAGGAGGTCAGGGAAGGTGCAAGGACACTATAAATGAAAAGATTACATCTAGCTGATCATCCAAGGACACTAAACAAAAAAGTGCTCCATCCAGCTTGAGTGTGCAAGATCATTTCAATCAAGAGGGTTCCCATCCAGAGGGTTTCCATCCAGCAATGGGTGTGAGAACATGGAATCTAGAAAATTCTATTTAACGACCCACCACTTGAGCTGAGTGGTTTGATTTTCTAGGATACCTCAAGGGCATTACATCACCTGTCCCTTCACTGGCTGGTTAATCAGGCTAGGGGTATAAAGATATCCAATTGGGCAGGCAGTTTAGACACTCATCAAGTAGATCAGAGCTTCTTGATACTTCAGGCAGGTTGTTTTAGAAGAATTGCTGCCTGACAGGTTGACTGGAAGAGGGCCCAGTGGGAACGTTACTTAAGCACTCTTTAAGTGTTGCTTGGCAAAATTTCCCTGTTGCCCTGCTGCTGATTTTCTAGCTGCATTTTTAATTTCAGAAGAGTTGGATGCATTCTATGCCACCTGTCTGAGAGGTGGCATGGAGGGAGACATTGGGGGAATGTTTAAAGGGATGGTGAGATAGGCATTCAGCCCAATGCATCTTCATGACCTTCTGCTGAGCCATGGTTGGGCTTCTTACTCACTTGGCTCATACAGCCCGCACTCTGCACCCTCCCACCTCAACTGGAGGCACTCTTTTCATACCATTTCCATGGACTGAGAAGGGTTTTGTTTTGTTGTTCCTGGGTTGGAATTGCATGGGGAAAGGAAGTGGTTGGCAAGTGGGGTGGATGTGAACGGTGGTAAAAATTGAAAGGAAACCTCCAAGTACATACACTGTTCCTGTAGCAGTCCCATTTCTCTGCATGTAGCCATGATGAGGGTTTTGGGGGAGCAACTTGATTTTAGTCCTATCGAGTTGGAAAGGAGTGACTCAGAAAGTACCCCCATTATGACTTGTTTTGAACTCAAATCACAAGGGGAGGTAACTGTAGACTTAAGTCAAACCCTGTTGAATTCTTCCCATCACTGATCTGAGCTACTCACATGAACAGCATTTTAACAAACTTTCCTCAAAGTTAATGGGAGTACTATACATCGTCCCTCCAAGTCACATGGCATTCCAGTTCTGAAAAGTTATTATGCTCTTGACATTATACATTGCGAGCCTGTTCAACCTGTGTTTGCGTGTGGGGCCTAATGAGTACTCCCCTAAGAAACTCATCTATATCACCTCTACATCAGATAAACAGAAAATTGATTTATACGCAACTACTGTCCTCTTTTTGTTGTTGTGTGCTAGTCATCTCTTGAAGGACAATATGGCAGATAGAGAAATGTGGATTTGGTCAAGTGTTATGACTTGTGTGTTAATTGCTTTTGACGTTTCCAGATACTTGTGAAGTGCTTGATATACTATGGCACTTTTGAAGAAGGCTCTCTGTGATAAAAGAGATTCACGGAGCTGTTATTATCAATTTTAAAGAGTAGATCGGGTGGGGGCGGGTGATGTGGGGGGGGGAAGGAGAGTTGTTTTTTGATCATATTCATGTCTCTTGTCCACATGAGTTTTCTTGACCAGAATGCTAGAATTGTAAGTGTAGGTATTGGGAACTCTGAAGGTTTCCTAAAGATATTGGGAACTCTGCCTGAGGCATTACTTAGCAATATCCCTAGGCTCATTTCCTGGCTCCTCCAGGAGAAAATTCCTGTCAAAACCTTGAAGAACCATCTTTTGGATTATTCACACTGAGCTGAATATACTGATGATCTGACTCAAAATCTGGCAAATTCAGATGTGCATTAGTTTGAACCAGAATGTAGATGATATGTTTAACCCCTGCTAACAGGGCAAGAAGCACTCTTTCAAGTGCGTGCTCTCTTTTATTTAGCAGGGGGAGAATGACTGGCCCTACACACCCCAGCAATGTCTGTTCAGGTGGCTTCTGCTGGTATTCTTTTTGCATTTTAGATTTTGAGCCCTTTTGGGACAGGGACCTATCTACTAGGTCTTTTACAGACCACACTTCCACCGAATCCGGGAAGAGATCCAAGTCCAAGGGAGGGTATCTGGGGCGTCTGGAAACATACAGGATCTCGCCCATATAAGAACCCATTGGCTCCATATTATATCTCTCATAATCCTCTCAGGCAATCGCACCACAGCCTCCCATGAAAGTGAATAGTGATCATTACTCAGTATGGGAAAGGATTGATGTATTGGTATCTGAATGCAAAGCAGGTAGTAGCTTTCTCCCTACTACTATTGCTGGATATTACTAGTAGTAATAGTAATATTAGTAGTAATAGTAATATTATAGTAATAGTAACATTATACTAGTAGTAATAGTAGTAGTAGTAATACTACTATTCTCCCTACTACTAATTGCCAGGTCCTCCCTGGTAGAATTTCGATAAGAAATGTTATGCAGGATGCAGAGACCTACTGTGTCCCAACAATAAGCATACCTGTTAACATACCACAGTATTAGGAACATGATGGTTATCTGCATTAAAGCTTTGTATTCAGTGTGTCCGCATCTTCTGTGTCCATCAAAGAGGTTGAGTGTCCATTATTCTCTGGGGCAGAGAAGGCTGACGTGGTCTATTAATTCTACTGTCAACATCCCATTGCTATTTCGACTGTTATTCTCTGGAGGAGGGAAAAGGGGGCATTCTTTGCGCACAATCCTAACTATCAGGACAATCCAGAGCAACTAATCTGTCCACATAAGAGTCCTTAGGTTGCCCTATCTAACACTAGGTTGGAGCAACTGCAAGATGCTCCAGCCCAGTTACTCTGGAAGAGGCTTAGGGCAGAGCAAGGCAAGATAGGGTGCCCTAAGAGAGGTGGACCTGCTCTGCCCTAACTGGGGCAGCCTAAGCAGCTCAGGAGAGGCAAGTTGAGGGCATGTTTAGCATTGCCTAGGGCAGAGCAGTTACTCTGTATCCAGAGCCTGTTTCCAAGGCAGAAATGCCCTCTTCCAGCCCTCAGAGTTACACCACCTCAGGAGCAGGTATAGTAATGAGTAGACCCATAGGGTTCCATGATAAGGCCCGAGTAAGAATGGCAGTGTTGACCAAAAATCTGAGTTCTTGGCCAGCCTAGCTGCAACCCCTTCCTCTCAACCTCAGGATATGGAACAAACTACGGCTGCCCACAAACCTCAGGATACAGCAGGCCACTCCAAGAAGCCCCTTGTATTCCCTGTAGAATGTACTGGCATCTCATCAAGGACTCCTTATAAGGCAGGCACCCAGTGGCATCACCAGGCTGGTGTGGGCTGCATTAGGAGATGCGCTCCGTATGGGGTGATGTGCCGGAGGAGTTTGACTGTCCTTTGGCAGGCCCGGGCGTCAGCACCCCCATTCAGGCCTGCTCCAAGGCGGAGCAGCAGCCAGAAGCTGCCACTTGTCTGAGGAGCTGGCCTGAACGGCCATCTGAGGTGCACTGCGCAGAAACACACTGAGCATGCCGAACAACTTCAGAGGAGACTTCCTTAGAGCAGAGAAAGTCCGCGCCTCTGCACAGCCATTTGGCCTCACTCAGGAGGCGGAGCGGCAGCCGAATGGCTTCAGAAAGAGTACTGCACAGGCACCAACTCTGACACCTGCACAGTCTCCCCCGAAGCCAAAAGGCTTCAGAAAAGTACTGCGCAGGTGTCAGAGATGGTGCCTGCGCAGTACTCTTTCTGAAGCCAGTGGCTTCAGAAACCAACTTTCAGCCAGTGGCTGAAAGCCAGTGGCTTCAGCACCAACTTTGGTGACTGCGCAGTCCAGGTGGGGGGGGGGTGCGCATCCCAGGGATGACGCACAGATTTCCGCACCAGGTGATGTGCAGAGTCATGTCACCACTGTAGGCACCACAGCTGTTCCTTGTTCAGTGTGATCTGAGGGGTGTCTCTTCAGGAGCAAGTCTTCCCTTTGTGTCAATTACCTAGCATGCTCTGGAGCAGTTAGGGCAGCCCAGGCTTCCTGACTCTCTGGATTCAGCATAACTTTCTGCTCTGGATACAGAATAGTTAGAAGAGTGCAGTTAGGTCAGAGCAGGCTGAATTTGCTCTGGATTGTGTCCTATGTCTGCTCAAAAGTAAGCCCCATTGTGTTCAATGGCTCTTACTCCCAGGAAAGTGTCTTTAGGATTGCAACCTTAATGACTGGGTTTGCCCTGTCCCCTGAATGAGACAGGGCTGGACGAAGTCTTATCTCCTTCCTGTCATGCTCCGGCTCCCTTTATGTAAGGGCCATGACTTGCTGTGCTCCAATCACCAATATTTGAACAGGTCTACTCATCTCATAGAAAAAGATTTTTCTAACTGATGAATGTAATATTGTACCTCTGCAAGTGACAGCTGCAGGCTAATATTCTATACTAGCCCATTGTCTCCTAGGAACATCTCTAAATGCTGAATGCATCCTCTCCTAATGCTAGCATTCATTCATCTAGTCCACATGCCTGCTCTCAAAGGAAGTCAGAGCAGTGTACGTAGTATGTTTTGTCCGCACAACAACCAAATGAAGTGGGTTAGACCAAGTAAGATTTCACAGGATTTCATAGTCACCCAAAGGTTTCAACCTGTCTCTCCTCAGACACTGTCTGAGATCACTGACTTTATTTTAATCGAACAAGGCCATTTTTATGGCTGGAGAAGCAGCGCTCAAGTTTTGAGAGACTATTAAGATGAGAGAAAGTATTTTGCTCCATGAATCCTGTTTCTCAGCTTCAGAGGACAGAAGCACCCAGATAGCTTATTAGCCAAGTGCTTTGCTTTGCTTGCAGAGCATTGGTTTCCATGGCAACAGAGTCCTTGATGGAATTGTGATGTGCTGTATTCATCTTGCTTCCACTTCCTTTATTTGCCACTCGTGGAATGTACAGTACCTGTGTCGCGGGAGTACAATGTCCTCTATACGCCATCCCCCATTGCGCAGCACCCGCCCATGCGCATCAGTCCCCCAATGCGGAACATCCCCCATGCACATCAGCTCCCCATGTGCATCATCCTCTCATGTGCATAAACCCCCCATGCACATCATCCTCTCATGCACATCAATCTCCCATGCGCAACATTCCCCCATGTGCATCAACCCACCATGCGCAACATCTTCCATGCACATGAACCCCCATGCACAATGTCCTCTTGTGCAACATCCCGCCATGCACATCAACACCCATGCACACCATCCCCACATGCGCACCCCCCCAATGCACTCTCCTTTCCAGTGCACCAGACACCAAATTGCTGGATGTTAATCCATTTTCAGTGTTAACAATAGGACAAAAACACATTGCACCCATTTTCAGCCCCTTAAGGGTTAAATTTTCTCAACATCAGTTCTTGGTGGGGGTTTATGTGACAGAAGGAACACCCTCCCTGAATTTCATGCTACTGGGTCCAGGGGTTGGGGCAGAGCGTTCTTCAGTCAGGGATTCTTCAATGGAAAGTATAGGGGGAAAATGTGTTGCACCCCTTTTTACCCCCTTCTGGTGGAAATTTCCAAAAGCTGGTTCTTAGTGGGTGCCTCCATCACAGAAGGAACACCCTCCCCAAATTTCACACTTCTAGGACCAGCAGTTTTGGCTGGGCGTTGATGAGTCAGTCAGTCAGTCAATGACTTTTCATTTTTATATATACTGTATACTGTAGATTAATTAGGAACGCTGACTTTGCCAGGAAGGCCTCTCTTGCAAGCTTTAGCAATTTTCATCGAATTTCATTAGTTTTTTTCTCCCTCATCTGCAATGCTACTTAATTCTATTTCAAATTTGTTGTTTTAAGTGCCAGTTTTGGGAACTCAACTTGGAAGACTCGGACTCAAGTCACAAAAATGTGTGTCCTTCACTGATTCAGTGTCACTTGAGTCACACAAATGGAAGACTTGAAAAACTATAATCACCCCCTTCGCCCCAGATATGGCACTTAGTGCCATGTTGACTTACGGTAAGTCTGCCTATGTCTGGATGTATTTGCTTATTTTTTTTTGGGGGGGGGGGTATGAAAACCTCAAAGAACCATCATTTTGCCCAGCCAAGCAGCAGGGAGTTCAAGTCTTGAGGCAAGCAAAGGTTAATGCTTCCTTTCACCGCCAACCGAGTCAAAAGGAAGCTCTTTTGCCTGATTCTGATAGGAAGGAAAGAATAGATGATTGGTGGATGTTCAGTTTTTTTTGTCTGAGGGAGGGTAGGAGTAGGAGACAAGAGTGTTCTTGTCTTGTGATGGGGTGCAGAAGTCCAGACAGGATGACCATGTTCTCTTTTTTCCAGGACATGTCCTGTTTTTAGCCTTGTGTTCTCGGAACCTTCCCACGCTAGCTAACATTGGGATACCTAGTAGAGCAGGTAAATCCAGTGTTGGTCATGAGTGGAGATAGGGCAGGCAGATACAGTGCCGAAAGGGTGCCTGTGGACACAACATCCTAGCCCCCTTCCTGGGCCTGATCTGCCTGATGAATCAACTTGAACAATATTGTTGGCACAGGCCTGAACTGATATATATCAGCTATTTAGGCTTTCTTCAGAGTAAGGAGTCTTACTTTGAGAAGATTTTCAACATGAAAAAATGCAGGCTAAAAATCCCCTGCATGATAGAGTGTAGCTTGTTCTGCCACCGCTACGATTTTGCATAGGGGTTAGTTAAGATTGAGCTGCATTTTTGACTGGTGGGACAGTTAGCACCAGTCAAAATACAAAATGAAATTCTTTGTTTACCCAGTGCATAAGTAACTTGTGGAACTCCTTGCCACAGGTTATTTTGTTGGAACTTAGACCTGATGCCTTGAAAAAAGGGATTGGCAGATATATGGAGAAAAATTCCACCACAGGTTACAATTCATGATGACTGTATGCAACCTCTGAGTTTTAGAAGCAGCCCTTCTGTTAATACCAGATGCAAGTCACAGTTCAAGTTCCAGGAGAATACAATGTCAGAAAAGGTTTGAAATATCGCCTTCCTATCAAACATTACAGCCAAAAAACTAAAAAAAAAACTAAAAAAGGCATGAAGTCCTATGGCAACTGAAACTGAGCCATATCATACCTCTAGTGGTGAGTAGGCAAACATGCCTTAGGGCAAAATCTAGAGTAACTATGGGGAGTCCTTGCTTCGGTGTAAGAACAACTTACTCTGGATTCCAATATGAATTACCCATAGATTTCCACTAGGTGGTGCAGCAACTACGAGTGCACGTAAAGTCTCTTACATGCTCCTAGGAAACTGTTTTTGATTGCAGCCTCAAAAGGAGGCAAAAGCAAATGTCATTAGACAGGTTCCTTCTTAAAGCTGCTAAAAAAGACACCAGTGACTCTAGCTGAAAATGAGTCATCCTTCTATTTTCTGTTTTATTGTACATACACTAAATAACAGTGTTTTATTACAGTTAATTGTGTTATATTACAGTGTTTTGAATTCAATTCCAGTGTTTTGTCATCATTTTTACATAGTTAATATTTTTATATGAATATTTTTTGGGTTGTGGAACCAATTGTCTGAGTTTCCATTGTTTCCTATGGGAAAATCCACTTCACTTAAAGAGCGTTTCACTTAAAGAGCATGCCTCTGGAACAAATTAAGCTCTTTAAGTGAGGTGCCACTGTACTCTGGATTGCAGTATGAATTTCCCATAGGTTTTCACTAGGTGGTGCCGTAACTGTGTTGACGTAAATGTCTCCAACGTACTCCCATTGTTACTCTGGATTGTAGGGTTAGTTGGCTTTTAGGATATAGTAAATTGTTTTGCACCTTGCCTGCCCTTAGTAATCCATTTGTCATTATAACTTAAAAAATTTAAAAAACATTTTAAATACATTTTTAAAGGCTAAATTTTTTTAATATACCGTATTTGGCAGTGTTATTTTGTGTATTCTGTTGCAAAGAAAACTGAACTCTGAACTTTGCGATCCATAAATGTATTTTGTAACAAAATAGAAATACGGTAGTCCTCTTTTCCTTGTTTTGCATAATATATTTTGCTATTTTTACTGTTTAGTAAAATTTAGACCACAGGCAGACCTATGACCAGTGCACACGGAAGCATTGTGTGAAATGTGTCTAATGCGTCTGATGGAAATATAATCATAAGACTGTGAGAACAAATGAGAACTGGATCATAAAGCATATTAAAAGAGTTAGGTAAAAAGCCAATACCAACAACCAGCACAAATAGCTATATTGTGTCTTTTCTTCTCTATTTCTCTTACTTTTTAAGCATTCCTGTAAAGGGCTTCTCTCATTCTTTTAAAGTGCCCATTGGGAGCATTCCAAATTTGGTTTTAAGTTGCTCATTGACTGTTTTTAGTTCATATCCCAGCATTACATTTATCTGGGGCAATTCTACCAACAACAGTTCTGGTGTTTTGAGTAAGAAATTATCCTTTGCATAAGAGAGGCCTTACTGGCTGGGCTTAACTTCCTGATCTTGCTTTTTAGAGCAGTGGTCCTCAACCTTTTTTGCCCCAGGGACTCGTCAGCCCAGGGGTGGGGGGAGAGTCCTGCCTCTGGCGACCTGGAGGGAGGGCTTCCCCACCTAGACCACAGCACAGCTGCCTCCAGCTGTAAATCCCATTATAATAAACAGAGCTATTGCTAGGTTACTATGGATAGGATTGCAGGTGAGAGCTCAATGTCTCAATGCATGTATACTCAGAGCAGGGATTTTCCTTTTCTGTTCATTGAAAATGAACAAAGCCATCCTAGTCACTCTTATTGGAGAGTAAGCCTCATTGACTATAATGGGACTTATTTTTGAGTACACAGACATTGGATTGGACCCCGAGGATGCAATCTTATCCACGCTTTCCTGGGAGTAAGCTCCACTGACTACAATGGGACTTACTTCTGAGTAGACAGGCATGGGATTGGTCATTTGAGGCTGCAATCCTCTGACAGAGCCCTCCTGCTGTGAGGAGGAGAAGATGCACTTAGAGAAGTCCTCTCGTGGACGGGTCAGGCAGCTGCCAAGGACTACCAGTGGTACCCGGACCAGGGGTTGAGAAACCCTGCTTTAGAGTGTATCAAGCATGCATGAATAGTACTTGATGATGTGCTTTTTGGGGAGGAGAGAATTCCTATCTCTTTGTGGTTTCCTTTCCTTTTAAGAGATCTCTGGCTTTCTTTCCTCCTCCATGCCTACTAATCTAGAATGGTAGTTTGATGAGAATTGTAGGTGTAGATTTTTTAAATGTCTCCTCCCATTCTGATTATGACCTGAACTTTGCTTTCGTAAGAAAGTGAACATGCAAATTAGCTCCTGCCCTGGGTGTGGTGTTTGGTTGCAGCCTGAAACTTGTTCTGTCACTTGGATTATGAGCAAATTGTTTGGTCTTCTCTACCATAACGGCTGTGATCTTCAGATTCATTACACCGACATGGATGTCATTTAATCAAGAATCAAGGTAAACTGTATGGTCTGATTGCCTTTCTCCCTTTCCATACTTTCCTTCTCCCTTTTTCTTTAATACAAGCTTTAGTGGGCAACACCTATTAATTCATTGAAATTGTACCTTTTTTCAACTTCTTCTAAAAATACTACAGAAGGCACTCTGCGGAGGATTTTTATCATGCTGTGTTCCTTTTCTGCAATTATTTCTACTTCGTCCCCCACCCCCGCTGGTCTTGCTCTTTTTCCTGTACACTGAGTTTTGCTACCATTTTCTGGGGCTTAAAGTCTATGAAATTAGATGAATATAGAGGTCCTTCCAGCTCAGATATGTGCTTTTTTCTTATTTCAGGTAGTTTACTGGTTTAATCAGCATCAATTTGACATCAATTAGTATAGTACATTTTATGGTGAGAGAACCTATATTGTATTGATAAATGTGTGGTTATCAATTTCTTACTAGAACCATTTGGGATAAGTTGGTTCAAACATGTGGAGGTGTGGGTCTGTTTTAGCTCTCTAGTTCACTAAATGTTATACACCTCCTCGTGGAGTGTGAAAAAAATAAAGAAATCTGCTCCCTTGAACAGTTTGGATGGTTTTGTCATAAAAATAGTTTTCTGCATGATCGTGAATTGCTTTGTGTTGCATCAGTCTTTTATTTGGAAATTTGCTAATGGGGGAAATCACTGTAAGGTCCTTGCTATTTGCTGTTATCTGGTTATGTATACAGTAGTACTCTGCTTTGCTGAAATGATTCATGAATCTGTGAGTAAGGAGAGTTTAGTTCCGGTGCAATTTCTTGGAGAAGCTTTAGTGGTGTTAGTACAGAACTGGGTGTAGCCTTGTGGTTGAATGGGAACATAGTACAGTACTTTGTCTGAAATTTCACTTCAATATACTTTAGGTGGTATAGACCATTGCTTTTAAAATGTAATTTACTCTCCCACCTTCCCTGCAATCGCTAATGTACAAATGGGTGAGCTGATGTACAAATGGGTGTCAGCATAAGTGACCAAAATCATGATTTTAGGAAAAATACCTTCATGTTATACAGTGACACCTTGGTTTAAGAGTGACTCAGATTAAGAGTGTTTTGGATTAAGAGCAAAATTTTCTCAGAATTTTTGACTTGGTTTAAGAGCACTGTTTTGGAAGATGAGCATTTCTAAGGAAGTTTGGAACAGGCTTTCTTCCATGGCCAGGGAACTCACAGGCAGGACTGGGGGGGGGGGGAGAGTAGTGTGAGCTGGGGTGGGGCCCTGGTCAAAGTTTGGAACAGACTTCCATAGCCAGGAAACTCACGGAGAAGATCTGGGGGGAGCAGCCTGAGCCACGTGTGTGAGCACAATCTTAACCATGTCTACTCAGAAATATGCACTGTTATGTTAAATGGGTCTTACTCAGTGATGGGAGTCAAAGAAATTAACAACCGTTTCTCTGCCCATCTGGCAGACACTTTTAAATGGCTGTTTTTAAACTTTGTGTGTCCTATCTCTCATCAACAACCGGTTCTGTAGAGTAGGTGTGAACCTGCTGGAGCCCACCACTGGTTTACTCTCAGGAAAGTGTCTTTAGGATTGCAGCCTGTTTGTGTGATCTGTGTGTGGCATTGTGGAAGGTGTGCCTCATTAGTGTTACAGTGCTGCTCCCCATCAGCAGCATGGGAATGTTAAAGCTGCACGAAAAGACAAAGATTCCATTGAATCAACAACATTTCTTGCTGTGGAGGGAAAGTATACTTGAAGATTTCTCCATTTTTTACCTCCTGTTTTTTTTCTTGTTTAAATGACCAAGATTTATCTAATACTCTAACAAGCTTATGTATTGGAAATAGTATCACTACAACAGTAAAGAGCCAATATTATGGAGAAATTTAAAGATCAACAAAAAGTTGAATTGTTGCGGGCACAGACCCCAGATGAACAGCTTACTGGAGAATTTATTCAAGAACTTCTTCTAGAATTTCAGGTTATATTAGAAGGAAAAATAAATGCAGATCAGTAGGAGCTCAAAAATCTGAAACTGGAATTGAGAGAGAAAAGATTCTGGCAGAAGAATCTCTTAAACTTATTAAACCAGAGATGCCAGGGAGTCTGAATAAAGCTGATACGATTATTTCCGAAATGGAGATTACAGGATAAACTGGTGAATGGAGACAACGAATGACACAGACACCAGCTCAATATTTTGAGAATACATCTAAAAGCACACCAAGAAACAAAAATAACTTGCAGATCAAAGAAATCATAACATGTAAGTGAAATTCCTCACAGAACCTCTCAAAGGATGGACTATTTGATAGAAGTGAAAAAGAAGATTATGTACAGCTGGGCAAAGCAGGAAGGTACCATTTTAAAATCTCATCAAAGAATTTACGTATTGGATGTGTTTCAAAAGCCAAGAGGTTTTATGCAGAAATTCGAGGAAAGGCTGAAGAATTAGGAGGACAAGAGAAAAAACTGGAAGAAATACAACTACAGTGTACTCTGGATTTGTTGGACACTGATTAAGGATTTTGTTGTTCACTAAGTAAGAAATATTGGATACGAAATAATAGTGTATCAATGGGAGAGCTTGTGAATAAAAATGTATATTAAATACTTAAAAGATAATTTTGACAGAATGATGTGAGATAATATTTGATGCCAGGTAAATTAGTTAAAAATTATGAAAATGTATTTAATTATTATTTTTGCTTTAAGATCTCTTTATGTTAATAATTGAAAAGCACCAGAGATCTTTTTAAGAAGAAGGTTAGACAAAGATATTTAATTTTGTTCTGAATCTGAAACCTTTATTGGCATATAAAGCAATGCAATTGACATCAGTATCGATGCATGTATAATATAGCGAGGAGCAAAATCTCAATACATTTACATAATTAAATTACATTAGTATTAAATGTTATTAAAAATTATTAAAAATATTCTGTATGGTTCCCTATCTCACCCCTACTCAATAAAATCAGGTGGAGGAGCCTTGCAATCTGAATGGTATGCAGCTTATTTTCTCGAGATAAAAGGTAGTTCATTACTTGTATCTCTAATCTTCAAGCAGAAGGAAGAATTGGGGGTTAAGTAGTAGTTTTCGCAGGTCCTTGTAACGTTTACATCTTAACAATATGTGGGGAAGTGTCTCTGTATCTGAGTCTCTGCATTTGCATACCCTGGTTTGCAACACTAGGCCCTTATATCTGTCCCATGTTGGTTCAGATAGGAAGGCATTAGTTACATCATGCTAGGGAAAAAGGCTCTTCTTTCCTTTGGATTTATCAGATTGTATAACTACAATGGCAGTTTGTTTATGGTCCAAGATATGATTTAATTTTATTAAATTATATAATTTTTTTTAAAAAGAGAACTGAGTTATTTATAATTAGAAATCTTTCATGGACTTTCTGCAGGTGAAGAGGAAGTTGAATTATATAAATTATGAATCTGATTGGTTGAAAATTGACATAATTTTTAAAATCCCTCTCATTTAACTTTGTTCTGTTGAAAATGTATTTTAGATTGTTTAAGGTAAGATACCTATTACATCATATTATTTTGGAGAAGACGAAAGAAATGTAAACTGAGAATTTTATATTTGCCACTGAATTTCCAATTTTTTTCTTTGATTTTTGTCTTTTGTTTCTTTTTGATTTTAATATTTCATTCTTTCATTTTTAGTCCTTTTTTGTATTTTATTTTTTTCTTATGATAAAACTAATATTCAAAAGAGCTAGGTTGGGGCCTGGTCAAAGTTTGGAACAGACTTTCATGTCTAGGGAACTCGTGTGGGGAGCAACCTGAGATGGTGAGTGTGGGATCTATTGACAGTGTGAGGGGTGGGAGGGGGTGTTTTTGTGTGTGGCAGTGTGGAAGGTGTGCCTTATCAATGTGACAATGCTGTTCCCCATCAGCAGCATGGGAATGTTAAAGTTGCACGAAAAGACAAAGATTCCACTAAGCCAATGGATAGCAGTGACTCTGTTAGTGATAGTGAAAGTCATGCTACAAAATCCCTTCTCTCTCTTGTTTCCCTCACACCAGCTATGAACGTTTTCAAAGGTACAGTACAGTACTGTACATTATTTTCTTTATTATAGTGTTTTGTATTATATTACAGAGTTTTGTAATCATTTTTATATATAGTAAATATTTTATATAAATATTTTTTGGCTGTCATCATCTGAGTTTCCATTATTTCCTATGCGAAAATCCACTTTGGATTACAAACTTTTTGGGTTAAAAGCATGCTTCAGGAACAAAATTAAGCTCATAAACCAAGGCACCACTGTATACCATTCAATATGTAATATAAAACAGAATGCATCTCCATTCTATCAAATTTTATGGCAAAAAATGTAACTCTTATGTAACAAAAATTCATTTCCTTAACTCAGAACAGATAGATGAAACTAACAGCACAATCCAAATACTTCCAGATGATGCAAATCCCTCATGCAGGTCTGGGAGTGTTGTAAAAGGGCTGCAAAGCACTTTTGCCCCACTTTTGGGGCAAATAATCCTGCACCAATCCATGTGCCAACCTTCCTGCACCAACTCAGGAACCAAGGAAAGGGAAACTTGCGCTGACATCTCAGCAATCACAGGGGTCTGAAAGTGGTGAAAAAGGACAAGGAGGAGGCAGGAGGGAGGCTTTTCAGGGTAGGCAAGAGCGGATGGCTGAGTTTTGGGAAGTAGGATTGGTACCTGGGACTTGTACCAGATCCAAACCCTAGTACTGAGCAGGTTGCACCAGTCCTGTGCCACCAGATCTGGTTGTGTAAATCTGAATAGACTCATTGGGGTTGCTGAAGCACTGCTTGGATAAGGGGAAAGTTCCCCCTCACCTTGTGGTGTTTCAGATCTTGTGCTGGATAAACACAGGCATGCTGACTTGCCTGCTCCAGTGCAAGATAGGATTGTGCTATGAGTGTTTGAAGAGCTAATCAGATGCTGTTATAACACAGTATGAGATCAATAATATATTAGTAAGGTGACATTCTTTGGTGGGGATGATACTACTAGTGACCAAATTTGTGGAAATTGTAGTTTTTAACAATAATACCATCATGTTATATGCCTCTAATGTATAATGTACAACAGAATTCAATTAAACAAACCACATTGAAATATCTGTTTTATCAGAACTGTAGCCAAATAACTAGAAAAGAAAAGCACAATTCCTATATGCCACACAAAGTGAATTTCTTTAACTCAAAACAGACCAATGAGTATTCTGACAGCTAACAAAGTATTATGAAACAGCATTGAATAAATAAGATGTGTTTATGAGTCAGTTCCCTTCCAATACTAGAACTCATATTCAGTTTTGTATGTCCTCAACTTGGCCACTTTTTTTGTTTGTAACTGATTGGTTGGGTAACCTGTATTGCACTATAGTACAATATTTGAAAAGTCTACCTGTGTTTGGAAAGTAGACTGTGTACACCATTGGCTAGCACAGCTTGGGATAGGGAGTGCTATTTGGGACAGTAGTTTCCAGTTTGAAACTAGCTGCACCCAAGTCTACTTTTAGTTGGATAATTCTTGCTCAATATGTCTCAGATTACTTGAGGGAGAGTAATTTATTTCAGTCTGAGCCTGTTTGGAATTGGGATTGCAGCCTTTTCTGGAATTAAGAGTGCCTTCATCATGCGGTTAGTGAATGCAAATTTGGCTAGGGGAACATGCCCCTTAATCTCATCTGGATTCAACTACTGTAGTGTGTTCTTTATGGGGCTGCCCTTGAAAAGTGTCCGGAACCTTCAGCTAGATCAATGGTTCCCAAAGTTTTTTATTAGTGGTTCCTTTGACATACTGGGCCATTGGCTGCAGTTCCCCATTAATGCGGCAGCAAATTTTTAGTAAAGAATCCACGTCTCCCTGGCTGATTTCTGTGGCTTCTCAGAGAGCCGCAGACTTATAGTTTGGGAACCACTGCAACAGACCATAGTGAATTTTGTACTCCAGAAGCCCCGAATCTCATCAGTAAATAAACTTAGCTTGTTGCAGAGACTTGTGCTGTTTATTTTTAATCATTAACTCCGTTGTAGGGGGAGGTGCTGTGCCGGTAGGTTTTGGGGCAAAGGAGAACTCAATTTTGGTGTGTTCTGCCAAAAGATGTAAAATAGGAGAAGAATGTGCATTTTACTACATGAGAGGGAGTGAGGTGCATCAGAACAATGACTTGGAGCTGGTAAATAGGGGTCAATCTGTTCTTGCTTGCTTTGGGAAAGGAGGTTTAGTCAGCGATATGCTGATTAAGAAATTCTTGGAAACAAACCAAAAAACAAAAGGAAAGAGGTGCTACCTGTGTAAGTTACTTTTTCACTTTTAAAGGCTGTGAAAATCTCACCTGATGCAGCAGTTGCAGAGTTGCCACCATTCCACCTGCCAAAACAACAAAAAGTCCAGCCAGTTATTTTATCAGTGGAGCAAAAATGAGTAGTTGCAACCAGAATTTATTCAGGGCTTTGCTTTTGTTATTGGCCTGCCCAGGGCAGTAGTTGTGGCTTGGAGGATGTGGGCAGCACAATCATTTGGCTCTTAGGAGGAAGGCTACAGTTCAGTGGCAGAGCAGTTTCCAAGTTCAGCCTCTGCCTAAAAGGAGCAGGTAGAAAGTGAGGAGATGATCTCAGCATGAGACTCTAGAGAATCATTGCCAGTTGAAGCAGGTAGTACTTGTCTGGAGGAATCAAGGGTCTCACTGAGTATAAAGTTGCTATACATGTTCCGATGCAACAAACTGGTTTTTTTTATTGTGAATCTATTTTATCATTCAACATTTGAGCATTTATCAGTAATTACAAACAACACTACTTTAAGCAGGGTGACCAGATCCTAAAGCCAAAATGTAGGACATGTTCACCCAAAAGTCCAGATTTTAACTGAAAATTTGGACTTTTTAAAAATGTAGGACATCCTACATTTTGTCCGACATTTTTTTAAAAATCAGGGATAAGCTCCATTGAATTAATGGGCTTACGTCTGAGTAGACATCTACTTACCTTGGCTAAGGAGGCTCAGGCTGCAGTTGGAGACACTTAGGCTGAGTTCAGGCTAAGGCTGCGGGCATTCATTTTAAAAAAAACTGTGTGCATGCCTAAAGGCTCCGACAGAGAGCGATTCTCCGTGGGCGGCGTATCCTCTCCTGATCTCATCAGCATGCACCTCCAATTAGGAAAGTGAAAATGCCGGTGAGGTCAGGCGAGGATACTCCGTCCATGGAGAAGCGCTCTCCATTGCAGCCTTTAGGCAGGGAAAAACTGTGCACACATGCGCACAGTACTTTTTTTTAAAAAATGGATGCCGCGGCTGGCCGGACTTAGCAACATCAAGCCGCAGCTAGCCCAGTTCCCCAAGCACTCTCCCACCCCCCAGAAGGCCGGTCAAGTCCAATGGCCAAAAGCCAGACTTGTCCGGCCAATACCAGCTTTCTGGGAGCCCTGACTTCAAGAAAATTTATTGCGGCTGGCAATGATGTAGATTGCACTGTATTGAGAAAGTATCAATTATCCAAAATGATATATGCATTTTTATTCTAAAATTTGAATTTTGTTGGTAGTGAAAATGTCTTATTTTACCTACGTTTGCAGGGCACTGCATAAAAATTAGTTATTAATTTAATTTAAACCCTTTCCCACGCTAAAGCAACTGTCCCAGGAAGCTTACCGAGCTTTTATCCTTTTGTCCTCACAACAACCCTGTGAGGTTGCATCCCCAAAGAGGTAATGGTAACAGAACAGCAGATTATGATAGAGAACTGGTTTGTAACCACTTAACTGGCCTAAATGAATTCGAGTCATTTGGACCAGATGAGCTGCATCCTAGAGTTCTTAAGGAACTCGCAGATGTCCTTGCAGAGCCTCTGTCAATCATCTTTGAGAAATCCTTGAGGAGTGGAGAAGTGCCACTGGACTGGAAGAGGGTGAATGTAGTCCCAGTCTTTAAGAAGGGGAAAAAAGAAGACCCAGGAAATTATAGACCAGTCAGTTTGACTTCAGTCCCGGCCAAGATATTAGAGCAAATCATAAAACACACAATTTGTGCACATCTAGACAAGTACTCTGTGATCAAAACAACCCAGCATGGATTTACTAAGAATAAAGCTTGCCAGACAAATCTGATCTCCTTTTTTGATCGGGTTACAAGCTTACTGGACAGTGGCAATGCTGTGGATGTCGTTTATCTTGACTTCAGCAAAGCATTTGACAAGGTCCCACGTGACATTTTAATTGGGAAGTTGGAAAAATATGGGCTAGACAGAGCAATTGTTAGGTGGATCTGCAACTGGCTCAATGGCTGCACTCAAAGGGTTTTAGTAAATGGGTCTGCATAAAACGGGAGATCGGTTTCAAGTGGGGTACCCCAAGGCTCTGTCTTGGGCCCAGTAAGAAAGATGCAGCCAAGCTGGAGCAAGTCCAGAGAAGAGCGACAAGAATGATAAGTGGAATGGAAGGGAAACCCTACGAGGAAAGGTTGGGGGAACTTGGGATGTTCAGTCTGGAGAAGAGGAGGCTGAGAGGAGACATGATTGCCCTCTTCAGATACTTGAAGGGCTGTCATAGGGAGGAAGGGACTCATTTGTTCATAGCTGCTACTGAAAGCAGAACTAGAACCAATGGGTACAAACTGCAAGAGAGGAGATTCCGGTTGGATATCCGGAAAAAATTCCTGACGGTGAGGGTGGTTCAGCAGTGGAACAGATTGCCAAGGGAGGTGGTGGACTCTCCCTCACTGGGGATCTTCAAGCAGAGGCTTGACGAGCACCTGTTGGGGATGCTCTAGGGGGATTTCCTGCTGCAGGCAGGGGGTTGGACTAGATGACCTACTAGGTCCCTTCCAACTCTATGGTTCTATGATTCTATGATTCTATGAAATCTGGAAAAAATTCCTGACGATGAGGGCGGTTCGGCAGTAGAACAGATTGCCAAGGGAGGTGGTGGACTCTCCCTCACTGGAGATCTTCAAGCAGAGGCTTGACGAGCACCTGTCGGGGATGATCTAGGAGGATTTCCTGCTGCAGGCAGGGGTTGGACTAGATGACCTACTAGGTCCCTTTCAACTCTATGATTCTAGGTAGCCAAGGCTGAGAGTGATTGACCCAAGGTCATCCAGGAAGCTTAATGTCTGAGGGGGGACTTGAACCGGGATCTTTCTCAGTCCAACTCCTTGACCACTACACCCTCAAACTAATGAAGAAAGGCAAAATGTTGAGGAGGAAAACAAACGGAAAACCTTTGTCAGGGAAAACCAGGTTCTCCTCCTCCCATCACATGGAGGCTGCTTATGGAATCTGAGAGGGAAGAAGTCAGGTGGCAATTTGGCTGATCAGGCTGATGGAAAAAGCTTTGTGTTCTTCTGTTTTTAATTTTTTTTCCTGTCTGACATGGGACCTAAAAACATATGTAATAAAATAAATAAATAAATAAATAAATAAATAGTTCATTGTGCAAACATCATGGACTGAAGTGCAGGAAATCATTGCTCATTCTTTGGCTGAGTATACGCTTGTTTTTAAGAACTAAAGATGCCCTTGTTAGCTTTTAGTTGCAGGGAATATAGATTTCTTCCCTCCTTTATTGTTATTTTCCAAGCACTCCAGAATTCAGTACGGCTGGTTAAATTTCATTGTCCCAATTGGGGGAACAATTGGTTCTGTGTATAAGTGCCTAGGTGATGACCATAGGCACCTTTGGACAGTGCTAGTAACAACTTGCAAGCATAACTTTTCCTTCCCTACCAATCTTAATTTTACATCATATATTTACGCTCCAAGGTCTGATTTGACTGGTTTTTTAAAATTTAGTTTCCTTCCATGCATGTGTCAGATCTAGTTGAAGCATAATTCAATAAAGGGATATTCCGACAAGTGCATTTTCAAGGAAGCAAGTCTCTGCTAGTACAAATTGTAACAGCAACAATTCTGAAGAAACCAGAGGTCACATTGATCCACAGCAAATACAGGTACTTTAAAGATCTTTAGTGAGGTTAGTCTTGAACTTAGATAGCATCTTTAATAGTTTTTCTGTTAAAGCTGCCACCTGGGAACCACCGCCAGGAGGGTTTCAGAGAAACTCATTGTCTACTCATTGTCTACTATCAGGAAAAAATTTCTAACGGTGAGGGCAGTTCAGCAGAGAAACATATTGCCAAGGGAGGTGGTGGACTCTCCCTCACTGGGGATTTTCAAGCAGAGGCTCGACAAGCACCTAGAAATCATAGAATCCTAGAGTTGGAAGGGACCTAGTAGGTCATCTAGTTCAACCCCCTGCCTGTAGCACAAAATTCTCCTCGAGCATCTCCGCACCCCCATTTGCATAGCTCTCCTTCCGAGAATCGATGGACACAAAGAAGGAGTTGAGCAGCTCCATCTTCTCTTCTCCTCATGGAGATACTCTAGGATTTCCTGCTACAGGCAGGAGGTTGAACTAGATGACCTACTGGGTCTCTTCCAACTCTAGGATTTTGTACTAAACATCCTTGAGATGAAAAATAGTTTTCTCTTGACTCTGAATTATTCTTTCTCAACTTTCTGTTTTGCTTCATCAGTGCTTCAGCTTCCTATATACCGTATTTCCCGGCTTATTACACGCACCGGACCATGAGACGCACCAAAGTTTAGAGGAGCAAAACAAGAAAAAAAATATTCTGAACCAAATGTGTACTATTATATTAAATAAAATATAGCAGAATAATATTTCAAACATGTAAAGTCAACAGTGGTATTAAGAACCATTATCACTGTCATTAACAAATGAGGAAAGACATTAAGCTTCAAGCACTCTTCTAATTTTCTGGTAACCCCAAAAACTCAATCATCTCTAGTGTCAGTGATTTGTGACTTTTGCACAAATCTCATTGCGAATGATCAGGCAACAACATTTTACACAAATCTCATTGCAAATGGTCCAGGAAGGCAGGTAAGTTGGGGGGGGGGGAGGTTTTGACGGGTAGGTGGGGAAAGGTGAGGGGATCTAGATAGGTAGGAAAGAGTGAGGGAGGCATAGGCATGGAGGAGGAGGGACCAGGTCTTGTGTATGTCTACATAGGAGCAAGTGTCCAGGCCAGGGAAGGCTGCTTAGGATTGCAACTGTGCTGGGGTAACCAGATGCCAAACCCAAAATTCCTGAACCACAAGGCCAAAATTCCACCCCCAGGGCACAATTCCTACCCTCCCAAGCCAAAATTCCTACCCACTTTAAAAAAATTGCCAAAAATGTATATTTTTGTTTTTATATTTTTGAGTTTTACTTTTTTGGCCATAACGTTTGATAGGAAGGAGATATCTCAAAACTGATTGTTGCATTGGATTCTGCTCTTCAATACGAATCCAACAACATATGACATGATGGGGTAAGGTGCTCCAGGATTGGCCCTATCACTCTATTAGACGCACAGACATTTCCTTCCCCCTTTGGGGAGAAAAAAAGTGCGTCTTATAAGCCGGGAAATACGGTATATTTATTTCTTTTTTCCCCTCATATATTCCTCACCTATTAAAAATATAGCTCTTCCATTGGGAATTGGGATTGGAAGTTGTAGTACTTTCAGGAAATTATGAAGTTGCCTTTGACTTGGACCTGAGTTGCAAAACATTCATTTTTGGTGACTTGTGTGGATTTGAGTTACACTTGTTTTGAAACTGGAAGTGACTTAAGAGCTTTTGTCTGGAACAAGTGGAGATGCCACTCTATGTGCTGTGTGTGTGTGCTTGCTTCCTTTTTGGTGCTTTTGAAATCCCTCTAAGTCAGTGGTTCTCAATTTTCCTAACGCTGTGACCCCTTTATAAGTTCCTCATGTTGTGGGGACCCTGAACCATAAAATTATTTTTGTTGATACTTTATAACTGTAATTTTGCTACTGTTAGGAATCGTAATGTAAATATCCAATATGCAGGATGTATTTTCATTGTTACAAATGAAATGTGTGTTCCATGCACACATTGAACACAATGGGATTTATTTCAGAGTAGGCATGCATAGGATTGGGCCCTGAGGCTGCAATCCTATCCACATTTACATGGGAGTAAAGGCCCCCCTGACTAAATTGGGATTTATTTCAGAGTAGGCATGCATAGGATTGTGCCCTGAGGCTGTCAGTCAGCCCCAGTGCATGCAGCTACAGCCGGAGGTCTGGCAAGCCTGACCTTGCCCCCTGCACCAGGGATCTTTAGGCGACCCCCAGGAAAGCTCTAGGGGACCCCCAAAGGAGTCCCGACCCCCACTTTGAGAAACACTGCTCTAAGTGATTTGGAATATTCAAACCAACATGTGCAAGAGACTTGGAGGGTGGTGGGGGGGCTCCAGGAAGTGAGGCAGAGGAGGAGGGGAGGCTTAATTTTTGTTTTTGGGACCACCTAGCCATCCACATGTTACTTTTGTCCCCTTAATCATCCTGCCCATCTCCTCCTGTCTCCTCCCCCATCCCTGTAGGTCCATCAGGATGGAATTGGGAATCAATGTGAGTAGGAGTTCATCAGGAACCATTCAGATTGGTGCTTTCTGCCATGCTGCCCTCACTCCATGAACATCAGAGCTTTATTTTATAATATTCTCCATCAAGAATAAGCTGTGTTCAGGAGGGGCCACAGCACGATTGATCAAATTTTTGTACTACATCACCTAATATGTAAATATACAAGTAGGCCATTTAAACCTTTGTTTGCAGCAGTTATAGACTTTTCCTCTGCATTTGTTACAGTCCTCAGGAATCGTTTATCGGACAAGCTTGCTGGGACTAACATTGATAAGAGGTTGCTATTTTTAATAGAGGAATTATACACCAATACGACACTGAGGGTAAGGATTAGTTCTGATGGTAGGCTGACGGAGGAAACTTTTACAACTAAAGGTGTAAGACAAGGGTGCTTGCTTGCTCATCTCCTCTTTAATCTTTATACAGTATTAAAAGCAGGCCTCCGTCAGTCTTGAAAGACTATGGTATCGTGCTTAGCGCTGCATACACTGCATGCGAAGCACGAAAGCCTGGGTTGGATTGTTATGGAGGATAGGCTGTTACCCAAGCAGCAAATCCCCCCTCTCTACGCCACTGAATTAGTCCAATGGAAAGGCAGAGCCAATACGATTGGATCCAGCTGGCGTCTCAGAGCTGGGCTAAGGACAGGAGCTCACCCTGTCTTGTGGGGCCGATCCGGGAATCGAACCCTGGCCTGCTGGTTAACCTTGGCCTGCAGTGTCTTATCTGCTTGTGCCACTCACAGCCCACTAATTAATTAATAACCCAATAATAATGTTATTAATAACATCGTAAATGTTCTAACCCATCCAGATCATTTCCCTTCCTTAATTGGGAATTATAAGATTGCAACCCTTATTTATGCTGATTTTTACTATCTATGAATAAGAAAGAGCTAAAGAGAATCTTTAACAAGCTGCAAGACTTTAGTCATTCGGAGCAACTGAATGTAAATTATGCTAAACCTAAAGTGGTGCTCACCCAAATTCTGTTGGCCTTTAGGTGATTGTAAGATAGAACAAGTCCCTGCTTTTTAAAAAGTATTTGGGAGTATTTTTTGATGAGAGAAATGGTTGGAAATCCCAGCTTCAAAATGTCAAAATATTGGCACAGAAATCAAGCTATGCCATACTTAAACTGCAAAATTGCAAAGTGAAATGCAAAATTTCACTTAATTTTTCCATTCTAGAGAAGATAACCTGGTAATTCCAGCTTTAAAGGTTTTTTTAGGGAGGGTAATATCACAAATGCTACATGGTATTGATATCTGGGGTACAAATCAGAATAATTTATACAATCTTGAAGTTGCCCAGAATACGTTCTTGAGGCATATTCTGGCAGTTCCCCCAAGCACTCCAGCAGCATTTCTTAGAACAGAGACGGGCATGGTATCTATATAGGCCAGGGTAGCTTTAGCTATCGTTTCTTATTATAAGAGGGTGATGGACATGCCTGATAACCGTCTCCCCAAACTTTGTCTGGTAGAGCAGTGGAGGAGAGGTGGTTGGGCTAAATCAGTGCAAATTCTATTAAAATCCAAATCCCTCTCTACAGACATTTTTGCCTTTTCTGGAATCAAATGAATGCTGAAAGATTGGATTTATAAGTTAGTTAATGATTTGGATTTAGCCTCATTAAAATCTTCAAACTTCTCTCAGTTGTATTATCTATTGAAAATAACACTACATTCCAGAGTTACTACAGGAGCACATAAGAGACATTATGTGTACCCGTAGTTACTGCACCACTTAGTGAAAACCTATGGGAAATTTATATTGCAATCCAGAGCAAATTGTTCTTACACCGGAGCAAGGACTCCTGGTAGTTACTCTGGATTGTGCCCAAAGTCATTTAAGAATATTTTATAGGTGGAATGGGGACATCTGAGGAGTGTTAAATGAGAACTCTTACACCCACATACGCACACACATACCACCAGCAGCTTCTTTTTTATCTATAGAGTCACACTTATTTGCCAAAAAGGCTCTTGAGTTGGGAGAAACAGAGTTCCAAAACCATTCCGAATGGGTCACCATGGCTGCTTATTAAGATTTGAGCACAAGTCAAGTAAAAGAGGTTAGACTTGAGTTTATGGGGTTATACATTAGCTTTGGCAGATTAGCGAAAGCCTGGAAGTAGGTAATCTTGGTTTGTGGCAGTGGCTCCCAAATTGTGAGTCCCTGGGAATCTGTGCAATACAGATTGAGGCTACTTACTGGTGAATTTTCCATCTGTGGATTTGGCTCAGTGTAGGTCATCTGGACCACTGTGCATATAGAACAGCTCTGGATGTGACTAGAGCAAGGCTCCAACTACGTTCACAGCTCAGTGCATCCCCAAATTAATGTGATTTGTTTTCACATGGAATTGGGTATACGCAAGGCTTCCAGGAATGGAACTCCTATGTATAATAACGAACGGTCCACCTGTAGTTACCAAAAACCACTGCCACATAGGATTGTAGCCCTATTCAGGGGCCATGGCCAATGGCCTAGTAGACCATTTGAAATGCTAGTTGAAAAATGCCAGTTGAAAAAGTTTGGGAACAACTTGTTTAAGGGATCACCATGAGGGGTAGGATCAGGCAGGACAGGCAATAACCAACTGGCCAGGAGCCTGTGCCCATTAGAAAGTCCAACTGGCCACGCCAGTCCTTTATCTCCCCAGTGGTACTGGTATAGCCCCACACACTGCCAGAGATTGAGTGAGAGAAGCCAGGAGGCAGAGATTTGCCCCAGGGTCGTTTCATCAGCACTGTGGGTCACAACCTTTTGTGAGAAAACCTGCCAAAAGCCTGTCAGGCCAGGTGAAGACCTTTGCCTAGACCTGATATCGTTGAGATCTATTTGCTGCTGCTCTTTTAATTTCTTTTTAAATTTTCTGTTTGTTGTTTCTTATTGTATAGGCCATTCTGAAAGCTTTATAACTGAGAAGTATAAATAGCACATTAAAAATATAATAAAAATCTGAAGGGCCAAAACTGACTGTGTGGTTGGATTGGCTCTCCAGTGGTCTTGGGCTGCTGCTCAGTTGCCTGAATAGACTTTGCTTTTGTCATGACTGGCAAAAGCAAGTGAATTATTCAAAGATAAGGAAAACTAACTGGTGACATGGGAGTGGCCACCTGCTGGGTATTTATTTTTGGAAAAAAATTATTGCCTTTTCCCCACTCAAGGGCACTCAGTGCCTTTGCTCTGCAAAATATAGTAGAATGATTCCTTTGCCATCTGTCTAAACCAGAGCTTCTTTACAATCTTGTCAAATATATCAGGAATTCAGGAGATTGTGTTAATAGTAGGGACGTAAAAAAACTCTAGATTAGTAACTTATTGGTGAATTGTACTCATGATGGCTTAGCTGAGAGAAAATATCAACAGGAATCTACACAAACACTTCACAGTAAGAAGCAGTTCTGTCCACTTTATTGGCAACTGACAGGATGTTGGCTTGGAGCCCAATCTGATTCAGCACAGAAGAAGCAGCACCAAGTGGATCCTTCTGTATCCTGTGTTGGTTATGAGAATTCTGGAAGTGCCCTTGTAGTAAGGGGGCATTTGTCTCCTTACTCCAAGTAAAGCCCCAGGCTGCTCAAGGGGGTGTTTTTGAGCTACACCAGCTATTCAGCTGGCAGTTTCAAGAAGCTCTGTGTTGACCTTCAAGCTCAGAGGGAGGATATGAATTGGTGGAGGAGCCTTCCACTGGTCCCATCATCTTCCAGGTTTGTTACACCACCTAGTGTCACCCTGTAATGTTCTTTCCACTTTTCCAACCCAGAAATGTAATCCCACACCAACTTCCCTATCCCCCCACACCTCTCAGGGCTTACCTTCCATCCCCGTATTTGCCTAGGAACTGGAGCTCCTACTGTGCCACTGATGGGTTGGCACAGACCTCTCCACTGGTGCAGCTTACTCCCTGGCTGATGCAAACAGAATCTATGTGACACCCAGTCCTGGAACTGCAGTTGCAGTCCCAGTGCTGGGATAGTATTTGGTCAGCTTGCTTTTCATGGGTGCAAATAGTCTTCTTGTACAACAGCCACATCAGCAAGTTGTCTGACACACAATGTATGAGGTGTATGTCACTACAATACTCATGGACTCATACCCTATTGACCTTTTCAGTCATAGGCTCTTTAAAGTTCATCCTTAACACAAAGGAGTTTATGGAAAAACAAAACATCTCTCATCGGATTATCTTTTCCAAACAGTGCCAAGTCAACCAAAAAGATCCTTTTCACATTTGGTGAAGAAGCAAGATCACATGGACAGGTATTTTAGTTATTTACCCATTAATTATTTGATTTTCTCTGTAAACCACTTTACAAAGTGGTATATAATTAAAAGTGGGATATAATTACTGTTTTTGCTTTGGCTGATTTTGCCTAAAGTTAAGTTTGTATCTCAAGACTCATTGTGTTTTGATTCTTTTGACATTAATCTTTGTGCTCCAAAACAAGCCACCCCTCAGGAGCAGTGGTGTGGCTAGGGGGGATGGAACAGATAGTCCACTCCAGATTCCACCCTTCCGGGGATGACCAAAATCACAAAATTGTGGTTAACATTAGGGGATTTGGAATAACTGCATCATGTTATATACTGTTGAATGCATATTTTACAACAGAATTCATTGCAAAAATCTGTTTAGAAATATCTCTTTCCTATTGAACGTTATGGCCAAAAGCCTGGAAAACAAAAAATGCATGGAGCCCTATGGAAAGTGAATCTTAGCTATATTGCGCCTTTACTTGTGAGTAGACAAACATGCCTTTGATCTTTAGAAAGGGCCAGAGGAATCTAGAGGAATCTAATGACACCAGAATGGTCCTGATCCCAATGAGTGCACTCCCCACAAATCATCCCAGAAAGAAGGAAGTCCCTCTTCCAAGCAAAACTGATGCTAGGGCCATTTGTCACTGAGGGCGCAATCCTAACCAATTTAGGCCAGCACAACTCACCCGTTCCCCACTCCCATGCTGGAGTGGGGAGGTTGGCACACGGCTGGGCACTGGCTTAACCCCCCAGGAATGGTGCAGAAGTGTCTTATTGCACTTTGGTGAAACCACAATGCCAGCACGAATCATGCTGGAAACTGTGTAGCCTAACTGGAGGTTCAGATTGCAACCTGAGTACTATGCATGGGAGAGTTAGGAGGGTATTGATATTCATCCATTGCTTGTAATGGAAATATTAACTGAATTTATTTTCTGGCTGTTATTATTAGTGTCACAACTATTTTTGTCTCTGAGCCTCACCTACTGTACAGGGTTGTTATAAGGACAAAAGCAGGGGAGGAAATATGCACACCACATTGACCTCCTTAGAGGAAGGGTGATATTAAAATACAGTGGAACATTGGATTGTGAGTAGCTTGGATTGCAAGTTTTGCAATTTGTTTCAGTTTATGAGCAGTTTATGAGCTCTCCAGGTTTGCCGGACCCCTGGGGTGCCAGCAGCATCAGTGCTCAGTGGGTCTGGATGCTAGCATGCATCAGTGCCCAGCTGATGAGTGCGGAACCATGCCAGCATCCCAGGGTTGTGGAACTAATTGTCTGAGTTTCCATTATTTCTTATGGGAATATTTGCTTTGCTGTACGAGAATTTTGGATTATGAGCATGTTTCCGGAACAGATTATGCTCATAAACCAAGGTACCAATGTATATAAATATTATTTGTATTAATTGTATTAATACTGATAATTAAATAATTTTGTTGCATGAGGGTGTCAAAAAAATTATGAATCTCAGGTGTCAAATAGCTAAATCACTGGTTAGGGGAGTGTCAAAGGACATTAACCTGGAACCCTTCCCTCTCTGAATTCAAATCTCTTACCTCTGAAATGGATAGAATTCAGTCATGTATTCCCATCCTAGAGGATAAAGTGCCTCAGCTGAAGTTTTTTACCATGTGATGAGCTGTTTTCCTATAGCAGAGATATGATAACTCTTTAACAGGAAGGCAACATCATATATGATACACACTTTTTGTGGACAAAAAATAGTTTTATATAGGGTGGAGGCAAGTAATGCATGGCACACTGGCTCTGCCCAATATGTTTTGAAATCCAGTTTCTTATGTTTACATGTGCAAAAATGATTTTATTTTCTTGCTGTGATTTGCTTTACTGGCAGGAATGATGTTAACATTGGTTAATTATGATTTAAAGGTCTGAAAACATATGGCCCAGGTGATTGAAAATGAGGGACAGCCAAGCTGATAGCACTTTGGCTGTATGGAAAGGAGTGTTGCAGACAGAACTGCAACATACTAACTGTTCAATTGTGTGGTTGGGGAAAAAAATTTAAGTTGCTGAGGACTGGATAAAATATTGTGATGGGCTGAAAATAGCACCTTGGCAATAGTTTGCAGACTCCTGCCGTATAACAGTAATTCCCATATAGGTGTTGAAACTTGCCAGAGTGCCAGCTTAGATTATCTCAACAATTTAATTTATAAATTAAGGCACCTGGAAGCCAATTACAGAGAAGGCTGGTACCTACTGCTTCCCTGTATGACTCACTCTCTGGTTTTGCTTCCTTCCAGTTGATTTCCAGTATGGGTGTCTGACTTCTCTGGGTCTTTATATCTGGTACTGTATAATCAATTGCATTCAGTTCCGAGACACAACTGATGATTGCACTTTAACAAGCAGGCCTATTAGATTTTGAATGAGCAGTGGTTTTGATCTTGCCTACATCTAGTTCAGTGGCTACTGAAGGTGGTCATTTTCTATTTTTAAGGTGCAGTCCTAGTCTAGGCCAGCGCAATTATTGGTTTTCCCATTCCATGATGATGTTAGGAGGCTAGTGCATGTCTGTGCACTGGCCTCACCCTTCCCCCAGAAATGGCATAGAACTTTTGTGATATGCCCAGGTCAGCCTGAGACTCATGCTGGGGCTTTGGCCAGCCTAACTGGGGATTAGGATTTCATTCTTAGCTGCTTAAGTTAAATTTTTTGTGAGTCAAGAGTGAAGGTTGCTTCCAGTGACCCTTTTCTGTAAAAGATTTGTAAAACCTTCTGATCTAGAAAGACTGCCATGGCTTTTCCTGAAGCACCTAGCATGGCTTGCATGACAAGGGCTATGAAGACCTGTGAGAAGCAGACAGATAGAGATCCTGGCAAAGCCAGCATTTTCACCATGATACCAATACATTTCACAAAGGTTTGCAGTTCACCTTGGATGCTTGAGAATTTTCAGTGAACCAGATTAAGCTGGAAGTGTGCCCTCAAGCAATTAATAACCTAATTGACTAAACATTGCTGGCAAATGGTTGGCTCAATTAATTCATTTTATAAAAATAATGTAGTCTTACCAAGAAAGACTAGAATGTACCATATCTGCATCCAGAATGCTTATGTTATGTAAGACCCTGATAAGCAGCAAAAGTAGTGTACAGTGACATTACTTGATGTTACTTGCCACTATAAACATCCGCTACTTCGGGCAGAATTTCTCATTAGTTTGGCATTGGAGTGTTAAATGGCCAGAAGCTAGGATTTTCATCTTTAAGCTCCATAGGGTGTGGTCCCTTTGTTTTTCTTCAGCTTGGCCAGCTGGCTAAAAGAGGCAATGGTAGAAATGTATCTGGTTCTGCCTGAGCAGGTTTTTCGGAATTTGTTTAGAAAACAGTGCCATTAGTACCAAGATTTGTCCTTGACTCTTGATTAAGCAGATTGCTGTTCTCTTGTACATGAAAAACGTTGCAGCTGCTGGTGTTTGATGCCTGGTAGGGATACCCACTGCTCACTGCCCACTGCCTGCTGGAGCTTGGTGGTGCACATTGTCCATTTGTGCCTGCTCCCTGATGGTGCCCAGAGGTTCTCGCTGCTGCTCCCAGTAACCTCTGCTGCCCCGCCAAAAGCGCTAGACCTAGAAGCATGAAATTTGGGGTGGGTGTTCCTTCTGTGATGGAGGCACCCACCAAGAACCAATTTTCAGAAATTCCAACTGGAAGGGGGTAAAAAGGGGTGCAACACCCATCAACACCCACCAAGAACCAATGTTGAGAAATTTAACCCTTAAAGGGGTGAAGAAAGTTGCAATGTGTTTTTGTCCTATACCTACAATTGAAGACTGACTGATGAACATCCAGCCAATTTGACGCCTGGTGCCTGATGCACTGGGAGGGATGGTGTGCATGGGAGATGGTGCGAATGGGGGGACAGTGCACATGGGGGGAAGGTGTGCATAGGGAATGTCATGCATGGGGGGTTGATGCGCATGCGGGGTTGATGCACCTGGGGGAGGTTACACATGGGGGGTTAATCTGCATGGGGGATTGATGTGCATGAGGGTTTGATGTGCATGGGGGATATTGCATATGGAGGGTTGATGCACATGCAGGGTTTGGTGCGCATGGAGGTAAGTTGCACATGGGAGGTTAATGTGCATGGGGTGGTTGATGCACATGGGGGGATGTTGCGCATGGTTGATGCTTATGGGCAGTTGATGCACATGGGGTTCTTGTGCATGAGGGCATAGGGGTGTTATATGCATGGGGGGATGGCGTATTTTACTCCCTCAACTTGGGCACATTTTGCTAGTAAAACAAGAAAATGCAAGTGGTGAATGTGGAACAAATATGCAGGGCTTCAATCATTGAAAGAAGCTCTCCTATGTTTAGCATTTGTCACTGCAAACAGTATTTGAACATGTAGCATGGGGACAGGGCTAAATGTGTACATCATCAGGGGAGGAAAGGGTAAGTTGCCATGCGTGAAGAAAACAAGGCTCAATTTTTTCTTCTTCTTTTCGGATGGATTTCCATAATACGTATCTGCCAGATCTAAGATATTTCTCTTCGTCCTGGGCAAAATGTACATTCCTGCAGCATGAAGGTGGATTGTCTCGCCCTAATCCTTGGTAGATAATGGATAACATCAGCCAGCACTCAACAACTCTGTCATAGTTGGCAGCTATGGCTGCTTGTGGGAGTTGCAGAATTGGTGAGGGCAGGGAGGAGCAGGCTAGAGGGAATGGGAGTAGGTGTGTGGAAGAGGTGCCTGCTCCTTGTCTCCAATCTTTGGACCACAAGATCAGGGCTTCTGTCCAAGGACACAAAGCATACTCCAAGTCATGTTAATTGTGATCAAGGAGGAGCTGGAAGGCATCTGTGTGAGAAAGAGCCCTGGGAAGAGGAGGGTTGCAGGTATGCAGAGATTATCCATTCAAGCCCATTCCTGCAAACAGGGCAAGTTTTCTCATCACCTGCACTCTTTCCTTCAGCAGAGGAAAGCTATACATAGATGGTTCCTGTGACTTATTTCTCCAGATCAGTATTGCAAAAGCTTGACACCCTATAGGGTAAATTAACAATTTTCATTGTATTTTCTGACTGCCAGCTTCTAACAGTTTAATCCACACCTATGTTTTGGGGTGGGAGTTGCATGTTATTTTACTAGTCATCTATTTACTGGTTATCAGTGATGCAGGGAGTGTGTGCAGGGAAGAACTGCCAAGATAACCTTTCCTCTATCAACCTTTTTCTACCTCCTTAATCCTTGTACATTTCTAGCCTTGCAGCCAGCTGGAGAAAAACAGCCAGGGAGATTTTGAGGAGAGGGCAAGTAGGTGAGGAATGGGTAAAAGAATCCTCTCTTTTGATGGTATCTTCTGCAGTACTCTACTAAAACTCATGTTTGCCTCATAAAGTGTAATTCCACCCTTTGACATTGTTATGAGTTGCCTTTTGGGAAAAGAAGATGTCTGGTTTTGCAAATGCTGTCTGCAGCTTGCTGTATCATATGAAATTTGGGTTAATCCAGGGGTATAGATGGGATGGGGGAAGGACTCTATTAGCCAAATGGACATGGTGGAGATGCCACCCATTGCACCTGCAAACTGCAGTTCTTCTGCCAGCCAGGAAGTATTTTTTCATCTGGCTGACTTCTAGGTTTATGTGTACCTCCATGTTCTAAGAGGCATACAGATGCTGGAAAGCTGTTACAGAAGGAGGAATTCAGAATTCCCATCCATTATTAGAAATCCACATAAAAGGGTCAAGCTGCATTATATGGAATCAGACCCTTGGTCATTCTAGCTCAGTATTACCATTGATTGGCACTTGCTCTTTAGGGTTGTAAGGAGAGATCTATCCTCTTGAAAATGGTGCCAGGGACTGAACCTAATACCTACACGCGAAACAATAAAATACGTACTTTACTATGGAGCTGTGGCCTGTTCCCAAACCACACCTAGAGGAAGACTGTATTTGGGGGGGGGGGGCTAGTTTTTCAAAATCATAATTAAAACTTGTCTTGAGGCTAAATCCATAGCAGTTAAGGGTCCACGCAGTTTCGTCACCCTCTTTTGTTATCTAATGGAAAGTCATCTTAACTGCTCCAGAGCAAAGGGCTTAATTTCATTTTAGGTTATAGGCAGTGGTGAGCCTGGCCCGGCCCAAGAACCAGTTCTCCGGAAGTGGGCGGGGCCAGGGATAAGGGGCGGGGCCAGGGAGGTTTTTAATTTAAAAATAAAAAATTTTAAAAATTACTTACTTCAGAGTAGACCTGCATAGGATGGGGCTCTGAGGCTGCAGTCCTTTCCACACTTTCCTGGGAGTAAGTCCCATTGACTATACTGGGACTTACTTCTGAGTAGACCTGCTTAGGATGGGTCTCTGAGGCTGCTGTCTTTTCTACACTTTTCTGGGAATAAGTCCCATTGACTATACTGGGACTTACTTCTGAGTAGATCTGCTTAGGATGGGTCTCTGAGGCTGCTGTCCTTTCTACACACAGCCCCCTCCCCCGGCTGGGGGAACAGTGCTGCCGCGAGGAGGAGCACGTTAAAACAAAGATGGCGGCCGGCGTGAACCGGTCCGCCCTCTTTTTGGGTTTCCCTTCCGCTGGCGGTTTGCCAGCGGCAGGGAAATGGGAAGATCCGGTTCGGGCGAGTAGGCCCGAACCTGTAAGTGCCCACCAGTGGTTATAGGCCTTAGGAGACAAGGGAAGTATATTAGCCCAGATGTTCTTCCACACACAAAAAAGCAGGCCTCCTTCAGTCTTGAAAGACTATGGTATCATGCTCGGCGCTGCATACGCTGCATGCAAAGCACGAAAGCCTGGATTGGATTGTTATGGAGGATAGGCTGTTACCCAAGCAGCAAATCCCCCCTCTTCACGCCACTGAATTAGTCCAATGGAATGGCAGAGCCGATACGATTGGATCCAGCTGCATCGCAGAGCTGGGCTAAGGACAGGAGCTCACCCTGTCTTGTGGGGCTGACCCGGGTCTTGAACCCTGTCCTGCTGCTTAATAGGCACAGCGTCTTAACCGCTTGCGCCACCCACAGCCCACACAGTCCACACACACTGCAGTTGAAATAAGTGGAAGCAATGGTGTCTTAAGTTTGCTTTACAGCAGTGATTTGAGGAACCCTTGGGTTTGCAAGAAGTAGAAGAGCCAAGACTAACAAAGTACTCTGAAATTGCCAAAAATTTCCTAGAACTTACAGTCATTGAGAGAATATTGCAAATTGCACACCATACTAAGAGTGGCCCATTCTTTAGGTAAGACGATGCAGGTTGCACTGTTGGTGTCTTACATTGAGTGACAGGATGTCAGATTCAGGGTACTGTTGATCCCGAATCTGCTACTGCCATCACTTTCCTGAAGTCCACCTTGGATACAAGCTGCATTGATTACTTCTAGCAACTAAAGCAAGTGGAAAGAGCATAGGATGACAGTATTTCCTGTCCTCTTTTTTAGCCTTGTGTTCTGGAAACAACTTCATTGTCCAGCTCATGCCACACCTAGACCGTACTCTCAGTTTACAGAGAGTTGGACGGAGGCCTGAATGCTTTTTATCAGTACTTATCAATACATGAACTGAGTGTGCACCTTAAAACCTACTTCAGTTATGCATTGCACCAGTGGATGCTGCTTTACAGAAATAATCATAAAGCCGCCTTCACCAATTCAGCACAGTGGGTTCACTGGCAGGGATGCTCTAGTGACCTTCTCTGTGTTGGTGGGACGAAGGATACTTATAGCAGGTTAAGCCCATGCAAGGACTCGGAGCGAGATGGGGACACTGGGAAGAATGGGCAGAATATGGCAGTGAAGAGAGTGAGGAGAAGCATGGGTTGGGCCCAAGAAGAGGATAGGATTAGTGACAGCGGTGTACATTGAATCCCAAACTCCTTTTTGGGTGTAATACACCTGTACAGAGCAGCATGTTGGTGAGTTAGCTGGCACAGGGCCAAATTGTCCCCTACTGGTTGTGGGGGCTTGCCCCAGGACAAGGGGACAAATATCCCCTTGCCCCAAGGATATCTCTAGTGGCCAGAAATCCCCTGTTGTGATGCAGTGAAAGGCTTACTTGATATATGAAGAATTCCCTGAAAGGACAAAACTTGACAGCTGCTATAACGAAGGGACACAGTGGCGCCTTCATGTAAAAAACGCCTCACATAAATTATGTTTCACGTAACAAACAAATATTTCTCTAGGATTCTGCTTCACGTAACACACTAATTGGCAGTTGGGACAGACACGCTGGCCGGCAGCTCTTTTAAAAAGCATCAGGGCTGCCTAGCACGCCGGCCCATAGCGAAAGCAACACTTCCGAGCTGTTCCTCCTGTGGCCAGGTGTCTGCAGGGCAGAGGGAGAGAACAGCAGAGGAGAAGAGGGAAGCAGCTCAGGGCTAGCCAGAAGGGAGTAGGAGAGAGAGAGGCTCAGGATGAAGAGAAGGAGAAAGTTGGGAGACACTTGGAAAGTGTCTTGGACTGCAGAAGAAAGTATCTTTCAAAGTACCTCCTAACCATGTCTACCCAGAAGTAAGCCCCATTGTGTTAAATGGGGCTTACTCCCAGGAAAGCATCTTTAGGATTGCAGCCTAAGTAGACTTCATAGGATCATGCACATTGAATGCATGTTTTGAATTCAATTACAGTGTTTTGTCATCATTTTTTTTACATCCAGTTAATATTTTTATATGAATATTTTTTGGTTCTGGAACCAATTGTCTGAGTTTCCATTATTTCCTATGGGAAAATCCGCTTCACATAAGAACGTTTCACATAACAAACATGCCTCTGGAACAAATTAAATTTGTTATGTGAGGCGCCACTGTATATGATTTAAATCTGGGTGCCTACAAGCCCTCCAGGTTAGAAATTTTAAATACATCATGTTCTACTTGTACCATTTGTGTCTGGGTGCAGATCGTTTTTCTCATGGTAAGTTAGCAAAGTGGCTGTTTACAGTGTCCAGGATCTGTCTATTTTTTGTCACAATTGTCACAAGTTATTTTCTTGTTTGCTGTCCTTGCTACTTTACTGGGTGAAGGTGCCCTCATTTCTCAAACCTGTGCAGTTCAGCTTGGTTTATATTCAGCTTTCTCAATGTGCCTGGAAAAACATGCAGGCTTCTGTTTATGTGCCATTTGTTGCTGCAAGCAGCGAAAGTGTCATGTAGTGATTGTATGAATGTCCTTCTCTGAGCCTCCTGTTCATACCAGGCATTGTTCTTCTTGACAGCTAAACAACAGCATGTTCAATATTACTTCTGTTATGATCAACATTTGAATTTTTTCCAAGAGCCTGTGAACAAGCACTGTAGCCACTTGTGTGGAAGGAGTGGTTAATCATGAGATTGTAAGAGACGGGCTAGTGCAAGCCATAGGTCCACGCAGCCTGGTTTCCTTTTTCCAACTGTGTCTGGGAAGCCCGCAAAAGGGTTAGGAGGCAATTTCTTAGAATTTGTATCAAATTTGAACTGACATCCATAGATGTCCTGTCTCTGAACAGCAAGCTTTTATACCCAGCTCGGAACAGACCCAAACCAATATGGAGATGTACATTTTGAGTCAGGAAACAAAAGTGTCTCTTCCCATTCTCCTAGTAGATACAGAGTCAGTTTGGGGGCACCGGGGTTACAATACATGTTCCCTTACCATCATTCTACAAAAACCCTGCTACTCCTTTCTATTGAAATCCAGATGTCTGTTTTTTTCATTCTTTAGTTCCTGTTCCACCAAGCGAGACTGGCATATTGAGTTCTGAATTTAGACCACACATGTGGAGAATGTTGGGCTCTATGCATTAGCAAATATTATGCACCTCTGTTGTTCATCATTGTAAGTCGGGGTTAAACTGAACTGCATTCTTTTTCTTTTTTATGCAGTAATGGCTGCCCAGGACATACTGTGGTACCTCGCTTAACGAGTGCCCCGCATAACCAGTGCTCCACTTAACAAGCACTCTCTTATGCGGGGCATCTGCCTGGTTAGTGAGGCAGATTCGCATAATGAGCACTTGCCAGCTGCTCTTTAAACTTTAAAAGTTTAAAGGGCCTCTCCCCGTCTCCTCCCTCCACTTCCCTGCTTCCCTGGTCCCGCGTGAGGCCGGAGAAGTGGTGGGGAGGAAGGAGAGAGCTGGAGGAGGTGCTGCGGGTGAGCGATCCACTCGCCCGCAGCACCTCCTCCGGGGCTCTCCTGGCCCTGACCCCACCGGTGCCCCTGGAGAGGCACCAGAGCCTCTCTGCAGCTTCCCTCCCTGCTCTCTTTCCAGGACATGTCCTCTTTATTAGCCTTGTGAGGATATGTCCTGGGAAGATATCTTCATAGCCAATAAAGAGGACAAGTCCTGGGAAGATCTCTTCATGGTCCTCCTTTTCCTTGTAGGCAAGCACCTTTTTTAAGGCTACAAGCTGCTTGCTTACAAGGAAAAGGGGGCAATGAACATCTCTTTCCAGGACACAAGGCATGCCTACTCAGAAGTAAGCCCCTTTGTGTTAAATGGAGCTTACTCCCAGGAAAGTGTCTTTGATTGCAGCCGCCTAACCATGTCTACTCAGAAGTAAGCCCCATTATGTTCAATGGGTCTTACTCCCAGGAAAGTGTCTTTAGAATTGCAGCCTAAGTTGACTTCATAGGATCATGCATATTGAATGCATGTTTTGAATTCAGTTCCAGTGTTTTGTCATCATTTTTACATCCAGTTAATATTTTTATATGAATATTTTGGGGGTTGTAGAACCAATTGTCTGAGTTTCCATTATTTCCTATGGGAAAATCCACTTCACTTAGTGTGTCACTTAAAGTGCATGCCTCCGGAACAAATTAAGCTCTTTATGTGAGGTACCACTGTACTTTAAATTAAGGAACTTGTAAAGTTTCTGGGTCAGTTTCAGATATCATCATGTCACTAATCTCAAAGCTTATAGGCCTGTGGTGGGGCACATGGACCACAATTGGCAAAATGCTTAAGCAGAGACTGCTCCATCAGGCCAAGAGTGTCTTTTGTTGCTGCAGTATGAAAGGAAAGCATGTGATGCACTTGCAATAAGAGGAAAATGTTGCTTTTGGATTTTATATAAAAGCTGTGGGAAGCCAATGTTAAATAAATTGGTGCATGACCTGGAAGAGAATTCTGTATAGTCTGTGGATGGACATGGACTCGTACAAAACTGTCCACAGTGAGCAAACCATTGGTGCTCTTAGGCCAGGGGTCAGGGAACTCTTTTACCTCAAGATATATTTAGGTATGAGGACGTTACACCCTTGATTTGAAAGGAAGGAAAAATATATTATTAATTATTTGAATTCCAATACAGTATGTGGCTTCTGGGGAGCTGGAAGAAAAGTTTGAAGTAGGTGATAAAATTGTGTTGGATTGGACAGGATGACCATATGGTCTGTTTTTCCAGGACATTTCCTCTATTTTAGCCTTATGTCCTGGAAAAAAATCTTCATTGTCCTCTTTTTCCTTGTGAGCAGGCAGCATGTAGCTTTCTTAGAATTCATAAATTATATGTAATATGTAATAGTTTTAAACATACAGTACTAATACCTAATATGGTGTTTAAGTTAACCACATGAACACAATATATATGAGTGTTTCTAGCTTTTAAAAATGTCCTCCATTTTTCTTAATGTCTTATATTTTGGGGGGTCTTGTCCTCTTTTTGTGGTTATGACATATGGTCACTGCATATTGGAGAAATGTGGGGGTCAGGGTGACCATAATAAAAAAGAGGACAAGATCCTGCAAATGATTGAAACAAATGCAGGATTCAACTGGAGAGGGGAAGAGAGCCCAATCTATTCAAGTTTATTCAGAAGTAAGACCTATTACAGTTGTTGTTGTTGTTGTTGTTATTATTATTATTATTATTATTATTAATAATAATAATAATAATAATAATAATAATAATAATAATAATAATAATTTATTGTCATTGTATAGACATACAGCGAAATTCATAAGACATCCAGAGACCAGCCCCGACAACCCCCCTAACAACACCCCCCACCCAGACCCTCTTTAAACACACAACAGCTGCAATCTCTGGAACGCCGAGCCGCTGCATGTTCATGTGCCGCCATCTTGGGCTTACTCCCAGGAAAATGTGAATAGGATTGCAGCCTCAGAGCCCAATCCTGTTCCTTTCTATTGAGCAGCAGACTATTACAGTCAGTGGGGTTTCCTTCTAGGAAAGTGTGGATGGGATGCAGCCACAGATCCCAATCCTAGGCATTTCTCCTCCGAATTAATTCCAATTACAGTCAGGGGTGGGGGTTCCTTCCAGGAAAGTGTGGCAGCATGTAGCCTTCTTGTAATTAATAAATTATATGTAATAGTTGTAAATGTAATAAGTAAATATAGGCTGCAATCCTAAAGACACTGTCCTCATAATATGATCCATTTAATACAATGGGGCTTACTTTTGAGAAGTCATGGTTAGGACTGTGCTCATAGTGTTTTAATTATTCACATAAAAGCAACATAGGTCAGTGTTTTTAGCTTTAATTTTGTCATGTCCTACATTTTTCTTGAGTGTCCTACATTTTGGGATTCTTTATGATTATGACATATCATCACCCTGATACAGGAGCAATGAAATGGTCTTACCAGAGGGAGGTGGATGGAAGGGGGCTGTTTGGAATACAGGCAGACCTCAAAAGCACCAAAAGGAGGATGCTTTTTCTTTTAATTTCTGTCTGCATGGCTCAAAATCCTGCTTGGTCCCCCTGCTCACCTGCTTCTTTGCTCTGTGTTAAGCCTTAAATTGCAGAAATATAATGAAAATACTGAAATAATGTATTTTCACCTGAAAATAATGACAGCATACCCAAATAAAGGTCAAGTATAAAGTATATTGTATATAGGTTTTGCAGCATCCAAACACAAAATATACAGCAAATAAAATGCAGCATTGAGAGTCAAAAGGTCCCACATACCTTCAGGTATAGCCCCCCCATATACACTGTAGCATACCAACACTTAAATACTCATCTTGGGTGGTTGCTGACCAATTACATTCTATATTACATACTGCTTACAACTGTTTTACTGGCTAATAGTTCTACTCACAGGTGTGGCTGATTGGCTTGTTTAGCTCTAAATTTCTATTGCCTGTTTGTGTGCAATTTCTAACCAGGTATAACACTCTGGACAACTGAACAAGATGGAAATGTGCAGGCTTTGGTCCCCACTTGGGAGCTTCTGTATTTTGTGTAGCTACACAAGGCAGATGGCTCCTGTCCTGACTTCTGATTTAGCAGGTTTTTTTCTCTCTCTCTCTCCTTCCTGACTTAGAAGCATTTTGGATCATGACTGCAAGAAGCAACTCTACTCTCAGGCTCAGGTCTCTCTTTGCAGCAGTAGTTGAAACACAGCAGCAGTTATTATCAGGCAGATCAAGTTGTTTTTAGCATTTAGGTCCATAACTTTGGGTGCAATGCATTGCCCACTTTCCTAAGAGTAAGCCCCAAGGAAAATAATGACACTTGCTTCTGAGTAGGCAAACAAAAGCTTGAGCTCTGAGAGAATCCCCAGCCTGCAGATGAGACACTGTTGATCTCTCCCCCACCCCCACAATACCCTGAACTTCTTATGACTCTTCAGGGCTTCACACCTTTTGTTTGTTTGTTTTCATCTTTGGAAGCTGGAGTTACAGGCTGATTAGGTGCATCAAGGCTGCAGAGAGGCAGGCACAGTGATTGCAATGCCAGTCCCTCATGTTGATTCATATGCATACCTGGCTGTGTCATTCATATGCCTACCCAGCAGTGTCATTCATATCCCGGGAATTTCATTATCCCGGGAATTTCATTATTACCCAAATTGGGGTAATTTACCCCTGTTCCCCAACCTATGTGCCTGTCACCTCTGATTGGGTGCAGTTCTCCAAGGTCACCAGTCTTTCTCAACCTTGAGATGCAAGTTCTGGAGAGTAAAAGGTATCCTAGAGGACCGCCTTGGAAAATCTCTAGACCATTTCTCACCTCTAAACACTAGCTGTATTGCTCCATTCTGTCTTTCAAATTAAGGTGGCAGGAGAAGGAAGCTATCCTTATGGTGGCTATCATGATTGTTAGCACAGTTAGGCTGGAGCAAGTAAAGGAGAGTGGCACATGTGGGACAACCCCCACCTCCCATTTGTCTATACCTGAGATTGCCATTTCACTAGGTCTCATGCACAGATTGGTCTTGCAGAGTATGTTAATCAGCTGAGTATGCATGCTTACAGTCAGTTCATGAGCACAGTGAAAGAACAGAATCACCCACAAAGGTGTAATTGAGTACAGTACGTCCCCTACGAGTAAATATTCAAGATGCGAACTTTTGTATATATGAACATAACTCTCTACTTGTCTGCTCCATTTAAGGTACAATAACAGTATTTTAACAAGTGGTTTTGTAAAAATATTTTAACAGTAAAGATTTAATTTACACTATTTTTTCATTTTTTTTTCTTTTTTACCCAGGGTCAAACTGGGTCAAGCATACATTAATATTAGTGTGTTGGACTTACAAACAAATCAACTTATGAGTGAGCTTCCAGAACGGAACTCGTTCATGAATAGGGACAGATAGGGAAAATCCACTTTCTTTTCCATAGGTTTTTGTGTTTTCATTTTCTGGTTAATTGGTCGTAACTTTTGATACAATATAGATATTCCAGTGTAGTTTGTTTCTATGCATTCTTTTTCTTCAGCATTTATACCACACAGTGATGGGGTCCACCACGCTGGATCTCTGATGCAATTTCTCCTAATTGTGGGGTTGGTCTGGGTGCAGGTGGGTGGTTCTCAGGTCACCATGCAGTGTGTCAAGCTAGCGCTGTTTTGGTCAATCCTTCATTCGTTTGCCCCTGATTTCCAACTGCAGGCCCAACTGTGCTATGGTGTTGCTGTTGGCATGCAGAACGTGGCCATACCACCGGAGACAAACTTCTCTAATCAATGATAGAAGCAACGCCATATCACTGCCAGATGTCATTTTTGCGGATGTGGTCAAAGCGAGTGACGCTGCTTATCCACTGCAGCATCTTTGTCTCTATGGCACTAAGGTGACAAGTTTGTTTCCTTGCATTCTGCATCAAAAATACCTTTCCAATGATATATAACATGATGGTATTGTCATTCAGACATATCCCATTTTTCACAATTTTAGCCACTAGCGTCAAGCCCAGCTTGTTACCCCCCTAAACCTTGCTACATAGTGGAACTGCAATCCCTGTACCTCCGCTAGCTCTGCCTCTGAGTAGGAGACTTACTATACTGAGAACCTACCAAGCACAGGTTTTTGAAAATAGATGTGACCTGTTTCTGGAAAATATGAAACACATGATGATTCTTTTAGGAAAAAAGACCAGGCAAAGTTCTGAGTAGTGCTTTGTGGAGAAATCTAGAAATGAATCTGGTATGAAGCCCTTTGCTCTGTCTTGATCTCCATGCACACAATGGTCTAGTTTTGTAGTCTTCAGAGATTGTCCTAGAAAGCCTTAAGTTTCCTTAAAAACCACATAAGAGATGTGTTTTTAAAGAGGAAAGAACCTGGTCATCTACAGCCCAGACCCAAGCTACCTACAGGAGCAGCAGTGCCAAAAATGGCTACCATTGCATATTGTGCCTGCTAGGCAGCTGCCAGCATCTCTTCGGAGGAACAGAACATTTGTCCTCTTCCTCCCGAGTAAGGTCATAGGCCCCTCACTGGGACTACTCAAGTCTGTGCTTGCTATTTTGTTAGCGCATAATTCCCATGGACTTACATGGAATTCAGGATACAGAGGAGCAGAGCTTCCATCTTCCCAGACCCAGTTTGCCTACCCACTGCCCCATTGTTGCATGTTTAAAACAGAACATAAGAACATTTTCCAGGCATAACATTCTTTTTCATGGAAAATAATATATGTGTGAGTTCTTAAAAGATTCTTAGTACTGATAAAAACATATTCATGACCTTCTACTTTGCATCCATAAATACAGCATCATCATCCTTAGCTGAATATCAATGATGTATCCAAACAAGGCTCTCATAACAGTTCTGAATGAAATGGCTTGTTGCTGCACTACTCACTCTTTTAGTCACTTAGGCTCACAAGCATTTGATCTGAGTAATGATGATCTGAATGTTTGGTACTTCCACTGTCTGCATTCCAACGGGATAGGTGTTAAAAACAGAAGGCAGAGTGTCAAAAGCGGGATGACAGTGGGATGTCCGTGTGTATCCTCATCCAACTATAATCTCTGGTCAAAAATTATGAAGGGTTTTTTAATGCTTCCCAAACCTACAAACCTCCTTTGGAAGAGAGGAATGGTTGAAGTGGGATTTGCTTTGACACCAAGGGCAACAATGGCTGCTGTACCACTTTCAACACAATTAACAGTTTGTTATTTCCTTCTTTGGAAAGCATACTAGATTCCCATACAATTTCTGTAATTGCCTGGCATTTCCAAATTACCTGGTTTTTTTTTTCTCTCGTGATGGTATGTGCGTGCTTAGGGCTGAGCCTAAATTATGAACTATTTCTTCCCTTTTGTCTGTCTAGGTCTTGCAAGAGCATGGCGGCACATGCACTCCCCTTCAGTCTGCTCAGGTCCTGGAAGAATGGGGCAACCGGAGGGGGTGGCATGTGCCATCTCTCACTCTCTGTTCTGTGACCATGGACAGGAGAGAGAGCACCAAGCTGGGCACTGCCATCTTAGACACTCTTTCTTTCTTTCTATGGCAATGTGAGGCTTGTCACAGTTCCCCCTTACAGAACCACTGACTTACCCTACAATCCAGAGTAACTATGGGAGCACATAAGAGACATTACGTGCACCCATAGTTACTGCACCACCTAGTGAAAACCTATGGGAAATTCATATTGCAATCCAGAGCAAATTGTTCTTGCACCAGAGCAAGGACTCGTAGTTACTCTGGATTGCGCCCTTAGGGTTGCTTACAGAGTTTCCAAAAAGTTTTTTTTGTTAGCAGCCAGACAGCTTCAAACCAGCTTTAGCACCTTTTTCTCTGAGGTTTCTCCTCACATCAAGATTGTCTCATCAGAAACACAATGATACTTTTAGAGATTGATAGTTTTAGGCAAGCAGGTTTAAAGAACTCCTAAAAATTAGCAGACCTTTAAATTAGCATTTACTAGCTCCATCAGACAATTCTGTAGTGCACTTTTCTTTTTCCTGACACCACAAAAGCTTTGTGTTCTGTGGAGTTTAGTTGCTGTGGTCAGATAGAGAAACCACAGAAGTTGTTTATTATAGTTTGCAGAAAAGAACTGGTCAGCCACTGAATGCTTCACAGCAGATAACTACCTCACTTGCTTAGATTACAATGGCTTTCCAGAAGTGGCTGCACCCACCCACCCCCTGCTGTCATTATGGTTCATCATGAGGGGGTTCAGGCTAGCTGCCCCCCTCTCTCTCTGGGATGAGGCTATGTATAGTCTCTGTCCAATAGTCCAGGGGTGTCCAAACCCTACCTAGGCAGCAGTTCTGTTTCTCTGAGCAAAACTGCAACAAAGTTTTTAAGAGGAAGATGATTTGACCTGAGTCCTGTCAATTAATGAAGGAATGACTTGGCATCTCAGAAAGTGCTCCTGTTATGTCTTGTTTTTGAATCAAATCATGACACTCAACTCAAGCCTCGTTGGATTTTTCCTATCACATAACAACCACCCATACTTAGTGTCCAAAACACCATCAGAGCACATGGGGAATTCTAGTCATAAGATACATGGCTAGCATGATAAACTGGACCTAGGCTGAATTAGAAATGTTAAAAGTTGAGAGATATAAATCAGTGGTTCTCAATCTTCCTAACACCGTGACCCCTTTATAAGTTCCTCTTGTTGTGGAGACCCCGAACCATAAAATTATTTTGTTGCTACTTTATAACTGTAATTTTGCTACTGTTATGAATCGTTATGTAAATATCCGATATGCAGGATGTATTTTCATTGTTACAAATGAAATGTGTGTTCTATGCACACATTGAACACAATGGGATTTATTTCAGAGTAGGCATGCATTGGATTGGGCCCTGAGGCTGCAATCCTATCAACATTTACATGGGAGTAAAGGTCCCCCTGACTATAATGGGATTTATTTCAGAGTAGGCATGCAAAGGATTGGGCCCTGAGGCTGTCAGTCAGCCCCTGTGTGCGCGCAGCTACAGCCGGAGGTCTGGCAAGCCTGACCTTGCCCCCTGCACCAGGGATCTTTAGGCGACCCCCAGGAAAGCTCTAGGTGACCCCCACAAGGGTCCCAACCCCAACTTTGAGAAACGCTGATATAAATGAAAGCATCATTTATATGGGCATCACCACATCTTGTGGCAGTTAATTCCATACATTAATTATGCTTTATGCAACTATGTCTTTGTCTTCTGTTTGTCCTGATTCTGCCACCAGTCACTTTTATTGTATAACTCTGATAGCACAATCTAAACCCCTATTTAGGCTGGCATAAAGCTCAACACAAGATCCGTGCTGGCCTGATTATGTTGCAAAAGTGCCGTAAGACACTTTAGTGCCACTTCTGGGGGGGGGGGGGGTTAGGCCAGTGCACAGACATGCATGCACCGGTCTCCCCACACCACCATGGAAAAGGGGAAATAGGTGAGTTGTGCTGGCATAAATTGTTTAGGACTGCACCCCAATTGTTGTTGTCCTAGAAGAAAAATTTTCCTTTTTCCACTCTTGCCATATTTTGATCCCATCTTCCCTTCTTCTTAGCTGTGTTTTTTTATAAATAAAAAAGCATTCAAAATCTACCTGTTCCTTGCAGAGAAAGAGCTGCAGTGCAGGTCCCTTGACTCTTTGGTGTGCCCCTTTCCAACTCTTCAGTATTCTTTTCTGAGACCCAAAGGCAACAGAGAAGGCCTGATGCCAAAGTTGGTCTATCCAGGAGGCAAACTAAGGGTGCAATCCAGAGTAACTACAGAGAGTCCTTGCTCCGGTGTAAGAACAATTTACTCTGGATTGCAATATGAATTTCTCATAGGTTTTCATTAGGTGGTGCCATAACTACGGGTGCACGTAATGTCTCTTACGTGCTCCTGTAGTTACTCTGGATTGCAGGGTATGGTGCTTAGTTTAGGCAGTAGATAGGCAGCGTCACCAACTTCATAACTCTGTTTCACTGTTTTCCCTCCTGTTAGGACTGGAAAAACAAAGGGGACAGAGCATACTATTACAGGTGTTCCTTTGTTATTCACTAGGGTTCCGTTCCAAAATCTCCTGTGGATTAAAGGAATCCGTGTATAAATAAAACATTGGGGAAAAATGGTTTTAAGACCCACTTCCAGGTTTCTTGATCCTCTATTGTGCCTATGGAATAATGTAGTGCCTCAATATCTGGAGGGGATTGATTCTGGGATTGAAAAATTGAATGATTTCCCTCTCTACAACAGTAGAAAAGCAGTTTTTTAAACTGTGATTTGCAGTTGCCATTTGTGCTGAGTCACATCCATGAATTAAAAAAGGTATAACAACATTGGACCTGTATTTTGTTTCATCTCCCTCTTTCTTCTCTAATCTAGTAAGTAGGAGAATCAGAAGCCAGCACATTGCCAGATGCATTTCATATGTCTTGGGTTAGACTTGACTGACTGTATGTATCCTTTAACCAGCCCAAATGCCCTCCTTCTTTTGGGGAATGCTACACCTTCCCATTGTGCCAATTCTGGCACCCGTACACAGATTACCCACCCATCCCTTCAGTAATTCAGATGACTTTAATGGTTGAAGGAGACCAATATAATTTAATGTAAACAATAATTTCTGTTTCCTTTATTAGATTCAAATCCCAGAAAGAGTTAACCTTAAACTCATACTTCAGTACTTTCAGGTCTTTTAATTATTTTTCTTATCACGCACTGCAAAGGTTTTGTGAAAATTTCTTCTACCCTACATTGGTACTGCACTGGCTGCAGGGAAAAAAAACCGCTTTAAAATGGTTGCTGGCACCATTCTTTTAGAGATCACCCACTTTGCTTTCCCCCTTTTTTCTTTTTTTAGTCCGTGGAATTTTAATGTGCTTTGGGCGTTGCCAGGATCTTGCATTTCTCAGAAGCAACATTGCACGAGAGCCTAAGCTACTACTCACTACAAAACATGTGCTGCTTGCTCCTGACTAATTTCCTTCTGTGTACAGTTGGGAGGTGACTCAAAGCAACTGCTGGCAGATGGCTGCATCCTTACAGTGCCAAGTGGACTCAGGCTGGAATTTCCATCAAAGCAGGGAGTGGGTTCAGGATACCTCTGTGTGCCCAGTACACAGCAGGAGATGTGAGGAGAGGAAATCATTTGTGGCAAGTCATCCTGTGGTTTGAGTGATTCAGGGCCTTCTTCCAGAGAGGCACATGGTTGACCCCACCGCCTTTGTATGCCAATGATGATTCCAAGTCCAGTTCCTGGTGATTTATGTTTCCCACCCTGATTCTCGTCCAGTGAATGACTTCCAACTCAGAGACCTGTGGTTGTTTGCTTGGAATGAGTATTTTCGGATTTGACTCCCATGCAGGTGGCTGGGGCTTTCTGCTTCAAATCAGAATGAAACTTTCCAATGTAGAACAGAAAAATGAAAGCGAGCATACTGACATCTGCCCTGAATTCTACAGACATGCTGCCCTGAATTCTACATATCAGCCTGTATGGAGATGCAAGCAACAGGTCTTTGCCTCTTAGGCATTTAGATGGACTTAATAGGCTCGTTGAAATTTAAAGGAGAATAATAATGATCCTAATAATAGTGATCCTATGAGAAGATAGCAGAAGGGTCCGTCTTCTTCCATGGTATGAACTGGTTGGTTTGCTTAATTAACAGGTAAAGCATTAATGAAAGGCAAAATATAGATATAAAATCATGTCACATAGCTAGTTACGAGTGCATCTTAAAAAGTTTAAGATTTCTTGGGGCTAGAGTTGGTTGTATAGATTATTTGTATTCAGTCTTTAAATTATTGCCTTTCTTTATATCTTTCAATTACTTGGATTATGTATGTATGTGGAAGATCTGGATCTGAACTTTGTTTTGAATTCATGGTGTGGCAAGTAATGATTTCTCAGCCTTCATTTTTCATGTCTTATCAACCCTTGCAGGGTTGTTGTGAAGGCACACCCATCAAAGACCATAGAACATGTGCCAGATATAAGTTGTAAATTACCTTGCTGGATCAGAGAATGCCTGATTGTGTTCTGTCTTCTGCAGAGGCCAGCTATTTGCTATTTGTTTAACTTCCCAGTGTAGGAGGTCTCAACAGAAGAGTTGGTGCTTGGAAGGGTAGTTTCATTAGCAACCCAGGATGATTTCCAGTGATCTTTCAGTGCAACCTGTTCAGTGATATGTGAGTAGGTGGTTAGTTAAAAGACTGTTACAAAACCAGATTCAAGGCATCTTCTTGACTCATTAGAGTGCTGAGGAAAGGTAGGAACACCAGAGCTGCATTGTGTATGCAGCAGGTAGTATACACTGTAATTGTGTAAATCGATTTTTGCATTGCATTCTGCTCTTCAATACAAATCCAACAACATATGGCATGATGGGGTACTGCACACCATTGCAAAGTTCCAAAATGAAGCCAAAACGGAGGAGTCTGAAGCCCTTTTGGAGGATATATGAACAAAAGGCTAAAAAAGAGGACAAATCCAGAAAAATTTGTGATATGGTCACCCTGGGTGGTTGGCTGAACATGCCATGCTTTCGGAACATGGCTCTACCTTGCATCTCTTGGCTCAGGTCTCAAAATGTTATCACAGAACAACAGTGATGCCACATAATGGGATCACAGTTTCTCTCCTCTGACAGCAACTACTGAACTGCCAACAGCAGGAAGTAGGTAACTCCCAGCAGAAGTGGAGAGGGGGAAGTCTAATCTTTTCATATAATTGTTCTGCATAAATTTTGACCTACTGACTCAGATAGGAGGGAAAATAGTAATTAAAGCCACACTGGAATTTCCTTCTTTTTCTCTCACCAGACAGCAAATGGATTTGATGCCCGAAGCAAAATTAGCTCCCAGTTTCCTAACAACGATGGCTTTGCCAAAATGGTAAGTTAACTGTGGTTTGATTCTATGGGGCTTGTTCTCTTATTGATTGGCCTTATAATGTTCCATGTTGTGCTTGTAGCATGCTTTGTGATGCTTTAAAGAGTTTAATGAGGTACCCATTTTGGAGGTGAAGAACTGTTTTGACTAGTACTGTACCCAGATTGCCTACTGTACTCAGATTGCCAACTGTACTCTGCCTCAAATGTCTGATTTTTTCCTTACAACAACCCTAGAAAGTAGGTCTGTATTATTAGCTCATATTTCATGCAGTGGAGGCTGATTCTGAGATATCTGGTCTTGTCTGAGACTGCTTCATGAATTTAAGGCAGAGAATTGAGAGGATCTCAATAATAGTGAGCAGGCATGTTTGTTTAGCTTGTGGAACGTTGTTTACTTGACCTGTCTGGGTGTTGTTTATGATGTACACAGCACTAAGTTCCTGTCCTGGCAGGCATGTCCTCTTTGTGTATGGTCTATTGGTCTTCACTGCATGTGGCACATTCTGACCTCAGTGGTACAGACTTACAGAGTTTGTCGTTACACTACAGACAGTGACAGAGTCTGTCAGCTCTTCGCAGAAGGCAGGTCCTGCACCAACAAGGAGCTTTCTTGTCCTGATCAAACCACCAGTCCTTCTTGCTCACTTATTTCCTGCTCTACACTGACTGGTAGTTGTGCTCTGAATTCCCAGACTCAGGGCTCATATCTGGACGCTACCTGGAAATGCTGCTAGGGGCTGCACCTGGGACATTTGACATGCTCGTCACTAAGCTCAGCCCTTCCCTCCAATAGATTTTGCTTCAGCTCTCTTTTTTTACGTTCTATGTTTCTATGAATTTTCTTTTAAAATACAGTCCTATGCATGTTAACTCGGAAGTAAGTCCCATTGACTGCAGTGGCTTAGTGATTAAAAGCACTGTATCTGCCAATCTGAAGACTGGCAGGTCAGCAGTTCAAGACCTGAGTTCTGCAAGATGGGGTGAGCTCCCATCCTTAGCCCAGCTCCTGTCAACCTAACAGTTCAAAAGCATGAAATGCAAGTAAATAAATAGGTACCACCTCAGTTGGAAAGGTAACAGTGTTCTGTGTACATGCAGGCCACGTGTCCATGGAGGTGTCTTCAGACAATGCTGGTTCTGTGGCTTAAGAAACGGGGATGAACACCACTCCCTAGAGTCTGTCACATTTAGCAGGGCAACCTGCTGGGGACACCATTACGACTTTACCTTTAAGTCACATCTACTTAAAGCAGGCCTCCATCAGTCTTGAAAGACTATGGTATCGTGCTCGGCGCTGCATATGCTTCATGCGAAGCACGAAAGCCTGGGTTGGATTGTTATGGAGGATAGGCTAGTACCCAAGCAGCAAATCTCCCCTCTCCATGCCACTGAATTAGTCCAATGGAAAGGCAGAGCCAATACAATTGGATCCAGCTGGCGTCGCGGAGCTGGGCTAAGGACAGGAGCTCACCCTGTCTTGTGGGGCCAACCCGGGTCTCAAACCCTGGCCTGCTGGTTAACAGGCACAGCATCTTAACCGCTTGTGCCACCAGCCTCATTGAATTCAATGGGGGTTATACCAGGCAAGTGGATATAGAATTGTAGCCTAAACTTGTGAACTATTTGTACATTTTTCTTTCTGGTTCTTGGTTCCTATACTGTTTTGATTAATGGTTCCATTAAGAGAAGGCTTGAATGTCTTGTGAAAATTCCTTTGCTGTATCTTGATCATTGCAAAAATCCTTTTGTATTGGAGATTGGCATCCTCTGACTTTAAGTGCTTGACTTTATGTACGTATGACAGTATTTGATAGTTGACATGTAATGGTATTGGTTATCTGGCTACATTTAATAGATGGCATGCAGTAATATTCAGTTTTATATTTGATAGTTGACATACAGTGGTCTTTTGCCCAGTAGTATTTCATATTTTGCTTTGGATTGGATCAAAGAACAGTATATGCATCTACTCCTGAATACTGTTTTCAGCTGATGATTCTTGGACACCCACAAGCTGGGATTGCAAGTATCAACTTTTTCCCTGTTTGTTTGTCTCTCAGAAAGTGGTATTCATAAGTACACTACTCCTGCACATAAAAGTTATATTTAACTACCCATAATTAAATTATCCTAAGTCCAATTTCTGTGCTCCAGGAGAGTTCTGCTTCTGAGTTTAGGTGCTAGGTCATTATGCTGTTGCTTAGATTTTCAGCCAGAGAGCCAAACATTTTAGCCAGAAAGTCACATCAAATATTTGGCACTATCTTGAGAATGAATGAATGAATGAACAAATAGGTCAAATTCCCAGTATTTCTCCAAGCACAAACACTCACCACAGAAATAAAGCATATACTTAACAGACTATCAGAGAGGTATCTTCTTCAGCATTTGTCCTGTGTGGTAGCAGCATCCACTTTTTCTGGATTGGAGTAATCTGAATGTTGATGCAACATAAGGGAAACATGGCCGCCTGTGTCAGGGGCTCCCAAACAGGCAGCTTCATTAAATATAAAGGAATAAATATGTCAGAAGCTCATCACAGGAAAAACCAGATGCATGTTTTGGGGCAACCCTCAGAAAGTCTTTTAAGGCCTCAAGGTTGCTTCCAGGTTTTGGTTTTATATCAGGATGTGACGCTTTTAGATCTATAAAGGAGTTATGAGGGCCAAGGAGGTTGTGCTCTAGTTGTGTTCAGTGGGCCAGAGGCCATTGAGACCCTCCGAGGCTGGTTGTGGGCCAGAAAGAGGCTTTTCTATCCATGAGTCAGGATTTGAAGATACCTGGTTTAGATGCATGTTTGAGCTGGCTGTTCTTTGTGAATCTTGCTTATTTGCAAATACAGTGGTACCTAGAGTAACGTGCCCCAATAAAGAATGATCCAGGTAACAAGGAAAAATTTCTATTGGATTCTGCCTCTCATAACAAGTATGCTTCACTTAACAAGCACTTTTAAAAAGGGCTTTTATCCCTTTAATCCGCTTTATCCCTTTAAACCCCTTTATCCACTGGGCAGAGGGAGAGAACAGCACTGGAGAAGAGGAAAACAGCTAAGGGCTAACCAGAAGGCTGAGAGAGAGGCTCAGGATGAAGAGAAGGAGAAAGTTGGGAGACACTTTGAAAGTGTCTTTGATTGCAGAAGAAAGTGTCTTTGATTGCAGCCTTCTAACCATGTTTACTCAGAAGTAAGCCTCATTGTGTTAAATGGGTCTGACACCCAGGAAAAGTGTCTTTCAGATTGCAGCCTAAGTAGACTTCATAGGATCATGCACATTCTGCATCCAGGGAGAAGTGTGGAGTACAGTACCACTTTCTCGCCGCCACCACCTCTTGGATCCCCCTCTGGACTCTCCCTGATGGAAACCCTTCCTTGTTAAGGGTCCTTGTTAAAGCTGCTGAAAAAGATACCAGTGACTCTTTAGGTGAAAATTAGTCATCCTTTTCTGTTTTATCATACACATAGTAAATAACAGTGTTTTATTACAGTAATTGTGTTCTGCATTATATTATAGTGTTTTAAATTCAATTGCAGTGTTTTGTCATCATTTTTACATAAAGTTAATGTTTTTATATGAATATTTTTGGGGTTGTGGAACCAATCATCTGAGTTTCCATTATTTCCTATGGGAAAATCCGCTTCTCATAAAGAGAGTTTCACAAAACAAGCATGCTTCCAGAACGAATTAAACTTGTTACGTGAGGCACCACTGGAAGTAGATACTGTTGTGATGCTTAATATTTTCATGCTTCTTATCAACTTGCTGAATAAGCTGATAAAATGAATATATTAATATGGTTAATATTTCTGATAGCTACCTTAAGGATCACATTGGGGAATCTAGATATATAAAGCTGAAAAGTGAAAAGTTGGCTGTGGGTGGCGCAAGCGGTTAAGACGCTGTGCCTGTTAACCAGCAGGCCAGGGTTTGATTCCCAGGTCGGCCCCACAAGACAGGGTGAGCTCCTGTCCTTAGCCCAGCTCTGCGATGCCAGCTGGATCCAATCTTATTGGCTCTGCCTTTCCATTGGACAGTGGCATGGAGATGGGGGATTTGTTGCTTGGGTAACAGCCTATCCTCCATAACAATCCAACCCAGGCTTTCGTGATTCGCATGCAACGTATGCAGTGCCAAGCACGATACCCTAGTCTTTCAAGACTGACGGAGGCCTGCTGCTTTAAAGCTGAAAAGTGACTGACTGACTGACTGACTCACTCACTCATCAATGCCCAAACAAAACCAGTGGACCTAGAAGTGTAAAATCTGTATTGCTTCCATGATAGAGGCACCCATCAAGAACTGGTTTTCAGAAATTCCAACCAGAAGGGGGTGAAAAGGGGTGCAATGCATTTTCTTCCCTATACTTTGCATTGAAGTATGCAGTTAGTTGTGACTGATGACTGTCCCAACCCCCAGACCTACAACAATGAAATTTGGTGAGGGTGTTCCTTCTGTGACATCAGCACCCACCAAGAACCAGTGTTGAGAAATTTAACCATTACGGGGGTGAAATGGGGTGCAACATGTTTTTGTCCTTTACTTAACACTGAAGACTGAATGATCAGCATCCAGCCAATTTGGTGCCTAGTACCTGAAGCACTGGGGGAGTGGATAGTGCACAAGGGGGGCTAGTGCAGATGGGGGATGGTGCACATCGGGAATGATGCATGGAGGATGTTGTGCAAGGGGATAGTGTGCATGGGCTGGATGGTGTGCATGGGCTGCATGGTGCGCGTGGGGAGTTGATGCATGGGGGGATGTTGTATATGGGGGGTTGAAGTGAATGTGATGTGCATGCTCATGGGCAGATGATGCGGGTTGATGCACATGGGGTTGTTGCGCATGAATATTATATGCAATGGGGGATGGTGTACAGGGGGTATTTTACTCCTGCAATGCAGGCACATTTTGCTTGTAGAAATAGAAATGTTGGAAATAAACATTAATATAATGCAGCGTATGCAGCGCCGAGCACGACACCATAGTCTTCCAAGATTGACGGAGGCCTGCTTTTAATGTTTTAAGTGTTTGAAATAAACAATATAGGTTTGGAATTTTTTAAAAACTTGGCATCCATCAGTCTTGAAAGACTATGGTATCGTGTTCGACACTGCATGCGAAGCATGAAGGCCTGGGTAGATGAATATGGAGGATAGGCTGTTACCCAAGCAGAAAATCCCCCCTCACCACGCCACTGAAATAGTCCAATGGAACAGCAGAGCCGTACAATTGGTTCCAGCTGCGTTGCAGAGCTGGGCTAAGGACAGGAGCTCACCCTGTCTTGTGGGGATCCCGGGTCTCGAACCCTGGCCTGCTGGTTAACAGGCACACATGTCTTAACCACTTGCGTCACCCACAGCCCTTTATGCCACAGTAAATATATCTACTATAACATACATAGTTTTAATATATAGTGGTGCCTTGTAAGACAAATTTAATTCATTCTGGAAGCATGATTGTCTTACAAAACATACTTCTTACAAAGCAGATTTTCTCATAGGAAATAATGGGAACTCAGACAATTGGTTCCACAACCCAAAAATATTCATATAGAAATATTAACTGTATGTAAAAATGATGACAAAACACTATAATATAATACAGAACACAATTACTGTAATAGAACACTATAATATTCTGTACACTAGAACAGAAAACCCTTTATGGCCAAGGATGTCTAATTTTCACTGAGAGAATCACTGGTGTCTTTTGGAGCAACTTTAACTAGGAACCCATCTCTCTGAGTGTGAGATCTGTCTGCAAAGCAGATGAGCAGTTTGCAGTAGGACCAACAGCAATGGCTTCTCCCTTGAAGGGGCCAAATCCTATGGTGTCCTCAGAATCAAGTCCCACTGAATCCACTGGGGCTTACAGGAAAGTGTGTAGGATGCAGGAGCAGCCCCAAAGGCTTCTGCCTAGTGCAAATCATATACAGTCTACTCAGAAGCAAGTCCCATTGTATGCACTGGAAAGTGTGGGGCTTACTCACAGGAAAGGAAAACTCTAGGCAGGGAAGGTGGTGGTGGGTAGTGGGGCGGGGGGGGGGCTTCCTTGGGGGGAAGGGGTTTGTTTGAGGGGGGTTCCAGAGGGAGGTCAGGAGGGGTTTCTCTCCTACCTGAATGTGGCTGCTCTGCTCCAGGGGCTGGGCTGGCTGGATTGAGGCCACATGTTTGCTGGAGACTGGGAGAGTGCAAGAGGCAGGGCGGGGAAGCTCTGACATGCAGGAGGACGCTTCTGCTGCTTCCTCTGCTGGCCTGTTCACTAGTACTGCAGGCAGGAGGGAGCCTAGCCAGTGGACATTCGTTTTACAAAGCACATCTGTCTCACAAAGCAGAATCCCAGAGGAATTTCAGTTTGTTATTTAAAACATTCATCCTACAGGTCATTCATCTTGCACGGTACCACTGTAATTGAAATAGCCACCACATCCCCATGAATTCTAAACACCATTTAAAGCCACCTAAGCCCTGTCTACCAAAATAATCAAGGGATGTCAACACCCTGCCTACTGTCAGGGTCCAGAATAGCAACATAGGCTGCCCCAAAATAGATGGACCTGGTCTGCCCTAACTGGGACAGCCTAGGCAGTTCAGGAGAGGCATGTTGAGGGCATGTTTAGCATTGTCTAGGGCAGAGCACTTTGTATCCAAAGCCTGTTTCCAGGGCAGAAATTCCCTCTTCCAGATCCTCAGATTTATACCACCTCAGGAGCAGGTATAGACCCATAGGGATCCATGATGAGACAGAGAAGGAAAGGCAGTGTAGATCAAAAATCTGAATTCTTGGCCAGCGTATCCTCAACCCCTGCCTCTCAACTTCAGGATATGGCACAACTACGGCAGCCCACTAACCTTGGGATAGAGCTGGCTACTCCAAGAAACCCCTTGTATTCGCTGTAGACTGTACTGGCAGTCTCATCAGGGACTCCTTATAAGGCAGGCTCCACAACTGTTCCTTGTTCAGTGTGATCTGAGGAAGGTCTCCTCAGGAACAAGCCCTCCCTGGGTGTCTCTGACTTGGTGCCTACTTAGCATGCTCTGGAGCAGCTAGGGCAGAACAGGCTTCCTGACTGTCTGGATCCAGCATAACTTTCTGCTCTGGATTCAGAATAGTTGGGGCAGCCCAGCTAGGACACTCCTCACTGCCCTAACTCTGGATTGTGCCCTGAGTTGAATAGAAGTGTTTTGAGAGGATTTGAGGCTATTTGAATATTCTACATGTTTATATCTTCATGTAATGGCTATTTTTTACTTGTAAGTTATCACATGATGTTGCAGAAAATGAATGCTGCATGTATAAACTCACACTGAGCTGAGTTAGGTAGTAGCTAGAGGACTCTCACAGCTCTTAGGGTAGAAAAATGGAGCCAATGACCTCCTTTTTTGACAGCAGCAGGTTGCAGAAGCAGGAATTGAACTGGAAATGTTGAAGAACTTCATTGTATACAAAGCTGAATAAGAAAGTGAACAGAAAGAATGTGTGACTTGGGTGCGTGAGCAAGTGATTATGTGAGTGGGTGGTTAATTAGGTTTGCAAGTGCAAGTGAAGCACATACATTTAGATGAACAGTTGGGCGAACATGAATTCTGAGTTGGGCCAACTTCATTTGCAATCATCCTGGTATGTTCATATAATGATATGAGGAACTAAGTAAACACCTGAGAAAAGTATGAAACCTATGGACTGAGGAACCAGGAAGCTTGCTCCCCATTTTTGTCTCTTAAAGGATCTCTCTTGTGGTTGTAGCCCCAATTTATGTGAAAATGGATATATCATTTGTAACCATAAACTGCTCAGGACTGCGGGAGTAAAATCCCCCCGTACGCCATCCCCCATGCGCATCGTCCCCCCCATGCGCATCAATCCGCCATGCGCATCAATCCACCATGCGCAACTTCCCCCCATGCGCAACTTCCCCCCATGCGCAACTTCCCCCATGTGCAACTTCCCCCCATGCGCATCAACCCCCATGCGCAACTTCCCCCTGCACATCAACCCCATGCACAACTTCCCCCATGCTCATCAACCCCTCATGTGCTCCAACCTTCCATGTGCAGCGTCCTCCACAGTGCAACCTATTCCTCCTAACAACGTCCCCCCAGTGCACCAGGCACTGAGCACAAATTGGCTGGATGTTATTCAGTCTCCCATGTTAAGTATAGGACAAAAACACATTGCCCCCTTTTCAGCCCCTGAAGGGTTAAATTTCTCCACATGGTTCTTGGTGGGTGTTCAGGTGACAGAAGGATCCCTCCCAGAATTCCATGCTTCAGGCCCAGCAGTTGGGGCAGAATGTTGCTGAGTCATCAATTCTCCAATGCAAAGTATAGGGAGGAAAACGTGTTGCGCCCCTTTTCACCCCCTTCCCATTGGAATTTCTGAAAATCGGTTCTTAGTGCACCCCTCCATCACGGAAGGAACACCCACCCCAAATTTCACACTTCTAGGGCCGGCGGTTCAGTCAGTCAGTGACTTTTCTCTTTTATATATATAGATGAAAATGCATAATGCTGGTCACTCATCAAACCTAGGTCTGCTAGCTTTGGTTCATTTTTTGCATGAAGATGTCTGGGATTGATCCTAGGACTCTGTGTGCAGAGCATTTGCTCTACCCTGAGCTATGAGCCATATTCTTCAGATAATAGTTGGGAGCCAGATGTGGATTCTACCACCCTTTCATTCTCCATAGTACATTTCAAACTAAACATAAGAACCCAATGCATATATAGCATGTGTGCTTCTGCATAGTTAAGCCATTACCTACTAAGTCAATCCTAAAGACACTTTCCTGGGAGTAAGACCCATTGAACACAATGGGGCTTGCTTTTGAGTAGACATGGTTAGGATTGTACTCTATATCAAGGTGGCATTTCAAGCTCTAACTCAGAGAGTTCACACCTGAATCATGTGATTTTTTTCTTATTTTAACACACCTTAGACGGAAATCTGGTAGATAATTTTATCTCAGAAGCTAGATGTGGACAGTGGGTTGTCAGTTGGCCATTCCTGCCCAAGCGAATTATGGAAGAAATGTTTTTTCCCCCAAATAATTACCAGTAACTCCTGACATTTAGTAAGAAGTCCTCCTCTTGGATTGGTAACCATAGCAATGTACTGTATAAATCATTTATCCTCAAGATGGAAGGACACATATTTTTGTGTAAGGAGGAAAAGAGCTTACAGTGAAAATGGTAAAAGCCTGCCACACTCCTAAAAAGACAACTCAATGGCCACACGATTGTTTAGTAAATCATATTTTTATACCCATTATGACATAATAAGGGTATATAGTTAGAACCTCTCCCTGAAAATTTCCACACAGTCTCAGGCAGTTTATCATATTGTGAAGGGGCCATTTGAGCGGTGGCCTAAAACAGTGATCCAATCCACTCTCCTTTAAAGGTGAAGGACTATTTCTTTCCCCTGTTCTTTCCTTCCCTATTTCAACACTGCCTGAGATGGCTGGGAAGGAGGGAGGGGTGTGGCTTCCCCCTCCCCCATCTCCCTACCTCTATCTGAGACAACAGAAGATATTAGAGAAAAGAGATTTGACAATTGAGGAGATAGCAGGTGGTAACTCTGTAAAACCTTTCGGTGCTACTGGAGCTGCCAGTTGGAGATCTCTAATATGCTCAATGATTTAAAATAATTTCTTCTGTATCCTTCTCCCCTGAAGTAACTGACACAGAAATTAGTAGCCAAACTCTTCCTCTTCTTGACAGTGCAGTCCTATTCATATTTACTCAGAAGTAAATCCTCATGTATTCGGTTGTACTTTTTCCCATAATCCTGAGGGCTAGGGGAAAACATCTCCACCCTCAACAGTTATTTCCTTCGAAATGGTTAGTTTCCCCTCCCCCAGTATTGAAGTAAAACAGACCAGTCTCAATAGCTAAAGAGTTCTTTCAGAAGGTTGGTGATCCTCTGTCCCATGTGTGATTAATCCATAGTTAGGTGTTTAAATCATGTTCACTGTTTCAGCGTGACCTTCCCTTAGCAGCCTACAATTGCTCTATTTTTAGAGCTATTGCTATAGCATCCTGTTTGTTTTTAATAGTAAGTTAAGCACAGTACATTTGTTCTTGCCTCTCCATGTGATGGATAGCATGTGAAAACCTCCTAAACTTTGAGGAGTAGTTTATCAGAAGTTCCTAGAGTGGTTTGTAGTATAGCCTATTAATGAATGGGAACTTGAATCACTGTTACAAAAAAAAAAATCATTTGTGCATGGGGTTACATAGGAAGGGTTCAGTATACAGTATCCAAAAGTGGCCAACAATAATTCTGGAAGCACATAAAGGAAAAAAACCTGAAAAAACCAGGTTGGCTCCACAAGCAACTTGGGGATCAGCTGAAGTTAAAGAAAGAGAAGTACAGTGATGCCTCACGTAAAGAATGCCTCACGTAAAGTATGTTTCACATAAGAAAAAAAATTTCTCTAGGATTCTCCTTAATGTAAAGAACATGCTTCACGTAAAGAACACATTTGTTGACAGTTGGGGCAGACACACTGGCCGGCAGCCTGTTTAAAAAGCGTCAGGGCTGCCTAGCGCACCTGCCCATAGTGAAAGCAACATTTCCATGCTGTGCCTCCTGTGGCTGGGTGTCCACTGGGCAGAGGGAGAGAAGAGCAGTGGAGAAGAGGGAAGCAGCTCAGGGCTAGTCAGAAAGGAGCAGGGGAGAGAGAGAGAGGCTCAGGATGAAGAGAAGGAGAAAGTGAGGAGACACTTGGAAAGTGTCTGTAGATTCCAAACCATGTCTATCCAGAAGTAAGCCCCATTATGTTAAATGGGGCTTACTCCCAGGAAAGTGTCTTTAGGACTGCAGCCTAAGTAGACTTCATAAGATCATGCACATTGAATGCATGTTTTGAATTCATTCCCAGTGTTCTGTCATCATTTTTGCATCCAGTTAATTTTATATGAATATTTTGGAGGTTGTGGAACCAATTGTCTGAGTTTCCATTATTTCCTATGGGAAAATCTGCTTCACGTAAAGAATGTTTCACGTAAAGAACATGCCTCTGGAACGAATTAAATTTGTTACGTGAGGCGCCACTGTATAGGGAGTGGAAGACTGGAAAGATCACCAGGGAGGAGTACAGGCAGATAGCCCGGTCTTGTAGGGAGGGGGTCAGGAATGCTAAAGCTCAGTATGAGCTGAGGCTGTCCAGGGGAGTCAAGGATAACAAAAAGAGCTTCTTTAGATATGCCCAAAGGAAGAGGAGGAGAGACGAGGGGGTGGGGCTGCTCCTGGACAAAGATGGACAACAGGTGTCTGGAAACCAGGAGAAGGCAGAGCTGCTCAACTCCTACTTTGTGTCCGTCTATTCTCAGAAGGAGGGCTATGCAAATGGGGGTGCAGGATCATTGGCTGATGCGGGGATGTGCTTGCATCCCCAAAGAGGTAATGAAAACATAGATGGCACAGAACAGCAGATTAAGATTGATAGAGAACTGGTTCGAAACCACTTAACTGGCCTAAATGAATTCAAGTCATTTGGACCAGATGTGCTGCATCCTAGAGTTCTTAAGGAACTCGCAGATGTCCTTGCAGAGCCTCTGTCAATCATCTTTGAGAAATCCCTGAGGAGTGGAGAAGTGCCACTGGACTGGGCTAATGTAGTCCCAATCTTTAAGAAGGGAAAAAAGAAGACCCGGGAAATCATAGACCAGTCAGTTTGACTTCAATCCCGGGAAAGATATTAGAACAAATCATAAAACACACAATTTGTGCACATCTAGACAAGTATTCTGTGATCAAAAGAACCCAGCATGGATTTACCAAGAATAAATCTTGCCAGACAAATCTGATCTCCTTTTTTGATCGGGTTACGAGCTTACTGGACAGTGGCAATGTTGTGGATGTAATTTATCTTGACTGCAGCAAAGCATTTGACAAGGTCCCACATGACATTTTAATTGGGAAGTTGAAAAAATATGGGCTAGACGGGGCAATTGTTAGGTGGATCTGCAACTGGCTCAACGACCGCACACAAAGGGTTTTAGTAAATAGTTCTGTGTCAACCTGGAGGTCGGTTTCAAGTGGGGTACCCCAGGGCTTTGTCTTGGGCCCGGTTCTCTTTAACATCTTCATTAATGACTTAGAGGAAGGGATACGGGGGAGCCTGATCAAATTTGCGGATGACACCAAGCTGGAAGGAGTAGCAAAGACATCAGAAGACAGGAGAAACCTCCAGGAGGATCTGGGTAAACTAGAATGCTGGGCTGTAACAAATAGAATGAATTTCAACAGGGAGAATTGCAAGGTTATGCACTTAGGCAATAAAAACCAAAAATACAGGTATAAAATGGGGGATACTTGGCTTGGCAGCACAACACGTGAGCGGGATATTGGAGTCGCCGTGGATTGCAAGCTGAACATGAGTCAGCAGTGTGATGTGTCTGCAAAGAAAGCTAATGCCATTTTAGGCTGCATTAAGAGGACTGTAGCTTCCAAGTCACAAGAAGTTCTTCTTCCTCTTTATTCAGCATTGGTCAGACCTCACCTTGAGTACTGTGTTCAGTTCTGGGCACCTCACTTTAAGAAAGATGCAGCCAAACGGGAGCAAGTCCAGAGGAGAGCAACAAGAATGATCAGTGGGATGGAAGGGAAGCCTTATGAGTAAAGATTGGGGTAACTTGGGATATTCAGCCTGGAGAAGAGGAGGCTGAGAGGAGACATGATTACCCTCTTCAGATACCTGAAGGGCTGTCATAGGGAGGAAGGCAGGAATTTACTTACCAGAAAATTTCCTTTTCCGTGAGGAGAGGAAAAGGGCCACTCATAATGGATGGGTTTGCCTCGCCTCCTGGCAGTCAGGGCCGGACAGGTCTTTGATCTCCTTCTGGTGCGGGGCATCCCTTCCCCAGTGTGGATACCAGAGTCTGAAGAGGAAGTCGACACCACCGACCGTAGAAGTATGAAGTAGTCCATGTATGGACAGAGAGCAACGGAAGAGAAAAAACGAACGAGAAGAAAAAGCTAACAGGCAAGTTAGAGCAGTGAAGAAAACAAGGTAAGGAGAGAAAACTAGTCCCTCCAGTTAAACAGAGCCAACTGGTCTGTTATAAACCCCCTAACGAAAACTAACACCCCAGGGGACCATAAACAGCAATGCGAGAAAGAACTGCGTCTCTAGTGAGGTGGGCCTGAGTGGCCCTTTTCCTCTCCTCACAGAAAAGGACATTTTCTGGTAAGTAAATTCCTGCCTTTTCTGGAGGAGTCGGAAAAGGGCCACTCATAATGGATGGGATATACCAGAGCCACACTCACCGGGTGGGAGAGACGCAGTCAATCTCATTTAGATACAACAGATTGCAGTACCCAGCGACCAAATGAGGCCTCAGCCGATGCAGCTTGGTCCACCTTGTAATGCCGAATAAAGGTGTCTGATGAGGACCAGACAGCCGCCTTACATATAGCCTCTAGTGAAAAACTTCCCTCAAAGGCTGCAGAGGCCACCGCCCCCCTAGTTGAATGGGCAGTGATACCCTCAGGGACATCCCTACCGACAATAGCCATCTTAAGCCATCGGGACAAAGAAGAAACTGAGGCCTGTTTTCCCTTAGAAACTCCCCCAAAAAGAACGAAAAGAGCTTCGGACCTGCGGAAGTCCCTTGTCCTGTCCAAATAGTAGCTCAAGCCTCTCTTAACGTCAAGGGAGTGCCACGCTCTCTCCCTTGATGACGTGGGATTGGGACATAGTGTTGGTAGTACTAACTCCTGACTCCTATGGAAAACAGAGTTCACCTTTGGTAGGAAGGAAGGATCTAGTCTAAGGACCACCCTGTCCTTCTGGAAAACACAAAGAGTAGAGTTAGTGGACAAAGAACCAAGCTCAGACACCCGTCTGGCAGACGTGATGGCAACTAAAAAGATGACTTTAAGGGTCATAAACCCGACAGGGACGGAACCCAGCGGCTTGAATGATTTGCCCATCAAGGCTTTGAGAACAAGGTGAAGGTCCCAAGTGGGGAAGTGATGAATCACTGGGGGATTGATTAGCTTCAAACCTTTGAGGAAACGCTTGAGATCTGGATGAGAAGAGAGGGGACCAAATTTCCTCGGCCCCAAGACCGAACTGATGGTAGCCAATTGTGTTTTGATGGTGTTTGTGCTTAATCCCTTGTCAACACCATCCTGCAAGAATTCCAGGACGTGACGGATTTTCGGAGTTCGGATAGACACCTTCCTCTCCGAACACCACAACCTGAACCTTCGCCATGTTCTAGCATAGATGTGGTTGGTGGACAACCGACGGGAGGCCAAAAGGGTGTTCAGAACTGTCGGAATATCCTCTCCTCTTGAGGTTGATCCGCTCAAACGCCAGGCTGTCAACTTGAACAGACCCGGGTTGGGGTGTAGAAGAGGACCTTGCATCAGGATGTCGGGTCGAGGAGGGAGTCTGATTGGAGGTGCCACCGACAAGTTGACCAGGGTCGGGTACCACGGTCTTCTCGGCCAGTCTGGCGTGATCATAATCAAGTTGGCTTTGAACTTTTTTAACCTTTGAAGGACCGCCGGGATCAAGGGGAATGGCGGAAAAGCATATAGAAGAACTGGGGGCCAAGGAATTACTAAGGCATTCACCCCCACAGCCGCGGGGTGCGGGACCCTGGAGAAGAAGGCTGGCACTTGTGCATTCATGTGAGTTGCGAACAGGTCTATTTCTGGTCTCCCCAGCAGTGCTACAATGGTCGAAAACACTTGGGGGTGTAGACTCCATTCGCCCTCGTCCAGCGACTGTCTGCTCAGCCAGTCTGCCTCTGAATTCAAGACCCCCGGAAGATGTTCGGCTTTCAAAGAGGCCAGGTTGTTCTCCGCCCACACAAATAGAAGAGAGGCCTCTTCTATCATCCCGGACGACCTGGTCCCTCCCTGTCGATTGACAAAGGCTTTGGCAGAGATGTTGTCTGTCTGGATCAACACATGTGCTCCGAGCAGCAGATCCTGGAAGTGGAGCAGTGCCAGGCGTATTGCTCTGAGCTCCAGCCTGTTGATGGAAAAGGATTGTTCCTGTGTGGACCATGTCCCCTGAGCCAGGTGGGATTGAAGATGGGCTCCCCACCCCGACAGGCTGGCATCTGTTGTTAAGACCTGACGTTCCGGGAGATCGAGACTGACGCCCGAGTCTAATCTGGCTGGATCCAGCCACCATTCCAGGGATCGCCTTACGGAGAGTGGAATGCTCACCATCCTGTGGGCCTTGCGTTCTATGAGACTTGCCAAAGGTCGTAACAGGGTTTGGAGAGGTCTGAGGTGAAACCTGGACCCAGGGCACAACGTCCTGGCGGGAGACCATAAGTCCCATGAGGGACGCCAGTGTCATCAGTGGGACAGAAGACGAGGCCTTGACCTGTAAAGAGATGACCTGAGTTTGGTTCTGCACTCTGGCAAGAAAAAAAGTTGGAATATGTCCGTTCGGATGAGAAGTCCTAGATGTATCAGGGACTGGGTCGGAACCAAAATGCACTTGGACCTGGTGATCACAAAACCATGGATTTCTAGCATATTGACCACAGTGTGAAGATCCTCGTAGGCTTGAGCCAAAGATGAAACGGCAACAAGGATGTCGTCCAAGTACGGGAAGACACGGATACCCTGTGACCGAAGGTTGGTCATCAATGCCAGGAGCAGCTTCATGAATACCCTCGGAGCTGCCGAAAGGTAGGGCCCTGTATTGGTAATGGTGTGATCCGTAAGCGAAGCGGAGAAACCTCCGGTGGGATGGTCGTATTGGGACATGAAGGTATGCTTCTGACATATCTATGGACGTCAGAAAATCTCCCTTGTCCAGATCTGCAGTAATGGTTCGCCACGTTTCCATCTTGAAGCGCTTTTTCAAGGTGAACAAGTTCAGCCACTTCAGGTCCAAGATCATCCACATTTCTCCATTGCGTTTTGGAACAAGGAAGACAATGGAGTAGACCCCCTTGCCCCTCTGGGCGAAGGGAACTGGCTTTATTGCCTGGATCTCCAAGAGATGTCGGATAGCCTGGGTCTTCTGGTGATGTTTTAGGGGATCCCTCGAGACCGGAACCCTCCAGAAGCGATTCGGGGGGCGTTGTCGGAATTCTATCACGTACCCACGAGACACTGTCCAGAGGACCCAGGTATCTGAAGTAGATCCCTGCCAGCAGGGAGCGAAGACCAGGAGGCGAGCTCCAATAGCGCTGGACCCTGGCCCAGGCCTGGCGTCAGGCTGTTCTGGGGTTCTTGCCTCCCTTACGGGGGAATTGGCCCTTGGTGGATTGGTTGTAACTGCTGGGCTTGGATCTGGGAAGGACGCTAGCGTTGGTCCAGCGAGACCTAAACTGGGTCCCCGAGGGGTCTCGAAACCGAGGCCTGGAAGGACGAAAGGAAGGCTGTCTCTGCTTGGGGACGTCCTTCTTCCCGGGAGGAAGGATCTTCCGTTTGTCCTTGGATTTTACCAGAATCGGCTCCAGCGCTTTGCCAAACAGCTTCTTCCCCTCAAAAGGCAAGTTAATCAATTTGGAGTGAGATCCAGCCTCCCCCGACCAGGAATGTAGCCACAGGGCTCTGCGCGTAGATATGTTGGAGGACATAGCGCATGCCAAGAAACGCATATCAACTAAGGAGGATTCGGCTGCAAAGGCCGACGCCAAGGCGATGTTCTTCAGGGTACTCCTGAATTCCTTGGGGAGTCTCTTGTTCCTGGCCGCCTTCTGGGCCCAAATGAAAGCTTCGCGGGCCATGACGGAATTCGCCGAGGCAGCCCAGAATGAAATTCGAAATTGCGTTTCAGAAGAGTCTCCATGCACCGGTCAGTCGGATTCTTTGGAAGGATATCCCTGTCCACAGGGACTGATGATGAGGCTAAAGCCGCTACAGTGGAGTCTACGACCGGAACCTTGAGTAGCTCCATCTGCTTCTCTGGTAGGGTGTAGAATTTATCCACGACGCGTGAGCCTGACCCCTTGGAATGCGCACGCCATTCTTGAGAAAAAACTGACTCATACGCCTTGGGGAAAGGAATAATTGTCTGCTAAGCCTCAGATTTGCGGAAGGCCTCAACCCTGTCCTGGTCGGATTCCGAGTCTATAGCGGCTGATCTGCGCAAGGTGAGACATCTGGCAGATCTATCCACCACAGGGTCGAGAAGCTCTGAAGGAAAAAGGCGAGCGCGGCTCCTCTGTCTCCGTGCCTGCTCCCTGTTCCTCCCCTGAACCAGATGAAGCCGATGCCGAAGACGCCGAAGATGAAGAAGAGGGTCGACAACGCTTGTGATGACTCTTGGAAGCTTTATGTTTGCGTTTGGGGTGCTCCAAATGCTTTGTTTTGCATGCCCTCTTTCGTGGTGAAGACTGCATAGAATCCTCAGAGAGGGAGAAGACAGGTGTAGTTGGGCTGGGCGAATGAGCTCTCCGTTGCCGAGAATAAGACTTGTTCGAGGTGGCCTCGAGAACTGCTGACTTAACGAGAGCCGGGAGGTTCACAGACACAGCAGAGTCAAAAGCGTCCTTCAATGACGCAATTACTGGTTCAAGGCCTTGGACCAATGTGGGTAAGGGAGCCTGAGGGGTTCCAGTACCTGTCAGGTTAGGGACCCCTTGCCCTGTCTCCATTGTACCGTCTCCCCCCTCCTGTGCCATGAACCTGCAGATGCCTCTGATGAACAGTGAACAAAAGAATTGATTTTTTTTTTGCTCAACAAAAACAGGGATCCTCCCCCTTCCAAGCCTCAGCCCCGTCTCCCAGGCCAGGCAAGGCCTTGTTACTCACTGTGGTGAGAATGGGACCCAAAATGGCGCCGCCGAAAAACGGCGCAAAAACAGCGTCTCAAAATGGCGGCCGCCTGTTCAGGATGGCACTTGCAGCCTCCGAGGAGCTTGGCGCATGGAGGGAGGAGGCCTGCCGGCTAGGATGGAGCCCTGCGAGGTCGCTGAAGCCGCAGGACGCTGCGCGGCTAGGAGGGAGAGCCTGCGGAGGTGCCTGAGCGAGAGACGCTCCGATGTTGCGGGGGCAGTGAGGCATGCTGTCTTGCCGGCTTGGCTGGGGCGGGCGGAGTAGCTCCGACCTGCATCCGGCCCCGGCGATGGAAAGCGCCACGGGGCGAGGGGGACGATTCCCGGGGGTGTCCCCGACCTGTGCGGGCGGCCGGAGACCAGGCAGTCCGAGAGGGCTAAGCTAGAGGGCGGCCCAAGCTATGCTGGTCCAAGAGGGAGGGGGGGCCCTTAAGGACCCCACCGACCAGGTACCCCCTGTAGAAAATAGATCCCGGGGGGGCCCCAATCTCCAGTCCTGGAGCACAGAGAGAGAGAGAGAGGAGCTATGGAGAAAAGAAGGTGGAAGGATGAAAAGAAAAGGAAGGAGATAAACTGTGCTCTCTGGAGCACAGCAGACCACGACCCTACTCTTGAGGAGTCAGAGCCGGACTGGGGAAGGGATGCCTCGCACCGGAAAGAGATCAAAGACCTGTCCGGCCCTGACTGACAGGAGGCGGGGCAAACCCATCCATTATGAGTGGCCCTTTTCCGACTCCTCCAGAGAAGGGGCTCATTTGTTCATAGCTGCTACTGAAAGCAGAACTAGAATCAGTGGGTACAAACTGCAAGAAAGGAGATTCCGGTTGGATATCTGGAAAAAATTCCTGACAGTGTGGGTGGTTCGGCAGTGGAACAGATTGCCAAGAGAGGTGGTGGACTCTCCCTCACTGGGGATCTTCAAGCAGAGGCTTGACAAGCACCTGATGGGGATGCTCTAGGGGGATTGCCTGCTGCAGGCAGGGGGTTGGACTAGATGACCTACTAGGTCCCTTCCAACTCTATGATTCTATGAAGGTAGCTCTCCTTGCAGCTAATATTTGTAATGTACTGCCCATAGCTAGGTATGGTAATTTGACACATAGGCCCCTAAAGGCAGCCACTACCAGCTTTGGTGTTTCTGCTCTCCCATCTCTCTCCTGATCACCCACTTCCTTCCTACCCCCCTCCTAGAGACTGCCCTTCCCCTCCCTGTACATCCTTTTCTCCCCAGTTGCATCTGGCTCACTCATTTGTCCTTTTTCCTTCCCTCCCACTATCCCAGAGGCAACTGCTTCCCCCACTCTCACCCACTCACCCTCCTTTTCACCCATCCTACAGGCAGAGAGAGTGGGGCAGGCAGGCAGGTAGGAAGGCAGTGCTGGAGAAAATTCAGCCTTGGGGCATAAAATCATCATAGTGATCATGTGAGAAGAGGCCAGGATGCTTGGAGGAGAACTTTCTCCAGCAGACCTGTGCAGGAGGATCTAGGCTAGGATCTGTGCACCTGTGCAGGAGGTTCCAGGCGCAGGATCTCCTGCATTCAGCAGGCAGGCCCGCTGACGCTTCATGCACCATGGCTGTCATATTGGAGGTGTGGGGAGCCAGGGTGCAATTTCATGGTATCTGGGGCCAGCAGCCCTTTGGCACCCCCTCCCCCACAATGCTACTGAAACTGTCCTTGAACGCAGAGGTTCTGCCTAGATAAGTTGGGTAATAACTGTAGACTTGTTGACTAATCACTTTTTGAAGCCACTTATTAAGCAAGTGGCCCATAGCATATCTTGTGGCAGGGAATTCCAGAAATAATATATGGTTGTTTCGTTTAATATACCCTATTTCTGAGACTCATTATTTAAAACAAAAAAATGGGAGCAGTGCCCTTCATAAATTCCAAAAAGACAAAATTTATTTCATACTAGGAAAGCCAACATTTCATGAATATTCTTGTTCCCTCTAATTTTATACTAACTGTAGAGGAAGGTGTGTTGGAGGAGAATAGGAAAGCATGCTGAAAATTATAAAGCCAACAGGAACGCTGCAGAAGAAGACTTTCTTCAGGTACATCTCAGCCATGAAAGAGATACCCACCTAACCAACATATGTTATTGTGTGTAGAATCATGACCTGGCTACTTACAAAAACAACCCAATATTTTTTCTAAACCAGTCAAAAGTGACAGCCAAATAGTGAGGGGAAAAAAAATCACCATTTCAAACCATAAGCAGTATTGAGGCAGGAATGAAAACAAAAAACATGATCTGGTTCAGTGATAGCAAAATTTTCGGGCATGTCAGTAACTAAAAAAAATGCTTAACTTGACTCTGCTAGTATTGCACCCTCCCCCACCTGTGACACATGTCACTGGTTCATCATCACTGAATAACTGTTAAATTCTTGCTGGATGAATCAGGTCCAAAAGCCCCTCCCATTCAGTTTAGAAATCAAACATGAAGACTTCCCCATTGTTTGACCCGGGTAACACACGTTTGGTGACGTGGTTCTCAAGCATTTCAACCTGGAACCCCCTTTGAGAATGTCAGTTTATCTGGACTCCCCAGCAGTGATGTCATGACCAGTGGTGGGCCCAGCCTGCCCTAACAACCGGTTCTCCGGAAGTGGGTGGGGCCAGGATGGGTCAGGGGGTGGGGCCAGGGTCAGGGGGCAGGGCGGGGGAGGGCACGCCACCTTAACCCTTAGTTTACCAAAAATTGTATCATTTGTGACGGCATCAATCAGTATTAAGCCCCTGAGTTCAGTGTAATTTATTCCTATGCATTATGCCTTGTTGTGCTCTCAGGGGGAATGTGTGCAGGGATGCCACAAATAAGAACATAAAAACATAAGAAAAGCCTCCACTAGATCACACCAAAGACCCATCTATTCCAGCTCCTGAATCACACAGCAGCCCACCAGCTGCCTCAGGGAGCACATATGACACTTGCATCCAGGTGCCTCAGTATCAGCAGACACACCACAAATTCCACAGGTGGTGCTCATACCACTGGTTGAGAAACACTGATATACAGTTTAGGACCAGAGTCTGTGGTGTCCATCTGCAGTTTGAGGTTTGCCTCTAAGCCACTACTTAAGGCTACAATCCTGTCCACACTTTCCTGTAAGTAAGCTCCATTGAATATAATAGGACTTCTGAGTAGTCAAGCAAAGGACTGAGCTCTTAGTAACCATACTTTGGCTGCAGTCCTATTCACTTTCCTGAGAGTAAGCTCCACAGACTCTAATGGGACTTACTTCTGAGTAGCCAAGAATAGGATTGGGCTCTAATGCTGCACTCCTCTGCACACTTTCCTGGGAGTAAGCTTCATAGATTGAAATGGGATTAACTATTGAGTAGTCAGGCATAGGATTACAAGCTCTTAGAAACCAGCTTCTTTCCAGGGAGTAAGCTTCACTATTATAATAGAACTTACTTCTGAGTAGACAGATGATTGGGCTTTGAGGCTAGAAACTGGGGCTATGGGGGGGGAAAGGACTACAGTGTGAATAGGATTGCAGCCTGAGCCCAGTCCTAACTGTGTCTACTCAGAAGTAAGTACCATTCAAGTCAATGGGGCTTACTCCCAGAACTGTGTGGTCAGGATTTTAACCTTACAGTCCAATCCTATGCAGGCTTACTTAGATGTAAGTCTCATTCTAGTCAGTGGGGCTTACTCCCAGATAAGTGTGGATAGAATTGCAGCCTCAGAGTCCACTCCTAACCATGTCTACTCAGAAGTAAGTCCCACTATAGTCAGTGGGCTTACTCTCAGGAAAGGAAACAGGGCTGGAGAAACAGGGCTAGAGGGAGAAATCCAAGCCTCTGCCAATCTCCTCAGAAGTCCCATTATAGTCAGTGGGTTTACTCTCAGGAAAATGTGGATGGGAAAGCAGCCTCAAATCCTAATCCTGTGCTACTCAGAAGGAAATCCCATGATAGTCAATGGGAATTGCTCCCATGAAAGTGTGGCTAGGATTGTGGCCACAGGCTGCAGTCCTCTACTATACACTGTGGCTTACTCCTGAGTAGTACTGGGTAGTACTAAGTAGTTCTCCATGACTAGTACTGGGCTGCAAAGGCACCCAGGGAGGCAAGCAGGCAGGCAGGCAGGCAGGCTTGCTGCTGTTACTCACCTAAGGCTCCCAGAGCTTTCTATGCTGGCTTCTGTATTCCCGCCCAAAGACCCCTTTGTAAAGCTGTCCATCAAAGCCTGATTAAAAAAAAAACACCATCCCAGAGAGGCTGCCTTATTTGCATATGAGAAACCCATCATTCTTTGCAAACTTCACAAGGAAATAACTTCTGAAAACTTGCTAAAAATAAGGTTTTTAATAAAAATAAGACGTTTAGCAAAGACAGCCTTCCTGAATAGCCTCATACAAAGTTTTAGGGCATTAAGAAACTTTTCACCCTGACTTGAAAGCATTGAATTTTGAGAGATTTATATAGTGCTCCAGTCTCCTCCCATCTCAGCAGTGAGTGTCTGATGTGCTGTGGAATGACTGCAATGCTTTGTCTGAATGATGGTCATGGGAACAGACTGTTTGTATTTTAAATTTAAAAAATGCCCTTAGAGATGGGAAGGAGCCCCCCTCAGAGGGGGAGGGAGGTTCAGAAGAGGAGGAGGAGGACGGAGTGGAGCTTCAGCTCTGGGAAGACAGACCCAGAGGCCCTTTAAGAGAAATTCAAACACACTTGCATGCAATTCAAAGATGATGGCCCCCAATTAACAACCGGTTCTACAGATCCGGTGCGAACTGGCCTCAGCCTACCTGTGGTCATGACCAAATGTTATGTCAAATGCAAAGTGACATAATTGTGATGTCAGAGCTCCTCCATGTCTACTTGGAAGTACGTTGAATGAGACTTGCTCCCAGGAAAGAAGCATGAATGCCCCATTTCAAGATAGCAGTGCCCAACCTTTCATGACCCCCCTGAAATAAAGGGGATTCCTGACCCCCCCCCCCACTTTGAGAACCACTGGTTTAGTGGCTAATTCCTTTTAGCAAGCACTGCCACTAATCTTTAAGGAAAGTGACAAAATGTGTAAAAGCTACTTGCATAACTGGTCAGAGAAGGGGATTAGAGAATATCAGTCTCCTCAGTTTTTGCAACTCTGCTAGCCACCTCCATCAATGGTGTCTCCCTTTTATGCAGTTCCAAGTTAGCCAAAAACAACTTCCCTAAATTTTGGGATGACACTGAGAGCACGCAGGTTGTTCAGGCTCCAATATAGCTTGAGTTCCAATATACAGTGGTACCTCACTTAACAAGCGTTTCACCCATCGGTTTTGGCAGGGCATTGATGAGTCAGTGAGCGAGTGAGGCAGTCAGTCAGTGACTTTTTTATATACAGTGGTACCTCACTTAACAAGTGTTTCACATAACAAGCAAAAATCTCCAAGAAATCTTGCTTCACATAACAAGTTCCACTTCACTTAACAAGCAAGCGTACTATGGGCACGTGTGCTATGCAGACCTGACACGCCGCATGGAGGGTCTTTAAAAGGGCTGCCGGCCAGTGCTGCTGCCTCTAACTGCCCCCAACTTGGGGGCAGTTGCATGGAGGTGCCAGAGGCAGCTGCCCCTAACTGTTCCCAAGTGCCCCCACCAACCACCCTGAACCTCCAGCAGCAGCCCAGGTAAGCCTCCCAGGAAAGTCTTTGATTGCAGTTTCCTAACTATGTCTACTCAGAAGTAAGCCCCATTGTGTAAAATGTGGCTTACTCCCAGGAAAGTGTCTTTAGGATTGCAGCCTAAGTAGACTTCATAGGATCATGCACATTGAATGCATGTTTTGAATTCAGTTCCGGTGTTTTGTCATCATTTTTACAGCGAGTTAATATTTTTATATGAATATTTGGGGGTTGTGGAACCAATCGTCTGAGTTTCCATTATTTCCTATGGAAAAATGTGCTTCACTTAAAGAGCGTTTCACTTAAAGAGCCATGCCTCCGGAACAAATTAAGCTCTTTATGTGAGGCACCACTGTAGTTTATTTTAACTGCTGCCCAAACATACGTATCAAGCTTCCTTTCCTCACTTGAGACTCCAGGTCTCAGCAACCTCTGTGAAGAAATGAGCTACTCCCAGGATCAGGAGAGGCAAACCTGCATTAAGGTTGAGCAGATGCAAAGCATGAGAAGAGAGGTACGTATTATACATGTGTTTTTTCCTTTACATATGTCAAAGGTAGAAGAAACACATTTGATACATAAGTTTGTGCAGCAGTTAAAACACAGCTAGTTACATTGACCAGCCTGAGACAGCATCTACTAGAAATATGAGCAAACAGACCAAGGGACTCAACATATTTCTAGCAGGTTAGAAAGATTTCTCAGTGCTGAAAAGACAGCAAGAAACATATCATCCTTCCTTTGCAAGATTTGTGATTTTGTCTATTACATACTTTTTCCTTTTTCCCCAACCTGCCAGTAAAACCATATGCCATATGCCATCATGGTTTGTTATGTAGCTGTATGAAGCTGCTCTCATTTGTTCAAGGGAGGGAAGAATGGATTGGAGCATCATTGTGCATGCATATTCTCTTGCTTCCTATGCCTTGTGTAGTATAAATGCACTTGTAATCTACTGTAACACTAGAAATAAACCAGTCTAGCCTCTTTTGCTACCTCTGTTCATTTGCCTTTCCCAGGCGTTTGATCTGCATGAATAAGTGAATCTTTTCATGGCACTGAAAGAATGTAGTTGCATACTAATGCAGATTAATAGTGCAATCTTAACCATGTCTCCTCAAACATAAGCCTCATTGTGTTCAGTGGGTCTTACTCCCAGGAAAGTGTCTTTATGATTGTAGCTTAAGCTGCTGTTAAAGCCACAGGATCAGTGAGTGTAAAAGAATTGACAGAAATCACCATTTTAATTGTATACCAAAAGCAGATACCTCTATATTGGTATTTCTCACCAACATACCAACTACAGGCATTTGAGATGGTGTTTGGTGGTACTTGAAGGACCCCTAGACACCTGCCACCCAGCAGTGGGACCAGGAATGTGGCAAAACAAATAGCAGTAGAAGGATCAGTGAACAAAGCTTCAAAGCATACTGTTTCCATGCTTAAAGAAGACTAAAATAAGACTTTGGGTGCAATCCTATGCCCATCTACTCAGAAGTAAGTCCCATTATTTTCAATAGGGCTTACTCACAGGAAAGTGAGTTTAGGATAGCAGTCTAAAAGAAATGTAAACTAAGAACTCCATGTTTGTCACATAACTTCTAATATTTTTTCATTTGTTTTTTTCTATTTTTTGTGTATGCTTTTCAATAAAAAATAAAATAATATGGTATGATATGATCCCTCACCAAAGACTTCTGAGAAATCTCCACTTTCAGGGAATTAGAGGGTGGTCCATTCATGTATCGGGAACTGGTTGAGGGCCAGGACACAGAGTGGGTGTCAATGGGCAATTTTCACAATGGAGAGAGGTGAAAATTGAGATGCCAGAGGGGTCTGTCCTGGGACCGTGCTTTTCAACCTGTTCATAAATGATCTAGACTCTCTAGAGGTAGCCTAGTTTGCAGATGACACCAAACTATTTTGTGTGGTGAGGACCAAAAGAGACTGTGAAGAGCTCCAGAGGGATCTCTCTGTACTGGAAGAATGGGCAACAAAAGGGGAGATGCATTTTAATTTGAGTAAATGTAAATTATGCACATTGTGGCAAAGAATCCTAACCTTATATATAGGTTGATGGGCTCTGGGTTATCTGTGACAGAGCTACTGAGATCTAGGTGTTCTAGTGGATAGCCCGATGAAGGTGTCAACCCACTGTGCAGCGACAATGAAGAAGGCAAATTCCATGTTTGGGGCCATTAGAAAAGGGATTGAGAATAAAACAGCATATTATAATGCCAGTGTACAAATCTGTGGAGAGGCCACATTTGGAGTACTGTGTCCAGTTCTGGTCGCCCCATCTCAAAAAGGATATACAGGAAATGGAGAAGCTTCAGAGAAGAGCAATTAAAATGACTGATGGTCTGGGACACCTTCTGTATGAGGAAAGGCTACAGTTTTTGGGGCTCTTCAGTCTAGAAAAGAGGTGCTTAAGGGTGGACATGATTAAGATGTACAAAATTATGTAAGATAGAGAAATGCTTTTTTCCCTTTCACATAACACTAGAACTAGGGGACATCCACTAAAGTTTGAACGTTGGAAGTGTTAGGACAGACAAGAGAAAATATTTCTTTACCCAGCATGTAGCTGGTCTGTGGAACTTCTGGCCATGGGATGTGTTGATTGAATCTAGCTTCTATGCCTTTAAGAAGAGATTGGACAAATTCCTAGAGTAAAGGACCATTGCAAGTTACAAGCCATGGGGGTGTGTATAGACATGGACAAAATGCCAGATGCAGGGGAGGGCACCTGGATCCAGTTGTCGTATGTGTTCCCTGAGGCATCTGGTGGGTCACTGTGTGATACAGGAAGCTGGACCAGATGGGCCTTTGGCCTGATCCAGTGGGGGCTTTTCTTATGTAAAGGAAAAAAGGAAGACCTGTCCACCATCTAACTGGTATTTGTCACATTGTATCTGGCCTCCCAATCCAGAAGTAATTTGTGATGACATATTAGCCAGTTACTTCTGGTGATACTCGGAAAAGCGGACTATGTGAAATGGTACAGCTATAGGTGGACTACGTGAAATGGTATAGCCACAACATTTGTACATTTAGATAGTGGTAGAACCACATGGTGATGGAGTGACTGGATGAAAAGGAACAATTTGTGTTTTGGATTAAATCCTAACTTCAGGCATATCCAACTCCCAGGCAGGAGGGTGTGCCCCATCTTCCTGTTTGTAAAAAAGCAATTACGTAGGCAGATTTTACAAGATAGGCAATTAGGAGGTGCGTTTAAAAGCAGTTAACTTCATACATAACTCTCTCCCTAGGCCTCTCACAAGATAAAGATTTCTCTCAGAAGTCATTACCATGCCTGCATCACTTTGAAACAGAAAGCCTCTCCGGTTTTTCATTAATACCTCAAACAGCAAAAAATGAAGATAGGTAGCCGATGCCAGGGCTAAGAAAGAATCAGGAGTTCATAGACAGCTGGACCATTTGCAATACAAGTAATGCTGGATGTGGAAACTTGCTTAGGGAACAGTCCTCCCTGTGCCTTGGAAGTATGCAAGTTTTGGGACAGTGGGAGCCTTTTAAAAGTGTCGCAAAGCATTTTACCATCATGCCAAGGAGAGATAGATCTGTGTACATCTGTGTCAGCCTTCCTGCATTACAGTGGGCACTAGAAAGGGCTGAGTTTGCACTGGCTGAAGTGGGAGGAAGGTATTCCAGAGTGGGGAGGGCGGATGAAAAGTATTAGCATGGCAGGGAGCAGAAGGCAGGGCAAGGATTTGGTATTTTTGCCAGAACCAAACCCCATTTCCAGGCAGCGTGGGGTGGTTCAGATTGGTGCCACCATTTCATCTAAGCAGCCCCACTGGAACTGCAGTGGCTCTCCCTAGGCTAAGGGGAAATGTTTCCCCTTGCCTCGGGCTGACACATGAGTAGCCCAAAACTTGAATTGGATACAGGGCAGGCACACCAGCCTGACTATCCCAGTGCAAATTAGGATTTCAATTTCAACTCTTCCAATCTGCTTTCCTACCCATCTCTTTCCTACCCTACCCTTTCTCATACAGTTAAGAGATGTGGCACACTAGGAAAACTGCCAGCACATTCCATGCTTTCAGTTTTGTTTGAAGAAGGGGTCTTCAAACCCCAGCTCATGGACTGGCTCTGATGTGCTAGGATTTTAGTTCTGGGCACAGTGTAATGATGGTGAATCCTTACTATTTTGCCACACAGCAACTGTTTGTCTTGCCTGATTGTTGCAGAGCCCCTTACTATGCAGCCACTATCCCCAGGAAATCGGGGCACAGAGTTTCTGGGGTAACATGCAATGGAAACAGCTGGCCGGCTGAAGACGCTACAACGAGTAGGCATGATGAACAATGGCTGCAAGGCAGAAGAGTAAAGCTTTGCGACAACTGTGCTCAGTACAATAATCTATATACAAGTGTGCCTCACATAAAGAGCTTAATTCATTCCAGAGGCATGCTCTTTAAGTGAAACACTCTTTAAGTGAAGCAGATTTTCCCATAGGAAATAATGGAAACTCAGACAATTGGTTCCACAACCCAAAATATATTAACTGGATGTAAAAATGATAACAAAACACTGGAATTGAATTCAAAATATGCATTCAATGTGCATGATCCTATGAAGTCTACTTAGGCTGCAATCCTAAAGACACTTTCCTGGAAGTAAGCCCCATTTAACACAATGGGGCTTACTTCTGGTTAGACATGGTTAAGAGGCTGCAATCAAAGACACTTTCCTGGGAGTAAGCCTCATTTAACACAATGGGGCTTACTTCTGAGTAGACATAGTCAGGAGCCTGCAGTCCAAGACATTTTCCTGGGAGGCTTACCTGGGATGCTGCTGGAGGTTCAGGGTGGTCGGTGGGTGCACTTTGGTCAGTTAGGGGCAGCTGCCTCTGGCACCTCCAGGCAACTGCCCCCAAGCTGGGGGCGGTTAGAGGCAGCAGCACTGGCTGGCAGCCCTTTTAAAGAGCCTCCATGCGGAGCGTCAGGGCTGCATAACATGCGTGTGCTTGCTTTTTAAGTGAAGCAGAACTTGTTATGTGAAGCAAGATTTCTTGGAGATTTTTGCTTGTTATGTGAAACACTTGTAAGCAAGGTACCACTGTATATAAAAAAAGTCACTGACTTACTCGCTCACTGACTCATTAATGCCCTGCCAAAAACGCCAGGCCTAGAAGCGTGACATCTGGGATGGGTGTTCCTTCCATGACCAAGGGGTGCACTAAGAACCGGTTTCCGGAAATTCCAACCAGAAGGGGGTGAAAAGGGGTGCAACGTGTTTTCCTCCCTATACTTTGCATTGAAGAATTGGTGACTGAGGAATGCTCTGCCACAACCCCCAGACCTAGAAGCATGAAATTCAGGGAGGGTGTTCCTTCTGTCACATGAACACCCACCCACGATGTGGAGAAATTTAACCCATAAGGGGCTGAAAAGGGCTTAAACATGTTTTTGTCCTATACCTAACATGGAAGACTGACCAACATCCAGCCAATTTGGTGCTCAGTGCCTGGTGCAGTGGGAGGATGTTGTTCAGAGGGATGGGTTGCACTGGGGAGAATGCTGTGCATGGGGGGTTGCGCATGGGGAGATGATGCGCATGGGGGTTGATGCACATTGGGGGGTTGGTGCGCATGGGGGAGATGATACGCATGGTGGGTTGTTGCTCATGAGGAGATGTGGCGCATGGGGGACTGATGTGCATGGGGGGATGGCGTACGGGGAAATTTTACTCCCACAACGTGGGTATGCTTTTCACTAGTCCTCTGATAATTTTATTGGAGGCTCTTCATTTAGGAACCACTTGAAGAAGGAGCAACTTGAGAAGGAAAGGAAGCAGATCACCACCATGCATTCACCCTAAGGTTTAGAGGTTGGCAATCAATCAACAGTACACACCACACTTCAATGAAAAGTTTATAAAGTGGTTTACAGAGAAAATGAAAAAAACTAATGGCTCTCTGATGATATGCCTTTCTATCTCAATCCTTCTCTGTGTGGGTCTCTTTAAACAAAACAAAGTATGGTAGCAGCACTGAGGCAGTCTCATATTTCCTGTCTTGATTAAAGAGAGACTGCACAATGAAGGCTCAACATGAGGGCATACGGGCCAAACTGTCATCCTCTGCATGGATTTTTCACACTGGGTGCATTGCTGCAGTATGTGTGACTGATTCAAGAAGCACATGGGCTCAAGCTGAGACTGAGTTTACACATACCACTTATATAAGCCCTCCCCTGCAACTGCATAACCCAGTACTAGTGCTAAGTTACTTTTACTAGTGCTAAGATAACTTTTCTCCAGATTTCATAATCATGTTCCATAAGGTAGTTTTTTTTTGGTCTTTGTACACACGCAAGCAGAAAGAATACTATGGAAATCACTTAGAAGGAAGAACTACATACAATGATTCACTGTATTGACTCACACAGTGAGCTTAGGTTCTTCCTCACAAACTGATCAACGGTGAAGTGTAGAGAGGGTTCAGTCCTAGAATGAACCCTGATGAAGAAGGACTGAAGGCTCACAGAGACAGCTACGGACACACTTGTGGAGATGTACTCAGCCTGATGCTTACTCTATGAAACAATTTCCTATCAGAAGTCCTGAGATGCAGAAGGTTCTGGATATCACTTGGCACTTCTGAGGTTAGTAGCTATCCTTCCATAAAAACTGATAGGTCCAGAGAGGTGGCAAGGAGAGGATATGGGGGGTAAGTTGCAGGGGTAATATGTTGAATTCTTCCTTTTCTCATTCATCTCCACTGGATTCTGAGCCCCATGTTGGGCCTCATGGCCCAGTCCAGGACTCTCCAATTCTGTGCCAGCTCCAGAGCCACCACAAAATCAGGTAGCCTATTACTGAGTTAGTTTCTTTACTTGAGGAAAGTCCTTTTCCTAAGATGACAATGGCAACTGCCTGGCGGGCACTGGATGCCACAGCAGCCATTTTTACACCACTGCAGCCCTGTATTCCAGGCAAGTCAGGATTCGGCTGTCCAGCCCCACATGTTTAGAACTTAGAACTCATAGACTCAGAAGCACTCTGCAAAATAGCTCATGAAACAGTTTACTCTATACATTGTAAGTAAAAGCCATTGTGAGTTGGACCATGTTCTTAATCAGTGGTATTCAGCCATTTCAGCCTGGGACCCCTTTTCACATTTAAAAATCTGTCTAGGACCCCCTATCAAACTTACTGGGATGTTCCTCTATGTCTACTTGAAAGTAAGTCCCATTGTGTTCAATGAGACTTACTCCCAGGAAAGCCCAGTGCCAGATTCCAAGCTGGTAGATCCCATCCTCTTGCAACCCCCCGATATGAAGTTGCAAGCCCCCCAAGGGGGTCCTGACCACCACTTTGAAGACCACTGCTCTTAATAATTGTTTTAAAACAAATATTCCTCCTTACTTCCCACTCTCCAAAACAGAGGAGAGTTTCATGCTCTCACCAACTCCCACTGTTTGGCATCTTGTACTCCCATCAGAATGGCCAGCTGCCTTCCTGGACTATTGCCCATACTGAGTCATGTCATGGTCTCAACTCAAGCATTCATTCCTGGAAGTTTCTGTATTAACCTCCTGACTTCCATTTCCCGTTTGTACAAACTTTCCCTTTCTGTTTTCCCAACAATGCGTCAGAGAGACAATCTCAGTAGCATGGCCACATTTGTGGAACTCCACCCCCAAGATTCCCCAAGATCCAAGTCTGAGCATATGTCAGGTGTCCTACACTAGCAGCTTAATCCTATTCACACTTTGCTAGGAGCAAGCCCCACTGAATGTAATTGGACTTTCTACTTGGCTCTAATAGGACGTCTACTCAGCTCTGAGTAGACATGCAGAGCTGTCTTATTCTTGAGCTGCATATAAAACATTGACAACACAGTCTTAACTCCTGGTTAAGCCAGCACTAGTCCAGTAGCATGGGGGTGTTGCAAAAGTACTGCAAGACACTTCTGCGCTACTCCTGGGGCAGGTTAGGCCAGTGCACAGACATGCACCAGCCTACCCACTCCACTGCGAGAATGGAAAGGGGGATGAGTTGTGCTGGCTTAAATTGGTTAGGATTGTGCCCTGAACCACACAAGTGCTGTAGGGTGATTGCCTTAAAAGTAACATTTCAGAATTTATCAGTTAAAGGTGACTTTTTTATACAGTACTTATGACATACACTCTGTTGGCAGTGCTGAATGCTCTTGAATGGTAGGGGATCAGATTGAGCCATTACTTACTTTAGAATGTTTTTACTACAGCAGTTACATGGTAAAGCAAATTATATGATAAAGCAAAGATAAAGCCTTATCTTCCAGTTTCTGTGATTTTGGATCCAGGAATGAATTTTTAAGCACCTTAACTATTCCATAGAGGAGGAGTTTCTTTGATTCCTTTGACTGACAAAGGAGGATTTTTTATGATTCTGACAGCTAGGTTTCTGGTTTGGTTCTGAGAACAGAATGATGTAGTTGTTCGGGAACTGGACTGAGACATGGAAGAGCCAGGTTCAAAACCCTCCTTGGCTATGAAGCTTCCTGGGTGATCATAGGCCAGTCAATTTCTCAGCCTCACCTACCTCATGGGGTTGTTGTGAGGAACAAAGAATAACTGAAGCGTGTAAACTGCCTTGAGAATTTGCATTGGCACAGAAAAGGCATGGTATAAATCCAATCTATATACAGTGGCGCCTGTTACCAAGAGAGCAGTAAAAATAGGGGAATTAGCTTGTGCTTCTCTTTGGTTCAATACAGGATCTAGGCAGGACTCAGAACAGCGTCATACAGAGGGGATGCCCCTATTAGAAAGAGACCCACCAAGGAAGACTTGTCACAAAGATGCAGATGCAAAGATGCCACATCTCTTAACTGTCATAAAGCATAAACTAATATTACATACATTCAATAGCATGAGAGTGAAGTGTACCTGTTTCTTGCATAGTGTGTACCAAGGAGAAGGGGAGGCAAAGGAAGGGGAAGAGAGGGAGAAGCAGTATCTACCTTCTTCTGGCCATGCCAGGATCCAGGTGGAAGAGAGAGGGTCCAAGCGAAAAGAGGGTCCAAGCAGAAAGAGATGATCCAGGGGGGAAAAGAGAGAGAACAATAGGATACAGGGTTTTTTATATCTTAGGTCCAGGAAGGACATGCCCACCTAGGTGTGGTCACCTAGGGAAGGGGCAGGCCTGGGGAAGGGCTGTTTACCTTACAGGAAGGGGAAGGCTGGAAGACTACTACCTGAGGACCATCACCCAATCAGGACCAAAACAGAATAGGCATGTGTAGGTGTGGTCAAGATTTGAAAAGAGGAAGAATGGGGAAGAGGCTATGTGACTGGTTTAGCCTTGGCAATGGAGGATAGTAAAAAAAAACCATGCTTCCACATTAGCATATAAATGGCAGGATGCAGAGTAGTTAACAAAGGATAAAGGATTACAGGAATAGTTGTTTGTGAGCCCCAAAGGTTGTTTTTAGAAATGAGAGAGGGGGAAGGGAAATGAGAGACTTTGCCAACACATTTATACTATTAACACACTAATATTTATACTATTAAATAAAAGGTATAATAGTGTAAGAGAGCAATTCTTATAACACGCCTCATATAACAAATTTAATTCATTCCGTAGGCATGTTTGTTACGTGAAACATTCTTCTACGTGAAGTGGATTTCCCCATAGGAAACAATGGAAACTCAGACGATTCTGAGTTCCACAATTTTTTGGGTTGGTTCCACAACCCAAAAAATATTCATATAAAATATTTACTGGATGTAAAAATGATGACAAAACACTGGAATTGAATTCAAAACATGCATTCAATGTGCATGATCCTATGAAGTCTACTTAGGCTGCAATCCTAAAGACACTTTCCTGGGAGCAAGCCCCATTTAACACAATGGGGCTTACTTCTGGGTAGACATGGTTAGGAGGCTGCAATCAAAGACACTTTCTTCTGCGATCAAAGACACTTTCCATGTGTCTCCCCACTTTCTTCTTCTCTTCATCCCGAGCCTCTCTCTCCCCTGCTCCCTTCTGGCTAGCCTTGAGCTGCTTCCTTCTTCTCCACTGCTGTTCTCTCCCTCTGCCCAGCGGATGCCCAGCCACAGGAGGAACAGCGTGGAAGTGTTGCTTTCGCTATGGCCAGGCGTGCTAGGCAGCCCTGATGCTTTTTAAAAGGGCTGCTGGCCAGCGCATCTGCCCCAACTGCCAATCAGTTTGTTCTTTACGTGAAGCACAGTTTGTTACGTGAAGCAGAATCCTAGAGAAATTTTTGTTTGTAAGGGGGAACATACTTTACATGAGGCATTTGTTACTTACTTGAAACAAAGGCACCACTGTATATAAAAGAGAAAAGTCACTGATTCACTGACTCATCAATGCCCTGCCAAAACCGCTGGGTCTAGAAGTGTGAAATTCCGGGTGGGTGTTCATTCCATGACAGAGGGGTGCACTAAGAACTGGTTTTCGGAAATTCCAACCAGAAGAGGGTGAAATGGGGCACAACGCATTTTCCTCCCTATACTTTGCATTGAAGAATCGGTGACTGAGGGATGCTCTGCTCCAACCCCCCAGACCTAGAAGCATGAAATTCAGGGAGGGTGTTCCTTCTGTCACATGAACATCCACTAAGAACCGATGTGGAGAAATTTAACCCTTAAGGGGCTGAAAAGGGGCGCAATGTGTTTTTGTCCTATACTTAACATGGAAGACTGACCAGCCTCCAGCCAATTTGGTGCTTGGCGCCTGGTGCACTGGGGGGGATGTTGTTTGGGGGAAGAGGTTGCACTGGGGAGGATGCTGTGCATGGGAAGATACTCATGAGGGGTTGGTGCGCATGGGGTTTGATGCGCATGGGGAGATGTTACGCATGGGGGATTGATGCACATGGGGAAGTTGCACATGGGGGAATGATGCGCATGGGGGATTTTGCGCATGGGGGATTGTTGTGCATGGGGATTTGCACATGGGGTTGATGAATATGGGGGTTGATGTGCATAGGGGATGATGCGCATGGGGTGGATGAACATGGGGGATGTTTCACATGGGGTGGATGTGGATGGGGGGTTGATGTTTGTGGGGTATTGATGTGCAGTGGGGGGATGGCATACAGGAGAATTTTACTCCCACAACGCCAGCACACTTTTCACTGATTGATTAATGCTGTATGCTGTCTCTTTTCTTTGCTTATGTGATAGCCTCCTTCCCACATCCGTATGAGAGGTAGGGTGCCTTGACACTCCTGAATGCCACTGGCACCAGTTACAGAATCATTCCAATTAGCAAAAAACCTTGTCTATGCTCTCTCTCAAAAACATTGCCACACATAGCTCCCAACCTTTTCAAAACTTTGATGCTAATTATGCGCCTCTTAGAAATAACTGCAAGTCCTTAAACTCCGCTGTCAGTCTCTGCTGCCACTGATCAGAAGCATTTTCCTTAGTTTTGTATATTTTAAAGGTCTGTAGGCTTAATTCAACATCAAAGCCACTCAGAGCAAAGCTGGGCAGAACCAATCCACTGGCAATTTGTTGTACAAGGAAGAAGTGGGGGAAAAGCCCCTTTTGTGTTTGCCTGTGTTGTCCCAGATAGACCCATATGGTTCAGTGAGCTTGGAGGGTTTTTAATGGGCCTTCTCATCACATGTAGCCAAATTGGACTGTGGGCTGGAGTTGGAGCTAAAGTCTCTATTTTCTGCCACATATAGTACTGCAAACAGGAATTCAGATCTTTGGAAATATGTATGCAAGGAGCAAATCAGTTTAGGTCAATTGCATGACCTCATGGGTTGGTGAAACAGGAACAAAGGAGAAGGTGTTTGATACTGCTGGAGGGTTGTTCTGGAAGAACTGCTTGTGTCCACACATACATACACAAACTCTCTCTCTCTCTCTCTCTCTCTCTCTCTCTTTATGAAGTGCTTTCATGGTATGTTTGAGCTGGTTATCCACTACTTTAATATGGGCACTGTTTAGCCACACAGAGCTACGGTATTCAGCTGCTGAGTTCACAAAGGCAAGAGCTGATGAACTGAGAAAAGCACTTGCACCCCACCTGGTGCCAGAACGTTTGTGTAAAATATTGTTCCTAGTTTTTATTTTGCGCTTAGATTTTCTAAAATGTTCCCTAATTAAAAACAGGAATGCTTAATTCTTTGGCTTGCAGAATTTGGCTTTCATCACTGTATCAATGGCATAAAACTGAATATTTGTAGAGGGTATCGTGGTAGAGAGGCATTAGGTATTTGGTGGGTCTTGAACCTGAGGCACCTACAAGTAGTGGGACCCGCGAGCCTCAGTATCAGGACATTTTGCCAGACAGTGGCATCTCTAGGATTTGCATCACCCAGCGAGGAGACCAGTTTGTCACCCCCATGATGGACCTCCTTCTATGCAGTGAGCATGGCATCAACCAGCTGGATGGTGATGTACCATTATCTTGCCCCGCTGGTTTTTTGATTTTTTTCTGATAAAATCAAGATATTTCAGAGTGAATTGTTTGATTGCATTTCTCTGTAAATTATGTATCAAACAGCATTTTAACATAGGCTGCAATTCTAAACATGCTTTCCTGGGAGTAAGCCCCATTGAATATATTGGGACTTACATCTGAGTAAACAGGCATAGGATTTCACCCATACTATTCCTAAAAAATGTTTTGGTCATTGGTGGTATTACCTTTCACCCCAGTATTAATTGTTTCTATAGTGTGTCATAATAGCATTTCATTAGCTTTTCTAAAAAATCAATCTCATTGGTCCATTTTTGAATTAAGGAAAGTTTTGTTACATGAAATGAACTGTTGTCAGAAAAGTTTGCTCTGCCATGCTGGACTGAGGGCAGTTCAGAAGGGGTCACGTAAAACAAAGGATTGGTTGAGTTCCAGCTAGACTCAGAGATTCTGGCCAGACTTATCTGATCTGAGCAATTTGTAATTTGGACATAGACTAAGTTGCTCCCAAGATTCCTCTTTTCTGATTAACTATCTGGGCTGTAACTGCCTCAAGAGGCAGCTGCGTGTGAGCTGAGAATCTGGCCATGTGGTTCTCCAAAAAGAGATCTTGCAATTTCCTGAGGTTTGGCACACCTTCTATCATGATATTGACAACATCAGAGTACATAGGAACAGGGTGTCCAGATTATCGGAAATGCCCGGACTCCTTCAGAAAAAGGGGGCCCCAGGGGGAAAGGGGAAAAAATACCAACCTCTCCAGAATTCCAGGCATTCCTGCTGGCCCTCTCATGAATACTGGGCTCAAATGAGCACAACCAGGGAAAATAATTTTCATACCTCATACATACTGGCCTCAAATGAGCACATTTGAAAAAATAATTTTCATACCTCTCATGCATATTGGCCTCAAATGAGCATGCATACTGGCCTCAAATGTGTGTATGAGTGTGTGCTTGTGTGTGTGTGTGTGTGTGTGTGTGTGTGTGTGTGTGCACTTGTATTTATGTGTTTGGGTCTGAACCACATAACTTGGAGTCACTGGTTTGTGTTTATGCTACTACAAACTTAATGGCTTGTGTTATGCTAATACAAACTGTCTCTTAATGGCTTGTGTTATGCTACTACAAACTGACTTAAATGTCTGGGTCTGAGTCATGCATTTTACAGGGTTCTCAATTTTTAAAGTGTTGAAATTAAGTACAGGAAAGCAATGAGTATTTTTGCTTTATTTTAACATGTCCTACATGTGTCCTACTTTTTGGGGTGTCCTACATTTTTTTTAGCGGGTAGGAATTTTGGCTTGCGGGGGTAGGAATTTTGGCCTGGGGGTAGGAATTCTGGACTTGGGGTTCAGGAATTTTGGGTTTGGCATCTGGTCACCCTGTATAGGAAGTAAGCTGAGTTATGGTGTTCCCTATAACATTCATTACTTTGGTGGTTTCTTCAATCTTCTCCTTGCCTTCCCCCTCCCCCCACACGCACTCAGGTGGAGGGCAAGACAGGATGCTTGTAAAAACAGAGGGGAGGAATGATAACTGACTTCACTTGAATGAGAATAATCCCTTTTTAATTTCAGGTGCAGATGTTCACCTTGTGAGGACTCCCTGTGCCAGAAAAGAGTATATGGCAAAGAATCCAGTTGCTACAGTTGGAGAGAATGTGTCCTTTTCTTGCAGATCTTCAGAGCAAGTTTTATTTGAGAGAGTGGGTGAGTGTGAAATGCAATGGTTAAGAGGGTTGGGCAATCCTTGACATTTCTTTATTTAACTTTGTCCTGCACATCTTCCATGATGATGGCGTGAATGGAATCACCAGGCATCTTCCACCCACACTTGGCCGAGATAAGCTTCACTTCAGCCAGGTAGTCTTCTCTATTCCTTCAGAGCAGCATTTGGGATTATTGGAAAAGAGGCAAATGAAGAGAATGCATCAACCTCAACTTTCTAGAATTGTTTTCTAGAAAATAGTCTTGAGGTTATGGCCTAAGATGCTTACTAGATCGCCTCTGGTGGCCTGGGTTGCAGAACAGACAGGCCTTAATCAACTTGTTACAACTTTGCACCTCTTGCACAGGTTCTCTTCTAAGCATTTGGAATTTTTCTTGGTTTATTCCTGTCTGCATAAACGGCTGATCCCCAAATAGTTTTGCTGGAGAAGGTGAATCGAAGAACAACTACAATCTGTCCAAACAACCAGAATGGCTGCTATCCATCCCATTTACCCCACCTCTGCTCAGTGACCTTCGTATCTGCTAAAAGTGATCTTTTATCTCTGAGGGTGACAAATGTCATCCACTTCAGGAAGCCTTCTCTTAGTCTGTTGGTAAACGACTACAACTTAAGGCTCAATCCATAATAACAACTGCAGTTCTTGCTCCAATGGAAGGTACATTTGCATCAATGTAGTTACGGCGCCATCTAGTGGAAACTTATGGGAAATTCATATTGCAATCCAATCCAATGAAATTTTTTCGTCCATCGGAGCAAGAACTGCGGCAGTTACTATGGATTGAGCCTTAAGTTTATTCAGTGGTTTGCTGTAGGCCTGTTTACCATAATTAAAAACAGGAATGTTGTGTTCACAATGTGCTTGTGATTTATAATTTGCTGTTACCTTTGTAAGAACTATGCCTGTGTGACATTGCTCTTCCTGTTTTATGTGTGGGATGGTACAGCTGAACAACAAGGAAACTCCAGATCCAAGATTAGCTTCCTTTCTTCAAAGGATTTTTCTTACCATTCAACAGGGAACAAAAAGTCCATCTGACAGTCCATTTTGCCATCTTCAGGTGCCTCTTGGTATCAGTGGAACTAACCTCCACATCAGGACATTTTTAAGTTCACATAACCAAATTTCTTTAAATTTTAAGGTGCTCCATCCTACCCACACTCCCTACAGACACTGGTTCATTTTCAATGGCACTTGAAGACCTGGACAAGCAGCAGGGAAGCCTCTGTGGTGCCTGCTCCAGCCCTGGAGAGTGGAGGGGCAGGCAAAGGAAAAGCAGCTTCTTCTCCTCTGCCTCCCCCCTTCACTCTCCTGGGCAGGAGCACCCCATGGAGGCTTACACGCTGACCACCCAAGTCCTAGAATGAGCAGGGAGGGGGACAGAAGTAGCGCAGGCAAGTTTGCCTTAAGGATTTTTTTTTAAAAGAGCATTTCCAGTTTGGAAAACTGGAAGTGGTTTTTGAAAAACTGAAAGTGGTGATTTTTCACCAGGTCATTTTGAGGCCTGCAAAGTCAGTGGGTAGTTAGGATCATAGAATCATAGAGTTGGAAGGGACCTAGTAGGTTATCTGGTCCAACCCCCTGCCTGCAGCAGGAAATCCCCCTAGAGCATCCCCGACAGGTGCTCGTCGAGCCTCTGCTTAAAGATCCCTAGCGAGGGAGAGTCCACCACCTCCCTTGGCAATCTGTTCCACTGCCGAACCGCCCTCACCGTCAGTTTGTACCCATTGGTTCTAGTTCTGCTTTCAGAAGCAGCTATGAACAAATGAGCCCTTTCCTCCCTATGACAGCCCTTCAGGTATCTGAAGAGGGCAATCATGTCTCCTCTCAGCCTCCTCTTCTCCAGGCTGAATATCCCAAGTTCCCCCAACCTTTCCTCATAGGGCTTCCCTTCCATCCCACTGATCATTCTTGTCGCTCTCCTCTGGACTTGCTCCAGTTTGGCTGCATCTTTCTTAAAGTGAGGTGCCCAGAACTGAACACAGTACTCAAAGTGAGGTCTGACCAATGCTGAATAAAGAGGAACTAGAACTTCTCATGACTTGGATGCTACAGTCCTCTTAATGCAGCCTAAAATGGCATTAGCTTTCTTTGCAGACACATCAGACTGCTGACTCATTTTCAGCTTGTGATCCACGGTGACTCCAAGATCCCGCTCACATGTTGTGCTGCCAAGCCAAGAATCCCCCATTTTATACCTGTATTTTTGGTTTTTATTTCCTAAGTGCAGAACCTTGCACTTCTCCCTGTTGAAATTCTTTCTGTTTGTTACAGCCCAGGATTTCAGTTTATCCAGATCCTCCTGGAGGTTTCTCCTGTCTTCTGATGTGTTTGCTACTCCTCCCAACTTGGTGTCATCTGCAAATTTGATCAGGCTCCCCCGTACCCTTTCCTCCAAGTCACTGATAAAAATGTTAAAGAGGACTGGGCCCAAGACAGAGCCTTGGGGTACCCCACTTGAAACCGATCTCCAGGTTGATGCATACCCATTTACTAAAACCCTTTGAGTGCGGCCATGGAGCCAGTTGCAGATCCACCTAACAATTGCCTCGTCAAGCCCATATTTTTCCAACTTCCCAATTAAAATGTCATGTGGGACCTTGTCAAATGCTTTGCTGAAGTCAAGATAAATGACATCCACAGCATTGCCATTGTCCAGTAAGCTTGTAACCCAATCAAAAAAGGAGATCAGATTTGTCTGGCAAGCTTTATTCTTGGTAAATCCATGCTGGGTTGTTTTGATCACCGAGTACTTGTCTAGATGTGCACAAATTGTGTGTTTTATGATTTGCTCTAATATCTTGCCCGGGACTGAAGTCAAACTGACTGGTCTATAATTTCCCAGTCTTCTTTTTTCCCCTTCTTAAAGATGGGGACTACATTTGACCTCTTTCAGTCCACTGGCACTTCTCCACTCCTCAAGGATTTCTCAAAGATGATTGACAGAGGCTCTGCAAGGACATCTGCCAGTTCCGTAAGAACTCTAGGATGCAGCTCATCTGGTCCAAATGACTTGAATTCATTTAGGCCAGTTAAGTGGTTTCGAACCAGTTCTCTGTCAATCTTAATGTGCTGTTCTGCACCATCCGTGTTTTCATTACCTCTTTGGAGATGCAAGCACATCCCTGCATCAGCCAATGATCCCACACCCCCATTTGCACAGCCCTCCTTCCGAGAATAGACGGATGCAAAGTAGGAGTTGAGCAGCTCTGCCTTCTCCTGGTTTCCAGACACCTTTTGTCCATCCTTGTCCAAGAGCAGCCCCACCCCCTCGTCTCTCCTCCTGTTCCTTTGGGCATATCTAAAGAAACTCTTTTTGTTATCCTTGACTCCCCTGGCCAGCCTCAGCTCATACTGAGCTTTAGCCTCCCTGACCCCCTCCCTACAGGACTGGGCTACCTTCCTGTACTCCTCTCTGGTGATCTTTCCAGTCTTCCACTCCCTATACTTCTCTTTCTTTAACTTCAGCTGATCCCCAAGTTGCCTGTGGAGCCAACCTGGTTTTTTCAGCATTTCCCCCCTTTCTTTTTTATTGGAATTGTTTCTGACTGTGCTTGTAGAAGCTGCCTCTTAAGGAGCTCCCACCCATCTTGGGCCCCTTAACCCATTAGATCATCAACCCATGGGATTCCGCCTATGACTCCTCTAAGCCTGTTGAAATCAACTTTCCTGAAATCCAATGTATACGTTTCACTCTGCACTCTTTTTATTTCCCACATTATTCTAAATTCCAGCAGCTCATGATCGCTTTCCCCTAAAGTTCCCACTATGTTGACCTGATCAACCAGTTCTTCACGATTTGTTAAGATCAGGTCAAGGATGGCCCCTCCCCTTGTCGTTTCCTCCACTTTCTGGACCATGAAGTTATCTTCCAGGCCCATCAGGAATCTTCTGGAGCTTCCATGTTTGGCTGAGTTTGTCTCCCAGCAAATGTCTGGGTAGTTAAAGTCCCCCATTACTACTACCTCATATTTCCTTGCAATGCCTGCCAGTTGCTCCAAGAAGACATCGTCTACTCCTTCTCCTTGGCCTGGCGGTCTATAGTAGACACCCACCACAATGTTTTGTTTCTTATTTTCCCCCCTTACTTTTACCCAAACACACTCCACAGGGATATCCGGACCACTCTCCTGGATTTCAGAGCAAGTATATATGTTCTTGACATATAATGCTACTCCACCTCCCCTTTTGCCACTTCTGTTCCTCCGGAACAGCTGATAGCCTTCCAATTGTGTGTTCCAGTCATGGGAGTCATCCCACCAAGTTTCTGTTATTCCTATCAAATCAAATTTCCCTTCACTTGCTAAAATCTCCAGCTCATCTTGTTTATTTCCCAGGCTCTGTGCATTTGTATAAATGCAACTTAAGCCCTGGAGGTTGCAACTCAGTGCATTTCCCTCCTTTTTTGTAAGGCCAGGCCCCTCTAAAGATTTTTGAGTTACAGGATGGTGGTTGATGGTGATCTGGATGTGAAGGACAACTCCATCACCCCATTGCCATGGACAGATCACTACCTGGTGGGATTTAGGCTTATCGCAGCCGGTAGCCTCTGCACAGGCGGGGGACCACATTCCATGGTCCGCCCTCGGAGACTGATGGATCCAGATGGTTTCCTGAGGGCTCTGGGGGATTTTCCTGCTGCCAGAGCTGACGACTCACCCAGCTCCTTGGTCAGTCTCTGGAACACGGAGATGACCAGGGCCCTGGATGAGATTGCTCCTGAGCGACCTCGGCCCTGCCATAGATCAAATGCAGCTCCTTGGTTTACTGGGGAGCTGTGGGCTTTGAAACAGCAAGGTCGACGTTTAGAGCAACGATGACGAAAAACTCGTGTTGTTTCTGATTGGGCAGAGGCCAGGGCTCACTGGCGTTCCTACTCTGCTGCGGTGGTGGCAGCTAAAAAATTATACTTTGCTACCTCCATCGCATCCACAGAGAACCACCCAGCAGAGCTCTTCCGTGTGGTCCGGGACCTACTCCATCTGGCCCCCCGCAATGATGTGGTAGAGCACACGGAGGCTTGCTGTGGTGAGTTCGCCCAACACTTTGCGGACAAGGTTGATCTGATCCGGCATGACTTGGACGCCACTTTAATGACATCCAACGATGTCCATCTTGTCACCTGTCTTGTCCATCTTTTGGGATTCTTTTCAGCTTGTAGAACCTGAGGATGTGGACAGGATTCTCTGTAGTGTGAGACCATCTGCTTGCCTGCTAGACCTTTGCCCAGCCTGGCTAATCAGATTGGCCCGGGATGGACTGGCCGGATGAACAGGGAGGGTGGTGAACTCCTCTCTGAGGGAGGGGGTGTTGCCTTCTGCATTAAAGCAGGCGGTGGTTCGCCCCCTCCTGAAGAAACTCTCCCTGGACCCTAAAAACCTAAACAGCTATCGGCCAGTCTCAAACATCCCATTTCTGGGCAAAGTAATCGAGCGGGTAGTGGCGTCCCAGCTTCAGAGGGTCCAGGATGAAGCTAATTATCTGGATCCCTTCCAATCTGGTTTCAGACCGGGGTTTGGGACAGAGACTGCCTTGGTCGCCTTGGTGGATGACCTACGACGGGGAATGGACAGGGGGAGTGTGTCCCTGTTGGTCCTGCTGGACTTCTCAGTGGCCTTCGACACCATCGACCACGGTGTCCTTCTGGGTCGACTGGCCGGGTTGGGGATTGGAGGCACTGTTTTGCAGTGGTTCCGCTCCTTCCTGGCTGACTGGTCCCAGAAGGTGGTGCTGGGGGATGCTTGCTCGGCACCCTGGCCTCTTTGGTGCGGGGTGCCACAAGGTTCCATTCTATCCCCATTGCTTTTCAACATCTACATGAAGCAGCTGGGAGAGGTCATCCAGAGGTATGGAATGAGGTGTCATCAGTATGCCGATGACACCCAGCTCTATCTCTCCTTTCCTCCTGAGTCCGAGGAGGCAGTTGAAGTCCTGAATCGTTGTCTGGAGGAAGAGGGGGACTGGATGAGGGTGAACAAGCTGAGATTAAATCCTGATAAGACAGAGGTTCTCCTGGTCCTGAAGTCCTCGACTCGGGTATTGGAATATCATCCTGTTCTGGATGGGGTTGCACTCCCTCTGAAGGAGCAGGTTTGCAGCTTGGGGGTTCTCCTGGATTCGCAGCTGCTCCTAGAGTCCCAGGTGGCGGCTATGGCCAGGGGAGTCTTTGCTCAGCTTTGGCTGATCCGCCAGCTGCAACCATACCTGAGTCGCTCGGATCTGGCCACGGTAACCCATGCCCTAGTGACATTGAGACAGGTCCAGGGTACCTGAGGGACCGTCTTCTTCTGTACAAGCAAACCCATCACCTAAGGTCATCTGAGGGGGCCCTACTGACTGTGCCGCCACTAAGAGATGTGAGAGGTGTGGCGGCCAGAGATAGGGCCTTCTCGGTGGTGGCACCCCGGCTTTGGAACTCCCTCCCCTTTGAACTGAGAAAAACTCCCTCAATACAGATCTTCAGGCAGAGCTTTAAAACCTTCTATTTAAAAAAAGCATTTTAAATGGGGCAGAGGTGGGGGGACAGTTGTTTTTATTGTTTTTTATTTTTTTTTAACAAATATTTTTGATCTGCTTGTTTTTTATTCAATTTAATTATATTTTAATTATATTTTAATGGTGTTTTAATCTTTATTTATGTGCTATTTTAATGATGTTTTATTCCCTAATGTCAGCCACCTTGGGCTCCTCCTTGCGGGGGAAGAAAGGCGGGATATAAATTGATTAAATAAATAAATATTACCCAGGCTCTGTGCATTTGTGTAAATGCAACGTAAGCCCTGGAGGTTGCAACTCAATGCATTCCCCCCCTTTTTGTAAGGCCAGGCCCCTCTAAAGATTTTTGAGTTACGGCCATGCCCTGGCAATTTCCATCCAGAGCATTTTCCTTATTCCTAGGTTCCCTTTGGACGTAACCCACCCCCTTCTTATTTAGTTTAAAGCCCTCCTGATAAGGTTGGCCATCTCCCGTCTGAAGACACTCTTCCCCCAATCCGTAAGATGTAGTCCATCCTTTGCTAGGACTCCTTCCTCAAGGAAGTTCATCCTGTGATCCCAGAATCCAAATCCTCCCTGATGACACCATTTTCGAAGCCAGCTATTGACCTGGAAAATCTTGCCATCTCTCTGAGGACCTTTGCCGATTACTGGGAGGATGGATGAGAATACCACTTGGGTATCCCCCAGACCCATAATCTTCCTCCCCAGAGCTTCATAATCCCCAACTATCTTTTGGAAAGTTTGCCTAGCAGTATCATTTGTTCCTACGTGGATGAGTAAGAACGGGTGACGATCAACAGGTGTGATCATCCTCGGTAGCCTCTCCGTGATATCCCATATCCTGGCACCAGGGAGGCAGCACACCTCACGGGAAAATGGGTCTGGTCGGCATACAGCTTCCATGCCCCTCAGGAGAGAATCTCCAATCACCACCACCCTCCTCTGTGTTCTTCTTCTATGTTGAGATTCTATGTCGAGTTGTATATGGGCTTCATAAAGCCGTCCACAAAGCCCTTCTCTTTGGAGAAAGAAATGTGCCAAAAATTACAGATTTGTTTATTCATGATTTTTGGTATCAGCTGGGAGTCTGAAAATGGATGTCGCTTCATGTTTGATGTCACTTCCAGCTATGACACCATTTCTGGGGTGGGGGGTGTCATGCACAGATTGTCATTCTTAAAGGAAGTCCTGGGCTGAATTGCTCAACAACACTGGCCTAGGTCATGCTCTCTTGGCATGCACAGGTGTGCCATCTAACTATGTAAAAGAGATTATGGGTGCAATCCTAACCTAGGCCTTCCCATTCCCATGATTATGTAGAAAGGCAAGTTCATGTCAGTGCACTGGCTTAAGACCTCCCCCAGGAATGGCACAGAAGTTTCTTATGGCACTTTTGTAACACTCACAGGGCAGCGCGGAAAGTGTGCTGGACCTTATGCCAGCCTATGTGGGAGTTAGGTTTGCAGTTTATGTCAGGCAACCTAGGAATAATGCAACCAACATCAGGTGACGCTTGACATGACCCCAATGTCACATACAGATTCCCAAGAGCAGTATTTACTAGTTTGGTCAGGTGTTGTGCCAGCAGAAAATGCACCCAGATTTCCTGTCCACAAGACCTATACAATCTAAAAATCAACAATAAAGAAGACAAGTGAAGAAGATGAGGAAGAAGCAAGGTTTAACAAGTTGTGAATGTGAGCAAGTTTGCTCACACCTACTTGAGCCTGGTTACATTAAAGTTAAAGAGTTTAATCAAAAGCCTCACAGAAAAATTGGGTTTTAGAGAAGGATTAGAAAAAAAGAGATAGCAAACATATGTACAGGGAACATCCCAGTCATTAGAGAGCAAGAGTCCCTCTGAAGATGGTAGAAGTAAAGATTCCAGGCAGGGAGTTTTTGGGAAATAAGGACTGAACAATGGTCTGGAATTGGGCTGCAAATATTTTTTAAACCTAACTGAATAGTTTGACATAAGTAGTCAGAATAATTGCCTGCTTTTATTATTATTAGCAGTAGTAGTAACCTTTATTGGCATTGTTTGCTTTTATTATTATATATGGCAGTAGCTTCATTCCAACCCACATGCAAGATTATGAAGAAAGAAATCACCTTATAATTTGCAAACCACACTGCACATACCTACATCAGCCAGGGGGAAAGTAAAGGAAGGAATATGCACATATTTTTGGAATTTTTCATACAGACATGCTGCCCCTTTCAGGAAATCACCTTGAGAAACTGCCAGTTTGAGCCCTTTGTGATTAATCTCCGAGTCACATTCTCTGAATGCACACAGTTGTCATTCTCGTTAGTCGAAGTGAAATGATGGATTACTTCTTATTTAGAACCTTCAACCACAGGAATGTCTTTATCAGGAACGGAGAAGAAATGCCCAGCTGGGGAGCAGAGGGCATTGAATTCTTTTCTCTTCACAGGTTGTGAGATAAAACATGAAGAAAGGCATAAAACTTTTGTAAAATGGGGAAAGAGCCCAAGACAGTGTCAAACTGGGAAGACTTATTTCTTCAGGATGCAGAGGCTTTAGTCATTTAGCCATTTTCATCTTCAAGGATACTGACCACAAAAACGAAATGCAAGCAGATGATTCATGGTTGATGGTTTATTTTGTGCTTTGAAAAATTAAGTAGTGTATTTCTACCCCACCATTTAATACTTTTTTTCACCAACACAACTTACATTTTCACACTCAAACAGAAACACGAAAACTGAAGCACAATCAGAAAGACAAAACAGCAACCATCAACACATCACATAGTGAGAATTAAGTCAACAGAGAACAGCAGCCAAATGCTAAGTAGTAAAAGCAACTATCAGGTCAAAAGCATCCAGCTAAATTAAAAGAGCTCAACAATAAAACTCTTTTTACCTGGCCCCAATAACTCCTACAAGTAAGTCTCAAGTACACATTCTGGCATTCCTAAGCCAAGACACCACTTACTGTTGTGCCTCAGTAAGCAGGGGGCTCTAAGGAAACTGCTCTCCAGATGATCTCAGCAAGGCATTTTCCCCATTTTTGATTGTCAGATTGATCATGCAAAGGAAATGAATAAAAATACAAAACCTGTTAACATTTCTCTTTCTAGGTCAAGGACATTGGAGCACTAAGAAGTTTGTCTGGAGCTGCCTCAGGAAGCTGGTTTCATGTGGTGGTTTAGATTTAAGTAAACAATGTCTAGCACCATTTGAAATCAGTGTTCTTGGGGGAAGAGTGGCTGCTTTTTTGTCAGGAAGCAACTTCAGTTTCAATGCAAGACCTTCAGTTTCAAGCTCGTCTGAATAGGGTTCCCTTTTGACCATGAAGCTTATACGAAGGGGAAGAGATTCATTCTATGTGTTTCTGTCACAAGTAGCTTTCCTTTGTGCCAAGACTGGTCTTTCTGGTGGAGAATGAAATAAAGCACTGGACAGTGGACGCACATAGCAGAGTCCATCTAGAATGGGTCCATCTGGGCATAGACATTTTGTCTGCATATTAATCAACTCATTGACCACTTGCAAACAAAAAGATAATAAAAACTCAGACTGGGAAGAAGACTCAATAAAGCAAGAAAGAGACATTGTTTCTGAATGCCTTCTCTCCAGATAAAAGTATGCTACAACACTTCAAAGGAAAGTGAATTTGAAAATGTAAAGGATTCCTTCTTTAGCTAAAACAGTTTTACATCAAAGTCCAGAACATGCAAATATTATCAGACTCATGCAAAGGAATCTTTACTCATTCAGCACTTGTAATAAGAGACCCATTAGTTAAATCCCTTTTTTAAGAAAAAGGTGCTTCACTGTATCTAGAGGACTTCCTACAGATCCCAATAACCCCTTAAGAAGATGACTGATTTCTTCTGGTGTTCGGAGTCTATGCCTTTTTCTAGCACCATTTGAAATCGGTTATAATGATTGGGGAATATCGCCCTTGGACACAAAGACTACTTGGATCATTGTGACTGAGAAACGGTGCACGTGGCAAAAAAAAGGAAGGAGTGGAAGACGGTTGTTTGGCAAATTACCATAGATACTTGAGTATGTGTCAGTCTCACAAATAAGATGAGGGCAGGTTTTGAGTCAATGATCATGAAATTTTCTGTGACACCCAGATAAATCAGGTTAACGTTGGGGGGATGTATTTCTATAGTTTTGTTTTATTTCACTTGAAACCAGATCTAAAAATATATTGTTACCAGTTATTGTTACCTAAGAACAGTAAAGTCTCTATTTAAAATATAGTAAAAGGTCACAAGGTACATTTTTATTAATTAACTTTTTAAAATTATGGTCTTCACAACCTTCTTGTAAACACTTTCAGAGTACATGCTCTTTAAAAAAAACATTCCAGGACAAAAGCGTTCCCATGATTCTCTTCAGCAAAACTGGAACAGGATCCAGTCAAACTTGACAGTATGTGAATGCTGTCCCCAAAATCCAGGACAGTCCTGGTTTTCCAAGATATATGGATTATATTTTATCCATTTCTGCTACCATGCAGAAGATTATGTATTTGGACATTACTTAATAATAGTATTATTCACTTTGTTTCTGGTGCAGTGCATTTTTGACTGTAAAGCACAATAAGACACACATAATTTTTATAATATATTTATAAAGTAGATTAATTAACACAATACAGAATGTTATTGTGAAGGCAGACATTAATTAGTTAAACTTCATTCACAGCCTAACTTTGAGGCTGAAGCACTGGATAGATTTTAACTGATTATGGAAAAGAGGAATGATGTGGGGAGTCCCTTCCTGTAAGATCTACTTTTCAATATCCTTAAGAAAACTGCAGTATGACATTCAAACACTAGAGGGCACCAAACTCTGCATCCAGAGAGTCAGGAAGCCTAGGCTGCCCTAACTGCTCCATAGCATGCTAAGTAATTGACACATGGGGAGGACTTGCTCCTGAGGAGACACCCCTCAGATCACACTGAACAAGGAACAGCTGTGGTGCCTACAGTGGTGACACGACTCAGCGCATCACCCGGTGCGGAGGTCTGTGCGTCACCCCTGGGATACGCGCATCCCCCTACCTGGACTGCATGCGCCAAAGTTCCACACCTTTGACACCTGCACAGTACTTTTTTGAAGACTTTCAGCTTCAGAGGAGACTGCGCAGGCGTCAGAGTTGGTGCCTGTGTAGTACTCTTTCTGAAGCCATTCGGCTGCCGCTCCGCCTCCTGAGTGAGGCCAAATGGCCATGCAGAGGCTCGGACTTCCTCCGCTCTAAGGAAGTCTCCTCTGAAGCTGTTCGGCATGTTCAGTGTGTTTCTGTCTAGTGCACCTCAGCTGGCCGTTCGGGCCAGCTCCAAGGACAAGTGGCAGCTTTTGGCTGCGGCTCCGCCTTGGAGCAGGCCTGAATGGGCGCACTGACACCCGGGGCCTGCCAAAGGACAGTCAAGCTCCTCCTGCACATCACCCCATACGGAGTGCATCACCCAATGCAGCCAACACCAGCTGCACCAGTCTGGTGACGCCACTGGGTGCCTGCCGTATAAGGAGTCCCTGATGAGATGCCAGTACATTCTACAGTGAATACAAGGGGCTTCTTGGAGGGGAGATTTTTGGTCAACACTGCAATTCTTACTCGGGCCTTATCATGGACCCCTATGGGTCTACTCATTACTATACCTGCTCCTGAGGTGGTATATCTCTGAGGAGCTGGAAGAGGGCCTTGGAAACAGGCTTTGGATACATAGTAACTGCTCTGCCCTAGGCAATGCTAAACATGCCCTCAACATGCCTCTCCTGAACTGCCTAGGGCAGAGCATCTAGGACAGAGTAGGTCCACTTCTCTTAGGGCATCCTATGTTGCCTTGCTCTGCCCTAAGCCTTTTCCAGAGTAACTGGGGTGGAGCATCTTGCAGTTGCTCCACCCTAGTGATAGATAGGGCAACCCAAGGGCTCTTATGTGGACAGATTACTTGCTCTGGATTGTGCTGCCAGTCAAAAGGATGATGAGAGAGAGAAGGACTAGCACTTGTTTTCTTTAACCATAGTTACAAAGGAGCCAGTGTTACATTTGCACTAACTCCCAGTAAACTCTCCACATCCAAAAGTAGGAGAAAGGTACAGCTTTATACGAGTAATACCATCTTGAACACAGGTGCACACATGTAGACACACAAACAAGCACACACAAGAAGAAAGCCTTATTCAAACATAAAAATAAAGTTTTTAGCACTTTTTTTCTTCTATATATATCACACCATGATGATAAGATATTTCAGTAAGGGATCTTGTTTCACTTGTAATCTGATCGTCTGGTAGACAGAGATAATTTTGGGAACCCTGCTGTTATTGCTGATTACAGCCTGAGTAAACTGAAATGTTCTGGCTGTTCAAATTATATGCCTTTACTAGCAGAATTACATTGTTGCCAGAGTAGAATTTCAAGAATATTTGTGGGCCCCAGGCATGGCAGAGACTGGGTGACCAGGTGCCAAACCCAAAATTCCCCCCAGCTCCCCAAAATTCCTATCCACCAAGCCAAAATTCCTACCCTGTTAAAAAATGTAGGACAGCCCCCCCAAATGTAGGACAAATGTAGGACATGTTAAAATAAATAAAAAATACTTGTATTGCTTTTCTGTACTTAATTTCAACACTTTTAAAATTGAAAACCTTTTAACGTGCATGCTTCTGACCCAGACATGTAAAACTGCAAAGCAGTTTGCAGCAACACAACCCATGCAAGTGACTTCAACATACATGATTCTGACCCAGACATGTAAGACGCCCTCAAAGCAGTTTGCAGCAACACAACACATGCAAGTGACTTCAACATACATGATTCTGACATACACTCACACACAAGCACATATACATATAGCATGCACTCACAGACCCATGCATGCACTAACACACACACTCCATGCTTGCACACTCATACACACATACCCCATGCATGCATACACACACACATCCCATGCATGCACACTCACACATACACACCACACACGTGCACACTCACACATATGTACACTCACCTTCTGGTGGAGGCCCAGAAGCGGCGCAGCCTGGCTGGGGAGGGAACAGAAATGGTGTGGGAGACCTGGCTGGCTGGCTGGTGATGCTCCAGAGGCAGTGCAGCCGGCTGGAGAGGGGACAGCGCAGCCAGCACAGTGGCCGTGGGACATCTCCCACGCTGTGGACACAGTGTAGGCAGTGGGTACTGGCGGGCACCCCTCTTGTTGGGGGTACCAGAGGGAAATGGGGGCAGCAGCAGGCATCCCTATTTGGCACTGAACACCATCTGCAGCAGGCACCACTGTACAGTGGGCAGCGAGCACCAGCGGGCATCATTGGGCAGTGGGCAGCAGGAACCAGTGGGGCATCAGTGGGCAGCAGACATATCCAGGCAGTGGGCACCACCAGACAATGGTCACCTGTGGGCATCATGCACCCCTATCACGTACCATATAATCTACATTGAAGAATCTCTGACTCATCAACGCCCAGCCCAAATCCCTGGATCTCCTGTCTATCAAAAGCTGTGGCCAAAAAAACTACAAAACAAAAATGCAACAGAAAAAAAGGCAAATGCATGGATTATAATGGAAAGTGAAACTGAGGTCCTGGTGCTCCGTTTCAGATGTGCTCCCTTCCCTCCCCAAGCAGGAAGGCATAGTCAGGACCCCCAGCCTGCCAGGACCCCCAGCCAGTCTCCCAGTTGCTCTGGGAGGGTTCCTTTTAACTGCACACCTCTGGAGGGACTTGCAGGAGTGCCTTCCAGCGCTCTAGCTGGAAGGGGGCAGCTTTAAGGTTACTGTGTGAGTGAGTGAGCGAGAGTGAGTGCATGGCTGCATGCATGCTCTGTGTGTGTGAGAAAGTGAGTGTATACATGCTGTGAGTGCGTGTGTGAGTGAGTGAGTGCATGCTGTGTGTGTGTGTATGTCTGAGCGAAGGCATGGTGTGTGTTTAATATGTTCATTTTTGTGAGTGCATGGTGTATGTGTATGTTGTGTGTGTTTATGTGAGTGCTATGAGTGAGTGCCATATGTGTGCGTGTGAGGGAGTGCATGGTGTGTGTGTGTGTGTGTGTATGTCTGTGAGTATATGGTGTATATGTTTGTGTGTGCATATGTGTGTTGTGGGTGAGTGAATGAGATGAAAGGTGTATGTTTATGTGTGTGTGAGAGAGTGCATGTGGAGATTCAGGACAGTGGGGGGGGGTAAGAGAGGGCTGGAGGTTGGGGACAGAGAGGGAGGGAGAGAGCCTGGGGTTTTGGGGGAGCAGGGTTGGCCATATGTCCTGTTTTTCCAGGACATTCTCTTTTTTAGCATTGTGTCCTAGATTTTGGTTAGCAAGTTTGACGGGGTCCTAGACAGATTCAAAAGTTTGAAAGGGGGTCCTGGCTGAGAATGGGAGTCCTGGGTCGATAAGCCTTCATTACTTTAGCGAGTGAAGGCCCATCTCCAAGATTTTAGCAATTTTAGTCACTAGCGGTGTCACCAGGGTGTCATTTTACTAACAAAAAATATCTTTATATTAAAAACCTATGTGAAACACACTCTCAAGCACTTGACATAAGATTACCAATCACAGAAAATACACAAAATAACAAATACTAAATAAGCTTAACTCTCACCATAGTAAGTTTCCCTTAAGCGCTGATCTCAATTTCATTTATCCAATCCTATTCCATGGGCATGTTTTGTCTTGCATGCTTATTTCTGGGGTGTGTGGGTAGTAGCTTATATGAAAGTACAGTTTATAACATATAGTATAACTTCATAACTATATAAAATGATTAAAAATATGTATGACAGGATCATCAACAGAGATGAACAAGATGAACAGGATGAGATCAACAGAGATGAACACACCATGGCTACATCATTGTGTATATATTACAATACATCTACATATATAAGAACATAAGAAGAGCCTCTGCTGGATCAGGCCAAAGGCCCATCTAGTCCAGTTTCCTGTATCTTACAGCAGCCTATCAGATGCCTCAGGAGCACATAAGTTCTTTGAGAACCAGGTGCCATCTTCTGCATCTGGCATTTTGAGGTTGCCTACATCTATATCCATGCACGCACACACATGCGCACACACACAGAGAGACCCATCATGGCTTGTAACGTGATCGTCCTTTCCTCTAGGTATTTGTCCAATCCCTTCTTAAGGCATTGAGGCTAGATGCTATCACCACATCATATGGAGGGGAGTTCCACAAACTAATTACATGCTGTACAAAGAAATATTTTCTTTTGTCTGTCCTAACTCTCCCAACATTCAATTTTAGGGGATTTCCCCTAGTTGTCTTGTCATGTGAGACAGAAAAGAAGATGTTTCTATCCATCGCTTGCATAATTTTGTATGTCTCAACCATGTCTCCCCTGTGACACCTCTTTTCTAGATTGAAGAGCCCTCAACACTGTAGCCTTTCCTCATACAGGAGTATACCAGACCATCAGTCATTTTAGTCGCTCTCCTCTGAACCGTCTCCATTTACTCTAATTTTTAAATTTTTATGGTGACCAGAACTGGACTCAGTAGTTCAAATGTGGCCTTATATATTTGTGCAAAGGACAAATATATAAATATATTTGGACAAATATATTTGTGCAATGGACAAATATAACGGACTGCAGTTGGTTAAAGACACTGTGCCTATCAATCTGAAAATAGGCAGATCAGTGGCTTGAGATCCGAGTAATACAAAATGGCGTGAGCAGTCAGTGGCTCAGCTTCTGCCAACCTAGCAGATCGAAAGCATGCAAATGCAAGTATATAAATAGTTACCACCTTGGTGGAAAGATAACAGCATTCCATGTGCATATGGGCCACATGTCCATAGAGACATCAAGGGATGAGCACCGCACCCAGAGTCGGTCATGACTAGCAGAGCAATCTGCAACCTTTACCTTTATTATAATATTAAATTCCTTTTCCAATGACCCCAAGCATGAAATTAGCTTTCTTCACTGCTGCTGCACATTGGGTTGACACTTTCCTCGAGCTATCCACTAGCACTCCTAGATCTCTCTTCTGCTCTGTCACAGACAGTTCATATCCCATTAATTTATATGTAAAGTTGGGATTCTTTTGCTGCAATGTGCATAACTTTACATTTGCTTACATTGAAATGCATCTGCTATTTTTTCCTACTCTTCCAGTATGAAGAGATCCCTCTGGAGCTCTTCAGTCTCTCCTGGTCTTCACCGCTCATAGTAGTTTGGTGTCTTCCATGTACTTGGCTATCTTTCTGCTTAACCCTGTCTCTTGGTCATTTATGACCAGGTTGAAAATCACCTAAGACAGACCCCTGGGGCACACCACTTTTCACTTCATTGTGAAAATTGCCCATTGACACCCACTCTGTGTCCTGGCCCTCAACCAGCTCCTAATCCGTGAATAGACCTGCCTTCTAATTCCCCGAATTACCAGTAGTTTTTTTTTCCAGAAATCGTTGGTGAGGTACTGTATCAAAGGCATTCTGAAAGTCCAGATATATTATGTTCACAGGTTCTATAACATAATACAATGAATTCAGCCTCCATGTTCAAAAACTGCATGACATAGACATTCTTAGAAGCAAGAGCAGAAGAGGTTACTGTGGTTCCTTTTGTACCCTGCTTGTGAGCTTCTCAAAGGCATCTGGCTTTCTACTGGGTGAACAGGATGCTGGACTAGATGGATCTTTGGTCTGCATCCAGAGGATGTATGTATGTCATGTTATTATGGCCATTTTCAGCTGCAGTAATGCTTCTAAGAGCACAGTCCTAACCAAGTTTTTCAGATCCAAGGCAATGCAGCTTGGAGGTAAGGGAACAAAGATTCTCCAATTCTGCCATCCAATTGCAGGATGCAGCACATGCCCCATTGACACAGTATGGGAAAATTGATTCCCACAGATTTTCACAATTTCAGTGTGGGAAACTTGGTTAGCATTTGAGCCTTATCTACATTGTACCTACTACCAGTAATATGGCATCAGGTAATCTTAAAGCAGTATTATCTCACATAGGGTGGAATTATTACATATAGATTGGCAGATGATATTTCTCACAAACACGCTCTGACATAGAAGTTAAGAAGAATTGCCCCAGATAAAAGGTACTTGGAGTTAGCTGAGAACTGTTAGAATTGTCCACTCTTTGGGCCAACTCATCCACAAGGTATCAACCACATATTTAGACCACTTCCTCTAAACTATAGCTAAGTGATAGAACATTTTGATAAAGACATTACTTCCTGGCAGAATAGTATCACACTTAAAAAGAAAGTTTCAGTTATATCGGGGGGGAGTTGGGGGAAATGAGAAAGAAAGTTTGACCAATCTAAAGAAAACCTACTTCTGGTATCAGAACCCTATATCCTCTTATCCTGCATTAATCAGTCTCAGGTAGTGAACAATAGACTCCCCTATTCACCAAGAAGATTAAATACAGTCCTGAAGACATGAAAGGCTCTCACTGGAGTTTTAGATTCCTTCTGATCTGGGGAATATTCCAGTCCACTGAAGAAGTAAAAGGTAAGAAAATAAATATTGCACTATCATCCAGTAAAACAGTTCACTTGCTGATGGAGTGCCAGTGGGGAAGCTGGAGCTATCCTGCGCAAAGCAATGGATCACTGAAGAGCTGGCAACCCAGGAAAGCTGGAGGTGGAATGGGGGCTGGGGGTGGATAGAACTGCGGAAGATGGAGTTGAAGGTGGGTTGAAGGTGAGTCAGGGTTGGGATAGGTTTTGTCATAGTAGCTTCTGTTGAGTCAAACCTCCCATCCAGGATGCAGCATGCAATCTATAAACTGGCTCCATGTGAACTCATGCCAACGATTTCGCTGGTGGAGATCCATCGTTCAAGCCTTGGAGGCTTACAAAAAATAAACCTCCAGGTTTCTCCCCATGCAGGATGTACTACAAGCCTTTTTGTGGCTGCAGAGTGGAAGGATAGGATTGGGCTATATGGTGGGATTTAATCTGAGACAGATTGCAATGGAACCTTAAAAGGAGAAGGAACTGGCAGCCATCAGCTGCAGTCATGCTTGGAACACATGCATGGCTGATGAACCCTCACAGGAGGGTGTGCTACCTGTTTTCGTCCAATTCTCAAATCTGTATAAGTAGAGATAAAGCAAATATTACAAAGATACAGAAAGCCTTTGATGACCTCTCCTGATTAACACCCAGGTTAAGGCTTTTATATAGATAGAAGTGTGCAGCTAATTGTCCCAATACTTTGTTTTCTTTACAATATCATATATTGATTTCTTCATCCATTTTATCATCTTCATCAAATGTTTCTAAGAATTTAAACTCTAATACTTGTTTTGTACTTTTTATTCTATTTTATTCTATTTTCTACTTTTTATCCTATTGGAATATTTAGAGTATGCCTTTCCCTTCCAGTTGCCATTACTTCACTCTTACATTGTTTTTACTTTTGAAAAGTGTACGTTTTATCACCAATTCCTCACACATTGTTTCAACTGTCAAACCATGCGTAGAAGGAACATAGGTGGAGGGATTCTGGGACGGTGACACACTAACCCTGCTAATGGTGCAATTGTGAAGCCTGAAATCAGTGACGAATGCTTGATGTGGTAAGAGCTTCACCCCAGTTGTGCCCCAGTCGTGTTATGATGGTCCAGTCATAATGCAACATTGTAGAGAAATGCTGACTTTGTGGAGAGCAGAAATGGAGTTTCAGGATTACAGCAGCAAAAGAGGCAGAACTAGCTCAGTGTGATCCTCGCTTTGAGTTCTTTCTATACATGGATTGAAAGTTTGAACAAGGTTTTGGTGTCAAAGGTCTTATTGCACAGTGCAGGTGGATTGCATGTCAAAGAAAATGCCTCCTGCCTTGAGTTCCATAATAAAAGGGCTGGAGGTCAAGCCAGACCTTACATGTGTCTCTTTTACTCATGGTCTTATTTGCAGCCCATCTTCCAGGATAGCTGCATGTGTGCACATTCTTTTAATGTGCTCCCCCTTCTCCTTTTGCTTTCCCCTTCTTCATCCTAGTAAAAGGTTGTGGCTTCAACAAGGCTGGATTAACCACAGGTTTTGGCCACAGACTATAAAACGAAAGCTTTGCTAAGTGAAAGATGGCCTGTGAGCAACACACTTTCACTTTCTCTTAAACCTGGGCACATTTCTGCTAAGACTTCAGCAGATTCTTTGAAGCTGCTAGTAGATTAGAATCATTATCTGCTTCTTCAACAATGAGTTGTCCTACCTTCTCCTTCCTGCATAAAACAGTCAAGGTGAGGGGTGACGGACTGTAATGATTCACAAGTGAATCATACCACACTTGTGGGATTTTTAAAAAATTCTCAACCACTAATTTCAAAACCATTTAGTGCTTTTAATACTGGTGCCTACGGGTCAACACCAGTCATAACTTCAACTTGTGTTTTTCTTTCCAGATCTAGACTATGTCATGAAGTCTAATCTTTACCTCCTGCATCACAGCTCCATTGACAATTGTCCTCCCACCTGCCATTGCCCCAGGAGGAAAACTGCCAAGGGTTTTTATGGGTCATATTCCCCCTGGGGCATAGGAGGAAAAAATTACAAATATCCTCTGCCTCCCATACTTTGGTATTAATTTTGGATTAGGCACCTGCTGTTTAAAAAATAGAAAAAGAAAGGAAATGCATCATGCATCATGGGAAATCTAGTTTAACATTCATTTGCTGGCTATTTGGACTCTTGAGAGGTGATTCACTCCACTTGACTTTAGGTAAATTTTGTGAACTTGAACATCCCTCTTGAGCAGTGGTTCTCAATTTTCCTAATGCCGTGACCCCTTTAGAAGTTCCTCATGTTGTGGGGACCCCCAACCATAAAATTATTTTCGTTGCTACTTTATAACTGTAATTTTGCTACTGTTATGAATCGTAATGTAAATATCCGATATGCAGGATGTATTTTCATTGTTACAAATGAAATGTGTGTTCTATGCACACATTGAACACAATGGGATTTATTTCAGAGTAGGCATGCATAGGATTGGGCCCTGACGCTGCAATCCTATCCACATTTACATGGGAGTAAAGGCCCCCCTGACTATAATGGGATTTATTTCAGAGTAGGCATGCATAGGATTGTGCCCTGAGGCTGTCAGTCAGCCCCAGTGCGTGCGCAGCTACAGCCGGAGGTCTGGCAAGCCTGACCTGGCCCCCTGCACCAGGGGTCTTTAGGCGACCCCAGGAAAGCTCTAGGCAACCCCCAAAGGGGTCCCAACCCCCACTTTGAGAAACACTGCTCTTGAGGGAGATGCTTCAAGCAGGGGTGTCACTAGGGTTCGTGTCACCTGGTGCAGGAGGTCAGCGCATCACCCCCATGCAATGGGCGGAGCAATACCTGGATGGTGGATATGGCTATGTGTCATTGCTCTGCCTCCATTTGTTTGTATATAGAATATACATGTATATAGAATAAAGATATTTCAAAGTATTTTGTTCCATTACATTTTGCTCTAAATTACGCATCCAATGGTATGTAACATGATGGAATTATTCCTAAAAACCATGATTTTTAGCCATTTTGGTCACTAAATCATTTTATACTGATTTTAATTGTGAAATATTGTGAAATATTGTGAAATTATGAATTTTGATTATAATTTTAGCTTCAATAACCAGTGAAAAGCTACATGGGTCAGACTGACCCTGCCTGTATTTGATGCTATAATTTGATTTTACAGAAAAAATGTAAATTCAAAACATTCATGCTTTTGGATTTATAACTTTTGGATTTATAGCAGGAAAAGTCACATGTTCTTGTCAAATAATAACAATAAATTCCATTAAAAAAAACTCAACACAAACTTCAGGTTGGGTCAGTTTGACCAGTAAGGACTCTAAGGGCAGGCATCTCCAAATCCCAGCCTGGGGGCCAATTGCAGCCCTTGTCAAGCCTCTCTCTGGCCCATGGGCAAGACCTGTAATCTTCCAGAGGCAAGGGGAGCTCTGCTCTCCACACCTCAGGAGGGTATTTTCAAGGCTGAGTAGGCTGCACACAGCTCCTCTAAGACCACTAAGACCTCCACACTGACTCAAGGACCTTCCATACTCCCCATACTTACTGAGTTAGGTTGTCATGTGGAGTTTAAGATTAGCACTACAATTACAGTTAATTCCACACTTTAGACATTTTTAGGGATTTTCTCTGTCTGATGGAAATGTCCAAAAACCAGTTCTTAGTAGGTGCCTCCATCACGGAAAGAACATCCTCCCCAAATTTCATGCTTCTAGGTCTGGTGGTTTTCCTTGGGCCTTGATGGGTCAGTGAGTGAGTTAGTGAGTGAATCAGTCAGTCATGAACTTTTCAGTTTTATATGTATAGATAATATAGTGTTTAAGGGCACAATCTATACCCCAGTTAGGCTGTCATAATTCCTAGTGGGGTCAGTCCAGTGAATAGGCATGCGCCGGCCTCCCCACACTACCATGGATGCTTATGGCAGATGTGTTAAGCTGGCCTAAATTGGTTAGGATTGTGACCTCAGTCAACCACATGAAAACAATATATATGGGATAGACTTTTTTGCATCATTATATAAAGAGGAGTATTTATAAGGTTTGGGAGAGGTATAAAAATCAATTAGGTGAAAGAAACCACTATGGATAGTGGCGGCAGAAGTAATTAAGGCAACATCAGCTTCACGAGGAAAAGATTGGCTACAATACAGGGACCTATTGGAGATGAAGAAAGAGAAAGTAGAACTGAAGAGAAAGGATTTAAGTTATAAATATGATTGATTTAGTTACAGACAGTTAAAAGAGTTATTTGAGAAGAATAGGAGAGCCTATGGTTTTAGAGATGTAAATACAGAATTAGAAACAATGTTGCTTGGAGAAAAGAAAAAACAAATCTCAAAAATTTATAAGCTGCTAAATCAAGAATACACTCTAGATGAATTGGTAAAAGTACAAATGGTTAAATGGGCTATAAATGTGAACAAAGAAATAATGATGTCTTCGTAGGAATTTTTATGGAAGAAATCCTTGAAGATTTCAGTGTGTAATAATATTAATGAAAATTGCTACAAAATGATGTATGGATGGTACTTAACTCCTAAAAAGTTATCAAATATGAACGATAAGTTATCAAACAAATGTTGGAAGTGTAAAGAACAGGAAGGTTCTTTTTATCACATGTGGTGGACATGTAAGAAAGCAAAAACCTTCTGGGCAGAGATACATGAGGAAATGCAGAAAGTATTAGGCTATACTTTAGAGAGAAACCCGGAAACATTCTTAGTAGGATTAAAATTAGAAACAATGAAGGTTAATGACAGAACATTGTTATGGTATCTGGTAATAGCAGCAAGGATGGTATATGTGAGATACTAAAAGAAAGAGAAAATACCAGAAAAAGAAGAATGGGTACAAAAAATGGTTTACATGATGAAAATGGACAAATTGACAAAAAGCATAAAGGAAGAAATGGTAGAGAAATTCCAAATGGATTGGCAAAAGTTCAAAACTTATTTAGAGAAAAAGAAGGATATAAGGAGTTTAGTTTTGCTGTTTGAGAATTAGAAGGAAATATGGTAATGTATTGGCAAAAGGAGAGTTTCTGGAGAAGTCTTAAAATGAGGATATAGAGTTTGGAAATTAAGGCATTGAAGAAATAAGGAATAAGGGATGTAAGAAATATGATGATGTAATATTATGCATTCGACTTCTCTGTCTTTATGTTAAAAATTTTGTGTTAAATCTGTGTTAAATTTTGAAAATTTTGAATAAAATTGTTGTAACCTGAAAACAATATATATGAGGGTTTATTATGGTTTTTAGCTTTTATTTTATGCTAGCCCACATTTGGGGGGGGGTCTTACATTCCAGGGGGCCCTTCTCTTTTCCAGTTATGAAATATGGTCAACCTAGTCCAAATAAACAAACATAAATATGCAAACAAACGTAGATATATAATTTTATATATAGGTCAGACAGTGGGCATCTGACTGCATGTGGGTCTGGATCTGGCCCTCAGGCTCAATCATGCAGCAAATTGCAACTGAAGAGGAATAAGGCTACAATCCAGAGTAACTATGGGAGTACATAAGAGACATTACGTGCACCCGTTGTTACTGCACCACCCAGTGAAAACTTATGGGAAATTCATATTGCAATCCAGAGTAAATTGTTCTTACTCCAGAGCAAGGACTCCCCGTAGTTACTCTGGATTGTGACCTAAGTGGCACATCTGGCTGTGGTGTCCATTTCTTCCACTGAGATAGTGCACACCCTTTGTTATTCCAGGTGATGGTGTCCATTTAGTATTTTGGGTACTGACATGTTTATGGAGGGTATGAGATGAGGGTTGCACATCTGTATAGCCAGCAAGTGGGGAAGAATCATCTGCTCTCCCTGTGTTGCCAGTGAGTAGGGATGAGGTTAAGAGGAGGGACTGGTATTCATCTGAAGATCTACCAGTTGTTTAAAAGAGACACTACTGATCCCAGCAACTATGAATGTTGGTTGTGTCCCTCAATGATTGCAGAGTGAGGGACTTTGTGGCTGTAACTGCCATTCTTATCATCTTTGAAACCTCCCACCCGAAGACTGAACTGGGGAACAGACTGTGAAAAGCTGGGGATTGTTGTTTGTCCTTCTTTACCTTTGTTCACAAAACAAAGTCGGACAAGACTTAACAACCTTTGCTCTGGTGAGAAAGCCCTAAATATGGTGACCCTATAGAATGGAGAACAGTGTGTCTCTACCTTTAACCATTGCGTAGAAGAGGGAATTGAGGCAGGGGCTGCTTTTTAAGCCCTTCTGTGTTGAGCTAAACCTGCCTCAATTCCCTCGTCTGTGCAATGCCAAACTGCTGATTCCAACTGATATGAAAGCAGTATATAAATACTAGATAGATATGGAGGTGGGGCAGCCACTCACTGCACCCCATCATTGCTTTGGGGTTAGTGTCTTGTGCTGTGTTTCCTGAAGGAGATCCACAGGACTGGTACATTCAGGCCTGGTTGAGTTACTGGTTGAATCACAGTTGAGGACTCAAATTGTTACAATGCTTAGCATTATTTTGCAGGCAATCTATTATTAGGGACATATCAGGATGGTATACCGATTCCTAATGAGGATGGAAAACAGAGCAGGGAGTACTGTGGATCCTCAATATAATGGAATAAAAGGAAGAGATTCCATCAGTGATAAAAGTCCATTAAATCCAAAGGCACTGAAGTCAACAGAGATGTGAAAAATGTATATGGCTAATTTTCAATGGAGCTTCAATGTCTGTGAAATCTAAGTGTGTGTAATTGCGGTCCGTTAAACTGAGAGTTCATATTTCTTGATGATTTCTGTCGGAAATCAAATTAGACATGACTGAGCAGAGTCTTGGACTCTAGGAAATGGTAACAGGGCATCTCTCTCTCTCTCTCTCTCTCTCTCTCTCTCTCTCTCTCTCTATATATATATATATATATATATATATACTAGCGAAAGGCGTACCCGCGTTGCGGGAGTAAAATTCCCCCGTATGCCATTCCCCCATAATCATCAACCCCCCATGGATAACTTTCCCCCAGGCGTAACAACCCCCATGCGCAACTTCCCCCATACACATCAACCCCCCCAAGCGCAACTTCACCCATGCACATCAACCCAGCATGCACAAGTTACCCCATGCGCAACTCCCCCCCATGCACATCAACCCCCCATGCACAACTTCCCCCACGCGCATCAACCCCCCATGCACAACTTCCCCATATGCATCAAACCCCATGCACAACTTTCCCCATGCGCAACTTTCCCCATGCGCAACTTTCCCCATGCACAACTTTCCCCATGCGCAACTTTCCCCATGCGCAACTTTCCCCATGCGCAACTTTCCCCATGCACAACTTTCCCCATGCACAACTTCTCCCCATGTGCAACTTCTCCCCATGTGCAACTTCTCCCCATGCGCAACTTTCCCCCATGCGCAACTTCTCCCCATGCGCAACTTCTCCCCATGCGCAACTTTCCTCCCATGCGCAACTTTCCCGGGCGCAACTTTCCCCAGGCGCAACTTCCCCCCATGCGCAACTTCCCCCATGCGCAACTTCCCCCCGTGCGCAACTTTCCTCCATGTGCATCATCCCCATGAGCAACTTCCCCCATGCGCAACTTCCCAGCGCAATTTCCCCTCATGCGCAGCATCCTCGCCAGCGCAACCTCTTCTCACTGACTGACTCATCACCACCCTGCCAAAACCGCTGGGCCTAGAAGTGTGAAATTTGGGGTGGGTGTTCCTTCCGTGACAGAGGGGTGCACTAAGAATTGGTTTTCGGAAATTCCAACCAGAAGGGGGTGAAAAGGGGCGCAACGCATTTTCCTCCCTATACTTTGCATTGAGAATTGCTGACTCAGCAACATTCCTCCCCAACTGCTGGGCCTGAAGCATGGAATTCTGGGAGGGATCCTTCTGTCACCTGAACTCCCACCCAGAACCATCTGGAGAAATTTAACCCTTCAGGGGCTGAAAAGGGGGCAATGTGTTTCTGCCCTATACTTAACATGGGAGACTGAATAACATTCAGCCAATATGGTGCTCAGTGCCTGGTGAACTGGGGGATGTTTTTCGGAGGAAGAGGTTGCATTGGCGAGGATGCTGTGCATGGGGGGAAGTTGCGCATGGAGGAAAGTTGCGCATGGAGGAAAGTTGCGCATGGGAGGATGATGGGCATGGGGGAAGTTGTGCATGGAGGAAGTTTCGCATGGGGGACTGATGCACATGATGAAAGTTGTGCATGGGAGGATGATGCGCATGGAAGGAAAGTTGCACATGGGGGGAAGTTGTGCATGGGGGGAATTTGCGCAGGGGGGAAGTTGCACATGGGGAAAGTTCCGCATGGGAGAAAAGTTGCGCATGGGAGACAAGTTGCACATGGGAGAAAGTTGCGCATGGGGGATGTTGCGCATGGGGGAAGTTGCACATCGGCGGATGATGCGCATGGGGAAAGTTGCGTATGAGGGGATGATGCGCATGGGGGAAGTTGCGCATGGGTGGAAGTTGCGCATGGGGGAAAGTTGCGCGTGGGGAAAAGTTGCGCATGGGGAAAAGTTGCACATGGGGTAAAGTTGCGCATTGGCGGATGATGCGCATGGGGGAAAGTTGCGCATCGGCGGATGATGTGCATGGGGGAAAGTTGTGCATGAGGGGATGTTGCGCATGGGGGGATGATGCGCATGGGGGAAAATTGTGCATGAGGGGATGTTGCACATGGGGGCATGATGCGCATGGAGGGATGATGTGCATGGGGGATGATGCGCATGGGGGGATGATGCGCATGGGGGAAGTGGCACATGGGGTGTTTTTGTGCCATGAGGGGATGGCATAGGGGAAAATGTTACACCCGCAAACGCGGGTTACGGTTTTCGCTAGTGTATATATATATATATAGAGAGAGAGAGCGACACCTCATGTAAAGAACGCCTCACGTAAAGTAAGTTTCACGTAACAAAAAAAATTTCTCTAGGATTCTGTTTCAAGTAAAGAAAGTGCTTCACGTAAAGAAAACATTCGTTGGCAGTTAGGGCAGACGCACTGGCCAGCAACCTGTTTAAAAAGTGTCAGGGCTGCCTAGCGCACCTGCCCATAGTGAAAGCAACACTTCCATGCTGTTCCTCCTGTGGCCAGACATCCGCTGGGCAGAGGGAGAGAAGAGCAGTGGAGAAGAGGGAAGCAGCTCAGGGCCAGCCAGAAGGGAGCAGAGAGAGAGAGAGAGGCTCAGGACGAAGAGAAGGAGAAAGTGGGGAGACACTTGGAAAGTGTCTTGGATTACAGAAGAAAGTGTCTTTGACTGCAGTCTCCTACCCATGTCTTCCCAGAAGTCTACCTCATTGTGTTAAATGGGTCCTACTCCCAGGAAAATGTCTTTAGGATTGCAGCCTTAGTAGACTTCATAGGATCATGCCCATTGAATGCATGTTTTGAATTCAATTACAGTGTTTTGTCATCATTTTTACATCCAGTTAATATTTTTATATAAATATTTTTGGGGTTGTGGAACCAATCATCTGCGTTTCCATTATTTCCTATGGGAAAATCCGCTTCACGTAAAGAAAGTTTCACATAAAGGAACTGCCTCCGGAACGAATTAATTCTGTTACATGAGGTACTACTGTATATATATATATATATATATATATATATATATATATATATATATATATATATAAAAGAGGAATAAGCAAAGAATTTCATACACTCAAAGAAACAGGGAAGAATGAGGTGGCATTTTTTCAAACATAAGTCATAGAATCATAGAATCATAGAGTTGGAAGGGACCTAATAGGTCATCTAGTCCAACCCCCTGCCTGCAGCAGGAAATCCCCCTAGAGCATCCCCGACAGGTGCTCGTCGAGCCTCTGCTTGAAGATCCCCAGTGAGGGAGAGTCCACCACCTCCCTTGGCAATCTGTTCCACTGCTGAACCACCCTCACCGTCAGGAATTTTTTCCGGATATCCAACCGGAATCTCCTCTCTTGCAGTTTGTACCCATTGGTTCTAGTTCTGCTTTCAGAAGCAGCTATGAACAAATGAGCCCCTTCCTCCCTATGACAGCCCTTCAAGTATCTGAAGAGGGCAATCATGTCTCCTCTCAGCCTCCTCTTCTCCAGGCTGAACATCCCAAGTTCCCCCAACCTTTCCTTGTAGGGTTTCCCTTCCATCCCACTGATCATTCTTGTCGCTCTCCTCTGGACCTCCTCCAGCTTGGCTGCATCTTTCCTAAAGTGAGGTGCCCAGAACTGAACACAGTACTCAAGGTGAGGTCTGACCAATGCTGAATAAAGAGGAACTAGAACTTCCTGCGACTTGGAAGCTACAGACCTCTTAATGCAACCTAAAATGGCATTTGCCTTCTTTGCAGACACATCACACTGCTGACTCATGTTCAGGTTGTGATCCACGGCGACGCCAAGATCCCGCTCACATGTTGTGCTGCCAAGCCAAGTATCCCCCATTTTATACCTGTATTTTTGGTTTTTATTGCCCAAGTGCAGAACTTTGCACTTCTCCCTGTTGAAATTCATTCTATTTGTTACAGCCCAGGATTCTAGTTTATCCAGATCCTCCTGGAGGTTTCTCCTGTCTTCTGTTGTGTTTGCTACTCCTCCCAGTTTGGTGTCATCTGCAAATTTGATCAGGCTCCCCTTCCTCTAAGTCATTAATGAAAATGTTAAAGAGAACCGGTCCCAAGACAGAGCCTTGGGGTACCCCACTTGAAACCGACCTCCAGGTTGACACAGAACCATTTACTAAAACCCTTTGAGTACGGCCATCAAGCCAGTTGCGGATCCACCTAACGATTGCCCTGTCTAGCCCATATTTTTCCAACTTCCTAATTAAAATGTCATGTGGGACTTTGTCAAATGCTTTGCTGAAGTCAAGATAAATGACATCCACAGCATTGCCACTGTCCAGTAAGCTTGTAACCTGATCAAAAAAGGAGATCAGATTTGTCTGGCAAGATTTATTCTTGGTAAATCCATGCTGGGTTAGTTTGATCACCGAGTACTTGTCTAGATGTGCACAAATTGTGTGTTTTATGATTTGCTCTAATATCTTGCCTGGGATTGAAGTCAAACTGACCTGTCTATAATTTCCCGGGTCTTCTTTTTTCCCCTTTTAAAAGATTGGGACTACATTTGCCCTCTTCCAGTCCAGTGGCACTTCTCCACTCCTCAAGGATTTCTCAAAGATGATCGACAGGTTCTGCAAGGACATCTGCGAGTTCCTTAAGAACTCGAGGATGCAGCTCATCTGGTCCAAATGACTTGAATTCATTTAGGCCAGTTAAATGGTTTCGAATCAGTTCTCTGTCAATCTTAATCTGCTGTTCTGCACCATCCATGTTTTCATTACCTCTTTGGGGATGCAAGCACATCCCCGCATCAGCCAATGATCCCACACCCCCATTTGCACAGCCCTCCTTCCGAGAATAGACGGACGCAAAGTAGGAGTTGAGCAGCTCTGCCTTCCCCTGGTTTCCAGACACCTGTTGTCCATCTTTGTCTAGGAGCAGCCCCACCCCCTCGTCTCTCCTCCTGTTCCTTTGGGCATATCTAAAGAAGCTCTTTTTGTTATCCTTGACTCCCCTGGCCAGCCTCAGCTCATACTGAGCTTTAGCATTCCTGACCCCCTCCCTACAAGACCGGGCTATCTGCCTGTACTCCTCCCTGGTGATCTTTCCAGTCTTCCACTCCCTATACTTCTCTTTCTTTAACTTCAGCTGATCCCCAAGTTGCTCCTGCAGCCAACCTGGTTTTTTCAGGTTTTTTCCCCCTTTCTTTTTCATGGGAATTGTTTCTGACTGTGCTTGTAGAAGCTGCCTCTTAAGGAGCTCCCACCCATCTTGGGCCCCTTTCCCCATTAGATCATCAACCCATGGGATCCCACCTATGACTCCTCTAAGCCTGTTGAAATCAGCTTTCCTGAAATCCAATGTATACGTTTCACTCTGCACTCTTTTTATTTCCCACATTATTCTAAATTCCAGCAGCTCATGATGCTTTCCCCTAAAGTTCCTGCCATGTTGACCTGGTCAATCAGTTCATCACAATTAGTTAAGATCAGGTCAAGGATGGCCCCTCCCCTTGTTGCTTCCTCCACCTTTTGGACCATGAAGTTATCTTCCAGGCCCTCAGGAATCTACCGGAGCTTCCATGTTTGGCTGAGTTTGTCTCCCAGCAAATATCTGGATAGTTAAAGTCCCCCATTACTACTACCTCATATTTCCTTGCAACGCCTGCCAGTTGCTCCAAGAAGACATCGTCTACTCCTTCTCCTTGGCCTGGCGGTCTATAGTAGACGCCCACCACAATGCTTTGTTTCTTGTTTTTCCCCCTAACCTTTACCCAAACACGCTCCACAGGGATATCCGGACCAGTTTCCTGGATTTCAGAGCAGGTATATACGTTCTTGACATATAATGCTACTCCGCCTCCCCTTTTGCCACTTCTGTTCCTCCGGGACAGCTGATAGCCTTCCAATTCTGCATTCCAGTCATGGGAATCATCCCACCAAGTTTCAGTTATTCCTATCAAATCAAATTTCCCTTCACTTGCTAAAAGTTCCAGCTCATCTTGTTTATTTCCCAGGCTCTGTGCATTTGTGTAAATGCAACGTAAGCCCTGGAGGTTGCAACTCAATGCATTTCCCTCCTTTTTTGTAAGGCCAGGCCCCTCTAAAGATTTTTGACTTAAAGACATGCCCTGGCAATTTCCATCCAGAACATTTTCCTTATTCCTAGGTTCCCTTTGGACGTAACCCACCCCCTTCTTATTTAATTTAAAGCCCTCCTGATAAGGTTGGCCATCTCTCGTCTGAAGACACTCTTCCCCCAACCCGTAAGATGTAGTCCATCCTTTGCTAGGAGTCCTTCCTCGAGGAAGTTCATCCTGTGATCCCAGAATCCAAAACCTTCTCGATGACACCATTTTCGAAGCCAGCTATTGACCTGGAAAATCTTGCCCTCTCTCTGAGGACCTTTGCCGATTACTGGGAGGATGGATGAGAATACCACTTGGGTATCCCCCAGACCCTTAATCTTCCTCCCCAGAGCTTCATAATCCCCAATTATCTTTTGGAAAGTTTCCCGAGCAGTATCGTTTGTTCCTACATGGATGAGTATGAATGGGTGGCAATCAGCAGGAGTGATCATCCTCGGTAGCCTCTCCGTGATATCCCGTATCCTGGCACCAGGGAGGCAGCACACCTCACGGGAAAACGGGTCTGGTCGGCATACAGCTTCCATGCCCCTCAGGAGAGAATCTCTAATCACCACCACCCTCCTCCGTGTTCTCCTTCTGTGTCGAGATTCCCCCACACTAACTGGTTTTGGCTGCTGTCTATGAGGGGGATCTGTAGGCATGCCAGTATGGGCAATGCCAGGATCCGGTGTAAGTGTGCTAGCAAGAGGAACTTCTGCCAGCATGGTGGAATCTGAGAGACTCTGGAAACGGTTGTATAGCTCCAGTGGTTCTCGACTGCTCCTGCCCTTTTTTCTCCTGACTGTCATGTGTCTCCACGAAGAGACATCGTTGCTGGGGTTCCCGCTGGTGTCATCCCTCTGCAGAAGTTCCGTGTGTGTTGCATCGAGGAACTCCTCAGATGTCTTAATTTGACGAAGGGTGGTAACTTCACCCTCCAATGCTGCCACCTTCTCCTCCAACAGTGCAACCAGTTTGCACTTTCAGCATCGATAATCCCCGGGGTCCTTGGGCAAGAAGACAAACATGGCACACGTGGTGCATGCCACTACAACTGCACCCTGCCCTTCCATCTCCTGTAAACTTCACAAGTCCTCCTTACTCACAGGCTCCGGTCCACAGGATCGTGCCTCAGACTTGATGCTGCCCTACAAAGCTCCTCTCACCAGGCAACCAGCCAATGAATAGCTAGCAGCAATCAAACCCCCCCCCCCAGCTAAGAAGCTCCTCCTCCACTCACCTGGGACACTGAGCTCCTTCTCAGCTCTCCACAAAAAGGCAATGAAAAAAAACCCTTTTTATAAGTAAAAAAGGAAAAAAAAGGAAGAAAAATCCTACCAGTGAGTAGGCCCCAGAAAAGCCTAGAATCTCCCTCCTCCAAGCATCCAGCAGATACAACACTTGGGCAAAGAAAAAAAACCCTTTTTATAAGTTTAATGATACAAACCATACAGCATTTGTTGCCAAACTGACACAAAACCAGGCAGGAGATTTTGGAAAGGTTTCACTTTGTCAGTAGTGGCCAGGGTTCTTTTAGGTCACAGAGGCTGCAGTAAGTCTTAACAATAATGGGTTCACTTTGTACATTTGTCCAGGTGGCCAGGTCTCTTTTAAGTCACAGAGGCTGCAGTAAGTCTTAATAGGAATGGCTTCACTTTGTACATTTGTCTGGGTGGCCAGGTTTCTTTTAGGTCACAGAGGCAGAAGTCTTAATAGGAATGGGTTCACTTTGTTTTTCCCCAAACAGAAGACTTGCTCTAGGGAGGGTAAGTGTGGGCAGTTTGGCTTCTGGAGCTGGCCCTGTACTGATGGGTGCTGCAGAGGGACTACTTCAGCCCTTGTTCTCTCCCTGAGGTTGGGGTTCTCACTCATCAGCTCCAGATTGGGGTCAAGGAGCTGCTGCCACTGGGTTTGTCCTTATTGTCAGAAAATCAGTAGGAGTGGAATTTGGGGTGCCCATTTAGTGGCCTCAACTTTCCTCTCCATGGTACCTCCTCTGGGAGAGCCATGAGCCAGGGACAGGCAGGGGAAAGGTCATGAGACGTACTATTTTTTGTAGTGTGCACAGCCATGTACACATATCTACTACCTTTTTTATGTGCAAAGACATGTACTGTTGCAGAACTTCCTGCTTCCCTCCTCCTCCTTGACAATGACTCAAACCAGAACCAGGAAATTTGCAAAGAGTTAGCAGTTTATTAGCTAATGATACCAGACAGATCCATCATGGAATCTTTCTCAAAGGTCTGGAACCCTTCTTCTAGGAAGTCCCAGATTCTTATAACCCAAATTACATCACAGTGACTCAAGTCCAATTCTACATTCTCATACGTTCATAGGTACACATGATCCTATTTACCAATCATAATACTGAACATTTCCACCAACCATAAGCATTACCATTACATCAGTTCATTCCTGATTTGTTCTTTAATTCTTATACCACTTTGCCAATACCAAGAAGTAGTAATCAGATTGTTCTATCTGACTGTTGCAATCTATTGAATACTCGTTGTGTGGTTCTATTCAGGCTTCAAGGCCTACTCGCTTCATGTTGCCAACTAGAGTTGCTAACAAATGTTGCTCTTCTGTTCTCATGCGCTTCTGCTTTTTGCTGACTGGTAATCTTATTCCATTTCTATGAGGCCTTGGCCTTCTATGTGTTAGCTAAGTATTGCTGAGTTAGACTTTGGTTAATGCTTTGTAAGTATTGATTAGTATTGATTTCTGTTACAGTACACATGGCCAAAGCTTACATGTCTGGGGATCCTCCAATCTTTGTTTGTAATGCACACACACCACAGACTGTCACCATGAGAAAAAAGGAGATGGGCCATCCTGTTCCAATGATATAGGGGTGCAATCCTAACCAACTTTGTTCAATGCAGCTCACTCATCTCTCCATTACTGCAGTGGCGTAGGGAGGCTTCTGCCTCTCTGCACTGGCCTAACCACCCCAGGAGTGGTGCAAAATTGCTTTTAAGCCCTTTTGAGGCTGTCCTTTTCTTGTAAAGATCCAGATCTGGGCTGGCCAAAAGGAGAGGATGCGGGTATATCAGGGTATTAGCAGCTATGCTCGGTCATGTATCCCAACCACTAACACCCCTTGGCAATATCCATCTGAGCAGAAGTTCCTACTTAGGGCATTCATCTATTCAGGACCAAAGATTCCTCCTTACCTACAAAGGTCAGGTTTCCATGATTCTCCAGCATGACATCCTCATAAAGACACCTCTGGGTTGGACTCAGCAGCACCCCATTCTTCACTGCTGAAATGCAGGGCGATCTCCACAAATGAAATTGGGCGCTGGAGGAAAAAAGAGAAAGTCCCTCTTAGGAAGTCAGCCAAGGTCACCTCCGCAGGCCATGGGAGAAGAGGAAGATCTGCCCATGAGAAAGAGGTGGGAAATATCCCCCTTAAACTACACAGGGAGCCTCCAACCCCAACATGCACACATAGTAGAGTCAAGGAAAGCAGGTAGAAGGCGATGAAAAGAAGGAGATGGTGGGGTACAGGGAAAGGGGGAGGTCAGGGGATAGTAGGAAGGAATCCAGTGTAGTGCTAACAGTCCAGACTGAGGCTGGGAATGTTACAGGAGAGAAGTCCAAGCTGTTCCCTGCAGATGCCCCTTACCTGGCCTGGATAAGTGGCAGCCATGCCTATCCTGCATAAGGTTTGGATCCTTCGCTCTCTTTCTCTGCTCTGTCAGGGAGAAAAAGGACACAGCATGAGAATTATAAACTTCACATACCTGATCCATGTATAGCTGAATTCCTATCCGCTTGTTGAGGAGATGTTTGCAGAATTGACGGGCAAAGGCAGGATGGAAATAGGAGAGGCTGCCTTGGCTGGGAAGAGCTTTGAGGGAAGAGTTTTTCTTCTCCTCATGATCTCTGGGGGTTTCAAGCAATCATCCTGAGTCCTGACTGGGAGGATGTTAACAATGCATCTGAAACACCAAACAACTTTTTGACTTCAAAATATCAAAATAAAAAACAAAATACCACATGTTTTGCTAAGGTATTTTCCAGAACTTAAAACAGATTTCATTTCCAGTTAGAAATAATGCTGTGGGTGCCTCTGTTGACACTATCTCATCTGTATCATCTTCCTCTGTATCAGTACCTGGAACATTTTAAAACCAATTATAATTTACCTTTGGAATAAACAAACATATAACATCACAATTTGCTATTTTAATCAGGAAACCTTGGGAGAAAAAAATCACCCCAGAGCATATCCTACTTTTGAAAATAGATGGTTGATATATCTTAGATGTCTGGGGGTGTTTGCTGGACATTGCTGGGGGCATAAAAACAGGTTCCCCTCATAAATGGGGCTCCCTAAGAGCCTCGACTGGGCTTCTCTGGGTGCCAGTCCAACTCTGGGCTTTCTCTACTGGTGCAGCAGGAGGCCAAAGCAGAGCCAACTCCTCCTGCCACCACTGTCCTCCTCTTGGACAGCAAAGCCAACCACCTCAGGTGTCTGTAGTGGAGGAGGAAGAACATCCCTCAGATGCAAGTCCAACCCAGGGTTGACTTCCCTGGTGCAGCAGAAGAGTCCAGCAGGCCCTTCTTCTCCTGGGCTTCCCTGGTGCAGCTTCTGCAAGAACTGCAGAGCCTCAGCTCCGGTTCCAGGATCAAGAACTAGCCCTTTCCGTGTCCAGCTGTACTGCCTTGGCTCACCTTCTCCCAGGCCTTCCCTCTCTCTCTGGGCTCTGAACTTCTCATTCCCTCCTGGCTCCAGCCCCCCAGCAAGGCCTCCTCCTCCCTTTGCAGGTCACAGCATGGAATGCAATTCCCCCGCCCAGAATCCCCTTTGCACTTCATTCGAGGGGGTTTTCTCTGTAGGAGGGAGGAAGGGTGCTCATAACTGATTGGGTTGCCCTTCCCCCACGTCAGCAGGCTGGACGAAACTTTCTCCCTCTAGGGGGAAGGCACCCACTGGTCCCAGTTCCGTCCGACCTCTGGCAGAGCAAGACATGTTCTGGAGCGCTCTGCTCCACTTTCTCTCTCTCTTCCACTTTCTCTTTCACTTTCTCCTTTTCTCTCTCTCTTCCTCCTCCTCCTTCTCCTGCCTTTCTCTCCACTCCTGGCTCCAGCACAGCAGCATCAGGAGGGGGACCGCTCCAGTTGTGGGCACCGGGAGGCATTCCCTCTGGCCCTTTAAGAGCCCCTGCGGGGGGAGAGCCCTGAGGCAACTGCGCTTCGCACGGGTGAGGCCAGTCGGCCTCGAGGAGGAGGGGGCACGAAGGGCTGCGGGGAGCGGAGGAGCGCAGCCTGCAACAGCAAGCGCCCCCGGCCCCACTTGGAGAGCGCCAGACGGCGCGAGGACTGAGCACGGGAGCTGGAGGAGCGCTGCCTGCACCAGCAAGCGCCCCCGGCCCCGCCAGAAGAGCGCTCGGCGGCGCTGAGGCTCAGCGTGGGAACCAGAGGAGCGCAGCCTGCGACAGCAAGCGCCCCCGGTCCCACTCAGAAACCGCTGGGAAGGCACGGAGGAGGTGCGGAGGAGTGCGTCCTCAGAGGGAGCGTCCCCGCATCCACCAGCACAGCAGCGCTGGCTCACAGCAGGCTCCAGGCCCAGGCTTTCCTGGGCTATCTTCCTGAGGAGCCCTGCAGTGCTGCTGTGAGAAGGCTACAGGCGCCCCGTTGCAGTGGTTTGGCGCGCCCGGGAACAGAGGCTTCAGAAGTTTCCCGCGTCGGCATCGTCTTGTCTGGGTCCAGGCAGCCATCTTGTTCAGGTATGGCCGGATCGGGCCCTGTTAAAGGGGGAGACTCCAAGGGTGGGGCTTAAGGGCAGGAGTCAGAGCCCAATTGCCCTCGCCTCTTCCTCACTGTCCAAATTAATGAAGGAGACAATGGAGAAATTATTTGAGAAGTTCCATCATCTTTTGGGGGCCCCCCAAGGCCAGTTGGGTCACATTGGGCCTGGCAAGGCCAAGCGTAAATGGTCTCCTTGGCCCTCCCCACGTGACCGTTCCCCGTGTTCTGAGGTGGACTCTGAGGAGTCAGAGCCAGAGGCCAGGGGTTCAAAGCGGGCCAAGGGCTTTGAGGCCCGCCTTTCCATTGACCCAGGGGATGATTTAGAATCACAGTCCTCCAGTTCAGAACGGGAAGAAGGGGAATTATCTGGGGATGATGCGGAGGCAATTCCCTCCCTTAGTAAAGTGGATTTGTTATGCCCCCGGAGCTCTACCCAAGGGTGCTACCAAAGTCTGCTGCAGCCATGGATCTCACTGTCACCCCCGGCACCTCAAGGCCTAACGATCCATCCTCCCGGGCTAAGTCCTTTCGTCAGGGCCCAGCTAAGCCCTTTGTGGTGCCCTTCCCAGAGCAACTGGAAAGGGTCTTTTCTTCAGAATGGGAACATCCTATGTCCTCTAGGCATAATGCCCACCTTCTGGACAAACGTTATACACTTCCAGAGTCCTTGATGACTAGGATCAAAGTCCCGGTGGTGGATGGCCCGGTGGTATCTCTGTGTTCTCCTGCCTTGCTGCCCTCTGAGGGGGAGTCGGGCCCCAAGGAGTCTTGTGACAGGCGCATTGATACTGCACTGAAGCGTAACTTTGAGGCTTCTTCCCAAGGTTTTAGGGCTTCATTTGCTAATTCAATATTTTCTAGAGCTGCCTACAAGTCCATTCCCGGCAAATTCAGGTCATCCTTAAAGAAGATTGCCTTAGCCTCAGCAGCTTCAGCTGACTGTGCTTTTGACTCACTGGAGCTTTCTGCTCGGGCTATGGCCACTGGGGTAGTCGCCCATAGGAATGTCTGGCTACGCCACTGGCGTGGGGACTCGGGTTCTGCTGCCAGATTGGTGGCAGCTCCCTTTAAGGGCGAGAAGCTCTTCGGAGACGCCCTTGAACCTCTCCTGGTAGAGGATAAGGACAAAAGAAAGGTCCTGGTGACATCTAAGAAGGATGCTCCTAAAAAGAGCCATTCCATTCGACCTTCAGGGTTTCGTCCCCAGGAGGGTTGGAAGCGTGCCAAACCCAAGTGGGATAAGGGCAAGGCTGCATATAAGCCAAAGTCTGGACCATCTAGTAGTTCCCAGGGTTCCAAGCCCCCCAAGGAGCAGTGTGCCACCTGACTGTCACACAGGCCCCTCCCCACTCCAGTCGGGGCCAGGCTATTACATTTTGCGGAGAACTGGGTTTCGATGACCACGGACTCTTGGGCACTTCAGGTAGTCCACAGAGGTTACTTTCTGGAGTTCCTGAGCTTTCCCAGAGATCGCTTTTGGCCAGTGCCCCGCTCAAAGGATCCTCAGTGTCACCATCTACGGATGGAGGCCATCCGACACCTCCTGCAGATAAGAGCAATCAAGCCGGTTCTGGTCAACCAGAGGGGCACCGGGGTGTATTCTGTGTTCTTTCTGGTCCCCAAGCGGAATGGCGATTGGCGAGCCATTCTGGACCTAAAGTGGTTGAACAGGTTTCTGTGCAAAAGGAAATTCAAAATGGAAACCTGGAGGTCCATTGTGGCCTCCTTACAACAAGGGGACTGGTTGGCTTCTGTGGATCTCACAGAGGCTTACCTTCATGTACCGATCAGGAAAGAGCACAGAAGATACCTCAGGTTCTGTTATGGAGGGCAACACTTCCAGTACAGGGCCATGCCCTTTGGGTTGACGGCAGCACCATGGGTTTTCACCAAGCTGGTGGTGACCCTGGTGGCCCATCTGCGGTGTCAAGGGGTGGCCCTCCATCCGTACCTGGACGATTTGCTGATCCGATCATACTCTCGAGAGAAGGCCTTGCAGGACATCCAGCTGACCCTTTCCTGTCTTCAGTCTATGGGGTTCCTGGTCAATCAGGAGAAGAGCAGTCTCAACCCCACTCAGAAACTGGTCCACCTGGGGATCTTGATAGACACCCAGCTGTTCCAAATTTCGCTCTCACAAGATTGTCAACAGTCTCTGACCCATGCCTTACAGCAGGCAGTACAGGTAACTCAGTTGGATCTTATGCAACTGGCCAAAATCCTTGGGCTTATGGTTTCGTGCCAGGACCTGGTTCCCTGGTCGTGATTTCATCTGCGACCACTTCAGGGCCTACTTCGTCCACACCTCAGATGGATAGAGAGACGGAAACACCTCCCGGTCCTCCTCTCCAAGAGCTTTCTCGAGAGTCTCAACTGGTGGTTAGCTCCCAACCGGTTCTCTACAGGGGTCAGCCTAGTACTTCCCAGGAGAATGGTATTGACTACAGATGCGTCCCTGGTTGGATGGGGGGCACATCTGGAAGGACAGATGGCACTAGGACTTTGGTCTCATCAGGAGCTCAAACGCAGTATAAACTGGCTGGAACTCAGGGCAATTCGCCTGGCCTTGCAGTTCTTCACTCAAGCTTTGCGGTCCACACATGTCTTGGTTCGGACAGACAATATGATGGCCAAGGCATACGTGAATCGTCAAGGGGGGACACATTCCAAATATCTCATGGAGGAGGCCACCCTACTCTTTCAGTGGGCAGAGGTCCACCTACTGTCTCTAAAAGCGGAGCACCTGGCAGGGAAGGTGAATGTGACAGCCGACTGGCTGAGTCGACAGCAACTGAACGATTCAGAGTGGCAACTTCACCCGGAAGTCTTCAGATCCTTGACTCGCAGGTGGGTGACTCCGATCATGGATCTGTTTGCTTCCAGAAGCAATGCCTTGCTCCCCAAGTTCCTGACCCGGCTCCCGACGGAAGGGGCAGAGGGGCTGGATGCATTGCAATATCAGTAGCCAGTCAGCCTCCTGTACGCCTTCCCTCCGATTCAGCTCCTTCAACTAGTGCTGCAGAGGATTATCCTGCTAAAGGCCGAGGTAATCCTCATTGCTCCAAATTGGCCTAGAAGACCTTGGTTTCCCGACCTTCTACAGTTAAGTGTAGAAAGGGCGTGGACACTGCCAGACAGAGAGGACCTTCTGTGTCAGGGCCCAGTTCATCATCCCAGGCCACAGATGTTCCAGCTGACAGCATGGAGATTGAGCGGCAAGCTCTCTCCAGAAAGGGGTACTCTGATAGAGTAGTGGATACCTTAATAGCCTCCAAAAGATCCTCTACGTTCAAACTCTATGGGGCCACCTGGAAGAAATTTAGAACCTGGTGTTTGCAAAAAGGTGTCTCCCCCTTACGGCCCAAGACTATTCATATCCTGGGGTTCTTACAAGATGGTGCGGATATGGGTCTTAGCACCAGTACGCTGAACAGACAGGTAGCGGCCTTGGGTAGCACCCTGGGGGCGTATGGGGGTAAAAGACCTACAGACCACCCTCATATCAAGCGTTTTCTGAAGGGGGTGGCCAACATTAAACTGCCTCCGGTGCATAGGTTCCCCTCGTGGGACCTTCACTTGGTACTGAATGCCCTGATGCATGCCCCCTTTGAACCTCTGTCAACCATTGACCTCAAGCATCTAACCTTTAAGACTCTCTTTTTAGTTGCAGTGACATCGGCAAGAAGAATTTCAGAGCTCGGGGCTCTATCGACTAACCCGAACCTCTGTGTGTTTCAACGGGATAAGGTGGTATTAAGACCAGGCCCATCGTTCATCCCGAAGATCAACACTAGGTTCCATAGAGCACAGGACTTGGTATTGCCATCTCTTATGTCCCAAGCCTTCTTGCCCGACTGAACAGGGATAGCATAGGTTGGATGTGCGTAGATCTCTAAAGTATTATTTGGAAAGAACCACGCAAATGAGAAAAATGGACTGTTTATTTATTTTGTTCCAGGGTACGAATGTGGGTAAGCGTGCCTTTCATAGTACTCTGGCGAACTGGTTCAAAGGGGCTATCCGTTTGGCGTACTCATCCACAGGGAAGACTCCCCCATCCGGTATTACTGCCCATTCGGCAAGAAGTGCGGCAACCTCGGCAGCGTTCAAGGGATTTGCTTCCTTGGAGGACATTTGCAAGGCGGCAACGTGGGCTAGTCCGTCTACGTTCACCAAACACTATAAAATAGATTTGGCGGCCTCAGCGGACGCCGCCTTTGGGCAGAGGGTCCTTCCAAAAGTCGTGTCAGTCTAGGGCCTTGCAATCCTCCCACCCTATTGTGCATGAGTACGGCTCTGGAATATCCCAATCAGTTATGAGCACCCTTCCTCCCTCCTACAGAGAAAACAGGAGTTCTTACTGTGGGCTCCTGTTCTGGGAGGAGGGAGGAAGAGTGCTCAACCCACCTCGATGGATTGGGCTGCGGCCCTGACTGGGGTGGTCACCACCGGTGATTATGTGTTGGGGTCAGGGTGGGGCCTTCTTGTTTTCCCTTTCCTCTGACCTGTTCCTTGTTCACTCTTTGACAAGTTACTAAGTTGTTAAATGAATTGGATGCTGTTTAATACTTATGATTAGTCCTCAGTTGGTTTTTCTCCATGTCTGAGGACGACTGCTGGAAGGTACTCCTCTTCTCGGGCAAGTTTAAAGGGAAAGGAAGGTTAGTTTGCATGAAACCTTGCAAGGACCCGTATTTACGCCACTGACTATAATGCGCACCCTGATTTTGGAGACTTGAGTTCGGCTGAAAAAGGTGAGCGTTATATTTGAGGAAATACAGTATTTAACCAATCAGAGGCCAGATTAACACATGCCTGGTAAGTGACACAGAACAAGAGAAAGTTTCTCTTCTAATACAAACCACCCCCAAATCTGCAATCATTAATCAATCAATCATCTATCTATCTATCTATCTATCTATCTATCTATCTATCTATCTATCTATCTATCTATCTATCTATCGTAATTCCCGCTTGCACTTTTCCCCCCCAAAACAATGGGGAGAAATGTTGGTGCGTCTCTTAAAGTGATGGTCCTTTTAACACTCAATTATCCACTCTGCAGGATGCCTGCAGTTTGAAGAGAAATGTTTGCCTGGTTGCCATAGAGGTTAATCCCTGACTGCATAGAAGTTAAATAGCCTTTTAACCCTCTCAGTTCAGGTTTCTCTGGCTCTGAACAACCTTTAAAGCCCTTTAAAGTGTAGAAATTAAGTGCAGGAAAACAAAGTGCTTCTTAAAGCCCTTTAAAAGTGTAGAAATTAAGTGCAGGAAAACAATGAGTATTTCTCCTTTATTTTAATTGGTCTCCCCTTCCAACTACCCACTGCACCCACTAGTCCCAGCCATCCCCACCAGTCACCCCTAAATGCTCCCCCCAGAAACCCTCTACTTACTAGTTTCCCCTCCCTCCAATAACCCCCAGAAGCCACCCCCACATGCACACACTCCCCCTTCCCCAAGAGAATGAAAATATACACATATATAATATGAAATATATATAATACACACACTCACACACACACATATGTATGTGTGAGTGTGTATTTTATATGTATTATATATATATTATATTTGTTTGTGTGTGTGTATGTGTGTGCGTGTGTATCTCATAGAATCTAGATTGGCAGGCACCCAGGCTTAAGCCAATCCAGGATTGACTTGGCCTGCACAGAGTGTCCATCTGTCCCCCTTTTCCCCAGGACATGTGCTCTTTTTCAGCCTTTGGGCACAATCCTTTCCAGGTCTACTCAGAAGTAAGTGGTATTTGATTCAGAGAAGCCACCAGGGGATTTATTCTTTTTTCAACCACTATGCTCTCTTTCAACCCTGGAGTTCATGACAGTGGTGATGGTTCTAAATACAGTACATGGTAATTTATGGTACATGTTAATTGTATTTCTATGGTTGAATGTTTACACAGCTGAATGTATTATTATTAAATTTATTTATTATTTATTTATTTAATTTATATCCCGCCTTTCCTCACCTGCAAGAGGGAGTTCAAAGTGGCTAACATCAATCATAATAAAACACCATTAAAATGAACATAAATAGAGATTAAAAGATAATTAAAATACAATTAAAATACAATTAGATTTTAAAAACTAAGAACAATTTAAACAATTAAAAAATGTTAAAGAAGGTTCTTAATACCACTGTTGACTTTACATGGTTGAAATATTAATTCTGCTACATTTTATTAAATATATTAGTACACCGTTTGGTTCAGATTTTTTTTTTGTTTTTCTCCTCTAAATTTTGGTGCGTCTCATGGTCCAGTGCGTCTCATGGTCCGGGAAATACGGTATCTATCTATCTGTCTGTCTGTCTGTCTGTCTGTCTGTCTGTCTAGAACCATCTTACCACATTTACAAACATGAAGCAGAAGCACAAGGTCTGCCAGCGAAGGACACAGTGTCAGACCCTCTGAATCTCACGTTCTCTGGCTACTATCAAGTGATACAGCTGGCAAAAGGGATGGTCAAGGATTAGATGATCAGCAGTTCCCAAATCCTATTCCCCTGGCTCAGTCCAAGCCCACATTTCCTGACTATGTCAGTAAAACAGCTGGTGTTGATCTGAGGAATCCCATAAAGGTCAAGGCAGCCAACAGAGAGTTTTCTTATCTCTCCAAGCCTGATAGTTCAGCTGCCAGTGTACGGAACCCACGTGGCACTCCTGGGCACCAGCAGGGCCACAAATTTAGGCTCCAGACTAAACTTGTTCCAAATCCTCTCCCTCAGCCATAGATCTTTATTGAACAAGTGACAACCAAACTCTGCTAATTCCAATGTTAACACTCCTCAGCTGCAGAACGTTTTCTGGGGGTTCCGCCAGTTCTCAGCACCGGCACCTTTTCCCCCCTGCCCTCCCCCCATCATAAAATCAATAATTAGTCATATGGGGATGACCTTTGGTGTGTAAGGCAACTTTTTCCGAGAAAAAGGCACTGCACAGCTATATAGAGTTTCACTCTTGAGTGGATTATCTGGTGCTACTTCTCTATGTATATATTAAGTGCTTATGAACTGATTTAAAGAAAACTTTCTGTATGTTGGAATTGATGAATTCATTCACAATTTCTGTCACTAGTATATTCATTTATGTAAATTTATTCATATTTGAAATGTAAATCAGTTCTTTATTTTCTACTGGCCCTCCTTCCAAATGATTTATAGACTGCTGATCTAGAGGCATCTGCTGGCCACTGTAACAATCAAAATGCTTTTCTAGATGTACATTTGGCCAGCATATTTCTTCTTTCATTGAGATTTCCGATAATTAATGAGGCATAATTACTTAACATGCTTATTCTCCTTTTGCAGGGGAATGTCCTGATCCTTACAAAATTGAGTTTGCTAAGTACAATGCTGATCAGTATGTGGTGGGCACAACTGCAGTGTACGAATGTAAAACAGGATACAAGAGGAAACGTGGAGCAAGCCTGCGTATCAAATGCCAGAATCATATTGGTAATGCACAGTGGCAAATGGAGCCTGATATGTGCATAGGTAAGACTCTACGGCAGTGATTTTCAACCTTTTTCATCTCACGGCACACTTAACAAGGCACTGAAACTGTCAAGGCACATCATCACTTGTTTTTACCATTGACAAGACACACCAGACTGTTCAAATCCCCCAAATTTTCCTATTAATGAATGTCAATCTCCAAATTCCCATAGCACACCTGAGGACTGTCAGTGGCACAACAGAGTACCACAGCACGCTGGTTGAAAATTCACTGCTGTACGGTGTGAATTTATAAATTTTTTAGTATATATTTCATATGTGAAAATATATTAAAATGTGGTGATGAAATTACTTCTTGAAATTGTGTAGTACTGTATAATGTCCCAAACAAGCTGATGTTGAGGTACCAAAGCATAGGATACCTCTATATTCTTCAGAATCCTTGTGTGTCTTACAGAAATATCCTCATTTTTCTACACAGTTTATCCTCCACTGCCTTCACAACAACCTGAGACACAAAAGTGGGACGGTACTTCCAGCAGTCCCCAGGCAACAACTCAGCGGGTTATGAAAGGTGAAATAAAATCCATTGTGACATTTGCCTGTACCCTGCTAAGGAGGGATACAAATGTTTGTGGGGTTCACATAAATTACAATTTTCAGAACAGGATTTCTAGATCTAACAATCCTAATCCCTACTTCAGGGCTATGCAGGATTTGCACCACCTAAGTAGCTGGCAGAGATTTGAGTAGCCCCATATAGCAGGCTGGAGCACAACAAGGGGAAAATATCCCGTAACTTGAAGGCGACTACCAGCTTCTAACCTGTGCTGGATAGACTGCAGACCACTATCACAGGAAGGGGCATTGCTAGGGTGGTGCGGTCCACACCAGGTGATGCGCTTGAGGGGGGGTGCCCAGCACACTGGAGAACCAAAAAAATGCAACTTCGCAATGGTGTGGCTCATGTCATATACTGCTGGATTCGTACTGAAGAGCAAAATCCAATGCAACAATCCATTTTGAAGTACTGTAGCACCTTCCTATCAAGAGTTATTGCCAAAAAAACTAAAAATAAAACTATGCATTGTACTCTATGGAAAGTGAAAGTGACCCATATCGCGGCTTTACTCATGAGTCGATAAATGTGCCAAAGTCCATTGGAAAGGGCACAGTGAGAGGATTCCAAGGACACCAGATCCAGTGAACACAGCTCCCACAAATAACAACAGAAGGTGGTCCCTGATGATTGTATTGAAATGCATTGAAAACGAAAGTGAACTGCACAGCCCTTTTTACTAGCGAGTAAGCAAGCATGCCTTGGCGGATGTGGAAGCTCAGTCCAGGGGAGTGCAAGGCTTCCCAAATGGTCCGAATTAAATACATCACTAGGGTGTTGGAAAGGGGGCACACTTGAGGGGAGTGACCCCCCCACTGACCAAAATGGCTAAAATCATGGTTTGTAGAAAAAATCTCATTGTGTTATATACTGTTGGATGTGTAATTTGCAGTAGAATGCAGTGAAACAAACCATTTTGAAATATACTTATTCTATTAAAATGTGTGGCTAAAATACCATTGGAGGTAGTGCAATGGCACATAACCAAGCCCACCATTCGGGTTGTTACCCTGCCACTGCATGGAGGTGATGTGGTGGCCTCCCACACCAGGTGACGCAAACCCTAGTGATGCCCGTGTTCACAGGTTAGGTTTGTACCCTCAGTTACAGAAAGAAAATAAATCCTTCCTTTTTCTCATTTCAGACTACAGTATCGTTCATCCTTTCATTTTATTCCTGTCCCTTGTAGATTTCTGTGGAGCTCCAATATCCCCCAAATATGCCATACGTGTGAGCATGAAGTACTATATTGGGCAGAAACTGAATTATGTGTGCAACAATGGATATCAAGCACACACCCCCATCTTCGAAGTCAGCACCTGCGTGAATCTCAGTGGAAGACTGGTTTGGTCTACTTTAACTCTATCGTGTAAAAATGACAGTAGTGTTGCAGAAGGGGCCACCACACAGCTCCTAGCTACAGGTGAAATTAAGGATGGGCAGCCCAATCTAAAGCAACTAATCCTTCAACGCAGGGGCTCTTGCGTCAACGGAACGGCGTTTGTGTTGATGGAAACGCCAGTACTGTTGATGCAAGTACGTCAGCGGATAGTTCCGTCAACGCAAGAGCCCCTGCATTGACGGACATAGGTTGCTCTGACGCAAGTACGGTGGAGGCTCCGTCAGCACTAGTGCATTGCCCTAGGCTATTAACAGAGGGTGTAACGGGCGTGTTGGGAGCATGTCTGAGGTCCCTCCCCCTTCCACATAACTATGTTGTATCCTAAACATTTTCATAGGCTTACGGGCACATGTAACTGCCTTCTGACTTATACCACCTCAAGAGGTAGTTTAGTAACGAGGATACCCATAGGTCTCCATGTTAAAGGGAAGTAAGGGCCGGGGAAAGTGGGGACTTTGAAAAATTTTTGAACCTCACCTTATGGGCAGTACGTGCCTAGTTCAGGATATGGAGTAACTGGGTCACCCCAGTGGCCGACCAATCCCCTCGCAGCTACCCTCCCATAAAAAGCCCAACCCCTGGACCCACCCTTCCCCTTCAGAGAAACAGAGTGTATGGCACAGGGCTATGCCACTCTGCTCTCTCAATGGGCACTTTGCTCTTGGGAGCGTTCTCCCCACAACACCCTTCACCATGCACAGCTGCAAAGGGGCAATTGGATGCACATGAGGGGCAATTGGATGATATAGATATGAGATATGTGATATGAACTAATGTCAAAAAAGAAAGATCAATGACATCTGTCAGATAGGTAGAAGGCAGGTTTTGAGCCAAAAATCATGGGCTGTTTATGACCCTTAGATAATCAGGGGTTAAATGTGGGAGGGCGTCTGACTAAATAAAAGAGGAGCAACTGTGGAAAGTAACACCAATATCCTATTCCATTTCTAGACTTCAACTCATTCACTTGAGTTCACTCAGACTTGTAAAATCTTTGCCAGCTTTTGCTTCCTCCTTTTCTCCTTTTGCTAGTTGATCAGTTCTTCCATTTTGATTGTTCCGCTATCTAATGCTTTCATTAATACTTTTAATACTTTTACTTTCACTATTTATGTACCTAGACTCAGTTCAGACATCAGGAATAAGAAATCATGCAGTGTCTCCTACAGGTTGGTTATAAAGTAATCCCCTCAATTTTGGAGTTCTCTAGTAAGCTTGGAGGGACATTTTCCTTCTGTCTGGGCAATCTATCCTGGAATTATGGCAGCAAAAACTACCTTTCTTCACTCCAATTCAAATTTACTGAGTAAAAAGGGTGATATAGAGAGGTGGATGGTGGTGGCGGCTCTGCACCCGTTAGCTGCGCTCCTGGTGTGGCAGCCATGAGCAGGGCCTTTTCGGTGGCTGCTCCCCATTTATGGAATTCCCTTCCCCTGGAGTTGAGAACTGCTCCCTCTCTTCAGAGCTTTTGACGGGCCCTGAAATCCCTCCTATTTATCAAAGCTTTTAACTAATATTTGGCTGGTTGTTTTTAATCTTGTTTCCTGTTTTAAATTGGTTTTTAGGTGGTCTGACCTCAACTGTGTTTTTTAATGTTTTAAGGTTTATATATATTTTAATGAATTTTATGTATTTTTATTTTATCTGTTTTTAAATTGTATTTTTAAATGTTGTAAGCCGCCTTGAATTCCATTCAGAAAGAAAGGTGGAGTATACCATAAACCAAATAACCAAATAACCAAATAACCAAATAACCAAATAAATAAATAAATAAATAAATAAATAAATAAATAAATAAATAAATAAAATAATTGCTCCAAATTTTGCTATGAAACAAATTTTGGACTGCAACCTTAAGTGGAATATAATACTTCAAGTTGGCCTTATCATTAATGACTCAAAAAATCAGTTTATTGAAAGAATGCTACAGTTCAACTTGGAGGATAATTTCCATGTGATTCTCAGAGTAGCATCATGTCAATTTGCCTCTAGAAATTTTTGGTTTGTAGGATTACCAGGGGCAGTGATCACCACATTCATCTACCACTAAATTTGACATTTTATCTATTTATGTTTATTTTAGGTTGGTTTTCCCTTAGTCTCTATTCTGCTATATCTACAATAGCCACAGTCATTATTTTATAAGGAATCATCGTAAGGAAACCATGGTAAGTGGACATGCCTTGTAACTTTTAGACCACAGTTCTATTATCTGAATTGTATATAAATTCTTGTAGCCCAGTTCTAATAGGATTGAGCTGCCTTTTAAATCACTTTACAACAGCGTAACCGAGTCCTGCTATCACTGTTTTGGCAGAGCTGTTGTGTAGTGGTCCCACCGATGGACAGTACCTTTTCGTGGTGGTGGGATTGTGTGCTCCAGTGACACAAAGGACTATACTGGTGGTAGTGTAGCTACTGGAAGGGACTCCTGTGCCAGACAGGCCTTTGTTGATGAGCCAGATTAACCTGTCCAAAATCCCACTGAACGTGGGCTGTCTGGAGAAGGAAAACTCCCACCTCAAACTTCCACTGCCTTGTGGCTATACCCATCTAGGGAAAGACTTCAGGAGTCAACCTCGAGGCAAAATCTGGAGCCCTGGAAGCAGTTCATGACTGTGTACAATCACATTCTGGTAACTCCTGTGATGCAGCTGGAACCAATCTTATCAGCTCTGCCGTTCCATTGGACTATTTCAGTGATATGGAGAGGGGGGATTTGCTGCTTGGGTAACAGTCTATCCTCCATATTAATCTACCCAGGCCATTGTGCTCTGGAGAGGACACTCAGAGCACAATACCATAGTCTTTCGAGACCGAAGGATGCCAGTGCCATATGTAGTGGAGATGTGGAAGATTTCCCTGAGAGGATACTATGTGGTGTCAGCATTAAAGCCAGAATTTTTGCTCATAATGGGTGTGGTTTACAACTTTAACCTTGTATGGTTAATGAAGACTTTGGAGATAAAAGAATCATTGCCAGAGGAGGTAGAAGGAGTGTAGGATTTGGGAGCTTATTTTTCCAGCAGAGACTGAAAGGTTCTCTTTTCTACCCTGGCTGTTTTCTACTGTTTATATATAGGCACACTCAAAAATAACAAAACAAAAAAAAGAATCAGGCTGAGACCAGAGTCAACTTTATGATTTACTAAAATAATTTTGATGCAGATTCATATATACAACATATGATTTTCACCAGAGTTCCTTCAACTTGAGTGAATAAGGTGCTCTGACTTGTACTATTTGAATGAATCAGGTGCTCCTGCTTGTATGGCGGTCTAACTGCTACTGAGCAGGTGTTCTAACTCTGACACTTCCAATTGTCACTGAACACCTGGCCCAACTGTCAAATATCTCCAAAAATGGGCATGCAGTGATCTACTGCCCCCTTCTGGCTAAATCAAGTTGGTGTTGCACTTTCCAACTATGAGAGAATGGGAGGTCTAGGGCTGCCACAGTACAGGCACCAAAAGATTTCTAGAGACTGGTAGAGACTGTTGCGTGCCTACCAGATGGTGCAGAACCAAGGCGTCAATTATATGGCTGGAAAACCTGTTGACTGGAGCAGGGGAGGGAAGGAGAACCCCTGTAGCTTGAACAGGTGAGCTACCCACTGATTACCTACACAGAAGTGGTGGAGTTCACCAAACCTTTGCACGTAACAGATACTGGCTATTTTTGGATAAGAAGCCAGCTCAAAGTTGGCATAAGGTTTCTCGGTTTGGAAAGGTAATTTGAGGGGAAATGCCATGAGAGGCATCAATACTTTCCATTCATTACTGGAGAGTTATGCCAGATCCATGCTTGTCAGGCAGCTGGGAGTACCTCTAGAGATGGCCTGAGTCTAAGATAAGCCTCTCCTTCCCTGCAGTAGCACAGAAGTAGTCCCAATACCTGCGCTGGATTCAGTGCAGGTATCCCAGCCTTCCTGTTCCAGCACATGTTTGGATTGCACTGTGAGTTAATGTCGATTTGTGCAGGTCCATAATGCAACGTATTATAATACAGTGCCTAAGGACACACTGAGGTACATCACACATCCTTGTGGAACAGCAGAAACCTATAATTCAACGTAGATTGAATTAGATTATAAGTGCCAAGCGCCCAAGTACTTGTTTGGGTCCTAGATTCCAACAAATTCATTAAGCTCTTTCCTTTTGGGCAGTAGCTCATGGCAGAGGATGCTTGCATGCAGAACATCTCAGTTTCAATCCTCTCAGCATCTCCAGTTAAAGTTGGAAGCTGCCCTTCCTGGAACACTGGAGAGCCACTGCCAGTTCATTTAGACATCACTGAGCTAAATAGGCCAATAAACTGGCTCAGTAGAAGACAACATCCAGTGTTACACAGCACATAAACAATAAAGTCATACTACAGATTTTTAAACTGCAAGTAGTGTCTTTGACATGTGCTTAAAATCTTTTAATTTAATGGAGGTGCAAGTGGTTAAGACATTGTGCCTGTTAACCAGCAGGCCAGGGTTCGAAACCCGGGCTCGGCTCTAGGAGGATTTCCTGCTACAGATAGGGGGTTGGACTAGATTATCCACTGGGTCCTTTCCAACTTATGATTATATGATTCTATATATTGCTACAGGCAAAAGAAACCAATGGGAAGGTTGCATGAACTATCTGATGATGACTACGTTGGCAGAGCACCATACACCTGCAAAAGTGCTTATATATAAATGTGTATATAACGAATTCTGTCTCAGCAGTCCCCTGTCATGTGTCCTCGCCATCTGAAGTACAATAGTTGGCGACAAAGGAAATAGTGTTTACTGAAGTGCCCCTGATGAAGTTGTGAAGCTCTTTTCCTGGAGAAACTCACCTCACTCCATCATTACTGCCTTTTTGGTACTACACTGAATACTGAATACGCCTGGATCTCCTGCAAACCTGTCCCTGGATCTCCTGGAAACCTGTGAACCTTTTTGAAGTGGCGGTGGCAAGTCTTCTATTCTGCCTTTCTCTGCCAGTCTCTGGGAGAGCAGGTAGGAAGACAGCAGATGGGGAGTGGGGGTGCCCAGTAGCAGCTTCCACAGGAGGTAAAGGGGATATGATGAAGGGTATATCTCCCATCATTTGGGAGTGCCAAAAATTTAGAAGCCCTGGGTGCCAAATGATTGAGCAATGCCACTATGTTCTATTCCTTCAATTAATGAGGCTAATAATTCATTTTACCAGGAGCTTTTAAGATGTAGTATGTTTTTATATATTTTGTTCACACTTTTTAAAACTATCTTTTAGTAGGCAGGTAGGTTGTAAGTATATTAAGTATAATTAACACAATCATGTAATCATATTTTTTAAAAAAGCAGGCCTCCGTCAGTCTTGAAAGACTATGGTATCGTGCTCGGCACTGCATACGCTGCACGCAAAGCACGAAAGCCTGGGTTAGATTGTTATGGAGGATAGGCCGTTACCCAAGCAGCAAATCCCCCCTCTCCATGCCACTGAATTAGTCCAATGGAAAGGCAGAGCCAATACGATTGGATCCAGCTGGCGTCGCAGAGCTGGGCTAAGGACAGGAGCTCACCCTGTCTTGTGGGGCCAACCTGGGAATAGAACCCTGGCCTGCAGGTTAACAGACACAGTGTCTTAGCCACTTGCGCCACCCACACCCCTTTAATTATATTAACTATATCAATAAAGTTAGTCATACATAATATTTGCTGGGATATGTTGAGGCTGTGATTTGGTTAAATCATGGTCATTAATTTGATTGTTAAAGCACAAAGTAGGAAGTCAGTGGAAAAATGGTCTGTCCTTAGAAGACTGACTAAAAAGAACATGAAATACTCTGTTTATACCTATTCAATACTCTGTTTATACCCATATACCGTATCTATGTATTTGGTCAGATTCAGGGGATGTAGGGAAAGAATATATATGATACAAATATTTCTAGTTATTTGAAGTTTATATTAATATCTGAAATGTTTATTTTAATGAGATTATAGCAATTGAAATACTTGGTTTTGAGTTAAAGTATGCAATTAATATTGTCTATAAATAAAAGTTAAGCATTAATCCCTTATGTAATCCACTATTTTGTAAAATACTGTTATACTGTAAGATACCATTTTTATTCTGTTAATCCTGTCTTTTGTTAAAATGGAATTTTGGGTTATATTTGAATTAACTTTCAAAAATAATATAAAAATTTTATAAGGTTCTTATATAAAACCACATATTCTGTCAAGGTCTGTACCTCAGCTTACGCAGTACATTTTATGCATGCAGAAAAGTCCTGATTTAATCCCTGACAGCATCACCAAGTAGAGCTGGGAGGAACCCCTATTTGAAACTTTGGCTAGATGCTGCCAGTCAATGCTTGACAAAACTGAGAGCACAATCCTAAAGTGCATCTTTAGGCCAGAGAGTGTCGTAAAAATTCTGTGAGCTGATGGATTGTACCTGCGCAGTTCCCTCACAGCCCGGAAGAACTGCCAAGCTGTGAGCATGTGCATCCCAGCCAATGAAGCCTGCCTGTGCACTTCACTCACAGCTCAGTAGTTCTCCTGGGCTGTGAGCAAACTGTGCAGCCACCTCCAGCTGGAGAGGTCAGTGCCTTACCTGGCTGGAGGCAGCAGGGCTCCAGCCTGGTCCCAGCACAGCCTGGCCACTGAGACTCTGTGGACCAGCAGTGAGCCATGGACTCGGGGTTGAGGACCCCTGCTGTAAGACACTCTTTTCCAACCTTGGGAGATGAAGGCTGCAATCCATACCTACCTACCTACCTACCTACCTACCTACCTACCTACCTATCTATCTATCTATCTATCTATCTATCTATCTATCTATCTATCTAATCTAATCTAATCTAATCTTTCTATCTACAGTATTTATATACCGCTTTTCAACTGAAGTTCACAAAGCGGTTTACAAGAGAATGAAAAAATTAATAGCTAATTAATAGCTAATGGGTCCCTGATCCAAAGGGCTCACAATCTAAAATGCAAAAGAACACCAGCAGAAGCCACTAGAACAGACATTGCTGGGGTGTAGGGCCAGTTACTCTCCCCCTGCTAAATAAAAGAGAAACACCCACTTGAAAGAGTGTCTCTTGCCCAGTAAGCAAGTTACCGCCAGTTAAGCAAGCCTAAGCCCCAGCCTAAGTCCTGTGCTACTGCTGGGGATGTCATAAAAGTGCTGTAAGACACTTCTGCCAGGTTTGCCAGACCTCCGGAATTTCCAGGAGGCCTCCGGAAAACAAGCCCCTCCTCAGGGAAAATGTGGCCAGCCTCCGGGGAAATGGCCGCCATTTAAATTTGGTGTGCTGCAGCTGTGCACACTTGTTTGGCTGTGTCTGGGGCATGCGTTATCTTTGGTCTTGATCATTGGGTGGACCATCATGCGGGAGAAAGACTGAGTGGGAGAAGGAAGCTCCTCCCCTTCACCACTTCACTGTGGCTCAGATCACTCTCAGCCAGCAAGCTGGCAAAGGCCTCTGGCGCGCTCTCCTCACGGGGCTGCAATCGCAGCCGCCCGCCGCCTTCACCACAGCCGCCCACCCCATGAGTCTGCTGCCAGTCTATTTCTGCCTCCATACTCCATCGCTGGCCTCCCAGCATTGCTTGCCTGCTATTCCTTGATAGTCTGCCTACTGCTGCCTCGCTCCGTCACCGCGGCTTCAACCTCCCAGCTGCCCCAAGTGAGGTGGAAGAATTGGAAAATGTGTGAGCCCCATGCTAGTTGTGTTGTGTCTACCCAGAAGGAAACTCCATTATACAATGGGACTTCCTCCCAGATAATTGTGCCAGTATAATGGAGTTTTTGTCTCTCTCACAGCCACAGTGAGTAGAGAGTTCCATCATTTTTCAATTTTAAAAGGGGTAAAATAGTACTGAAATTAAATACAGGAGAGAAACACAAGTGTTTTTAGCTTATTTTTGCTTGTCTTACATTTTTGGGGTTTTCTACAATTTTTTTAATTGCAGGAATTTATGCAGGAATTTTGGCTTGGGGGCTAGGAATTTTTGCCTTTGGGCAGGAATTCTGGCCTTGCCATTCAGGGATTTTGCGTTTGGCATCTGGTCACCCTGACTTCTGCACCATTTGGGGGGGAGGGTTAGCCCAGTGTTCGGACATGCGTTTGTCTCCCTACATCACCACGGGAACAGATCAATGAGTTCTGCTGGCACAAGATAGGATTGTACCCTAATGCTGGTGTACAGATGTGAGCTGGTCCCCCTGTGCTGCCCCACAACTTTGCGGGAACAGCACATAAGGTAAGCTGTGCTAGCCTTTCCAGGGTCTGAAACAGGTGAGGAGAAGGCAGGAGGGGCATTCCCCAGCAGGGTGAAGGCATATTGAGGGCAGGACTGCGAGCAGGTGAGAAGGTGAGGTCTGGCTTAGATCAGCAGTTATGCAGGATTAGAGCCTCTGTTCCCAGACAGCTGGGAATAGCTTGCTGGAGTGTGCATATGCTCTCTGCAGGTGGTTGGTGGATACGCATAGGGTTGCCATATGTCTCAAAAAACAGGGACAAGCCCAATTTTGGGGGTTGTGCTCACATACTGGCAAATGGGACAGTCCCAATTTTGTGGAACAAAATTATGGCAACCCTACATGTGCATGATGACATCATGACACTACATGGTGTCATGATGTCATGGCTTGTCATATGTGCCAGACTCCCTGGGTATGCCACTGCGGGATTGGATGCTGTTTCTCAGAAGTCTCCATCCCACTCTCCCTCATTTATGTGGGTCAGCAGCAATGCTTTTTATTTCATTAGTAGGGATGGGAAAGTCATGTGTACTGTTTGTTAGTGCTAGCAAGGAAACACAATATTAAAGCAAGCCAGCAAGCAGTGAGGAACATTGGAGTTCATGTAGATCCCCATTGTAACCCCATAGTAACCCCCTCTACAGTGTCACAGACATGCCTTGTAGCATGTTTGCAGCACCCTAAGGTGCACAAGGGACCTGCATTGATGTAAGAGAGAGCACGCATTGATCTCACTTTCTCATTGCACTCATCTACATTTCAAAATAATGATTTATTAATAAAGATACAATATGAAGTATGAATAAAGATACAGAATAAAGATACAGATTTATGAATAAAGACACAGTAAATTAATCATACACATTGGCACCTGCCACATCCAAGTGAGATGTGTGTGCCAATCTTTTATTCCCGGGGACAATCGCTGTCAAACAGAGAGATGCAATCCCTATTATACAGCTTGGCAAGCTTCTCTTCCAACTGCCCTAAAGTCAGGGTTTGTACCACATTCTCATCATTCCTGGCAATGATGGCCCAGGATCTCTGATGATTGTTGTCTATGACACAACAGGCTGCAGACCATACATAGCTGGGCTTGTTGACCCTCCCATTTGCTATGTAGTTGTTTCCAGGAACTGCTCCCACCACAGCAAATGTCTCTTTGCACCCTGCAGTCTGTCTCACCATTGATGCTTGTTCATAGTTACTCCAGGCCCCACCATTGAGCTTTATGAATTGTGGTACAATGTTTGTTAATGTGAAAGTAGATGTTTTGGCATCCACATCAGGCTGGTGTAAGTTGGGGTTCAGATGGCCCCTATTGTAGTTGGTCAGGTTCTTGTAATCAAGCAAAACTGCCTGGCTGTCCAGAAGAGATTCCTCTTTGGCACCACCTTTTTGCAAGAAGGCCCATTCGGTATCCATGTCAGGTTGGAAGTTTAATCCAGTAAGCTTCAGAGAAGAGATGTATGGAAGCGGAAAATTTAAAGAAGAAAACGGGAATACACAGGAAAGTGTCTCATAGGCATTGGCTTCTAGAGTATTACGGTAATTGTGCTAATGGTATTAATTTTACAATGTATACTGTATAGTACTGAGGTTGTTTTTAGGTGTTTAAGAATTTATTAGTATAATCATTTTCATGTGTTTAACTGGAACTGAAAGAGTGGAACACATTATATTAACAGATATTAATATATTAACCACATTGTGAACTTTTGTTAAAAAGTGATATATACTGTAATTACGATTGATTGATTGATTGATTGATTGATTGATTGATTGATTGATTGATACATGGTGCCAGCCCCAGAATTTTCTGACAACGCTGTGGACACTTGCAGAAGAGGAAGGTATTTAATGCTGCTATTAGAATACTTGAGTGTTAAAATCGCATTAATTTAGGGGGTATTATTTTTGTCATTTTCATGACTACAGATAGTCCCCTTCTACAGCCTCCATTCTGGATGTTCATTCAAAAGTTGGAACTGACTTAAGTGGGAACAGTACTATCACACAGGCCAAAAGCACAGGACCAGATATTTGTACTGGTTCAAAAGAGCGGGCATGGCTGTCTGTAACTTGGGACAGCCCTTCATATTTTTATAAGTGGGGTGTGGGGATTTACATGCAACATGGCAAAGCAGCACACTGGGTGTTTTTTAATTAATTTAACCAGCAAAAATCATTTTAAATGAATGAGAGACTTCCTTTTTCTTCAAGTGTCCCAAACATTGCATTGTTTTTGAACATTCTGGGGAAAGAAGTGGTGACTGCCACAAGAATATAGTGACTAACGCAAAAAATAATAATAGCAGCACCCAGCTACTACTGTTTCCCATAACAATACTTTCTCCCCACTCCACCCTGCAAAATTCTGAGGGAAAATGGCAGTTGTCAAAATAAGTTCTGCCCTTTTAATCTTTTAAGGACTAAACAAATGGGGAAACCTACCATTTTGACAGCTGCTAAAGAAAGCCCTTGTGTCCCAAATGAAATTGCTGAGATAATAATGACAAAGGAACCAGATACGTCTCTCTCAGCTTTTGACAAATTCATCCTCAGACAAATTCATCCCATCCCATTCATTCCATTTCATTTTGCTGCATGTCGATTCATCCCTGCAAGTGCTTATCCAATGATCCTGTCCGGTACTAGAGTTTTCTTCAGAACGTCTTAGGGTGCAATCCAGAGTAACTACGGGGAGTCCTTGCGCCAACGTAAGAACAATTTACTCTGGATTGCAATATGAATTTTCCATAGGTTTTCACTAGATGGTGCTGTAACTACGTTGACGTGACTGTCTCTTATGTCTGCTGTAGTTACTCTGGATTGTAGGGTATATCCAGCCAGAGTGAAACAGCACTCAATCGAAACAGCACCTCTATTGCTCCTTAGATTGTCTGTCCAAGGTCAATGGTAGGAAAAGATACCATGATGAATGGTAGGAATTTTGGCTTTTCTACAGCAAGCTACCAGTGGCATGCTATCCACACTCCCATAGAACCATTTGGGATCTGCTGAAATATGTTCCACTGTTATAAGTTCCTCTGCCGTTAAAAGATTTTAAAGACTAAAGTTTTTGCTCTTTCTGGGGTGGTCAGGGAAAGATGAGGGATCAACAAGCCTTTTATGATACTCCAGCCTTCTCTGCCTGTCAGGATGTGGGATGGAGATTTGGGGGGCTTATGAACCAAGTCAGCTGCTTCACAAGCAGCCATAATGTATCTAAACATGCTAATTTCCCGATTATTCAGAACTGTATGGTGGCCAGATGACAGTCTCTTACCTGGGGTTCTACCATCCACTTTTTTGGCCTCTTTGCACTCCCTGGGTTGTAGATGTAGGCTGAGTACACTGGGATGCGATTGTCTTTGTCATAAAGAGTGGCAAAACGATACTGGTTTTTGTAACGCTGACAAATCCGAGCTGCATTTGCGGGTTCAAGCGTGTCACCTGGGGGGGTTCCCCTGAAGAAAAACTGAGGGCAGGTGTCTTCAAAAGAGGTCACCACTTCGCTGTTCCCCGGACCGCACACACAGACAAAGAGCAGAAGCAGCAGCACCATCATCTCGATCTGTTAAGGCTAAACTAGTGATCAGAAATTAGTGACAAGTTCAATAGCACAGAATTTTGGAGAAGGAAAGAAAGGGGGGATGGTGCTTCTATTCATGGTTTCTTCTAAAAGCAGTAAGATATCACACATTATGCACTTGTGAAAAGTCACCAGATATAGGACATTGACCAATGCAAACCAATATGTAACAGACATTATTGTGCATTAATATTCTCAAAAGGAAGAGAGGAGGAATAAAGTTTGAAACTGACCATCTTTCATACACTCTGTGCAGACAGTTTTATAGATACTGCCTGGTTAGTAAGATAACTTATGGCTGTAAGAAAATGGCACATAATTATGAGGAGATCACTGTACAACAGAGAACTGCCAAGCCAAAGGACCCAAATCCTCAGTGTTTATAAGGGTGCAATCCTAACCTAGGCCAGCACAACTCATTGTACTTCCCATTCCTGTGGTGATCTAGAGAGGCACTATATCTGTGCACTGGCCTAACCCTGTGCATGTCTGTGCATGTCTGTGCACTGGCCTAACCCTCCCCTAGGAGTGGCGCACAAGTGTCTTATAGCACTTTGGTGACACCCCCAGATGAGCACAGGACTTACGTTGGGCCTTAGGCCAGCCTAAGTGGAGGCTAGGTTTTCAGCCTTAATCATTAATTGAATATTATGGCCTGGCTTGAATGGTACTTTTTTGGCAGACCCATGCAATACAAGAAATCAGTGTTCATAACACTGTTCTTGGGCCTTCCCTTGTGAAATTCAGGCCAGTTTCCTTAACTTACTTTAAGTCTTACTTAAGTCTTTAAGGGCACAATCCAGAGTAACTACCGGGAGTCTTTGCTCCAACATAAGAACAATTTACTCTGGATTGCAATATGAATTTCCCATAGGTTTTCACTAGATGGTGCCGTAACTACATTGACGTAAATGTTTCTTACATGTTCCCATAGTTACTCTGGATTGTAGGGTTAGTCACTGTAAATTGAGGAGTTGCTTGAATGAACAACTCAGTCAAGAAAACTGCCCTGAAGTTATCATTTTTGTATTGTGGTGCCCAGTAAAGTTCCAGTAAAGTTTTAAATACATGACCAGTTTCTGACATTAAACAGGCCATGCCATGTGAGCCCCCTCCTGTGTCTTTACAATTTTATTGTCTCATCCACATGCCATTAGATTTTTTAAGAGGTGGGAAACTGCAGGACTAGAGCATCAGGAAATGAAATAGCATACAGTAAGGTAGAATACTATTAGCCATTATATAAAAATGGCTATACAGCCCTTCTTTGTCCCAATTATGGAAGGACTCAGATATGTGTTTCAGAATAAAACATGATATATAATGTGTACAGACTAAACATACCTGCACCGAGACTCTTGATCTGCATAAAATATTATGAGAGGTTCTGTTCTTGATCTGCGTAAAATATTGGGAAAAGAAGAATTTATTTTGGTCACAATTTTTATTAGGTTTGGGGTTTGGCTCTTTGTTTTTAATCTAGTTAAAATAGTATCCAAACCTTAAGCCAGGATTTGCAGGGCAAATGCTGACATGCATTTAGAAGTCCCCTGCACCCAATCACTTCCTTTTTGTCTCAGTGTTAAGAAATGCTAGTCATGTAAAAACATATGCACAGAAATTTCCTCCAATGAAATTAATCTTAGCAGGATGGTGTAGAGAATGGTGTCCATAGGGGATTCATGGACATAATTTTTTTGACAAGCAACATTTATTGCTTCCTAGCCAAAAAATGCAAACAGGATGCCAGTGTTTCAGAAGAAATTTGAATGGGGAACATTTCTCAAAACATAAAGTAATTGTAATAGTAATGTTTAATTTTTTCTTTAATATTTTTTAAATATTACAAGATTTTTTTAAAAAGTAAAATTACATATTCATTGAAATGAACAATATGCCTGATATACAAATAAAGGACAACAGAAACAATATTATAATATTGTTTATAAATAAAGCTCAGTTGTTTACTTGTGGTTTTTAACATATCGGGCACAAGCCTAGAAAATTTAGGCTGGCCTAGCCATGATGGTGTGAGGAGGTCAGTTTATGCCTGTGCATTGTCCTAACCCCATCCCCACCCCAGGAGTGGGGCAGAAGTGTCTTACTGTACTTTTGTGACTCCGCCACGTCAGCATAGAACTAATGCCAGGCATTAGGCCAGCCCAAGTGGAGTTTAGGATTGCAGTCATTATCCAATAGCAGGCCTCCGTCAGTCTTGAAAGACTATGGTATCATGCTCGACGCTGCATACGCTGCATGCGAAGCATGAAAGCCTGGGTTGGATTGTTATGGAGGATAGGCTGTTACTCAAGCAGCAAATCCCCCCTCTCCACGCCACTGAATTAGTCCAATGGATAGGCAGAGCCAATACGATTGGATCCAGCTGGCGCCGCAGAGCTGGGCTAAGGACAGGAGTTCACCCTATCTTGTGGGGCCAACCCAGGTCTCGAACCCTGGCCTGCTGGTTAACAGGCACAGCGCCTTATTCTCATGTTTCATTTCCTAAAATGCAAGAAATTACAGCTAGTTTTAGATTTTTAGCCCTTAAAGCTTCTGAATCATTTTCCTCTTAATTCCCCCACCCACAAACTCTTTGTTTTTATTCTTTTTATAAACAGAGAGTGCAATCCTAACCAATTTAGGCCAGCACAACTCATCCATCTCCCTCTTCCTGCAGTGGCATGGGAAGGCCAACACATATCTGTACTTTATGGCACTTTTGCATGGAAAAGCGCAGCATGGAACTTGTGCTGGCATAACCAAGGGTAAGGATTGTGATTTTTTTTTTAACAGACACACAGTAGTCCATAAAACATAAGGATATCGCTTTACCTTGTAGAAGGTTTCTGCAGGATAGGCAGACTTTGCCTCCACCCAGAACAGGAAAATGTATGACACTGTATCCACTTAAATATGTTCCAGAAGGGAAACAATGGAAGCGGATTATCAAGTGTGATAAACTTCCTCTAATAGTTGTTTGAAATAAGTTGGCTCCCTTCCCCCAAGGATGAAGTCTATGCCCAAATTAGACTCTAGTTCTTCTGCATAGGTTGCTTAGGTCAGCTTGAGATAGTTTTCTTGTAAAGGACCCATCACACTAGTTATGGTACACATTCAGTTTCTGTTGTCAGTTTCATGAGAAACTGAACAGATGAACTGGCAAGTGTTAATGAAATATATATTATCATGGTCAGTCCTTCATAGGCTTCTGCTTTATCTTAACCCTGAACTGAAAGAATGATAAATGACATATTTATATTCCGATAAAATGCAAGGTTTCTCAACTCTCACGCTGATAACTGCTCAAGTCTGTGCTCCTGAGAATGGTTGCAGGAAAGTACGGTGTCAAATACCTGCTCTAAAAGAAAATGCACATCATTAGGAAAAGACATTTTTCCAACCCTGTATTTTCCACTATAAGTCAAATATAAAAGGGATGATGGAAGTAAGTAGCAGTGGGCTGTTGAAGGGTATTTTCCCTTCTTCTGCACATTCATTCTCCCCTCTATTAGAAACACAGCAGCACTTTATTTGGATTCTTGCCAGTTTGGTGAATTGCAGGCTTGTGAATTGGGAGTGAAGCTGGAGCTGTAGTGATTGTTAGGTAATGCTGAAATATCATATGAACCTCCTGATCGAGACGGGGGGGACTGTGCACTGGCCTAGCACTCCCCCACCCCGGAGTGGTGCAGAAATGCCTTGTGGCACTTTTTCAACACCAACAGGCCAGCACTGGACTTGTGCCAGAACTTGTGCTGGCTTAACCAGGGATTAGAATTACACTGACACTTCCAGATATTCCTCCACTATCACTCCAGAATTCATTGGCATAGATGATATATAGCGTTCAGGCACTAGATAGGGTGAATAATGAGACCTAATGGAAGAGACCTAATGGAATATGAAATAATGAGAATAATGAGACCTAATGGAAAATGAAATTATTATTTAACAGCATGACTTTTTCACTGTCACATTTAAATTTGATATCAATGGATGCCAAATCAGTGGATGCTGAGGTTCCACCTGTATTGCCCACTTGCAAAGGGACATATATTGGTGCTCTAAATTAAAAGAACAGTACCTTGGAGGGGTGATTTTGAGAAGACTAACCCTACAATCCAGAGTAACTACGGGAGCACGTAAGAGACATTACGTGCACCCGTAGTTACTGCACCAACCAGTGAAAACCCATGGGAAATTCATATTGCAATCCAGAGCAAATTGTTCTTACACCGGAGCAAGGACTCCCCGTAGTTACTCTGGATTGCACCCTAACAGTGGCATGGGAAAGAATGAAACAACTGCTTCTTTACTAATATCTTCAGAGCAATCTTTCATCTGACACCAGAAAAGGGGCCATAAAACATCAGTCAGCCTGCATTCTCTGATTAGCATCTGCCACGTTTTAAAGATTTTTTTCATTCAATGTACCGTATGCAAGTTAGCAGTTTGTGTTGATGGACAATCATATGTTTCAAAGTCAGAGGTAAACACAATGGTTTTGGATTCTCCAAGACAGCCAAATACACTGAAATGTGCATGACATTTTTGCTTTCCTCTTCCCATTTCTAAGGAATTCCCCTGCTAGTTAAGCCTCTTCTATTGTTTTGATGACAAAGCATTTATGGATCAAAACGTAAGCTTATTTGTTTCTAGTTTCATGCTTTCAAAGCACAACCACACTTTAAGGGTGTTTTCATATGAGGGCCTCATACTGTCGAAGAAGCTTTCTCCAGAGGCATATATTGTTCCTATGGGGACTGATTTAATCATATAGCAAAATGCAGGATCATCACATAAAATTTACATATATATTTTATTTTAGCAGTTACAAAATGATCAGTTACTAGATATCTAGTCCTATAGTCGAATATCTAAATAATTAAACATTGGACAGCAGTTCTGAGCCTGCTGGAGTTTTGCTGCTATTACAGTTTTTGCATTAGCAATACATTTTTTAACACAAAGCCCCATCCCAGAGTCTCTTGGAGACATCCAAGATCAAAGCATTGGCACCAGCTTGACTTGATCCTCACCAGGCGCTCCAGCATTACCAGCATTAAGATAACACACAGCTATCAGGATGCTGATTGCAATACAGACCACTCCTTGGTATGCAGCAGAATAAATGCAAGTAAAGAGGCTGCATCACTCAAAGAAGGAAGGAAGACCATGAATTAACATCAGCAAGACCCGTAGTCTGGAGAAAGTGAAGGAATATGGCCAAGCACTCAGGGAAACTCTCCCAGGTCCAGCTGAGGCAAATGCTTCTGAACAATGGGAACATTTCAAGAATGTTGTTTATAATACCGCCTTGTCAGTTTTTGGTAAGGAGGTTAGAAAGACAGCAGATTGGTTTGAAGCCAACTCGGTGGAGCTGATGCCAGCCCTTGAGGAAAAGAGGGGTGCTCTAACTGCATATAAAGCCTGTTCTAGTGAGCACAACCTACACGTCCTGCAAGCTGCTCGTAGCAAAGTCCAACAGACAGCCAGGAGATGTGCTAACAATTATTGGCTGCAGCTTTGTTCTCAGATCCAGGTAGCTGCCAACACAGGCAACATCAAGGGGAATGTACAATGGCATCAAGCAGGCCCACAGTGAGGAAATCTGCCCCCCCCTGAAGTCTGCTACAGGTGAGGTCATTCAGGACCAAGCACAGCAGATGGTGTGCTGGGTGCAGCACTATTCTGAGCTATACTCCAGAGAAAATGTAGTAACCAAAGAAGCATTAAACAACATCGAGTGCCAGCCTGTCTTGGAGGAGCTTGACAGTGAACCAACGTTAGAAGAACTAAATGAAGCCCTGGATTCCCTTGCTTCTGGCAAGGCACTTGGGAAAGATAACATCACTGTCGAAATCTTGAGGTGCTGTAGGGGGACCATTCCCATTGAACTATATGAAATCTTCTGTCTCTGTTGGAGGGAAGGTAGAGTACCACAGGACATGAAGGATGCCAATATCGTCACACTGTATAAGAACAAAGGCGACAGGGGCAACTGTAACAACTATCGCAACATCTCTCTTCTTAGTATTGTAGGGAAGCTACTTGCCCGTGCTGTACTGAAGAGGCTCCAGGTGCTTGCAGAGAGAATCTATCCTGAATCACAGTGTGGATTTCGAGCCAACAGGTCCACCACTGATATGGTATTTTCCCTTAGACAGTTGCAGGAGAAATGCAGAGAACAAAGACAGCCACTTTTTGTAGGCTTCAAAGATATTACGAAGGCTTTTGATCTGGTTAGTAGAGAAGGCCTTTTTAAAATTCTCCCCAAGATTGGGTGCCCACCTAAGCTCCTCAACATCATCAGGTCCTTTCATGATAACATGAAGAGCACTGTAGTTTTTGATGGCTTAACATCGGATTACTTTAACATCTGAAGTGGAGTGAAGCAGAGCTGCATCCTCGCACCAACTTTATTCGGGATCTTTTTGCTGTCATGCTGAAACAGGCTTTTGGAAATGCAACAGAAAGAATCTATCTCCGGACCAGATCAGATGGAAAACTCTTCAATCCCTCCAGACTAAGGGCAAAGTCCAAAGTCCAGCTGAAATGCTTGCGGGATTTCCTCTTCGCTGATGCTGCTGCTGTTACTGCTCACTCTGCCGAAGACCTCCAACTACTTATGGACCATTTTAACAAAGCCTGCCAAGACTCTGGACTAACAATCAGCTTGAAGAAAACACAAGTCATGGGTCAGGACGTGGATTCACCTCCCTGTATTACAATCTCTGAACACGAGCTGGAGGTTGTGCATGACTTTGTGTACCTCGACTCAACCATCTCCAACACTCTCTCTTTAGATACCGAGCTGAATAAACGTATTGGTAAAGCGGCTACCACATTCTCGAAGCTTACAAAGAGAGTATGGCTTAATAAGAAGCTGACGAAAAATACAAAGATCCAGGTCTATAGAGCCTGCATCCTGAGCACACTCTTGTATTGCAGTGAGTCTTGGCCCCTTCATGTGCGGCAGGAGAGAAAGCTGAACACATTTCATATGCGCTGTCTCCGACGTATTCTTGGCATCACTTGGCATGACAAAGTTTCAAATGGTGCAGTCTTGGAATGTGCTGGTATCCCTAGCATGTACACGCTTCTGAAACAGCGATGTCTACACTGGCTTGGACATGTCGTGAGAATGGCTGATGGTCGGATTCCAAAAGACCTCATGTATGGAGAATTAGCGCAGGGAAAGTGCCCTAGAGGGAGACCACAGCTGCGATACAAGGACATCTGCAAGAGGGATCTAAAGGCCTTGGGAATGGACATCAACAACTGGGAAACCCTGACCTCTGATCATTCAGCGTGGAGGCAAAAGATGCAGCATGGCCTTCTTCTGTTTGAAGAAACACTCATTCAGCAGGCTGAGACAAAGAGGCAGTCCTGGAAACAGCGAAATCTGGGGGCTGGGCAGGGGACTGACTGTATCTGCCCTCAGTGTGGAAGGGATGGCCACTCTCAAATTGGTCTGTTCAGTCATAAAAGATGCTGTTTTAGGACCTCTACTTCTGAGCACGATACCATAGTCTTTTGAGACTGAAGGATGCCAATGCAATGGACAGCAGTATCCTCAAGTTGGTGTAATCCCTGCAGGGAGCCAGTGTACCCTCTGTGGGGACATTCCATTACAAAATGATATAAAATTGGCAGAATATTCTCACAGTTAGGATTATCAATCAGCCCCATTTGCTTTTCCATTATATATGGTATGCAAATTAGTAGATTGTGTTGATGTCAGCAATAAAACAATGGTTTTGGATTCTCCCACTATCCTGCAATAGTTAGTGCAAATCCAATTAAATGCTGTACAATTTGTCCTCAGAAGATCAAACCCACATGGAAGTTGTACTGGATCAAGCAGTTGGAAATCTAGGTTGGAAGTTATCCACTCCTAGTGCAATGCCATATCAATATCAAAATCTTGACTAATTGCTGTCCCAATGTCCAAGATAGATTCTGAGATTTAAGTCTAAATATATGATTATGGCAATCTCTTGTATTTTTGATCATGGCAATATTTGATCATGGCAATCCTCATGCACGATCACGCAAGGTGAGCTTTGCTTCACCTTGCTGCCACTCCTTTTGCAAGGTCAGTTATCTTCTAAGATGTGGAAGTGGTAGATAATATCAGAACTCTCATAGACTATCCAAGTTGGAAGGGAATTTGAAGGTCTTCTAGTTCAAACCCCTGCTCAATGCTGGGGAACTACAGCATATTTGACAAATGGCCATCCAGTCTCTACTTAAGCTTCTCAAATGAACATCTCAACTTGAACATCTCAACTGCATGAGGTGGCAATCCTATGACACTTTCCTGGGAGTAATTCCTATTTACAGACTATTTTGAGTAGATATACATAGGATTGCATGGTAAGGCAGTCTCTTCCAGGGTTGGACAGCCCTTACAATTAGACAGTGGCATCACAAGAGTTTGTGGCACCTGGTGCAGGAGGCCAGCATGCCACCCCATGATGGATCTCCTCCCTTTCAGAGGACATGACAAATCATCACTCTGAAATTTTCTGTGTTAAGCTTTCCCATCCCCTCATTCTGAGGGACATTCCAAGGAGTGAAAGCAATGCAGAGGCATCTCCTCCACATTCTTTTGCCCCCAGAAAGGCTCTTATAGCAAGGGGGAAACTTACACAGTGAGTTGCAGAACCATGTGGGATTTACAGCTCCAACCCACCAACTTTACTACTGGATGTGAACCTGTGTCTAATGGAAGTGGCTCAATGAAGTTTAGATTTCATGCTGAAAACATTTTTCAAGTGTGGTCCCATACATGGAAGTAACACATAGGTTGATGTGGCTTACTCTTCAGCTAAGACTGGACAGCACTGCAGCATTACAGAGCCAATTTGGACCAATAACCTAGTTTTCATAGATCCAAGTAGCTGGAGCTTTACAGATGTTACGAAGAAAAATACCCTTTACTCCAAGGAGAACCTATTCCTAACCTGTGCTAGATACAGTGTAGGTCACTTGGCCCTGCTGAAAGTTAGGTTTGGGCTATAAGTTAGTTTAGGTCAACTTTATAGTATACTAGCAAAAATGTACCTGCGTTGCGGGAGTAAAATTACCCCCCACTGCGCATCAACCCCCCCCCCCATGCGCATCAACCCACCAAGCACATCAAACCCCCCTGTGCAACATCCCCCATGTGCATCAACCCCCCTTGTGCAACAGATCCCCATCAACACCCCCATCAACACCCCCCATGTGCATCATCCCCATGTGCATCAACACCCCCCATGTGCATCATCCCCATGTGTAGTCACTGACTGACTGATTCAAGTCACCCTCACCTTGTAGCCTGGTGCAACTGTCCCCCCTGCATCCTCCTTAGCTACACCACTGGTCCTTTAAAATTGAACACAAACCTACAAAACTTCAATGTATATTAGAATCAAGACAACCCCTACAATCCAGAGTAACTACGGGAGCACGTAAGAGACATTACGTGCACCCGTAGTTACTGCACCACCTAGTGAAAACCTATGGGAAATTCATATTGCAATCCAGAGTAAATTGTTCTTACACCAGAGCAAGGACTCCCTGTAGTTACTCTGGATTGCGCCCTTAGTCTGTAATCTTAGCCCAGCATGTTGAGCATAAAGTAAGCAATGCTGGCATAGATTCCTTAACTCTCTATGGCTGCAATCCTAAAGGCACTTTGCTGGGAGTAAGACCCATTGAACACAATAGGGCTAACTTTTGAGTAGACACGGTTAGGATGGTGCTCTAACCCAGAGACTACTCCAGTGGTGGGATTCAAATCAATTAACAACAGGATCTATGTCCCATTAGTAACCAGTTCTCAGAACCAGGCGCTCATTAGCAAAGGGTTCTATAGAACCTGTGAGTACTCCCTGAAGCCCACCACTGCAAGGCTGGACTACTCCCTCTCTAACCCTGAAGCACCAGCACGCTTCTTTTTTCTGTAAGATCTTTGTACCTAGTTCTGTTATGCTGTCCACTTTGTGTGAATATGAACATGTATGCATGCTTCAGCTTAAAGTTGATTTATTGTGTTTGAGTGTTAGTTTGATGTTATAATTGGTTAACTTGAGTTTGTGAGCTGCCTTGATCTCCCCTCAAACAATAGGAAACGGTTGAATACAGATGTTCCAAAATAAATAGGGTCTGCATGGGGAAGCCATCAGCCTATGTTGGATCTAATGGAGAATGTGTCATTTGCTGTAAGTGCATCTGAAGGATTAACACTGGTTTACATTGGTTAAACACTGGTTACATTGGTACCTTGGTTTACAAGCATAATTAAATCCAGAAGCATACTTGTAATCAAAAACGCTTGCATATCAAAGCAAATTTTCCAATAAGAAATAATGGAAACTCAGACTATTTGTTCCATAACCCAAAAATATTCATATAAAAATGATTACGATACTGTAAAAGAATACAAAATAATAAATAAAATGCAAAAGAAAAATAAAACAAATTAACCTGCACGTAGGGTGCAAACCTAACCTAGGCGGGAACTCATCGGTCTTCCCATTCCCATGGTGATGTAGGGTGGCAAGCACACAGTCTGTGCAGTGGTCTTGCCCTACACCAGGAGTGGCACACAAGTGCTTTACTGTGCTTTTGTGACACTTCCAAGTCAGCAAAGGACTTGTGCCAAGGCTTAGGTCTGCCTAAGTGCAGGTTAGGATTGCAGTCTTAGACAGCAATCCTAAGCACATTTTCTTGGGAGTAAGACCCATTGAACACAATGGGGCTTCCTTACATGGATTGTGCCCACAGTCTCTCAGTCTGCAATTTTGGCACCACTGATTATAGTAGGGCTTACTTTAGAGTAGACATGCAAGGCTAGGTCTCTCAGACGGTAATCTGCCCCCTCCCTTACACAGGAGTGAGCCCCACTGATGATGATAGGGCTTACTTGAGAGTAAACATGCAAGGCTAGGTCTCTCAGGATCCTCTCCATTGCCCCTCTTTCCATTTCTATGGCGGGGGGGCGGGGGGGCTGACTGACGCCAGAGTGGCATCAGTTGCAGTGCCTCCAGCATTATACCCTCCTTCCTGGAAATGCATTGGCAACATAGCTGGTGCAGATCCAAGTAAACCAGTTGGGGCAGGGAGGAGGGTATAATCAGAGATGGGCTGGCCCCATCCCAAGATCCGGTACGCCGGAAGTGGGAGGGACCAGCCGGGGTCAGGGGTGTGTGGACGGGGCGAGGGGCGGGACTGGGGAGGGGCGAGGGGCGGGGCGACGTTGGCTCTTGCGCAGTGCCTGCTTAGAAGCCGGCCTGCCAGCTTCTAAGCAGGCTCTGCGCAAGCGCTGCCACCGGCGCTCACACAGAGCCTGCCTAGAAGCTGGCACCGGCTTCTAGGAAGGCTCTGCACATGCGCCGACGTCAGCGCTCGCACAGAGCCTGCCTAGAAGCTGGCAGGCCGCCCCTAGGAAGGCTCTGCGCAAGTGCCGATGTCGGCGCTTGTGCAGAGCCTGCTTAGAAGCGGCCTGCCCGCTTCTAGGCAGGTGCGGTGGGCGCAAAACATGGCGGACCGTACCGGTCCGCTATGTTTTGCGTTTCCCTGTCGCTGGCGGTACGCTAGCGGCAGGGAAACTGGAAGAAGCGGTACGGGCGCGTAGGCCCGTACTGGTAAGTGCCCACCACTGGGTATAATGCTGGAGGCATTGTGCACCCCTTTGGAAACAGGTGCATCAAGTCAAATTGGGCTGTCCATTCAGTTCTTATGATGGGAAAAAGAGCCATCAGTATTTTCATTGTCTATAGAGAATGCTGGAATTTTCCCAAAGTTCCCAGATCTTCTGCTTCTGATAATAAAAATACTGCTTCAGAAAAAAGATTCTACTTGAATAAGGTAATATGATTTATATGTCTCTGGATAGAAATTACTTATATATGTTTACAAAAGCTGCTTGACCTACTACCTCTTGGGCAGTGGTTTCCAAAATGTGATCTGTGGCTCCCCAGGAGCACTAGAAACCAATTAGGGGAGCCATGGAATCCTGCAAAAAAAACACAAAAAAACAGCCACCCTATACAATGCATAAGATTGTAACCTTATAGGGAGCTGGCGAATGGCCCAGTAAGTCAAGGAAGCCACCACCAGCCAAAAATTTTGCTCTAGGGAACCACATTTCAATTCTTTTTTTCTTTTTCTTAAAATGCACATATTCTTCCTTTACTATTGGAATTTCAGTCATAAAAGCTTGTTTTACAAAGAGATTTTCAAGTGCCATCTAGTGGCGGAACAGTGGTCTGCCTGAAAAGGCAATATCAAATGTTACTGGGGCATGGTTGCATGGACAGAACATGGATGGGAATTTAATATGAAATAATTAGGAAAAAATACAATATAATCTAAAACAATTCTGGTGTTTGTTTATATGCCAAGAATTGTTTATATGTTTATATGCCAAGAATTGTTTATATGCCAAGAGTTTCTGTGCAAAAAGAATTGTGCTAAGCAAAGAGACTAAGGATCCTCCAGATCAGTCAATTTCAATCACTGCTGTTGATTAGTAGGACAATCTGGTGATTTGAACCAACTCCCAGCAGCATGGTATACCTGATCAATGGTAAAATAAAACTGATGGTTTGCTGTGACAATTTTAGTGCCTTCTCAGCGTACCCCGAGATGAAAAATGTTGAAAATCTCTGCTCCAGACATTGGCTAGGTGTAGTTCTGTGCAGTAGGCTTGGGATCAGAGATTATATGGGACTGGACATATATAGAGTTTGGCCTAATATCTTTCTTAAAATCATCATCATCTAATAGCATGGTCATACTATAAAGCAGTGGTTCCCAAATTTACCAGAGTCATGGCACCCTTTGCACTCACTGTGCTCTGCGTAGCAGCATACAGCCTTTTTTGCCCAATTCGATGGACATTGCACAAAATTTCACACAAATAGTTTGAGATCCTGTAAGATGCTGGCTTGGCAAGCCTGGAAGGCCACATGGCATCTTTGTGCCCTGGGAAGAAGTGGCCCTGTGGGAAACGTTTCCAATTAGCAATAATCACGCCTCAGATTAACCTCACTGGCTACAATACAGCCACTGCACAAAGCAAATCTGAACCTGAAAGGAATAAATTTTGTCAATGATGCTCTTAAGGACAGGCTAAAAATAGAGTTAAGTTTGTAACGTGGAATGTAAACAGCTGGTTTGGCCTCTCTCTCGATTTTACTCTAAAAGAATTTCTAGCTAGTAAGTAAAGATATCATCATGCTACCGGAAACTTGGATTATCGGAGAAATGTCTTTCAATGGCTTTCAAACATATTTGGTTGGAGCCTTACTTAGTTCTGAACATGGTAGGAATAGGGGGGGTCTGTGTGTATTAATTGCTACCTTGCTAAGTTTAAGTGTACAAATGCTCCAATCACATAAGAACTATGCCATGGCTATACTGATTCAATTCTCTTAGTACGAATTGTTGGTAATCAACATCTATCTGCTCCAACAAAAAAGGAAAATACAAACCAGAAAGGTGTGTGCTGATTTCGAGGAGAAGGTAGTAGATCTATTCCACACGTACCTGGAAGCGCATGTAATCCTGGGGGCTTATCTAAACTCTAGAATAGGACCAGATGATAATACTCCATATGGACAACAAAGGGCCTATCCACCCTCCCCTGGAGTTATAGGACTTCCTTTGACACATTGCTCAAAAGCAACTACGCAGGCCTTCTTTTGAGCCAAATGACTTTAAGGAACAACCTGCACATTCTGAATTGCATTCTTGGAAAGGATCATCTCACTGTATTTACTTTCTTTGCTGGAACTAAAATGAGTCAGATAGACTATTTTAAAGTCTCATCTAGTGTGCTTCCTGCATTGTATGAATTAGAGGTCATACCTAAATTTAATAGTGACCACTTTCTGATTCTGTTGACTTTGAACCTTCCTATATACCATTCACAGTGTGAAATCTACAACCCTCCTCCACTATCCTCCGGTGGTGCAATCCTACCGCATATATGGTCCCCATGACTGAACCAGGAATTAACCCTACAATTCAGAGTAACTATGGGAGCACATAAGAGACATTTACATCGATGTAGTTATGGCACCAGCTAGTGAAAACCTATGGAAATTTATATTGCAATCCAGAGTAAATTGTGCTTAATGTCGGAGCAAGGACACCCCTTAGTTACTCTGGATTGCGCCCTAAGTGAATTACTTACATCTGAACCTTTTCAATCTGTTCAGATAGCTTTATCACTGCACTAGCAAAAAGCGTACCCGCATTGTGGGAGTAACATTTCCCAATACGACATCCCCCCATGGCGCATCAACACCCCATGCACAACTTTCCCCCATGTGCAACTTTCCCCCATGTGCAACTTTCCCCCATGCGCAACTTCTCCCATGCGCAACTTTTCCCATGCGCATGATCCCCCATGCGTATGATCCCCATGCGCAACTTCCCCCATGCGCATCTTCCCCATGCGCATCATCCCCATGCGCATCATCCCCCATGCGCAACTTCCCCCATGCGCAACTTCCCCCATGTGCAACTTCCCCCTATGCACATCACCCCATGCGCAACTTCTCCCCATGCACATCACCCCCCATGCGCAACTTCTCCCCATGCGCAACTTGCCCCCATGCGCAACTTCTCCCTATGCGCATCATCCCCCATGTGCATCATCCCCCATGCGCATGATCCCCATGCGCAACATTCCCCCATGCGCAGCATCCTCGCCAGTGCAACCTCTTCCTCCGAACAACATTCCCACTGCACCAGGCAGAGAGCCCCAAATTGATTGATTGATTGATTGATTGATTGATTGATTGATTGATTGATTGGCTGGCTGGCTGGCTGGCTGGCTGGCTGGATGGATGGATGGATAGAAGCTAAAGCAACTTTTTTATTAGAAGAACATCTAGCCCCCATCTCAGGCTCATCTTCCTTCTAAGCATTGGTTTGATAAAGAGTGCACTGATGCCAAAAAAAGTTTTACAAAGTTACTATCAAACCTATAAGATCAGTTCTGACCCAAAAGAGGCACAGAACCTTCTCTTGCAGAAAAAAACAATATAAATTGCTTTTAGCAAATAAGAAAGGCAATGAAAGAGTCCTGGTTGGGACTGATCGAGGCAGTTAAATCTAATAACGCACGCAGATTCTGGCAACTTGTAAAGATCTCCCCTGTATGTGAGCCATTATTATATCCATCCTGAGATTTGGGAAAAACACTTCTATGAGCTATATAATAATCCAAGTGATGTTGCTGATGACATTGCAATAGAACTTGGAGATATTCCAGCATGGCCACCGGTATCTATTTCAGAAATTTATTGCCTTGTAGCTCAGCTGAAAATAGCCAAGGCCCCTGGTGAAGACCTTATTCCACCTGAGGCAATAAAGAATAATATTGAATGGTGGGCACCAATCTTGGCATCATTGTTCTTCTATGTTGACAAAACTGGTCATACCCAGACTGATTGGGGATCTGCATTTATTGTTCCCATATTTTAAAAGGGTAAGAGATGACCCCCTCTAATTATAGTTTAGACCATTAGCAAACACCATTAGCAAACAGTACGCAAGACATCTTTATGTGAAACTTAAGGACAGGCTGGAGGAAGGAAATATATTAGTGGAAGGACAAGCAGAATTCAGGGAAGGAAGGACTACTACTGACCAATGTCTAATTCTCCAACATCTAACAGGAAAATATATCTCATATGAGACAACCTCCCTTAATAACCTTTGTAGACTTAGATTTGATTCCATCTCGCACAAGAAACTGGGGAGAAGCTTAGAGCCTCCAATATAGACTGGCGCCTGTTACTTCTTGTCCAACCTCCCTTAAGTGCAGCCTGCAGGGCCATCTCACAAAGGATATACCAACTTCAAAAGGAGTCAAACAGGGATGTATTTTGACCCCACTATTATTTAATTTTTATATCAATTCAATGGTGAGCCATTTATATAATATTGATTTTCAGCCCCCTAAGGTTGCTGAGAGGCATATAGCTATTCTGCTATATGTCGATGATGCTGTTTTACCCTACAATCCAGAGTAACTACAGGAGCACATAAGAGACATTACGTGTACCCATAGTTACTGCACCACCTAGTGAAAACCTATGGGAAATTCATATTGCAATCCAGGTCAAATTGTTCTTACACAGGAGCAAGGACTCCCCGTATTTACTCTGGATTGTGCCCTTACTCTCAAGTACTCCAATTGGTCTTAAAAGAGCTTTGAAGGCTCTGACAGCATACTGTAAAGAGAATTGTCTAGTTATTAATTTTCATAAGACCAAAATCATGGCCTTCTCTAAAAGACCAAAGAAGCACTCATGGTAGATTGAAAAACATAAAATAGTACAAGTGACCGATTTCAAATATCTGGGAGTAGTTTTCCGCTCGAGTGGCTCAAGGAAAGCCCATGGGGAATTTAGGTAGCCCATTTAGATAGCCCTAAATGTACAGAGAAGCTCCTCTGTCATCCTACAATTCATGCAAACTAGAGGAGGACAATGTTTTCCTGCTGTCCTGAAGCTCTTTCAGTCTCAACTGTTATATGGTGCCCAAATGGAGCCTTTACCCAATAATACAACCTTAGAATGTGTACAAACCAAGTTCCTTTGAGCAGCCTTGAGGCACCCCCGATGCAATGCTATGACTTGAGACAGGACAAATCAAGATAAAGGCTAAGGTTTGGATAGTTATCCTCACATATTGGTTGAAATGCCATTCTGCCTCTTCTGGTTTGGCTCTATTAATCTTTCAGGCTACTTATAGATCCAAATGGACTCAATTAATTGAGTCAAAATTAACTTCTTTAGGACTCTCACAGTTGATTTTGATTAGTATGGGTACGATCCAAGCCAAAATACTTATAAAGCAGTGGGATACAGATATTGTGCACCAAAATTATCTTAGTAGGGTATCTGGATTTTACAGCACTGAGAATTTTAAGTATATTTCCACTCCAATGTCCTACCTTTCTCCACTTCAAATACCAAAATATAAATGAGTATTTACATTACCTCACTGTCACTAGCTCACTGTCGAGGACTACCCTCAGCGGTATTGGAAGGCCTTTACAAAAAAGTTCCATTTGCAGAGTGCTTATGCCTCTGTGGGGCCAAACAAATCAAGACTAATGAACATGTACTCCTGAACTGTAATTACTATAATTAGTAGTTAGCTTGTAGAACCTGAGGATGTGGACAGGATTCTCTGTAGTGTGAGACTGTCTGCTTGCCCGCTGGACCCTTGCCCAGCCTAACTAATTAGATCGGCCCGGGATGGAATAGCCGAATGGACGGGGAGGGTGGTGAATTCCTCTCTGAAGGAGGGGGTGTTGCCTTCTGCATTAAAGCAGGCAGTGGTTCACCCCCTCCTGAAGAAACCCTCCCTGAACCCTAAAAACTTAAACAACTATCGGCCGGTCTCAAACATCCCATTTCTGGGCAAAGTGGTCGTGCGAGTGGTGGTGTCCCAGCTTCAGGGGGTCCAGGATGAAGCTGATTATCTGGATCCCTTCCAATCTGGTTTCAGGCCGGGGTTTGGGACAGAGACTGCCTTGGTCGCCTTGGTGGATGACCAACGCCGGGGAATGGACAGGGGGAGTGCATCCCTGTTGGTCCTGCTAGCCCTCTCAGCAGCCTTCAACACCATCGACCATGGTGTCCTTCTGGGTCGGTTGGCAGGGTTGGGGATTGGAGGCACTGTTTTGCAGTGGTTCCACCCCTGACTGACTGACAGGTCCCAGAAGGTGGTGCTGGGGGATGCTTGCTCAGCACCCTGTCCTCTTCGGTGCGGGGTGGCGCAATGTTCCATTCTATCCCCCATGCTATTTAACATTTACATGAAGCCGCTGGGAGAGGTCATCTGGAGGTTTGGAGTGAGGTGTCATCAGTATGCTGATGACACCCAGCTCTATCTCTCCTTTCCTCCTGAGTCCAAGGAGGCAGTTGAAGTCCTGAATCGCTGTCTGGAGGCAGTGGGGGACTGGATGAGGGTGAACAAGCTGAGATTAATCCTGATAAGACAGAGGTTCTCCTGGTCTGGAAGTCCTCAACTCAGATATTGGAATATCATCCTGTTCTGGATGGGGTTGCACTCCCTCTGAAGGAGCAGGTTCGCAGCTTGGGGGTTCTCCTGGATTTGCAGCTGCTCCTGGAGTCCCATGTGGCGGAGTCCCAAAGGGGAGCCTTTGCTCAGCTTTGGCTGATTCGCCAGCTGCAACCATACCCGAGTCGCTCAGATCTGGCCACAGTGACCCATACCCTAGTAACATTGAGACTGGATTATTGTAACACACTCTACGTGGGGCTGCCTCTGAAGACGGTCTGGAATCTTCAATTAGTTCAGAATGCGGTGGCCTGTGTGGTTGCTGGGGCTCGTCAGTTTGACTCTGTCGGGCCACTGCTTCAGCGACTACGCTGGCTGCCCATTCGTTTCCGGGCTGAATTCAAAGTGCTGGTCCTGACCTTTGAAGCCCGAAACGGCTCAGGTCCAGGGTACCTGAGGGACCGTCTTCTTCTGTACAAGCAAACCCATCACCTAAGGTCATCTGAGGGGGCCCTACTGACTGTGCTGCCACTAAGAGATGTGAGAGGTGTGGCGGCCAGAGATAGGGCCTTCTCGGTGGTGGCACCCCGGCTTTGGAACTCCCTCCCCTTAGAAATGAGGAAAGCTCCCTCAATACAGAGCTTCAGGTGGAGCCTTAAAACCTTTTATTTTAAAAAAGCTTTTTAGGGGCAGAGGTTGGGGGGCTCTTGTTTTATTTTTTAAAATCTATGTTGTTTTTAGCTTGTATGTTTTAATTGTTTTTATCAAATTGTTCTATTTATGCTTTTAATTATGTTTTATGTCAGCTGCCTTGAGTCGGGCTAATTTGCCCGAGAAAGGCGGGATATAAATTTTTAAAATAAACAAATAAAATAAAATAAAGACATATGTGCTAAGTTCAATTCCCCTTTGTCGAATAGTTCACCAGTTTACACATGCCAACAGTATATATATTTATTATTATCAGACTCCAATCCAACTATTACATGGTTGCAAAATTTGTGGCAGCTGCAATAAACATTTGTAAAAAGATGATTAAAGATACCCAATACTGGAACTTGCTGAACTTAAGGATGGAATTTTTAATATTTTCTGTTTTTTTACTCTGTTTTACTCTAATATTCTAATGTTTTAAAACGATTTACTGATTTATGTAATTAAATAGACAGCATCTTTTAAGTTTACTTTATATGTGACAGAAAGTAAATTTCCTGCTACAGGCAGGGGATTGGACTAGATGACCTACCCTTCCAGCTCTATGATTCTATTCTGTGATTCTGCCCTAACTATATTGAGCTGAATTATTTTAACTTGATGTACTTCTAGATGAATATGTAACACTGTATCGGCTACTTTTATTCTGGTCTGAAACTATTAAAAAATTGAATTGCCCTGTGAAACACACTGTGGGAACCTCTGGTGTAAAGAATAAATTGATGAAAAGACTTGTAAAACATTGTGGGGAAGGTTGGTTGGGGGCATGGCTATTGAGCCACTGTAAGACCATTGGGTATAACAGCATGAGGTAGCCACCTTTGGAATCTGACACTGAGAAGACAATCCAGAGGAGCCCTTAGGTCAGTGCACGTCTCTTTTGCCAACCAAAGGTATTGCAAAATGTGCTGTAATGCATGACTATGCCTTGGCCAGGTTGACCTGCCTCCTGGAGTCAGCATGGAAGGTGAGTTGCGTGGGCCTTTTCAGGCCAACACAGGGTCTAGAGAAGTGGTGGAAGGCATTCTGGAGCATGGGACGGTCACAATGAGCATCACGTTTCCCACAGTAGTGTGGCATCAGTCCAAGTGCTTGTGCTGGATACAGCAAAGGTATGCCAGTTGGCCTTCTCCATCACAAGTTTGGGTTGTGCTGTGATTAACTCAGATAATTAAAATCTGAATTATTTTGTAATAAAATGGCCACTCTGCAATAATGATCCATGGAATGAGTGCACCTTTCTCTTGTTCCTCTGAAGGGGGCTGGTAAGCAATGTAAAGGTTGGGGGAGGGGAAAGGTGATATAAGAACAGCATGAAATTGCTCACCTGATAAATTTTTTAAAGAGGTTCTTACATGTACAGTGGTACCTTGATTTATGAGCATAATTTGTTCTGGAAGCAAGCTTGTAATCCAAAACACTTGTATATCAAAGCAATTTTCCTCATAGGAAATAATGGAAACTCAGACTATTTGTTCCACAACCCAAAAACATTCATATTAAAATGAATATTCTTATTAAAATGAATATTTTTAAATATTTACAAATTATGTATAAATAATTTATATTTATAAAAATTGATATTTTTTGTAGTCATACTAGCACCAAATGGGACACTACATGGAAACTACAATTAGAACGGAATGCACTGGCCTGTATGGTTACACATGCTAGGCCAGGGTGGGTTAAACTTCAGACCCAGAGGAATCAATTTATTCAGCCTCAGGCTCTCCCGCTACCATCATTGGCTGTCCACAGCTGCTTAACTATACCAAGGTGTCACCACTTGATAATAGACAGTTCTGAAGTGTGAGTGCTAAATGGGTTCAATATTGGGCTCTCCCCTATCTTGTCCCCCACATTCTGACACTTGATTCGTATATGACATGGTGATTCAAACTGTTTTTCTCTGTGAGTGTGAGTGCATTCACACACTAACATTTGCTCTGTGTCTATACCATTTTCAAAGGTATTTATGGGAGTCCATGTGCAAAAATCTTTGTGTGACAGCAGGAATTTGTAAGATAAAAAACATTTGCAATTAACTAGCTAACAAAGCATTAGAAGCAACATTTGTCAACTTAAAAAAACACAGCAGGTTTCACTTTTCAACCATTTCTGCTTTTCACCATGGCTCTCTAGCCTGCCAAATTTAGAAGGCATTAAGGTATTGCCTTAAGGCATTTGGCATATTTTCTCTTGTCAGTTGCAGCTAATCTTAAGTGAGGGAAAAAATTGTTTATTTTTGGTCATTAACTGCTAAATGATACCTACTTCCTACTTAATGGACATCAATTCTGACCCTCAGTAGGGATCATGAATGCTTTTTGGCCTGCTCTATGAAAGGACACTTCTGGCCTTGGCATTTTGACTTTGTTGGAACATTGCTTCAACAGCTACACTGGTTGCCCATTCGTTTCAAGGTGCAAGTGTTGACCTTTCAACCTCATTACACACATCTGGGTTACCTGAGAGACTCCCTTTGCCCATACATTTCAGCTCTCCCATAAGTCCTGTAAAAGGCTGTCTTTCAAGTGACACTTTTGTCCAGTTAGAATGGCAGCACAGAGACAAGCCTTCTTTGAAGATCACGACAATTATGGAATTCTGTTCTGGGGGAATTAAAAACTACACCGTCCCTTATGACTTTATCAAGGACTCAGCTCATAGGTGTTTTGTCTGGTATTTGGGTGTTGGGAGATGTTAGCCTTCTATGCTTTGGTAGTAGCGCCATTTTTTGACTGCTTCATTCTTTACCAGCTTTTTTACCCCTTTATGTACAGCTGTACTGTGTGCTGTTTTGGGTTTTGTTCTATTTCAGTGACTTGTTTACAATACACTTGACATTTTATTATGGAGCTTTCTTTGTAAGCCACCTTGACTACATGGGAAAGATATTAATTTTTCATAGTCTGGTGAAGAGGGAATGGGGAAAGATTGGACCATACATTCAAGATCTGTAATCATAAAAAGGTTAGGAGCCAATACAGGTGGCCATTATCAACTAGGATTCCATTCTGGAACCACCTGTGAATTAAAAAAAACCATGATAAAAATTTGAAAATAAAGATCTGCTTTCTTTCTCCTCATGGAATCAGGTACTACCCGGGGTGACCAGCTGACAGGAATTTCCCTGCCAGAACTGGAAATGAGGCCCTGGAAGTCAGGAAGTCAAAACGGCCTTTCCAGCCATTTCCTGGGATTTTAGGCCTGTTTTAGGCCTTTAAGGCCCACTGAGCTACAGAGGCAGCTGGTTAAAGGAGGGGGGAGGGAAGGGAATTGTAGTCTTTCCCCCTCCTCCCCATGCTAAAGCACCTTTCTAAGCTCAGTGGAAGAACTACATCTCCCAGCATGCATAGCACCAGACTCCCATTTTGCAACCTGCTTCCTGGAGAGTCCTAAGTAGGCCTCTAAATGTGCCTCTAAGTAGTCATTCCCAAATGGCTGTTCCTGGCAGTAGCTCCCAGTCCCTACAGAGAAAAAGATCTGGGGGGGGGGGGGAGCTCTGCTTGCTGTGCACAGGAAGGAAGGAGGGGGATCAGCTGAGGCTGCTGGAGAGGAGAGCAGAGAAGAGGAAGGAGGGAGCCTTGCAAGTGGGGCTGCTCTGAAACCTTGTAGTGAGGTTGGCTTGGGAGAGAAAGAGGGTAAATTTTTTTAAAGCAGTGTTGCCAACTGACCAAAGAAACCCCAGCCTCTCCTACACCTTTGTAGATCAATCCACCAATATTTACTTTGCACAAAAAAGCATGTATTCACAAGGGCTTGAGTTGCTCAGCTTGTGGGGCCTTTCAGCCATCTGTTGTCAAAACAGAGCAGGGGCTGGGTGTAAAGTTGGCAACCTTCTCAGGGCAGGGATGGTGAGGATAACTCTTGGCTTCTTAAGTTTTAAGCCTCCAAGTCTGGTTGTGTCAGCACAGCATCTGGTCACATTGGTTGTACCTCAATATTTGCTGGGGTCAGATTATGGGACTTCCTGCTGATACAAAGAAACGAGTTAAATAAAAGGAGTTAAAAATAAAAAGCAGTTTCTGGAAAATTGTTAAAAAACAGCTTTTCTTACTGTTGTAGAGTCACAGTCAGCAATTACAGGTACATATGCAAAGGACTCACTATCTTTGGGTGACTTAGCTGAAAAATTAAATGATTGTTTTGCATGACTTACTGTGTGATTTGCCAGTGGCCATTCATGTTTAGTCAAATCCATGTATAACAAGGTTGGACCTGTATTACAGATATTTTACCAGTCATAGCAAACCGACATTTATGCAAACAAGTTTGTATTAAAAGAGACAATCCTGCCTCTGAAGGTTGTTGTGTGATCCCCTCACAGCAACAATCAAATTCATTACTATTTTAAAATATAGATACAGCTGGCTGCAATAACTTTTAATATCCTATATACTAGGGGTGTCCAACTTCAGGGCTCCTGGGCAATTGTGTAGGAATGAATTTCAGCATATGCATATTGTCATCTCAGAGATTTCAAGCTGCACCTCATAATACACAATTGTAAAAGGTCCAGGAATTCTAAAGTTGAAAGTTCGGACACCCCTGTTAGAGATGCAGCAGAGCATTCCCACATGGATGGGAACGTGTCAGCAACTAGTGACAGATGCATGCAAATCCTGTGGCAGGCAGCACTGGAAGTGAGATGAGTGGGGTGGTCCTGCTTTTGATGTCAGAAGTGGCTCCTCTCTCTTCCCAATGCCTTCCACCGTTTGCATCCAGATAGGTTTACACTGCGCCCTTCATCAGGCAGAATTCTATACTTTAGAATTGGTCTGGCTAAAACCAAAGGTAAGCAATTGCTCCCCCACCCTGTGCCTGGCCCCACAGACAGCCCACAGAAGTGGCTGACTTGAGGCTGGAGTAGAATATTGCAGCTACAATTGTTTTGCTGCCTCTCTCTTACCAACAAATTTGGTCTAGCAAGAAGGTATACAGTGGGGGGAAGGTCTGCCTGCAGTTCTAACGCCACTGGGTATGAGTCGGCCAACCAACATATTAAGGTTATGATGTTGCCAAGTGATAATATTTTCAGGAAAGCATAGACCCCCCGCCCCCAATTCTAAAATTTTCATTGTACTGTACTTCTTGTCCATGAGATAAATTGCTTTCCCAGTATGTACCTATCAATCAAAGGTTGAGGGGACACAGCAGAGTCATTAACAGCAATAAATGAAATCTGTGATGTGATGAAGGTAGCATCCTGATGCTGTTTTCATAAACATTTCTAGCTTGCGGTCTTTCCCCTGTACCAAGTAGTGCCAATCCACAGCGCGTACCCATGATGACGGCAAGGGTACCTGACATCTGCATCCCATTCAGTGTGATGTTCTCACATGGTGCATTCTTAACCAATTAAAGCTGGCATAATACACCTGGCCTAACATCCTGTGGTGGTGTGGCCTAACCCCACTAGGATTGGGGCAGAATATTTTATGGCACTTTTGTGATACCCCCAGGCCAGTATAAGACTTATGCCAGCCTAATTGAGGGTTAGGATTGCAGCCTCTGACTCCTACAAAACCACTGGAGTAGTGATGCATAGTCAACACAAGGTTTTGACTGATTCCAGTTCTCTGCATAGTGTCCTCTGATGGGGAGATTATCTTAGCTAAATACCCACTTTATCCTGCAGGCTTTTAATAAACTTATCTGTAATCCATTTGGAATCTTGAGAGGATGAGGTGTCAAATTTAAATTCACATATCTACGATGTTAGTGTGGTCCTACAAGAGCACTCTACAAGGTATTACTCTCATTTCTTTATAAGCCAAATCTGAATCTCTCCTTTAGGTATAATTTGCCTATAGCTTACCGTAATACTTTTGCAAGATAATTGTGTAATGTGAGATCCAAAAAGGTAGTAAAATCATAGACACATATCGGCCCTAGAAATGCATCTATTGAACAATAAAACTAGTGTACCTACTTGTTAAAATCATGATCACAGGGTGGAACACAACCAAAATGGGTACCGAAAATTAAAGGTATTACTGGGAACTCACTAAAATAGAATTGCAGATAACATCTCTGGTCCAAAACTTGTGACATGTAATACACTCCTATGGCAATGAAAAGAAGCAGACTGTGCGACTTGCAGGCAAAAGACAGAAGACAGAAATTGAATCCCTGGAGTCACACTTTTGCTTTTGCACAAGACAGTACTCAGGAAAGAGGGCTATATCCATACTAGGCCCATAGATTTTAGAGAGACAATTTCAAACCCGCATACAACTTGGACATGATGGATCTATGTGACCACTTTTGGGGAAAATGCCCTACTGTGAGCCATTCCATCCTACTCCACCATTACTATAAGCACTTGCTGCAAATGATCAATTTTACTTACTGTACATACTTTTGCAAATAATCTCATAACTATGTTTAATAATGCAGCCTAAATAGGTAGACTTTGAAATTTTAGTAACTTTATTTTGTGCTTACTCAAACTTTGCTGAGGGCAGCCCACCTCCAAAACATCCCATCTTCACTATAACAGCAAATTAACAGGTGGGATTAGTTGGCAAACTTAACTAAAAACTCTCAATCAAGCACTGAAGGGAAGCAGGGTTCTACATTATTGCTCACCCGCTGAGATTGCAGTACGAGATGAGGAAACTTTTTTTGATCTAACTATGAAACCGATATAGAAAATTCTCTTGTAGTCTGCCGGTTCCTTCTAACCAGGTATCTGTAGTTTAGGGGAAAACTGAAATGCTGGGCAACAGGACAACAGGTGGCTGCCAACAGCAAAAGTCCCAAAAATCTCAGTATCTTGAGGAAGCTCACCAGAAGACATCTAGCTGTAAGGTAATTTTGACAAAAGCCACCTCACAACTTAATGTGGTCAAGATGCAACGTTTCACTTATGTGTTTTATGTCACTAATACAACACTCAAGTTCATGTTAGGTAAACACTGAGCTATTAGAAACATAAGGTTAAGCATTCAACACTTATAGAAATAGGAACGTGTAGAACTCCCTCAAATATCAAGTGTTTTTAACTTAATATTGAGGTAATCTGTAAACTAGAATCTGACTGTCATTTGTAGATTTTGCTCCTTATACATTTTGTGCAGCAAATGGAATATGTTTCTGCCCTCATCTCCTCACTTTGCTACATTTCTGATGAAAGTTATCAATTTAGCTAAAGCTTATTTTCAGCAGTTAAGGTACTCTCATTAAATTATAAATCTTACACAGTTCACAGAAAAAAAATTCTGGACAAAAATGCAAATATCATTGCACAGAACATTCTGTATATGTAGTAACCATGTTTCCTTGACGCTGAGTGACAGTTCTGCAGTGCTTACTAGAGTCACGAAATTTGCTTTCAGATCGCATTGTGCGTTGGTGCATGTTGTCAAAACCATTGAATGAAAATATTTTTTCTGTGTCATCAAAAAATCCTCCTCCAAAGGAAAACTCTTGGAAAGGACGTCTTGGCCTGCGGTGAGCATGCTGATGGCTCTGGAAGGGATCTTCATCGTTTTTCTCTGCTTCAGCATCATGATTTTGGCCAAAGAAATTAAAGTCTTTGAAGAAGTCATCAAAATTAAAGTTAAATGACTGGGAAGTGTCTCCATTGCTTCTTTGTCCTTGAGCATGTCCAAATTGGTCATATTGTCGACGTCTGTTTTCATCCGATAGGGTTTCATAGGCTGCAAGATATCCAAAAGCTCAGTCAAAAAACTCTCTCCTATATACTATAGTCACTCAAATCTAACGCTCACCTTTTCCAGCCAGATTCAGTCTCCAAAATCAGAGTATGCATTAGATTTGACAGTGCATTAGATTAAAGTAAATACAATATTTTTATTAGAATGCATCAGTATTTAGTTTAACAGTTTACTATATTGTAAGGAAAAATTAATATAAACCCACTGTTGTATAAAGTTGTGCAATTAGGTAAAAATTATAACATTAATTATAAAATAAACCCATTGTCATATTATCATCAGTCATTGTTTTAAATTTTGCACCTACTTTGCAGCTGTGCATTATAATCTTCAGGAAACATCCTTTTAATCCCAACCATTTTAAAAGAGGGGTGTGCATTAGATTCAAGTAAATATAGGTATTTCTCTTAGCTTTCCCAACTACTAAAATTGAATTCAGTGGCAACCAGGTATTATGAGAAAAAAGTTAACTTGGTAAAGCTGGCAAGGACAGAAACAAGGATCAAGAACTTCCACATTCTTTTCTGTTACAATTGGGTATATTTTAATGTAGTTTTCTTTGGGAAAAAAATCTAGTCAAGGTCTGTGCATACATAGCTATTTCCTTTAGTAGAAGACAGATGAAGACTTTGCTACCTAGAACACAGGATTCAAGTCCATATCCATGGCCAGATTTGAACTTCAAAGCACAGATCAAAGAGCAGAAGATCTCATATATAGTTGACAAACGTAGATATTTTTACACAAAAAGAATTAGGGTACCTAACCCCATCTCTGCCCTTACAAAGGCTAAAGGAATAGCATTCAGCCAATATAAAACTTATCAGGATTGTTTACCTTCTGCAATTTCCCGGAATTTTGCTTCTGCTCCTGGACTCTTATTTTTGTCTGGATGATATTTCATTGCTAGTTTATGAAATGCCTTCTTGATCTGGCGAGCAGATGCTTTTCTGGGAATACCCAAGATGTCATAATAACTCTCTGTAGCCAGTATTAGTTCCATTATCATTAAAATACAAAGTGCAAATATGAAGACAGATTGTGTAGTAGCCATTATTACACCTCCTGGAAGAAGAAAAAAAATCATGAGTGAGTCTTCTGAAAAAATAAAATGTCTCGTCTTATTTCCTTAAGGCTACAAACATTCAAACTGAATGGATGTCACTCAAACTGAATGGATTCAAACACTCAAACTGAATGTCCAACCACCAAACTGAATGGAGAAAAGAAAATAATATGGTTTAAATACATTGTCTTTCTACGCACAGTTTTTCTTGCATTTAGACAGCAGTTCTCAAACGTTTTAGCATCAAGACCCACTTTTAAGAATGACAGGGTGTTGGGACCCACTTAAGTGATGACATTAACCTGGATGTGATGCAGACATGACATCACTGATTTAGCGGCAATCAGCCAAGAGTCCCATTACACAGCATTGTCCTACTGTTTTATCAAGCCTTGGAATTCTAACATTCGAGTTTGTAAATTTTGGTGGAATGCAAACTAGGATCTTTTTCCAGACACCCAGCCCTCTCACCTCTCTAAAGCACTATCTCTTTATCTATTCAAAGCACCATGCCTCATTTCCACAAGCATCTTGCACTCCCTTCCCCAGGTAAAGCAGAAGTGGCGTGCAAAGGCTGGCCCCAGTACAGGCGGAAAAAATCTGAAAAGACTGGAGCTGTGCATCCGGAACTGTGAATTAGTGGGGGTTCACTGTATATATTGAAACAACTAACTCCTTCTAATAGATTTTTTTAAATACAAAAATGAGAAGTGCAGAAAGCAGTGCTGCATGTTTTTATTTCATTATCACAGCTTTCTCCCATTTCTGCCTACAGATAATAGTCACTCTTCTTTTAAATAGCTGCTTCTACTCCAGAGAGAATCAAAAGAGAAATCAAAGAGATCAACAAGTTTGTTGTTATGGACAAGGATGAACTTCCTCATCTACATTCCAGAAAGGCCACTGACTGGCCACCATATTTGCAGTCTGATGGCAGGAGTCAGTCATATCTAGTTTCAGTTGTACAACTATGTATGGTTTGCCATGTTCACAGGAGGAAGCATTTACTCCTTTCTCGTATGATTTTCAGAAATCTCAAGAGAAAATAGGACCTTTCTAGCCACACCTGATGCAAACCACAATGTAAATTTAAAGCATACAGTACATGAATTTGTAGCTGCAAATGAAGCTAAAGATCAGCACCATTTTATAAATAATGCTGATCAGCACTATTTTTTAAAAGCGTCAACAAAACCCTTCAGTTATACTTCAGTGTAAGAACTCTAGAAAACAAAGGACACACTGCTAGACAAACTGAAGTTTAAGCAAAATGCCCAGTCTGTAGAAAAATACCCACTAACAGTAAATAACAGTGTTACAGCAGAAGAAAAGCCACAATATCCTACTTTTCCCCAGATAATTGGCTATGCTGCAGCAGCAATATTCATACCTTTGATAAACATACTCCCTATTAAAGCCAGGTCTTGAACAACAGGAAGAAAGTTAAACTGCACCTGTGTATGCTGTACACAAGTTGTTGATCAGCATACTTCTAGAAGTTATTCACACATAAAAGACTATACTTTTTTAACAGAAGCTTCCACATAAGATTCTATAATCCCCTTGCCCACAGGGTATTCTTATATTGCATAATCTTGCTATTCTTTTGCTATTAGAGGTAAGACTCCAAGTATATTGTACAGGTCATTTCCTACTTTAATTTAAGCAACCGTTTTTAAATGGTAAAAGCGGAAGCAGGAACTGTCAAGAAAAATCAAGGGAGTTTGCTCCAATTCCAATCACTTTTCATATGAATTTGAAAGTTAAATACCATATTTACTCAAATATAATGTGCCATCAAAACTAATGTACGTCCCTATTTTGAAAGGCTTGAGATTTTTTTTTAAGTTCACCGGCGATTGTAATGCACAGCTGTAAAGCAGATGCAAAATTTAATGTTACTGCAATAATTTGTGTTATATGATAATAATAATAAAATGGCAATGGATTTATGTTGAGTTTTACCTATGTGCACCAACTTTATACAACAATAGATTTATGTTACATTTTAATCACAATACAGTGGTACCTTGTAAGACAAATGCTTTGTAAAACAAATTAAAATTTATATGGGATTCTGCTTTGTAAGACGAATGTGCTTTGTAAGTTAATGCCCATTGGCTGGGCGGCTGAGGCGGGACTTCTCCTCCTGCCTGCAGTACCAGTGACCAGTCAGCAGAGGGATGAAACAAGAAGCAGCATCCTCTGAGCCTCCCCAGCAAATATGTCTGAGCCTCCTGCAGCCAGCAAGCCACCATCAGGTAGGAGGGAAACCCCCTCTAGGACTCCCTCAATAGAAACCCCTTCCCCCAAGGAAACCCCCTCCCTGCCTGGACCCCACTGCAACTACCCCTCTTCCCCCACCACCTTCCCTGCCTGGAACCCTCTCCAACCCACTTTCCTGTGAGCAAGCCCCACTGGATACAATGGGACTTGATTCTGAGTAGACAGCATAGGCTCTTGCATCAGGCAGAAGCCTTTGGTGCTGCTCCTCATAGTGAAAATAAGTCACTCTTGGCCATAAAGGTTTTTCTTTTCTGCTTTACTCTACAGTATATTAGTGTTTTATTACAGTAATTGTGTTGTGTATATTACAGTGTTTTGAATTACAGTGCGTTGTCATCATTTGTACATACAGTTAATATTTTTATATGAATATTTTTTGGGTTGTGGAACCAATCATCTGAGTTTTCAGTATTTCCTATGGGAAAATCCTGCTTTGTAAGATAAACATGCTTCCTGAACGAATTAAGTTTGTCTTACAAGGCACCACTGTATAGTAAACTGTTAAACTAAATACTGATCTATACTTATAATTTATTTACCTGAATCTAACACACCCCTCGATTTTGGAGAATTTTGTTAGAAATTCTGTGAGCATTACATTTGAGTAAATAGGATATGCAAAGTTGGTTCTGCCATAGTACATAATCCCCATAATACAGAAGGGAGGAAGCGACAGGAGTCAAGAAAGAATTTTTTTGCAATAAACACCACAGCATGTTAATAGAAAATACAATGCTATAGCACAGACTACCAATATTAATAACCAGCACCATTAGCTTATACAATAGTAAGACATAAGCTCTGGCTCCAAGGAGCCTGCATTCCAGGTTTCCGAACCCCGGGCCTGGGACCAGATGCTATGCTGGGTGAGCTTCCATCTAGCCCTCAGGCAAGCCCTGTAATCCTCCAAAAGGCAAGGAGAGCTCTGCCCTCCCTCTGCAAGGAGGGCTTGGGGCTGCACACATCTCGTTTGAAAGTGTATGAAAGTGCTTATGAACTGTGAAGATCACCCTCTGTGTGTGTGTTGGGAAGTGCTTATGAATTGACGTGAATTCATTCAATAATTTATCATTCAATGAACTCATTCATTAATGAGTTCCATCATCAATATATCCATTTACGTAAATTTACTCAAATTTGAAATGTAAATAATTTTTCTCTTTTGGCCTCCAACACATCAGAATGATATGGCTGTGCTGCCAAAAAGTATAAAGACCCCTTTTCTAGATCATCTCTAGACACCATCTCTTGGGTGTCCAAGAGACCAGTTGTGGCCCACAGCAAACCCCCTCCATCTAGTCCACAAGCAAGCCTCATAATCCTCTGGAAGGTAGGGGAGCACTTAGGAATGGGTGTGGTCCAGTCCAAGAGCTGCAAGCCCAGTTTGGTGGGTGAAGGACATCATTTGCCTTGCTCTGGACTGGGGTCTGATGGCTGCCCATACCACCTCGAGATACATACAGTGTTGCCTCATGTAACAAATTTAGTTCTTGTTTGTTATGTGAAACGTACGTTTGTTACGTGAAATGTTCTTTACGCGAAGCAGGTTTTCCCATAGGAAATAATGGAAACTCAAAACGATTGGATCCACAATCCAAAAAATATTGATATAAAAATATTAACTGGATTAACACCCAGCCAGGAGAGCCTTTGCTCAGCTTCTGCTGATTCGCCTGCAACCATACCTGAGTCGCTCAGATCTGGCCACGGTGACTCATGCCCTAGTGACATCGAGACTGGATTATCGTAACAAGCACTACGTGGGGCTGCCTCTGAAGACAGTCTGGAAGCTTCCACTAGTCCAGAACGCTATGGCCCGTGTGGTTGCTGGGGCTTGTCTGTTCGACTCTGTCAGGCCACTGCTTCAGCGACTACACTGGCTGCCCATTTGTTTCTGGGCTGAATTCAAAGTGCTGGTCCTGACCTTTAAAGCCCTAAACGGCTCGGGTCCAGGGTATCTGAGGGACCGCCTTCTTCTGTACAATCCGACCCGTCACCTAAGGTCATCTGAGGGGACCCTACTGACTGTGCCGCCACTAAGAGATGTGAAAGGTGTGGCGGCCAGAGATAGGGCCTTCTCGGTGGTGGCACTTTGGAACTCCTTCCCCTTAGGAGAACTAAGCCATATCATTTGGAACTCCTTCCCCTTAGAACTGAGGAAAGCTCTCTCAACACAGAGCTTCAGGCGGAGCCTTAAAAACTTTTATTTTAAAAAAGCTTTTTAAATGGGGCAGAGGTTGGGGGCAGTTTTATTGTTCTATTTTATTGTTTTTAACAAATGTTTTTAGTCTGTTTTAATTGTTCTCAGTTTTTTTAATCTAATTGTGTTTTAATCTATATTTATAATTCTATTTTAATGGTGTTTTATTTTTCCGATTGATGTTAGCCGCCTTGAGCTCCCTCTTGCAGGTGAGGAAAGGCGGGATATAAATTAAATAAATAAATGTAAAAATGATGACAAAATACTGGAATTGAATTCAAAACATGCATTCAATGTGCATGATCCTATGAAGTTACTTAGGCTGCAATCCTAAAGACACTTTCCTGGGAGTAAGCCCCATTTAACACAATGGAGCTTACTTCTGGGTGGTCATGGTTAGGAGGCTGCAAACCAAGACACTTTCAAAGTGTCTCTCTACTTTCTCCTTCTCTTCATCTGGAGCCTCTCTCTCCCCTGCTCACTTCTGGCTAGCCCTGAGCTGCTTCTCTCTTCTCTACTGCTGTTCTCTCTGTCTGCCCAGCGGACACCCAGCCACAGGAGGAACAGCACGGAAGTGTTGCTTTTGCTATGGGCAGGAGCGCTAGGCAGCCATGATGCTTTTTAAAAGGGTTGCCGGCCAGTGCATCTGCCCCAACTGCCAACGAGTGTGTTTGTTACGTGAAGCACAGTTTGTTACGTGAAGCAGAATCCTAGAGAAATTTTTGTTTGTTACATGAAACATACTTTACATAAGGCGTTTGTTACGTGAGGTATACTGTTCTTATGTGATTTCATGTTTTTATTGTTCTTATCCAGTTTGTGTAAGCTGCCTTGAGTTCCCTTTTAGGGAAGAAAGATGGGGTATAAATCAAATTTGAAGATCACCCTCTCTGTGTTAGAAAATGTTTATGAACTAATTTGAATTCATTCATTGGTTCTGTCTCTAATATTTCTGTAAATGAATTCAAATTTGAAATATAAATCACTTCTCCCGCCCCTGATAGTGTCAGAGTTTAGCCACCCCTGTTCTAGTCAGAGTAGCAGTGAAAACACATGCAATTATTTCAGTTGCATTACACTTAATTATAGAAGTGAATAGGGATTAAAGTACAGTGCCAAATGTTTCACAAAAAGACCAAGGTTGGTTTGGATTGTCCGTCTAGTTCTTCAGTTTACAATAAAGATTAGTTTAGGAATGTCCAGCCCAAATCCTATCTACAATATTTATATACTGCTATTCAACTAAAAAGTTCACAAAGCGGTTTACAAAGAAAATGAAAAATTAATAGCTAATGGGTCCCTGTCCCAAAAGGGCGCACAATCTAAAATGCAAAAAGAACACCAGCAGAAGCAACTAGAACAGACATTGCTGGGGTGTGTAGGGCCAGTTACTCTCCCCCTGCTAAATAAAGGAAGAACACCCTCCTGAAATAGTGCCTCTTGCCCAGTTAGCAGGGGTTACAAACTTGCACACAGAAGGCTTGTACTCCATTTCCATGCAGACATGTGTTTTTCAATACATGTAGGACTCAAGTGGCCACAGAAAAGAGTGCGCACCATTTCCTCTGGTCACCCTCTACCTTCAGCCACCTCTGCTCTGTACAGGAACCATGGGAAGGCTGCCCCACAGCTCCTGTAGGAAGAGGAGAGCAGCTGGAGAAGGCAGACACCATTTCTGTCCGTTGCTCTGCCTTCATGATCTGGGCTGCTGAAGGAGAGTGCTGTGCTATGTCTCTTGACCACCCCCACTTTCTATAAGAGCCATGGAGAGGCTGCCCCACAGGTCCTGTTGTGGGTGGGTGGGGTAACTGGAGAAGATGGTGTGTGGTGGGTGCCCAGAATCTTCCATACAGTCTACCCTTGGCTTGGTGTAGCAGTCCAGGGAGGCTCACAAAAAGTTAGGTGCTGCCATCTTATATGCTCTTCTCCCCTCTATGACCATGTAGATGGTCATATGTAAAATTAATTACATTTTAATATGTTTTTATCTCTATTTATTATCATATGTAATTTTAGTGGTGTTTTATTGTTTTTTAATTGTTTGGCCGCCTTGAGTTCCCCCCTGTGGGGGAAGAAAGGCGGGATAAAAATTACTTAAATAAATAAAATTAAATTAAATAAATAAAGAGAGAGCAGTCAAAACAACAGTACCCAGCTTAGTCTCTCTCTCTGTCTCTTCCCTATAAATCAAGCAAAGTGATGGCTGATGTTTTGTCTGGGCAGCATTACTGAGGCCAAACTTCCCAGCTTGCCCCCCACAGTGAGGGTGGGCTCTTTATGTAAACCAAACTCTCTTCTGCTGCAAAAGTTAATTAATCTCTCCTGCTGTACAGTTAACCCAGAGGTGTCCAAAGTTTTTGGCCAGAGTGCCAAAACATCATCTCACTGACACAGCGTTGGGGGATGGAGAAAAAAAAATCAAATTATATTTCAAATTTGAATATGTTTACATAAGTGAGATGGAACTAATGAATGAATTCAAACCAATACATGAGCACTTTCAGACACAGAGAGAGTTGGTGGTGCGTAGCCTCCCTGGTCCTTAGAATACCCTCTGGAGAAGTGGGAAGCAGAAGATGGAGGGGGTGTGATATGGCCTGCATGGAGCCCCACTATGGGTGGCATCTGTCCCTTGGGCTGGAGACAGCGGTGTAGTTAGAGGTGGGTGAAGTCTTGCAGGAGCTTTATCCCATGCAGGCATTCCAGGTGGGGGGAAGCTGGAATCGCCAAGGAGTGAGGCTCCTTCCGAGACTTGACTGCTCCACCCCCTCTAGCTATCCCTCTGGTTTGGGCATCCCTGACTGAACCAGTACCTGACCGTTTTGCCCTCCCAGCGGGCAGTACGCCTGATGCAGCGATCCCTCTGCAGGGCTCGGCTTTGCTAGGACCCCTACCAGGCAGAGTCAGCCCGTCCTGCGTGCCTGAGACCTGCTGAGAAGGACGCTGAGTCCAAACTTCAGAGGCTTCCAGCATCGCACAAGCCAGACCCCGGCCCTCTTCTGCGAGTTGGGGGGGGGGGGTGCTCAAGCCTCACCTCAGAAGCCCAGGCCGACGCTGGAGAGAAGGGCACCTCAACCTCAGGCCTCCTCTTCCACAGAGACCGATGAGCCCCGGAGGGCAGCGACGCCTGAGCGGGCGCCCTCCGTCTCTCCCAGCTGCTCGGAAGGGTTAGGCTGCTGACGGAAGGCTGACAGCACAGTCGGTGCGCAGGGAGACCGGAGGGTTCTGGAAACGGCATTATGACGCCCCGCAAACGCGGCTCAGGCGGTGACGTAGCCTGAGGGGGACGGAGACGTCAGCTTGCAATGTCTCCGGTGGAGACCCCCCTCAACAGCTGCGCCATTCGGAGACCCTAGGAGGGGAGCCGAGTCTCTCGCAGTCTCTCACTGTAGGCCGCCCGAACTGGGCCCCCTCTGGAAGGCTCACCATCCCCACCCAACATTCCCTTCAGAGAAGCAGCCAAAGCGCGCCCCCGCGGCCTCTCAGACCCTCATGCGCACCCGCGCGGGCCCAACTGTCACCCCCACCTGCGAGCCCCCAACGGTCACTCAGCCCTCTTTGCGCCTCCCGCGGCCCCGACGGTGACCCCAACCAGTCACTCACCCCTCCATGCGCGCCCCCAACGGTCACTCACACCCTCAGGAGCGCTCCCGCAGCCCCACCGATCACTCACCTACAAGCACACGCCTACCAAACTGTACACTTTTGCCCCGCTCAGCTTTCCTTATAAACAAGGTAGAGAGGAAGTGGCTCCGCGCTCTTCCACGAATCTCTCTGCTGTTGGTCGGCGAAGGTCACGCGACCGGCCTTCGGGGGAAGCTGTTATTCCTTCGGATGGTTCCCCCTTCCGGTTGGTTGGCTGGAAGCGGAAGTGCGCGTTGTTTAGGTGAGGCTGCCTGGGGAGAGCCGATGTCATCGTTCGGCCTCCTGTGTGGGGGAGAGGCCTAGCCTTCAGATGCCTCGGTACTGCGCGGCCGCCTGTTGTAGGAACCGGGCCGGGCAGAGCGCTCGGGACCAGCGCAGGCTCAGCTTCTACCCGTGAGTAGAAGGTTGGGGGCCGTTTTTAGGCCCCCCCTTGGGGCTGAGTAGCTCCCCTCAGGCAGGCAGGGGCTCCTGGAATGGCTCTGAAGGGGTGAGGCTCCCTCCAAGACTGACTGCGCCTTCCCTCCAGCTACACCACCCACATATTCCCAACTCAACAACCTATTAACAATAATATTAATTATCGTTACCTATAATGTTATCACCATATCAATAAAAAGAATTTAATGCTGAACACAACGCAAAAAACAGTGCTGGAATATCTGCATCCAATCCAAAGTTATGGCCATTTAACTAGAAAACAAAACAAAAGTTCTTCACAATAACAAGAAGTGGATTCTCTCATTATCCACGAGGGTTCTGTTTCGTGGATAAAAAAACAGTGTATAAACAATGAAAAAGTTGGTGTAGAGCACAATCCTAACCATCAGAAGTAAGCCTCGTTCAATGGGTCTTACTCCCAATGTGTTCAGTTGGGCTTACTCCCAGGAAAGTGTATTTAGAATTGCAGCCATAAAGACTCACTTCCAGGTTTCTTTCTCCTCCTTTGCGCTTTATGCAATAAGGTAGTGGCTTAATATCTGCAAGGGTTTGATTCTGGGACTGAAGAATGGAATGATGGCTTGCATAACTGCCTCTTTGCAACAGTAGAAAAGCAATTTTTCAAACTGATTTGCAGTGGCTGTTCATGTTGAGTCAATTCCATGTATAAAAAAATTCATGTATAATAAGGCTGGATATGTACTCCAAACGAGGAATGTCCAAACATTTAACTTCAGGGACTGTGTTGAGCAGAGGTACTATGACATTTCAGCCAAGGACCCTCTTCTGAACTTAAAAATCTATCCTGGATCCTGGACAAATTTATCAGGATGTGACATCACTGTGATGCTAAAGCTCCTCCATGTTTACTCAGAATTAAGTCCCACTGTGTTCAATTAGACTTACTTCCAGGTCAGGAAAGCCCACTGCCAGGTTCCAAGATGGCTGATCCCACCCTTTTGTGACTCCACTGACCCCAGATTTCAATCTCCGAAGAGGATCCTGACCCCCACTTTGAGTACCACTGATACAGTGGGAATATCAGCAGGTACAACTTGTTAACTTACACAAGCTGCACCTGCTGCAGTTCTACACAATTATTAAATTATATCTTATGCACAATTATTAAAGATCCAGTAGCCCTAATGTTGAAAGTTTGGACACTCTGTTCTAAACCAATGATTTTTGAGAATTTCAGCCCATGACCTCCTTCTACAGTGATGTCTGTCCAGGACCCACCAGAAGTGATGCCTTGAACCTGGAAGTGATGTGGCTAGAAAAGACATCACTGTAATGCTAGAACTCTGCCATGTCTAGTTGGAAATAAGGCCCATTATTTTCAAAGACACTTAGGGTCTAATCCTAACCTAGGCCAGCACAACTTATCGGTCTTTCTGTTTCTGTGGAGATGTAGGGAGGCAAGTGTATGTTTGTACATTGGCCTAACCCTTCTCCAGGAGTGACACAGAAGAGTCTTTTTTCAGCACCTTGGTGACACATTCAGGTCAGCACAGGGCTTATGCCACCCTAACTGAAGATTAGGATTGCAGCCATTCTACCAGGAAAGTGTGGCTTGCAGCCTGAGTGCCCCATTCCAAGATTTAATTTATTTTAAAAATTTATATCCTGCCTTTCTTGGGTTATAGATGGTGGCACATGGTGCTAGTTTCCAAAATGGCAGCACCCAGCTTTTTGCGAACCCCCTGATATGAAGTCACGACCCCTCCCAATGGAATCCTATTTTGGAAACCACTGCTCTAAGTTATAAAACTGATTTTCTGAGAGCCAGTGAGGTGTTGTTATGACACAGAATGGAATCAAGTGGGTTTTAGTTTGGGTCAGCTCTCATTTCAGTGTACCATAATAGCTACTAGCCCTGCTAACTGCATAAAGGGGCACTTTTCATGTGGTGCTCCTCTTATTTTTAGCAGAGGGGAATAAACGTCCCTCTCCACTCCATAACTATCCACATGACAAAAATCTCCACAAACATAAATTAGTTTGGTGCCCAATCCTATAAAGTGAAAATATGTTTCATTAAGTTTAGTAGTGTACAGTACAGCCCAGTAAAAGTGCAGATAATGACAATGAGCCAGATTTTTTATGCAGCATCTCCCTGGCCAGTTTTCAGAACCTCCCAGAATATAGCTTCTCAGAAAAGTTTTCAGAAAACTTTACTGGATCTTCAAGCTGAGCAAAGCTAAAATGTTGTAGTCACTGCTTTACCTAAAATATAACATACTGTTTTTGTTCATATCTTTTGAAGCAGATTTCCTCTCCATGATAAAGAAAGATTAGAGAAATGGTTGCGAAATATGAGGCGTGACACTTGGATTCCCAGCAAGCACCAGGTTCTTTGCAGTGACCATTTCACGCCAGATTCTCTTGATGTGCGGTGGGGTATTCGATATTTGAAAACGACTGCTGTGCCAACTATTTTTTCATCTGAAAACCAGGTAGTGCTAAAGAGCATTTTATAAATAAGTGAGCTTTTTGGATGTACAAGAAGGATATTAGTCTGAAAGTGGGAGTATTTCTACTGACTTAGGTTTAGTGTAGCCTGTCAAAACTTTTAACTTCAGGGCTCCTGGACCTTTAACAAGTGCATTTAAATGGGATCAGGATGGAAACATTCCTGATTTGTTCATTGCCTACATATGAGAGGGGGATGTGTGACTTTGCTGAAATAAATTTTGTTACAGCTCAGTAACCTCTTGCAGGGAAGCCTCAATTTCACAGACTCTGGGCACCATCAAGCTAGTTGGTATTATCTGCTTTCCTCAGTGCAGAACAACACAATGATACTTTTTAAAAGAACAGAGGAACATTGCATACACAAGAACATAGCAATTTCTCAATTGTTTCCGCATACATACACCAATTTGAATGCTTTGTTCCCTATACAATTCAGCCTCTCCTTCCTTACAGAAAGAAAGAAAGATGGAAGATGGATGAAAGATGGGGAAAAGAGCTATACCTGCTGTGGCCAATCCTGATAATATGGAACAGCCCAAGACTTCTGTTCCAAATTAAAGGTCCTAAATAACTTGTGTGCAGCTTCCTTTAGGAAGTGATTCTCTCCAATACACCCTTTCTATCCACTGAGGCCAGCTGGAGAAGCTTTGATCAGAAATCCCTATCAGGAGTGATTTTAGGTTTCCAGAAGTAGAACCTTTTTTGTTGCAGCCCTGGTCCTTTGGTAGACTCTGGAGAAGCCCCATTCCTTATACCAGGGTAGTTTAGCTTTGAGGGGATCACAGGGATGTTGTGGCCCTTAGAAGCACCCTGGGGACTAGCACTGCTACAGCTGTCAGAGTCCTACCTCCTTTTCTTAGCTTCAGCAACATGCAATATAATGCATTCTCAAACATCCTGGGGCATTCTGCTGGAATTCCACACTTAACGATAATATACGTAAACCATCAAGAATTAAGAGTGCTATGTGTTTTCTTTTGACTTGTTAATAAAACAGAATGTGGTTCTTTAGGGGAAAGGACTTTCTCAGAAAAAAACACAAGAGAAAAGAATAGAAGATGGAAAAGAAAGGTGCACATGTGCAACAGCTACAATTCTTACACCTTGTTCACCAAAGAAAAATATCATAATTGAAGAAACCCTCAACAGAAAGACACATAAAACTTTAAATAAGACTCCAGGAAATAAAGAGTTACTTCAGAGTACAGTAAAAACTGAAGATTATGCTGCAGATCTGGAGAAATCCATCAGACAGAATATGGAGCAACAAAGCTCTATGATAACAGAGCAGGATGGTGCAGAATGTGATTTCAGCTTCTCAGAAAACCATATCTTTAACCACCCTGGAGAAATCCTCCTCACTAGTACAGCTGCTATTTCACAAAATTCTGGTCATGAGATTCGTTCATGTTTTGAGTGTCTCTCAGATTCTAAAGTCACAGTTTTGCAGGCTACAGATCTCAAACATTTGGAGTCATCTCTAGAATACAATCCAACTGTACCAATTAATGATTTATTACCTGATCAACTGAACTCAGACAGTGCGGGCTGTTCTGTAGAAGTACAACAAACTGATGAAAATTCTGCGTTGCTCCAATCTGTGTCACAAGCTTTTGAACAGTTTAATGGACATAATGAGTCTGTCCTCACCATTATAGTTCCTTCTGCAGGTGCAAAAGACCCCTTCTTGTTAGAAGGCTCATTCATAACAGTAGAGCAAGAACTAGTTGACACAGAAGCTGAAAAATCAGTATGTATCACCACTTATGGTGGCACTGAAGTGACACAAACTGAGCATTCATACTGTAGGCAAGACATAAACAAGGAACAACTCTGGCAAAAAATTACAAAACTTAATGCTAAAATAGCACTTTTAGAAGTTCAAGAAAGAAAAACTTTAAGCAGACTCAAATCTTTAGAAGCTCTTATTACAAAACTGAAACAGGAGAATCTGCTTTCTGAAGAAAAGCTCAAGATTGTAGAAAACTGTTTCACAACATTTGAAGTTACTATGATACAATAAAATGTAAATTGTATCTGACTGCTTCATTTCTTCTCAGATTATTCTCTCATAAGCTTTTAAGTACAGATGTGCCCCCTTATCCATGCAGGTTCTGTTCCAGAAAACCCTCCCCCACAGTTAAGTGAAACCACAGATTATGAGCTAATGCCTCTCCCCTCACTTTCCGGAGCTACACTCCCATTGCACCTGGAAGGACATCTGAATCTGACTGTTAAAAAATGCTTCTTATGGTTTCTCTGTGAAGTTATTTTTAAAAATATTTTATAGAGCATTGAGAGGGCTTTCTCAGATTTTCTAAGGTCTCATTAAAAAGTCACTTCCAGTTTCACTGAGAAACCCAAAGTTGTGTTTATTTACTCCCCTTACCTCCAGAGGGAGTACATGCATGGGGCAGGTGTACAGACTTGATACAGAACTGTGTAGAGGTGTACAGTGAATGTGTGGACATGGAATCCATGGATATGGAGCCCTCCTGTATGGAGAAACATTGCACAGTGTGTTCTGGTGCAGGGATGGGGACTTGCACATACTACAACAAAGACCAACAAGTAGACAAAGTAGAAAGTTAGCCAATCTTTGGATGTTTTTTAAACAGCTCACAAACCACTTTAAACTAGAAGCTTTAATAGTCTGTACAATATATTCAAATACAGTGTTGAAAGTGGAAGATGTTATAGCTTATAGGATTGCAAAGTTGATGTTTTAAAGTAACAGACGAAGAGTGCCAATATAGAGGAGGTAATTTTCAGTATTTCCAAACAAAAGTGCAGCCAGCTGGTTTGGCATTACTATCTGAAAAGAATAATGCTTTGAAGATGAGAATAATGAAAATAAATTTCAATTTATTTTTCCCTGTATTCATTGAAGTATTTTTTTTCTAGGTTAGCTTAATTACCCCAGTAATGGTTGTATTTAATTTGACATCTGGATTTAATATTCTATAACCTACAAAAAGCATCTTGTATTGAAATATTGTTTGGACCATTTAATATCAACATTTGATGTTTAGACTATATTATTTAGGTTTAAACTAGGGGATGGTGCGGTATTAATACACTAGTGAAATTGTAATATTTTGTTATTTCCCTGAAATGGCTTAAGGCAGTTTTTCTCTAGTTTGAAGCTATGACAATCATAACCATTTTAGGCCATCATACCTCACCTGTCTCCGCTGTTCCTATTGTGGTGTGAGGAGGCAGGTGCATGTCTGTACATGTCTGTGCGTTGGTCTAACCTCCCAGGAGTGGCCTTGTGGCACTTTTGCAACGCCCCTAGGCAAGCACAGGACTTGTGCCAGGACTTACACGGGCCTAACTGGGGATTTTTTAACTTAGGCTGCAGTCCTAAGTATTTGCAAGTATTTTGCAATCCTAAGTAAATGCAAGTATTTTTTAACTTAGGCTGCAATCCTAAAGATTCTTTCCCGGGCGTTAGACCCATTGAGCACAATAGGGCTTGCTTTTGAGTAGACATGGTTAGGATTGTGCTTTTATTCATGCATTCCAAATGGATTTCCTTCTTTCTTGTTACGTTAAGTTACGGTAACTCAGAGGAAGTTCTGAACAGTGTTTCTCGAGTTCTTCCTTTCTGCACTGTCACTTAGAGCACAACCCTAACCATGTCTACTCAAAAGTCAGCCCCATTGTGTTCAATGAGTCTTACTTCCATGAAAGTGTCTTTAGAATTGCAGACTTTGAGAGTTATCTATGTAGTTTATTATACAAGCTGGTTAACAGGAATTGGGATTTTTGCAGCAGTATTTAAAGGCAAGAAACAAAGAGAAAATACATAGGGTGCAATAAGTTTATGACACTTAGAGCACAATCCTAACCATGTCTACTCAAAAGTAAGCCCCATTGTGTTCAATGGGTCTTACTCCCAGGAAAGTGTCTTTAGGATTGCAGCCTAAGACAAGTGAATAACAAGGAACAGCTGTATAAGCAAATCAAGGAGAAATTGTATTTGGGGGTGGGGAGCAGTGTACCCACCAATTTTCCTTCCAGAAATTAGCTAGATTTGTTTCACTTTGGGTTGCTGAATAGCTTTGTAATGGCATAAATCTCTGTGGATTGAAAAATTGGGCATTGGTTAACAAGAACATCTTACACTAACGGTCACTGGCTGCAATCCTAAAGACACTTTCCTGGGAGTAAAACCCACTGAACACAATGGGGCTTACTTTTTTGTAGACATGGTTAGGATTGTACTGCAATCCTAAGCACACTTTCTTGGGAGTAAGACCCACTGAACACAATGGGGCTTACTTCTGAGTAACTGACATTTCAGTGTTCCTAAAGTCATATTCTCACTGGGCACATGCTGTTGGGGAAGCACTTACAGAGGCCTCCTTTCCAAGGCTATACTGTTGCCCCACAAGTGTTGGAAAGTTGGTTTGGGGCTAGGTTGTAAGAGATGCAGCATGGCATAAAACTGTCTTGTATGTCATACAAGACATACAAGAGTTGATTAGCGATGTATTACTGTTATTGGTACACATTAACTGCAATGCTGTGCAGTTAACAGCTGGATTAGATGAATCATCCATTGCCTCATTCATGAAATGCACAAACTACTTCTCAGCGTATTTACAGTACATGCCATCCTTGTCATCATAAACCTCAGTTAGAGCCACAAATTGCCGGGGGGGGGGGGGGGGCGCAAGATGGTCTCTTGAGCTTAGCTGCATTCTCACAGCAGCTAATAGCAAACACAAAGGCTGTGTGTGCAGGACTTCATTGTTCTCTCTTATGAATACTGTGTAGGTATATTGTATTCACTTATACCTATACAGTGCCTATAAATGCAGATGGGAAGCTCCTCTATCATGATCACTGCTGTAATTTAAGCCTTCAGTATTTCTTACTGAAGATGGAACCATGTTCTACAGCCTAGTTATTTAGAAGAGCTTGTAATAGCTTGTAATAAAGCAGCTGTCAATCATACCAGAGATATAAGCTATTTTATGTACTTCCGGGAACTTGAAATGGCACATTCTCTGTGTAGAAAAAAAAGATTTTAAAAAGGTACCTCTTCTGAGATTGTGCCTTAGGTGTCTTTAATTTTGCTCAGGAATTTGACTAAGTTATGTGTTTTTATGATAAAGAAAGCTGTAAAAAGGAATATACTGTAGGAAACCTGAAGCAAACTCACTGGTTTGCTGTGCATGAATGTTATCTGGTCAGCAGGTAAATTATGGGATATTCATTGTGAATTTATGTGTACTCCAAGCATTTTTGTAACTGCATTTCTCCAGTACTGACTAGTTGCTGGTCAGAATACAGCTGTATGTCACCCAAAAGGTGATGGTTGTTTGAGAATTAAGCAAGGAAGGATATCTCCAAAGAGCAGTGTGCAGTGAAGGGCTGATAGTTTTCAGCACAAATAGATTTTCAACCAGTGTGCTGTAGTCTTCAGGTGTGCCGTGGGAGTTTGGGAAAAGTCATTTATTAATAGCATTTATTAAGGGATTTGAACAGCCTTTACTATTGTGCTGTGTGTACCTTGCCAATTTCAGTGCCTTGATAGTGGGCCATGAGATGAAAAAGGTTGACAACCACTGAGGTAGAGGATGAACTGTCTCATCAAAAGAGTTATCTGCACAAGACCAAAAGAACAAAGCCAGAAGAGAAGTAGGAAGACTAGTTCAAGGGCCTCCAACAGTTACAGAATGCAATCCTAAACAATTGAGGCCAGTACAACTCACCTCGCTCCCATGGTGGTGTGGGGAGGCTGGCACATGTCTGTGCACTGACTTAAACCCCCCCCCCCAGGAGTGGTGTGCAGAAGTGTCTTACATATTTTTGCAACACCCTGAGGCCCACATGGGACGTATGTTGGGACTTACGCCAAAATAACTGGATGTTAGGATTGCAGCCATGGTCACTTAGCCTAACCTAGTACATTTGACTCATGCATGGAGGAGACACTGAGCAAGAGAAAGTAATGCTGGACAGCCTGTGACAACCTAGCAGGGCTTTAAAGGTGTCTACTGTGGTGTAGCTAGATGGGGTGGAGCAGTCGTTCTTGGAGGGAGCTTCAACATTGTGTGCAAGGGGCCCAATGCTCTTGGAGCTATTCCAGGCAGAGGGGAGCTGAATGGAGCTGTACAAAATGGAATGGCACCGAAAGGAGGGCTTTGCACACGCCTCCAAAGCTGACTGCTTTGCCACTGGCAGCCCAATTCAATCCATAATTTCCTAGTAGTAAGCCCCATTGACACTAATGGGACTTACTTCAGAGTAGTTTACTTCGGAGAGTTTGTTTATTTATTTATTTACTTCAGAGTCCTCCTTGTGAGATCCTCCTTCCTGCAGGTCACCAAGCAGGACCTTGAAGCTCAGGGTGACTATATGTCATAACCTGAAAAGAGGACAAGGCCCCAAAATGTAGGACACCCAAAAATGTAGGACACAAAGCTAAAAACACTCATGCATATTGCTTCCATGTGGTTAATTTGAACACAATATTATTATTAAATTTTAAGCTATTACATATACAGTACAGTAACAGAAAAGACAGACATTTTATTGATTTTTTTAATGATGATGAAGTTAATGGACTGTATATTTATGGTTGTGAACAGCCTTCAGTCTTTTATGTATAATGCAGGATGATGATGATGATGATGATGATAATGTCAATGATTTTGAGGTACATTCTCTCAAGGGAAGGGTTCAACTTGTGGTATTATGAAAACAGTCAATCATTTGCTGTGTATTACTATTTTTCTTGCATAATAATAACAACAACAGCTCTTACGTCCTGGATTAGAATTTGAACTGTTTAGTTTTTACCAGTCATTGGCTGTGTATCAAAGATTAACCAATAATAATAATAATAATAATAATAATAATAATAATAATAATAATAATAATAATAATAAATTCATATATGGTAATTTATTAGTTACAGAAAGGCTCCCTGCTGCCTGTTCACAAGGAAAAGCAGGACAATAAAGACTTTTTTCAAGAGAGAAGACTAAAAAAAGAGGACGTGTCCTGGAAAAGGAGGGCAGGTGGAGGCCCCGCAAGGGACTCCTCAGAGGAGTCTGTCCCTTGGAATGGATGGGTTTCTGAGAGGAAGCGAGCGGGATCCCCTCAGGCTCCACCCTCTCCTTGCCTGGCTAGACTTCCAGAGCCCTCCGCCTTCCACGCAGGCCCAGCGCTGAAGCGTCACCGCCGCAGCCTCCAATCGGCCTCCTTTTCCTTCCAAACATCCGCCGACGCACGCCGAGAGAGGGAGGCTGCACCGGACGCCTGGAGGGCCTGGACTCCCTTCAGCTCAGCGCCGCCTTCTTCAACCGCCTCCCCTTCGCCCTCAACGGTGAGGCGGCCACGGGAGGCCCCGGCTTTGAGGCCTACACGGAGGTTGAGGGGTCTGGCAGGCAGGGAGAAGCGGGAGACGCAGCGCCCCGGCTTCCCCAACGGACGAGGGCGACGCGCCCTCAGTGCTGCTTTGAGGGGGTGAGGGCCGTTCTAGTGGCTGCGAGGTGTAGAGGGTGCATCTGAGCATGTGTGGAGTGCCTTAGACACCTCGCCCTGCAGTCGGTCCCGCTCAGGGTCTTTCGTCCGCCGTTGCCGCCTCGCCCTCTTGTTCCGCTTCCCACAGGACCAGGGACAACACCTGCTCGCCTTCTCCAGGACACGTCCTCCTTTTTAGCCTGGTGTCCTGGAAAAAATCCCCATTGTCCTCTTTTTCCTTGTGGGGAGGCAGCAGGGAGCCTTCTTGACATTAAAAAAAAATATCTAATTTATTTATACATCTGCATTATATCTACATTATATCTGCAGTGCATTTATACAGCATGTATGTTTCTGTGTGTGTATATATAAACACATATGTATAAATTTATTACATATATATGAATTATTATACATATAAATTATATATAATAGTTTAAAAATTAATTCTATAGAGTAATATAAAATTATAAATATAAAACTTTATTATTCTACAGTTTTATATTACGCTGAAAATTACTCATTATATTTGCATTAGTCTATAGTATATTACTCTGTGATAGAATATAGTAATATATAGTAAAACGTATTACTCTCTAATAGAGTAATATAGACTAATATACAATTAAATTTTAAGATATATATAATTTATATGTAAAAAAATTGCATGTTATATAGAGTAATATAAAACTCTATATTACTGTTCTATAGAATTTTATATTACTCTATAGATTACCCCTCATATTACTTTATATTATTCTATAGTTTTATATAAGTAATATAGACTTAGAATTAAATTTAAACTATTTATATAATTTATGTGTAATAAATGACATGTTACATGGAGTAATATAAATATTACTTATTCTATAGAGTTTGTATTATTAAATAGATGAAAGTAATATAGAATTAACCACATGAAAGCAAAACGTTTTAAGCTTTCATTCTGTCGTATCCTACATTTTTCTTGTGTGTCCTACATTTTGGGGGCCTTGTCCTCTTTTCCAAATGGTCACCCTGCACAGGACTAGTTCACAAAACAGTTTACTAGTGGAATAAATCAAGAAAGATGTAAGTAAAACAGCCAGTATGTGTAGACCAGTCAGGCATAGACGGGGAGGCCTGGCTTCAAAAGTCCTCTTGAGCTGTTGAGCTCAAGAGCTGTTGAACCTCTTGAGCTGTTGAACCTCTTGAGTTCACAACAGTGACTTTCAGGGGACAGTGACTGTCCCTGGTCAGTCACACAAGGTGCTGTGAGGTTAAGGCTGCAGTCCTAAAGAAACTTTCCTGGGAGTAAGACCTAGTGAACACAATGGGGTTTACTTTTGAGTAGACATAGTTAGGATTGTGCTTAAAGGTAGACCCTCCAGAACTTGGAAGAAAGGCAGGATAAAAGGACCACAGATGTGCATTTACCATCTAATTCTGTTATGCAGTTGACTGTTTTATGCAGTTGTGGTGAATGCACCATTTAAGCTCCTTATTTCTGAAACTACAGGTGTCCTTCATCTGAGAGGGTTCAGTTCTGGAAACAACCATGGATTAAAAAAACCAGTGGAAACAGATTTAAAGAACCACTTCCAAGTTCCTTGTGCTCCTCTGTTGCTCCTAATAGAATAAGTTCATGCCTCAATATCTGAAGAGATTCTGGGGCCTCTCTACTGATACCAGAAAATGTATTAAATGAAAGCAGTTGTTTTTTTAAAAATTGTTGTCCCTCTTTGAAAACATTTAAATGCACTGGAGCCCCTGCTCCCCACTCCTTTAAACCCATTTGGTCCTCTGAAAACCTTCCCAGTCAAAAATTTTCTTGAAAGAGAAGCCTGCTGGCTCTTTTAAAGAAGAGCTATCCAGAGTTTAAGAGGGAGTGGTTAAGGTCTGTTTCCTGTTAAGCTCTGGCTAGTTATTGAGAAAGGAAGGGCGCAATCCTATCCATGTCTACTCAGAAGTAAGTCCTATTGTGTCCAATGGATCTTACTCCCAGGAAAGTGTATTTAGGATTGTAGCTGAAGTTATCTAGGTGGCAGCAAGCTACTAAGCTCATAGCAACCTAGTTTAAGCAAGAATTTTGCCCCCTTTCCCTAGTAAGATGGAATCGGTTGGGGAGATATGCATAGGAGATCGGTTGGAATAGGAGATGAATTGGTAGGGGGAAAATGCATAGGAGATACGTGTCCACAGTATATATGGTTTCAGTCCACAGCAGAGGGTCTGGAACAGTCCCCCAAGGTTACCAGGACATGCCAGTATATCTTCCATCATTTAAAAGTGTTATAAACCCAGAATCTAGTTGGATGGTCTCATTAATATGCTGTCATAAAATTATTTATTTTATTTATATCCCGCCTTTCCTCTCCTACAAGAGGGAGCCCAAGGCGGCTAACAAACAGGATAAAACACCATTAAAATTGAATTATAAATATAGATTAAAACATAATTAAAAAACAATTAAAATACAATTAAATTTAAAAAGCTCAGAACAATTAGACTAAAAACATAGTTAAAAACAGTAAAAATAAAATGATAAAACAATAAAACTGCCCCCCCAACCTATGCCCCATTTAAAATGCTTTTTTAAAATAAAAGGTCTTAAGGCTCCGCCTGAAGCTCTGTATAGAGGGAGCTCTCCTCAGTTCTAAGGGGAGGGAGTTCCAAAGCTGGGGTGCCACCACTGAAAAGGCCCTATCTCTGGCCGCCACACCTCTCACGTCTTTTAGTGGCGGCACAGTCAGTTGGGCCCCTTCAGATGACCTTAGGTGACGGGTCAGATTGTAAGGAAGAAGGCGGTCCCTCAGGGACCAGGATTAGCCAGGAGTGTTGAAATACCTTAAAAAGCTTAACAAATGTATGTCCACATAAACATGGGACAAAGCCTCCTTTGTCAGATGTATGTTGTGGAGTCTCTTATGCTGTCTCCACACCCATGACTGCTGACTTAACGTTGTAGCAGCTGTTTACCCAAAATAAAAAACAGTTAAGTATGGGTAAAATAGGGTAAAGCCATGGTTACCTTTATAAACGTAACACGGATAAATTTGAGCAATGGAGCATTTCCCCTTCTTATTTCAGAATATTTCTTTACCTTTAGGAATAGGATGTTACTAAGTTTGAAAATATGCTGGACTGTCACAAAATGTAATTCCACCCACAATGAATCCTGGATCCCACACCACCTTTGCAACAGTAATGTTGTTGTTTCTTACGTTTACTGCCAAGGTAGCTTTCACAGTCTCTCCTGTAACTCCTGTGTCACTCTTTTACCTAAATGCAGGGGACAGTGAAGGTCAGCTCCTAGCCAGGAGTGGTCCTGCACAATGTTGATGCTGGAGAATGTCAAAACTATTGGAGTTTTACTTTACTTTATTGTCTTCTAGTTCTGAAAAGATAAGAAAATGTCACTTTATGATGACCTGGGAGTGGAGACTAGTGATTCCAAAACAGAAGGCTGGTCCAAAAACTTCAAACTGCTACAGTCTCAGTTGCAAGTGAAGAAGGCAGCTCTTACCCAAGCGAAGGTATAATAAAAAGGAAAATAAAAACTATAGATATGCAGCATTTACTGTAGACTGAGATGGTGGTGATGATTTAGATGCTAGAACATAGGCTTTGGGTGCAGAAAGTCTTTTGTGTGTCTCAGAGAACGTCTCAGGTAAATTTTGTTTGTATCACTGCCAATTAATGTCAATAGTACTGAGCTAGTGGGACCAATGATCTGACATAGGGCAGCTTCCTTTGTTGCTTTTGGCTTTGAAGGCAGTATTTTAAAATAAAATGATTTCCTTCACAGATGACTTCAAATAGAAATAAGTAACCCCTGCAGATAGCCAATACAGACAAATCTTGGAGTACTGCTGAAAAATACTCAGGCACAGGGTGTGTTTGACTGTCACTTAATTATTCCAGCTTTGAAAGCCAGTGTGGTATAGTTGTTAGATTGGAAAACCTGATTTGTTTCAGCCATAACGTTTACTGGATCAGTCGCTGTCAGAGTCAGTCAATAACCTGCATTGCAAGATGTTTGTGAGGCTGAGGGGGGTGAGAGAGCAATGTGTACCACAAAACAGAAATAAAATGAGTCCAAGGAAACTTCTAAGATTTTTGTATCAGTACAAGGAAAACAAAATCTTCTGCTTCAGTTGATGCACTTCATTTTTCTCCTTCTGTTAGTCTGCTTAACTGGGGCACTTCATCCCTAAACTTCCTCCAACCAATTGCCTTTTAGCATCTGGCTGTCTCTGCTGTCCTGCATCATTATTAACGTGACTGGGCCATGCACCATACCACCCCTATTTTTTCTACCCCTGAAATCCCATTGTCATGTGTCACATGTCCAATGTCACATCAACAGGGGCGCTTGTCGTAGTCTATACATGCCATGCAGCTTATCCATGTGTATTCACTGTCAGCACCTCCAGTGGCTTGTGTGGCAGCTATTTCACTGGATGAAGCCAGTCATGTTCAGACCTATCATTTTGGTGGGCCCACCCCCAACACCTTGAATCATTTTGCCATCAGGAAATTGGACAGATTCAGTTTTGTTTCTCAACATGCTCAGCTGCAATCGGTAACTTACATCATTCATTGATTCCCTTGCGTCTGAATGAATTGTGTAAATTATAACCCTGATACCTTGAGGGAAGAGCTGAACATTCTAATTTGCAACATTTCATCATCTTCATTTTGCTTCCAGTATTAATTCTGAGTATTACAAGGGCTGATTGAATGTTGCAAAATCCCAGTTCTGCTAGAACATGCTAATATGATTTTCAGGGATATTTCATGCTGGACCTTCTAGGCCTGTTGTTTAGATTGAAAGCTTACTGTATATACTCGCATATAAGCCAACCCGCGTATAAGCCAAGGCACCTAATTTTACCACAAAAAAACTGTGAAAACTTATTGACCCGCGTATAAGCGGAGGGTGGGAAATGCAGCAGCTACTGGTACATTTCAAAATACCATAAAAATAGATACCAATAAAATAACATTTACTGAGGCATCAGTAGGTTACCAGTAAACGTAAAGATATTTTCCCAGGACACAAGAGTTAAAAGCGGACATGTCCTGAGAAAAGAGGACATATGGTCACTCAGTACTTCCCTGGGAGTCAGTCCTTTGACCATGATGGCTCCGTGCTGCTAGCAAACAAAGAAAAGAAGGGCAATGTATTTTTTTCCCCTACCAGGAGACAAGGCTAAAAAAGAGGACCTATCCTGGGAAAAGAGGACATATAGTCAGTCAGTACTTCCCTGGGAGTCAGTCCTTTGACCATGATGGCTCAATGCTGCCAGCAAACAAAGAAAAGAAGGGCAATATATTTTTCCCCCACCAAGATACAAGGCCAAAAAAAGAGGACCTGTCCTGGGAAAAGAGGACATGGTCACTCAGTACTTGCTTCTGAGCAGGCATGCAGAGGATTGGGCTCTGAGGCTGCCATCCTATCCACACCTACCTGGGAGTAAACTCCATTGACTAGGATGGGATTGCTTCTGAGCAGGCATGCAGAGGATTGGGTTCTGATGCTGCCATCCTAGCCACACCTACCTGGGAGTAAGCTCCATTGACTAGGATGGGACTTGCTTCTGAGTAGGCATGCAAAGGCAGTGAATGGAGAGAGGAGTGCAGACACTCAAAGGTCCTCTCCCTCTCCTCAGGAATTCTTAGTGGGGTGTCTATGAACCTGCCTGACTCAGCATACACAATGGGAGGAGGGAGGGGACCTCATTTGCATAGACCCGCCTTTGCAAAAACAAGAAAATACTTCCTCAAAACTTGCGAGGAATAAGATTTTTAACCAAAGTAAGATGTTTAGCAGAGAGACCCTTCCTTAAAAACCCCCTTCAAAACTTCAGGGCAGAAAATTCTTCTCACCCTGACTGTAAAGTATACCTATTTATTTGGGCACTAACTTGTTTAAGCTTCATAGGAAAGGAGGGGGCAGGATGGAGGAGCCCCCTGGGGAGAGGGAGGAGGAGGAGGAGGAGGAATACAAAGAGATCTGTTCCTCCTGGGAACTCCTGCTGGACTAGCTGGCTGCTTGACCCCCATATAAGCTGAGGGAGCTTTTTAAGTTCCAAAAAAGAGTTAAAATATTCGGCTTGTATGCGAGTATATACAGTAATTTTAAAAAAATTAAAGGTTGTGACAACAATAAATCTTTCTCAGCAAATTCAAGTTCAATAACAAGTTTTAAATAACTTCAAACTTTCACTGAAATAGATCCTGTGTAAACAAAGTGTTCATAAAGTGCATCTAATGTTTTTAATATTTTGATTATTTTAGAGTCAGAGGACAAAGCAAAGCACAGTACTTGCTCCAGTGATTGACCTGAAACGAGTCAGTGCTTCTGATGAGCGACAGATTGTAGATACCCCACCCCATGTAGCAGCTGGCTTGAAGGTAAGACTAGCACTATTCGAAGGTACATGGAAGACAGACTTTGAAAAATGGGTCTATATAAAAGACTCTTATATATAAGACTCTATATAAAAGACTCTTAAAGTGGAGAGCAGTTAGTGTAGCTTCCAGGGGAGAACGCTTGTGGCTCTTGATCAGTTATTATTCTTATATAAAGGTAAAGGTTTCCTCTGCAGATTGCTCTGCTAGTCATGACCAACTCTGGGTTGCAGTGCTCATTCGTGTTTCTAAGCTGAAGAGCCAGCGTTGTCCAAAGATGCTTCCGTGGTCATGTGGCCAGCATGATTATACACCAACGTGCAAGGAACGCTGTTACTTTCCTGCCAAGGTGGTACCTATTTATCTACGTGCATTTACATGCTTTTAAACTGCTAGGTTGGCAGGAGCTGGGTTATGTTCTGGAGCTCACCCTGTCTTGTAGTACTTGGGTCTAGAACTGCTGACCTGCCAATCTTCTGATTGGCAGGCACAGTGCCTTTAACCACTAATATACTAAGATTGAACTAGGGTAATTCAATGCTTGTCAGCTTGTAGATGATTGCTTAACTACCTGACAGGGATCTTTTAGTGCTGCAATGTCAGCTGAATTTCTCTTTCCATACACCCTCTCAGAAGTTGGCTGAATTAAATCAAGGGGCCACTATTGATATCCATGGCTGCTTCTGCATTGTCAATGCCTAGTTGGTGCATGGGGTTAAAGTTCCTCTATCTCAATCTCGACTGGGTCTGCTGTGACTGTTATTTAGTAAAGAAAAACTGAGCACATTGGGGCCAAGCATGTTACTAATACCATATCTGTTTTGACCCACAGAGGGGTTCTTCCTGCTGCAGTTCTGTTTGAATTTCTGTGATCATCTCTGCTTTTCAATCCTAGGATCCTGTTCCTAGTGGCTTTTCTGCAGGAGATGTATTGATTCCTTTGGCTGATGAGTATGATCCAATGTTTCCAAATGATTATGAGAAAGTAGTAAAACGTCAGCGAGAAGAGCGGCAGCGACAGCGTGAACTGGAGAGGCAAAAAGAGATTGAAGAAAGAGAAAAGTGAGTAATCTGGGCTTAAAAGCAGAAGTCATTAAACCATACACATTTGCCTTTAGGCCGTTTTGATTGTGATAGAAGTAGACAAATTCGGCCTGCAAGCAGGGCAAATTAAAATCATTCTAGATCTGATAAATCCTCTTAAAACTGTGAATTCAGTTAACAAGGTGCAAAATAAGTTTATCACAGTTTATCATGTGATTGGGTTTCATGTGTAAATCTGCAATATCAAGAAATATTTAATTTATCTATATCCTGCTTTTCCCATGGCATTACAAATGCCCAAGGCAACTTAACAGTAAATAGTTTTTGTCCTTTTTGTCCTCATAGCAACTGTGTTAGGTAAGTAATTGTTATACGAGCAGTATTTAGAACTCTTCCAGATAGAATTCTTCATGGTGTGGTCATCATATCTACTCTCAGGGAATGCTTTCCAAGTTTCTTGTAGGAGCAATTGCAGGTTGGCAAAACTTTAAACAGCTGCTCTGGCTCTGTTGACTCATGACAGCTTTATCAGCATTCAGTCTCCCATCCAAAAATTATCCAAATATTTTCCTGCTAAGTAGTCTTCTAGTGGCTAATCTACCAGACCACACCTGCTTTATTTACCTTTTTATTTGTCCAAATAATTTTCCTTAATGTTTTAGGATGAATGTGCAAAATACCAGAATAGATTTGTTTCTGGAACTTGTGTGGGATCTTCTTCGGGGTGGAAGCTGATTATGTGGGGGACAAACTCTAGGACCATTTCATAATTTTTATTGCACAGATCATAACAGCTTTTTATAAACGTTTATATATCAACTTTACTGGACTCCATCTCACTCATTTGAACCATAGATGATGATAAAAAATTAAGATAGATAGGAGTCTATATGGATTCATTAGGTGCGCTAACTGGAGGCTTAGCAAATGATTAAAGTAAGTTTATTGGACACTGGAACTTTGGAGTGCAGCAGATAAAACATGTTCACTGTACTATTGCATTCCTCCATCAAATCTGATAAACCGGCCAATTTCTTACCTTCTAAAATGCCCACAGGAGAGCCAAGCTCACTGGCAAAGTGTAATGACATGCCTTTTGTATGACAGGTTGTATGACAGATTCAATGGGACTCCTTATGCTAAGAGACCTTGAAACTCTTGGGAGATGGTTGTATTGTGGAAATACTTGTGCATACACTGCCCTCTTCATAGAGATCTTAGTAAGGAATATCTTGACTCATTTCTAGAAAGGATGTGGATAAAGATTTGGATAAAATCTATTATCTATAAAATCTAAGTCTTATCTTTTGGGACACTTGAGGTCCTGGAGAAGCAGTCTAGTTAAACTGCTGTGTAAAGTTCAGAGAAATGTGTTCTTTCTGGGTGCAATCCTAACCAATTTAGGCTGGCATAACTCACTAGACCCCCGTTCCCATGGTGGTATGGCGAGACCATCACGTGTCTGTGCACTGGACTAACCCCCACCCCCTAGAATTGTGCGGAAATGCCGTAAGGCACTTTTGTGACTCCTCCAGACCAGCGTGGGACTTGTGCCAGGACTTAACTGGCCTAACTGGAGGTTAGCTTTGCATCCTCAGGTTTTTGTATTCCAGGAAAGCCAGTTTGCTTATGACCCATTTTTTACATTGATTGTCTAATGTTGTATATATTATGTCAATAAAAGTTATTGTTACTACCATCACCACCAACCAACATTGCAGTCTTGTAGCCAAAAAAGTCAATACATTGGCGAGATTAAAATGAGTGAATTCAATAATAACAGTTGAAGCCAATCTTGTTAACTGCTGCAAAGGATATACAGATAGTATAAAGGGCATGTGTTTGTAAATTTGTGAATTGTGTAGTGACAGTATGGTGGAAAAGCTTATATTTTGAAGTACACTACTGGATAAATATCCACACTGAAGGACAGTTGTTTTCAGTTCTATTTTAATTTCAAGGAGGCGCAAAGACAGGCATGAGGCAAGTGGATTTTCCAGACGTCCAGACCCAGATTCTGATGAAGATGAAGATTATGAAAGAGAAAGAAGGAAAAGAAGTAAGGAAATTGCTTGAATTTCAGAATATTAAATTTATCAGTGTTACACTGTGGCAGAGACAACTTTATAGTATTCAGGTAGTGTTCAACTTTTTCAAGCTAGAGGGTTGGACTTCTTCTTCCTTCTGCATTAAGTTGCATAGCAGTCATACCACAGAATGCTTCCCACTCCCAACATCGTAAGGGTCTGGACCTTTGCATTAAAGATATCACTTCCTCCCTAAATCAAAGGACATGCCAGAGGCTTTGTCCTGCATTTTGCGTTGGTTTTTAATCTTTAAAAATGAAAATTGTAATAAAGATAGTTGAAAAAATTCTAAGGTTTGAAAATGTGCTGTTTCTTTGATTGTCATGAACAAGATACAGGTTGGAGACACTGCAGAGAGTGAACTCATGGGGCCCTGGCATTTCTGACTATATTTTCTTTAAACTCACTTATTCTAGTGCTTTAAATACTCATGTTTCATCACTCTGGGAAATTAGAAATCATAATCCATGGTAGATCTTATGAGAGAGGGCTTGTCATGTCCTGCTTCTCTTAGAGCAGTCCATTGTCAGTGTTTTGGTACTGACAACTGGCAACCCAGAAGCATTGTTGCCTTCATAACATGGAGCTTTTCTAAGTAACTGGTGTTGGACATGGTTCAAGGCAGGCTGAGCTTTGGGGGCCCTTTCTAGTCCTAAGTGCCTCCCTGACAATGATAAGTGTATGCTCTGATAATTGTGTGTTTGAATAATGAAATACAAGCAATTAGAAATGAAGTCAAAGCTATATGGAAAACAATTTTTCATTGTGTTCTTTTTACATGTTTATTAGCTAAGTACCTCTTGCTTTTTTTTACACAGGTATGGGGGGTGCTGCCATTGCACCACCTACTTCTTTGGTTGAGAAGGACAAAGAACGTATGTAAATCTAAAATTTCTTTAAATTTGTGAAGGAGTGCTCTTCTCAACTTATGTCTTTAGACTAGTGGTTCACAAACCATTTTTGACTGGGCAGCTCTCTTGACCACTTGGGCTGTTGGCCATGGCTTCCCATGTATAATCCAATACATGGTATAGGGCAGCAGGTTTTCATGAGGTTTCCACAGCTCTCTGGCTGGTTCCCCCTTGACCCTTAGGCTGGAAGGGAGCTGAGAAGATTGTTAATATATGGGGAGAACTGAGGAAACCAGGGAAGTGCAGAAGCTGTAGAAGCTGTGGTTGTATATGATCTTATGAAGTTTGAGAAATCTTCATTATTCTACTAGATGGCATGTTATTACATATAGTATAAAGGTAATGAAACTGTTTGGACAATAGGCTTTGCAATGGGGTACTATTTTGAAGGGATTGTAAGTACAAATCAAAGATTGTTTTGCTCCATAATGCTCTCTTGCCATTTAATCCTGACTATTTTATCCTGACTTAGGCTGCAATCTTAAGATCTATAGCTCCTTGCAAGGTCCCAAACATAGGAAGCTGTCCCGAATTGCACAGTTTTTGCTATCAACACTTGATCTGGGATGATGAACATTTTTGGTAGTGTTTTACCAAATAGGATTCCTTGTTTGGGTACAGAAAAGATGTTATTTCTGTGTAAGAGTTTCAGTTGCTCAGCTCTGCTGATCCCTGTTGTGGCAAATTGGACAGAAGGCCTCACCTCCTAAGCTATGCTCCAGATGACTTTGGGTTGTTGGCCAAATTTGGCCCACAGACTGTATGATGTACGATTTCAGAGAATATGTACTGAGACACTTTAAAATTAAAAACATTAACTGTCCTGTTTTTTTCCAGCTGTCTCATCATTTCCATATGAAGAAGAGTCCAGACCTCGTGGCTCGTCTTCCAAAGCAGCCATTCCCCCTCCCATGTATGATGAGCCTGAGAGACCTCGGTCCCCAACAGGACCCAGCAACTCTTTCCTTGCCAATATGGGGTGGGTGCTTGTGATCAATAGACATTTCCCATGAATTTCCACTAGAGGGCAATGGTGAAGAATGCTGGGGAAGTCCACACTCATTCCACAATGCGTTTGCAAAGACTGCAAACTGCTCCTGAGAGATGGTGGGAAACTTGTAAAATTGTGCTAGGAAGGGTGAGGGTTGTGACTTTCAGGTTCTTCCAAACAGCAGCAGTTTGATCTTTTAAGGTTAAGTTGTGGCACTGTGGATAAGAGGCAAAACTAAGGTTTCCAGCTTCTTGGTGTGGAACAATTTTGCTTCATGTAAGCACTGGCTTTTTCTAATAGAAGTAATGGAATTGTAGCTGCCACATTGTTAAAATATGGTTTCTGCTGCAGTTCCTCAGTCTAATGTGCATGTCTGTGCAAGTGTGCAAAAGAGACATGGCTTTGATCCCATTTCGGACAGAGGGAACCCTGAAGGTTGCAACTGTGCTATTTGCAGGCTGAAAGAAGAATATCGTGAGGAATCACAGATTACGAAGTGAAGAAGGTAGCAGACTGACTGAGAGCTATAAGATAGCATGAAGGGGTAGCGATAGTGGTCAAACTGGCATCCTAAGCAGCGTGTTAAATTTCTTCACTTAAAACAAAACTCATAAAAACAACAACATGCATGCAGATAGCTAGCACATCTGAGGAGGATTCTGGCTCAGCTTACTCTCTGACATATTTTGATTTATGTGTGCATCCTATTCTTTCTCTCTTCTGTTTCAGAGGCACAGTGGCACACAAGATCATGCAGAAATATGGCTTTCGTGAAGGCCAGGGGCTTGGGAAGCATGAGCAAGGCTTGAGTACTGCGCTGTCAGTGGAGAAGACAAGCAAGAGAGGTGGCAAAATTATTGTTGGTGATGCTGCTGATAAAGGTAAGGGGCCCTTCTCAAAACAAAGCAAGTTTGTCTTGACAACTGTGCAGACAGTCACTGGCAAGAGGTGGAGCCTATGGGGAACTTCATAATGTTTCACAACATGGACTACTTGTCAAGTGCAAACAGTAGCACATTTATTAGCTTCCATTGCTTTAATAAGCCTATCTGCCTTATCTGTCAAAGCCTGTAGTTTGTGATTATTGAAAGCTTTATTCATTGCTTTAAAAAAATCCTCCCTTTCCATTTCAGAAGCATGCTTTGGCCGCTAAGTCTTGGTGGCTGACATAAAGAATTTGGACAGTTATCACAAAGTGTAGGGTTGCATTTCAGCTCTTGGCCATATTGCCACTGGAGAGATTTAAGTCCTTAGGAGGGATCCCTTTCCATGCCTGTATTGAGGAGTTGCTCTGGAGCTAGCCCATTAGGCAGTTTGGATATGCTTATCACCTCCAACATTATTCTGTGATTGTGGTATAAGGAGATTTTTTTCACAATAGCTTCTGTAATTGTCACTGCAGTGGCTCAGTCGATATGATGGTGTGCTTGTCTACCTGAAGGTTGACAGGTCAGTGGCTCAAGATCCAAGTACTGCAAGGTGGCATGAGCTCCCACTTCTTGCCTTGTTCCTGCCAACCTAGCAGTTTGAAAATGTGTAAATGCTAGCAACATGTAAACTTTTCCCACTTAAGTGGGAAAGTAATAGCATTATGTCCTCTTTGTTGCTTTGCCCTTGAGTCTGTCAGGACTAGCAGGGCAACCTATGTGTGGGTGGAGGGTGGGCCTAAGGCAGAAGGGAGGTAGGGCTGGGATCCAACACTTACGTCAGATCCAAACCTCGCTTCTTGGGCAGCAAGGAACCACTTCTGGCTGAGCAGACCTGTTGGGACTGCTATAGCCCTACCGCAGAGATATGTATAAGCTTCTCCTTCCCTGCGGTAGCAGTCCCAAAACCTGCGCTAGATACATCACAAGTGTTCCAGACAGCCGGTTCCAGCACAAGTTAGGATTGCTCTGCATGTTCCTAAGAGTTGGAAAGATGTCTCCCCACACCATCCAATTAATAAGAACTGGAACTTTGCATGCAGCCTAATCCTGTGGTGGAATTCTACCGCATCAGCCTCCTGGTGAAGAACAACACTTTTGAGTTTTCACCTATGTAGCAAGCTCCCTGGAAACATAAAGCTTAACACATATGGGAGCGTTTCAAACTCAGCACTTCATCTGTTGTGCTGATCAGAAAAGTGGAACAGTTGGTCAGCATTAAGACTGTAAGAAGGGCCCTGCTGGTTTAAACCAAAGATCCATCTAACGTAGCATCCTCTTTCCAATAGTGACCAACCAGTGATTTCTGTGAAGCCCAGAGGTAGGATGAGAAAGCAGCTGGCAGCTGTTCCCCAGCATTCCACCACCTCCCTCTTCTGCATATGAAAACTAGTTTGAGATTCTGACAACATTGAAAACTGCAGCCATTGCCAAGTTCTGTATACACTTGGAATTGCAAGTGTATACAGCACTGTCCCTTGCCCAAGATAAATTTGTTCAAGATCACTGAAAGAAGTGATCCATTGTAGAAAAGAAAGATGTGATACAAAATAAATAAATAAATTTGGAATTTTAAATATATATATATATATATTAAATTGGTATTTTTCAATGTGCCATGGCACATTGGTTGATCCACAAGTATGCTGTGGGAATTAGGAGAGGGCCATTTATTAGTGAAGCGGCAGAAGGACGTGAGCCTTGTGCTCAAATCAAATTTAGAGACATGGTGCGCTTTGTCCAAGGTCAAAAAACCAAAGGCGTGCCTTGACAATTTTATCTCCTTGTCAGCGTGCCTTGAAATGAAAACGGTTGAAAATTGCTGCCTCGACTTATTTTTAATTAATGGACTTTTTAGGGATTAATGTATTTTTTTCTGAATAGCAGATGCATCCAAGAAATCGGATTCAAATCCCTTAACAGAGATTTTAAAGTGCCCTACCAAAGTGGTTTTACTAAGAGTAAGTGCCATGCCTTTCCTTTCACATGTTTGTTGAGTGCTGATTTTCAGTCTTTGGGTGGTGTTCCAGTTAGAAAGGTCACAATTCATAGGTTCTAGATGTTTAATTTGTAGGATGGACTTCTTTGTGTTAATCCGAAGACCAGCAATAGTAAACTGCCAGGAAAAGGTAGAAGTTATGGTTATTGTGTTTTTAGTTTTTATTGTATTTTGTGTCTTATTGAAGTTATGGTTATTGTATTTTTAGTTCTATTCATTGATATCCCCAACAGCTTGAAGGTAAGATGGCAGTCGTATACCTTTTTTGTTTTCAGAAGGACAACAAAAATTGTCCTTCTGAAATTGAACACAAAAGTTTTTTTTGTGTTCAATTTCAGACATTTCCAAATAGGGCAGAAAGATGTGACTGCCTGAAACTCAGCTGACTGTTGCTAGTCAGTGTTAATAAAACTTAGGGCAAAATCCAGAGTAACTATGGGGAATCCTTGCTCCAGTGTAAGAACAACTTACTGGTACTCTTGATTCCAATATGAATTTCCCATATGTTTTCACTAGGTGGTGCAATAACTACGGGTGCACTTAAAGTCTCTTACATGCTCCCATAGTTACTCTAGATTTGGGGGTTAGTTGTATACCTCAATAGCTAGCAGCTTCCTATGTGTGTCTGGCTTTTTTCTCCCTCAAAAACACCCTGTTGTAGCCTGACGACAACTTTGTGAGGCAGGTTACACTGAAAGATGAATACTGATCATGAACTCTAGTCCTAGTTCAACAAATTCCCTTGTACTGGTGTGCTCTCAGTATGAGGAGTTGGGGCTGAACAGTGATACATCTCCATTGGCTTGTGGTGGCAAAAGTGACTTTACTTCCACTAATGCTGTGTCTCAATATGTGGACAACATATCATCTTAACTCCCCAGGAAGTGTTTTGTTTTAGTCTTGAATTTGCCTTTTAAGCTGACCCTTCTTTCTTCCTTGCAGAACATGGTTGGAGCTGGGGAGGTTGATGAAGAGCTTGAAGGTGAAACCAAAGAGGAATGTGAGAAATATGGCAAAGTTGGAAAATGTGTCATCTTTGAGGTATTAGCAGCTTCTCTTTCCACCCCAAACTACTAAGTAACTACACTTAGTTGGATGCCATATAGTATGTTTAAAAAGTCCAACCTAGACACATATGAAACATCTGGAATAAGGGAAGGAAAAATATTAAACACTAAAGATACTCCGTTTGGAAAGATTAAATGTTAATTTCCCTCCCCTAAAATCTCTCTCCTCACTCTGATTTTCTTCCCCACAAATTGTGGGATGAAACTATATACCAGCATTCTACATAGCTGTACAGATGTACTTTCAGATCCTCTGCAAGTTATCTTTGAGAATTCCTTGAGTGGGAATTGGCATTAGACTGGAAGCGGGCTAATGTGGCCACAATCTTTAAAAAGAGAGAAAAAGAAGACCCAGGAAATTATAGACCTGTCGGTTTGACTTAAATATTGGGGAAGATATTAGAACAGATCATAAAACACAGTTTGCTTATATCTAGACAAGAACTGACCAAATCCCCAGTCTGGATTTGTCAGAAATATGGTAAATCTTGCCAGACAAATCTGATCTGCCTTTTTGATTAGATTACTAGCTTACTGGATTACTAGATTACTGGACAGTGGGAATGCTGTGAATATCATCTATACTGTGGCAAAGCATTTGAGAAGGTCCCACATGTCAAGTGGGGTCAACGGGTACAAACTGCAAGAACAGAAATTCTGATGCCATTCTTCCTTTCTGGGAATCTTGAAGCAGTTGCTCTTCAATCACCTGCTGGAGATGTTGTAGGAGTCCTGCTACAGACAGGAGGTTGGACTAGATGACCTATCAGGTCCTTTCCAAATTTATGATTCTATAGTTGTAGACATTTCCTGTAGAACTCCCAACACAGATCTGTCACTCGTAGTTCAGCAGCATTTCATTCACCAGTAGAGAAACTGCTTTGTTCAATACATAATGAAATGAAATAGTTGCATTTGTTTGTTTTATATGTATGCCCTGCTTTTCTGCCAAGATTGCAGACAAAATCCACACCCAAGGGCAGTGTATCCACATCAGCTGAAGTCACTCAGAATGAGCAAAGTACTGACTGGGTTGCCTAGTGCCTGACATGTCAACTGCTGTTTGTACCATTGACCTGATATTCAATATGTAATGTTAGTGAGTCATTAGGCAAGCCATCTGAGTGGGTGGAAACCCTTTGTGACTGCTTAGGCATCTGGAATGTGGGCAGAATTTGCAGGTAGCTCAGAAGTTTCAGGCAGATGTTTCTCTGGAGTCCATAAAAAGACTTCTCAACTTTCTTAGAAATGTGTTTAATTACAATTGCATAAAAAAAATTTCTCGCTCTTCATTTATAGCAGCTTTTGTAAAGCGCTCGTAAATAGTCATTACGCCCCTTTAAAATCTCTTTGTTTTTCCTTAAGGGTTAGTAAGTTTTTTCCTCCAACAGTCTTGCTCCTAATTCATGCATAACAAACGTCCTTCTTGCTGCTTTCCTCTGAACACATTATGTTTTCTCTAGCTCCCTCCTTTGTACTACTGCCATTTCTCCATTTCAGATTAGATGAGGAGCAAGGCTCTTTGGGCTTCCATCTTATTCTGCCAGTGCAACTCAGGCTGCAATCCTATTCTTACCTGGCAGTGAGCCCCATTGTGTACAGTGGGATTTGGATCCCAGGAAGCATGCATAGGAGTGCACTATCAATTGCTTTGCATTGAAGCAAAGTTTTTACTGCAGATTCTTCCAGTTTTTTTTTTTAAAAAAAAAACATGCTAAAGCCTAACCATTCTGGGAGAAGGATGACCACCTTCCATTTTCTGGCCTGTCCTCTTAGGTCATCTGAAGGGGCTTTCCTGAAAGTTTTACCTTTCTCCCAAATGAGGAGATGGTAGCACAGGAGAGTGACCCTTCTTGGTAGTGGTGTCACAATTATGAAACATCATACTAGAGGAATTAAGATCTATTCCCTGCCTCATGCCATTTTGGTGTGGGGTCAAAACATTTTTGTTCCTTCTGGTGGTTTGGTGGTTGGTTGTAACTATGTTTGGATTCCAGCGGTGTTGTAAATTGTTCTCATCAGAATAGTTTTACTTACTTTTGTATATTTTAGGTGGAAATCATAACCTGCCTGAGCATCTGCTCCAACAGAGTAAAGACAGGCTAAAAACTTTCTTCAACGAAAAAATTGTCAAAAACAATTGTCTGTGTGTGTGTGTCCTTCCTTCAACAAGAGATTTGCCACTGCAACTGTGTGTTCTCTATTCAGATTCCAGGTGCTGTTGATGATGAAGCTGTAAGAATTTTCTTAGAGTTTGAGAGGGTTGAATCTGCAATTAAAGGTAAGAGTAATATGTGCTCAGTGTTTTGGGGGCAAATGTTATCTTCAGTGAAAACAGGAGAATTTTTTTTTCAAAAAATACTTCACAGATCTGAGGGGAGGAGATTGACCCACTGCTTGCCCTGAAACCAGCTGAGAGGGTAGACCAGATAGATCCTGTCCCTTTTGTATATTACAACATTTCATCCCTTACAGTTCTGTGGAATAAGCAAGGAATTGTCCCATGTTTAGTCTTTAACTATTTTGAAATGTGAAACAGAAGGGATCAGAGGGTTCCCATAAGTTATCACTTCTTTAGTAAACTGCACAACCTATGAAACTTGGTCCAATAACCTCTGCCTCCAACTGTCTCAGTCCTTAGAAGCAGGTGCATTGCTTTAGCTGGTGAATTGCTGTAACGTGACATCTAAAAGGTATACCTCTATGTTTGGATTCCAGCTGTGGTTGACCTGAATGGAAGGTACTTTGGTGGACGAGTGGTGAAGGCATGTTTCTACAACCTGGATAAATTCAGAGTCTTGGACCTAGCGGAGCAAGTCTGATATTCTTCTTTGATAAAAGCACAACACAGGCATCTAAAATCTTTTTCAGCTGTGTGCTGGGACATGGGGCAAGAGATGGCATCATTTCAACTGGAAATAAGACCCTGAATTTTTCTATTGTGATGGACTCTTTTTTATTATAGTATAAAATTCCTCAAAGACACTACCTTGTTTGTTTTTTCTTTGTTACTCCAGATGCTGATGAGGCAGTATTGTGTCAGCCCCATCTATACCCCCCTATTTTTCTTCCTAAGTGACATAAGGCTTGCTCAGATGCAGTTCCAAACCATGATTTTAGAGTATGTGAACAAGTTCTGTGTTTGTGTCACTTCCCTTCAGTGGAAGAGTTTCCATTTGCAACTGAACCAGCGAAATTGTGGTTGCCATGAACTCTGAAGGGAACTAAGGCACATGATGGGAGGAGGGAGAAAACATGCAACATTAAACCGTGGTTATGTCAATGTATCAAAACCAGTTTTCCCTCAAAGCTTCATGGCTATGCAGCTGGAGTTAAAGCCCCATCTGGGCGCTCTGGAGCTCAGTTACAACAATAATGTAATCACAGAGTGCTCCAGGGCAGCCCTTGTGCAGCTTCTTTAAGGGCTCCATGTAATGTGATAATTACACGTGTCTGAACTGACATGGAATATTGGAAAGGTCAGTTCCCAGCTGCTCTGTTTCCTCCCTCCCATTCCTATCAGTAGTATTGTAGCAAGCCTTTGGGTGGACTGGGACACAGTTCTGAGTCTCTGCTAGTCAGACAAAACAACATTGGGCTAGGTAGACAAATCAGCAACTTCATATATTCATACTTGCTGCATGAGTAACACTCATTAATTGAACTTTCAAACGGGTGAATCATTCTTGTGAGCCACTGCATTTCTCCTTTGCTTTAGGGCAGAGATTCCCGAGTTTGTCATACTTTCTGTTCAAGATGCTTATTCCTACCTATCCTAGTATCCAGTAGATGTCTACTAACTGCTGTACCTAGTCATGTTTTCTGTCTATTCTGGATTTTCAGTATTGTAATGGTTGCCAGGCGTGTGATGGATATGTTATTGGATTTACCCAACCTATTTCTTTTCAGCCTCCTGGTCATTAAAATAATTATTTTTCTTTAAAAAAGAAATACTATACTCTAACATGGAAGAGTGAGTGGAAGAATGGAAAGAGACAGATATGATATGCTCTTCCCAGTGAATGAGATGGGTGCAGCACTGCATCTGGAGCCAAGACTTCCTTTTGTGTGTTTTATTGGCATTTGTTTCCAGGAGAGGTTCAGGGCTGCAGAAGCAAAGATTCTGTGAAGTGTTTGTGATATTGGAGAGACTTAGAGCACAATCCTAATCATATCTACTCAAATGCAAGCCCCATTGTGTTCAATGGGTCTTACTCCGAAGAAAGTGTCTTTAGGATTGCAGCCTTTAGCTGACATGACAGTAACCCTAACACTGAGTATGCTTTCTACTTTAAAAAGCAAACACAGAAAAGCCATTTCCAGATATTCACTCTTAGTTCAAAGTTGAATTATTGAAAATGCATGAATTATGCAATTTGAGCATTGCTAATTGAGTTGCTATATTTTACTTACAGAGTTTACTTCTAGGGAAAAGACACTGTCCTTCATTCAAGAAGTGAAGTATCAATCTGTTCCTTGTCCTCTAGCACTTCTGCTCATTATATGCACACACTTCCAAACCCATCAGCAGCTAGTTGAGGACTAGAAACTTGCTTTTTAAAAATAAAACTGATAATCTTTATGATGCTTTCTTCTGAGTCAATTAGTAAATTTTGGACAGTGATTTAGCTTGGCTTTGATATTGATTCCACAGTCCTAGAGTTAAGCCTGCATGTTAATTTAAAGGGTTTTTTAATTGTTAATTTTTTATTTTAGCAAGCTCATTACAAAGGCCTGCTGTGTTTTTTAAAATTATTTTCCTGCTTCGAAAGCTGCTTGAAGTAAAAGATGAAATGGTGCTATTTTGAATTGTGATTCTTACTGGGATAGTGAGGGTCTGCATAGAGAGAAGAGTTTATCCTCTTTGAACATGGTACTAATCAAGAAGTTTGTGACCGGTGGGTATGGCTCTCTCTCTCCACATATTGTGTCAGACTGTATAAGACTTTATAAGACTAAGAGCACAGTCCTAACCATGTCTACTCATGAGTAAGCCCCATTCTGTTCAATGACTTTTACTCCCAGGAAAGTCTTTTGGATTGCAGCCTAAGAAGTCTGTAGTCTGGGCTATTATCGGTAACTCCTGCCAGGGCTAAGCAGGAAACTTGTGTAGACTGTAAATTCAACTTAAAAACAGTTCATTGTATTTTTTTAATGGATAAATGCATGAATGTCTTTAATACAAATATCCGAAATTTCCAAGTGAAGATAAGAGAACTGGGATGTTTGGTGGCCAGAGAAAACACTGATGTAGGGGCAGAACAAAATCCTAGTGAAACACAAAGCATCGGTGGAATACCATAATTCCAGCCTATAAACTCTATAAGAAGGATAGGATGGCACGTGTTTGAGGTGGGTGGTCATCTACTGTATGTTAAAGAAGGGGTAAAATCTGGCAGAGATTGAAGGCTGGTCTGATTCCATCATAGAGTAACCGTGGGTTAGGTTTGAGAAGTGAGGTTACGCTGGGACCATTCTGTTGTCCTCAGGACCAGAAACCTGAAGGGAACCTTTAAATGAGAAAACCTTTAAGTTAGGGAGTTGTCAAGGAGAAACTGTGCCTTATAGCAGCTACTCATGGAGCCCACCAGGAGAGTTTAGATTTAATGTTGAGTGATCATCAGTATCTGGTTAGAGATGTAAATATTACTAATCCATGGGGGAAATGTGACCTTGCCATGCATGTTGGAGGAAGAGTACCAAGGAAAATGACACAAAAACCAGACTTTCCTCAAATGAGGTTAGTTAAAAAGAAATAGAAAGGGAAGAGTCCAGTCTCTCCAGAGTGCATGGAGGCTTTCTAAAACAATGGTAATAGAAGCTCAACTGAAGTGTCAGCATCATTGGCCTCCTTCAGTCTCGAAAGACTATGGTATCGAAACAACATCTAGTGTGGCTAAAAAGGCCAATTCGAGAGTGGCAATCCCTTCCACACTGAGGACAAATAAATTCCGTCCCCTGCCCAGACCCCAGGTTTCGCTGCTTTCGGGTCTGTCTCTTTGCTTCAGCCTGCCGAACAAGTGTCTCTTCCAGTTGGAGAAGGCCATGCTGGGTCTTTTGCCTCCATGCAAAATGATCGGAGGTCAAGGTTTCCCAGCTGTTGATGTCCATTTCCAAGGCCTTTAGATCCCTCTTGCAGATGTCCTTGTATCACAACTGTGGTCTCCCTCTAGGGCGCTTTCCCTGCACTAATTCTCCATATAAGAGATCTTTTGGAATCCGACCGTCAGCCATTCTCATGACATGCCCAAGCCAGCGTAGATACCGCTGTTTCAGAAGTGTGAACATGCTAGAGATTCCAGCACGTTCCAAGACTGCGTCGTTTGAAACTTTGTCACGGCAGGTGATGCCAAGAATATTTCAGAGACAGCGCATATGGAAGGTGTTCAGCTTTCTCTCCTGCTATGCATAAAGGGTCCAGGACTCGCTGCAGTACAAAAGTGTGCTCAGGACACAAGCTCTATAGACCTGGATCTTTGTATGTTCCATCAGCTTCTTATTAAGCCATTCTCTCTTTGTAAGCTTGGAGAACGTGGTAGCCGCTTTACCAATACGTTTATTCAGCTCAGTATCTAAGGAGAGAGTGTCAGAGATAGTTGAGCCAAGGTCCACAAAGTCATGGACAACCTCCAGTTCATGTTCAGAGACTGATACAGGGAGGTGGATCCACACCCTGACCCATGACTTATGTTTTCTTCAAGCTGATTGTTAGTCCAAAGTCTTGGCAGGCTTTGCTAAAACAGTCCATAAGTTGTTGAAGGTCTTCAGCAGAGTGAGCAGTAACAGCAGGTTCATCGGCGAACAGGAACTCTCGCAAGCATTTCAGCTGGAAGTGTACACCACAAATAAAGGGCATAACTAAGTCCAGGAGGATGCCAGCATGAATAAGGCTGCAATCCTATACATACTTTCCTGGAGGGAATAAGTTCCATTGAATTCAATGAGACTTACTTTTGAGTAGACATGATTAGGATTGCACTCTTAAGAGATGTTGTAAACTGGGAAAGGAATGGAAGTCTTTCCCAAATTTGGAGAATAAAAAGGAACATAACTGGCATAAGTTGGTGATGGGGAGACCAAGAAAGACTTTGAGGAACACATGGCCAGCAACATTAAGGGGAAAAATACAAGCTTCTTCAGATATGTTAGATGCAGGAAATATGTCCAAGAAGCAGTTGTACCACTTTTTAGGGAACAAATGGAGAGATAAAAAAGACTTGGAAATGGCAGAGAAATTGAATGTGTGGATCTGTCTTCACAGCGGAAAACCTCAGGTCGATACTGCTGCCTGAATAGCCCCTGGGTGCAGAAATTTCCTGGGATCATATTTTCCTATCTTGTCTGTGCTCACTGCCCACATTGGATGCTGAGTGCACAGCTGTGTTGCTACTGAAAGCCTTATGTGCTAGATCAGGGGTCTCTAAACCTTTTGGCAGGAGGGCCACATTATCTTTCTGATACTGTGCTGGGGGCCGGAATTTTAAAAAATGTATTTACATTTCAAATTTGAATAAATTTAAATAAATGAATATATTAGTGACAGAACTTGTGAATGAATGAATGAATTCACTTTCCAACAAGGGGAAAGGGTGATCATCAAACCAGTTCATAAGCACTTTATATAGAGAGGAGGTGAGTGCAGCTCCCCAGCACTCAAAATGCCCTTCCAAGGTGAGGAGAGCAGAGCTCCCCTTGCCTCTGGAGGATTACAGGGCTTCTGTGTCCTACATTTTGGGGGTCCTTGTCCTCTTTTTATGTAATAGTTTTAAATGTAACAAGAAGTAGTCTAGTCTTTAAATTAATGACATGAAAGCAATACCTATGTGTTTAGCTTTTCTTTTGTCATGTCCTACATTTTTCTTGGGCATCTTACATTTTGGGGATCCTAGTCTTCTTTTTGTGTAACAGTTTTAAATTTAACAGTCTGGGGCAGTGATTTTCAACCTTTTTCATCTCAGGGCACACTAATAAGGAAATGAAATTGTCAAGGCACACCATCAGTTGTTTTTACCATTGACAAGGCACACCAGGCTGTTTAAATCCCCCAATTTTCCTATTAATTAATGTCAATCCCAAAATTCCCATGGCACACCTTAGGACTAGCCACTGCACACTGGATGAAAATCACTAGTCTAGTGTTTAAATTAACTACATAAAAGCAATACTATGTGTCCAGCTTTTCTTTTGTCATGTCTTGTTTTCTTTTGTCATGTCCCCCATGTTTTGGGGATCCTTGTCTTCTTTTTGCGTAATAGTTTTAAATGTAATAATAAGTAGTCTTTAAATTAACAACGTGTAAGCAATACATATGGTATGTATCTTTAGCTGTTCTTTTGTCATGTCCTACATTTATCTTGGGTGTCCTACATTTTGGGGGATCCTTGTCCTCTTTTAAGCAGTGTAGTGTTTAAATTAACCACATGAAAGCAATATATAGGAGTGTTTTTAGCTTTTTGTCATGTCCTACATTTATCTTGGGTGTCCTACATTTTGAGGTCCTTGTCCTCCAGAGGCTATGAGATCTGTTCACCCTGATTCGGGGCAGAGGAAGGGAAAGGGTTAAAAGGAACTCTCCATCCTCCAGCCCGCATCCTGCAAGTGGCTTCCTCTGCAGCAGGACTCCTGACGCTGCTGGAGAGAACGAAGGAGTTGCCGGATTTGGTCTTTTCTGCTGCAGTGGAGGAGCCTGCATCGCATCGCATCGCAGGGATGCCCTTCCGGAAAGGTAAGCACTTGGCTGACCTCAGCAACCCAACAGGGGTGGCTCATCGAGGGCAAAAACCGGAGTGGAGTTGCTGGACTCTTCCCTGCCTGTCCTGGAGTGAATGAAGGATAATCATGTCATAACAGGAAAAAGAGGACAAGGACCCCCCCAAAATGTAGGACAGCCAAGAAAAATGTAGGGCATGAGAAAAAGAAAAAGCTAAAGACACATAGTATTGCTTTCATGTAGTTCATTTAAACACTAGACTACTTATTAACTTTAAAACAATTGCACAAAAATAAGACAAGGATCCCCAAAATGTAGGACAGCCAAGAAAAATGTAGGACATGACAAAAAACTAAAGACATAGGTATTGCTTTCATGTAGTTAATTTAAATACTAGGCTGCTATGTAAAATTATTACACAAAAAGAGGACAAGGAAAGGTTGAACTCTCCAGGGTGGCTCAAGATTTGGGTCCCTGAACTGGGGTGCCAAAAGCCCCCGTATTTACCCTCCTACCAGCCAGGCTGCTTTCCTGGGAGTAAGTCTTTTGAGTAGACACTGAAGAGCTCAGGCATCAGAGTGATGGTGCTTCCTATACTGGCTGTGACCTCACTTCTAGGGCGTCCCAGACAGATAGTCATTCTCAGAAGGGTGTCTTGGGCTGAAATGCAGGAGAGCCACTGGTTTAGTATATATTTTATATATTCAATTTATATCTTGCATTTCTTCCTAAATGAAGGATACCCAAGATGCAGAGTGAACATTTGCCATAAGCAGAAAAAGAGGACAAGGCCCTCTCAAAATGTAGGATACTCAAGAAAAATGTAGGACATAAAATAAAAGCTAAATAAGTCTTATATATTGCTTTCATGTGTGTAAGTTAAACACCACCTTATTATTAAATTTAAAGCTGTTACATATAATTTATTACGTCTAATTACAAGAAGGCTACATGCTACCACTTACACAGAGAAGTTGGACATGAATGGGTTTTGCCAGGACATGAAGCTAAAATCCAGGACATGTCCTGGAAAAAAGAGGACATATGGTCACCCTGGCTCAGGACAGTATTTACCAACAGTTAAAAACTAGATGAAAATAGTAAAAACCAAACAGTAAAATAGAATTAAAAGTTTATAAAAACAGTTAAAATGCTGTTAAGGCTACAATCCTAAAGACACTTTCCTGGGAGTAAGACCCATTGAACACAATGGGGCTTACTTTTGAGTAGACATGGTTAGACTTGTGCTGTTCATCCATCATGTGAGACAACAGCCTCTGAAGCCAGCTTTGAAGGTGTATATCATGTAAGAATATGTTTTTAAAAGGTCTGAGAAGCCACCATGGGTAGAGATAATGTGTAGAATAATAATAATAATAATTTAGTGGAAGTGTATAAAGCTGAATTAGTCCTGTAATGGTGGAGCCTCATAATATTCACAGGCCAAAGCACAGTTTTTTTTTAGATGAATCAGTTCTACATTAAAATGTTTTAGAGAGATTAATTTAAAATCTCAGAAGAAGAAAAGGAGTTGGTGGATATATAATTAGCATTTGTTTAAAATGTTTTAGCAGAGAACTTCCTGACCTTCCTGAAGGAAACTTTCAGACCTTCCTGAAGTTTATTTAGTGTAATAGCATCATAACCGGGAATAGAAAGTGGAAGTCTTGGCTTTCCAGTACTAGTCTCAAGGCGGCACTGCTTGTTCTTCTTCTTGTTTAAAAAACAACAACAAAATACCTTTAGAGCAGAAGTATCCGAACTTTCAATTTCAGGTCTCTTTGGTCTTTAACAATTGTGTAAAGAAGGGAATTTCAGTAGGAGCAGTTTCTCATCTCATAGATCACAAGCTGCACCTGATAAAATTCCCTCTTCTATGCAGTTGTTAAAGCTGCAGGAGCCCTAAAGTTGAATGTTTGGACATCCCTGCTTTAGAGCAATAGCTTCCAAAGTGGTTGGTTAAGACCCACAAGCAAGTGAATATTCTGTCAAAAAGATTGGATGCTTTGTGAATTCAGATGGATCATCCCATTTTTACATTTTCTGTTTTGTGGTGATGTGTTGCACAAGGGCTTCCCAGGAAAGACAGAACAGTCATCCACACCTATTGTGGTATTATGGGCAAGGTTATCAGGTTGGTAGATTTACACATGTAAAGCCAGGGAACAGCTGGCTGGCTTGCTTGCTTGCTTTCTATTTAGTTTATTTTAAACTGTGTTTATTTTAAACTGTGGAGCTGTGGCTCCATTCCAGCGTCTGCAGCTTTTAGGAAACCTTGAGTCCTGTAACATGTTCCTTGCGATAAACATTTATTAAATCAGTGGGAGTGGATGTGGGTAGGCCCTTTCTTTTTACAGTTTGTATGCAGGAGGAGGCTGGCACCCCAGCTTTCTTGGGGTGACATATGTATTTTTTTCCAGGACATATTCTCTTTTTTTAGCCTTGTGTCCTGGAAAAAATTTCATTGTCCTCCTTTTCTTTTTGTGCAAGCCTTCTTCTCTATATATATAAAACTGAAAAGTCACTTACTCACGCCCAGCCAAAACGGCCGGGCATAGAAGTGTGAAATTTGGAGTGGTGCCTTCTGTGATGGAGGCGTTTTTTGCAACCATTAACCACTAAGAACCATTTTTTGGAAATTCCAACCGGAAGGGGATAAAAGGGGTGCAACGCATTTTTCTCCCTATATTTTACATTAAAGAATCCCTGACTGACTGATGTTCTACTCCAATCTCTGGACCTAGAAGTATGAAATTTGGGAAGCGTATTCCTTCCATAATGAGAGTACCCACCAAGAACCAATGTTGAGATATTTAACCCCTAAGGGGCTGAAAAGGGGTGCAACACATTTTCAGCCTATACTTAACATTGACGACTGATCAGCGCCCAGCCCCAGATCCTGCACCTACACAGTAGGGGTACCCATGGTTGTGGGAGGGGGTGTTGCACGGGGGGAGGGTGTGGCTTGGGGGTGATGATGCGCAATGGGATGAAGATGCACAATGGGGGATGATGCGCATTGGGGGATGGGGCACACTGGATGGCGCATGTGGTATTTTATTCCTACAACATGGATACATTTCGCTAGTGATAAATATGTGATAGTTTTAAATTTAAAAATAAGGAATAAAGTGTTTAAATTAACCACATGAAAGCAATGTATGAGTATTTTCAGCTTTTATTTTGTCACATCCTACATTTTTCTTGGGGGTCCTGCATTGGGGTGGTCTTTGTCCTCTTTTGCAGTTATATCTGGTCACCCTGAGCGTTCTCTGTGCCTGTTGGGGAGTTCCATCAGTTTGCTGTGCAAGTAAACAGTGCCTCTCTCTCCTAGTGCACAGATGTCTTGCCATCTATCTTTGCAGCCTCGCAGGCTGTGCATGCTCCCTTCACGTGTTCTGTAGAAGGAAGTTTTGCTTTCCTCCTCCTGCACTGCCTGACCTTTCTGTCAGCGAGCTCTCTCAGTGACTCCACAGCCATGTGAAAGAAGCATGCATGCTTATTGTTGCCACCAGCCATGTTCACATGCCTCCTCTCTGGAGGAGCTGTTTCCAAGAAGCCTCGGGAACAAGTGAACCTGATAAACATGCAGCATGGTACAGTCAATGTTTTTGCTCAGCACTTGAGTACAAGAAAACATATTTTCCAAGCATCTCATCTACAGCAGCTGTTTCTGTTGAATTCAAGCAGTTACATAAAATTGCATAATATGGAAGGAAGGGTTTCAAAAGATTTTAAACTGTTTGGGAGAATTTGGGAATATACAATGAACATCTTTCATCAGTACATTTAGGTTTGCTGCCTAGAATCTGTGATGGGAAATCAGCTGCTTTGGTATCTGTTTTTCATCACTTTGTAATGTGTAATAAATTTCTGGTGATCCAGTGACAATTTAGCATGATTTCAAATATCAGTTTTTGCATCTGCTGAGAAGAGGGACAAACATACATGCAAGTCAGGAACGACTGTGTTGTTTAAATGTATATGATGATAGAAATAGGATTGCCATACATCCTGAAAAACCGGGACTGTCCCAGTCTTATGGGATTGTGTTCACATACTGGCAAGTTTGACAGGGTGTCCTGTCCCAGTTTTGTGTAAGAGAATTATGGCAATACTATAGAAAGCTGCTTCCTATTCAGTCAGACCCTTGGGCCATCAAGATCTGAATTGTCCACAAACAGTGGCAGCAGCTCTCCAAAGTTTCAGCTGTGGATAGTTGTATGTATCAACTCCATGCAAAGATTTAGACACACATAAATATCCCAATGTGTGTTCCTGTACTCCAGAACCAGAATACCACTGGGGAAGCCATGTTTCCCAGCCCAACCTAGAGATTGAACCAGGATTGAACCAGTGACCTTCTGCATGCAGATCTGGTGCTCTAATGCTGAAAGAGAATGTTCTACCTTCTCCCAAAACTTCTTTGCTTTTACAATACAAATGTGTCTTCCCCAGCGCTATTTTGATTCTGGAGCATGGGAACATACACACACACACAGAAAGAGAAAGATCTATATGTGTCTATGGCTGCAATCCTAAACATACTTTCCCAAGAGTAAGACCCATTGAACACTATGGGGCATACTTTTGATTAGACATGGTTAGGATTGTGCTCTTAATGATTGTATGCCATTGTTATCTAAAACTGTATTCAATGAATGTACAACTGAGTTGGAATACTGCTTTTTTAAGATGGGCAGCCCAATCCTATACTTGGCAGCAGTGCCAAGACAGCCAAAGTTCTCCTTAGTGGAAGGGAACTTTCATTCTCTCCCCCAAAGAAGACCTCAAGCCCCACAATAGGATTTCTCAAGTCTGCACCTGCTATTTTGCTGATATAGACTTGAGATCCCTGGCATTGGCCTTTTCAGCACAACTTGAAGGATAATAGAGCAAGGCCCCACAGATCCCTACCCCTTCTTGCTCCAGTTTATCTCCTGCCCCAGAAAGCTCCCACCCCAAAAGTCATTACAACTATCAGCAGCTCTTCCCTTGCTCCAGGTGAAGTCCATCTAATGCTAGGCCGATGCCAGCATTCTCTCCTCTCTAGGTGGTAGACATGACTTATGGCATGTCTGCAACACCCAGCGTTTGGAGGGGACAAAATTTAATGACGTAGAAGCTGGTCTCAGAACTGAGGTCTGGGCACAGATTGTGTTGTATTTTCTGCAAATGTCAATCTAGTTATTCAAGGAGAAATAAGAGAGGTTTTTATAGCTTCCTGGGAATGTAGAGCAGAGACTGTGTAAAGTGGGTTACAGGTTTCAAATTCAAACTGTGTAGCCAAGAATGATAGAAGCTACCAAGACAGTAATGAAAGAACTTTCTGCACAGCAAGAAAACAGATCAGGTTACTAATTCTGTGGATGAATTTCTGTTTAGGGAGAGACACTTTATTTGCATATGTAATTTCCTTTAAATGCAGGCCCATTTGTAACTGCCCACTGACAAATACAGAATTTGAGCTTAACGGGGGTGGGGGGGGGGGGCGACAGAAGGACATAATTTCCAAGTAGGAAATTTTTGAACATTTTTGCAGAGCCATTGTGCCTGAGTCACTCTTGTGTCTGAGTCACTCTATGGTGTCATCAGAAAACTGCTTTGTGCCACAACATGGATCTTGTGACATCACCAGATGAGTCAGGAAAGGCAGGTAGCTCAATGAACAGACTGCCAGCTGGGATGTGAGCAATGGAGCCTGAAGGGAAGCTGAGGTGAGTTTACATAAGACCCAAGAGGGATGTCCAGTTGCAAACCTTTAGGAAGGACTGCAGCAACATGCTCCATTTATGATACTGGTATGAGTGGGCTGTGGGAGGCGCAAGCGGTTAAGACACTGTGCCTTTTAACCAGCAGGCCAGGGTTTGAGACCTGGGTCAGCCCCACAAGACAAGGTGAGCTCCTGTCCATAGCCCAGCTCTGCGACGCCAGCTGGATCCAATCGTATTGGCTCTGCCTTTCCATTGGAATAATTCAGTGGTGTGGAGAGATGGGATCTGCTGCACGGGTAACAGCCTATCCTCCATAACAATCTAACCCAGGCTTTCGTGCTTTGCATGCAGCGTATGCAGCGCTGAGCACGATACCATAGTCTTTCAAGACTGACAAAGGCCTGCTTTAAATTTGCCTGAACATTGGCTCTGCATGCCCAAATTCTACATACAGGCTGCTTTAAACACCCAGCACATGGGGCACCAACTAAACATGTCTAATTAAGAAATCTTTTCTTTGAATTGCTTTTGACTTAGGCTGCAATCCTAACCTCTTAAGCCCAGGCATAAGTCCTATGAAGTGTCACAAAAGTGCAAAAAGTTACTTCTGCCCCACTCCTCGGGGTGATAGGCCAATGCACAAGCATATGCCAAGCTCGCCACACCATCACAGAAAGATAGGCCAGGTGAATTAGGCTGGCCTAAATTTCTTGGGATTGAGCCCTTAGTTGACCATTTTATTATCATTATATCTCACTGCCAGGGTGGCACATTTTTGTCTTCAATGCTGGCATTTTCTTGTGGCAGTTGTATGTTTCCTGGTGTTTCTTCAGTTCACATTATTTCCACTGACATTACTATTGGGGGGGGGGGTTTGGTGGTTATTTTAATTTATTTTAATTTAGTTCAAAATAAATACAATTTATTTTGTAGAATGAAACATCTTTAATCTTCTAGTTTTTATTTCTTAATTTTTACAGGATATCTTTCAGTAGTTGTTCTCTTTTTTTTCTGGTGCAAAGTTATAGTAAGAAATCATTATGGCACAATTTTCATCCACATCATACTTTGCCACTTTAGTTGTTTTCCTCCCAGAATCTTTACAGAGCTCAGCCCTGGTTGCCCAGCTGTAGCTCTTGAATCCTATAGCCCATTTGTTGACTGATGTCCAGATACTCTTAACACCTAACATGATCCTTGCTGACCAGGGCAATGACTGATCTGGTATGGATTCCTGTCATTTTTCATCATCCTAACTGATGGTAGTTGGGCACTTTTGTCTGGCTTTTCCATTGAGACCTGTGTGGATTGGGTGAATAGCTCTTGGCCACAATGGCTCTCAACTGATGATGCTGTTGTTGCTATCAGTAGTTTATCTCTTTTCAACTAAAAGTTCACAATGCAGTATATGGGAAAAAAAATAAATAACATTTGCAGTTAAATGAGTTCCTAAGTGAGAACAAAGTGCTTATTTCTGGCCATCATCAGCTTAATGATGTCAGTTCAAGCCTTTTGCAGGTGCCATAAATACTATGTTGCCCACAATATGAAATGAGTCTGATACCCCTGGATTACTATAACAACTGTTGTTTTTTTCCCAGATGTCACCCTTCCGTCACTCCATGTACCGTATCTGCCACCTCCCTTCATTCCATAGGGATATCCAAACACCGGCCTTGGGGCCAGATGTGGTCCTTGGCAAGCCTCATCTGGCCGCCAGCAAGACCACTCTATCCAGCCCTCAGGCAAGCCTTGTAATCCACTACATTCTTATATGTAAATTTATTCAAATTTGAAATGTAAATTAGTTTTCTGGCCCCCAACAAAGTGTCAGAGAGAATGTGGCACTCCTTCCAAAAAGTTTGGAGACCCCTGCCTTCCTACTCTCCACCCTGTGAATACAAACCAAGATATAAACCAAACTAACCAAAAATGGGTTAGTAGGGGAGAGAGGAGAATAAGGAAACTTGACTAAAGTTTAAACAATGTTGATTTCAGCTAGATTTCACAGATTTTGGGGAATGATGCCCAGGTGCTTAAATCTGTCCCACTCTTGACTTCTGTTGTATGCTGCTATTTCTTCAACTTCTAGGTCTGTCATCTGTTCTGCCTACCTCTCCCCATGAAGAGATTGATACAACAATTAAAGTTGCCTTTTAATATCTGTTTCAGCTAAGGTCTTTCTGGATGACCTTGGGCAGTGGTTTTCAAAGTAGGGGTTGGAACCTTAGTTTAGGGGTGGGGTCACAAGAGGGTGGGATCTACCATCTTCGAATCTGGCACTGGGCTTTCCTGGGAGTAAGCTTCATTGAACACAATGGGACTTAATTTCAAGTAGCCATAAAGAACATCCTAGTAAGATTGACAGGGGGGTCCCAGAAAGATTTTTAAATTTGGAAGGCTGAAAAGCCAGATTTTTAAATTTGGAAGGCTGGAAAATGCCTGAATACCACTGACCTTGGGCATGTTTCGTAATTAACCTGCCACCTTCTCTTTAATCAATCTGTGCTTCCCAGGGACTGGGACCACAAAGATAATCACCTCCAAACATCCAATATGCATGTGCTTTTGTATCAGTTGTGCTGCAGCAGCAGAGAAGCACAACCTCTCACAGGTGGAATGAAAAAAAGTAAATCAAATTTATATTATAACAGTTGACTGGCTTTATATATGTATATGCAGCACAATTAAATGGCAAAGGCTTTATTCACCAGCACCATGCCAAATGTGAGCCCAGCTTAAAAGAAGAGTAAGCCACCTTATGTCAACCTTCAGTTTGTTCAGCGTGGGTGACATTAGAGGGCACATTAGTTGATATGGGAGCAGGTACCAACTTGCACAGCCTGGTTTTGAAAATTTGACTTGCCTTCAAGCAGAAAATCCAGATAAAAGATTGGGCCTGGTGATGGTGGGTAGAAGATGCAAGAATAGAGAAAAGGAAATTGAGGTTAGGCAAGGGCTTCCTTAATGCAGAAGAATCTTCCCCTCTGTTTCTAGCCTTTCCTCTGAAGAGAGATACCAGGCAGTCTGTCTCTTGCTGAACATGATGGGCCTTTCATAGTGATAAGGGCCTGTGTTTTGGACTCATAAGGACTTGGGGGCAGCAATGGCTTTGCACATGAAGTATAAGATACCCAAAATTGTGTTTTGCTGTATCACTTCAGGCTGCTGAAGTGTATGTATGTGCATGTGTGTGCACATGCACGTAACAAAACCCGTCTGTATAGAAAACTCACCTACACTGCAATCCTAACTCCCAGTTAGGCTGGCATAAGTCCCAGCACATAAGAGCCATAAACCACTTGTGCGCCTCTCTTGGGGGGTTAGGCTAGTGCACAAGCATATACTGGCATCTCCACACCACCACAGGAATAGGGAAATAGGTGGGTTATACCAGCCTAACCCCCAAATCCAGAGTAACTATGGGAGCACGTAAGAGACTTTACGTGCACCCATAGTTACTGCACCACCTAGTGAAAACCTATGGGAAATTCATTTTGGAATCCAGAGTGAGTTGTTCTTACACCGGAGCAAGGACGCCCCATAGTTACTCTGGATTTTGCCCTAAATTGGTTAGGATTGTGCCCCTAGTTTTCTTGATCAATGTTTCTCAAACTGTGGGTAAAAACCCACCAGGTGGGTCAGAAACCAATTTCATATGAATAATTCTTTTCAATATTTTATTTTTAATATATTAGATTTGATGCTACCATGGTATGCGAATAAGCAAGACAACTAGTATTTGGAGGACATATCCTTGGGACAATCATGAATACATTGGGGGCTTACTAGGGCCAATTGCCTATCGTTCATGGTTATTGCCCCCCAATAAAAAAAGATTAACAATCTTACACTTTTATGTATTTAAACTGTAAAGTTTAACTGTTAATTTTGAATTAATTGCTCAGCTAAAGTCTATTTGCAGGAAGAAAAAGTTTTATAGGAACAAGAAAGGGCAGTGATCAGTCTAGTAGGGAACAGGGTGATGGCCAGGGCTGCTGGAGCTGCTTAGGGTTCAAGAGATCCAAAAGCTGTCATTCAGGCAGCAATGTATAGAGATCTCTGGCTTGAGACCATCCAGTTTCAGTGGTCTTGGCAAAGTGAGTGCAGTTTAGTGAAATTTGAATCATAGAATCATAGAGTTGGAAGGGACCTAGTAGGTCATCTAGTCCAACCCCCTGCCTGCAGCAGGAATTCCCCCTAGAGCATCTCCAACAGGTGCTCATCGAGCCTCTGCTTGAAGATCCCCAGTGAGGGAGAGTCCACCACCTCCCTTGGCAATCTGTTCCACTGCCGAACCGCCCTCACCATCAGGAATTTTTTCCAGATTTCCAGCCGGAATCTCCTTTCTTGCAATTTTTACCCATTGGTTCTAGTTCTGCTTTCAGAAGCAGCTATGAACAAATTTGCCCCTTCCTCCATATGATAGCCCTTCAGGTATCTGAAGAGGGTAATCATGTCTCCCCTCAGCCTCCTCTTCTCCAGGCTGAACATCCCAAGTTCCCCCAACCTTTCCTCGTAGGGCTTCCCTTCCATCCCACTGATCATTCTTGTTGCTCTCCTCTGGACTTGCTCCAGTTTGGCTGCATCTTTCTTAAAGTGAGGTGCCCAGAACTGAACACAGGACTCAAGGTGAGGTCTCACCAATGCAGAATAAAGAGAAACTATAACTTCTCGTGACTTGGAAGCTACAGTCCTCTTAATGCAACCTAAAATGGCATTTGCCTTCTTTGCAGACACATCACACTGCTGACTCATGTTCAGCTTGTGATCCACGGCGACTCCAAGATCCCGCTCACATGTTGTGCTGCCAAGCCAAGTATCCCCCATTTTATACCTATGTTTTTGGTTTTTATTGCCCAAGAGCAGAACCTTGCACTTCTCCCTGTTGAAATTCATTCTGTTTGTTACAGCCCAGGATTCCAGTTTATCCAGATCCTCCTGGAGGTTTCTCCTATCTTCTGATGTGTTTGCTACTCCTCCCAGTTTGGTGTCATCTGCAAATTTGATCAGTCTCCCCTGTATCCCTTCCTCCAAGTCACTGATGAAAATGTTAAAGAGAACCGGTCCCAAGACAGAGCCTTGGGGTACCCCACTAGAAACTGACCTCCAGGTTGACACAGAACAATTTACTAAAACCCTTTGAGTGCGGCCATCGAGCCAGTTGCAGATCCATCTAACAATTGCCCTGTCTAGCCCATATTTTTCCATCTTCCTAATTAAAATGTCATGTGGGACTTTGTCAAATGCTTTGCTGAAGTCAAGATAAATGACATCCACAGCACTGCCACTGTCCAGTAAGCTCGTAACCCGATCAAAAAAGGAGATCAGATTTGTCTGGCAAGATTTATTGGGACTTACTTCTGAGTAGACCTGCACAGGATGTGCTCTCAGCCTCCCCAGCCAGCTAGGAGAGGCAGGGAGAGCGTGGTGGCGCTGCGCTCTCTCCTCCTTCGCCTCCCTGCCAGCCAGGAGGCTTAGTGCGTGTGCGTCCTGCTGGACGCATGCGTACTCAGTCTCCTGGAGCTCGGCCTCAGGAGATGCAGTAGAGCACTGTGTCTCCTGAAGCTGAGCTTCAGGAGATGTGGCGGCCTCCAGCGAACCGATCCCCACGGCTCTTGCAGCCGTGGGTCTGGCCGGCTCGCTATCGTCCGCCCAGGTGGAAGATCCGGTTTGGGCAAGTAGGCCCGTACCGGTATCTGCCCACCTCTGGGTGTAACGTATAGTAATTACAGTGGTGCCTTGTAATACAAACTTAATTCGTTCCAGAACAAAGCGTTCTTCTTATGAAGCAGATTTCCCATAGGAAATAATGGGAACGACAATTGGTTCCACAACCCCAAAATATGCAATATTAACTGTATGTAAAAAGGATGACAAAACACTGTAATCAAATTCAAAACACCCTTGGGGGGAAGGGATTTCTTTTGAGGGGGTTCAGGAGGGGGTTTCCCTCCTATCTGCTGCAGGGCCCCAGCTGGCTGGCTTGAGGAGGCTGCAGGAGACTGGGTGGGGAGGCTCAGAAATGCAGGCTCCAGGCTCAGAGGGAGCTCCAGGCTCTCCCCCTGCTTGCTGGGGAGACTCAGACGCTGCTGCCTGTGCATCCCTCTGCTGGCCGGTCACTGGTGCTGCAGGTAGGAGGAGAACTGCCTCAGCCACCCAGCCCAGACAATGGGGATTTGTTTTACAAAGCACATCTGTTTTACAAGGCAGAATTGCAGAGAAATTTTAATTCACCTTTCAAAGCATTTGTCTTACAGGGCATTCGTCTTACAAGGTGCTACTGTATATGCAATTTATTTATATGTAATTTTGTCTCAAAGCAAATTAGGTTGGCTCTTTAAATTGAAAGATAACCATCGCTTGAGTAGCTGTTAATGGCTTAAAGGCAGCCTGCTTATCATGGCAACCTGGCAGGCAATTTAGCTTGCTGAGCAAAGTTCATTGAGAGCACAATCCTGTCCATGTCCACTCAGAGGTAAGCCCCATTATGCTCAATGGGACTTACTCCAAGGAAAGTGTGTTTAGGATTGCTGGCTGAGTTCAGCTTTGGGGTCAGATTACAGCTGAGACGCAGAGCCTCCCTCCCCCCATGTGATAATTACTGCTTCCTCCAAACTGAAACTGTTGTGATCTCTGAAGACCTTAGAAAGTGCTGGGAAGGTTGGGGAATGAGAGTCCATTTGAGTGTATGCTGTATTTCTATGATTTGTGTTTGTGCTTGGAAAAATCCTGGAAATTTTAGCCCATTCATTATCTAATTTATTCATTCATGTGCATTTCATCTCTAATGTATTTATTTACATTTTATATTTACATTTATTTTCTGGCCTTTGACACTGCACCAAGTATTTGATGTGGCCCTTTGGCTGAAATGTTTAGAGACCTCTGTTCTAGATCAAGGGTGCCCAAACCCTGGAATGGTAACCATATGTGACCTGCAGTGAGCCTCCATGTGGCCCACTGCAAGCCCCTCCATTTGGCCTGCAAAGTGAAGTCTGGCCTTACATGTCCTGGGGGAAAGACTAGAATCTTCCAGAGTTCCCCTAACTACCAGAGAGTATTTTCAGGGTTGGGGAGGCTACATGCACCTCCTCTCTATGTATATGCAAGAGCTTATGAACTGGTTTGAAGATCCCCCTCCTTAGTGTGTTAGAAAATGTTTATAAACTGATTTGAATTCATTCATATTCATTCATAAGTTCCATCTCTAATATACAGATATAACTTAATTATCAGCATTTTTACCAGTGATTCTATCTCAATGTGAAAGAGGCTGGCTCTTTAAATTAAAAGATAAACATTCTTTAAGAAGCATTTAATGACTTAAAAACAGTAGCTTACCATGGTAACCTGGTAGGCGATTAATCTAACTGATAAAGGCTTTGGGTTCAGTTTAATTTCATCTGGGAGGCAAACCTCTCCCTTTTCTTGGCTTGAATACATAGTGACAATCACTTTCCATTTGTTCTGCATTCAGTTGCAAAGCAAACTGAATGCAAGAGAGAAGTGGAGAAGAATCTGCCTGAAAAGATGCTTTTTAAGCTTAGGGAAGGCAAACTGATTCTTTGTTTCGTTATCAGGGTAAATAACTGCGTTTGAAAATTGAAAATTATTGAATATTGAAAATATTGATTATTGTAAATTCACTTGAGATTCCTGAAACTAAATCCCACAAATGCTGAAGTTCAGCCTGTAATCAGTTATGTAAATTTACTCAAACGTATTCAAATTTGAAATGTTAACATCCATTATTTTTCACCAGTCCCTGACATAGCTAGAACCTTCATTGTTATAATATAATATAATATTTTATAATATAATATAATTGGAAAGGCCTCACAGCACTCACCCCCTTGATAAAGGCAGAGAAACCAAGATAGTATTCTCAGCAGATGGCTCAGCTGTCTCTGCTTAAAGATATCTAGGTGAAGTGAATGGCTCCCCACCTTCCAGGTACAGTGATGCCTCACGTAACAAATTTAATTTGTTCTGGAGGCATGTTTGTTACGTAAAACATTCTTTATGTGAAGCGGATTTTCCCATAGGAAATAATAGAAACTCAGATGATTGGTTCCACAACCCCAAAAATATTCATATAAAAATATTAACTGGATGTAAAAATGATAACAGAACACTGGGATTGAATTCAAAACATGCATTAAATATGCATGATCTTATGAAGTCTATTTAGGCTGCAGTCCTAAAGACACTTTCCTGGGAGTAAGACCCATTTAACACAATGGGGCTTACTTCTGGGTAGACATGGTTAGGAGATTGCAGTCCAAGACACCTTCAAAGTGTCTCCCCACTTTCTCCTTCGCTCCATCCTGAGCCTCTCTCTCCCCTGCTCCCTTCTGGCTAGCCCTGAGCTGCTTCCCTCTTCTCCACTGCTCTTCTCTCCCTCTACCCAGCGGGTACCCGGCCACAGGAGGAACAGCATGGAAGTATTGCTTTCACTATGGGGAGGTGCGCTAGGCAGCCCTGACGCTTTTTAAACAGGCTGCCAACCAATGCGTCTGCCCCAACTGCCAACAAATGTGTTCTTTACGTGAAGCACAATTTGTTACGTGAAGCAGAATCCTAGAGAAATTTTTGTTTGTTAAGTGAAACATACTTTACATGAGGCATTCTTTATGTGAGGTGCCACTGTAATTTGTTCCATTGTTGGATGAAGGACTCTAAGTTTCTCCTAATGTTCAATCTAAATTCACCTTCCTGTAACATTAATCCTGCTCTTGGGGGCAGCAGAGAATTGTCCATTTCTGGATCACAACCAAGAACAGAAACTTTATTATTTATTTAAGGGATTTATACCTCACCTTTTCCATGCCAATGCAAATGTCCAAGACAGCTTACAAAGATCAAATCCTTATGTCTTCACAACAACCGTGTGAGGTACATAAAACTGGGAGTGAATGGCTGGCCCAGGGTCACCTAGGAAGCTTCATGGCTCAGAGGGGATTTGACCCAGTCTGTCTCCCTAACCACTACACCATCCTGCCTTTCAGTATTTGAAAAAGCCTATCATGGCCCTTCTTCCAAGCTATATACGCTGTAGTGGCTCAATGGTTAAGATGCTGTGCTTCAGTTCTGCAGATCAGTGGTACTGCATTACTTGTCCAGCTCCTGCCAACTTAGCAATTGAAAAGCATGTAAATGCAAGTAAATTAATAGTAAATTAATAAATGTAAGTAAATTAATAAGTACCATTTCAGCTGAAAGGTTACAGTATTCTGTGCACTTTGGCATCTAGTCACGCCGGTCACATGACCACGGACAGTGCTGGCTCTTTGGCCTTGTAACAGGATGAGCACTGTATCTTAGCACAACTAGCAGGACCACCGTTACCCTCCAAGCTAATTAAATCATTTGAGGCTGAAGGATGTTAAGTTTGGAGGGTAAAGATAGTACCCGCAGGATTTAAATGCTCCTCATAGGATTTATCTTCTGACCATCTGACCACTGACCATCTTCATTGCCCTCCTCTGAAGCTGTTGTCATGTGTTCATATCCTTTTTAAAGTGCAGCACTTAGAAGTTGATACATTAGTCCAGATGAAGTCTGACTAGTGCAGAATATTTTTTTGTGACTTGTAAACTACAGGTCCAACCTTGTTCTACACTGATTTTTTAATACATGGATTTGACTCAATACAAATTACCCCTAAAAATCACACTTTAAAAAACAGTTATTCTACTATTGTAGAGAGGTATTCATGCAAGCAATCACTCAACTTTTTTCAGTACCAGAATCAAACCCTTGCAGATTTCGAGGCACTACTTTATTCCATTAGTTGCAACAGAGGAGCAGGAAACTTGGAAGTGGGTCTTTAAACCTATTTTTTCATTTTTTTTCTTTATACACTGATTTTTTTTTATCCACAGGAGGTTCTGTAACTCTAGTAGATAATCAAGGACTTCAGCTTGTGCTTGGCTGCAATCCCAAGATCCTTTTGAGATATACTATCGCCAAACTAGGTACCCCACATTCTTTATGCGAGCATTGATATTTTAAAACAAAATTATTGGCCTAAATATAGAACTTCATTGAATTTAATATGTTTTGTTTTGGATCAGTTTTTTGTTCATTTGGGGGACCTTTTGAGTTGAGGGGCAACTTTCCAACTATTGGCACAATCCACAGTAACTACAGGGAGTCCTTGCTCCAGTGTAATAACAATTTGCTCTGGACTGCAATATGAATTCCCCATAGGTTTTTACAAGGTGGTGCAGTAACTATGGGTGCACATAATGTCTCTTACGTGCTCCCATAGTTACTCTGGATTGTAGGGGAAGTGGCTACTTGTTTAGTTTTCTTCTTTTTTAATGGCATGACAGCATTCAGAGATACAGGATGTTTGATGAATCCAATTGGCTACATTCGAAACTTTTTATAAAAGAAATCCAGCATGGCCATTATCTCACGCCACTTCATTATTTTTCCCTATTTAATGGCTTGAAGGAAAATTGAAAAAATGTTTTAAAAGTCACCCACCAGGGAGCTGCAAACCAGGATGCGGGCACTTGAGTCACAATTATAACTTTGGCATGAAGTTTTTTCTCTCTAGTTTTTTCTATAGTGAAATATTATGCCAATTGACCCCTTTTTGAAGAGCATTTTGTAGCTGCAGAGTCAATGCCTATAACCCCACTTATTCCTTATAAGGAAAATTTATATCAGTACTATTATGCTGGCACACAGTAACCTTGCTTCTGCAGCAGAAAGGGAAATCGTGCTGGGTGTGTATTTGCTCAAGATAATTGCCCCACTTTGAAGCGATTTGTTAAAATACTAGCTTTTCACTGTTTTCCGTATGACAGAGTTTTTTTTAAAAAAGTTTGTTTCCCAACAACATTATTATCACGTCCTGCTTGTCATACAGCATTCATGCCCTGCTAGTGAATTTCCTGGAGGCATCTGATTGGGAACAAAGCGGTAGACCAAAAGTCTTGCTTTGTTCCAGCAGAGCTTTCTTTACATTTTCATGCTCCTACAATACAAAGTCTTGCAGGGATCCAGTATCAAAAAGTTGTGAATTCCAGTCCTCCAGAAAGCCAAGCAGTTGTGTTGACCAGCTACTCTCACTGTTTCCTGAGACACTGTGCATAGAAAGAGATGCATTTTTCCTCTCTCACAACACTTGAACCGGGACAGCCACTAAAATTGAGAGCTGGGACAGATAAAAGTGAGGACAGATAAAGAAAATAATTATTTGCCCAGCAGGAAATAATTAGTCTCTTGAACTTCTTGCCACATGATGTGGTGATGACATCTGGTGGAGAAGCATTTAAGAGGGGATTAGAAAAATTTTAGGAAGAAAAGTCCATCATGGGTTTCCAGGCATGTGGGTATGTACAACCTCCTTATTTTAGAAATAGGCATCCTCAAAATGTCAGATGCAGGGGAGGGCACCAGGATGCAGGTCTCTTGTGTGCTTCTTGCAGCATCTGGTGAGCCACTGTGAGATACAGGAAACTGGATTAGATGTGTCGTTGACCTGATCCAGCAGGGCTGCTCATATGTTCTTATTTGCTGGCCCTGGATATAAATTGACCATATAATATTAAGCAATACGTGTTCTCATCATAAGAACTGTGCCAGGTTCTTTTAAGCCACTGGCCCTGTAGTCTCGGATTTCAGAATGTACAGTAGTGAAACAGATCCTGTACTGTAGTTAAAAAGATCAGACCACCATCTATGAAATGAACACCTGTTTGCTTTTAACCTTTTGTGGACATGAGAATCCCTCTGGATTCTGAGGGCTGGATTTTTAATAACCACTGAACCAAGTAAAACCTTGGCGTGAGAGTAACTTGGATTGAGAGTGTTTTGCACAACAAGCAAGCATTTCTAATAAATTTTAAGTTGATACACAAGTGATGACTTGATAAACAAGTGAAAAAAGTAGTCCCAGCAGGGATACAGCTGGTTTTGGTGCTCTGCCAGGACCTGCTCAGTCTCTCCTGAGAAACCAGGCTATGCACTATACTCTGAAGTACGCCCTATTATAATCAGTGGGGATCACATCTGCAAAAGGGCAATGGAAAGGACCATGAGAGAATTAGGGTGCAATCCAGAGTAACTACGTGGAGTCCTTGCTCCAGTGTAAGAACAATTTGCTCTGGATTGCAATATGAATTTCCCATAGGTTTTCACTAGGTAGTGCAGCAACTATGGGTACACATAAATTCTCTTACGTGCTCCCGTAGTTACTCTGGATTGTAGGGCTAGCCTTGCTACAGTAAGCCTAACCTACTCTAAAGTAAGCCCTATTATAAACAGTGGTGCTCACTCCTGTGTAAGGGGACAGATTACAGCCTGAGAGATCAAGTGCAGTTTGAGTTGTTCTATTTTTCTTTATATTTTGTATTTTCTTCATTTTTTATTATATTGTTATGGAAATATGAGTGGAAATATCAGGAAGAACTCGGAAGATGCTCATGCAAGCAAAAGATTTCTTTATTGGAGCTCCAGACTTCAGTCGGACAGAGTTTTGTCCCTCAAAAGACTGAGTGTCTTTGTACATTTTGCACAAACATTTTATATCTTTACTGTCACGTAAGCAACTTTTACATAAAGAGATTATTCCTTTGTAGCAAGAGAAATTCATACAGGTAAAAGATTTTATCTCTAGAGGCTTCCTGGCTTGTGAAAGGAACAGAATGTGGAAGGACACATATTTCTAGAGGCTTCCTGGCTCATGAAAAGGAACAGAATGTGGAAGGATACATGGTTACACAATTCACAATGGAAAACATTCACTGTTATCTATTACGTATAGGTTTTACATTTGTTGATCCATCCAGGCTTCCGTTCACACAAGGAGAAAGAATTAAAATATTATTTTAATTTTATAATCTTTGGGCTTTAAATAAGTCCTTCAGTCTTGCCTGACAATCAATATCTCCATTACATTGCTTTTCCTTTTCTCCGCGGAGCTGTCTCCATTCTATTTCATATCAGCGCTCTTTACTAGCGCTGCAGGGTCAGCTGAGGACAAAAGGAGGGGATCCCCCTTGTAGTTCCGTTTGAGATAAGCAGACTTTACAAGTCTCAAGTAGGCTAATTATTGCTAACCGCAACAATGCTTGACTGACATCACTCAATGAAGGTAGGGTATTGTGACATCATAATCTCTTCTCTAGGGAGCTAGTGAAAGTTGATTCGGTCAAGTAGGCTAATCACTGCTAACCACAAGAATGCCTGAAGGGTTGTCAGTGCATTGTGACGTCATAATCCCTTCTCTGGGAGCCTGTGAAAGTTGATTGAAAGTTTTTGCCTGTCTGCAAACTGCCTGGGTTTACAGAATGATCTCAAAAGGTATCAAAATAATTCTAAATAATTATAATAAATTCTACAAAATTCTAACATCTAGTTTTCTTCCATTATAATATTACAGTATTATAATCATTTTTATATGAATATTTTTGGGTTGTGGAATGAATCATCTGTTTCCATTATTTTGTATGGGAAAATTCACTTTGATATTCAGGCATTTTGGATTACAAGCATGCTTCTGGAATGAAATATGCTCGTAAACCACAGCACCACTGTATATGCCAAAAAACTGATGCAAAAAGGATCATGATCAACTTGTTTTTCCTGCCTGTGCCAGAAAGGGAAGATCTTCCTCCTGGTAGGTCCCAAACAAGACTGACTCTCACCTGCACCACTTGGCCATGTGCATTACTGAAGAGGGGAACCAAATCCTGATGGATCTTGAGTGATCAGGAGTTCAACTCTTCTTGTCTCTTCCCCCCATTCAGGAGAAGAGGTCTTGGCAGAAGATGAAGAGAAAGGTGTTCAGGTGCTTTGCATGATCCTATGGATCTTGAAGTGCAGCTTGAAGTGCACCAAAGCATCTGCATCACATGAGTAAATACAAGTTTTGAGTAAACATCTATACATGCACATAGTATTTCAATTTAAATGATTTGTCCATTCTATAGCATCTTTTCAATATAATAATTGATATTGTCACAATAGTGTTGCTACCCAATGGGGCTGGTCTGTCACATGTTTCACTCCATCTCTCTAGAGGGAAACTAGACTATTGGCTGAAACTAGACTATTATTACCCACTGCCAGTGGGCCAGAAGAGACTGCCTTACCCCCAAATCCAGAGTAACTACGGGAGCACGTAAGAGACTTTACGTGCACCCGTAGCTACTGCACCACCTAGTGAAAACCTATGGGAAATTCATATTGGAATCCAGAGTAAGTTGTTCTTACACCAGCGCAAGGACTCCCCGCAGTTACTCTGGATTTTGCCCATACACAGACCCATTGCTTGAATATGGCCTGATACTGATCATGTTGACTGGAAGCTCTCCAAGCAGAAAATGTTCTTTCCCATCACCTGCTTGCTACTTGAGATCTTTTAAATTGACATCTCAGAGATTAAAAGTGGGGCCTTTTGCATGTAAGATGAGGCTTTGTCACAGTCTATGGTGTATTTTAAAGGGGTTTGTGCCCTAACTTGCTATCTCCAAAATGATTTGAAATATATGTATTACATGAAATTAGTGGGTTGTAAGATCCCATTATGAAGAGGCACCCCCTTTTGTATGCATATAGAAGGTCATGCCATTTCTCATGGCTGTCATATGGGTTATTCATATAAATTTAAAGATGTGATTTATTATTCTTCAGAACTCTTTTATTCATATGTAGATGTAACTACTGTACTTAAACTCACCCCATTAAATAAGCGAAGACAGTAAATGGTGTTTCTTTAAACACATGGCTATTCACTTGTCCATTGTGGACCTTCATAGTTAAAGAAATGCAGCTCCCTCATTAACAAGCATTGGCATCTTGCTTTCGATCCAGAGCAATGAGAAGCTTATGAAAGTATTTGTTTGTTTGTTTATTCATTTGTTCATTCATTTATTTAAAGGAATTTATTCGCCACTTTTCCCATGCTAACGCAAATGCCCAAGCTTTTTACCAAAAGCTTTTTACCAAGCTTTTAACCTTTTTGCCCCCACAACACTGTGAGGTAGCGAATTGTTATACAGGACACTCATAGAACTCTTCCAGATGGAATCCTTTATGTTAGTTGTTAAAACCAATTCATGAAAAATTTGCTGGGAAAGAAAAACAGAGCTGCCCCAAGCATACCCCTGATGTTTAGACTGAATTTAGACTCTGAATGCTGCCTTCTAAATCCTTCAGCACAGCAACCCTTGCCATGGAGATGGAAATGTGGTACTTTTCCAGGTTCTGCTGCCAAGTGATTGACACAGTGAGGCTTTTGTGGTCATTGTTGTGTTGCAATTTGATTTCCTACTTTTCCAACCACTGCATTGATGGGACTAGAAACCTCAGGGGCTACTGAATCACAAGTGCCCACTTGGCACTGTGGCTTCCCCCAGCAAGTATTTATTGAGCCTTCTCTTTTTTCTTGCAGCTTTTGTCTTGCAGCTTTGTCCCATTGAGACCATTTTACTCTCCATGGGAGAAAGAACTGTTTTGGGTCAAACAAGGCACACTTAGGCTGAATTTTTGCTCTCTATTGGAAGATGGCATCCAGTGCTACTGGTTTATAGCAGGGGCAAGGGCAAGGGCAAGGGCAGGTTTTCTGCCTGCACCTCTGGAGGGTTTTCTGCACCTCTGGAGGGTTTTCTGCCTGCACCTCTGGAGGGTTTTCTGCACCTTCTCTCTCTGCGTGTAAAAGTACTTATGAACTGGTTTGAAGATCACCCTCTCTCTATGTTAGAAAGTGTTTGTGAACTGATTTGAAATAATTTATTCATATTTGTTCCATCTCTACTATATTCATTTATGTAAATTTTTTCTGGCCCCGACACAGTGTCAGAGAGATGTGGCCCTCCTGCCAAAAAGATTTGGACACCCTTTCTCTAGGGGTTTCCAAATATTCAATATTCAAATATTCCACATGTCCTTTTTTGTTCATTTGTTTTGTTTTTGCGGGGCTTGTTTTTCAGAAGCTAGTACCCAGTTGAACTGTGATGTGCATTAAGAGTAGGGCCAACAAACAGAAATTCCTTCAATGGAGCCCCAGGAGCACTTGTGAAAGAGAAGGGCTTAGCATTTGTTGATATTTTTTATTTATTTCCAGAACATATACCCTGCTTTTCTCTTCAGAGTAGTGGTCTGAGCAGCGTAGAGATTAGAGCAGGACTGGGAAAGAGACTGAATGATGACAATGATCAACCTGTGTTTGGACAGGCTTGAAGAGTCTCACATGATGACTTGATTCTCTATTAGAAGTTTTTTTCTTTAAAGAAAGGATTGAGCTTTATGGATCCCTGTTTGTTCCAAAAGGCAGGTTAGGCTGAGAACTGGCTCAGAGTCGCCCAGTGAGCTTCAGCTCAAAGGATTACAAAAAAATTAAACCCTGACCACCGTAATAAGGGTGACCATATGTCCTCTTTTTCCAGGACATGTCCTCTTTTTTATCCATGTCCTGAAAAAAACTTCTTGGTCCTCTTTTTCCTAGTGAGCTGGCAGCATGTAGCCTTTTTATATTTCATAAATTATGGCTGCAATCCTAAAAACACTTTCCTGGGAGTAAGAACTATTGAACACAATGAGACTAACCCTACAATCCAGAGTAACTACGGGAGCACATAAGAGACATTACGTGTACCCGTAGTTACTGCACCACCCAATGAAAACCTATGGGAGATTCATATTGCAATCCAGAGCAAGTTGTTCTTACACCGGAGCAAGGACTCCCCGTAGTTACTCTGGATTGCGCCCTTACTTTTGAGTAGACATGCTTAGGATAGCACTGTATATATCCATCTACAGTATTTATATACCGCTTTTTAACTGAAAAGTTCACAAAGCGGTTTACAAGAAAATGAAAAAAATTAATAGCTAATTAATAGCTAATGGGTGCCTGTCCCAAAAGGGCTCACAATCTAAAATGCAAAAAGAACACCAGCAGAAGCCACTAGAACAGACATTGCTGGGGTGTGTAGGGCCAGTTACTCTTCCCCTGCTAAATAAAAGAGGAACACCCACTTGAAAGAGTGTCTCTTGCCCAGTTAGCAGGGGTAACCAGTATATAATAAACTGGCGAAAGCATACCTGCATTGCGGGAGTAAAATTCCCCATATGACATTCCCCCACTGCGCATCAACCCCATGCACAACATCCCCCATGTTAAACCCACCATGCGCATCAACCCGCCATGCGCATAAAAACCCCCGTGCACAACATCGCCCATGTGCATCATCATCCCCTATGCGCATCAAACCCCCATGCGCATCAACGCCCCCCATGTGCAACGGCCCCCCATGTGCAGCATCATCCCCAGTGCAAGCCTTCCCTCTGAACAACATCCCCCAGTGCACCGAGCACCAAGCACGAAATTGGCTGGATGTTGGTCAGTCTTCCATGTTAAGTATAGGACAAAAACATGTTGCACCCTCTTTCTGCCCCTTAAGGGTTAAATTTCTCACATCAGTTCTCAGTGAGTGTTCATGTGACATAAGGAACAACCTCCCCGAATTTCAGGCTTCTAGGTGGGGGTTGGGGTTGGGGCAGAGCATCCCTCAGGGATTCTTCAATGCAAAGTATAGAGAGGAAAATGTATTGCGCCCCATTTCACCCCTTTCTGGTTGGAATTTCCGAAAACTGGCTTTTAGTGACTCCCTCCATCACGGAAGGCACACCCACTCCAAATTTCATGCTTCTAGGCCTGGCGGATTTGGCAGGGCATTGATCAGTGAGTCAGTGAGTCAGTGACTTTTCTCTTTTATATACAGTGGTACTTCACATAAAGAGCTTAATTTATTCTGGAGGCATGCTCTTTAAGTGAAACACTCTTTAAGTGAAGCGGATTTTCCCATAAGAAACCATGGAAACTCAGACGATTGGTTCCACAACCCCAAAAATATTCATCTAAAAATATTAACTGGATGTAAAAATTATGACAAAACACAGGAATTGAATTCAAAACACTATAATATAATACAAACCACAATTACTGTAATAAAACACTGTAATATTCTGTGCAGTAAAAAGGAAAAGAAAAACTTTTATTGGTGTCTTTTGGAGCATCTTTAACAAGGAACCTCTCTGTGTGAGATCTATTTATGCAAACTAGATAGTCTACAACAGCAGAGGGGCCAGATCCTATGCTGCCTACTCAGAATCAAGCCCCACTGACTCCACTGGGGCTTATTCACAGGAAAGGAAAACTGCAGGCAGGGAAGGTGGTGGGGAAGAGGGGTAGTTGTAGTGAGGTCCAGGCCGGGGGGCTTCCTTGGGGGGAAGGGGTCTGTTTGAGGGGAGCTCCAGAGGGGGGTGCAGGAGTTTTCCTGCCTACCTGATGGAGGCTGCAGCGCAGAGGCTGGGTGGTCACATGTTTGCTGGCTGCAAGAGCAGACATCTTTGTTGCTCCACTGAAGAGGCTCCTGAGCTCCCTCTGCTGGCCTCTTCATGTACTGCAGGCATGAGGAGAAAATCCCGCCTCATTGCTACAGCCCAGCCAATGCAGACAGGAAGAGAGGGAGCCCAGCCAATGGGCATTCGCTATGCGAATCATGCTTGTTATGCAAGGCAAAATCACACACAAATTTTTACTCATTATGTGGAATATTCACTGTGTGGGGCACTCGTTATGCAAGGTACCACTGTATATGGATTATATGTAACAGTCTTAAATGAATAATAGAGTGTTTAAATTAACCACATGAAAGAAATACTTATGAGTGCTTTTAGCTTTTATTTTGCTATGTCCTACATTTATCTAAGGAGTTCTATATTTAGGGGTACCTTGACCTCTTTGGGGTTTCAGCGGCTCAGTGGTTAAAATATCTTGTGCCTGGGGAAAACCTAGAAAATACTGGCAATAAAACGGTTATGGGCCCAGAGCGCTAATCTAGGACGCTACCCGGGTTACAGCTCTTGGTCAAATTAAACACTGATATCAAGCCTTAACGGATACTACAGTATTGCCCAGCAATCATAGTTAGGTGTGCACTGTTACATAGAGGACAGGTTTGAGTCAAGTCAAGGCATAATGGTGTCTAGCTTGAATATGTCAGGATTTGTGATTCCACGATTGGGAGCAGATAATTACCAAGTTTGGGCATAACGAGTATCCATGTTACTTCATCGCGAAGGCCTATGGTCATGTGTCGAGAACCCACCGGAAGATATGACAGATGAACAAAAAGAAAAAGCTCTTGCAACAATTGTACTCACGCTGGAGGATCGGGAGCTTATTCACGTAAGAGGAATTACAAATGCTAAAAGATGTTGGGAGATTTTGCAAGCTATTCATGTGCGGGACAGTGTTGGCAGCCAAATATGTCTGACAAGAAAGTTGTTCAGAGCTAGGCTGGAACCAGGTGGAGATTTGCTGGAACATCTGGAGAAAGTAAAAACTATGTTGCTAGACTTGAGTGCCAAAGATGTTATTTTTGAGGAAGAGCAGGAAGTTTTCATACTGCTATCTTCTTTGAACGCTTCCTATGATGTGTTTGTTTCTAATTTGGAAGTGCTGCCAAGGGCAGAGTTGACAATGCAAACTGTAACAAGTAGATTGCTTGAGGAATATCATAAAAGAAAAGACATTCAGACTCTGAGAGGGTCCAGTTCCATGATTTTGCAACAACCAGAAGTGGAGGAGAAAGCTTACACAGCAAGACGTTGCTGGTCATGTGGTTCACCTTCACACCTGATGCGAGATTGCAGAAAGAAAAGAGGAAAGAAGCCTGCTGGACATCAAAAGGGACATTATTCTCATTTAATTATGTCTGAGAATCAAGCCGATAACGTAAGCACAGAATGGATCTTAGACTCAGGATCCACAATTAACATTTGCAATGAGAAAAGCTATTTTCAGATATGAAAGTTATGAAAAATAACCATGTGAATTTAGCAAATGGTGTTAATGCTAAAATTAAAGGGCAAGGATTGGTTTATCTACCACAATTTAACAGAAAAATGAAAATGTTTTTTGTACCTGATTTAAAGCATAATCTACTATCAGTGAGCAAATTGACTGAACTTAACGATGAGGTAACCTTCAAAGATAAGAAATGCTTAATTAAAAGTGAAAATGGAGAGGTTCTGAGTGTTGAACTAAGACAGAATTTATATGTGTTGGCTGGAGGAGGAAAAGAGATAACTGCAAATGTATTTAGCAATAAAAAGCCTCATGATGAATGTATTCATATTTGGCATAAAAGATTAGGTCACGCAAACTTCAAAGCAGTTCAGAAAACAATACAAAATGCTGTACCAGTAAGAGTTAAGAAATGTTCTAAATATGTTGAATGCAAACCTTGCATAATTGGGAAAAGCAAGCAATGTAATATTAATAAAACAGCTAAAGTTGAAACTAGCAAGATACTAGAGCTAGTAGCAATTGATCTAGTCACCATGCCACAAAGAAGTTTTGGGGGAGCCAAGTATATTATGACTATTCAAGACCAATTCTCGAGATTTACGTTCTGCTATCTATTGAAAGATAAGACGCAGACAGCTGCAGAATTTGAATCATGGTTGAAATTTGTAGAAAGAAAAACAGGAGAAAAAGTCAAGACTGTGCAGTCTGACAAAGGGATGGAATTTAAAGGAGAACCTTTTCAGAGAGTAATAAGAAAATATGGTTTAAAACACAGATTCTCTGCTCCTTATTGTCCAACCCAAAATGCATACATTGAGAGAAGGCAACAAACATTGCAAAATATGATTCAAACACTGTTAGCAGACAGTAACTTGTCACCCCATTATTGGGGGGAGTGTGCGTTATATTCATGTTTTACTATGAATTCCCTGTATCATACAAATCTTGGTTGTTCACCTTATGAGAAATGGTGTGGAAGAAAACCAGTAATTAAACACTTTCATAGTTTTGGTGCTCCAAGTTATGTTGTTTCACCAATACAAACTAGAAGAAAGGGTGAAGCTAAAGCAAAGAAAATGTACTTTCTTGGTTACCAGAACAATAGAAAGGCTATGAGGTTTGGTGATGAATATGGGAGAGTTATTGTGAGTGCTAGTGCTAAGATTGATGATGGATATGGATTAGCAGATGTTGATGAGCTAACTATTTTGTCTGATGCTAGTCAAGCTGAAAAACCAGAGGAACATAAGCAAACTCCTAGCAAAGGGAAGAAAGATGTAGTAACTCCTGAGAGACAACAGAATTCAATGAAAGAGGAGGAGGAGACTTCCACTAGTGAAAGTAGCAGCAGTAATATGACTCCTGTAATACCTAGGAGAACTGGCAGGATAATTAAACCACCTGAGAGATATTCTCCAAGTGTGAATTATGTGAATGAGTGTGGTGAGCCAGAAAGCTATGAAGATTTAGAGCAATTGAGTGCAACAGAAAAGAAACAGTGGTTGATAGCCATAAATAAAGAATTGAAGTCTTTGCAGGAAATGAGTGTATATGAAACTGTGGATTGTCCAGTAAACAAGAAGGTTACAGGTTGCAGATGGATTTTCAAAAGGAAAAATGATGCAAATGGAGGAGTGAGATTTAGGGCTAGACTGGTAGCAAAAGGCTATTTGCAGACAGCAAAGGATTTTGACCAGGTCTATTCGCCGACGCTAAGAGCAGAATCACTTAGAGCAGTGTTAGCGTATGCAGCTAAGAATAAGTGTGAATTGAGACATATTGACTTTGAATGTGCATATTTAAATTCAGACCTAGAACATGAGATTTATATGGAAATACCTCCTGGAGTGAAAGACAGGGAAGGAAAGTGCTGGAGATTGAAGAAAAGTCTATATGGATTGAGACAAAGTGCATTCCAGTGGAACAGTCATTTATCTGAGACACTTATAAGTCTTGGATTTGAACAAGGGACAGCTGAACAATGTTTGTTTAGAAAAGGTAAACAAATTATTTTGTGTTTTGTAGACGATATTCTATGTGTTAGTCCTTCTAAGAATGATGGTGATGAACTGGTGAGAAAGTTACAATGTCAGTACAAAATAAGAGATCTTGGTGAGGCCAGGAACTATCTAGGAATTGAGATAGAAAAAGTGGATGATGGATTCAAAATATCTCAAAGACAAAAGATAGGAAACTTGGTGAAGCAATACAGAATGGAACAATGTAAAGGGGTACGTACACCGATGATTGTCGATTTCGATAAAGATTGTAATGAAAGTAAACCTTGTGACATTGATTTGTACAGATCACTAATTGGTAGTCTATTGTATCTAAGCCAATGGACCAGGCCAGACATTATCATGGCTGTAAATTTACTATCTAAGTTTAATCAACAACCAACCCAGAAACATTGGTATGCCGCGAAATGGATTATAAGATATTTAAAAGAGACACAAGAAAAATGTTTATATATCATTCCAGACAAAGAACTGAAACTCAGTGCTTTTGCAGATGCAAACTTTGGGTCTGATATAGAGACAAGGAAATCAAACACAGGCATAGCAATCTATATGGGAAAATCATTAATTCATTGGAAATCAATTAAACAAAATGTAATAGCTCTGTCAACCTCGGAAGCTGAAATGTGTGCCTTATCTACATTAATTAATGAATTAATATGGTTCAAACAATTAATGGAAGACTTGAATTTGGATACAAAATATGTGGTTGATGTGTATGAAGACAATCAGGCGACAATAGCAATGGCTAAAAGGCAAGATCAAAACACACTGACATTCGTTATAAACATGTAAAACAATGTGTGGCAAATAAAGTCATAAACTTAAATTACTGTGAATCAGACAAAAATGCAGCAGACTGTTTTACAAGAATTTTAGGGCCCATGAAACATAACCAAGCACGTGAAATGTTAGGATTGAAATAACATGTGTAAATGTGTAATATGAGTACTATGATGTATAAGAAGAAATAATCCCGTAATATATGTTGTATTATGTATATAGAATCAAACAAATCTAATTGGAGAAGATTGCCAGGATAAAAAATGATATCCTGTGGAATTAGATTTATTTGTAATTATGTGTAAAGATATGAAGAACCTAAAGTAAAGTCAAATGAGTCAGCAAAATTGAAGTGAAACTAGGGAAAAGGTAAAGCTTGTAAAGGGATTATCTCAGATGAGAATAAGTTGACGTACATATGACATCAATGGTAGTAATCCTATTAGCAAATTAAAGGTGTATGAACTAATATGTATAGATGACATTGTGTATATAAAGAAGCATGTCTCAGTACTAGTTTGTGGGTTTATGAGAGAGGAGAAAGAAAAGCTGACGGACTGTAATTTGGTAAATATATCTGGACTGAACTGACTATTCTTTATTGCATGCTGGACTTAATGTTGATGACCTGGACTGTATATGACTCTGATTAACTGCCTGATCCTATAAATACAGTTTTGCTAGATCCTAATCTATTTGGTTGTCTGTGGTATTTTACTGATACTATTGTTGGGAACTTGATCAGTGATATATATAGACCTTAGAATATCTTGTGCCTGGGGAAAACCTAGAAAATACTGGCACTGTGCTTTCAACCAGAATGTTGGCAGGCTGGCAGTTCAAGACCCGAGTTGAAGATCCAAATACTGCAAGATGGAGTGAACTCCCATTACTTGCCCAGCTCCTGCCAACCTACCAGTTTGAAAGCATGTAAATGCAAATAGATAAATAGGTACCACTTTGGTTGGAAAGGAAACTGCGTTCTGTGCACCATGCTGGCCACACAACCACAGAGGTGTCCTCAGACAGCACTGGCTCTATAGCCTTGAATCAGAGATAAGCATCACACCCTATAGCCAGTCACAGCTAGCAGGGCAACCTGCAACAGATACCTTTATCTTTCCCTTACCTCTTTTGCAATTATGACATTTGGTCACCCTGACCTTCATGTGGTGTATTTCCTGGGAATTAATGACTACAGAAACACTCAGCTAATAAGCAGAACAGGTCATTATTATCCCACACTCTAATCAAGCATTAATCCTCCTACACCTTAACTATAAACAATGAGCATAATAATTTGCTTGATTTTCTCCCTGTACTCTTTAAAACTGGAGTAGAAGGACTTATTTTTGTACAGGTGCTATAAATGAAGGTGCAAAAAGCAATTCTTCCCACACTTTGAAGCTCCTTACTCTCCTTGAAGGAAGGAAAACAATTCAGTCACTCCTGACCATCTTTCCATCACCATAATAGCTGTGGCAATGGGACATGTGCTTCAGTGCGCAGTTGGAGGGAGCAGTCATAGAAGCTTCCTCAAAGTAAGGCGTTGCTTGTTCCTTTGGAGCAACTTATCTTGGAGTTATATTGCCCTTCCACCAAAGCTGTAAAATTGGTTAGGATTGCACCCTCAATATGCAATGTGATGCAGCTGCAAAAAAGGAGGAGCAAATGTATTACTGGGCTGCATTTTCTTTAACATAGGATGGGGATCTCTGATCATTTCAGCCAGAGGGCCACATCAAATACCTAGTGCAGTGTCAAGGACCAGAAAATAAATTTAAATATAAAATTTAAATGCATACATTTGGGATGAAACGAACGTAAATGAATAAATTAAATAATGGATGGGCTAAAATTTCCTGGATTTCTCCAAGCACAAACACACATCACAGAAATACAGCACAAACTCAAAATGGACTTCCACTACCCAACCTCTCCAGCACTTTCAAAGGCCTTAAGAGATCACAATAAGTTACTTCTGGTTTGGGGGGAAAACTAGGAAGTGAATTTTTTGCCATCGAAACACGCTCTAGACCTAAAACAGCACAGTTCTGGTTCAGTCAAGTGGGCCAGGTGCATTCAGGAGTCCAGAGGCTGGCCATGGGGCAGAGGCTTGCCAAGGGCCACATTTGGCCCCCTGGGATAATCCCTTAGGGCAAGGGCCTCCAACATTTTTGGCAGGATGGCCACATCATCTCTCTGACACTGTGTTGGGGGCCAGAAAACTAATTTACATTTCAAATTTGAATAAATTTACATATAAGAATGTATTGGAGTGGATTACAAGGCTTGCCCAAGGGCTGGATAGAGAGGTCTTGCTGGGGCCACATTGAAGCTCACAAAGGGCTGCATCTGGTCCCTGGGCCAGGTTTTGGAGACCCCTGCTGTAGGGTATCATTAGGATACTCACTTGCAGTCTGAAGTTATTCAGTCCACTCCACCACTGCAAAAAAATGTGCCACCTCATTTAATTAAATGAGTAGACCATGGCTGAGTTATGCTGGGAGAAGGAAAAGGCTGGGGTGCCTGTGACCACCAAGACAAATTGATATGACCTTGCTTTTATCCCTCTTTAATTATGAGGGGCTTCAAGTAAGTCACCAGCTTATGTCCTGGTTCTGTTCTGGAGGGTTATCTGGAAGCAGGAACAGAGATAAATCAAACAGCGCAAATGTGCCTTCATAAACTCTTTTGTGAAAGGGTCAATATACTCTAAGCTGTAAATTGGATGTCCAGACCCAGTGTGCAAAGATAGTGCTCTGCCTCTGCCCCATAGTAATTTATAATCTACAGTTCAACAAGAGAGAGGGAGGCAACAGAGAAAATGGGAGGAAGTTTATTAATAGATGAATATGAGAAAATGATGAATTTTCAGAGAAATGTAAGAAAAAAGATAGCTATGCCCAGCCTTGAAACTTGTTTTTATTTCAGAATGTTGCTGCCTCCCTCCTCCCCACTTCGCCAGTTGTGAATTGCAAATTGCTATTCTTTTATTTGTGAAGTTTTGTTGTTTGATGGTAGAGGATGCTCTTTCTCTAAGCATCAGGAAGCACTGATACAACTGATACTGAAGGAAAATACAACCCTATGTAAATCATACCTCAAACTCCATTGTAGATTTCTGGACAGTTTGCAAGGTATGTCAGTCACTCGCCCAGTAAATCCTTGGACCAAAATCTGGAAGGATAAAATGGTCCTTTCCTACTGTTCTGCTGGATTTGCAGTAGCTGCATCCAGCTGTGAATGGCAGGCAAGCCTCCCCCAGTAGAATCATGTGGGACGTGAGGAACGTGCCAGAGCCACAGTGGGGCGTAGCTTGCACCTTCTGCCTTCTCTGTGACTGGCTACTTCCCTCCTAAGGTAGAAAGATTCCATCTATGGGGAGTCCTGTTCCACTTCCAAAGATGCAGCAGCCTTTCTCGGGGACCAAAGCATCAAGGGAATTACAGAACAGTTAAAGGCATTGTTTCTTTCCTTTCTTTTTCTTACTGCAAAAGGATAGAAAAACTTCCTCAACATTTTTTTTATCTAGACTTGTCTCTTTTCTCTTTTGCTGACATTAATTTCATGATGCTTTTACATTTTAGACTATCATTTTACACTATCTTACATTACTTTGGGCATTTACAAAAAGTGAAATTGACTGTATTCTGTTAAGAATCTAAATTTTTTGGAGCTGTGAATGCTTCTGCTTTCAAAACTATTTTTATTTTATTTCTTTAACCCTGTATCAGACTCTGCATAGAATAACAAATAGGACAGGTCCCTGCCCCAAGGAGATTGCAATCTAAAAACCAAAAAGAAGTACTTTGGTAAACTAGTGGGACGTTAGCACATAAACATATACTAATTAGACATGTATAGTGTGTGTAATTTACATGCAAATCTCTGCCTGCCTAAGCTGAATCAGTAACACAAGCAGATATGTGAGATTGCTATATTTGTGGGAGCATTAATGAAGTTGTGTGGGTCTGCTCTTATCTACAGCCAGAAATGTCTGCCCTACTAAGGCTGCAATCTTAAACTCCAGTTAGTCCAGCCTAATCCCCAGCATAAGGCCTGCACTAATCTCAGTGTCACAAATGTGCCATAAGACACTTTTGTGCCACTTTTGTGAGGTTAGGCCAGTGCACAAACATTTGTTTGCCTCCCTACATCCTCTGGGAATGGGAACACTGATGAGTTCGTTTGGCCTAGGTTAGGATTGCACCTTAAGAATTTTAGTGCAGATGAGGCAGAAAAATCCTGTCCTTGCCCCCACAACATCTAAAAATATAGTAATAATTGCTACCTTTTTTGATATCCTCAAGTCTGCACTTGGTAATGCAGCCTCTCTCACCCTGCCTTATTAGTTTGTTTATTGAGATATTATTTTGCCTGCCTTTCTGTCCCACACCCTTCCTCCACCTCAGTGTAAAGTTAAAATCAAGCAAAATCTTTCTACAATTTTTTTCTTATACTGCTGTCAAAGAACAGAAGCAGAAGCAGCCTAGAAAAGAGGGAGACCAAGATTCATTTTTTTCTCCTAGCAAAGATGCTTTTTAAGACACTTTTTTCTCCTATCTAACATATGGAGAACACCATGGAGTGGGGCGATTAGGACCTAAGTGACTGTATTCTGTGTCCCCACCAGCCATACAGTTGGCCAGCTGTTTTTGGCATGCACATCTAGAGGGGATTCCCTTCTCATCACTAGTCATAATTATCTTGATCCTGACCCACCTTTGGAATAATTCAGTCCAACATGAGGATTAAATTGCAACCTAATATAGAATCAGTCTTAGAAACAAGAATTATATAAAACAGTCAGTCATGTCCTGTCTGGAAATACCAGCCTATAGTTTGTCTAAGAGTCTGTCTTTTGATTATTGAAAATCTGAAGAGCAGAAATGTGGATATCCATTTCTGCATACACATGAGGATTATCCATTTGTTAGAATCCCTTCTGTCCTTTCAGCTCAGTCAGTACTAAATACAGTACTTAAAAGCAGGCCCCCGTAAGTTTAATGAGATTTATTTCTAAGGGCTGGAAATATGGCAGATACTTATCTGCCACAAAAACTAGCAGATCCTTGTCCCTTAGTCTTCTCCCCACTGTCATTTTAGTGATACAGTTTGAACCCCCGCCATCCTCAAAGTTTGGTTCCTGGAACTTCAGTGAATATGCATTTTCATTTTCTCTTTAAACAAAAGCCATTGTTTACCATGGTAACACGGCAAGCAATGAATCAATTTGCCTTTCCCCAGGTTTAAAACAGTTTCATTTCAGGCAGATACTTCCCTTCTTCACTTCTCTTCTGCATTCAGTTTGCTTTGCAGCTGAATGCAGAGCAAAAGGGAAGCGATTATATCTGTATTCAAATCCAGGGAAGGGAAGGGTCCCCCTCCCAGCTGAAACCTAGCTGAAGCCTTTCTCATCATGATTGCCTGCTCTACCACCATGATAAGCAGGTTGTTTTTAAGCCATTCACTGGTGCTTAAAGAATGTTTATCTTTTAATTTAAAAAGCTAGCCTCATTCAGGTTGAGATACAATCACTGGTTTAAAAAGTGCTGAAAATTGGGGAATACCTGTACGTAGTATCTACTTGTCTTTGCAAGTTTTTTTCCACCTACTTCATGGCACAATGACATCATGTGATTGCATTCATTTTGTATTTCTAGCCATACCACAGGAGAGGGGAAGGAAGAAACACAGAACTGCTGTTTTCAGTAGCACCCCCATTTCTAGTTACATTGTGTATATCAAGGATAGAATTAAACATTCCAGTTCTTAATAATGGTTTGTCTTTAAACTTTGATATATCTCCAAAAATGTATCAAATTGTGTCTGTTTCATTTTAATATGAAAAGCTGCTTTCGTCTGATATTATATATGGAAATTCTTACCTTTCACACAAACATAGAAAATAAAAACTTAGCATATTTATTGATTACTTCCTGGTAGTAATTGGAAACATAAGTGTCCCATCTTTCCCCCTATTTCCCTCAATGTGTTTTCACTAACAAAATTTGAGCAAACCCCACTGTGAAGGAGGGTAGAACCAGCAACCATCTTGCTACAAACTTGTGAATGCTTAGAGTAAGCTCCATTTAAGACAGGAGGGCTTCTTCCAAGTAATTAAGCATACTATAGAAGTGCAGTGTTAGAATTCTGGGAGAACACGGAAATTTTGTATTACACAGGCTTTATGCCCTGCAAAACTGAAAGTAATTGATTTTATTTCTGCCCACCTTCACATAGGTTCAGTTTTCATTTAATATGAATCTGCAAGATAGCCAGTTTATCTAATGCTGTACAGTAAAACCTTGAGAGTAACTTGCACTGAGAGTGTTTTGCAAAACAAGCAAACAGTTCTAATAAATGTTAACTTGATGTCTTGATAAACAAGCAAAAAATAGTCCTTGCTGGGATACTGCCGGTTTCAGCGCTCCACCAGCATAGGAGTAAGCCTCAATAAACTCAATGGAAATTACGGTACTTCTGAGTAGCCATGAATAGGCTTGCACTGCTAGCCTTGCATGTCTCCTGTAAAGGAAGTCCTATATAATTAGTGGGGCTCACTGTGTAAGGGAAGCAGACTACAGCCTGATAGACCTAAGAACAGAAATTTGTTATATTTTTCTTTAAATTTTGTATTTTTTCTTATTTTTTATTATATGACAGTATTCTAATTATTTTAATATGAATTTTTTGGGTTGTTGAGTAAATTGTATGAGTTTCCATCATTTATGGAAATCATTTATGAGGAGATTCATTTTGATGTACAGTATAAGTGTTTTGGATTACAAGCACGCTTCTGGAACGAATTATTCTCATAAGCCCAAGGTGCCACTGCATTTAACTTTCAAGATAATGAAATAAATAAGGAAAGAAAAGCTCCTATCCATAGAAGGAATAATATAAAGCATGAATGTATTAAAAAATAATCCATACTAAATTAATGGGTTTCAGAGCGCAGTAGACCTGAGCTCTTAATTTCTGCGGGAAGATTAACAATAAGCTTAAGAATTCAATCCTGCTTGCTTAGCTGTCAGCATCAGTGTATACTGGAATTTACTTCTGAGAAAACAAGCACAAGGGTTTTGTACCCCACCTTTCCCATGCTCGCAGAGATGCCCAGGTCTTCCTCCCCTCCTGCTGTTCTCACAACAACCCTGTGAGGGAGGTGAGGCTGAGAGTGAAGTGCTAGGAGCTATGCTTACTGGCCCAAGGTCATCCCCTACTGCTGTCCTCACAACAACCCTGTGAAGTAGGTGAGGCTGAGAGGCAGTGGCTGGCCTAAGGTCTTCCTGCCCTCCTGCTGTCCTCACAACCCTGTGAGGGAGGTCTCAGTCCATCTCTCTGAGGCAGTGGCATAAGTAAAGGGGGCGTCGCAGTCATGTCACCTCTTCGGAGCCCCCCTTTAGCTACGCCACTGAAAGCCCCTCAGAGAAGCCCTCCTTTGTCTGGGCGAGTCTGCCTGAGGAGACGAAGCCCGTCTTCTTTCCTCCTTGAGAGGGAGCGAGAGAGCTTCGCCCGCCCTTAGTGGGAGGAGGCGAGCCGTGACGTAGCCTTTGCCGGCCGGTCTCTGCCTGTAGAAATAGCCGAGCCGGTTCCAGACCGAGTGTATCTCTTCGCTTCCCTCACGGAGCAGACTCGGGGCTTGGAAAAGGGACAACCAACAACCGGGGAACGAACAACTCTCTTCTCTATCTCTCTCTCCTCCCCACGACTCGAAGGTGGATCAGACTCTCCCCGCAGTAGCCATGCCCATGGAGCTGACGCAGAGCCGGATCCAGAAGATTTGGCTCCCGCCTGACAGCCACCCGGCGCCGCCTCACAGACGTGAGTAGCTCCCCTGGAAGGGGGGACTGTCAGCCTCTGCTTCCCTATGGAATGGCTGCGAAGGGGATGAGGGACTCCTAAGATGGAGGGTCTCTCGGTGGCGTAGCTAGAGGGGGGTCGTAGCAGTCCGTCTTGGAGGGAGCCTCACCCCTTCGGAGCCATTCCAGGTGGGGGGGAGCCGAACGGAGCCGTACAGCTGGAATGGCTCCGAAGGGATGATGCTCCCTCCAAGACGGACTGCTACGACCCTCCCCTATCTATGCCACTGGTCGGGATGACCGTTGGTGGCCGTTAGGAGCCGTTGAGGGTATGTTGAGTGTCAAGCGATCGTTGGTAGCCTCTGAGGGGAATGTAGGGGCCTCGTGGGGAGCCTGCTCGCCCTGCTGCCTCCGTTTCCTCAGCCCCGGTGCCTGCCACAGAGGCGTGTGGAGAAAGGCACGCTGACTGGAGGCAACCCCGCCTCCCCTCAAGGAAAGGGCGGAGAGCCGACGGACGGACGGCCAGCCTGCCTTCCTCCACACGGCCGCTTGGTGTGGAGAACCCGAAGCGCTGAGAGCAAGCCGACGAGACGTCCGTCCACGCCGTGTCCTGAAGTGCCTCGCCGGGAACCCCGCCTTTGCTCCGCCCGCCGGCTGAGGAGGGCGCTGCCGTTGCGATGTGAGGCAACGCACGCTCCACATGGCTGGCAGGGTGGGGCGAGCGGCTTCTTAGGCGATTTCCCCCTTCCCCGCAGCTGGCCGGCTTGGCCTAGGTCTCCTCGGGGGATACGGAGCTGCTCCTACGAATTCTCTGAAGGCGGGAAGGATGGGGTGGCCACTGGCCAGAAGGGACTGGGAGGCTGGAGCAGGAGGACCCCAGGAGCGCCTCGTGCTTTGGAAAGACCACCTTAACAGTCTTTGAGCGGGGGGACCAGATGCCCTCTTTCCTGGACATGTCCTGCATTTTAACCTAGTGTCCCCTTTTTCCAGGACATGTCCTCTTTTTTAGCCCAGTGTCCCCTTTTCCCAGGACATGTCCCCCTTTTAGCCTTCTGTCCCAGAAAAATAGCACCAGATAGCCTTCTTGTCATTAATCAATGATATGTAACAGTTAATAATAAGTAATATAGTGGTGAATTAAACATATGAAAGCAATATATAGGCGTGTTTTTAGCTTACATTTTTCTTGGGTGTCCTACATTTTGGGGGTCCTTGTCCTCTTTTGTTATTGCATATTATCACCCTGGGTGGAGGAACCAGGTTGGAGCAGGAGGTGCTCCTAGCTTTTTAGAGAGACACCCCCCCCCTTTGAGAATCTCATACAGAATGACTGTACTGTATGTCCCCCTCTTCCAGGACAAAAGGCAACTTCAGTGTTTATACCATGTGAGAGGAGTCAGCTTGTTGTGGATTGGAGTTTCCTCCAATCCATGATGGATGCGACATGGGGATACCTGGCCAGGGTTGCAGGGGCCTGTTGCCTTTCCCACTGAAGTGTCCTTATTTATCTACTTGCATTTGCCTACTGGGTTGGCAGGAGCTGGGCTAAGGATGGGAGCTCACCCCATCTGGCAGTACTTGAACTGCTTGTCTGCTGAGTGGAATTCCGGTCAAGCTGTGTTCTAACTCCAGTGTTCTAGCCACTGCAGCCCTATGTCCCTTTTTTCCAGGACTATCCCCTTGTTTGCATTCCTGGAAAAAATCACTGTCCTCATTTTCCTTGAGGAAGCATGTACTCTTGTAATTACCATAATAAATTATATGTAATACTTTCAAATTTAATAATATAATGTTTAAATTAACCACGTGATAACAATATATGAGAGTGATTATAGCTTTTATTTTGTCATAACATTTTGGAGAGTCCTTCGCCCCTTGTGGTTAAAATATCTGATCACCCTGGAGTAGAGAAAGGGAAGGAGTTAAAAGGAACTCTCCAACCCATTCAACCTGCACCCAGCAGGTGATTTCCTTTGCACCAGGGCTCCTGATGCTGCTGAAAAGGAGAGTCCTACATTTTGGGGGATCCTTGTCCTCTTTTTCTGACTATGACTGCACTGGAGGCATCTCTGCTTGAACGCTCCAAGTTTGGCAATTATACGGTGGCAGGCTTTGGAAAGATCCCCTTGACAGTACACCTGCACTGAAACACATCATTCAGCCATGGGTAGAAAACCTTGCTCTTTCCATTCACTTCTCATCCCTATATCTCTGATTTTTCAGCATCATCTGCATGCTTCAAATGCTTGGCTGAGACAGCTGGATCTTGTGCCTACCTTGGAGGGGGAATAGTTCTGTTCCTCAAACCCTCATACAAACATGATTACCTACATATCAAAGAGAATATCTATCTACTATCTACAGTATTTATATACCGCTTTTCAACTGAAAAGTTCACAAAGCGATTTACAAGAAAATTTAAAAAATCATAAATGAGGCTTAAAAATTTTCTTCCCTTTCTTCCCTATCATTACATTCTTCAACCTGTTTTTGGGTTTGTTTGTTTTTTGGGAGGGGGGAGGCTTTGCTCCTTGGGGCCTGCCAGATTAATCCCACTGGACTTTCCCCACTGTGGTTAATGAGCACTGAGATGAGTAGCCCATGATGAAAAGTGGAGCTACCTTCTCAGCTTTGTGGTGTTCTGGCTTTTTTCCATTCTTGGCTTCCCCTTTGAGCCTAGTAGCATCCTTTTGCTGGCTTGACTCTGCTTGGCTAATATGAGATACAAGGGCAGGGCTGGCCAATTGGCTGGTACCCATTTGTAAACTTATCTGTGCAGGACGGAGTGATGCCCAACATCATGGGACTTACTTCTGAGTAGACATACATAGGATTGGATTGTTGGATAAGCATCTGTGTAATTGGGGTTGTAATCTTAATCTCCGGTTAGGCCGGCATAAGTCCTATGTTGATCTGGAGGTATCACAAAAGTGCCACTTCTATCCCACTCTTGCGGGATTAGGCCAGTACACAGGTATATGCTGACCTTCTCACACCAGCATGGGAAAATATATTAAGTGAGTTATGGCAACCTAAATTGGTTAGGATTTTTCCTTTTTGTGTTTTTGATTTATCAAAATTTGCTAGCAAGCATTGGATTAATCTTACTCAGCTGAGTGTCTCTAAAAAAAAAAACACAATACTGGAGAGAGAAGACAAGAGAGGCTCAAAATAAGGAAAGCCAGATATATTCAGCCTCACAGCTGGAGGTTCTTATCTGATGCAAATAGAAAGAAATCCCAGTGGGTGGGGCAAGAGGGAATTACTCTTTCTTTAAAAGCATCAATGACCCTGGATGCCTTTTGCTTTGTGAATGTGTGTGGCATGTGAAAGACCTAGTTTTTTCTGCCCCGCCTCCTAGCAAGAGGATAGCTGGCTATGGAGAGATGCCTTCCACGGGAAGAATTCCTAGTTGCCTTCACGTCTCAGTGCTGGCTTAATGGGAAGAAATGTGTAGAGGGCAGAAGGGAAAGGCAAAAGTTTTATCAGGGGCTTTTTTTGTCTCTTGAATTTGCTTCCATGTGGTGGTGCATGAATTGCGCATAGATTGCATTTATAGGTTACTGCAGTCCTGTTCACACTTGCTTGGAAATGTCACATTTTAAAAAAAAAAATCATTAGATAAAATTTTTTTAAATCATAATGTCCAATTCTCTTTATGGTTTTTGTCTTATTCTAAGCCATTTCTGCTCAATATTGCATGTATACAATTTAATTTAAATTGACTTTTTAAAATAAAAAAAAACCTTGTTAGCTGCCTTTTGTGTTAGCAGGTGGAGATATAAATCCATTAAAAAAAATACACAACGGGTATCAAATGTTTAACCTGTGGGATGGGCAGAAATGGATATTTCCAATTCACTTTATGTGGGGAAGTATTATACAATCTTTCTAATTTGTACAACTGCATTTAATAGAATTTGTTGGAGATTGGAAATTTTTTCCATGATGGAGGCACCCACAAAGAATGGAAAATTCAGATCGGAAGGGGTTGAAAACGGGTGTAACATGATTTCATCCCTATACTTTTCGCTGAAGAATCCCTGACTGATCAACACCCTCCCCCAATCCCTGGACCTAGAATCATGAAATTCGGGGAGGGTATTCTTTCTACCCACTACCCACTAAGAACCGACTTAGAAATACCCCTTATGGATAAATGGCTACTACCCACTAAGAACCGACTTAGAAATACCCCTTATGGATAAATGGAATGCAATATGTTTTTGTCCCTATACTTAACAGTAAAGACTGATCAACATCAATCCCTGGACTTAGAAGCTTGAAATTTGGGGGAGTGTATTCCTTTTGTGATGGGGGAAATGTTGTACAGGGGGGAATGGGATGGAGCAAGAGGGCGGGATGGAGAATGATGCTGCCCGTTGGTACCCTCTGCCCTATAAAGGTATAAACTCCAACTACTGTAAAGCTTACGCTGTTTTTATTTTTACTTCTATACTTTTAACGTCCTGCTTTCATGATGATACTGTATAAGCATATGAATTATTAACATTTGGATAATTTCTGAGTTTTTAAAAATAAGTTTCTAGTCCTTAAGTTTGGAAATATTGGTCAATTTCAGGTAAAGTCTCAGCAGGAAGGACTGCAGCAGAGAAGGGGAGCATTGGCAGGATTGCTGGTGGTCAGGAATGGAGCCACAGAGTTTTGCACAGTTCCCCCCCTTTCCTCCCTCCACCTCAATTAGCAATAACAATATCAATAAAAAGCAGCAAGGACCTTATGGAGACTTGCTTGGGTAAAGAGTCTGCTTTTCTTCTGAACCTCAAGTATGTGAATACAGTTCCCTGCAGGTGTGGAATCCTCACAACTTCTCACAAGCCTTGCAAGGCAATTAAGATTGAAACAACAATTTGCTTGAACCTACCCAATGAGCATAAAGCCAGTTCTGCACTGCACCATGCTGCTTTTCTGTTATATAGAAACAAGTCTTGTTGAAGCATTTCAGCTTTGCTTCTCGTCAATAAAGGGGCCAATTAATATGCTTAAATTTCTGTAGATGCTGCCTAAGAGGCATTGCATTTAACCATTTCTAACGGTGTTGTAGAGCTGACAAACTCAGCTTCTTGATCAGTTATTAATCTCTTAGATTTTTGCAGGTCAAGTTAAAGTGTAAATGCACTGATGTCTTGTGCAAATTAGAAAGGGTTTGTGTAACCACACTTTACTGCATTTTTAGATTCTGGTACATCTTGTTCTCAAGCAATGGCAGCACAACCAGTTGGAGAAGGTGCTTGGAATGTAAGCAAGGAAGGGGGGTATTGGCATTGGGCTCCATAGCAGTCCTCTGTTCGTTCCAGTGGTCCTCAACCTTTTTGGCCCCAGGGCCAGGTTCTGTGGAAAAGAAATTTTCCAGGGACCAGCCCAGGGGTGGAGGGAGAGTCCTGCCTCTGGCGACCTGGAGGGAGGGGTTCCCCACCTAGAGCACAGCACAGCTGCCTCTAGCTGTAAATCCTATTGTAATAAAAAGAGCTATGGCTAAGTTACTGTGGATAGGATTGCAGGTGAGAATTCATTGTCTTAATCTATTTCTATTCAGAATAGGGATTTTCAATCTTTTTCAGTGCAGGATGTATTGAAAATGCACAAAAGCCATCCTTGTCACTCTTATTGGAGAGTAAGCCTCACTGACTATAATGGGACTTATTTCTGTGTAGACGGGCATAGGATTGGGCTCTGAGGCTGCAATTCTGTTCACTTTCCTGAGAGTAAGCTCCACTGACAACAATAGGACCAGTGGTGGGCCCAGCATGGCCCAAGAACCGGTTCCCTGGAAGTGGGTGGGGCCAGGCAGGGTCAGGGGGCGTGGCCAGGGTCAGGGGGCAGGGCCAGGGGGAATTTAAAGGGGGAATTTTAAAAAAAATTTAAAATTTAATTTAAGAAAAATCTAAGTTACTGTCATGGGACTTATTTCAGAGTAGGCATGCATAGGATAGGGTTCTCAGGTTGCAGTTCTAGCCACACTTGCCTGGGAGTAAGCCCCACTGACTGTCATGGGACTTACTTCAGAGTAGGCATGCATAGGATAGGGTTTTCAGGCTGCAGTTCTAGCCACACTTGCCTGGGAGTAAGCCCCATTGACTGTCATGGGACTTACCTCTGAGTAGTCATGCATAGGATTGGGCTCTCAGGCTACACCCTGTCCACACTTTCCTGGGAGTAAGACCCACTGACTGTAATGGGACCTACTTCTGAGTAGACCTGCCTAGCCTAGCTCCCTGAGGATGCACCTTGTCCACACTTTCCTGGGAGTAAGACCCATTGAACACAATAGGGCTTACTTTTGAGTAGACATGGTTAGGATTGTAATCACCAGGCTGAGAAAAGCTCTATCCTGGAAAGAAGGGAGGAATGCTAGAGACAGTTTCCTGGGAGTAAGACCCATTGAACAAATATGTTCATTAAACAAATATGTTCCAGTGGGGTTGGAGGGTGATTGGGGGCAGCGGGGGCTCTTTAGAGCCAGTTCTGGGGGATGGGAGGGTAATTTGGGGGCACTGGGGGCTTGCTACAATTAAAAAAAAAATTCAAAAAAAATCACTGCGCATGACAACGCAGCTAATAACTGGCTGGGGAAAGTTCTTGGAGGCCCTGCGTAGGTGGGACCTCAAGTGAACTCTTCAGTACTTTCACTTCCTGGAAGAGTTCAATTCCTACATTTTGTCCTATATTGGTTTTTTAAGTCTTAAAAACACACACGTGCCCTGGAGGTCTACTCGGAAGTAACACACACAGACCTCTCACTGCTTGCTTTGCCCAAGAGGCCTCGTGGCGGTCTACTCGGAAGTAACACACACAGACCTCACACTGCTTGCTTTGCCCAAGAGGCCTCGTGGCGGTCTACTTAGAAGTAACACACACACTCACACTGCTTGCTTTGCCCAAGAGGCCTCGTGGCGGTCTACTCGGAAGTAACACACACAGATATCACACTGCTTGCTTTGCCCAAGAGGCCTCATGGCGGTCTACTCGGAAGTAACACACACAGATCTCACACTGCTTGCTTTGCCCAAGAGGCCTCATGGCGGTCAATTTGAAGTAACACACACAGATCTCACACTGCTTGCTTTGCCCAAGAGGCCACAAGGCGGTCTACTCGGAAGTAAGGACTTACTCAAGGGTTGCTGCTGGCAAGGCAAGGCACTAAGGCAGGTCAGGTAGGGACAGCAAGAAGCTGCAAAGAAGGTTCCTCGCTGAGGCAAAGCAGCCTGGCTGTTTGGAGAGTGCGCGATGTGGCTGCTCGGTCTCTGGTTGGCCCAGGTGACCAGAAGAATAGGAGGCAGGGAGGAGGGACTGAAGAGGTGGGGAGGAGGGACTGAATCGGAGGTGGGGAGGAGGACTTCCTCAGCCGCCTCCAAGCAGCAGCTGCGAGCGCAGATTAAAAATGGTGGCCGCGGCGGCTGCGAACCGGTCCCTACTATTCTGCTCCCGCGCAGCCCTACCGGATCGCCACCGGCCGCCAAGTTACAAGATCCGGTTCGGGCGAGTAGGCCCGAACTGGGAACTGCCCACCTATGAACAGGACTTACTACTGAGTAGACAGGCATAGGATTGGTCTCTGAGGCTGCAATCCTCTGACAGAGCTCTCTTGCTGTGGGGTGGGGAAGATGCACTTACAGGAGTCCTCTCGTGGGCCGGTCAGGCACCTGCCAAGGACCTCCAATGGTGCCCAGACTGGGGGTTGAAAAACCCTGCTCTATTCCACTCAAAACTCCTATATTTGCCATCATAGTGTACTGGCTACCAACTCTTTATTCTCCATCCCTGAACTTTTTGTCACATGCTGAAGTGAAGGCACTCAAATCCTTTGGCACTCATTCTCACAGGATTGCTTGACAAGCTGTTTTGCTTGTAGGATCAAGTGGAGAGAGATACTCGTGTCAGCTCTGTTATTGCATTGGAGAGATATGAAGGGTGTACATGTTGCATATAAATATTTTTCTGTATTGTAGAGGAGGGGTGGCCAAATCCTGGCCTAGGGACCAGATGCGCCCCTTGGCAAGCCTGTATGTGGCCCTCAGCAAGACCCCTCCGGCCTCAGCAAGACCCCTCCAGCCTGCAGGAAAACCTATAATCTTCTAGAGGCTAAGGGACCTCTTTTCCCTGTATGTCTGGAGGGTATTCTGTGCGTTGGTGAGATTGCACACACTTCTCTCTGTGTACGAAAGTTCTTATGAAGTGGTTTGAAGATCACCTGTGTTAGAAAAGGTTTATCATCTGATCTGAATTCGTTCATATAAGTTCTGTCTCTAATGTTTTCATTTATGTAAATTTATATAAATTCTTTTTTCCTGGCCCCTGCCATCAGTTTCAGAAAGATGATGTGGCCCACAAAATTATTTGACACCCCTGTGTTAGAGTAACTGGAAATTCATTACTAGAAATTCATTACCTGGAAGCAGCAGTGTAATACAGGCAGGGTGGGAGGCTTATGCTCCAGTGCCTACCATAATAGGAATGGTATCTTGCTTGTCATTTTGAAGGCCAGATAGATCTGATGTCTATTATACTTGGGGAATCCTGAGGCAAAGGCCTGGCCTACCTGTGGTTTTGAGCCAGCATTTTTGGGTCTGTGGGAGCAGCCTACTCCAGGTACTAATGATCCTGAAACTACTTGGTTCAGCTTGATTCTGAGATCTTGAATGTAGATTATTCAGTGTCTTTTCAAGATTTGTTTTTTCTTGCAACATAAGGGCTATGAACTTTTTTGTGTTGGGTCCCAGATGCAATCCTGTAGCTTTCCCTCTCTCTATACACTGTAAGAGACGTTGGGGGAAAGCGGTGTCTGGTGTAAGAGGATTCTTTGAATTATTGTGTCATGTTTTGTTATCACATGACCCTGTAGTTGCTTGTCCTGTCTGGCACGTCTCATTGCAAAGATGATTCCGTGGGTTTTGCATTCTTAGTGGTTTTAATGTCTAGTGGAAGTTTTGTCTGAAAGCTGGAGTGGAAAGGCTGATTTGAAAGGTATTTTTTTTTTCTTGGTCTTAAAAGATTAAGCCTTTAATGATAGAGGCATTTGTGATAGATGCTTTTACCCCTTGCTGTTGCAGGTTATCCACAACCATAGCATCCCTGATAGATGGTTGTCTAGCCTCTGCTTAAGTACCTCCAATGATGGAGAGTTGTTCTGACTGTTTTACTGCCAAACACTTTGTATCATCAGGAAGTTCTTAATGTTTAATTGAAATCTCCCTTGTTGTAATAAAAAGGGTGCCCCTTGGGGAGAAAGGCAGAATACAAAACTAATATACCATTTGTCTTGGTTCGATTCTCTGGAGTAATGAAAACAATTCCAAGCTTCCTTCTACAATCTTAGCCCATCAGATTTTACCATGTGACCCCTGAACTGTCTCTTTTCCAAACTAAACATGCTCAACTAAACATGCTCAACTCCTTCAACCAATTCTGATAGGACATGGTTCCCAGCCTGCATCATCCTAATCTCCCCTCTCTGGACCCACTCCAGTTTGTAAATATCCTTTGTAAACAACCAGTCACAATATTCAAGGTGAAATCAAACTAAATCAGAACACCACAGTGTTGTTCCTCCTTGCCATGCTCTGATCACTATATCTCTATTGATACAGCTTAGAATACTTGACCTATTTGCTACCATTTCACACTGCCAGCTCACGTTTAATTTGTAATATTCTATGGTTTTTTCACATGTTCTATTGAGTTAGATATCCCCAATCTTGTATGTGCTTCTGATTTTTCCTATTCAAATGCAGAATTTTACATTCATCACATGTTAAAGTTCATATTTTTTGGATCCCAGTTGCCTGATTTCTAAGATGCAGTGTTAAAAGTGAACAGAATATTTTTCATGACCACTTTCTTTTCTCTCCTTCCCATTATAGCATGTGGTCCACAGCTTACAAATTCTCCCACTGTGATTGTTATGGTTGGCCTCCCAGCTCGCGGGAAAACATACATTTCCAAAAAGCTGACGCGCTACCTCAATTGGATTGGTGTTCCAACGAAAGGTGAGATTCTGGGTTAGTCAGACTTCATAATTGGTGGCCCAAGGTTGATTTCAGGCAAGTAGTCACATGACTGCATAATTCATGAGTAGAATTTGGCCAGAATCCAGCAGTAGCTGTTTTTCTTTTACGGTGACCCTGTTATACTGAGTGTCTGGTGGGCCCTGTTCATGAGCAAGTTGTGTGAATGGCTGCAACACTTTCTGAAACAGGAATAATATTCAGAGTCAATTCATAAAATTGGCCCTCTGGCAAGCCAAAGTTAATGCTGGCTTAGGTTGCTCACTGCTGGTAAATTGGGTAATGTGGGTCAGAAGTTTGCCTTTGTGGTTATCCATCCATCATTCATGTAGAAGATGGATTTCAAAGATTTCTAGGGAGAGAACTGTAGCGGGGGGGCAGAACACATGTTCTGCATGCAAATGATTCCTGGTACAGTCTCCAGTTTAAACACTAAGATATGAGGCCTAGAAAATATCCTGGTGAGGTGCTGCCTATCGGAATACACAGTATGATGAACCAGTGATCTGACAGCAAGAGGCAGCTATCTGTAAAAATTGATGTCTAAATGATGTGAGTTCAGGATGTGAACTGAAAGAGAATAGATGTCGTAGGGTCAGAGAGAGGGTTGTGGTCTCCTGCATTCTTCCTTATAGAAGGATCATCCAGTGAAATAGATTGGCAGTAGATTCAGGACAGACAAACATCTTCAAGTGATAATCCATATTCCTAAACACATTTGCAATCTTAAACACATTTAGGCAGCAACCTTAAACACACTTCCTGGTGGTAGGCCTCACTGAATACAATAGGACTTAATGCTGAGTAGACAGGATCAGGATTTCACTGTAACTCAGGGAATTTGTGTGGTGAGATATGTAGTTTAAAAGGGGGATTAGACAAAGCAGTGGAGGAAAGGCCCATCAGTGTTTATATGGTAATTTACAACTCTTGCCTTTATGCCTTGTGTCTGGGTTTCCGAATAGCATTTGCTTAACCAGTGTAGGAGGCAGACTCCCAAATCTGGAGTAACTACAGTGCTCCGGTGTAAGAACAGTTTACTCTGGATTGCGTTATGAATTTCCCATAGGTTTTCACTAGGTGGTGCCATTACTACGGGTGTATGTAACGTCTCTTAATGTGCTCCCGTGGTTACTCTGGATTGTAGGGTTAAAAGTCTACTCCTTCCCTTTAGAAAGAGAGAAATTTTCCTATAATTCTGACCATGTCAAGCAATTTAGGTTGGTTGCGCATCAGCCGCCTGTACTTGAAATAATAAAGCAAGGAACCCTTACCTGCTGTCGAGGAGGCTCTCTGGATCTGCTACAGGCAAGTGGCTGTTTACAAAGCTGCCGTACCCTTCTTAGAATGTGCACAACTTGTACTTGCACTGAAAACATGTGTACTGTCTTTTGTTTACTTGCCTTGTTGGGCTGCTCCTCTGTAGTTCTGGCACAAAATGTACCTCTTTTCCTTGCAGTGTTTAATGTTGGAGAGTATCGCCGTGAGGCAGTGAAGCACTACAGTTCCTATGACTTTTTTCGTCCTGATAATGAGGAGGCTATGAAAGTCCGCAAGTAAGTTTCACTAAGCTCTTTTTTTTTTGTATTCTACCTGCCATCGGAGTAGAGATGTTACTTTGATGTCACACTAGCCATTAATTTTTTTTCATTTTCTTTGTAAACCACATTGTGAACTTTTTAGTTGAAAATACTGTAGATAGTGTGTGTGTGATAGATGAGAGAGAAATGTAAAGTGAGAGTAGCATGCTAGATTATCGTAGACTTTGGTTGCAATTTGGAAAATTATATGAGCCGGTCATTAAGAGGATAAAGGTTTTCTTTTTTACATACTGCATGTCTCTTGCCTGTGCTCTTGGACTGGCTGACCCCCTACCATCAAGGTCTTAATAATGAGTCAGGAATCCAGAAACAAATTTGTCTCTATAAGAATCTTGAACTTTTACATATAATCCTGCTCTGTTCACTCTGAACCTGATTATTTACAAACATCTATATTATACATGGACTGCGCAATTCTAACCCCTGGTTAGTGCAGCACAAGGTTCCTGCTGTCCTGGGGCTGTTGCAAAAGTGTTGTAAGATACTTCTGTGCCACTCACAGGGAGGGAAGGGTGCACAGATATACTCCAGCCTCCCTGTGTCACTGCAGGAATGGGCAGGAACACTGCAGAGTTGTGCTGGCCTAAATTGGTTAGGATTGCACCCTGAATATTTTTACACTTGGCATTCTGCTTCTCTGTAAAAGGCACTTTGCATGTTGAAATTTTTCTGGTCCTTTTTCAGTTTGTGCTACAAAGAGCATGGTTGTATCATTTGAAATGCCAATAAAGGTATCTGAATCTATTAAGATCATATTAGTCCAGACTTGTTGGCATTAATTCCTCATCATTAATTTTGATGACTTCAGCTAGATAATATCCATGTTTTGGGAGATACTGGTAAACATAGTTCATATCCTTCCCTGAGATACCCTGTAACTCCAAAGTTGTGTTAGAAAAGTTAGTGCCTATGATCTTTTTCTGCTTTAAAACATCACCTTGTTAGAATATACTGAACCTACACATTCTACTCTCAGATTGCCAAGCAAATCCTTGCTTTGAAAAAATATGTATACAGCATTAAAAAACAAAACAAAATACATACATACTACACTTTTGCCCCCAAGGCAGCCTTGTGCCAATCAGTAAAAATCAATTTGAAAAACCAAAAGAAATGTAAGAAGCCAGGCATGCGAGCCACAGTTTGTCCTGCTCTGTGGTTCCCAGCAACAGGTATCTAGAAATGTGCTGCTGCCCTGAATGCTGCTTCAAACCGCCATACTTTTAAAACAGATGGCAGCACTTTTAGTTGGCAGTCTGCTAGATGCTTCAGACTGCTAATGCCCCAGGCACATGACTGCTATAGTCTGCTGCTCTGTCTAGACCAGGCTTGTCCAACCTGAGGCTCGAGGGCTGCATTTGGCTTAGAGAGCCCATAGATGCGGCCCTTGGGGCCCCATGTTGGACAAGCCTGGTCTAGACCATGCCTCTCATTGCCATGTCATTGGGATACATTTGTGTCATTGTGTCTTCAGCACATGGGGAGAGCCTGGTATGGCTGAAAGTGTGCAGTACAAGAATCTAGGACTGCCTTTTGTGAATTGAAGCATTTACCTATTTTAGCCTTTTGTGGTGAGGAAGCCACAGCAGCATGCTTCACTCATTGATTGAATGCTTCCTTAGCTTCCAGGAGGATAAGTGTACAGTTTTTTATTAGTGCAAGGCTGGTGTGAAGGTACTACATGTAAAGTATAATATTTGGTTATTGAGCAGATGCGTCTTGCATTTTAATTCTGTGCATTAACCAGTCTAAGTTCTCAAGCAGATTTTGTCTTTCTGTTGAGGACAGGTTAGGATGCTGGTCCTGGTGGTTGTGAAGCACCTAGTAGAAAGAGACTTGCCTTTTTTGGGTTAATTTCTAGTAAACATCATTTTGTATTAACAATATGATGGAACAATATGATGGATCAGTTAACTAATCCATTGCAATTAATAGGTACTTTTACAGCCAAAGACTGCAATCCATATTTTCCTGCGTATAGTCACTATTGCTTCCAGTGAAGTTTCCTTCTGAATATACTTGTGTAGGATAGGGCTGCAAGTCTATAATTCAAAGGATCATTTATCTTCTATATTTTTGTTGCAGACAATGTGCCTTAACTGCCTTGAGGGATGTTAAACAGTATTTGTCTGAGGAAGGTGGCCAGATTGCGGTGAGTGGCTTTTTCAAACAAAGTATGGCAGATGAACTTCCTGTATGCACAGCTAGTCTCCAGTAAAAAGGCCTTGCTTTGTGTGCTATTACTTGACCTTGCTCAGTATGCTGTAACTCAGAGCATTCACTACTTATTTCTGATCGTTAGACTGCTGGGTCAGCTAATCTTTGCTGACAAATGCAAGGACATATATATAGAATAACTGAGGCATAACCAATGTCATTCTGAGGCTGTTTCATTCTTGTTTAAAAACATGAGTTTTTTTAAAATAGAAGTCCATATAATCCAGCATTCTTTGCTAAATTCCTAGGTACTAGTAGGATTTATTTATTTTTAGTTCTGCCTTGCCTTTCCAGAAACTCAAGGTTTCTCTTAATAATAAATTGATAATACATAAATTGAAAAGATTCAAAATTTTAAAATCCAAAACATACTTAAAAGGTGATGCAGAAATTTGACCTGTTGTCTGCTGTTGGATCTTGGCCTACTTCCTATTGAACACCAATCTTCTGTTAGATTTCACAAATTCTCTGGGGGACAATATTGGAAAACTGTATTCAAAAATGTTAATATGTTGAAAAATGTGTTAATATGTTGAAAAATTGTTCAGCATCATTGGTTATAAGGGTTTTTTTAACAAAGCCTATAGAAAAATAAGTTCCATGGCCTGTCTTTCTCTCCCCCCAACAAAAGGTTTTTGATGCCACAAACACAACACGGGAGAGAAGATCAATGATCTTGCATTTTGCCAAAGAAAATGCATTCAAGGTGAGTTAACACAGACCAACAATAGAAATTAGTGTTGAGGTTCAATGATTGATAGAGCTATAAAACAAGATGTCACAGCTGGACACTTCTGAACTGGGGACAAGCTGAAAAATTTGTAAGTGAAAATACAGTTGTGATTCTAGAATTTGACCAAATACAGTGGTACCTTGGGTAACGAATGCCCTGGGTAAAGTATGTTCCAGGTAAAGAACATACTGTTCCCTTGGGCTTCTGACTTGGGTAGAGAAGCTGTTTTGAGTAAAGAAGGCCAGCTGGCAGCTCTTTAAAGTTTAAAGAGCTGCCAGCCTGTACTTGTTACCTGAATGAACAGGTCGGGTATCTCAGGTCCGTTCGGTGCTTGGGGAGACTTGGGGGGTCTTCTGGGGGTGTGGGAGGGTGTTTGGGGACAGTGGAGGGGAGATATAGGCAGCTGTGAATAGTGGCTGCCACTTTAAAAGCCTGCATTCTAACCCCAGGCTCCCTGCGGAGCTTTTGAAGAGGCTGGAGAACGGGGGAGGGGACACTGCTCTCTCCAGCCGACTCTGCAGGGAGCCAGGCTTTTAAAGTGGCAGCCACTACTCCCAACTGCCTGAATCCCCCCCCACTGTCTCCAAACACCCTCCCACCCCCCAGAAGGACCCCCAGTCCCCCCAGTGGGGCTTACTTCCAGGAAAGTATCTAGAATTGCAGATTCCTAACCATGCCTACTCAGAAGTAAGCCCCACTGTGTTCAACAGGTCTTACTTCCAGGAAAGTGTCTTAAGGATTGCAGCCTCCTAAGTGTCTTTAGGATTGTGCCTTTAGGATTGCAGCCTAAGTAGACTTCATAGGATCATGCACATTGAATGCATGTTTTGAATTCAATTCCAGTGTTTAGTCATCATTTTTATATACAGTTAATATTTTTATATGAATATTTTTTGGGTTGTGGAACCAATCATCTGAGTTTCCATTATTTCCTATGGGGAAATCTGCTTCACGTAAAGAATGTTTCATGTAACAAACATGCCTCTGGAACGGATTAAATTTGTTACATGAGGCACCACCACTGTATGTGTTTTTGGCTCTTGCTTCCCTGTTGCCATGCCTTGAAGCTGCAGCTGTACTCCAGTGACAACCATGACCAAGAAGTCATTGTAGAGGGTTTTTAATGATCTTGTTGCAAATTTCTTTGAAATATATGGGCGAGGCACAGGGAGGGGCAGTGAGTGGAGTTTGGATGCAGAAAGTCTCAATGAGTCCTTGATGTCTTCTATTAATTGGCTATCATGGCTGAGAAACCCTCTTCTCTGACTGGTGGCATCCCTCCACCGTAAAGAAACAGAGGGCACAAGATTTTAGTCAGTATATGGAAGCTTTCTATATTTTCACTTCCTCATTTTTAAAAAGTTTCTCTTTTGCTCTCCTCAGGTGTTCTTTATTGAGTCCATTTGCAATGACCCGAATGTTGTTGCTACAAACATTATGGTAGGTATGACAGGGTTCGCTCTCAAATAGGGTCTTCTCCAGTACAGAGAGACTCCCTTGGATGTGTGTTTTAAATTGCAGAGTGATGTGGGTGATGAGAAGTACTGGCCTGAGGGCAGATTGGGTTCAGTTGATATTGCTGAGACTGGCTAGAATATATGTCTCCTTCTGGACTTGATGGACAGCCTTGGACAAATCTCGCTTTCCCATGTCTAGCTTTGTATGTAAAAAAGGGCATAGTAAAGGTGATGGAATGGCAAGGAGGAAATGTATGCAGTCAAGGCTGATATAGCCTACCTACCCTCCCTGCAAGAATACAGGATTCTCTTTCTGGAAAGCAGGACTGTGCTACTGCTATGGCAGTTGGTTGCCTCACTTTTATACTGTGCTTGTACCTCCGGCTCTCAGTGTTAGAAGATTTGACTTTGACTTCTGTCAGGCTACATAAGAGCCTTTGAAGGGTGGTCTTGACTAGTTGAGCTCTGCAAGGTCTCTCGTTCTCTGTAAATGATCACTGTGGTATGCTGATATGCTGAACTCCTCTTAAAAGCATTTTCTTTGAGCAAAGTGAAAAGGTTTTTCAGGCTTTATAGTGAAGCTTCTTAATCCTACTCTTTCTTCTTTGTGTTTCTTTAGGAAGTCAAATTGTCCAGCCCAGATTACAAAGACTGCAACTCCACTGATGCTATGGAAGATTTTATGAAGAGAATAGGTTGCTACCAGTCTAACTACCAACCTCTTGACCCAGATAGCTATGACAGGTACACAATATGTGGTGGAACCTGCTGGAGTAACATAGTGGGGAAAAATTATAGCAAATTGCTTGAAGGCACATGTCCTCCATTCTCCTCCACTCTATCTTGGAGATCTGATACACGTGTAATTATATAGTGGCATTTTGATAAAGACAGTTTTGATAAATGTAGAATGCCTACTGCAGTCACTTGTCTCCCATCTGGCCACTTGTCTAACAGAGACTGGCAACCCTGTTGGCTAGGCTGCACTCTACAAAGCCACTGGGATGTGGCTGCTGTGTGCCTAGCTCTCAAAAGCAGCAGGCTTCCTCTTTCTGGGAAGTCAAAGGTTTTGACTTTCCATGTGTTGTTTCCCCTTTCCCAGAGCGTTATTCCAGTCTGTAGAGCTCTCCTCCACATTGGGTCCTGTCACCCCTGCCCACCCAACTGCCTGGTTCCCCAAGCCCTGGTGGGCTTCCTCTTTGTGTTCTCTCCAGGCAAGCCTCCTAGCAGTGAGCACACAGGCAGAGGGAGAAGAAGAAGCCTTCCACTTTAGAAGTCAGATAGGTGGCAGGCAGCAGGATGTGGCAGGTTGCAGGCAACGGCCAGCAGTCTCCCTATAGTGCAGACTAGGCAGCTCTAGGTCTCCTGCACACAGCAGCTGTGTGTTGTGCCTGGAGGGAGAGAGGTCCTGGCACTGCAACTGTTTACCTGAAGAGGTTGATCTTCCCTCCCTCCCAGATGCAGCCACCTTCAACCTTTCTACTTCTGAGTACTCAAGCTGCAATACATACTTTCCTGGGAGTAAGTAGTATTGGATGCAATGGGACTTACTTCCAAGTAGACAGTATTAGTAGGGGAGCAGCTGCCTCTGGAATCACAGGAGGGAGGGTAAAGGAGAAAGTGAACTGTTGCTGGGGTGAGGAAACAGATAGCATGGGGAGGGGGCATGACAGTCTCTGGGAAAGGGTTGGAAGGAAGGAGGGCAAGAGTGTGGGTGAGAGATGGGGGAGCAGGGTTGCTACAGTGGGTAGGGGCTTCTTGAGGGAGAGAGCAGGGACATGTGGAGTGACAAAAATTTTGTAGGCCAAGTGCCAGGCTATGCCACTTGGTATTGCCCTGCCCTGTATGCTGGGAAAAGCTTAGTAGCAAAACAATTACTCTGACCAGGACCTCAAAATGTGAAACTCTTTAATCGGGAATCTCATACTTAACAACCTTCTCCTGTGTGGTGTTAGAACCTGTCTGAAATAGTGGTTTAATCACACCTTCTTTTGCATAGCATCCTTTTGTGAGAATGCAAACTCATTTTAATAGGTGATAACTTTGGGATAACTTTTTGGTCTACGTTCAGATTCAACAGCCATTGGAGGTGGCATTGTCTTGAGGCAGAAGGATTTGACTTTCCATGTGTCGTGTTCGCTTCCCCAGAGAGTTATCGCTGATCAAAGTAATTGATGTTGGCCGGAGGTACTTGGTGAACAGGGTCCAAGACCACATCCAGAGTCGGATTGTATACTACCTAATGAACATCCATGTCCAGCCCCGCACCATTTATTTGTGCCGGCATGGCGAGAGTGAACACAATCTTAAAGGGAAGATTGGAGGAGACTCGGGGCTATCCAGCAGGGGAAAGAAGGTAGGAGTGGTCCTGTGTTTGGAAACAGAATGACTCTTTAACAGAGGCTTTCTTTAATATGTTCAAGGTGCTTACTTACTAGGGGCCGAGCTCTATGTTACAGACTTTCTCTGTGTTAAGCATGTATTGGACTGAGTTTGTAATTGACCAGGTTTATCACTTAAGTGTCTTCGCGAGCCTTTTACTCTGCCTTTTGCTTTTGCTAAATTCATTCTGGTTGTCAGGATCTGAATTATGCAAGTTGGTACTGATGCCAGAAAACCCCATACAGTATTAACATTCTCCTGAGCTTTAAATATTTTTGTCACAAGGGCTGAGGTAGGAAGGTGATAGTCTTCTGTGGGAGAACACAGCCCAGTTCTATGCTTTTTGGCACCCACTGGAGCTGTTTTCCCTTTGGAGCTGTCCTTGGTTGCTGATTCCTTTCTCTGGTTTGGGTATAAAGTATCTCCTTTAATAACTGTTTAGTTATGTCCTTAATTCTTTTGGGGTCTGTGGTGCAAGCCAGAATGATCATTGGCATGCATCCTGTCTCCATGGTCACCTGGACAGTGCTTCTTGCTTACACAATGCTCTGCCTAAATAGCGTCCCTGTGCAGGTGGCTGTTTTCCTGATGGTAGAAATGTGTTGAGGACCAAACCAATTTTGTCATCTGTCCCTTTCTCTCTTTTTAAGTTTTCTAGTGTGCTGAAGCAGTTTGTTCAAGAGCAGAATCTGAAAGAACTCAAAGTTTGGACCAGCCAACTGAAGAGGACAATCCAGACAGCAGAAGCTCTTGACTTGCCCTATGAGCAGTGGAAGGCACTTAATGAAATTGATGCTGTAAGCATTTTTAGGGTTAGGACTGCAGTCCTATTATACACACATTGGGGTATCTCACTTTGCTCAGCGACTCAGCACATTTGGTTAAGAGCTAAACTTGTTTCACATCTTTGTTAGGCTCCCAGAAAAGTCTACCTTCCCACAAAATGTAGTTGTAATTAAAAGTGTCATCCGGTTAGCATCCTTTTGTCTAGTGAGTGAGAGCTGGATGTAAACGGGATGGCATTTGCCTATGTGGTCAGGAGTTTTCATTCTTTCCTGAAGCTTGCCACACCCAGCAGCAGAAATGTTCTCTTTTTGTAGGGTGTATGTGAAGAGATGACTTATGAAGAAATAAAAGAAAAGTATCCAGAAGAATTTGCCTTGCGTGACCAGGACAAATACTATTACCGCTACCCATCTGGTGAGGTACGTCTGGGAGATTGTTTGGGAGGAGTTCCTTGCAGTGTTTGCATGTTGGACTGCCTCCTTTATTTTGTGGGGAAGAGGTTTAATGTTGGCCAATTAGAGCCCAATCCTAGGCATGTCTTCTCAGAACTAAGTCCATTACAGTGAGTGGGGCTTATTCCCTGGAAAGTGTGGATAGGATTGTAGCTCATTTTCTTAATGAGGACCTCTGCGACCTCTCTGAACTGGACGTTACAGCTTAAGAATTGTAGGTCTAGTTGCTGGCTGAAGCAGGGTTTTAACAGGTCCTGTTCTCATCAACTTGATAGCCTTACAGTGAAATTGGAATGAAACCAGCCAGCTTCACAGAGCAAACCTGTGCAGTGGCTCCAAGATAAAATGATCCAAAAACTAAAAGTTCTGAGCATATTATTTAGCAGGGCAATGAATACTTGTTTTAAATAGGTTTTGTACAGTACACTGTAAATCCCAACCCAAAAACTGCTTCAGATGTTTGTACACCTGGCTGTGATATGCAAGGCTGTGATAGCTTGTTGGTCTTGGTTTGATGTTGCCCATTAATTTCTTACAATTCCGAAAACCTGATTAGCAAACCTGAGGAGTCAAGTCAATAGGCTATCTTGTTAGGAATATAGGAATCTTGTTTCTCTGCTCCTTGGCCCTGTTTATGTGAACAACTGTGTAGAATAAACTTACAAGAAATACCAATCTTCTGCAACAGAACTTGACTGTGAATTCCTTCACTGCCTGCCTCTTTCAGTAACATCTTGATCCTATGTTTGACTTTTTTTCTAGTCTTACCAAGATTTGGTGCAGCGCTTAGAGCCAGTCATCATGGAGCTGGAGAGGCAAGAAAACGTCCTTGTCATCTGTCACCAGGCTGTGATGAGGTGTCTGTTAGCCTACTTCCTTGACAAGAGTGCAGGTAAGTGGCTGCTTCTAACATTTGCTGGTGTGAAAGCAACAGATTCTTTTCTCTCTTGGGCATGAAGTAATGATAGGCATATTGTCAAGCCAGAAACTGTGTAGTTCTCTACACTGTTACCTGAATGTGATATTATGATTAATAAATGTACTTTGCAGAGTACCCAGATAAAGACAGAGTCTGGTCTTGAGCAGCTTACAGTCAATAATTGATGGAGATTGGGGAGGAAGATAAGGTGAGGAAAAGCAAGGGAAGAATATTCATTCAACTCAGTTCGGTTACATGTAGCTTAAGTTGAGCTCCTGAAGGGAATAATGAAGGAGAAGAGGATGAGGTGGTATCATGTAGGTACAAGCAGGTTTTTCAGCAAAGGGGTCAGTCATTTGGCAATAGAATCATTGTCAAACTTGGGAATTGCTGAGGTCCTGGAGTATTGACTATAGCCCATGGGCTACAGGTTGCCAATTCTTAACATAAATGTTCTAGAAAGATGTTCCAGGCATAAAGGAATTAGCTGGGAATCCAAATTGATTATTTTCTGAAATAACTACTAGTAGTAAATTGTGCTGTTTCAGAGGCCTTGGAAAATATATTGTGATTTTCAATCCTTTTCATCTCATGGCACACAAGGTGCTAAAATTATCAAGGCACATCATTATTATTTTTAAAGAATTGACCAGACACACCGCATTGCCTGAAGGGAGCTTATGTCCCCTAATTGCCCTCTTGATTATATGACCCTTTCTCAAACTCCCATGACATATCTGCCAGTCATTTGCAGTTCACCATATTAACTCCTTCCCTATTAACCTTTTTCATATAAAGCTGCTTTATACTGAATCATCCCATTGGCCTCTTAGCTCAGTATGGCCTGCTCCAAACTGCAGCTGCTCTTCAAGTCTTCCTTCTGCCTACTTTTCTTGATTTGTTGCTTACTATTCTTTTAACAGGAAGTGCATCTTCCCAGGATTAACTTGATTTGGAGAAGGATGCCCTTAAATCCCATAATACAACATTGTCATCTACATCACATTCCCTGCCTATTTAAAGTGAGCTGGTGTTTAAACTTGAAATATAGAGTTGTACCCTGAGAATGTATACCAAAATTAAAGTTTGATATCCTGCAGCCAGCAAATGGAGAATATCAATATCAAAAGTGCAAATTAAATCAAGCCACACCTTCAAAATGTGATGGGAGAAGTTGGGAAAAGCCTGTTAAGCTGACCCAGGCAATAGAGAGAATAAGCTTGTTCAGGTGGTAACTTCTACACAAAGATACATCTTTCTGTGAGTGAGCCATTTTGTTTCTGCTCTTTTCAGCTGAAATGCCATACTTGAAATGTCCGCTCCATACAGTGCTGAAGCTGACACCTGTGGCCTATGGTGAGTGTCTTAAAAGTTTTTTGCCCACCTCTTTATGGACACTTTGGACAAGTGCCCCCTCCCCCATCAGAGATGTATCTCATGCACCTAGGCCCTGTAGAACTGGGCCTTTAAAGAAGGCTTTAATCAGGCCATTGAAATTCAGTGCTCTGTTTTGCTCCATAGGAGAATCTCCATCTTCAACTGCCTTTGGAGATCAGTTGCCTTCTTTGTTGCCAGTTAGACTCTTATATATTATAGGAACACCTGCATATATATGCGATCTTCTAGCATATTTTGGGGTTTTATTTCCATCAGATTTGAAACGTTTAAAAAAGTGGTAAAAAGCTTGATTGAGCTTTTTTGTTTCATGTGAAAAAACACATGAAAAGCTTAACTGGAAAATTCTGCAGTAGTTGGTGTTAACTGATGGTGCTAAGGTGAAGAGATAAATGAAGGAGGTGTTTGTCAGAGGCTCCAAGCCACCAGGCTAAGGAGGAGTGTGTGTATTTGGGTAAGAACTACTAGAGGCCATATCATGTGTTCTTTTACTCCTCACATTCCTCACCCCCCCCCACTCTGTATTGTTTCTTGACACTTCCTGCTGGCCAATAAACCCCTGATCTACTTTACCTTGTGACACCATCCCATGGAATGTTAGAAATTCCTTTGAATAAGATAAGACTTCGGAATTATGTATGGGGGGTGTTATTAGCATGGCATATGCAGCTCTGACTGTTACTCCTCTTCTTGTTTTTTACAGTTAGTACAAAGGGTTTTGCCTGGGAAGATTGGCTTTTGTCTTGCCCAAAAGGATTTTCACCCCTTCTGCCCCTGCCAAAGTCACAGACCATGTGCCTTGCCTTAAATACAGTGCAGATGGGTGTGTCTGGCAGTACTTGTGCCACAGGCTTTCTATAATCATTAAGTGTTACCAAATTAATACAATTTCAGTCAATTGATAATGCAAGTTTTAATTGAATGGTTCGATTACACCTGTATAGTTTTTGTGAAGAGGTGAAACATTTATTCAGAAGAAAATGTTAGCATGTATGCATGTCAATTCTCATGGGTATGATCATCAGAAGAGCCATCCTCTCTCATTTGAGAAGGGGAAATGTCTCTTCTAAGCTGGCACCTGCAAGCCACCCTGTAGTTTGTACGTACTTGTGCAGTTTTTAGAAAAATCAGCTGTCTGATTTAAAATGTGCTCTAGTTGATCAAAATCCTATAAAATCTGACTGGACTGACTGTATGTCACAACGCTAGTAATTGTCTTTGTCCTGTGCCTTCTATAAAAGGTTGCAGAGTTGAATCCATCTATTTGAATGTTGAAGCTGTGAATACCCATCGGGACAAACCAGAGGTGAGGAGTTTTTAGATATTGAATTTCTCAAGAAAGTAGGGAAGTTCTGGAATAACTGAAAGACTAATTCTCTTCTGCTTCAAGCAGTATTGTTAACAGTCACTTTGTCATTGGGTAGTGCTTTGAATATTGAAAATCTATATACCTTATATGCTTGAGAGCCTTGTTCTCACTGGAGTTGTAAATCTGTATCTGGACTATACTACACATGTGTTGTGGGGCAGCTGCACATGATTAAATACTCATTTTAAAAATTCCTGCACATAGAAAACCAACATGGTAGAAAAATGGAGTCTATTGTGCCCTTTCTATGCAAGGGACACTTTATTCATTTCAGTATGGGAGAGCATTTAGTCACATGACCCCATGGCTAATGTGCAACTGGCATTGGGGAGACAAACTAGACATGATGGATGGCAAATCTGCTTTGAATTTTATATAAAATAGGAGCAGTGGTGGAGGTCCAGTTTTTAGTAGGAAAAGGGGACATATCAGTGATTGCTTTGGATCACTCTTTGCTCTTCCTTTCCAATATGATTCCCTCCCTGGGTGCTTCTCTTTTGGCTCGTATCAAAAAGTTCACTGAAAGAAAAAAAGCTTTGAGGACAAGCTGTGGGGAAGGGAAACAGCATCTGATTTTGGTTGCCAGGTTGCAAGCGTCACTCAACTGCATGTGGAAACTGGGTTTTCTTCTATGAGCAGGACCTTTTCTTTAATGGGCCCTTGCATTATACAGTTTGATATCTTCTAGAACAGTGGTACTATTTCAGTCTGGAACTCCCTTTCAGACTTAAAAATCTGTCCGAGACCCCATGCAAACTTATTAGACTGTGACATAAGAGCTCCTCCACATCTACTTGGAAGTAGGTCCCATTGTGTTCAATGAGACATACTCCCATAAAAGTCCAGTGCCAGATTCCAAGATGGTGGATCCCAACCTCTTGCAACCCCCCTGACCCAAGGTTGTAAAACCCTTTGGAGACCTGACCCCCACTTCGAGTACCACTGCTCTTGAAGACTTGCCTGGTTACATTTTATTAGAGAGCAAGCAAATGGAACTTGTATTTTACCAGGGATTTAAGGTTTGTACAAAGTTGAAGTAATGCCCAGTTTCCCTTGCTCCTGTTTGTGTATGGTTTTTAATGTTTCTAAAATAATTAAAATATTAGCCTCATTTTGGGCATCCTTCACATGAGAGGCAAGCAGCAGATGAAGCAAGATAATGTAAGGTTGCTATTCCATGTTTTATGAAGATGTTGATAGGAATGTAAGAGCGAACAAGATTGTTCTCTTGTCATTTCATGTCATTGGAACTTTTCACTCGCTGTTCTGTAATTTGTAGGGTTATTCTATGTATCTGTTGGGCTGAAGCAGCAGGTTCTTGAAGACGAAACAGGGATAAAGATCTCAAGTTTTTCCTTTGAAGTTGGCTTAGTTTCTTAGAAAAATTTACCTTTGGCCTCTGGGTGTGCACATGTGCAGGAGAGATCTGGTAAGATTGCAGTAGTGACTGACCTAGAAGAGGAATGATCAGTCAGTCAACAGTATTTATATATCGCTGTTCAACAACGCTACAGAGAAAATGAAATGGCTAATGGATCCATGTCCCAAAAGCGCTCACAATCTTAAAAAGATGCAAAAGAACACCAGCAGAAGCCACTATAGCAGACATTGATGGGGTGAGGAGGGCCAGTTACTCTTCCCCTGCTAAGTAAAAGCGGAGCATCCACTTTAAAGAGGGCCCCATTACCATTTGTGATGATACTTTTAAGGAGTCTTCACATTTTTCTGACCTTCTCTTTGTGTGCATGTGTTGTTTTTTGCAAATGGATTAACCCATCATGTATCTATTTACAACTGCTTTTTTCATAACTTTTGCCTTCTTCCTTTTTTCTTTCTCGCACTAATTTAGGATGCAAAGAAGGGACCTAACACCCTCATGAGGCGCAATAGTGTTACCCCTCTAGCGAGCCCAGAGCCCACCAAAAAACCTCGCATCAACAGCTTTGAGGAGCATGTGGCTGCTGCTGCTTCTGCTGCCCTGCCCACCTGTATGCCCCAGGAGGTGCCCACCCAGCTGCCCGGACAAGTTGGTTACATTTTTTTGTTGGTGTTTTTTTGTGTGTTGATAGTGGCGTGTTTTCTGTTGCTTCTGAGTCTTGGGCAGTGATTTTTCATGTGGCATTTTATGTGTTCTGAGAATGCATTCAACATCAGAGTTTTTGCACTCATCTCCTGCTCCTAAAAAAAGTATTTAATGGATTAATAGACGCTAATGTAAGTTTAGATGCCTTGATGGTCCCAAGTGTAGGAGGGTTGGGATGTGAATTTATGAAGCAGATGGCTTTGAATTGATATGAAAGAAGGTCACAGTTGGATTAATAGACTTGTTTCATTCTGGCATTCAAACCCTAAGAAGAACATGAATTTGGGAAAGTAATGCAGGCTTGTTTTTCTGCTTCAAGCCTTCCTTGGGTCTTCCTTTCCATACTTTGAAGAAATATCTCCATATTAGAACAGATACTTTAAAGAAAACTCCTATACTTGGCTCACTATGTGAAGCTATATGTAAACTCCCAGCATGTGTAGAATCGCAGGACAGCACCTGGGTGAGAACATGCTTGTTTTATATGATTTGGAATTACAGGTGTCCTATGCAGGTGCTGCACTCCAGTTGAGAGTGATCTATCTAAAACGCCTCTTTCCAAAGCTCCCTGAAATTTGGGAACTGTGCAAAAGGGATTTTTGCATCCAGCTGCTTCTCCTGCGCAAAAGGGATCCATCTTTGCATCCAGCTGCTTCTCCTGTCAATGGACCTTGGACAGGAAACATTCCAGACGCATTATCTCATTTATTTTTTTGGACAGTAGCTTGGATTGCACTTCGTGAAGTTGTTTTGTAGGGTTGTAGCTATCCCAGGTCAATGAACTAAGATTAATCTTTGATAAAAACAACTGGAATACTTCTCACACATCTGTAATTGTATTGCACTGGAACACAGTTTTCCAAGCCAGCTATGTGAAAGGAAAATGGAAACCTTTGGGAAAGCTATGATTGCTGCCAAATCTCTGTAGTCCTGTGACATACTCCTGTGAGGAGTAGGACTATGAGAAGAAGCTTTTTTGCTGAATATCAATAGATGGTAGTTCATGTCTTTGCTAACTTTTTTCCCCTTGGCAATTGGACTGACCATCTGCCTGGGATTTCTGTGGCCTGCTTTGGTTCCCTGCTGCTTTGCGCACCATTACTGATTTTCTTTTCCGTTCTCTTTTCTTTTTCTCTCTTTACAGCCTTTACTGGGGAACACCTGCCTGTAAGTATATTCTTGCGGGTTGTCCTCTTGTGATACCACCAGTATAGTTTTATTTTTTTTTTTCTGCCTGTTGAGCACTATAGCTTACCATGCTGTATATCCACTTTCTTAACATTTAGGAGGAATTTTTTGTCTCCTGGATATTGGGAATGCAGAATCATAAATTACATCTATTTTCCAAAGCGTCTGTTTTGTGGAAGCAAAACTCTAGTTTCTATTGAAGAGAGAAATTTCTACTGTCTTCGCATGCAGCGTATGCAGCGCCGAGCACGATACCATAGTCTTTCAAGAATGACGGAGGCCTGCTTTTTTTATATACAAGGAAATGAATCAGTGCATTTTTGTGGACATGCCTGTGTAGTAGCCTTAACACGCCCATGTCAGAGAGTTACAACTGATCCCATAGTACTGGAGGAGGGGTATCCAAACTTTTTGGGAGGAGGGCCACATCTTCTCTCTCACATTGTGTTGGGTGCCAGGAAAAAAATTTATGTAAATGAATGCATTAGAGATGGAACTTATATGAATGAATGAATTCAAATCAGTTGATCAACATTTTCTAACACACAAACAGTGTGTGATATTCAATACAGTTCGTAAACACTTTCATACACAGAGAGAAGAGGTATGTGCATTCTACCCAGCCCTCAGAATACCCTTTGGAGGTGTGGAGACCAGGGCTTCGTTGTGGGTTGGATGGAGGAGTCTTGCTGAGGGCCATATAGAGGCTTGCTGGAGGGCGTCATCTTGCCCCCCCCCCCCCCCGATCAGGGTTTAGACCTCCCCCTATACTAGAGAAATAGAAAAAATGTTTCATCCCTGCTTTGTATTGCCTTTTATCCATCCAGTGAAATTAATTGGTGGTAGATTGAGGACAGACATAAGAAAGTGGTCATTCACAGAATGCACAGTTGGTTTATGGTAACTGCTTCTGAAAAATGTGTTGCCAGCCTCTGGCTTAGACAGCTTTAAAGGGGCTAGAGCTCACTTTCTGTATGACTGTCTATCTCTGGCCGTTAGTTGTGCATTTAAATGGCTCCTCTGCCCAGAAGCCAGCTTGCTTCTGAAAAACAATTGCTTATTGTCTTCTAATCTGCTTGGGAGATCCCTCTTGGACTGACCCACAAAGAAGAAAAATAATTTTTGGAGGGGGCAATCTGGAGCATGAAAGTGTAAGGGGGTGCCTCCTCACACCTCTGCTGCTTCTTTTTCTTCCATTCTCAAGTTGTATTGAAAATAATGACAATGAACACTGGTGGTTTTGAGTAGTTTGCCTCTTGATGCAAACATGATGCAACATGTAGTTTGCCTCTTAGAAACTTTTTCTTATCTCACTTATTTCAAATGCACTTATTTGCACTGCTTCTTTCAGATTGTGGTGAGGCTTACTTCTAATTTAGCAGCAGTTAAAGGGATAGCTTGTCAAATACAGGTTCATCGAAAGCTGCCTCTTACTGAGTCTAACTATACTTTCAATACAGTGGCGCCTCACCTAACAAATTTAATTTGTTCCGGAGGCATGTTTGTTATGTGAAACGTTCTTTACATGAAACAGATTTTCCCATAGGAAATAATGGAAACTCAGATAATTGGTTCCACAACCCAAAAAATATTCATATAAAAATATTAACTGTATGTAAAAATGATGACAAAACACTGGAATTGAATTCAGAATATGCATTCAATGTACATGATCCTATGAAGTCTACTTAGGCTGCAATCCTAAAGACACAATCCTAAAGATACTTAGGAGGCTGCAATCCTAAAGACAAAATCCTAAAGACACTTAGGAGGATGCAGTCCTAAAGACACTTCCCTGGGAGTATTGAACGCAATTGAACGCAATGGGGCTTGCTTCAGAGTAGGCATGGTTAGAAATCTGCAATCCTAGACATTTTCCTGGGAGTAAGCCCCATTGGGTGTCTGGGGGGTCTTTCTGGGGGTGGGGGGGGTAGGAGGGTGTTTGGGGACAGTGGGGGGAGATACAGGGCCTGGGGGAGATACTTTAAAAGCCTGGCTTTCGAACTCCAGGCTCCTTGCAGACTGGGCTGGAGGGAGGAGCATCCCCTCTCCCCTCTCCAGACTCTTCAAAAGCTCTGCAGGGAGCCTTGTGTTCAAAGCCAGGCTTTTAAAGTGAGTATCTGCTGCCTGTTTCTCCCCACCCCCACCCCCACCCCCACCCCCCCATCCCCAAACACCTTCCCACCCCCCAGAGGGACAGACTTGCTCTTGCCTGAGCCATTCAATTCAGGTAACAAGCGCAGGCTGGCAGCTCTTTAAACTTTAAAGAGCTGCCAGCCGGCATTCATTACCCACAGCAGGTTCGTTACTCAAGGCAGAGGCGCCACCTGGTGGTAGATTCGTTACCTGGAACATACTTTACCCAGGGCATTCATTACCCAAGGTACCACTGTACTGAGTCTGACTGAGAACACTTCTGCAGTGATGTCTGTGATGGCCTTACGTTGCTCTCTCTGCCATCTGCATGTGAAGGATGTCTTGCTTCTGACTCTCAGTTGGGCTTTTTCAGTTTCTAAACTTTAGACTCAATGTTGTTTCTCTTTTTTTTTTCTCCCCCCTTCCCATTCACAGAACCTGAATAAATCCCACATGCAATCATGAATTTCTCTAGACGATACTTGGGAAAACCACCAAGAGAAGCCCAGCTTCATTGTCATCCACCTCCGAAGCTTGCGTCTGCAATATGTTGTCACTCAACTTGGTCAACCCCCTTGTTGACAATCTCCATAGCTGATCATCTGCCTAACTAGAACTTAACCGAAGGAGGGGAGGAAACCAAGAAAGAAAGAGAGAGAACATTTTGTTAGAATGTAAAACTCTGGATCCAACACTTCTGACCTTAAAGCCATTTTTTGTTCTTCAGTTGTAGACAGACCATAGCAGACCCCAAACTACTTTCCTCTATCTCTGTCCTATGGATTTATTATGGATGAATTTCTTAAACGACACAGTTGCCTTGCAGTGAAAGGAAAGATACTGTGTTGCTCTTGGCATGTTTAAATTGGTGTATGTGTGTTGGGAAACGGGGAGGGAGATTGCTGGCTAGAAAGGTACATAAATGCTGCTCTTTGTGACACCTTGCATGTCCTCCCTCCTTATATATGGGGAGGGGAGAGAAAGAAAAATGGCAGAGGCTACACTTCTGTTTATGAAGCATAGAAAACACCTCAGTCAAACTTGTCTTTTTCAGAAAAGATCTCTGAACTTGGCTGTCCTTTTATTTTGGCCTGTTCTTGATAAGAAGACCTGTACTGATAGATAGCAGGTTGCCTTGCCTTGCAATAAACTGGCGTAGGGGTGATATATAAAGATGACAATTTGAAATCTCATTTTGACTGACTGCACAGAAGACGAGATGGTGTTGGGTTACAAAAAGAAAATCCCTTGAATTGTGCTTGGTTTGTATGTTACAACCCTAACTTTTTATTTCTTTCCCGTTTTTTACTTTCCACCTATGCAGGACTTAAACCAGAGTTGTATGTTGTTTTAGGTGCACTGATCACTCTTAGGGCTCATGTTCTCTTTTCTTTGCCTGTGGCACATTCTCTGCAATTTCAAGCGCAAGCCCAGAGACTATGGTGAACATTTGTGCAAACAGTTCATTTTTGAGCACACCAGTAAAAAAAATTTTTGTGCAGCTGGCTCACCATTCAGGGAAGACAAAAATTTTGTTTCTAAGTTAGAACCCCATGGGAACAAGGCTGTGGCTGTATCCTGTATGCTTATGTTGGCCAATTCTCTCCATGTGCAGTATGCTTCCTTCCCCCCCAGACCTACAGGAAGAATTGCACTTTATGCCATTATTGCCTAAAAGATGAAAACCATAACCTTTGAAGGAGAGTCATATGATGTATTTGCAAGCACACTCCTTTTCTGAGCATTACATGTACTGATGGTTAACTGTGTCTTCCAGTCAACATGTGTAAATGCTCAGAGAAGAAGAGTAATGCTCATCAACATGGATATGGCTTTCTTTCAGAGGTTATGATTTTCATGCATTAGACAAAAATGGCATAAAGTGTAAATTTGCCTGTATACCTTTAAAAAGGTGGCATGATGAGATGCAACAGTTCTGCAGCTTTGCCCTTTTTATCCTGATAATTACTTGTGGCTACTGGAAGCACCATATAGTCATGTGCTATGCCTGTTGGTTACAAATGAAAACTGAACACTTCTCCATTTGGTTTTTTATGGTTTTCTGAAGTTGTTTTCTTCACTGATTTGATCATTCTCCAAATGGAGCAGACCCTTGGTCACTCAGCAAGGTATACTTACCTTGTTGGTTTTATGGTCTATAACTGACTGACTGCATAGCCCTGTAACTTTCAAATATATTTCAAGCAGCCCATAATATTAACAGCAATTAGAAAGTGTGATGCACTAAAACAGAGCCTGTTTTAATAGCTGGATGTTTTTAGATTAGCTCTTCATTGAAGCCCCTTCTTGACTATCTACTCATATGTAGTTAAATAATTTAGGAGTCATTTGTGTGGGTGTGTACAAGCACATATGCCTTCTCTCTCTCATCAGGACTAGATTCCTGCTGAAGTAATGTCTATTTTTTGTTTACTAAGTTCTTCAAAATTGGGGGCTGAGGAGATGTTAATTGGTGAAGGGGAAAAAAGACATGATTATCTGAAAACTGTCCCATTAGCCAATATTGCAGAGACTTGCAGTATAAAAACAGCCTCGCTCCCATCCTTTTCCCAGCCTTCCTTTTTTCAAAAGCACTTCAGAATAAGATCAGACTTCTGCAAATTCAGCCACCTGACTCGGTTGAAATGTGTGGCTTTGGGGGTGAGGCGGGGAGAACAGTCAGCTTTGGAAAGTGATAGAAGTGCCTAAGGTGAGTGCTGGCCATGTGCTAAAATATAACCAGTGTGAATTCACTGTACAAGTGTGCTTTTTGTATAGTGTGGTTAAAACGAAATCATAGCAACACCAAGGGGAACTGTTCTCATCCATGTCTGATCCCTGAAGATGTTAATGGGGACATGCCATGTGAGGTGGTTTTTATATGTGTGCCAGTATACAGCTGGAACAATGCTTCTGTATTTTAGTTGCATAACTTTCTGAAAATGTTGAGTTTTTTAAGAGTGTGTTGGGATATTTTTCTACATCAGTTGTTTTCAGGGTTTCCCTTTTTCCTTTTAAAGAGTAATTTTATCATATACACATGGCTTTCTTACTCCTGACCCAGCAAGATAAACCAGTTGCTGTCAAGCAAGAGCGGCATCTTGTGCTGTGTGATTAAAATGTTTTATGCAAACTGTCCCTTGCTTCCTTTATCCATCAGCAGGAATTGGAAACAGACTTAACAGAATTATTCCTGCTCCAGGCAATGAAGGAGAGGTGCCCATGGGCTGGGGTGTGTGTGTGCCTGCATTGATCTACAGGGCTAGTAAGAGGAGAGAGTGCTCAGGTGGCTGGAGAAAAACCACACCAATGACTCATTTTGATTGTGTTTTTCCTTTTGATACTTGAATTTATATTTTTATCATTTTTGATAGCAAAGTGCTATTTATTTATTTAACTGATTCTGCAGTGCTGAAAGAAAGGGCAATTTTTTCCTTGATGTGTGATGCTGATTCTGTATATATATGTTCAGGAATAATTTGTTTTTTTTTTTGCCTGAGATGAAGCAGTACCAGGTTATAAGGTCTGCCTTTTGGAAATTTGTATATTTTGCAGTTGCTGGACCAATTAAAAGATCTTGAAATAGATGCGTTGTTCTCATTTAGTTGTAAGACATTGTTACTGCTCCAGGCATGAAAGTTGATGGTTGTGGCTGTGTGTACCTCCCTGGTTTTTTATTTAACATTGGAGTACTAAAGAGCCAATGTGGTACAGTGGTTGGGATGCTGGTCTAGGTATGAAAAGATTCATGTCCAATTCTCTTTTGGCCAGAAAGGCTACTGGGTGACCTTGGACCAGTTACTTTCTCTTTGCTTAGTCCAGACATCTCCAAACCTTGGCCTAGGGGGCCAGATGCAGCCCACAACCATCGTCTGACCCAGCAGATGAAACACAACTGAAGCTGTGATGGTGGGGTGGGGAAATGAGGTTCACTTTAAGTGTGTGCTTTATTTTTCTGCTGTGTTGATTCTTGCAGAAGTCATTGAAATTCAGGCCCATTCATTAATCTTAAGTCCCATCTCTAATGTCTTGAAATTTTATATTTAAAATGTTTTCTGGCCTGCAATACTGTGCCAGATACAGTGGTGCCTCACTTAAAGAGCTTAATTCGTTCTGGAGGCATGCTCTTTAAGTGAAATGCTCTTTAAGTGAAGTGGATTTTCCCATGGGAAACAATGGAAACTCAGGTGGTTGGTTCCACAACCCCAAAAATATTCATATGAAAATATTAACTGCATGTAAAAATGACGACAAAACACTGGAATTGAATTCAAAACACTATAATATAATACAGACCACAATTATTGTAATAAAACACTGTAATATTCTGTACAGTAAAAAAGAAAAGAAAAACCTTTATGGGCAAGGATGACTGATTTTCACTAAGTCACTGGTGTCTCTCTGAGCAACTTTCACAAGGAACCGCTCTCTGTGTGTGAGATCTAGATAGGCAGTCTGCAACAGCAAAGGGGAAAGATCCTATGCTGTCTACTCAGAATCAAGCCCCATTAAATCCACTGGGGCTTACTCACAGGAAAGGAAAAGTGCGGGCAGGGAAGGTGGTGGGGGCAGAGGGTTGGTTGTAATGGGGTCCAGACGGGGGCTTCCTTGGGGGCAAGAGGTCTGTTTGAGGAGGCTGCAGAGGGGGTGCAGGAGAGTATTCCCTCCTACCTTATGGAGGCTGCATAGGCTGGGCTGACCAAGTTCTCTAGCTGCAGGAGAAGAGCAGCCATTTTTGTTCCCCTTTGTTCCCATGGTCTCTTCCATGTACTGCAAGGGGCAGAAAGTCCCATCTCACTCCCTCAGCCCAGCCAATGCTGGGGAGAGACAGGGAGAAGGACAGGGAACCCAGCCAATGTGCACTTGTTATGCGAAAAATGCTCTTTAAGCAAGATGAAACTACACAGGCATTTTTGTTCTTTAAGTGGAACGCTATTTATGCAAGGCACTTGTTAAGCAAGGTACCACTGTATTTGATGCAACCCTTTGGCAGGAAAGTCTGGAGACCCCGGCTTATAGTGCAATCCTAAGCATGCCTACTCAGAAGTAAGTCCCATTGTGTTAGTACTTATTCCCAGGAAAGTGTGGTTAGTATTGCCGCTTTAGTTTGTTTCACAAGACAGAAAAACCCACATCAAGTATGTCCTCATTCCATCAATCCACACACCAATTGCAGTCAAAGCTCTGAAAGGTTTGGAGAAAAACATTGTGGTGTGTGTGGATTTATCACTTCTTTGAAAAATATGGTAGTTTTTCTTTGCCTCTATTCTGAGCATCAGACAAAGGACCACAAGATCATTTATACTGAAGTCAATCTCTGGCTTCTGGAAGAACTTGGGTGGGGGGGGGGCAAGATAAGGCCTATTCAACTACAGTTCACTTACTGAATTTTGACCCCTGTTGGTTGCACAGAATATTTTTATCCTTTTCTAAAATAGACATTATCTTTGTTAATAGTCATACCATATCAGAACAACCAGACCGTATACAAACTGGTTTTGAATCTCCATCTGCTGGGCAAGTGCTCTGCATTAAATTCCAGCACATGGGTCATGTTCCAAAAGTGAAATGTATTGTTGTGGGGTCCATCCCTGGCAAGGTCTTTACAGTGTTTCTTGATCCCCGAGGACTGTCTCAGGCATGGAGAGTCAAACTACTGAAAATGCTGTTTGTCAGTATTTTAATTCTGGTTCCACTCTGAAGTTAATTCACACTGAAAGGATGCTAATCGTGTGGTAAACCTCAACTGTTTAGGGACCCTTTAGATAGCACTAGACATTATGCTGTCATTGAACCAAGAACAGTGAGAAGGCAGAGAATAGGAATAGCAGTTTGGTTAAATAATTTAAATTGTTTAATAAATAATTATTAGCAGTAACTACACTGCTACATGACCACTCCATGTCTTTGGACAACATTAGTTCTTTGACCATTGAAATGGCTATGAGTGCTGCACCCCATATAGCCCATCATGGCTGGCAGGGCAGTCATGATTTACAGTTACGTTTACAGCAGCACTGCTTCTGCCAAAATTCATTTAGCTCACCCAAACCTGTTCTTGAATATTATACCTTTTCTGGTATTCCAAATCCACAACAATGACTCTACCACACAGTGTTTGAAGTTAGAACTTATTTTCATGGGATCTGTGCTGTTGTTTGTGGTTACACTTCATGCAAATGCAGGAACCAAATGCCAGCCTGGTGTTCAGGCCTGCTCCATGTGAAAAAAGTTGAACTGTCTCACTGAAAGTTATCTTGTTCTTTGGTCTCAGACACTGGAGATGCCTGAATGGCCTTGTGTTTAGAGAAGGAAGATAATGCTGCCACTATTTCTGAACAGCAGGCCTCCGTCAGTCTTGAAAGACTATGGTATCGTGCTCGGCGCTGCATACGCTGCATGCGAAGCATGAAAGCCTGAGTTGGATTGTTATGGAGGATAGGCTGTTACCCAAGCAGCAAACCCCCCCTCTCCACGCCACTGAATTAGTCCAATGGAAAGGCAGAGCCGAAATGACTGGATCCAGCTGGCGTCGCAGAGCTAGGCTAAGGACAGGAGCTCTCCCTGTCTTGTGGGGCTGACCCGGGAATCGAACCCTGGCCTGCTGGTTAACAGGCACAGTGTCTTAGCCACTTGTGCCACCCACTAAGACACTGTGCTTGTTAACCAGCAGGCCAGGGTTTGAGACCCGGGTCGGCCCCACAAGACAGGGTGAGCTCCTGTCCTTAGCCCAGCTCTGCGACGCCAGCTGGATCCAATCGTATTGGCTCTGCCTTTCCAAATCCAGAGTAACTATGGGAGCACGTAAGAGACTTTACATGCACCCATAGTTACTGTACCACCTGATCATCATTGCAAGTTGGTACATGGACCACGATCAGTGGTGTGGCAGGGGACAAATTTAGAAATGCTGATGGCTGCAAACCTATGCATCATTACCCTGAGTACTTTTTCCTAGCATTCTTTCCATTCTATAACAAGTTCCTCTGTTCTGGATTGGAATTATCCAATGTACAGAATGTTTAGATACAACATTTGGGAAAACTAGCCAGCTTGTCACTGGGTTGTAACCAATTTATCTAAAGTACTTGCGTGTTTTCAAACTGCTATGTTTGCAGGAGCTGGAATGAGTGATGGGATCTCCCTCCCTTGTGCACTTATGTCTCAAACTGCTGACCTTCAGCTCCTTAACCACTGAACCACCACATTCCCTATTAATATCAATGGAAGTTACTTCTGAATAGACCTGCATAGGATTGTGCCATTATTCTCGCATGCCTTCAGCATCTCTATGGTAATCAGAAATCCAATAGGTGAAGCATTTTAGAAGACAGGCAGATGAACTGATTTAAAAGCTTCACTTTACATTTCTCTGGACGAAGTTGCCAATGAAAAGTTAGCGAGAGTAATTGTAAAACGGTTCTAAACAAAAAGATTGACGGAAAATCATTCTTGGTAGATGTACAATTCCTAAGACTAGGACCTTTTTGGTAGACAGTAGAACTCCTTCCTTCTGCTCTAATAGATCATATTGAGAAATAATGAACCGAAATATGATGATTGCAGGAAACTGGCAATGCAGTTGTATGTACATAGTATCATAGGTTCTGAAAAATACTTAAGGGCCTCACCACTCCATAACATGCAGCTCCAACAGAACATATGCACAACAAAGCACATATTGTGGGGGAGCAAGCAGATGGGCCAGCTAGTGTTTGCATCAATCAGTCTCGAAAGACTATGGTATTGTGCTCAATGCTGTAAGCCAAGCACAGAGTCCTGGGTAGATTAATATGGAGGACAGGCTGTTACCCAAGCAGAAAATCCCCCCTCCATGCCACTGAAATAGTCCAGTGGAACGGCAGAACCAATACGTTTGATTCCAGTTGCATCGCAGAGTTGGGCTAAGGACAGGAGCTCACCCTGTCTTGTGGGGACCCAGGTCTCTAACCCTGGCCTTCTGGTTAATAGGCACAGTGTCTTAACCACTTGCACCACCCAGTTAAGACTTATTTTACTTGATATGTGCTTCTCTGGGAAGAGGAAGGTGTCTGCTATTAGGTGCATGTTATTTCTGTTCTGCAGGAAGGATGTTTGCAGGAGGGATGAGAATGGAAAAGGAAAGCAGCTTAGCCCTCCGGAAGGACCTCCCTTTGCCAACTTCTGTGCATGCTTCCAGTCACATCAGCTGATCCTGACTCATCTCAAGCTGCAGAGAGCTGAGCAGTGAGCAAAACCTGACTCTGGTCACATAGACATTTTCCTGTAGTGAAACAAGTCTCCTTGTGAGTAGACAGGAAACCAGCCTGTGTTGTCTGACCAGGAAAATGAAACTCAAGAGGTTCAGTGCCCCCTACATTGGGCTTGGCACTGCCAGCCTTTTTGAAAGAAACCTTGGCTGCATGAAAGCAGATACTGCATTTGATGCACTAGATGAGAGGCTCTAACAGGATTTGTTTGGACAAGAAAAAGCACCCTGTGGTGTTCAATCCATTTTGATTGCTTTCCATTCTGCCATAGAGATCTACAATACCTTTTATTTGTATGGATTCAACAGATCTTGCCTGTGAATTGGGGTGCCTGCAAAAAAATGTTTGCAATTCAGCCCCCTGCCCCGGTGCCAAAGCCTTGGCTATCCTCAATGCATTGCAAAAAGGCAGCTTTGACAGCGATGTTCATTAATGAAAGTATACCAACATGTCCATATTTTCATCTTTGAAATGTTGGAGGGGAAGCCTCTGAAAACTGAAAAGTCCCTTTCCTCCCCTTTCCCCCTGCTCAAGATGCACCTATCAGAGATAAATTTCAGACAGTTAAGAATTAACAGGTTTAATTCCAAACCAGCCTGTGGCCCAAAATCTTCTTGCCACCCAAGTAATCCTAAATTATTGCATGATAATCTAATCAGCTCTTTTCCCACCTTGCCTGGCCCTATCTGGTTTCATTAAGTAGCAAACACACCTACAGAACTCTCCCATGATACCTATATTTGGAGAAAAAAGGATGGAAGAACGTTACAAGTTTTTACTAACCTACTCCACTGTGATGGGGTAAGGGAACAATTTAGACAAGTGCAGAGCTGGTATAAATGGGCCCTAAAAGGCATCTAATTATTACATTATAATTGAATGTTTATAGCTTGCTTTTCAGTCAAGTTTGGCTCCTGGAGTGGTTTACAACTGGAATTGTAACTTTTTTTCAGCGATTAGGCCAATGGTACTCAGGCATGTCAGCCCAGGACCTCCTTTCAAACTTAAAAATCTGTCTGGGACTCCCTGTCAAACTTACTGGGATGTGACACCACTCTGATGCTAGAGCTCCTCCATGTCTACTCGGAAGTAAGTCCCATTGTGGTCAATTGTGAAGTCCCATTGTGGTGAATGAAATTTACTCCCAGGAAAGCCCAGTGCCAGATTCTCAGATGGTGGATCTCACCCTCTTGCAACCCCCCTGACCCAACATCCTGCTTCCCCCAAGGGGGTTCTGACCCTCACTTTGAGTACCACTCATTTAGTGCATATTTGAATGTTTCCATGCTTAAAAATGAAGCTTTCTTCTCATACAACCCCAATGGATTGGGAAGATTGTGGGACTGGAAAACTGTAAGAGTATTTTTCCCTAATAAGCAGATAAATTTTCTATGTGCAGGGACATCTTTTTATATTGTATATTGGATTCTTCCCTGAAATTATATAGCTCTAGTAATTTGCTATGTGAGGCTACTAAAAATGTCACACTTGCCTGTAAACTAGATTATCATATATCCATCACGAAGTCATGCCACCAACCTTTTTTATTTAAGAAATTATTATTTCATGTTGCTTTTTTGATTGACCTCTAAGTGGTGTACAATGTACATGAGAACATATGTCTTGGGGGCACCACTAGGGTTCACATCACTCAGTGTGGGAGGCCAGCACGTTACCGCCATACATTGGGCGGGGCAATAATATGAATGGTGGCTGTGGTTATGTGCCATTGCCCCGCCTCCACTTGTTTTTTAGCCATACATTTTAATAGAACGTATTAAAGATATTTATCTTCTACAATCTGTCTGGCAGCACAATCCAGAGCAACTAATCTGTCCACATAAGAGCCCTTGGGTTGCCCTCACCCCAGTTACTCTGGAAGAGGCTTAGGGCAGAGCAAGGCAACATAGGGTGCCCTAAGAGAGGTGGACCTGCTCTGCCCTAACAGGGGCAGCCTAGGCAGCTCAGGAAAGGCATGTTGAGGGCATGTTTAGCATTGCCTAGGGCAGAGCAGTTCCTCTGTATCCAAAGCCTGTTTCCAAGGCAGAAATGCCCTCTTCCAGTTCCTCAGAGATATACCACCTCAGGAACAGGTATAATAATGAGTAGACCCATAGGGGTCCATGATAAGGCCCGAGTAAGAATTGCAGTGTTGACAAAAATCTGGGTTCTTGGCCAGCCTAGCTGCAACCCCTTCCTCTCAACCTCAGGATATGGAACAAACTACAGCTGCCCACAAACCTCAGGATACAGCAGGCCACTCCATGAAGCCCCTTGTATTCACTGTAGAATGTACTGGCATCTCATCAGGGACTCCTTATAAGGCAGGCACCCAGTGGTGTCACCAGACTGGTGCGGCTGGTGTGGGCTGCATTGGGTGATGTGTTCCATATGGGGTGATGCGCTGGAGGATTTTGACTGTCCCTTGGCAGGCTCCGGGCCGTCAGCGCGCCCTTTCAGGCCTGCTCCAAGGCGGAGCAGCGGCCCAGAAGCTGCCACTTGTCCTCGGAGCTGGCCAAACAAGCTAAGGAGCTTCATAGAAGGAAATATGGCTGTAGTTAGTTTTTTTTGTTATTGCTATTACTGTTATTTATTACTTATCTTTTATTACTTCTCTCTTAGTGTATTAACACTAATAAAAGTTTTTGAGTTCTGAATTCTGAGTTCTGCTCTCAAACTGCTAGGTTGGCAGAAGCTGAGCTACTAATGGGAGCTCACTTTGTCGTACAGTATTTAGATCTCGAATCAATCTTCTGCCAACCTTAAACAAGAACAATATCTTTAACCACTGAGTAACTGTGCAAACACAGCCCTTAGCCTTCCAGTGCAATCCTAAGCATGTCTACTCAAAAGTAAGTCCCATTGAGTTCAATAGTACTTACTCCCAGGAAAGTGTGGTTAGGATTGCAGCCTTCCTTAATTAGCTTCATCTTATTAACTGTCTTAGTACTTTGTGTGTAGATGATAACTGTTCATAGACAATCAGTTTCAATTAATGGCTGAATGACTTGAATGCCACTAGTGTCCAATAAAAACGCTTCAAAGGAGGACTTCAGTGAGAAATTTACTCAGCTAGAATTTATCTGCAGAGTCTGCTCTGTTCATTAAGATGTTAATTAAGACTGTTGATTCTTAACAATTACAAGGGCTAAATTAGCATATCAAAACTAGAAAGACTGAAAAAGATTGTTATTGCTGATTATGACTCATCAACTATTCTTATCTTGTAGTATTCATTTTGTTTTCCTTACAAATGTCTCAGACCTAAGAAGAAGAGCCCTGTTGGATGATGGCATTTTGTCCCAACTTTGGAAATTTTCTCCCTCTGTATATTTGCCACCTGAGGATAATAATGAATCTGATAAAGAGAGCTGTAGCCCATAAAACTTTATGCTACCTTAAAATATTGATTAAGTTTAAATTGCAGTTGTATGTTGATTTTATAGAACAGACATGGGGCACAATCCAGAGTGACTATGTGGAGTCCTTGCTCCGGAGTAAGAACAATTTACTCTGGATTGCAATATGAATTTCCCATAGGTTTTCACTAAGTGGTGCAGTAACTACAGGTGCATGTAATGTCTCTTACATGCTCCTGTAGTTACTCTGGATTGTAGCCAAACACAATTATACCACTGGAAACAACAGCTCAATCCCATGCGTACTCACAGAAGTAACTCTCATTATATATATTAGTTCTTACTCCCAGGAATGTGTCATAGGATAGAAAGTGTCATAAGTGCCTTACGCTACAATCTTATATACATGCTTGTATATACAGTGGCGCCTCATGTAAAGAATGCCTCACGTAAAGTATGTTTCACGTAACAAACAAAAATTTCTCTAGGATTCTGCTTCACGAAACAAACTGTGCTTCATGTAAAGAACACATTTGTTGGCACTTGGGGCAGACGCACTGGTCGGCAGCCTGTTTAAAAAGCGTCAGGGCTGCCTAGTGCACCTGCCCATAGTGAAAGCAACACTTCCATGCTGTTCTTCCTGTGGCCGGGTGTCCACTGGGCAGAGGGAGAGAAGAGCAGTGGAGAAGAGGGAAGCAGCTCAGGGCTAGCCAGAAGGGAGCAGGGGAGAGAGAGGCTCAGGATGGAGAGAAGGAGAAAGTGGGGAGACACTTTGAAGGTGTCTTAGATTGCAGCCTCCTAACCATGTCTACCCAGAAGTAAGCCCCATTGTGTTAAATGGGTCTTACTCCCAGGAAAGTGTCTTTAGGACTGCAGCCTAAGTAGACTTCATAAGATCATGCACATAGAATGCATGTTTTGAATTCAATCCTAGTGTTCTGTCATCATTTTTACATCCAGTTAATAATTTTATATGAATATTTTTGGGGTTGTGGAACCAATCGTCTGAGTTTCTATTATTTCCTATGGGAAAATCCGCTTCACATAAAGAATGTTTCACGTAACAAACAAGCCTCCAAAACAAATTAAATTCGTTACGTGAGGCATCACTATAAATAAATCCTACTGAATTCAATAAGGGGAGTCACTAGGGTTCACGTCACCCAGTGCGGAGGCCATGCAGTGGGCAGGACAAAACCTGGATGGTGGGCATGGTCTTTTGACATTGCCCCACCTCCCAAATTTTTTAGCCACACATTTTAATAGAATAAAGATATTTCAAAAGTGGTTTGTTTCACTGCATTCTGCTGCAAATTACGCATCCAATAGTATATACCATGACTGAATTATTATTACAAACCATGATTGTAGCCATTTTGATCAGTAGGGGTGTCACCTTTCTAACAACCTAGTGATGTCCCTATCAGGACCATTTTGGAAGCCTTGCACCCTCCTGGAGTGACCTTCCACACCAGCCAAGGCTTGCTTACTTACCTGCTAGTAAACATGACTGTAACATGCTTGTAAACATTCATTTTCAATGCATTTCAATGAAATAATCAGGGACCCCATGCTGGGGTGATTTGTCAGGGATATGTTAATTGCATCAGGACAATTCTGGTGTCCTTGGATTCCTCTCAGCCTGCCCATTCCAACTGACTATGGCACATTTGCCTACTTGCGATTAAAGCTGTGATATGGGTCATTTTCACTTTCTATAGAGTTCAGTGTATATTTTTGGCTTTTTTAGCTGTAGCCTTTGATAGAAAGGTGCTATTTCAAAAGGGATTGTTGCATTGGATTCTACTCTTCAATATGAATCCAATGGTATATGACATGGTGGGGTTTGATGCAGCATCACGAAGTTGCAATTTTTAGGTCCCCCAGTGCATGTCACATATCCCCCCATGTCACCTGGTGTGGACCGCACCACCTTAGTGACGCTCCTGTCAGTAAGATTTAATTCTACATAGTCATGCATTAGGATTGTATTGCAATGTAACTGAAATAAAAAACTCTCTATTCCTGCCCAGTTTCTTTCCTATTTTCTCCCAGTTTCTTGAATGGCAAATCCCAGGCCGCAGGAAGCTCCCAATGAGCCTTGGCATAAAGACTTTTGGAGTCTTTTCTGGCCTGCAGGCATTATCTCTGAACATCTTATGTCTGTGTTTGTTTCTGAATAGTCTGTATGTTTTTACTGTGCAAGAGTTGTGTGGCAAACTGTTCATACCAAATGTGCGGCAAACATAGAATCATAGAGTTGGAATGGACCTAGTAGGTCATCTAGTCCAACCCCTGCCTACAGCAGGAAATCCTCCTAGAGCATCCCCGACAGGTACATGTCGAGCCTCTGCTTGAAGACCCCCAGTGAGGGAGAGTCCACCACCTCCCTTGGCAATTTGTTCCACTGCTGAACTGCCCTAACTGTCAGGAATTTTTTTCCAGATTTCCAACAGGAATCTCCTTTCTTGCAGTTTGTACCCATTGGTTCTAGTTCTGCTTTCAGAAGCAGCTAAGAACAAATTGGCCCCTTCCTCCATATGACAGTCCTTCAGGTATCTGAAGAGGGAAATCATGTCTCCCCTTTGCCTCCTCTTCTCCAAGCTGACCATCCCAAGTTCCCCCAACCTTACCTCATAGGGCTTGCCTTCCATCCCACTGATCATTCTTGTCGCTCTCCTCTGGATTTGCTCCAGTTTGGCTGCATCTTTCTTAAACTGAGGTGCCCAGAACTGAACACAGTACTCAAGGTGAGGTCTCATCAATGCAGAATAAAGAGGAACTTATTCATGTGGTTCTACATTCCTATAATACAGTTCTCTGTAACTTTTTTCTCTAGCAAAATTAAATGAAAGCATATTGTAAATGCAAGTTTTCTACATGACTTGGAGGACTGGAATTGTGTGTACTTGCCTACTGACACATTTGTATTCAGTCCTATGTTAAACAACTCTGTACATGCAGGCCCAAATAATACAACCTATATGCCCACTCAAACAAATACTGGTATTTACCAAGGCTTTTTGAAGGTAAAATTGGAACAAAACAAAGACAGTGATTTATAAGGGACAGGTAAAGAAATAGGGATTTTTCCTGATGAAGAAGGGGAATTAAAATATATCTTACCACCGCTACAACTACTTTTGAAACTTATTTCGCAATATTGTATAAAACTAAAATCATTTACTGACCTTACACCACAATTGTTATTAGTGTCACCCAACTCACACAGTCTCCTTGTTTCATTTTACTGGCAATTCAATAAGTGGAATTTCTATGGTTACCGATTTGCTGAAGCATGTGCTGGAGTTGGAAGTGCTTCTCATTCAGTTGCAACACACAAAGCTGTATCTTCTCAGTGTTATGGTTAAGAATATTAATGTTCATGAGCCAGGCAAGTGGGAGACCCAGTTCCCATAGCAATGATTATACTCTTTTTAGGCAGGAGCCAAGGAAAGCTCTGGTGATGGGAAGTTTTCTTAACTGCCATTGTTTATATTTTGGACACTGAGAAGGTTAGCACACTGAGTGCCATCTGGTCACTCCACGTGCACCGATAAAGGAACCTGGTGGAGATGGAGTTGGGGTTTATATCACCTCGACATCTAGAAGAGCCAGTTTGGGTGGAGGTAGTATGGTACTATGGCAGGCCACAAACTTTTGAACCAGAGCTCAAAAGTCCCGACTTTGTTTTAAGGCAAACAGGGTGATGTTGAGCACTGCCCTCAAAACATCCACCATATAACCATTCTCTAGCAGAGAGGGAGCGCAACAGACCCTCATCCAACAAACTAGTCCAGGTATCCCTGAGGAGAGCATATGGGAAAAGGTAAAAGGGAAAAACATAAAGCACAACATGGTGGAAGGCATCTACTATAGGCTGTCAGGCCAAGGGTAAGAAATGGATGATGTTTACTTGAAACAACTGGCAGACATTGCAAGGAAACATGAGGTAGTTGTGTTGGGAGACTAATTTGGCCCAAGCATAGGAGCTCCAAACAATTTGTATGAAAAAGAAAACAGGAAAGAAACTCAAAAAACCAGGATGGCTCCAACAAAGGGTATTCGTCAATAGCTTTGTCAACCTGGAGAAGAGTTTCAAGTGGGAATCATCTTCATCAGTGACTTGGATGAGGAGATACAAGGGAGCCACACAAAATTTGAAGATGACACCAAGCTGAAAGAAGTAGCAAACATAATAGAAGACAGTAGTAGCCTTCAGGAGGATCTCTAGACAAAATGGAGTACTGAGCTGAAATGAATAGGATGAAGTTCAACAGGGAGACATCCAACCACAGGTGGACTGAGGCCGGTTCGCACTGGATCTGTAGATCCGGTTGTTAATTAGGGGCTGACGTTAGTGAACCGGTTGTTAATTGGGGGCCATCATGTTTGAATTGCATGCCAGTATGTTTGAATTTCTCTTAAAGGGCCACTGGGTCTGTCTTCCCAGAGCTGAAGCTCCACTCCCTCCCCTTCTGAGCAGGGCTCACTCCCCTTTTGTCTTCCCAGAGCTGAAGCTCCACTCCCTCCCCTTCTGAGCAGGGCTCACTCCCCCCTCCCCTTTTAAGCCTCCCCCCCCTTCTCTCTCCCCCCTCCCTAAGGTTATCTTTTAATTTTAAAATACAAACAATCCGTTCCCATTAACCTCATTCAGACAAAGCATTGCAGTCATTCCAGAGCATATCAAACACTCACAGCTAAGATGGGAAGGGTCTGCAGCACTATATATGTCTCTTTATCTGTAATATTTTCAAGTCAGAGTGAAGAAATTCTTCATGCCCCAAACCTTTATCTGAAGCTATTCAGGAATCCTGTCTTTGCTAAACATCTTATTTTGATTATAAACCTTATTTCCAGCAAGTTTTCAGTTGTTGTCTAGCAATATTTTCAGAAGTTATTTCCTTGTGCAGTTTGCAAAGCATGATGGGTTTCTCATGCAAACGAGGCCTGGAGAGCTTTACAAAGGGCTCCTTAGATGGGGACAGAGATGCTCCTTCAGCAGCTGGAGGCAGTTCAAGAGTTAAAGAGGCTGCTCGGGCACTTTTAAGTTTGCTCTAGCCCCAACAGCCAGGGAAAGGAAATGTGGCTGCTGCAAACCTATTCACACTTTCCTGGGGGTAAGCATATTGGCTATAATAGGGCTTATTTCTGAGTAGACCTGCACAGTTCTGGGCACAGGATGCTGCAAACCCTGTCCACACCTTCCCTGGAGTAAGCCCCATTGGCTATAATAGGGCTTATTTCTGAGTAGACCTGCACAGGTCTGGTCTCTGGGCTGCTGATATCCCATCCACACTTTCCTTGGAGTAAGCCCCATTGGCTATAATGGGGCTTATTTCTGAGTAGACCTGCACAGGTCTGGGCTCTGGGCTGCCGATATCCCATCCGCACTTTCCTTGGAGTAAGCCCCATTGGCTATAATAGGGCTTTTTCTGAGTAGACCTGCACAGGTCTGGGCTCTGGGCTGATGAAATCCCATCCACGCTTTCCTTGGAGTAAGCCCCATTGGCTATAATAGGGCTTTTTCTGAGTAGACCTGCACAGGTCTGGGCTCTGGGCTGATGAAATCCCATCCACGCTTTCCTTGGAGTAAGCCCCATTGGCTATAATAGGGCTTCTTCTGAGTAGACCTGCACAGGTCTGGGCTCTGGGCTGATGAAATCCTATCCACACTTTCCTTGGAGTAAGCCCCATTGGCTATAATAGGGGTTTTTCTGAGTAGACCTGCACAGGTCTGGGCTCTGGGCTGATGAAATCCCATCCACACTTTCCTTGGAGTAAGCCCCATTGGCTATAATAGGGCTTCTTCTGAGCGGACCTGCACAGGTCTGGTCTCTGGGCTGCCGATATCCCATCCACACTTTCCTTGGAGTTAGCCCTATTGGCTATAATAGGGCTTCTTCTGAGTAGACCTGCACAGGTCTGGGGTCTGGGCTGATGAAATCCTATCCACACTTTCCTTGGAGTAAGCCCCATTGGCTATAATGGGGCTTATTTCTGAGTAGACCTGCACAGGTCTGGTCTCTGGGCTGCCGATATCCCATCCACACTTTCCTTGGAGTAAGCCCCATTGGCTATAATGGGGCTTATTTCTGAGTAGACCTGCACAGGTCTGGGCTCTGGGCTGCCAATATCCCATCCACACTTTCCTTGGAGTAAGCCCCATTGGCTATAATGGGGCTTATTTCTGAGTAGACCTGCACAGGTCTGGGCTCTGGGCTGATGAAATCCTATCCACACTTTCCTTGGAGTAAGCCCCATTGGCTATAATAGGGCTTTTTCTGAGTAGACCTGCACAGGTCTGGGCTCTGAAGATACTGAAACCCATGATAGTCAATGGGAATTACTCCCAGGAAAGAGGCTGGAACTGCAGCCTGAGAGCCCAACCTGACTACTCAGAAGTAAGTCTCATGATAGGCAGTGGGGCTTACTTCCTGGGTGGAGTGGAAAGGACAGCAGCCTCAGAGCACGTCCCCTGCAGGTCTACTCAGAGGTAAGCCACATGCTTAAATTTTTTTGAATTTTGAATTTAAAAAAATTCTCCCTGACCTCGGCCCTGCCCCCTGACCTGGCCTGGCCCCGCCCACTTCCGGAGAACCGGTTGTTACGGTAGGCTGGGCTTATCACTGCATCCAATGTTCTGTGTTTAGACAAAAACTAAAGGTATAAAATGGGTGTTGGCTCGGCTGCACAACATGTGAGCAGGATCTTGGAGTTGCAGCAGATCAGAAGTTGAACATGAATCAGCAGTTTGATGCATCTGCAAAGAAGTGAAATGCAATTTTAGCCTGCATTAGAGTTATGTTGCCTCCTTTTGCTAACATGCCCAGAGGGACAGTTTCATTGACAGAGGTTGGGAAACGGGGTTTGTTTGCTTTGTGCTAGACCAGCGTTTCTCAAAGTGGGGGTCAGGACCCCTTTGGGGGTTACCTGGAGCTTTTCTGGGGGTCACCTAAAGACCCCTGGTGCAGGGTGCCAGGTGGGAAGACCTGGCAGAAACGCTGGAGCTGCTGCAGCTGGAAGAAGACGCTGAGAAGCGGCTCAGAAGGAGCCTCTGAGCTGCTGTGAGACCGATGTGGAGCCTTGAGGGCAGGGAGGCACCCGACACACTCACCACAGGCGGCAGCCTCCCCCCCCCACCGAAGATCTTCAGTGCGCCTGTCAGCTGAGAGTGTTAAGCGCGCTGAGGTGTGAGCATGGTGTGAGTGTGGTGCCAGAGCTCTGGCGGGTGGGCTGTCTGGTGGGCGCCCCACTTGTGCACCAACTGTTGTGCCCTGCTCCTTGTGCTCTACTGAAAGGTAAGCCCCCTTAATGTTGTTGTTTATGATAAGTGAATGGGACTTACTCCCAGGAAAGTGCTAGGATTGCAGCCTTAGAGCCCAGTCCTATGCATGTCTACTCGGAAGTCATTCCCATGATAGTGAATGGGGCTACTCCCAGAAAACAGCGGCTGTCTCTGCTGCCTGAGATCCCAATCCTATGGAGGTCTCTTCAGAAGTCAGTCCCATGATAGTGAATGGGGCTACTCCCAGGAAACCTTGGCTGGCTCTGCTGACTGAGATCCCAATCCTATGGAGGTCTCCTCAGAAGTCAGTCCCATGATAGTGAATGGGGCTCACTCCCAGGAAAGTGCTAGGATTGCAGCCTTAGAGGCGAACTCTATGCATGTGTACTCAGAAGACATTCCCATTGAGTTCAGTGAGGTTTACTCCCAGGAAAGTGTGCATAGCACTGCAGCAGTAGCAACGAAAATAATTTTATGGTTGGGGTCCCCACAACATGAGGAACTTATAAAGGGGTCATGGCATTAGAAAGATTGAGAACCACTCTGCTAGACAGAACAGGACACATACTGGAAAAGAAGGGATCTCCCCCATGTATTGGTCACTGCTACGCTCTGCCAGATAGGCAGCAGGCCTCCGTCAGTCTTGAGAGACTATGGTATTGTGCTCAGTGCTGCATACGCTGCATGCAAAGCACAAAGGCCTGGGTTAGATTGATATGGAGGATAGCCAAGCAGCAAATCCCCCCTCTCCACACCACTGAAATAGTCCAATGGAATGACAGAGCCAATATGATTGGTTCCAGCTGCGTCGCAGAGCTGGGCTAAGGACAGGAACTCACCCTGTCTTGTGGGGACTGACAGGGGTCTCGAACCCTGGCCTGCTGGTTAACAGGCACAGTGTCTTAACCACTTGTGAGCATCATGGAAGGGGGCACCTGGCACTGGGCACACTATGCAATGCCAATGAATCCTGTCTGGTGTCCCTCACTTCTCACCTTGAAGCTGGGATGCTCTGCCAGTTCCTCACTCCAGCCCACACAACAGTGTATATGGAGTGTAATCAGTGCAATCATGCACCAAAATCAAGAAGGTAGGACAGGTGTGCACAGTGCCAAGAGTGGCTGGCTACACTGTGCCTGAGATGTGGAATGGATGGGGACAGTGGAAAGACTGTAAAAGAAAACTCTGAACATGTGTGCCACAGCAGGAGTGGCTGTCTTTCCTTGTGCTTTTTCTTGCGCAGCTTTGAGCTGTTACACAAATACACTCAAGTGACACTCCAGTTATTTAATATGAAAAAGCCTTCCTTGGGGACTCATTGCAAAATTCCAGAGTCACTTGATTTGTCTCCATTTCTATTCTCCTTGTCTGTTGGCAGATAAAATAAGGTTGCAATCAATTGGACTTACTTCTGAGTAGACAAGCATATGATTGGACTGTAAATGTGATAATGATGCCAGTGGAATAATTCCCCATTTGAAAATTGAGGTGTTTGCAATTTTGGTGTCATCTTGGCTCTTCATCTCAGTCAGATCAAACAACTTGGAAAGAGCTGCTGGCCCCTGAATAGTGGGGCAGATTATGTACCTGGCATAAAAATGGGGCATTGAATAAAAATGGGGCAATGAATAGTGGGGCATTATTGGAGAATACTGAAGCAGTGTTCTTATTTGATTGTATGTTCTGTATGTATTGTTTGTTATTTATGAGATGGTGTTTGTATGTACGCAGCCGTTGCCGAAGCCAAATTCCGGGTATGGAGATCATACTTGGCCAATAAACAAATCTATCTATAAAATCTATAAAAGAATTATTAATTTGTCCCAGCTGTTGATAGAGATCAAATACCCAGGTCAGGTATCACGTGGGTATACAAACCTTGCTTTTCCAGTTACTGCACTATCCTTCAGGTATTGCCTTACCTTGGAATGCTTCATAGTGGAATACAGTCTGATTTTTATGTCTTATCTTTGGAGCTGTCTCATTGAGCATCCACTTGGTGGCAGGTGGAGGGGGGAGGAGGTGATGTATGCTCTCATTGTTAGATTTCAGAAGCTATGGGGTGGATTAAAAAAGCAATACAGATCTTATTGCAATGTGGCTTTCATGGCATTCAACCAGTCCTCTGCCTGGTTATCCTCTCCTCCCCACCATCCGCTTATTTTTTCAGTTAGCCTAACAGCCATTAGCCTAACAGCATCAAAGAGTTCTGCCAACATACGCTCCAAATATGTTTGTTCTGCACATTTCTCAAATCCCGCAGTGCAGTCATTGCCAGGGCACTGGACTGTGCCACAGTCAAAACAGGCAGCTCCCAGAATGGATTTAATATGAAGCTGCAATCCAGGATCAAAAGGATGCCATCTGAGGACAAAAGATGCAGAGACAAGCCCAGAATGGACTAATGACCACATGCAGGAGAGACTGTCAAGCAGCCAGGCAAGAGATAATGTAATGTAAGGAGAGATTATGTAACTGGAAAGTCTTCTGCTCCTTCAGACTTGAAAGACTATGGTATCATGCTTGGCGCTGCATACGCTGCATGCGAACCACGAAAGCCTAGGTTAGATTGTTATGGAGGATAGGCTGTTACCCAAGCAGCAAATCCCCCCTCTCCACGCCACTGAATTAGTCCAATGGAAAGGCAGAGCCGATACAATTGGATCCAGCTGGCGTCGCAGAGCTGGGCTAAGGACAGGAGCTCACCCTGTCTTGTGGGGCCGACCCAGGTCTTGAAGCCTGGCCTGCTGGTTAACAGGCACAGTGTCTTAACCACTTGCGCCATCCACAGCCCAACCTCTCTTCTGGTCCATGCACATTGAAAAACTATAAGTTTGTGGAAATTCCTTCAATATCATCTAAAACAACAGCTACCTTTATGGCAGTGAATTCTACAACTAATTATGCATCATGTGTGGAAAAATCTCATATTAAAGACCACTTGGGAGTATACCTGATTGCTGAAGAAAGCTAAGCAGGCAAAGACCTGGACAACTCTTAGATGGGAGACTGCACACTGATAAAGCTGTCACGAGACAACAGAACCATGGTGTCACCATGTACAGCATGGCAGACCTGGGAACTCCTGCTGGAAACTTGGAAGGCCTTCCCTGATGCCAGATGTGAAGGATTCCATCTGGAAGAGAACAGTTGTATGAACAGCTTGTAGAACAATGACCTGCCTCACAGGGTTGTTGTGAGGACAAAAAAATGATAAAAAATTTTGTAAGCCAGCTTGGAAAGGCAGGATATAAATCTCTTAAATGAATGAATGAATGAATTAATGAATTAATTAATTAATTAACGATACCTCTTTAGTCTACAGGTGTGTGGGGGCTACATTTCTGAATACTCTCCCATGTAACCTCTTCCTGCATATAGATAACTAGGAAATGAGAGACAGACATCTAGTATCCATTCTCCTTCGTGCATTTATTCTGTTTGTCCAAATGGAACCTCCATGTTCAGAAGCAGACTATCTGAAAACCAGTTGTAGCAGACAAACAAGGGAAGGAAAGTGTATCTGCAAATCTGGAGACAACAGGGAATTTGAGGACTTGCAGGTGTCTATACAGGGGTGAGAAAATCTACCCACATTTTTCATTATTTATGATAATTATTAAGCAGTCAAGGATATGGAAACCCTGATCTACTTACTTTGCAGTGTTGGGAACTTGACACAAAGGACTAGGATTTGAACTGCAAAAATTTATATTTTTTTCATTGGCTCACTAATTTGGGAGTCATGTGCATTGAATACTCTGAGTAAGGAACCCCTGACTCAATTCCCATATTTGAGTCAAGTTGTGCAACAAAGAGCCCACATGCGCCGCATCCATCTTGCTTGCTAAGTTTTTTTTACCAATCACTTTGGTGTGCAGAGGCTAGCAACAGCAGATCTGATGTGGTCTCGGAGTGCACAGGCAAAAGGATTTATTTTTTGTTTGCTCTCTTAAAAATTGGGTCTGATGAAGCTGCACCTATTCCAGATTGTGCAAAATGTATCAATTTTACCTCCCTTTTCTACAGAACTGAGACATCAAGGTGCCAAAGTATAACCAAAGAATGGACTTTCTTTACCATCCATTCAAACAGACTTACGCATATCCATTTTCTGCTGTCCCACCTCCAACTCATGCCTTCTGGCTGAAGTCTGCAGCAATCCGGTTCATTTGCGGCTCTGAAACAGGAGCAGTGACTGGAGCAATGCCCTTGAGTCGTGTTTCTAAAAATATATTCTTGTTATATAATTGTGGGAAAGATGGAGAAAAATCGACAGATGCAAAGGAGTCACTCATTCCCTGCCAGCCATTAATGAAAGAGAATCCTGAGCATCACAAGCCTGTTTGGGTACCAGTGCCAGCCTGGTCACTGGGCAGGTGAGACATGTCTGTCATGATGCTGAACTGAATGGCATCCTCAGCCTCTGATTTTCAGGCTCTGATTCAGCCTCTGAATGAGACAGCAACAAAGAAACCTCCAGTCTGTAATCTCTTCTGTTTGCATGTGGAATCTCTCTTATCTGGCCCAATTTATCTCCAGTTTTCCTTAGTGGTCCTGCTTGGTTACAATCCCTATTTAGATTCCTTAGATCCTATTTAAATTTTGATTTAAAAAAGCAGTGATTGGATCATCTCCATGCATCATCTCCATGTTTCATAGTAATTATAGGTGTTGGTGGTGGGTCCCGTGAGGGTGGGAATCGAGTGCTGAGCTTTGCCCAGGGGATCCTGTAATCTCATGCTGAACAGTTGTTTCCTGTGCAAGACTACAGTACATAGATGGACCCAGACCTGCAATAGAAGAGATGGAAGAAAGATAGAAGAATTTGCCAGAGTAATAATGGATGACTTTTGTAAAGCTAAAAATCAAAGATAAATCAATTATTTTTGTAATGAAATTTTAAAGTGAATCTTGTTAAGGATAAGCTGTTATGGATAGCTTCACATATAATAGTTTTCTTCTTCACATCAGAACAGTCAACTCACTATATCCATTTGGTCACTCTTTCACACTCCTAATTTTGGCCCATCCATGTCGGCCCCTGATCAGGGTGACCATACAACCGGAAATATCCGGATTTGTCCACTTTTTAAGGACAAAATCCAGAGTAACTACGGGGAGTCCTTGCTCCGGTGTATGAATTTCCCACAGGTTTTCACTAGGTGGTGCAGTAACTATTGGTGCATGTAAAGTCTCTTATGTGCTCCCGTAATAACTCTGGATTTGGGGTAACTCTTCTGTCTGGGTGTTTTCCTTTTGAGGTTTGAGCATCTGGTCACCTTGGCCCTGATACAAAGCCCTTATTCCTGCCTCTGCACTTAATGGCACACAGCCAAGAATATTACTTCACCAATTCTCACTGTTGTTTTCAGTTATCATGCTCCCTGACTGTCCCATTTTACAGTCTCTTTTGCAGAGTTTTGCATATATGTATGCATCAGGCACAAGAGTGCAGCCTAAAGTCAGATTCTACAAGGATCTCTGATATTTTTGCTATTAGACTAGTACAGTAGTTTTCAAGCATTTCAGCCCGTTCAATGTTCAATGAGACTGTGGCTGCAATCCGAAAGACACTTTCCTGGGTGTAAGATTCATTTAACACAGTGGGGCTTACTTTTGAGTAGACATGTTTAGGATTGTGCTCTTACTCCTAGAAAAATATGGATTGCAGCCTGAATGCCCTATTCCAAAATAGCAGCACATAGTGCCAGATACCAAGATGGTAGCACTGAGCTTTTTGTGACTCTCCTAAAATGAAGTTGCAATCCCCCCAGTGGGTCCTAGCCCCCACTTTGAGAACCACTGGACTAATAGACTCCCACTCTGGATGTTGCTTCTTTAGTCTCAAGTGCCCTCTGGTGTCTTGCAGTCTCTTGGAGGAAAGGAAAGAAGCAAAAGGAAAAAGAACAAATGAAAAGTTCATTCCCCACCAGCTCTGTGTTATATAGGTTCTCAGATCAGAGCCGGATGCACTCTGCTCCAACTAAGAGTAATTTTTAAAGGAGTCCTAAAGATCCAATACACGTAACGCCAACATCATCACAGTGAACAGTATGATGGAATCATATGGGATGCAGTTGGAAGCTGTGCTTGGCAAGCCAGGACAGCTTCTCCTTTCTCAAGATGATCTTCTCCCTGACAGAAGGATAAAAAATTTGACACCCAAAGTGAAAAATGAGGAAGTAAAAAGAGAGAGTGGGAGGCTTTTTCATTAAACAAGTAGCCCATTGTAGTCAGACCCTTTTAATAATATACACACTGCCAATCTGGATCAGACCATCCCTCTCAGTATTTTCTTCAAACCAGCCAGACGCTCACAAGGAGGGCATGATGAGAATGGTCCTTCCTCTCTTGTTTTCTTCCAGCATTTGATCTTCTGCCTCTGTGCACAGAGTTCCTATCGTTATCAGGGCCTATCCAAGACTTCCTGGAACTCAAATGACGTAGCAAATGCTGCTTCCTCAGCTCTTGATGTGCCAGCTCTGCCCACTACTCGTCTCTTCTCCACCCTTTTGTTCCACCTCCTTCCAGTCTAGTGAGTGGGAGCAGGAGGGTTATCAAGAAAAAGCAGATGGACAGAAGTGAGCACCCCTGGCACTCTGCTGCCTAAAGCAACTGCTTCAGTTGGCCTCATGGGTGGGCTGATTAAGAATTCTATTAATTAGGATTAATAGCCTCAATAAATGAATGAATGAATGAATGAATGAAATCTTTTTCTTGGTAGTTATCTCTGGTTGTGGCATAATCAGCATTTTGGTAGCCAAATCCATAAGCTAATAACAATTATGGGATGCTGGAATGGTTAGCTTTGTAAACAGAAACTATTGATGTACCTTGGCAAGCATATGTCAGGGCTTTGCTGATGCAAGTGTCGGGCACACACAATAGCTGTGGGCCTTCTCAAAGCCCGGTGGCTTAACTGTCATTTTATTTTAATTTTGTGTCAGGGGAACCTTGTGACCATCAGACAAGGACCTTAGTCACGTTGGTGCAGGGGCTGAGTCCTCATGTAGTTCAGTTGGCTGCCCTCCTGGGCATGAGCTGGCCTAGCAAGAATAGTGGTGATAGGGGAAAGGATAATAAAACCACAGAGGGTTATACTAAGTCAGTACCTTTTAATAATATAAACACTGCCTGTCTGAATCAGACCAAGTCCACCATCACTCCCAGCGTGACAAGAAAAGCATATGACAACCTGGTGGTTGCCAGTTAACTTAAGCTTTCCACTATGCTGCAACCCATTGTTGGAGAGAAATGTGTTTGCAGCTTATTAGTTAAGAGAAAAATAAAGTGACAAAGCAGGTAGATACCTAATAGGCACCAGGGATCTTTTCATGAGCAAAAGACTCCCATAGGTATTACCAGGATCCCTCCTCCATGGATGGCCTGGGCAGATTCCCCCATTCAAGGAGTCTGTCCAGTAGTAGGGCCTAAGACCATCCAAGATCTCAGGTGGGGGCACAATACCTCCTAATCAACACCCCCAGAACACTCTCATCTGCTGCCCCTAAGGTTCTAAAGAAGAGGAGCAGCTCATGCTGATTGGATCATGCTTGGGGTAACAACTTGCAGTGGGCAGAGTCTATAAATGTGTCTATCTGTGACGTTAGTGTAAGCATTTAACTAGAATAGCCTCTGCAATGCACATCCTGGACCTCCTAGTCTTTTTTGTAAAGCAAGTACAACCCTCTCAGAGACCCCATCAGCAGTAGCCCTCAACTCCTTCCCAAGATTAATGTCATAAAGAGTAAGAGCCCAAATTGCTAATATTTGCTTAGCCCAAACTGTGCCCCATCTGGCACCTACCTTGCACTGGATACTTGCCCTACAATCCAGAGTAACTACAGGAGCACATATGAGACATTTACGTGCGAAACCTATAGGAAATTCATATTGCAATCCAGAGTAAATTGTTCTTACATCAGAGCAAAGACTCCCTGTAGTTACTCTGGATTGTGCCCAAGGTCTGCCTGTTCCAGTGTAAGTTAGAATTTGGCTGTCTGTGGTATAGCATCTAATATCTTGGGAAGGAAATTGAACCCTGAGTGAAAACTCCTTCATGGATGAGAAAGCCTGGGAAAGGTTGCAGTTTATCTGTAGATAGCAGCTGAGCCGCCCTCTTCCTCCCCAAACCATAATCCTAATCTACATTTGCCATGCCATTCTCATCCCTGAAGGAGAGACTATGGAAGGTGGAATCCTAATTGTTTATTTCCAACCTTAATCCTGTTTGTTCTCCCTGCTATTTTGGGATACTCCCCTCATTTAGTTATGGATCCAACTATTTCCATCAATTAGTGAACCCTTCCATGAGGCATGCATTTATGCTTGTCCGATTTAACATCTTCCCTTCAGCTGTTCTCAATGGAAGATATGGGAACATCCCTCTTGAACACAGAACCTGCAGACTTTGTGGATTAGAACCTGATTCGATCCTCCATATTCTTTGTCACTGTCCCACTTACAACAAGCTCAGAGGTCAGCTCCTTCACCCTATTATATCCAGCCTTACTGACCCTACTAGAAGTCATGTGGGCTCCCTCCTTGAGGACAGCTCTAGGACCACAACAGAGTTAGTTGCAGAATTCCTGACGTAGGTGCTAAATAAAAATAGACAGTAATAAACTCGGCTCGTCCACAGGTGTTTTCCTGAAGTGCTGTTTTTAATGCTATTTGCCCCCTCTTCCTTCTCCCACAATTTTAATCCCTTTTCCTCACCTGATTGGTATGTTTTGTATGTATGTTTGTCAGTTTTGATGCCAATAGAGGTCTATGTAATGTAATGTAAAATGAAAACAACTCTAGCAACCTTGGAGCCAAACCACATGTGATGGTGCATGTGGTCCTGGACTGCTTGTTTTATTTTGCTTCCTAGGCTAGCATCTGTATGGCATGGCAAATGTAGATTAGGATTATAGTTTGGGGAGGTGGAGGGTGGCTCAGCTGCTATCTACATATAAAAAACAAACCCACCAAGGCCATCCATATTGAATGCAATATCTAACTTGATCCTCCCAGAAGCAAAATATTAATAAATGTTCCCCCACAAAAAAATGGAATAAGTGCGCAGAACAGGATTAGAAGTGCAGATGTCAACTTAGAAATGTGTTTGCAGATATTTCCATATCCCTGAGTGCCGTTTTATTCTGTACAGATACAAAATTTGTATTACCAATATAGATTAAATATCACAATCCTGCTGCAAGGACTCTGCACACGTACATCATTTATACTGACTGAAGTAAAAACAAGAAGTTCTGGATGAATCCTCAGAGTACTGTCCTGTACCATGGTTTTAGAGATATACAGTACAGTATTGTTCATTGTTGTTGGGTGGACAAGTAGCATGCCAGGCGCAATGTGAGTGGAGTCCTCTGCAGTGCAGACTGGGCTTCACAGTGTCAGACGTAAATTGAAGGTTGCTCAGAATTATTAGCCCCATATTGTGGTTTGTTGGGCAGTCTTCAGGGAGATAAGGCTTCAGTCTTCAGTCTTTGACTGGTGAGTCCCTTGACCTAATGGGCCATTTGCCTTATCCAATGGGCTACAATCAGGGCTGCATGACATAATGGTGTTTTTAATTCTTTTTTCTACAAGAAGTCCATGGCTCTCCTGACTGGTTTCTGAGGCTCCCAGGAAGCCCATGGCTCACAGTTTGGGAATCACTGCTATACACACTAACCTTAGAGTATATCCTATTGAATTCAAAGGGGCATGCTTCTAAGCAATTATTATTAAGAATATTTTTAAATTGTATTTCACAAAGAGGTCCACAATGCAGTTTACATAGCAAAAATACGTTAATGAATTGCATTATGAAAAGTTCAATAGGGGAAATTATTCATTACCAGTCCCATCATATGATATAATAAAATATCTAAAAGACTATGAGATAACAACTACAAGCTATGCAAAATCTCCAAAAAGTGACAACTATGTGGTGACTCTCATTGCAAACTGGGAGAAAAGAGCTGGATTTTCCCTTTCTCATGATTATTTGGAAAAGGTCCATTGAAAGAAAAAGCCATTTGGGTCCTGATTCTTGTTGCCACAGGCAGATGAATAAACCACACTGTCGGTGATTGAATTATGAAAGAAAAGGTAGGGCGTTCATATAATATACAAACCCCACCCGACCTCCTCTCTAATTTTAGCAAAGTCATACTGTCCTGAATTGGCCACTACAAAAGAGAGCCTGTGTTTTATCACTCCCAAACTTCTGCAAAGTGGCAAAGGTTACAAGAAGGAATTTAAGGCTCAAAATCCTGGGGGAGCTTGTGAAGAAAAAAAGAATAATTAGATCACACAGGATGGAAATTAGGGAAATGTGTGGTGCTCTAGACAGAAACTTCACACTTGAATGTGGGTCAAATCCTAAGAAATTTAGGCCGGCCTTACTCATCTGGCCTATCTTTCTGTGATTGGGTCAGGAGGTCGGCATATGTCTGTGCATTGGCCTAATCCCCCCCCCCCCCCGGACTGATGCAGAAGTGTCTTACTGCACTTAACCTTACAATCCAGAGTAACTATGGGAGCACGTAAGAGATATTACGTGCACCCGTAGTTACTGCACCACCTAATGAAAACCTATGGGAAATTCATATTGCAATCCAGAGTAAATTGTTCTTACACCGGAGCAAGGACTCCCCATAGTTACTCTGGATTGCACCCTATGTGTCACTTCCAGGTCAGCACAGGACTTATGCCAGGGTGTAGGCCGCCCTAAGTGGAGTTTAGGATTGCAGCCAAAGTCTCTTAAGAGACGAGGTGCCTTAAGAAGTTAACATAAATATATCTCTTGCTGAAAGCCCCATGACCTATTTTTGACATTCTCTTCTGTTTCCAACTAGACCCATGAAGTGAACCATATTGCATTTGAGAGGAGTTAATTGAGCCGACGAAGAACTGGAAACCAGTTTCCTTCTCTCAGGACAGAATCTTGTCCATTATGGGATTGGTAAATGAAAAATTGCTGAACATATTTTGGTCCATGCTGTTAATGAGTGATCTGTCTCCAAGTGACAGCCGTGGCTTCTCATTCAGAAATTCCTTGTCAAAGTTGCTACAGTCGCCTGGTGATTTCTTTAAAAAGGAGAAAGGAACAAGAGTCAGAAGTGCAGCATGGGAATGTCTTCACTGATGAAATTTTAATCGTCTTTCTTCACAAAAACTACTACAGGTAAATGCAATTCAACTTTCAAAAACAACCAGAACCAGAAGTGGGACCACCAGAAGTGGCCCTGAGGACAGGCAAGCACCTCTTCCAGGAGGAGAATCATCAGTTCCTATAAAGGAGGAGGGATGCCCTGGTTGGCACAGAATCAATGTCAGAGTCAGCTGAATCAATGTCAAAGACAAATTAATGTTAAGGTGATGTCAAAGACAAACAAGGTGGTCGGGGACAAGGCTGGTACTGGCACACCTGGAGGTTCAGTGCCCAGAGCAATTAACTCTTCTTGCACCCCCCTCTCTCTCACGCGCGCGCGCACGCACACGCACACGCACACACACACACACACACACACACACACACACACACACACAGGGTGCAATTCTAACCTAGGCCGTCTAACTCACTGGTCTTCCCATTCCCATGATGATGTAGGGAGGCAAGTGTGCATGTCTGTGCACTGGCCAAACCCTCATCCCAGGAGAGGTACAAAAGTGTCTTAAGGCACTTTTGTGTCACCCTCAGGTCAGCACAGGGTTTATGTTGGGACTTAGGCCAGCCTAACTTGAGATGATGATTGCAGCCTTACTTACTTACTGGAATGGTTACCACGTGGTGAGTTTTCCCTATAATTTCCCCCTTATTAGACTGCTTTACAAAAGGTGCTTCAAACAGACAAGTTAAAACAATTTAACCATGTTTTTGAAAGAGCTTGAAACCATATTTTTAAACCATATTACAAATATGGTGAAGTGTCAAGCTGATGAAACAGGACACTTTTATAAAAGAACTGCCATTTCCTCCATTTGCTGCACAGAGACCTAAAAAATTGTCGAAAGATAAGATAGTTGATTATTGAAGGTAAGTTCAGTTCTTACCACTTTGGGCTTGAAAGGTGGTTCCACTGCTCTTTCTTCCAGAGCTTCCCAGTTGATTTCTTCAAAAAATTCATGCTGACGGATATTCCCTTTGGCTCCCAGCCTCTTCTCTGGTTCTCTTACAAAAAGCTAGACAAGAAACCAGAATGAAACGAGAATGGTGTTTCCTGGTTCAAAGCAGTGGTCCAACAAGATCAGGGCTTACCAATATCTTCCTGTATAAAAGCCATCATAAGCCCCTCTTTTATAGCAGGCACGACATCTTCAGAATTTAGTATCTGCAGATGCTGAGCCACAGTGGAGAGTCTCAGAACAACTCTCAGGTGCATCTGGAAGTCCTTCTGAGGTGGGAAAACCTGAAGTACCAGCATGGTAGCTGATAGACTTGGGGGTTCCAGGGCCCCACAGTAGCAAGGCACACACATACAATTACCAGTACTTATTTATTGAAATTTTGGCTATCATTTGTATAAAGTTATTTAGTTATTTTAAAACAGTTTTATTATCTATTTTTATTTATTATATATTTTAAAGTTTGTGTTTTCAGTCATGCTAATTGCATTTTGGGTGCCTTAGGACAGGGTGTATGTTTGATAAATCTCGGCCCTACAATAATGAAAGTGAAGAAGGTTTAAGTGATATTCGTCCAAAGAATCCATTTCAGTTCCATCTGGAAAGGGACTTTTTATGACAATCCAGGCATTGTTAGGCCATAGATTAAGAGAAAGTGAAAAAAGATGAAGAAAAATATTGTTGAAAATGGCTATGGCATTTGGTCCCCTCACCTTCACTAAGAGGTCTCTTGCATCCTTGTCAAGCCAGCGTGGATAAACTGGATTGTCCATGCGGATAGACTGGAAGAGCTCTTCTTCATCTTGGCCATGAAAGGGAGACTGACCAATCAACATCTCATAGACGAGGACACCAAAGGACCACCAGTCCACTGACATATTGTATTTCTGTCCCAGCAGAATCTGTAATGGAAGCAAATGGAGCACTTCAAGAAACTGTCTAATGGTCCAATGACAAGTGGTGAGGTCCAAAACTGGGTAGACACAGCATGCAAATCTCCAGGGTGGCATCACGCATTTATGTGTACTGGGGGCTACCTGAAAGTCGCAGCCCCTATGCAATCACAGCAGAGTGCCTTGAAGAGAGGTGCACAATTTCAGAGAATATCTTTGAAAGAGTACAGCTTATGGCAGCAATACTGCAGAGTCCCTGGAGATCATTCGACCATTGAAACAAGTATGTATACCATCACATGGAAGCCTGAGCTGACAGGACAGGGAACACCTCTGACAATGCCTCCACTGAACCAGTCTCTGTTTCATCTTTGGGCCATCTAGGAATGGATGGTTGTTCAGGAAAAAGGCACTTATTTTGCACGCAGATGATTTTATATGCAGTGTTTAGACCAGTGGTCTTCAAAGTGGGGCGTTGGGAACTCCTTGGGGCTCACAACTTCAGATCAGAAGGGTTGCAAGAGGGTGGGATCCACCATCTTGAAATTTGGCGCTGGGCTTTCTTGGGAGTAAGTCTCACTGAACATAATGGGACTTATTCCCAATTAGACATGTAAGAACATTCTAGTAAGTTTGACAGTGGGTCCCAGACAGATTTTTAAATTTGAAAGCGGGTCCCAGGCTGAAATGCCTGAATACCACTGCTTTAGGCAGTGCTAGGAAAAAGCTCTGTGCCTGAAAATGTGAACTACTATTTCCAGTCAGGACAGACAGTAATGGGTCAGATTAAGTTCCAGAGAGAACACAGCTTGATCAGGTCTGACTACTGGTGTATTGAGCTGGTGACAACTCCTTAAGCTGTCAGAGAGACTTTCACGGAGCACCTTCCTCCTGTTGTTATTTAGCTAACCAAAAGCTGCAGAGAGGTATAAAGAATTCCCAGACCCATATGTCCAATATGGAATAGCTGCTAAACCATTTTGGATCTAAGACCACACTAGAAGCCTAATTCTAGTGTGGTCTTACAATTCTGATATCTTGAAAAGAGAACACATTGCAAAAATAGCTCTACCTGCCCAATGCATAATATACTATGGCTGCAATCCTATACACACTTTCCTGAGAGTGAGTCCCATAGAACATAATGGGCCTTACTTCTGAGTAGACATGCTTAGGATTGCACCCTGTGTCTATTAAATTTAATTAGTACATGTCTGGAAAAAGCACCTCAAAGAAAAGTATTCAGTAAAGACAAGAAGAGCTTTCCTAGATAATATCAAGAACTTAATCTAGCTGCACCTTTTCTTATGCATACACACACCCCATATCCATTTGGATTCTGTTCGTGAACTCCATGTGTTGATGGCATCTAGCCTCAATGCCTTGAAGAAGGGATTGGACAAATTCCTAGAGGAAAAGACCATCACCAGTTACAAGCCATGACTGGTGCGTAGAGGTGGAAAACCTCAAAATGCCAGATGCAGGGGGGGGGGCACCTGGAAGCAGGTGTCATATGTGTTTCCTGAAGCATTTGGTGGACTAGATGGGCCTTTGGCCTGATCCAGTGGAGACTCTTATTATGTTCAAACTCCCAAGGAATACCAGAATTCACGCATGTTCCTTGAATGAAGAAACCCTTCATGTTGCAGGATTGGATAATCTTTGGATGTTTCACTGAGACTCTTGGTAAATGATAGTGTAGTAGTATGGTAGACAAAAACCAGCTGTCAGAATTTATTAGAATTATTATTAGAATTATTGAAATTATTTGATACCTTTTGAAATCATTCTGTGGGGTGCCTATAGTAAAGGACACGCAGCCAAGCACCTTACAGACATTAAACAATGGCTGGGAACACACATTTGCCCCAGGCAAGGCTATCCATCAAAATTCACAGGTTCTCACAAGTTCCCAAGAGAAGGGATTATAACATCACAATGAATTGTCCCAAGTTCTCAAGCATTGTTATTGTCTACAGTAAATGGCCCACTTAAGACTTGTAAAGAATGCTTATCTCAGCAGGAACTAAAAGAAAATTCCTTTCTTTTGTCATTGCCTAAACCCTGCAGCCTAGATGGAAAGTAAAGCAATGTTAAATTGTCAGGCAAATCAGAAGAACTTATTTGAAGCCCAAAAATTATAAAATTAAAATAAAATTTTAATTCTTCTTCCTGTGGGAAAGGAAACTCAGATGGATCAACCAATGTCAGAATACACGTGCTTGATTGCCACAAGTGTTCTTCATTGTACTGATGTGTCTTGCCACACATTTTTCCCATCTCGGCTCAGGAAGCCACTGAAGATAAAATCTTTGATTGTATAAATCCTCTTGTTATGAACAGAATCATCTTATTATGTAGAGAAACAGTTATGCTATAAAAGGTCTAGTCAATTTGTACAAAGCACTCAGTCCTTTTGAAGGCAGGAAACTCTGTCCGGCTGAGCCTGGAGCTCTGAATAAAGCTGATCCTTGCTTGCATCATCGTCTCCTGAGTTTTCCCTGCTGGTACCTACTTCATTCCTATTATAGTAGAGTTAGAGTTTTAAATATGTACATCCTCTTGTGCTTCCCTGGGCCTCCTAATGACATATAAGGCATTAAGAAGTCATTTATAGTGACTTTTTTCCAATGACTTTATTGTAAACCTCATTCTAAACCAGGCAGAGGTTGGAGAATCTTCTGGAGGCAAGCACTAGGGTCATGCAGGGTGGCGCAGGGGTGTGCAGACCCAATACACACTGATGTGGGATCTGTGGATATGGGGGAATCTCTGTATCCAGAAAACCTATAGCAAGGCATGAACATCTCATTCTTCCTCTGTTCTCAGTTGCTGGGGGCATTGTCCCTGAGTTCTGAAGCTCCATTGAACTGTCAATTGTCAGTTATTTCATTTCAATGGTCATTGCAAACACAGTAGTACTGTAATATCACACCTACCTCAGGTGCAATGTAGTCAGGGGTTCCACAGAATGTGCTTGTTCTAGCATCTCCAAACATATTTTCCTTACACATTCCAAAGTCAGCAATCTTGATGTGACCTTCCTTGTCTAAGAGAACATTATCAAGCTTTAGATCTCTGAAAGATAAGTGCAGGTTGAGAGTTCAATAACATGCATGCCTCATCAGAAGTCACATTATAGTCAATGGTGTGGATAGGACTGCAGCCTGAGTTTCTTTTTAGAAAATCTAACTAAAAGGACACTTCAAACAATTGCAGGTCACAACATTTACACCATTCCTCATGTCCTCGTGCCAAGAACTGTGATCCTTGCTTGCACACTCTGCCTCCCCTTCACATGTAAAGGAAGGCATTTTTCAACATAAAAAGAACCCTGCTGGGACATCAGCATGTTGTCCATCTAGTCTACCATCTTGTTTGCCACAGTGGCCCACAAATAGGCAATATTTTTTTGGGAAGGCCAAAATAGGAGATAAAGGCAGACCCCTTGCTCACCTTATTGGCACACCTATAGGAGGTTTCAGAGGCACTGCCTCTGAAAGTTGAGGTAGCACACAACCAGGATTACTAGTAGCCAGTAATCAGGGGTGTAACTAGGGTTCATGTCACCTGGTGCAGGAGGCCAGCACGTCACCCCGATACATTGGGAGGGGCAACAATATGAATGGTGGGCATGGTTATGGGCCATTGCCTGCTTCCAGTGGTTTTTTTAGCCATACATTTTAACAGAATAAAGATATTTCAAAGTGGTTTTTTTCACTGCATTCTGCTGTAAATTACAAATTCAAAGGTGTATAACATGATGGGATTGTTTCTACAAACCATGGTTTTAGCCATTTCAGTAACAAGGGCTGCCACACCCTTCAAGGGTGCCTTTCTAATGCCCTAGAAATGTCCCGGATCGGAACCATTTTGGAATGTCTTGTACTCTCCTGGACTGACCTTCAACTCCAGCAAAAGCATGCTTGCTTACTCGCCAATAAACACAGCTGTGCAATTCACATCCATTTTCAATTAATTTTAATGCAATAATCAGGGACCTCCTTCTGGGGTAATTTGTGGAGGCTGCGTTCATTGGATCAGGATAATTCTGGTGACCTTGGATTCCTCTCAGCCTGGTCTATCCAATTAACCATGGCACCTTTGCCTACTCACGAGTTAAGTAACAATATGGTCACTTTCACTTTCCATAGAGTTCAATGTACCGTAATTCCCGCTTGGAGATACGCACTTTTTTTCCCCAAAACAATGGGGAGAAATGTTGGTGCGTCTTTTAAAGTGATGGTCCTTTTAACACTCAATTATCCACTCTGCAGGATGCCTGCAGTTTGAAGAGAAATGTTTGCCTGGTTGCCATAGAGGTTAATCCCTGACTGCATAGAAGTTAAATAGCCTTTTAACCCTCTCAGTTCAGGTTTCTGTGGCTCTGAACAACCTTTAAAGCCCTTTAAAGTGTAGAAATTAAGTGCAGGAAAACAAAGTGCTTCTTAAAGCCCTTTAAAAGTGTAGAAATTAAGTGCAGGAAAACAATGAGTATTTCTCCTTTATTTTAATGTGTCTCCCCAACTACCCACTGCACCCACTAGTCCCAGCCATCCCCACCAGTCACCCCTAAATGCTCCCCCCAGAAACCCTCTACTTACTAGTTTCCCCTCCCTCCAATAACCCCCAGAAGCCACCCCCACATGCACACACTCCCCCTTCCCCAAGAGAATGAAAATATATACATATATAATATGAAATATATATAATACACACACTCAAACACACACATATGTATGTGTGAGTGTGTATTTTATATGTATTATATATATATTAGGCTTAAGCCAATCCAGGATTGACTTGGCCTGCACAGAGTGTCCATCTGTCCCCCTTTTCCCCAGGACATGTGCTCTTTTTCAGCCTTTGGGCACAATCCTTTCCAGGTCTACTCAGAGGTAAGTGGTATTTCATTCAGAGACGCCACCAGGGGGTCTATTCTTTTTTCAACCACTATGCTCTCTTTCAACCCTGGAGTTCTTGACAGTGATGATGGCTCTAAATACAGTACATGGTAATTTATGGTACATGTTAATTGTATTTCTATGGTTGAATGTTTACATAGTTGAATGTATTATTATTAAATTTATTTATTATTTATTTATTTAATTTATATCCCGCCTTTCCTCACCTGCAAGAGGGAGTTCAAGGTGGCTAACATCAATCATAATAAAACACCATTAAAATGATCATAGAGATTAAAACATAATTAAAATACAGTTAAAATACAATTAGATTTTAAAAACTAAGAACAATTTAAACAATTAAAAAATGTTAAAGAAGGTTCTTAATACCACTGTTGACTTTACATGGTTGAAATATTAATTCTGCTACATTTTATTAAATATATTAGTACACTGTTTGGTTCAGAATTTTTTTTTTGTTTTTCTCCTCTAAATTTTGGTGCGTCTCATGGTCCAGTGCGTTTCATGGTCCGGGAAATACGGTATGTTTTAGTTTTTTAGTTTTTTGGCCTATAGCTTTTGATAGGAAGGTGCTATTTCAAAATGGGTTTTTGAATTGGATTCTGCTCTTCAATACAAACCCAACAGTATATGACATGATGGGGTTTGTTGCACCATCACAAAGTTTCAATTTTTAGATCCTCCAGTGCACATCACCCCCCTTGGGCGTGTCACCCAGTGTGGACTATACCACCCACACTACCCTAGTGATGCCAGTAAGAGTCAAGTAATAGTAAAGACCTCCATGAATATCTTGAACCCCTTTTGAAAGCAACCTAAGCTAGTGGCTATCAGTATTACACTTCCACTGGTGATTTAGGGCAAGATAGAATCTGTCATGATATCCTGAGCTCAGCAAGCCCTGATACTATTGCCTTGACAGTATGCAAACAACCCACAATAAGAAAATTAAGTTTCAGTTTATCTATGGTATGTTCTTGCAACAACTACATCATTTACTTATTGACACTGATTTGCAAGTCCTGTTCAACACACATGCACACACACCGAGACCATATTAGTGATTCTTCTGTTCAGTGCATCTATATTTTTTTCACCTATCCAATAGCATGTTTATGTTAAGACATTTGTTTAAGGGGAAAAGGCCTACCTGTATATGACTCCTTTGGAATGGAGGAATTGCAAGCCACAAATGATTTCAGCAGCGTAGAACCTGCAATGTTTAGAAACAGGCCAGTTTCTTTTTACTGCATTTTTATGACATTTTGGTGGATTTTCCATTGCCCTTTCATTGTAATTTGTCAGTGAAGTAAACTTTATCATCAGAAGTAAAGTACAGCTATCTTTGTACATTTGTACATTTGATGTTTCTGTAAATTATGCACACTAGGAACATGATGGCTTGGAATCTGGGTATCTGAAGAATTATTTTCTCCAGCATTAGAAACTCTTACCTTGCTCTGCCAATGTCAAATCTGTGGCAGAGTTGAATATGAAACATCAGGTCTCCTCCATTCAGATATTCCATTACAAAAAAGAGGTTCTCCTATGAAGAGATATGCAGACAACAAGCACGAAGCGATAGGTGACAGTCATCATGTCTTGTATCCTGTTTCATGCAAAAGTTAAGTTGAGGCAGATCCAAAGTGCAGTGCCTCAGCTTTGCAGCAAAGCAGAAATATTGTTTATGAAATTCATTCCCAGCATAAGTCCTGTGCTGACCTGGGGGTGTCACAAAATTGCTGTAAGGCACTTCTGCCCCACTCCTCCTGGGGCATAGGCCAGTGCACAGACATACATTGATCTCTCCACACCACCATGGAAAGATATGCCAGGTGAGTTATGCCAGCCTAAATTGGCTAGGATTGCACCCTGAGACTCATGGTAAGTGAGTGTTGGTAAGTAATTAAACAGTTTCGAAATATGTGCCCTGTATCCTAAATTCCTTAAGGTTTACCTGGTGAAGTGCCTGCCTTTCTTTATGCAATCTTTCATTCCTTCAAGGGGCTGTGAGTGGCGCAAGTGGTTAAGACACTGTACCTGTTAACCAGCAGGCCAGGGTTCAAGTCCTGGGTCAGCCCCACAAGACAGGGTGAGCTCCTGTCCTTAGCCCAGCTCTGCGACATCAGCTGGATCCAATCGTATCGGCTCTGCCTTTCCATTGGACTAATTCAGTGGCGTGGAGAGGGGGGATTTGCTGCTTGGGTAACAGCCTATCCTCCATAACAATCTAACCCAGGCTTTCGTGCTTCGTATGCAGCGCCGAGCACAATACCATAGTCTTTCAAGACTGACGGAGGCCTGCTTTTTTTTATTCCTACAATTAAGCCAATAAATATTTACAGCTGAGTGTACCTGATTTAAGTGGGGCTTGACATACTTACCTCAGACACAGTAAGGAAGGCTTGCTCTTGTTACAGCAAGAGAGGGGACACTTGTTGGGGCATTGCCTCACATCTGTGAAGTGCTTTGATTTAGAGGAGCAATTAAGAGAGGCCAGTAGTTGAAGCTTGTCAGTTGTTAAACACAATTGGTTTATGGCTGGCTGGAAGGCTTAACACCTAACCCCCTCCTGTTTCTTATACCCTATGATCAACATTTCCTCCCTAAATCTGTCCAATCTCTTTTCATGGCATTTACGTGAGATGTCAGCACACCTTCCTTTGGAGTGGGTGGCATCTACAGATAAGTGTAAATAATTTTTTTCCTCTGTTTTCTCACTTTCCCATCAGGATATTTCATAGGTGAGACAGAATAACATAGGATTTTTCATGATGACTGAAAATCTTCAAAATTCTGTTCTGTTATCCATAAAATGAATGCCCCCAGAAATTCCTCCCAAATCCCTACCAAATATTATTTTTTATTATTAAGTGCCTTCTGCTGGTGTTCTTTTTGCATTTTAGATTGTGAGCCCTTTTGGGACAGGCACCCATTAGCTATTCATTAGCGATTAATTTTTTAGATGGGCAGGGGTTGGGAGGCAGTTTTATTGTGTTTATATATTATTGTTTTAACAAAGTTTTTAGTCTGTTTAATCGTTTCAATTTTAAATCTAATTGTATTTTAAGTGTATTTTAATTATGTTTTAACTTCTATTTATTATTATTTTAATGGTGTTTTATTTTTATTCATGTTAGCCGCCTTGGGCTCTCTCTTGTGGATGAGGAAAGGTGGGATACAAATTAAGTAAAATAAATAAATAAATAATTTTTTCCATTTTTTTTGTAAACCGCTTTGTGAACTTTTTAGTTGAAAAGTGGTATATAAATACTGTAGATAGATAGATAGATATTGTTTCCTACAACTCTGTACCTTGGTTTGGAATGTACAATAGACATGAGTGAGAAATGGATGCTCCCAAGCAAGTGAGAGGACGCGCTTTTCCACCATAGTACATTCAACATCATCATCCATCAGCACCACCTCCTTCTTCAGTGCTTTCACAGCAAAAAACATGTTGGTGGCCTTCATTTCAGCAAGGAAGACCTGGAGGAAACAGAGATGTGCAGGAGGTATGAAATTCTATGATTCCAGGCAAGCACCAATAAGTCAAAGAATTTGGCAGCGGTTACAAATACAGAATGCAAACTCTTTACAGGTCCAAGTTTATTATTTTTTTATACATGGAGTTGACTCACTACAAATGACCACTGTAAATCACATTCAAGAACAACAGCAGCTTTTCTACTTTTATAGAGACAGTAATTGCAAACAATTATTCCATTCTTCAGCTCAGTCAGGTAAAGACAGGGGCCTTTTCCTTTTCTAATTGCTGACTGCCTCTCCATCACAGTAAGAAAAGCTGTTTTTAAAACAGTTGTAAAGGTACATATTTTTAAAAATGGTATCTTTCCTTTAGGATGAAAGGCAGGATAAAAATTGAATGAATGAATAATTTAAACTGCTTTAGTTTTTTTTTTAAATCAGGAGAGAGTCCCATACAAAACTCCTGCAGATATTAAGGCACAACCTTATTTCACTAGGAGCAAAGAAAGAAAATGAAACTTGGAAGTTATTCTTTAAATCTATTTTTCCACTAATTTTTTATATACTGATTTTTTTTTAATCCACAGAAGGTTCTGAAACGGATCCATAGTGGATTACAAAGGACACCTGTACAACTTAGGGCGCAATCCAGAGTAACTACGGGGAGTCCTTGCTCCGGTGTAGGAACAATTTGCTCTGGATTGCAATTTGAATTTCCCATAGGTTTTCACCAGGTGGTGCAGTAACTACGGGTGCACGTAATGTCTCTTACGTGCTCCCGTAGTTACTCTGGATTGTAGGGTTAGCTGGGATTAGGGCTCCCTCAGGAATAAAAATAGGAGGAGGGAGAGGTTGTAGGTATAGAGCAAGAGATCCTAAAAGAATAGAATGCAGTTGCTTAGAGGTTAGATACACAGATGGATGCACGGACAAATCGACCGATGGACCGACCAACAGACTGACTGATGGACCAACCAACCAACCAACCAGAGACTGCTAGAGACTGAGTGGGAGTCCACAGGAGTGAGTGGGAATCCACAGAGGAGCTGAAACTGCCAGCATCGCAGTGCCTGGCTGATATGGCAGGCTACTTGGCAACTAAGGGCACAATCCAGAGTAACTACATGGAGTCCTTGCTCCGGTGTAAGAACAATTTGCTCTGGATTGCAATATGAATTTCCCATAGGTTTTCACTAGGTAGTGCAGCAACTATGGGTACACATACAGTCTCTTGCATGCTCCCGTAGTTACTCTGGATTGTAGGGCTAGACTGCTTGGCCTTGGGAGGGCTCTCAAGCTTGCTTTCCCCTCCTGAAGAACTTGTTGATTGAGGAGATGGTGGTAAAGAATACCACAGCCTATTGCATGGCTGGGTTGTGCTTGTCCTGTCATTCTGGGTTGGGATGGGGGGTTCCACACTCCTTCCCTTCAGCAGAAAGGGAAGACAGCTGGGTAAGGCCAGTGCTGGATTTTGCTGATGAGGGGGTAAGTACCCCAGGAATCTTCAGTCTCCTCAGGGATCAGGGATGCATCATTGCCTCATCACACACCACTCACCATTCAGTCTTTAATGAAGATTTATGTAAATTTATTTAAATTTTCAGTGTCAATTTTTCCCCCAACACAGTGCCAGATTAATGATGTGGCCCTCCTACCAAAAAGTTCTGAATGTCTGCTTAGGCAATCCAAAGTCTATTTCCTATAGTAATGCAACCTCTCTGTCCCTGTCTTTCTTCCTCTCTCTCTCCAGGGCCTTCCTCTCCAGTTAAGTTTTTAGGAAGATACTACTCTTCCGTCTGGAGCAGTGAGCAATTGGGAAGTTTTTTCTACTTTTCAGGTGAAAGGAAGCTCTTCTAAGCCCCAGACAAGAGGAGGAAGTTTGCCTATCTGCCAATATTACCATACGAGTAGTAAGCAGGCAACTTTTAAACAGCTACCTAACCTTTTAATTGCTTTTGTTTAACACAAATATTGGCAACTACAGAGGTTCCTGGAATAGAACCCTCATAGATGCAGAATTAACCTGTATGCAATAAAATACAATAAAATGTCTATTTTATTTCATTTGCACAATGTACACTTTTTAAAATAAGTTGCCAAAATATGTCTTCTGCCTTTCTCACTTACTTACTTTGCCAAAACTTCCTTTTCCCAACATTTTGTGCAAGGTAAAATCATCAATGGTTAATTTTGGAAGCTCTGGTTGAAGATCTCGCTTTGGTTCCAGTTCCACTGCAGAATCAGAACTTGGGATGTCTTCTGCTGGCAATACCCAGGAAACACCCTGAGGCTCTACAAGGAATCCCAAATCATTGTCAAATTAAGCATTTTCAAATCACAATTATAGTGATGGTTCAATTGCTGGTGCTGTGCACCACATTATCTCTACTATCCCATCTATGCAAATTGTAATCTTAGACTGATGCATTTTGGCTACCTGTCTAGAATAATCTGAAATTTTACCACTCTGAGATGTTGCTGAATGCTTCTACTATGCAAGATTTGAGTTGTGTGGGTTGAAAGACTGGGTGTTTCCGGCTTGTCCAGCTCTTTGAAACCAGAAGCGTGTAAATTAAACAGCACAAATCTTAAACAATCCAGATAAATGTATAAAATATGATAACCCTTTTATACATTTTTAAGTTTAAGAAAATTTTATTAAGCAAATAAAGCTGTTTTCTCAGCTGCTTAAAGCAAATAGTCTAACGATGTCTCCAGACTTTAAACAGCCAGAAAATGGAAATGAAAGTTATTGGAAACTTAAGACTGAATTCTGCTCTTTAATGTTCAAGAATTCTACTGGAGCTAGTTTGAGACAGGATATTGGCTGATCCATTAAGATGGCCCACTTAGGTTGTTAATTCATGCAACACTAGTGGTGTGGGTTGAGCAATTGGCTAAGACACTGTGCCTGTTAACCAGCAGGCTAGGGTTCAAGACCCGAGTCGGCCCCACAAGACAGTGTGAGCTCCTGTCCTTAGCCCAGTTCTGCGACGCCAGCGGGATCCAATCGTATTGGCTCTGCCCTTCCATTGGACTAATTCAGTGGTGTGGAGAGGGGGGATTTGCTGCTTGGGTAATAGCCTATCCTCCATAACAATCCCACCCAGACTTTTGTGCTTCGCATGCAGCGTATGCAGCGCCAAGCATGATACCATAGTCTTTCAAGACTGACGGAGGCCTGCTTGGCAGCACAATCCAGAGCAACTAATCTGTCCACATAAGTGCCCTTGGGTTGCCCTATCTATCACTAGGATGGAGCAACTGCAAGATGCTCCACCCCAGTTACTCTGGAAGAGGCTTAGGGCAGAGCAAGGCAACATAGGGTGCCCTAAGAGAGGTGGGCCTGCTCTGTCCTAACTGCTCTGCCCTAAGCAGTTCAGGAGAGGCATGTTGAGGGCATGTCTAGCATTGCCTAGGGCAGAGCAGTTACTCTGTATCCAGAGCCTGTTTTCAAGGCAGAAATGCCCTCTTCCAGCCCTCAGAATTATACCACCTCAGGAGTAGGTATAGTAATGAGTAGACCCATAGGGGTCCATGATAAGGCCTGAGTAAGAATGGCAGTGCTGACCAAAAATCTGAGTTCTTGGCCAGCCTAGTTGCAACCCCTGCCTCTCAACCTCAGGATATGGAACAACTATGGCAGCCCACTAACCTGGGGATACAGCAGGCCACTCCAAACATCCACCCTCCACTAGAGGAACTGCAGCTGTAACTGGTTGTCAGGAACTTCTGGGCTTTCTTATAAGGCAGACACCACAGCTGTTCCTTGTTCAGTGTGATCTGAGGGGGGTCTCCTCAAGAGCAAGTCCTCCCCATGTGTCAATTACTTAGCATGCTCTGGAGCAGTTCGGGCAGCCCAGGCTTCCTGACTCTCTGGATGCAGCATAACTTTATGTTCTGGATACAGAATAGTTAGGAGAGAGCAGTTAGGGCAGAGCAGGCTGAACTTGCTCTGGATTGCGCCCATAGCGGTATTGCAATAACAGCCACAATCAGTGATGGGATTCAAAGAAGTTAACTGGTTCTATGTCCATCTGGCAGCCACTTTTAAATGGCTAATTTTAAACTTTATATGTCTTAATCTCTCATTAACAACTGGTTCTATAGAGTAGGTGCGAACTTGCTGGAGCCCACCACTGGCCACAATGTACTGTATAACATCCTTGATTATTTCTTCTGGAATTAGAAAACTGCAAATTTGATTTTTTGTTGTTGTTTTTCACAAATGGGAAAGGACAAATTTTGTGTGAGCAAAACTGTAATGCAAACAGATCACTTTGATAAAAAATTTGCGTTGTGCTAGCACTATGCAGAAGTGTATATATCAGATCTTATATATTTACCAAAGTTTCCTGGATTTCCTCAGGGAGAGGGACTGACTATGAAACCCGTTAAATTTTATAATGTAGACACAGACCACATTGCAAGACTATGCATGTTTCTATGCAGAATTACATCCGAGTTCAGTGGGACTTACTTCCAGGAAAATTTGTATTGGTAGTCAGTATTCTCTTTTTTACTTTCCAAATTTCACAGTTAATATGTTTCACAGTTAATATTTTGATGTCATAAGAAATATACACACTTGAGAGGGTCTCACACATAGTACCTTTTTTTCCCGTCACAGGTGATGGCATGGGAGGGCTGGAAGCTGCATCTGTGTCAGGGAAAACAATTTCAAGTGGACCATCTCTGAAAATCTGTTCTGGGTCACAAAGATTTCGAGCCTAGAGCACAAGTGAAACAAATGACATGGCCATATAACCTGCTTGTGAGCATTACACATGTGGAACTGGGTATAAGGAACAGGTTATGGAATCCTAAAAGTCAGAAGAATAAACTTCTAGCCCTTGATACTGGGACTGCAGTCTTCTGCTAGAACCAGCTAAAAACAGTTTTTGTTATTTAAATTAATCTGACCTTGGGTCTGTTGCTTTTGGGAGACTAATAACTGCCTGCTTTCCCTCCCATCTCCAATTCTCTTCACAATAGTGCTGCCACTGGAAGTGCTACCTGAGGAACAACCTACATCAGGGGTGAGTTGAGAGGATAAAAAAGATATGCTCCAATCTTGTAGCATCCTCTCAGCTCTGGCAAAGGATAATATGGCTTACTGACCTGCTGTGTCCTCTCAATCAGTGCCAATGCTTCCGCCATGAGCTTCTGGTTTATGCCGCAAAGGTTTGCCACTTTGGTTTGGCACTTGTGATGGACATTCATGGTGCAGGCTGCAAGGAAGACATTTTGTCAGGGGCTTGCTTTCTTGCTTAGAGACTGCTTGCTGCTCATTTTTGTGGCACCATGCTTTTCTGTGGCATATGCCTATGGAGCCCCTTGATGTCCATATGCCCTGAGCAACTGCAACAGAGATATTTGCAACTGTAAGAATGATGTAAGCCTGTGTAAGCCTTTTCTACTCTGTGTGGTAGAAACTGCTATGTAATAGAAACTGTTGAATGTACCAGTACTTATGGGGTCTGGCAGGCATCAGTAAGTATTATTCAAATATAACCCACTTCTTTCCTTATTGCAGGTAGGGATCAGAGGTTGGGAGTGACTGATCAACTCCCTCACTCACACCTGCCTAACATGGGAAGGATCAACTGAGGCGATCCCTCAAGTCTTACCACTGCTATAAGTTCAGTTGAACTGGAGACTCCTAGTTCAAAGCTCACTTTCTTTGCCCCTAAATGTTTAAGGGGTGCAGGTGTTTTGGCACAGAAAAGGGGATGAAAAATTACCAGAAGACAATATCATTCAATGTGCTTCCTAATGTGCTTCTTACACAGAAGGTCTCAGGCTGCGATCCTAACTCTAATTAGGAAGGCTTATGTCCTGGCACAAGTCTCTTGCTGGCTTGGGGATGTGGCAAAAGTGCCTTAAGGCACTTCCACACCATTCCTGGAGATGTGTTTGCCACTCCACATCACCATGGGAATGAAAAGAGGTGAGTTGTGCCAGCTTAAATTGGTTAGGATTGCACCCTCAGGTTCTAGAGAACATGCTAGAAGCATGCTTACTACTCTAGTGTCTCCCAACATGTCTTGCTTGACACCTTGGACAGCTGCTATCAGGCAGTGTGCACAGTACTAGATAGATCAATGGTCTGAGACCATATAAGGGCAGCTTCCTATTGTCTAATAGAAGTACATCCTTGGATTATGTTTGAGGAACAGATGTAGACTGTCAATCCCTTGAGTCAAATTTGGCCTGTTCAGGGGAATACCTGGCATGTTCTAATTCACTCTCCTGTAATAGATAGGAAGAGTCAGCAAGAAGGGGGATGCAGGACAAGAAAGTGCATACCACCAGTTTTTGGTGTCCCAGTCATCCCTGGGATGGAGAGGGCTTGTCATGCTGATTCTGACTGCATCAATACGCAATGGGACTCACCATCACATTTCAATCCCTGTCTTGCGAGGCCCCAGAGCAGTGTGCCACAGTGATCACAGAAAGTTGGACTTTTGTAATTGTGGACCTTAAATCTGTGAGGCATGTCGATCTTGAACCTTTCCTTGTGGAACTGGAGAGAAAAAAATAGACGAAAGGCAAAGCTTTTGTTACTGCAAAAACAACTACTATCTTGTGGCAGCTTTAAAGGTTGTATGTATATTGTAGCAGAAACTTCTATGGGCTTCATCAGATTCAGGACATGTCAACTGCTGCTGGGAAATGGGGGGCTACCAATAGGAGAAACAGATGCAGGAGCAAATATGAACAAGACTGAAAATGTGAAAAAAATGTAGGACAAGTGAAAATGATGCTACTTGGATGTGAAGTACTTGTGAAGCTACTGTACCTGGAGGTGGCCAAGTCTGGGAGTCCTTTTTGTAACTTTGGATGGACTGTTCTTGTGTATGCACACAATATAGAATGGGTAATTGAGGTTCTTTCATGGAACTACCGGTAACTGTTGGGGATATATCTCTGGATTATTTTGAAGGAGAGGGAATGAAAGTATCATGTTACAGAGTCTGGGTACAGGAGCTTCCAATGGGATCTGATTGGAGGGAGGTGATCAGCTGTGATGTAGGACAGCCTGCAATTTGCTTCCAATAAAGTAAGCAGTACAGAAAAATCATGTTTCCCTTATTCTCATGAGGAAAAATCTGAAATTCTTGTCCCATTAGTTATTTCATCAGATTGAACTGATGATGCACAATGATTTATTTTGATATATACCATGGTTTCTCTACTGTCAACAGCTGATCCAGTACATTTAGCAATTATTTTGTCAATGCACTTCTTGTGGATTGCAGCATTGCATTCTGGGGAGAAAAGATAAAAACATATACTGAATAGTACATTTAATAATACCACTTACAGCTGCAATACCACTAAGAAAACTAACACAGTATAAAAGAACTTGGAAATTCAAACAACTGTACAATAAATGTACTGGATATTATACGTAATCTGTCCTTCCCTGGGCCCTGAGAACAACTCTGTACATTAGAAGGCACAGCACCAGTTTACTTTCATCCAGATGTGTATCACCAGATGTGCTCCCAAACTGCTTAGCCAAGGTCTCATGAGGTCCATCCTGAAAGCTAAACAGCATTTTTGGGTAGGTAAGGAGGTTAACCCTGATAGGGTAAAGCATTGATGGGATTCAAAGAAATTAACAGCTGGTTCTATGCCCATCTGGCAGCCACTTTTAAATGGCTATTTTTCAAACTTTCTATGTCGTATCTCTTGTTAACAACCGGTTCTATAGAGTAGGTGTGAACCTGCTGGAGCCCATCACTGTGGTAAAGATGGAGTCTTGTGGCAAACCAAAGGGAAGAGTATGGGAAGGGAAGCTGGAGTATGCCTGATGGCCAGCATGGAGCTGGATGGATGTGGAATGGTGGTGAAGCACATAGCAAAAAAGTCTGGTCTGAAGATTGTCCGATAGCTGTTTTTCTGTCTTTCAGTATTGGTTTTGACAAAATATGGGCCTGATCCAGTCAAAGGTGCACTTTTCATAATTCCATTGAGATCTATGGGAATTTTGTATGACAGAATCCTATAGATAATGTTGAGAAGGAGACTACAGTTGCAATCATAAGAGCACGTTCCTGAGAGTAAGCCCCACTGAACTCAAGGGAACTTATTTCTGAGTAGACACGAATAGGATTGCACTGTATGTAAAGTTTCCATATATATTTCAATTTCATGGTTGGCTTTTGGCTTTTTCATTTTTCATTTTATAATGCAATATGCAAGAGATAACTGCAGTAGCTATAAGAGTGGTGTCAACATTAGTGAAATAAAAGAAAGTATCTTACGCCTGCATTGATAGCCTTGTTTGTTCAGACCCCTGGAATAAAGAGGGGGGGGGAGTGTTAGTACAGAACACAGATAATGTTTATACCATATGTAAGCAAACATCTAAATCAAATGTTTTAAAAAAACCACAAATGGCATATGTGAATTTATGGACTCAAATTAGTTTGGACATCCCCTCCCACCAAAGGTGGTTAGGGATAGCAGTAATAAATCCAATTTTAGAAGGATCTGGAGCTTCTATAAGAAGCTCTTCAAGAAGAGGAGAAGGCTATATCTCAAATATACCTCAAGAAGAGGAGAAGGCTATACCTCAAATATACCGCAAGAAGAGGAGAAGGCTATACGTGCTTAGCAAACATACATTTTTGTGGGCCTTCAGTGATAGGCCCATACTGGTATTATTTGCAGAATTGGGGAGCTGAAACATATGATAAAAAGGTAGAAGTGGTGAGAAATTACACTCTTGTACACTTTTTTTGGACATGGCCCCTTGCTGAGTTATGCAGACAGCACACTAACATCTCCTAATATTTAATATATGCTATGTAGGGATGCATCATTTAAAGAGCATTTTTAGGTTTGGTGAATTTACATTCTAAAAGGGATTCTGTGTTGATGAAAGAAAAGTCTTTTCCTTACATCCAGACTGCAGGCTAAACAGAAGCTAATTGGCATACCAGACAAACTCATGGCAAACAGAGCAGAATGTGGGTTGGGGGAAGAAGGTGGCTGCAAATTCATGACATTTGACATTATGGATCTTGGCTTGCTTGATGGCTCCTCTACGCTGATGCAAAGAGAAATAGCCTTCCTTTTCACAGTCAATAAACTCTGGATCATCTGAATGTAGAACAGAGGAACAGAAGTCATAAGTTCTTGAGATGAAGAAATTTGGTGATCAAGCTATTAAAACTAAATATTGCTAAATATCGCCGCTCTCTGAATGGGAACATGCGCACAGCCTCTGTCTCCTTGCCCTGGGTTTTTTTTTAACCCTTAGGATCCCACGGGGGTCCATTGGGTCCGATTGGAAGTTTTGTGTTTTGTTTTTTACTGGAATTTATTATTTTAACTTGTCAAGACTTTCTGACTTTTTTACTGCTAATTAGATAGTTACAAATCCAAAAGCATGAAAGTTTTGAATTTACAGGTTTTATGTATTCAAAATTTTATTGTATTGTGAAATTCGAATTTCAATTCAAGTTCCCAGGCTGGGTCCATTGGATCCGATTCAGATTTCAATTCAAGTTCCCAGGACGGGTCCATTAGACCCATTCAATATTTCAATATTTTGCTAGCTAAAATTATAATTAAAATTCATAACTTCACAATATTTAGTATAAAATAATTGTACTACTATGTCTACAACAATTATACGTCTAATAATTGTTGTACGGGTCCAATGACAGACCGTTCTGCGGAGGGTGGAGCATCTCTTCACAGTCTCCGACTGCTCGCCGCATGCGCGGCTGCCTCTGCTCTTCTTGGAGCAGGTCTCCCTGCAGAGGGAAAGTGCCCTGGCCTCTGAGAAGAGCGGAGGCAGCTGCGCTTGCGGCGAGCGATCAGAGATTGCTGAGAGATGCTCCGCCCTCCACATGCGCACAGCCTCTGTTTATCCAACATGGCTGCTCGGACGGCGCTTTGCCTCCGCACCGATCCGAGCAGCCTTTATGTGCCTCAAAGCACTACACTAGCCCCCCCCCCGCATTCCTGGACAAGCCCCCTCCATGCCCGGACAGGCAAATTACCAGACCTGTCCAAGGGTTTCCGGGTGTCTGGACACCCTGAGCAGAGGTGTACAAGCACTGTGTTTTTTCATGGCTGGAATTCTCTCATTGAGTAATGGAGCATGTAAGGGAGTGTGTATTGATTGAGACATCAAGGGATATGCTGTGAGCCACTCTTCTGGCAATCAGAATACCCAATTGAAAGGATTTTTTAAAAAAATACTAAAGTCAATATCAGTTGCACCATTCTTTATAATGCCAAGAGTGTTCATGGGGCACAGTGCAACAGAATCCTATGCAGCTTTTCTAAAAAAAAAAAGTAAGTCCTACAGTGCTCAGTGAGAGCATGTTTATCTGTGGATTTGATTACTTACTCTACATAGCCAAAAGTGAGTGTTTTATTTTGAAATACTGTATTTTATCACCTTGGGATGATCTATATACATTTTAAATTATTGCCAACTTGAGCCTTTGGAGGGGAGAGCAGTGGATGGAGAAGGATGGGGTGCTCGGAAAGCATGCTAAGAACGAATGAAATAGCAATATTGTCACTTGCCAATAGTTTCCAAGAAGTATCTTGCATTCATTAACATTCTGCCCTGAGGCTTCAATTCTAGCTAAAAAGGAAGAGAAATTTTGAAAAAAAATGACTTATGCAAACATAAAGTGACTTATTCGGATTTTAAAGGGAAAAACTATTAATTTGCAAAACTCAAAACATTCATTCTCAAAACATTTTGGTGGAATCAAATTTAAAAAGTAATGGGCTACTTTAAGATCGAAATCCTAACCCCCAGTTTGGCTGGCATACCCTACAATCCAGAGTAACTACGGGAGCACGTAAGAGACATTATGTGCACCTGTAGTTATGACACCACCACTGTAGTTTTGTTTTGTAGTTACAAAAACCTATGGGAAATTCATATTGCAATCCAGAGTAAGTTGTTCTTACGTCGGAGCAAGGACTCCCCGTAGTTACTCTGGATTGTGCTCATAAGCCCGGACACAAGTCCCATGCTGAGGGGGTGTCACAAAAGTGCTGGCAGGCACTTCTGTGCCACTCCTGGGAGGGTTACGTGAGTGCACAGACATGCACCAACCTCCATCATGGGAATGGGGAGCTGGTGAGTTATGCCAACCTAAATTGCACCCTAAGTATCCTCACTACAATCAGTCCAAAAGTTCCTTTTCCACCTAATAGTTGAATAAAGAGCAGAGTAACTAATGGAGCAACAGCAGAGTAGAGAACACCAATTGACTAATACTTGTGATGTCATGATGACATTCTTTCCCCCACCCTGTAATGTTTATAAATTCAATTTTTAACTTTATTTATTTATTAAAAAAATAAAGAGTAGGATTAATGAATGTGATGCTTATTCTCCTCCCCCAAAACTGCTTTGAACCTTCGAATAAGAAATTGTGTCTTTGAATAAGAAATTTGAATAAGAAATTGTACAGTGTATATGCACATGATATAAATGCCTTGAAGGGTATTCAACACTATCATATTTCCCTTACTTTAGAGCAGTGGTTCTCAATCTTCCTAACACCATGACCCCTTTATAAGTTCCTCATGTTGTGGGGACCCCCAACCATAAAATTATTTTTGTTGCTATTTTTTAACTGTAATTTTGCTACTGTTATGAATCGTAATGTAAATATCCAATATGCAGGATGTATTTTCATTGTTACAAATGAAATGTGTGTTCTATGCGCACACTGAACACAATGGGATTTATTTCAGAGTAGGCATGCATAGGATTGGGCCCTGAAGCTGTCAGTCAGCCCCAGTGCGCGTTCAGCTACAGTCAGAGGTCTGGCAAGCCTGACCTGGCCCCCTGCACCAGGGGTCTTTAGGCGACCCCCAGAAAAGCTATAGGCAACCCCCCCAAAGGGGTCCCGACCCCCACTTTGAGAAACGCTGCTTTAGAGTCTAGTGCTATGTGCTGCAATGACACTTTCTTCTTTATCCTAGCAGTTATCTCTCATTGGTGCAGGTTCTGCTTGTTTGCATGCCTTTTTTCATTGGCCTGGTCAAAACTATCTTCAGGGGTGACATTAATGTGTCGCATGTACTCAATTACTGAGTACATCAATCGTTTCTTTGACTGACCATCCAAGCTTTCTTGGCCACCAACTTTTCTAAGAACATGGCCATACAATCACAGAAATATCTCTTGCATCTTCTCAGTGATAGGTGCTATTCCCATCATTTTCCACACCTCCACGTTTGTGAGATGATTCAGGTGTGTTAGTCCCAAGTACCCAGGGGAGTAGCTGCATTTCCATGCTGTGAAGTGTTTGTTCATGTTTCACACTCACCCCTTGACTGTCACTGGCCAGCATTCAGCTCCATAAGGAGTTACTGGTCTCACCAACATCTTATAGATTTTTGCTTTGAAGTGTAAAGGTATTTTTCAGAGGACCCCCTTTACTTGACACCACTTGAACCAGGCACCAGACAGCATTAACACGGGTGCATGAGTCAGGAAGGGTGTCATCATCAGCGTACACTATTAAACCCAGGAACTTAAACTGGATGGACTTGGTCAGTTCTTGGTCATTGATAGTCTATGGTGCCATCTGTCTGTGGGTTGCAATTACAACTTCTGGAGCTTAAATTTGGAAGGGCTTTTCAGTAGAAAATATCACAGAATTTAAGAATTAAAGCAGCCTCAAAGAGTTGCTATACTTAGGGCACAATCCAGAAGTGCACTTGGATTACCCTATCTATCATTGAGCTGACCCAGCTGTAAGATGGGCTACCCTAATTATTCTGAAAAAGGCTTGGGGCAGCCTAAGGCAACCAAGGCTGCCCCAAGACAGGCAGACCTGGGCTGCCCTAGCTCGGGTGGCCTATGCAGTTCAAGAGAGGCATGTTGAGGGCATGTTTAGCATTGCCTAGGGCAGAGCAGTTACTCTGTATCCAGAGCCTGTTTCCAGGGCATAAATTCCCTCTTCCAGCTCCTCAGAATTATACCAGCACAGGAGCAGGTATAACAATGAGTAGATGCATAGGAGTCCATGATAAGACGGAGTAAGAATGGCAGTGTTGACCAAAAAATCTGAGTTCTTGGCCAGCCTAGCTGCAACCCCTGCCTCTCAACCTCAGGATAATCCACAACTACGGCAGCCCACTAAACTGTTGATACGGCAGGCCACTCCAACAAGCCCCTTGCATCCATCCTCCACTAAAGGTATTGCTGTACTGGAGACTCATCCTGCAGGTGTTACTGGTTGTCAGGAACTTCTGGCCTTCCTTATAAGGCAGGCACAACTGTTCCTTGTTCAGTATGATCTGAGGGGGTCTCCTTGGGAGCAAGCCTTCCCCAGGTGTCCCTGACTTGGTGCCTACTTAGCATGCTCTGGAGCAGTTAGGGTAGTCTAGGCTTCCTCACTCTCTGGATGCAGCATAACTTTCTGCTCTGGATTCAGAACAGTTGGGGCAGCCCAGCTATGGCACTCCTCACTGCCCTAATTCTGGATTGTGCCCTAAGTTATAAAAAGAGAGTCTACCCTTCAAGCAAAACATTACGTCATTAAGTTTTCATATTCAGTTTGATGATCACAAATGTAAGAATATTCAACGCCCCAAGAATATTTTAATAGTGTACAATGAAAGCAAAATTTCATTCACACATTTTTAAATAATCCAGTGTCTTCACATTGCATTTTACATATATCACAATCTTTCACCTTTTGTTTTTAAGTTGCTAGATGACAATAAAATAATTAATTCTCGATTCATTTCTGTCAGTACTAAATACAATATCCTCTCAAAGCAACATAGCCCTTTTAGATTAGGCAAAGTCATATAAACCTGTTTATATGAAAACCACTACTTTCAAACTTACAGGAACATGCACTTAAATGTGATGCATTGTCCACTCATGAACAGCTTTTATGACAAAGCTTTTATGGCATATTTCTATGCCAAAATCCTGCCTTTGCTGCTTTGTTATCTGCTTTTCAATAATCTCATATGAGTCAATTCAAAAGCATTTTATTACTATTAAAAGCTCCAGCATTTACCCAGATTTCGGCTTTTCCATTGTTCCTCTTGCACTTCTCTGCAACCACATTGAGTTCAACTGTAGTTTCCGAGACCATCTCTGCACTCTTATCTTTCACAACTATGTGCATGATCCGTCCTTTGTGGATGTGAGCATCAAAAGTGCTGTTCCAGGGGGGATACATGGTGGGCTTCTTTTGGACAGAAACTTGGCCATTCTCTAGGATCAAAATTGTATTATCTAGATAAATTAAAAATATCCCAGGCAGCCCTTGAAAACATGCAGCATAAATATAGCAAGTTTCATTATTCAAACACTGGCCGTTTATCTAACTCAGTACCATCAAGGGCGCAGACTAACAAGAGCTCTCCTGAGTTCCAGACATAAATTTTTATCTGATCTTTTATCTTTTATCTGAAGCACTGCAGAGCAGGGGCATAACCATAGCCAGTATGAACTTATCCTCAGGCTGGGAACACACCTAAAATTAAAAACATATTTCATTTATTCTCAATATTTTGGGGTGCCCACCGGAGCCCACAAATATTCTCCCACAATGGCAGGTTCATTCTGCTCATAACAGCCATCACTACTCAATTCTTTATGAATGTGCCTGACCTCTTTTAAAGCTCTCTTGACCAATGGACTATCACCACATCCTAGGGGAGCAAATCTCATCAATTAAATGATATCTTTCATATAGCTGTATTTTTTTAAAAAAAGGATTCATTTCAGTAGAATATATAACTCTGAGCAGCCCCCACTGCCTTGGCAAGCTTCTCTGTGACAGCAATTTTTTTTCTTTGTTTTGGCTTTAGCTGGCCCTTTTCTGAAGACACAAGGAACAGATGTGAGGGCATGTCTCCCTGTAGATTTAATTACTTGACCTTTCTGTACAGAGCCAAATGTTTTCCTGTATTAACAGCATTTATTTTTAGGTTGCCAACCACCCTCCCTTCGTCTCCAACTTTATCATGGTGCAATCCTAACTTAGGCCAGCACAACTCATTTGTCTTCCCATTCCTGTTGTGATGTAGGGAGGCAAGCACATGCCTGGGCACAGGGCTAACCCTCCCCCCAGGAGTAGCACAGAAGTGTCTTACAGCACTTTGGTGACACCTCCAAGTCAGCACAGAACTTATGCTGTGGTTTAGGCTGGCCTAACTGGAGACTAGGATTGCAGCCCATGTTCTGTTTTAAGATAAAATATTAGTATATTAAAAAAGGAAGCTTTTCTATTATTTGGAATACTTTTTAAGCCTGTGGCTCTCATTTCTGAATTGTCAGCACTTAGTAATCTGACTCAAGCTAAAGCTTGTTGTGATGATCTCTACAGCAGGCATGTCCTGGACATAGGTTGTCTTTCCAAAATCAAGGTGACCACCTGTCCTCTTTTGCCAGGTTATGTGCTCTTTTTTAGCCTTGTGTCCTGGAAAAAAATCTTCAGTGTCCTCCTGTTCCTTGTAACCAGGCAGCACAGAGCCTTCTTGTAATTAATAACTTTTATATAATAAATTATGTGTAATAGTTTTTAAATCAAAAATATTCAAAAACAGCCGACTTGGGCGTTTGTGTTAGCCTGGGCAAGGCAGGGTATAAATCCCTTAAATAAAATAAATAATAATAAAAATAAGTAATATTGAGTTTAAATTAACCACATGAAAATAATAAACATATTTTAAACTTTAACTTGGTCATGTCCTACATTTTTCTTGGGTGTCCTACATTTGAGGGGAGGAAACGTATCCTCTTTAATGGCTATTATATGGACATCCATATAAAACATTACACTTGGGAGTTACTGTCAACTCTTACATAAACCAAATTACTTAAAAGCAAATGGATGATTGCCATACTGACAAGTCTTTGCACTTCTGAATCTTATTTTGTGCTGCCCGCCAATGTGAACATGGGCAGGCTGTATGTGAGGTAAAGGCTTGAGGCAGATTGCTGGCTCTTTTCTCCTCTCATTCTTTTTCAGTTGAAATGCATTCTCCCAAAGTTTCATTTTTTATCTGCAAGGAACAGGGTATAGGGAACCCCTGATCTTTCTCCTTAGGAATTAAAAGGCATTTTGAGATTTTAAAACAACCTGGAGGTTCAGTGATCTCTATTTGCCATTCTTCTGCCCTGACTTGGAGACCAGGCTAATCTAGGATTAAAAATAAGGCATCACATGAAAATAACATATGATACAGTGGGAAAACATGTAATATGTAACACTATTACATGTAAAATATATGTACATGTTTTATTACATTTAAAATATATGTAATATATGGAAAACAACATGTAATACATATAATACATAGTTTGCCGAGGACAGAAGTGAACCTGTTCCCTGAAATCATTGGAACATAAAAACACATAACACTGGACCTGCAACTTGAATAAACACACCCCCAAATATGGTTGCACATCCTTACCAGATTCCACTGCTTCTTTAACCATTACTGCGCAGTAGGGATCAATCACATCCCCTTGTGAAGGCAAGTAAGGACCGCTGTCATAGTTGGACAATCCAATCCGAAGAAAGGGAGACATGGCTGGCCCTGCATCAACCAGAAAACAAATATTATGCTGTATTGTTTCTAACAATAACGTCGTCTTATCACCTGTGACAAATTCAAACACTTATCTATTCCAACAGCACTTCCCCTCTGTATCCCAATCAGCTGCATTAGCAAATGTTGGCTGTGTGGTAACATGGATCAGGAACACTACTTGAGATGTCAGCTCACCAGGAGGTGCTAGAGGTGCCTGAGATCACCTGGCAATGACTCTGCTCAATACATCACTCAACTACCGAAGGCTTGAAATCAGATACTGCACATTACAGGAACAGGAAAGGCATAATTCCGCAAGAGTTAATAACGCAAAGTCACAAAGTGCCCTCAGAGAAATGATGGGAAAAGCCCTGTTGCTAAGTTTACACATAATAAAGCAAAATATTACAGACAAGCCTGCATGGTTAAATATACGATCCTGCCAAGTGTTAGATGTGCTATTTATACACTGTGTGAAAATGAAACCTGCTAGCTAGAACTTTGGGCGGGTGACCCTTGAGAGAAAACAACAAGAGGACCAGCTCATCTCAGAATTAAAGGGAGAAGACGCATATAATGATGGAGAGGAGAGCAACAAGAGGAGAGCAACAAGAATGATCAGTGGGATGAAAGGAAAGTCTTACAAGGAAAGGTTGGGAGAACTTGGGGTGTTCAGCCTGGAGAAAAGGAGGCTGAGGGGAGACATGATTGCCCTCTTCAGATACCTGAAGGGGTGTCATATGGAGGAAGGGGCTCATTTGTTCATAGCTGCTTCTGAAAGCAGAACTAGAACCAATGGGTACAAACTGCAAGAAAGGAGATTCCAGTTGGATATCTGAAAAAAATTCCTGACGGTTCGGACGTTTTGGCAGTGGAACAAACTCACAAGGGAGGTGGTGGACTCTCCCTCACTGGGGGTCTTCAAGCAGAGGCTTGACGAGCACCTGTTGGGAATGATCCAGGAGGATTTCCTGCTGCAGGCAGGGGGTTGGACTAGATGACCTACTAAGTCCCTTCCAACTCTAGGGTTCTATGATTCTATGTTTACAGTGAAGGTCATTTGCTGTGTTCAGTCCAAGTGTACCTTTCCTCTCTGGGTTCGAATTGTAAAGAATTCTGAAGCAGATGTTGCACAACACTGACTGGCTATCCTGCTGCCAGTCCATGATTTCACCATGCATAATGGTGTTAGTAGCATCACTAGACGGGTTCAGGGGATGAATACCCCACACAGTGAGATGCTGAGGGGGTGACGTGCCACGGGGAGTGACATGCTAAACTTGTGGTGCAATCGATCATAGGGTGCTTTGCATCTGATAGTAAGACATACCAATCTACTTCAGGGATTACTGCCTTCCTTGCTGGATCCTTAATAGGATGGAAGTCAGTTAAGCAGAGACATGTTGCTCTCTCTACTTGTGAGTCAGAATTTTCTGCACTCAGTTTAATGTGTACTGAAATGGTGTGGTATAGTCAATAGATGATGGAGCTTGGTGTGCCAGTGTTAAAGCCTATCACTGTTAAAGAGTCTGCAGTACATATGGTGTTATCCCCAAGTGTAAGGGGAAGATCTAAGCATATAGATCTTCAATTCCAAAATGTCAGGCAGTGTATAGCTGATGGATAAATAGTGCTTGAATATTGTGAATTAGACTTGAATGTGGCTGATGTATTAACAAAACTCCAAGGAACAACAAAACATGATGTGAACTGCAAAATGCTTGGACTGAAGGTGTGATACTGTTAAACCTGTGTATGTGTGCTGCAGCTCACCTGAACCAAGGAGAAGTATGTTAGATTTCTGGATCTAACCATTGGTTCTAGGTAAGTTGTAAACTGATTAGATGTATCTAGAAATGATATATGATAGATGGAGATGGTACAGTTACATATGGAATTGTAAAAGGATGTAAAGTTCGGCCTTACATTCGGCCTTACAAAAAGAATACTGATAGGAACACTTACTTACATTATTCTTCTTTTCACCCCCCACACCTTAAAAACAGTATTCCTTACAGCCAGCTGTTAAGGATTAAGAGAAATTCCACCTTGAAAGATGATTTCATCTTATGCAATCTTTATAACCTTATGGTAACATGATCCAAATGATGTTATACGTGGAATTACTATGAATTTGTACAATCAAATTTGCTTATTATTGTCTGTTTACAATTCCATATGTAACTGTACAATCTCCATCTATCATATATCATTTCTAGATACCACAGTAATACATTCTTTTCTTTGATCTTCACTGGGAGGTTATGGTTAAACAAATTCTGTTGTATTTATAATTATGATTTAAATGTATATCATACATCACACAGCCCTATGATATTCTTTATAACTTTCAGGATAACCTTTATGGTAATGATTCAAATGGTGTTATATTTGGAATTATTATATAGATGTATCTGCACAATCATAATTGCTTATCATTGTCCCTTTACAATTCCATATGTAACTGTAAAGATAAATCTGGTGTTGTGTTTTATACCTTTAATATGGAATTTTAATCTACACCTTTAAATATGTACTGGCTGCCTCCTTGATCTATTTAATGGAAAAAGCTGTGTTAACTACCATCAGACAATCTGTAAACTGCATCATGGAGACATTATGAAGCTTTTAAGAAATTTCAGATGATTGTAAGTAATATAATCAATTGATTGTACAACTATACAATTATGTGTTATTTGAATTGTGTTGACTTGCTATATTTTCTAGCTGTTCACTCTGCTTTTGAAAAAGCTTGTACGAAACTTGTTTAAGCCGGCAAGAAGTTAAGCAGAAGTCGGGCCCTTCATCAGGAAGAATTCGTCTCACTTACAATCTTTGAACCATACAGAATATATATATGGACATTATATTTATTACTATTCTAATAAGATATACTGCATTTCCAGGTTTTATCAAATTGGTCACATAAGGATAAATAATTGATGTTTTCTGGAAAATGATATTTTGTAATAAATGTACCTTTCATATATAAAATACACCTTATAGAAATAAGAAAATTTATGGTGCTTTCACAGTAGAACTTCTCATAATTACTATCTATCCCCGTGGAATTCTTCGTTTTGTTGACTAAAGGCCCAGATACAGGCAGCTACTTAGAGGACCCTACACAAAAGGTGCCAGGCTTTGACCTACCTCGCCAGCATTGGTCAACTCTGAACAGGATCTGTACCAGTAACAGGATCAGCATAGTGTCTGCCAGGACTCACTGTTTAAGCGAGTAGGTGGGATCCAGTGGTGGGCTTCAGGGAGTTTTCACAGGTTCTGTCGAACCCTTTGCTAATGAGCGCCTGGTTCTGAGAACCGGTTACTAATGGGACATAGAACATGTTGTTCTATGGACACAGAACCTGTTGTTAATTTAGGTTATTCAGACATAGAACCTGTTGTTAATTTATTTGAGTCTCACCACTGGTGGGATGCGTCTACCCCTCAGTGTGACTGTGGTGCTCTTTGACAAAATATTCATCACATTGTGTCTGAGTCTCCATCAAGAGCTTACACCAGCCCAAGGTTTGTTTTTTCAATATAGATCACTCTATATCTGTCCTTGACTGGATGGGACATTAACATTTGATTTATGACAAGTCACTATATTTGCCATAAATAAATAAATAAATAAATAAATAAATAAATAAATAAATTGGCCAAAACCACAAAAGTGATTATTTTTCAGCCTCCAGAATGAGGCAGTGGCCCCCAGACAGGAACAAAATATCTCTCACACATCTCTGTCAGACTCTGAAAATATGTGAACACAGAAGGGCTTCCGTCATATAGGCTACAATCCAGAGTAACTATGGGACCTTTTACACTGATGTAATTACAGTGCCACCTATGGGAAACGCATAGAGCAATCCAGAGTAAATGCTCTTACATCTTCCTGTAGTTACTCTGGATTGTTGTAGGGTTAGTCTTGTTTGGGGTAAATTTTGCATGGAAGGAGGTGGCTTTTGAGCTACTCCAGTGCTATGCCATGCTATTTAGGACATTAGTGGTCAAAATTACCACCTTGAATTGAGTTGAGAAACAATAGTAAAATTGAATAGTTATAATAATAGGAAAGTTTAATCATTTTCAGCATAATATGAGCCAGTCTCAAGACTGCACACAGAAGTTTGGCATCTGCATCCTAAACCAAGTGATGTTTCCAGGCAGTCTCCTTCACAACAATCCGCAGTCAAGTACAGTCATTACAGAAATGCAAAAGAATAGGGGACTTGTTGGTACATGCACAAAAGCTCTATTGCTTGAATATGGTACCAGTGGGCATCTCATGGAGTTTTAATTTTTCAAAAACAGCATTTTGAACCTCATGGAAGGTTCAAAATGGTGTGGAAAAACTGGAGGTGGGGAAAGAGTTTGACAGCCTTCTTTCATTTCTTGGCTAATTACATGCATTCCCCATGCATAATTACTTCCCATTCACCTTCGGATCAGTAAAATTTCTCAAGAAAGGGAAAGAGTTCTCCAGATGGTGCACCGGCAATTGCATTAAAATTGCAATACAATACAGTGGTGCCTCACATAAGAGCTTAATTCATTCTGGAGGCATGCTCTTTAAGTGAAATGCTCTTTAAGTGAAGTGGATTTTCCCACAGGAAATAATGGAAACTCAAGACGATTGGTTCCACAACCCCCAAAATATTCATATAAAAATATTAACTAGATGTAAAAATGATGACAAAACACTGGAATTGAATTCAAAACATGCATTCAATGTGCATGATCCGATGAAGACTACTTGGGCTGCAATCCTAAAGACACTTTCCTGGGAGTAAGCCCCATTTAACACAATGGGGCTTACTTCTGGGTAGACATGGTTAGGAGGCTGCAATCAAAGACACTTTCCTGGGAGGCTTACCTGGGCTGCTGCTGGAGGTTCAAGGTGGCCGGTGGGGTCACTTGGGGGCAGTTAGGGGCAGCTGCCTCTGGCACCCCCAGGCAACTGCCCCCAAGGTGCGGCTTTTAGAGCCTGCAGCGCTGGCCAGCAGCCCTTTTAAACAGCCTCCGCACGGGGTGTCAGGGCTGCATAAGTGCTTGTTAAGTGAAGTGGAACTCGTTATGTGAAGCAAGATTTCTTGGAAATTTATGCTTGTTATGTGAGGCGCTTGTTATGAGAGGTACCACTGTACTTGGGAATTGCAATCCATTAAATGCAGGGGGCACTTCCAAGTATGGTAGCACAATCCAGAGCAACTAATCTGTCCACATAAGAGCCCTTGGGTTGCCCTATCTATCACTAGGGTGGAGCAACTGCAAGATGCTCCATCCCAGTTACTCTGGCAGAGGCTTAGGGCAGAGCAAGGCAACGTAGGGTGCCCTAAGAGAGGTGGACCTGCTCTGCCCTAGCACCCAGTGACATCACCAGACTGGTGTGGCTGGTGTGGGCTGCATTGGGTGTTGCGCTCCGTATGGGGTGATGCGCCGGAGGAGTTTGACAGTCCTTTGGCAGGCCCTGGGCATCAGCGCGCCCATTCAGGTCTGCTCCAAGGCGGAGCAGCAGCCAGAAGCTGCCACTTGTCTGAGGAGCTGGCCCGAATGGCCAGCTGAGATGCACTGCGCAGAAACACACTGAGCATGCCAAACAGCTTCAGAGGAGACGTCCTTAGAGCGGAGGAAGTCTGCACCTCTGCACGGCCATTTGACCTCACTCAGGAGGCGGAGCGGCAGCCAAATGGCTTCAGAAAGAGTACAGCACAGGCACCAACTCTGACGCCTGCAGTCTCCTCTGAAGCTGAAAGTCTTCAGAAAAGTACTGAAGTTCAGTTGGCTTCAGAAACAACTGCGCTGGCGCCAACTGCGCAGTCCAGGTAGAGGGGGTGCGCGCATCCCAGGGGTGACGCACAGACTTCCGCACTGGGTGATGTGCTGAGTTGTGTCACCACTGTAGGCACCACAGCTGTTCCTTGTTCAGTGATCTGAGGGGTGTCTCCTCAGGAGCAAGTCCTCTCCATGTGTCAATTACATAGCATGCTCTGGAGCAGTTAGGGCAGCCCAGACTTCCTGACTCTCTGAATGCAGCATAACTTTCTGCTCTGGATACAGAATAGTTAGGAGAGAGCAGTTAGGGCAGAGCAGGCTGAACTTGCTCTGGATTGTGCCCTTAGTCAGGAAAGGAAATTGAAAGTGAGAGTTTGGAGGTTCACTCTCAAAAATATCTTAGGAGAAGGAAATAAAGCCAGAAATTTTATTTTGTCATGTCCTACATTTTTCTTGGGTGTCCTACAGTTTTTGGGGCCTTGTCCTCTTTTCTGCTTATGACATATGGTCACCCTGAGTGAGAAAGAACTAGATCATTTCAACATCACTCCTCTCCTCCCCAACCCCATGACACTTTTCAGAATCAAAAGTCTTTAAACAGCCACAATCTGTTTGCCTGTTGTTTCATTGAAGCAAATCTGTTTCCTGGAACATCTGATCTTCTGGCATGCAAGTTTCCTGCCCCAACCACATATTCACACACCTCTCTATCACTTCATTTTCAGCCTCTGAATCTGAGACAGACACACCAGCTGTTGTGTCACTGTTGGCTCTCTGCATACACCCTCATCTAAGCTTGAAAGCGTAGTCTTCCCTTAACAATATATGGGCGCCCCCCCCCCCCACTTTCTGTTGGTTTGTTTTCTTACCGTTTCACTCTTTCAACACCTTTCAATTATACCCAGGACTCATTCATTCAGCACATATGTGACTCTTTCAACCTCTCTTTGAAGATCTAAAGGCTAAAACTGTATTCCCAGTTGTTGATTTGCATGTGACATGGTGATTTAACTGTTTTTAGCATTTCCTTATGACATTCTTCAGGTAATAACCATTATTTAGATACATATTCATTGCCCACACATGCCTCCACCTTTACCGTACGTGGACATATTCAAACATAGCCTCAAAATCTCACACAGTTTACAACCTATATACCTGCTCAGGTACACTATATACCTGCTCAGCAACTAAGTCCGCAAAGCATTGTGTGAAAAGCTTGAAATCACTACTTCAAAAAACAAATGAGAAACCAAAAGAATGATATAAGTAAAGCAGAAACAATTCAGCTGTAGCAAGAGCACTTTTGCAAGTGTCTTTGGAAAGTGGGAGGACTGCTAAAGCAAGGGTGACAGGAAAGCATTCCACAACATGGGCCAGGGTGATCATAAGTACTCTTTTTCCAAGACATCTTTTTTTTCCTTTTTAGCCTTGTGCCCTGGAAAAAAATCTTCACTGTTTTCTTCCTTGTGTGCAGGATGTATGTAACCTTCTTGAAATTAATAAATTGTATGTAATAACTTCTTTGTAATAATTTTAAATTTAATAGTAATATTGAGTTTAAATTAACCAGAAGAAAGCTCTCTCTCTCTCTCTCTCTCTCTCTCTCTCTCTCTCTCTCTCTCTCTCTCTCTATATATATATATATAAGTGATTTTAGCTTTTATATTGCAATGTCCTACATTTTTCTCAGATATCCTGTATTTTGGGGGGGCCATGTCCTCTTTTGCAATTATGACATCTCTTTCCCTGAATGAGGGCACCACAACTGCAACAGAAATTGACTATTAATTTTTGATGCTCACTGTGCAATCCTAACCCCTGGCTAGACCAACATAAGTCCTGTGTTGGCCTGGGCATACCACAATAGTACCATAAGGCATCTCACTTTAAGGAAGATGCAGCCAAACTGGAGCAAGTCCAGAGGAGAGCGACAAGAATGATCAGTGGGATGGAAGGGAAGCCCTACGAGGAAAGGTTGGAGAAACTTGGGATGTTCAGCCTGGAGAAGAGAAGACTGAGAGGAGACATGATTGTCCCCTTCAGATACCTGAAGGGCTGTCAAAGGAAGGAAGGGGCTCATTTGTTCTTAGCTACCTCTGAAAGCAGAACTAGAACCAATGGGTACAAACTGCAAGAAAGGAGATTCTGGTTGGATATCAGGAAAAAATTCCTGACGGTGAGGGCTGTTTGGCAGTGGAACAGATTGCCAAAAGAGGTGGTGGACTCTCTCTCACTGGGGATCTTCAAGCAGAGGCTCAACGAGCACCTGTTGGAGATGATCCAGGAGAATTTCCTGCTACAGGCAGGAGGTTGGACTAGATGACCTACTAAGTCCCTTCCAACTCTAGGATTCTATGATTCTAAGACACTTCTGTGCCACTCCTGGTGATTAGGTTAGTGGACAGACATGCACTGGCCTCCCCAAACCACCACAGGACGGGTGAGTTGTTCTGGCCTAAATTGGTTAGAACTGCACCACCAGCCTTTCAACCTAGTTCATCTTAAAAGGGATTTGGAACCATATACAGGGACATTCAATCTAGGCCAGTGATTTTCAATCTTTTTCATCTCATGGCACCCTTAACAAGGCACTGAAATTGTCAAAGCACACCAACAATTGTTTTGACCATTAACAAGGCACACCAGACTGTTCAAATCCCCCCAATTTTCCTATTAATAAATGTCAATCTCCAAATCCTATGGCACACCTTAGGACTCTCTGTGGCACACTGGTTGAAAATCACTGATCTAGGCACTCAGCATAAGATGTGTACAGTAATTACCGTATTTCCTGGCTTATTACATGCACCAGACCATAAGACGCACCAAAGTTTAGAGAAGCAAAACAAGAAAAAAAATATTCTGAACCAAATGGTGTACTAATATATTTAATAAAAATATAGCAGAATAATATTTCAACCATGTAAAGTCAACAGTGGTATTAAGAACCATTATCACTGTCATTAACAAATGAGGAAAGACTTTAAGCTTCAAGCACTCTTCTAATTTTCTGGAAACCCCCAAAACTCATCATCTCTAGTGTCAGTGATTTGGACTTTTGCACAAATCTCATTGCAAATGATCAGACACCAACATTTTGCACAAATCTAATTGCAAATGGTCCAGGAAGGCAGGTAAGTTGTGGGGGGGGGGGTTCTTTTGGGGATAGGGGAAACCAGGTAGGTAGGGAAAGGTGAGGGGATCTAGTTAGATAGGGAAGAGTGAGGGATTCCATCCATTCCAAAACCTTTACTGGCATAAAACAATAAAACAAGACAAAATAACAAGACAGATAAACAAGTGGGTAACCAAAAAACTACTATCCACTGATGTCAAAATGTAGAAAATAGCATAAAATACATAAAATCCATCAAGGTAATAGGGAATAGGCATGTCAATTACAATAAAACAATAAAACAGTCAATAACATTTATTACAATAAAACAGTCTTTTTCAAAACTTCATCTAAAAAGCTTGCCACAGCAGCAGTAAGGGGGTGGGCACAATGATCATTCAGAAAAATAGGGAAAAGATCTGGAAAGGAGTCACCAAAGGAAGCTAGCCAAGAATCTAACAGCAACATACTGTGATTAAAATGAGCGGGACATCTAAATAAAATATGGTCTAACGTATCTGGGGACAGGTGACAGAATAAGCAGAGCCTTTTGACTTTAGGGATTTTTGAGAAGCGACCAAAGTGCCAAGCTGATGGAAAAATATTGAGGTGAGCAATTAACATTTGTTAATCCTCAAGTTGGGATTAATCAATAAAGTAAGATAATTTAAAGAGTATTTTGGGGAGGGTAAGAGTGAGGGATGCACAGGCATGGAGCAGCAGGAACCAGGTCTTGTGCATATCTACTTTGGAGCAAGTCTCCAAGCCAGGGAAGGCTGCTTAGGATTGCAACTGTGCGAGGGTGACCAGATGCCAAACCCAAAATTCCTGAACCCCAAGCCCAAAATTCCTACCCCCCCAAGCCAAAATTCCTACCCACTTAAAAAAATTGCCAAAAATGTATTTTTTTGTTTTTATATTTTTGTTTTTTTGGCCATAGCTTCTGATAGGAAGGAGATATATCAAAACTGATTTTGTATTGGATTCTGCTCTTCAATACGAATCCAACGACATATGACATGATGGGGTACTGCACACCATCACATCACCATCAAGTGCTCCAGGATTGGCCCTATCACTCTATAAGACGCACAGACATTCTCCCCCCCCCCCTTTGGGGGGAGAAAAAAGTGTGTCTTATAAGCCAGCAAATACGGTAGGTGGACAGGCAGTCAGAAAAAATGGGAGCAAGATGGGAAATCCAATCACTTCCTTGTCCAAAGCCACAAATGTGGCTTTATATACTGTATATAAGTAAAGATGAGGGATGGTGGGGTATTTATCTATCTATCTACAGTATTTATATACCGCTTTTCAACTAACAAATTCACAAAGCGGTTTACAAAGAAATGGAAAAATAATAATAGCTAATTAATAGCTAATGGGTCCCTGTCCCAAAAGGGCTCACAATCTAAAATGCAAAAAAAAACAAAAACATTATATATATATACAATAATGGCATTTATGGGAGGATGAAATGCTGGAGGGGGGTTTACTAATTAATTTTTTACTTTGTACTTCTGCAAGTGGCTGCTGCAGGCTGTTAGTTGTATGTGTATATACTAGCAGGAATATATATATATAATTTTTATATAAAATATTAATATATACAATATAAAAACTAAAGTAAAAGTAAACAAAAATCTAAAAGCTTAAAAGTTAATTTATAATCTTCAAGAAATGCACTGATCATAATGCTCTCCACACTTCAGATCTCTCGCTCTGCTCTCAGAGAACTCTGCTGTCTGCATTCACAGCAGTTTGAAAGCATGTAAATGCAAGTAGATAAATAAGGGAACAATCCTAACCAATTTAGGGTGCAATCCAGAGTAACTATGGGGAGTCCTTGCTCTGGTGTAAGAACAATTTGCTCTGGATTGCAATATGAATTTCCCATAGGTTTTCACTGGGTGGTGCAGTAACTACAGGTGCACGTAATGTCTCTTACGTGCTCCTGGAGTCTGGATTGTAGGGTTAGGCTGGCTTAACTAACCTGGCATATCTTCCAATGGTGTTGTGTGGAGGTCAGTTCATGCCTGTGCACTGGCATAAACCGCCCCCCCTCCGAGTGGGCCAGAAGTGTCTGACAGCATTTTTGTGACACCCCCAGGTCAGCCAAGGCCTTATGCCGGGGCTTAGGCCGACAAAAGTTTAGGTTAGGATTGCAGCCTAAACACCATTTCTGTGGGAAGATAACAGAACACTGTGCACCTTTTGCATTTAGTCATGCCAGACACATGATCAAGGACAATGCAGGCTCTTTGGCCTTGTTATGGGGATGAGCACCCTCCTAGAGTTGGTCACAACTAGCATGTCTAACTGTAGGGAACACCTTTCCTTTATATATCTCAAACTAAAACTCAAACATATACACAATTTCAGCCGCTGTTGTAACCCAATCCTAATTTAATTTCCAATACCTAGGTAGCTGTGCCAGTGGGGTATGGGTTGCATCCTGAGGTAGGAGACAATCGTGGAGGCTTTGTCCAGGACTGCTTTGCATTGGCCCTGGAAAGTTGGTTAGAATTCAGCTGCTAGAGACAGAGGGTCCAATCCTAACTTAAGCCGGCATAATTTATCTGTCTTCCTGTTCCTGTGGTGATGCAGGAGGTATGCGCATGTCTGTGCACTGACCTAACCCTCCCTCCAGGGTGGCACAGAAGTGCCTTACAGCATTTTTTGTGACACTCCCAGGTAACAAAATGCTGGGGCTTAGGCCAGCCAAACTGGAGCTTAGGATTGCAGACTTAGAGGCATTGCTGTGAGCCAACATTGTGCTCACACAGAAAAGCTTTTGCTTTCTTTCTCATTATCACATCTTAAAGTTACATATAGGTGGGGTGGTGGTGGTTGGTGGAGGTGGATTTACAAGTAGTGGTGGGATTCAAATAAATTAACAACAGGTTCTATGTCCATAGAACAACAGGTTCTATGTCCCATTAGTAACCAGATCTCAGAACCAGGTGCGCATTAGCAAAGGGTTCTATAGAACCTGTTTGAACCCTCTGAAGCCCACCACTGGTTGCAAAGCAAGCACCTTCAAACAGTTAGCTCATTGTTGGACATTGGTGGTGTCCTGCAGAAAAACCCTGGTCAAAGTACTCTTGTTACTTATCAAATCAATATTTGGAGAACAGGCAGTTCTCCATTTATATTTAGAGTGGAACCATTAATGGGAGATTTACTTTCTCTTCAGTAATCCAACATGCAAGACAAAGCTCATCTTTCTGAATTGCACTTTGCCCTTGTGGTCTCCCATCCCCAAGACTACTGTACAATACTATTGTTACGATACTACAGTGGTTCCCTCATACAGAGGTTCTTTCCCCCATACTCTGGGTTTAGGGCTTGAGGCAGGGATCCAAGGGTGCTATATAAAAGCCCTCAGTGGCACATTGGGACTTTGGCTGCAATCCTAAGCACTCTTCCTGGAAGTAAGACCAACTGGACATAATGAGACTTACTTCTGAGTAGACATGCATAGGATTGTGCCCTATGTCACTTTTCCCAGTTTATCAGTGGCAAACCCATGCACTCTCCACTGCTCAATGGGAGTATCACTGAGAACAAGAGGCATTTGCAGGTTGGGTGCCAGCTGTAACAGTAGCAGGAATCTTTCAGCTATATGGGTAGGGTCATCCCAGCCAGACCAGCCCATGCCTGACCCCAGTACTGTCCCTCTCTGGATCTAAATGCTTTAAGAAGCTTCCAGAATATGAATCTTTCCCCAGGGAATCTGAAATGGGGAATCCCAAGACCCTATGAAATTGACACAATCAGTTCTCTAGCTTTTCATCGCAGAATGAAAAAAACAAACACCTCACACTCCCAACTCTTGCACAGTGAGATGAAATTACATGCTCATTTATTCATGACTATGGGACTACAGTGAAGCAATGGCCAAGGGACTTTTTTACTGCAGTGTATCTCAGGAAACCACGCATCTCTGGTGGCCGGGCAAATGACATGGGGGTTTTCACCACATTTTTTTCCCAGACTTCTAGGGAAGTGGGAACCTTCACCACACTGTCTCGCAGAGGAAATGATTGCCCAGCTCACTAAATGGCCTTGTTCCCTCTTTGTTATCTTGCACAAGAACATGAGATGAGGCCTGGATGCGGTCAATTGGATGCGTCTCACCCAGTATTCCCAGTGTCCCACAGTGTCCAATCAGCAGCCTCTGGAAAGCCAACAAGGAGGAGCCTGCCCTGCTGTTGTTCCACTAGTAACTGACATTCTGGATGCAATTTTAACCGCTAGTTTGGCAGGCATAAATACAGGCACAAGTCCCATACTGGCCTGGGAGTGTCATAAAAGTGCCTCATAAAAGTGCCACTTCTGTACCACTCCTGGGAGGTTAGGCCAGTGCACAGACATGCACCGGCCTGCCTGGGAGGGGGTGAGTTGTGCTGGTCTAAATGAGTTAAGTTTGCATCCTCCATGGCAGACTGCCTTGGAAGATGGAGGCTGTATTTAGTTCCTATAACTGGTGGTTCTCAAGCATTTCAACCTAAGATCAAAGAAAGACAACCTCTTTGGGACTCCAGAACTGAAGTTGTGGCCGAAAGTGACATCAAACAGGATGTGACATCACTGTGATGCCAGAGCTCCTCAGCGTCCACTCAGAAGAAAGTCCCATTGTGTTCAATGAGACCTATTCCTAGGAAAGCATTTTGAGTGCCCCATTCCAAGATGGTGGCACCTCATTCTTCACCACCCCCTAAAATGATGTTGTGACCTCCACTTTGAGAAACAATGAATAACTACTGCTTATAGATGTTCTAAACCTCTTTTAAACTCACTAAAACATGTCACAAATCATGTTGTGTGGAAAAAAATCAGCTAATGTCATTTAGAGCACAATCCTAACCATGTCTACTCAAAAGTAAGCCCCATTGTGTTCAATGGGTCTTACTCCCAGGAAAGTGTCTTTAGGATTGTGGCCAAAGAAAGTACTTTGGCTGTAATCCTATTCATATGTTCCTGAGATTAAGTCCCGTAGAACACAATGGGACTTACTTCAGAGCAGACATGGTTAGGATTGCACCCTTTGTTTAATTAGTCTTTCTCGAGTCTTCTACCCTTTTGGTGCCAGCTCTATGTGAGAAAACACAAACCTTCTCTTTTTCTCTTTCTCTCCCCTCCCAACTGCACCAGCAGATACAGCACCAGCCTAAGGATATCAGTTTCTCTGTCAGGTGTTATTTCCAAGGACTGCCAACGGACAAGAATAAAGCTGGCCAGGACACTCCCCTATCTTAAAAAGCGATGGATCTGCAGAAGCCAGCAGGTGAGGCTTTTCACAGTACAGGAGCTAAATATGATTTTGGCTGCAGGTCAATATCATGTATGACTCAAGATCAAACATGATCTTCGCTGCAGGTCCAGCTGCTGTTTGAGGGACAGTCACAGAGCTCTGCTCAAATGCTGGCAAATGCAATACAGAATATAAGCCAAAGTGTATCTTTAATCTAGACCAGCACAGCATGACTTCCCAAATTGGTGAGAAGGCAATTGCTTTGTGTTGAAACACAAGTTTTACCCATACAGAAGGTCCCCTAAAACAGAAAAGGACCCCTTCTTGACTCTAGAAAGCCACTGCCCCAGACCAGACAATCCAGAACAAGAGAAACTCTGTTGAAGGGAACTTCAGGAGTTCCAGAGAGACACAATTCAGTTCAGGAGTGGAGCACCTTCAACTTCAGAGCCAGACACCTCTGATGGTCTTGGATCCCCCATTTTGGTGGTGCAGGCCTCCCCTCAATTTGCCCCCTTACCCACTCTCCAGGCAGAGGTCTCTCTCCTCTCTCTTCTCCCTTACGGCTGCTTCAGCCAGTGAGAAAACTCAGAGAAACCTCACTTCAACTCTGCCTCCCTCTGCAGCTGCTTTCTCACTTGTCACACACCCAACCACCCACCCACACATTCACCACCTCCTCCACTACCGCAGAGGACAGAGCTGGAACTTAAGATGCTACAGAGAGTGCTTCTCCCAACTGGCTGCTTTCCTGCCTGAAGTTCCCCTCTCCAGCTCCTGGGAAGGGGCAGAATGAGCTCCAATCCTCCACCCTTACTGCCCCAATTTTCATTCTCAGATTCCCACTGAACACAGGACATAACAAGGGGACATTGTAGCTGGTGTCAGTCTGCCCATATCTAGAGACCTGCCTAAAGTTTGAGCTCTCTCTCTCTCTCTCTCTCTCTCTCTCTCTCTCTCACTCACTCACTCTCGATAGATAGATAAACCTAAAAAAAGAGGATAGATAAACCTAAAAAAAGAGGACAAGCTCCTCTAAAAGTAGGCCACCAAAAATGTGGAACATGAAAAATAAAATCTAACAACACTCATATATCAACACTCATCTGGTCCTAAAGAAGACCCAGGAAATTATAGCCCAGTCAGTTTGACTTCAATCCCAGGCAAGATATTAGAACAAATAATAAAACACACAATGTGTGACATCTAGACAAGTACTCGGTGATCAAAACAACCCAGCATGGATTTACCAAGAATAAATCTTGCCAGACAAATCTGATCTTTTTTGATCGGGTTACGAGCTTACTGGACAGTGGCAATGCTGTGGATGTCATTTATCTTGACTCCAGCAAAGCATTGACAAGGACCCACATGACATCTTAATTGGGAAGTTGGAAAAATATGGGCTAGACGAGGCAATTGTTAGGTGAATCTGCAACTGGCTTGACGGCCGCACTCAAAGGGTTTTCGTAAATGGTTCTGTGTCAACCTGGAGGATGGGTTCAGGTAGGGTGCCCCAAGGCTCTGTCTTGGGCCCGGTTTTCTTTAACATTTTCATCAATGACTTGGAGGAAGGGATACAGGGAAGCCTGATCAAATTTGCAAATGACACCAAGATGGGAGGATAGCAAACACAAAAGAAGACAGGAGAAACCTCCAGGAGGATCTGGATAAACTGGAATACTGGGCTGTAACAAATAGAATGAACTTCAACAGGGAGAAGTGCTAGGTTCTGCACTTGGGCAATAAAAACCAAAAACACAGATATGGGGGATACTTGGCTTGGCAGTACAACATGTGAGCGGGATCTTGGAGTCGCCGTGCATCACAAGCTGAATATGAGTCAGCAGCAGTGATGTGATTCAAAGAAATTAACAACCGGTTCTATGCCCATCTGGCAGCCACTTTTAAATGGCTATTTTTCAAACTTTATATGTCCTATCTCTAGTTAACAACTGGTTCTATAGAGTAGGTGTGAAGTTGCTGGAGCCCACCACTGGTCAACAGTGTGATGTGTCTGCAAAAAAGGCAAATGCCGTTTTAGGCTGCATTAAGAGGACTGTAGCTTCCAAGTCACGAGAAGTTCCAGTTCCTCTTTATTCTGCATTGGTTAGACCTCACCTTGAGTACTGTGTTCAGTTCTGGGCACCTCACTTTAAGAAAGATGCAGCCAAACTGGAGCAAGTCCAGAGGAGAGCGACAAGAATGATCAGTGGGATGGAAGGGAAGCCCTATGAGGAAAGGTTGGAGGGGAGACATGATTGCCCTCTTCAGATACCTGAAGGGCTCTCATAGGGAGGAAGGGGCTCATTTGTTCATAGCTGCTTCTGAAAGCAGAACTAGAACCAATGGGTACAAACTGCAAGAAAGGAGATTCCGGCTGGAAATCCGGAAAAAATTCCTGACAGTGAGGGCGGTTCGGCAGTGGAACAGATTGCCAAGGGTGGACTCTCCCTCACTGGGGATCTTCAAGCAGAGGCTCGATGAGCACCTGTTGGAGATGCTCTAGGGGGAATTCCTGCTGCAGGCAGGGGGTTGGACTAGATGACCTACTAGGTCCCTTCCAACTCTATGATTCTATGATTCTATGATTCTAATTGTGGATCTTACAGAGTTGCCTAGGTCTGGATCTACAATCTTATGTACACTTAACTCGGAAAAAACTATGCAATACTAGAGATTACAGACTTGCATAGGACCAACAATATTGCTAGGGTTGTGCACCTAGTGACATGTCTGAGGGGGTGACATGCCAGAGGAGTTTGGCACTAACCTGTCCTCCCTCCAGAGCAGGACTCTGAACTGCGCGTATGCAAACCTTTGTGCATGAGCACGATGTGGTGATGCACTGGCCTCCCACACCAGGTGGCACCCCTGCATAAGAATACACTGTCTATTTCTTGCTTTCCAAAAAATATAACCTCACTCTAATTTTGTAGAGTTCCCAGGCAACTGATCCTTTATTAAAGAAAAAAACCTATCAATTTAGGCCAACACAACTCACTCATCTCCCTGTTCCCATGTTGCATGTGGAGGCTGGCACACATCTGCACACTGGCTTAACCCCCTTTCAGGAGTGTCATAGGGCACTTTCGCAGAAGTGTAATTGGGGACTTTTATGACACCTCTAGGACAATGGACCTCTAGGACTATAGACCTCTTGGGCTGTGGGTGGCACAAGTGGTCAAGACACCGTGCCTGTTAACCAGCAGGCCAGGGTTCGAGATCCGGGTCGGCCCCACAAGACAGGGTGAGCTCCTGTCCTTAGCCCTGCTCTGCAATGCCAGCTGGATCCAATCATATTGGTTCTGCCTTTTCATTGGACTAATTCAGTGGCATGGAGAGGGGGGGACTTGCTGCTTGGGTAGCAGCCTATCCTGCATAACAATCTAACCCAGGCTTTCATGCTTCGCATGCAGCGTATGCAGCGCAGAGCATGATACCATAGTCTTCCAAGACTGACGGAGGCCTGCTTAGGACTTGTGTTGAGAGTTACGATTGTGCTGACAGTAAATACCAGCAGCTTCAAGCCTGGAAAATGAAAATGTGTAAAGATTAGAAGGCCTGAGCAAATAAAAAGATCTTTGTCCTGCATTTAATGGCAACTGTATTCAGTGTATTTTGAATCTTTCTGATTAATAAAAATATAAGAACCATTGGCCATTAAAACCTCTTCTTACAGTTCTCTTGATTTCATCTAACATTGATCTTGCGTAAAGTTCAATGTATTTTTATAAAATAGCAGTTCATCTCTTTGTACTAGTCTATTACTAAAATGTGCTTCTTGTGGTGGAGTTGAAAGTGGAATTTTGCTATAAAACCTATTTTTATAACAGTTCCATATCCTTAGTAATACATGCCTTAACATAGGGAAAGTAGACTGTCTTGAGCATGCTGTCTAAGGTGCTATGAGGTCTTGAGCTTGCCATGATAGTTAACATGGGCATTTTATTTGTACCTGACATCATTTACCTAATGAATTTCATCTAGGTTGCCACTCTGGGGATGCTGCTGAGCTGGCTCTGTGTGAAGGTGGTATCCTGGAATGTGGAGTGCTGGAAGTTCACACATCTGGTATTTGGCAAATATGGTAAGTAGAGATCAATTGTTCTAGTTGCAAATCAGCCCTGATAAATGTATTCAGATGCTTATAAAGACAAGGAATCTGTAAATGCTATCACAATGCTTTACACAGTGTAAGGTCCTTCATCTGCTGCAGGAATCTGAAATTTGACATAAGGAAGTAAAGGACTGAAGGAGGTGGCTGTTGTGATGTAATGGGAGAAAAAGTGGCTGGTCAGTGCCAATTATAAGTGGATAACTAGAAAAGGGAAGAATGAGTTTTACAGTTTCATCAAGAGTGGGGACAAGGAACTGTACCAAAATCCTTAGGAAAAGATGGATTTTAAGGAAGAATGTGAACAGTGGCATAGCTAGGGAGGGTGCAGGCGGTGAGCTGCAGCACGTTACAAGCTTTAGGGGGACTACAAGCTAAGCATGACACTAGTGACTAAAATTGTGAAAATTTGGGGTAAATATGAAATTTAATGCAGAATGCAATGAAACAAACTGCATTGGAATATCTATATTCTATTAGATGTTCTGGCCAATTAACCAGAAAAAACACAAAAGCCTATGGAACAGAAGTGGATTTTCATAACTCAAACTTTTCCATGTTACTGATGGTTCTGAGAGCCAATGAGATGTAATTCTGATGCTGTATGGAACTAATAAGGTGTTAATATGAATCAGCTCTCATTACATATATCCTTTATAGTGCATATAACATAATACAGTTGTCCATGCTTACTGGGTATACAGGCACCTCTGAGTGGTACTCCTCTTACATTTAGCAGCAGAAGAATAATTTCTTTTTGCCCCAGCACAGTTTCCCTAACCAATAAGGGACACAGCTTTTATTTTTAAATGCAATTAAATTTGATTTTGTTGTTGTGGAGTGGAGAGGAGCAACAAAATCATCTTCAACTCCAGATAGCAAATTGGGGCTTTAGCTATGCCACTAGCAGAGCAAGTGGGTGGTGAACTGCTGCGGCGGAAGAGGCAGGTTTACCCCCAATTTTCTTTTTAGAAATACCCAGGATGACATCACTTCTGGTAGTAACATCTGGGGCAACATTTTGAGCTTTGCACTGGGCTACATGATCATTAGCTACGCCTCTGGATGTGAAAGAAATGAGGTTCTTGTAGGTGTTCTGGGAGCAGTTCCAGGCATATAAATTATACTTGTTGTATATAAATGCATTATTATTTTTGCACCACTTGCTATTTGAAAAAACAGCTGCATTAACTTAGGCTGCTATTAGTAGTCATGGGATCAGGCAAAGAACTTTAAAGACAACTGAAGCTTTGTTTTTTAATCCCTGGATGTTTTGGATACTTTGACAGATTCAGGGTTCACTTAAAAACAAACAAAAATCTTTTACCTCTAAAGTCAGGAGGGATAGACACTTTTTCTAAATGAAAGTGGAGGTTCTCAATGGGTCAATGGTAGAGTTTGAGAGCAGGATTTTTCCCCTCCCTCAAAAAGAAAAAAATTACATTAGGTGTCTATGTATTTTTCATTGCAAAAAAGAGCATAAACATTTGTTATTATTTTGTATTGTTGCAACTTGTACACATTGGCTTAATACGGCATATAAAGTTACCTGGAAATAATTGTATTTTGATAATTTTGGGGGATTAGGTTGCAAACTTTTCTGTTTTTCACTTACAGTTCCACTGGAGGGCAGTAGTTCCTACCAGATGAGAAATTGTATTTTGTTATTAGTCTTAATTCTTTCATCCTTAGTCAAACCCTACAATGCAGAGTAACTACGGGAGCACATAAGAGACATTACGTGCACCCGTAGTTACTGCACCACCTAGTGAAAACCTATGGGAAATTCATATTGCAATTCAGAGTAAATTGTTCTTACACCGGAGCAAGGACTCCCTGTAGTTACTTTGGATTGTGCCCTAAGTGACATTATCTTGACTTTTCTGATGAACTTTGGGAGCAATCCTGAGTAACTACGGGGAGTCCTTGCTCCGGTGTAAGAACAATTTGCTCTGGATTGCAATATGAATTTCCCATAGGTTTTCATTGGGTGGTGCAGTAACTACGGGTACACGTAAAGTCTCTTCCGTGCTCCCATAGTTACTCTGGATTGTAGGGTTTGTTAGCATTCTAAATCTAACAATTAGTTCTAGGTAAGCTGAGCTGATTAGAATGTTCAGATTTGAATACCTGCCTGTTTGGTTTGACAGTTGAAGAACTGTTTGTCAGTTGGAAAACGGCAGTTGGAGATCAGCTGTTGATCAGAGCTGAAGCAAACTGATTAGCTCTGTGTTAGTTACTGGTTACCTCTGAGGAGATGAACTTGAATTCATGTGCATGACCTGGATTGTGTTAGACTACTCTGAAGTGTAAATACAGTAAATAGTTAATCTACTCCCTGTGTCTGTCTTCATTTTTACTGCACATAAACAATCACAAGACACAACTATCAGTCAACATCCTGACATCCTGAACTTTTTTTTTGCATGTATTGTCAAATCTACTGGACAGCCATTAGTCACAGAATTAGTTTGGGTGTTCAGTTCTGTTCTCTAATCTATTCTTGGGCTACCTGGGTAAAATTTTCCACAGTTAGTTCTGGTATGGTAATGTAATCCAGTGAAAATTGATAATAAAACCAGGGATCACTTGGGAATAGAGACCCTTGGGACTTGTGCTGATGCCAGATAACTGTGACCTACGTTAAAAAGCAAGTTAGTAGCTTTTTGGAAACAGAAGTGAGGCTGAGAGCTTAATCCTAACTATGACTACTCAAAACTAAGCCCCATTGTGTTCAATGGTAAGGAAAGGAAACTGTCTTTAGGATTGCAGCTCCTGTGAGTAGAGGGATTTCATTCCTTGTTTCTTTCTTTGTGAATCATGTAAGATCTGCCTATGAATACCAGCTTACTTTATGTAATGTGTAGAAGTCACAGACTCAGTGGTGGGCTCCAGCAGGTTCGCACTTACTCTATAGAACCGGTTGTTAATAAGAGATAGGACATATAAAGTTTAAAAATAGCCATTTAAAAGTGGCTGCCAGATGGGCATAGAACCGGTTGTTAATTTCTTTGAATCCCATCACTGCACAGACTGGATTTTCTGGGCAAGGAATTTGGGTTGACCACTGGGAGGGGGTACCAAGCCATCAGTACAGTACTGTTTAATTGCACTGTCATTGAGAAAAGTTGGTCTTTTTGTTTTCTTGCAGACAAGGTGAGTTTCTGAGAAAATTCATTTTAAACAATCTGCAAAAGTTAAGCAGCCAGCAACAATGTAATAAAAATAGCAAAATAGTAATGTCAATAATTAGTAACTAAAGCCCAATTAAATAGATGAGAATATTTATATACAGCTTTTACAAAAACAATTTGTTCACAAAGTGAATGACATGGAAGAGTAAATCAATAAATAGGTCCTGTTCCAAAAGAATCACAATTAAAAAAAAAATAAAAAATTGAGCAACAGTCTCTGGAAAAGATGCCATGCTGGGGTGAAGAGGGACAGTTGCTCTCCTCTTGCTAAATAGAAGAGCAAACCACTTTGGAAGGAGCTTCTTTGCCTAGTTAGAAATTAAAATAAAAGGGATTCTGTAGTCCATGGTACTCAAATGAAGAGCTTGAATTTTATTTGACAGTTCAAACCAAAAGGTGCGAGAGTGCCAAGTGAATGTATCTAAGTAGAGACAGTTTGGACCATGGGTTTGCTGCCTGCCTAGCTATGGCCAGTAAAGAGACATGGAAAGGAAAGTGATATCCGTTTCACCATATTTAACACCATAAAGACTGAAAAATACAGTAAGCTTACCATGGAACAGTTAAATAAGGAAAATGTAGCCATTCTATCCTATCTTGAAAGCATTAATGTTCTGGTTTGCACCTCTGATCCATAACAAGCCTGGAGTGGTCTCAGTGATGTGGTATGTCTCGAGTTATTTGTGATTGTTTTTCTACCTCTTCCTCTCCCAGACTCTTGTTTTTTCTACCTAACAAGAGTGGCCTGAAGCCATTATGTGAGCTTTATGGCTGGACAGGGCTTTCAACTCTGATCTCCTTGGTCTCAGGCTGGCCATGTAGCCAGTGCACCACTCAACACATTCTCTGCTGAACTGAGTGATAAATGAAGTGCCTAAAATCATTGTCTGTGTCTGAATTTCTTTTTGAAGAGGACTTCTAGCATGTTCTGTGACTGGATTGTTTGTGAGCTATTCAAACGTAATAGTAGGAAATGCGAGCCCTTTGCCCTGGCTGCTGAATTTAGATTAAGAACCCGGGTGGGTGTTGATTCTGGCTCTGTTGTCATGGTAGTTTTAAACGTTTCCATTACAAGCTTTGCCCTTTCTCAGAACAAGTAAATGAGCTTTTTGGTCCAGAAACAAACAGTGATTATCCTCTTCTCCCCACTCCCACCCCCATTGCAGTGGAGGCTTTGAAGCATGTACAGTGTTGATGTAGGGCATTGGCTTCACTTAAAAACAGCCTGAAAAAAACTGAAGCTAAAGTACAGTATATGGAACTGACCAGGGGTGGGCACAGCCTGGCCCAAGAACCGGTTCTCCAGAAGTGGGCGGGGCCAGGGTCAAGGGGCGGGGCCAGGCAAGGTTTTTAATTTAAAAATAAAAAATAAAAAATTACTTACTTGAGAGTAGACCTGCATAGGATGCGGCTCTGATGCTGCAGTCCTCTCCACACTTTCCTGGGAGTAAGCCCCATTGTCTCTAGTGGGGCTTACTTTTGAGTAGGCATGCATAGGCTTGGCCTGGGGCAAGCCCCCGCGCAATCACAGCTGGCGCACGCACCTGGGAGAAGCCCCCCCACGCCATCCAAGCGGCGCACGCCTGGGGAAGCCCCCCACGCTGTTGAAGTGGCACGCGCGCCTGGGGGAAGTCCCCCCCGCGCCATCCAAGCAGTGCGCACGCCTGGGGGAAGCCCCGCCGCACCATCCAAGCGGCGCGCGCCTGGGGAAGCCCCCCATGCCATCGAAGCGGCACACGCGCCTGGGGGAAGTCCCCCCGCGCCATCCAAGCGGTGCGCACGCCTGGGGGAAGCCCCACCGCACCATCCAAGCAGCGTGCGCCTGGGGAAGCCCCCCACGCCATCGAAGCGGCGCGCGCGCCTGGGGGATCTCCCTGCGCCATCCAAGCGGCGCATGCGCCTGGGGGAAGCCTCTCTGCACTGTGGGTTGGGTGGTGCTGAGGCTCGTGGGACGCTTTGCCGGGCTGCCACTAGGAGCAGCAAATTTAAAAAATTTTAAATGCCCGGCTGGCTGCTGCCGCGCGAACCGGTTCGGGCGGTTTTGGGGATCCGGTAGCGGCGGGGATATTGCAAGATCCGGTCCCCAAGAACCGGACAGAACCGGCTTCTGCCCACCACTGGAACTGACGCAAAAGCACCTGCTTCTGCTTCCAAATCAGTTGTCTTCTTTGTGTAGGTATCTAGGTTGTAAACTGTGTAAACTAGCATCCTGCACCTTAAGGGGACTCTGTATACATAATTTTTAAAAATGGGGCCTTCAGAACCTTTACTTTTAAGGCCTTTATTTCAGATCTAATGTTTTCTAGTCTAGAAATGTCTAGTAGGCTCACTTGGGAGCCTCGGGAGGTGCTCTTTTTCTAGTCCAGGGGTTTCCAAACTCCAGCCCTAGGCCAAATCCGGCCCTTGACAAGCCCCCTCCATCTAGGGTTACCATATGTCCTGGGAAAACAGAGACTGTTCTGGTTTTCGGGGATTGTGTTCACATACTGGCAAGTTTAACTGGGGTCCTGACATGGTTTTGTGGGAAAAAGAATTATGGCAACCCTACCTCCATCCAGCCATTTAGTCCTCCAGGGTCAAGGGAACTCTGCTCTCCACACCTTCCGAGGATATTTTGCAGGCTGGGGAGTCTGCTCACACCTCCTCTCTCTGTGTATGAAAGTGCTTATGAACTGGTTGAAGATCACCCGCTCTGTGTGTGTTGGAAAGTGTTTATGAACTGATTTGAATTTGTTCATCCATTCACAAGTTCTGTCACTAATATATTCATTTATGTAAATTTATTCAAATTTGATCTAGAAATAAATTATTTTTTTTCTTCAGGCCCCTGGCACAGTATCAGAAAGATGGAGTGGCCCTCCTGCCAAAAAAGATCCCTTGCTCTAGTCTTTATTGAGACCAGTGAAACACATAACCATCTTGCCCTTAAATGGTATGTGTTAGTGGCTTGGCCTTTTGTATAAGATGGAAAAGTGGGATATAAATATAAGGAGCTTGAGTGTCAAAGGTGAGTGGGGCAAGTGAAGCCTGTGGACAGACCAAAGACACAGGCTAGAGTCTTTTATGTAGTCTTTGGGGTAAAGAGCACAAGGTATGTGTTGGGAAGGGACGTACCTGGCCAGGGGTGGGGGGTCCAAGAAATCTGGGCAATAAATGCTTCAGGGCTGCATCTGCTGCTCCTCCCATGCCCAGCTATAATGCCCAGGTACTGTTTTCTCCAGAGTTGCTGTCACATAGGCTCACTGTCTCCCTGCACAGAGGCCTTTTGGAGCCTGAAAACCATTTTTTAAAATTATTTTGTTTTTCGTACAGTATATAAAATCAGTGGGTGCAATCCTAAAGACACTTTCCTGGGAGTAAGACCCATTTAATACAATGGGGCTTACTTTTGAGTAGACATGATTAAGATTGTGCTCTTTATGTAATTTCTCAGTCCCTTATTTTATATCCTGTACCAACTGACAGGATAAAAGCCACATTCATGGCCACAGACATAAAAAGATACCATGGCTTTAGATGTTCACATATGTGAAATTTGAAGAAAGTCTTGGGAAAAAATGGATAAAAACTTTTTTTTCAAAAACAAAACTTCCAAAACTGGAATTGACAGTTTTCAGCTTCCAGAAGAAAGACCTTCTGAGGGAAGCAGTGCACAGTCTTCATGGCCCCCAGATGGAGGGTTGCCATATGTCCTGCTTTGACTGGAATTTTTCAGATTTAGCAGTGTTGTCCAAACATCCCACCAGTTTCAAATTCTGTCCTGGTTTGCTGGGGGTGCCACTTATAACAAGGCACCAAAACTGCAATGGAATGAACAGGCATATTGTTAGGCTAGCATGCGCATCAGAAAAATGAGGAAATATCTGCAGGGGAGGTTTGGAGCGAAGGTGCCTTTTAAAGCATGATACATGTGTGTGTGTGTATTTATGGGACTCCGCCCATAAAAGTCTTTCCTCAGTGTACCCAGACCTTTCCGTTCTTTTCCAAACTTATTCATTTTTGTGACCCTGAAAGGGCCAATTGCTGGCATAAGCCCTGTTTAGGATCTTGTCAGTGGTTTGGAAGGGAGACCACTTGTTCCTTTCCAACTTTCTTTTTTTACATTCCACAGGCAGATGCAAGTCTGGCGAGTATCTGAGTGATGGAAGCCCTTCTACAAGTCATACATTTCTGGATAAATGAGTGAAACCACACATTCAGTTTTTGTGTTTTTGCTTTTGACTGCTCATCCTTAAATCAGATACATTCATTCTCTGTGGCCTCCCTATCATGTAAAATGTTTTCTCTTTAAATGGAAATGACCTTATAGCTTCTTTGAAAATGAATAGTAACATGCTTAGACTAGGCTTCCTGACTTCTAGATTTGCTGTCTGAATAACTCATGTTCTTATTTTCTTCCTGAGTGGGGGTGGTTGTGTACATTTTTCCCAAGAGCCAGCAAAGCACACAGTAATATATGAAGGTTGTTGACCTTCTCACTTGATCGGAATCTGCATGGATTAAAAATAATCCCAGTGCACACAAGACCAGCTTTGAGGAAAAAGTAGCATTTCCTTACAAGGCAAGGCTGTTTTGACTCAACCTGCCACAATGATGTCTCGGTACCTTGCAGGGATGGAGTTTGAAACAAGATGGAATTGGAGAAAGGGCTGGAAACACATGAAACCACTCTCTTGTAGTGAAAGTGTGATGAAAGAGCCCTACTAGAGGTCTTGAAATGCCTTCCTATCTAGATAAACCTTCCTGAGCCTCCCCTTGTGCTTTAGTTGTGAGGGCTGAAGCCTGACTTCCCTAAAGTAACAAAATAATGAGGAAGAAGATGGCCCCTTTTTCTTACCTCAAAAGTCAGTCCACATCTAGGCCCTTTTATATCACTAGCCTTGTCCTCTCCCCTTTACCACCAGTGATGTTCTCCACCTAAACCAGTTTCAGGCACAACGTCTGCTGCTCAGGCTTGCCTGAGTTTGGATGCTTATTGGGCTAGAAATCTCTGGTTAATGAAGCAGTGGACATGTGCTGCTTTCTTGCACCACAGTCATTGTGCCACGCAGGCTCAAGTCACACACAACTCTGATTTGAATTTTGTTACTGTTGCTCCAAGAAAGAGGAAGGGAATAAGTGTATAAATTAGGTTTTGATGCAAACAGGTACTTTTCATAGAGCAACCTTGCACATGCTGTGTCATAGGGACTCAAGAAAGTCATGTGTGGCAAACACATGAAGTCTGGGCCTTCAGCATGCAGAGAATTGCTGGGCTGCCAAGTTTTAGTCTTGTACACTCTGGTACCAACAGTGGAAATTCACTGAGCACAAGGAAATAGCAGGAACTATATAATTCACCACTTAACATAATGCAATACATCCTACCTTTTGTTTCTATTTCATTCCATCCCATGAATAGATTAGGAAGATGATTTAGGCTGCAATCCTAAAGACAGCCTCAAGGGACTAAGACCCATTGAACACAATGGGGCTTACTTTTGAGTAGACATGGTTAGGATTTGCTTTAGTGGCTGCATTCCTATGTACATGTACCCAGGATTAAGTTCCTTTGACCTCAGTGGAGCTTATGTCTGAGAAGACACACCGAGAGTACAGTCCTAACCATGTCTAGTAAAAAGTCCCATTGTGTTCAATGATTATCTTTAGGATTGCAGCCTTAGTGTTTGTTTCCTCTCCCCCGCCCCATATCCCTGTTATATCTTCTGTTGTGGTCATATACCATTTAGCAGCCCTTTTTGCACTTGCACTTTGCATCCAGGTTGGGCCTCTGTTGAACAAGCTCTTCTGTTTCATATTCTTTCCAAAGGCGATGCACGTGCAGCCTTTGGGGAGAGATGTTCTTTTTTTGGCTTTCTTGGTCTGTTGGTTTTGAAAAACAAGCAGTTTGACGTTCTTTTAGCCCCCAGCCAATCATCATGTTTCTTTCCTACCAGAACAAATGAATGGGACAGATCTGATCCTGGCATGCAACAACTTTTCTGGTTTCAGAAATTTTAACCTCCAGCAAACAGGAGGGGACCCTAAACAAAGCATATGGGTAATATAAAGATATTTAAAGGGGTAGCAGCACTGCATCAAATCTTGAAACATTTTGCTGAATAAGTTTCATCCTCTGTTCCATCTGGAAACTTCATTTAGAGGCTAATTTGCAGTTTGGCCTGACCAAGAATGACTCAATAAACATTTCCAGTTTGGTCTCTTGAGGCAGACAACCTAATCCAGCTTTATTATTATTTTCCAAATTTGCTGTAGCTGATGTGGGTTCCCCGCTCCCCCCAAATGAAAATGTGGCCAGCAGAACTTGACATGTCTCTGCTATTCTGAGGTTGGCTGCTTTCCACTCACTTGCAAAAACTTTTTCAGTGGAATTGATAATAGTATTTTTGCTGTGGTGTTTGCTTATTCTGTTTCATCCTTTTTCATATTGATTTTACTCTTTGTATTTATTTGCAAAGCATTTACCGTAATTAATATGTGGAACTCCTTATCATAGGATGTGGTTATGGCACCTGACTTAGATGTCTTTCAGAGTGTCAGAGAGATGATGTAGCTCTCCTACCCAAAATTTTGGACCAACCATGGACAAGAGGAAAAAAATTCCTGATAGTAAGGACAATTTGGGGTGAGGGGGTACGGTTGCCATCTGGAGCACTTGTTGACCTCCACATTCAGTGGATTGAGACCATTCTGGTGGCCTTGTATTCCTCTGTGTCTGACCTGAACATGAGCCAAGGCATCTTTGCTTGCTCAGGAATAAACATGGCTCTGTAGCTCAGTTCCATTTTCCATAGGGCTCAATGCAATTATCAGGAACTTCCTTCTGGGTTGATTTGTGGGGGCTGCATCCTTTGTATCAGGACTATTCTGGCATCATTGAATTCCTCTCAGTCTGCCTTTTCCAACAGACTATGGCATGTTTGCCTACTTGAGAATAAAGGTGCGATACGGCTCAGTTTCACACACACACACACACACACACACACACACACACACACACACAAACCTGAGAAGGAAGTTCTCCCTCCAATCCAATAAGTGCATTAAACCCTATGAAAAGTGAAACTGAGTTTATCCACAAGTAAGCATGGTTTAATGGTTCCTTGGTGTGTTCTTTCTAGTTTGTTTCTAAAGCAGTTCAATGCTAACTTCCATTCTGTTGGTTCAATCTATCTGTCTTCTTTTAATTTGACGTTGTCTTTATTTGTGTTTGGCAACATTGAGTTACCAGTTGAAGCTAATTCAACTTTGGGTTTTCAATTGAAGCTTTGGTTGCGCTGAAACTGTTCATACATGTAGGATGCAATGCAAATCTTAAATTGCTCCTGTTTAATTCAAGTAGTTGACAATATAGTTCAGTTGTTTGGATGTGTGCGATGTGTACTATGACAGTGATTACACTCAGTAACACTGCTTTAAAATTGATTAAATTTAATTTGGAATAAAACACAAAATGCTATAACACTGCCTTCAGTTCCTTTTTGGATAAATCACAGCCATCCATGAAAAAACAAAGCCATTTTAGACTGCCTATATGAGGATTTCTTGCTACAGGCAGGAATTTGGACTAGGGGTGCAATCCTAACCATGTCTAATCCAAAGTAAGCCCCATTGTGTTCAATGGGTCTTACTCCCACAAAAGTGTCTTTAGGACTGCAGCCTCTGTGACTTTGTAGTTTGCAACCCTCAGATTCAATGCTAATTCAAAGCTCCCTGATTTCAGATGGTGTTGTCTTTGACGAGTGGGTTCCCCTGTCTTATAAAAAACCTTCCTGCAGGCTTCTGTGAGGCTGCAATATAGTTACCCTACATCATGTAGTGGTGGAAGTGCTTCTGGTTTAAGTGCTTCAGGTTTAAGTGCTTCTGGTTTGTGAGATCTTTGCACTGTCATTTCAGTGCTCTGATCCTTGGAAATGTTCACCCTCTGCTTAATTGTTGTACTTAATTCGAGAAGAAGGAAGTCTGTGTTTTCTTTGGGGGGAGGTAGTGGTTTTGTTTTATGTGATCTTGGACAGCTAGAACTTGATCTCATGTGTTGTATTCCTCCCATACCCAGAGGTGCAAAACCAATAGGAAGAAACAGGTGGGCGGTTATAGCATTGAAGAAGCATGTAATTTACATCCAGACTTGTGGTTGCATCTGGAAATATTTAGTGGAGTTTGAACAGCTGGGAGAACTTCTAAAGGATGCTGTGGTTTTGTTGTGGGTTTGTAAGCTGACCTTTTTCTCTTCAGGAATCATTTTTACTCCAGCTGGGAATCTATTGTGAGCACAAGGGAAAGAAAAGTTCAAGGCATCAGGAATTCAATCCAAACATGGAGAAAGGCGGGATATAATTTCACTAAATAAACGTGTTAGGGTTTGAATCTAATAATGAAACATGTTTGGTCAGGCAAGTTGATTCAAGGCTGATGCAATACTGCAGAAGGCTGATGCAATCTAGCTGATGCAATCTGTAACTGCTCTTACAGCATGATTCAGCAGAACTGGAAGTGCTGAGTCACTGGTCACATGACTGCAATATCTCTAACTGATTGGTGTTTCACTATATTTAAGTGTGTATGAGATTATTGCAAAGTGTGGGTTACTGAGGAGGAGTATTATTACTGTTGGATACTCTGAAAGACTGGACTGTATCTGTGGACTGACTTGTGGACTGTTTAACTGGATTACTGAGATTGGAATAACCCTGCAACTGGATGTATGTATATGACTGATCTACTGCTTTGACCTTGGACTGTGTTACTTGACTTATCTTCTGCCTGTCGTTTTGAACAATATAGTTAAACTGAACTATAAACAGCTGTGTGTTTACTTTGTGCTGCTGCCCTCTCATCCTCTGCACAACTACTCTGCTTAGCCCTGCTAATCCTGCAGGGACTCACATTCCTAACAAAACGAATACAGTAAAATGTTGAATTGAGAGTAACTTGGATTGAGAGTGTTTTGCAAGACAAACATTTCTAATAAATTTAGACTTGCAATACAAGTGATGCCATGCAATACAAGTAAAAAATAGTCCTGGCCAGGATACAGCCAGTTTTGGTGCTCTGCCAGCACCTGCTCTCCTGAGTAACCAGCCTATGCATGTCTACTCTTAAATAAGCCTATTACACTCCTATGTAAGGGGAGCAATGGAAAGGAGCCTGAAAGATCTAGCCTTGCATGTCTGCTGTAAAGTAAGCTCTATTATAAACAGTGCGGCTCACTCCTGTATAAGGGGGGAGGTGCAAATTGCAGCCTGAGAGACCTGAGAAACTATGTGTAGGTTAATTTGTTTTATTTCTATTTCTATTTTGTATTTTCTTTATTATTTCGTACTATATTATACTACTAGTGAACAGTGTACCCGCGTTGCGGGAGTAACATTTCCCCACTTGCCATACCCCCACGGTGCATCAACACCCCATGAGCATCAGTCCCTTGTGCGCATCAGTCCCTTGTGCGCAACTTCCCCTGTGCTCAACTTTCCCCTGTGCTCAACTTTCCCCTGTGCTCAACTTCCCCCCATGCGCATCAACATCCCATGTGCAACTTCCCCCCATGTGCAACATCTCCCCATGCGCATCAGTCCCCCATGCGCATCAGTCCCCCATGCGCATCAGTCCCCCATGCGCATCAGTCCCCCATGCGCATCAGTCCCCCATGCGCAATATCACTCATCTGCATCAACACCCCATGCACATCAACACCCCATGCGCATCAGTGCCCCATGCGCAACTTCCTCCCATGCGCAACTTCCCACCATGCGCACCAGTCCCCCACGCGCACCAGTCCCCCACGCGCACCAGTCCCCCACGCGCACCAGTCCCCCACGCGCACCAGTCCCGCATGTGCAACTTCCCCCATGTGCAACTTCCCCCCATGCGCATCATCTCCCATGTGCAACATCCCCCCTGCGCATCAACACCCCATGCACATCAACACCCCATGCGCATCAGTGCCCCATGCGCAACTTCCCCCCATGCGCATCAGTGCCCCATGCGCAACTTCGCCCATGCGTAACTTCCCCCATGTGCAACTTCCCCCCATGTTCAACATCCCCCTATGCACAACTTCCTTCATGCGCATCAGTCCCCCATGCGAACTTCCCCCATGCGCATCAGTCTCCCATGTGCAACTTCCCCCATGCATATCAGTTCTCCATGTGCAACATCTCCCATGCGCAGCATCCTCCACAGTGCAACCTCTTCCTCCAAACAACATCCCCCCAGTGCATCAGGCACCGAGTACCAAATTGGCTGGATGTTGGTCAGTCTTCCATGTTAAGTATAGGACAAAAACATGTTGCACCCCTTTTCACCCCCTTAAGGGTTAAATTTCTCCACATCGGTTCTGGGTGGGTGGTGATGTGACAGAAGGAACTCCCTCCCCAAATTTCATGCTTCTAGGCCCAGCAGTTGGGGCGGAATGTTGATGAGTCATCAATTCTCCAATGCAAAGTATAGGGAGGAAAACACATTGCTCCCCTTTTCACCCCCTTCCAGTTGGAATTTCCGAAAACCGGTTCTTAGTGCATCCCTCCGTCATGGAATGAACCCCCACACTAAATTTCACACTTCTAGGCCCAGCAGTTTTGGCAGGGCGTTGATGGATGAGTGAGTGAGTGAGTGAGTGAGTGAGTGAGTCAGTCAGTCAGTCAGTCAGTCAGTCAGTCAGTCAGTCAGTGACTTTTCTCTTTTATATATATAGAAGATTGTAATAATTTTTATATGAATATTTTTTGGTTTGTGAAACAGATTGTCTGAGTTTTCATTATTTCTTATGGGAAAATTCTCTTTGAATTTTGAACAAGAGTTTGAACAATTCACTTTGTACAAGAGTTTTGGATTAAACATGCTTCTAGAACAAATTACGCCCATAAACCAAGATACTGCTGTATACGCTATAGTGTTACGTCATCCAAAGACACTTTTGCATGCTACAGAAAAGCACCTCTGAATCTCTGTGCCAGTGATTTTCAACCAATGTGCCGTGGCACACTGTTGTGCCATGGATTGTCCTCAGATGTGCCTCGGGAATTTGACATTAACATGAAAATTGACATGAAAATTAACACAAATCTGACATTAACAAAAAAATTGGGGTCAATTTGAAGAGTCTAGTGTGCCTTATCAATGGTAAAAACAACTGATGGTGTGCCTTGATAATTTCAGTGCCTTGTCAGTGTGCCGTGAGATGAAAAAGATTGAAAATCACTGCTCTATGCTATTTGTTCAACATCTGAACATTACTGCAGGGTAAAATGTATGAGTAGTGTTTACATTTTCAAAGTGGGCTGATTTGAGTCAAAGACCTCTCCGCTGCTTGATTGACATGAGTTTAGGAATATTGGCCTTCCGTGTTCCTCAATGGATGCTTCTGCATTGCCGCTAACAGCTGTAGGTATGGGATTGTCTGTGAGAGCCAAGAGATATGGTGTACTGTTCATTTCTATCGGCTTGTTATTTATAGGGGTGCATGTGTGGGTTACAATTCTCTGTATCATTCCAATTGTAGTATATGTGCTGCCAAAATGAGCACCAGGGTTGCAATCTTTCCTGCAGATTAGAAGCAGGAATTTCAAATACAATAACTATTAATTTTATTCTGAAATAAAATCTTATAAAATGAGATTAGCCAATTGTTTAAATTGTTAACTTTTTTGGAACAACAAAAGAGAAACTTTAATTATCCTGAGGTTTGGTATTCCTGCTAATTGCAAAAAGAAATCAGTTTCCTTTTGATAACATACAACTACAAGTTTGTAAATGTTCTTTGTTCAGAGTACAATTTCCAGAGGAGCTTTATGAAGGAGATGGCCACACCGCATAGTGGCAGTGCCTCTGGGTCTTCCTGTCAGATATCTGCTTTTCTAGATGTGGCCAATACGAGAAGCTTTATATATAACTAGTGAAAACGTACCCACGTTGCGGGAGTAAAATCCTCCTGTACATCATCCCCCACTGCGCAACAACCCCCATGCACATCATTCCCCCATGTGCAATATCCCCATGTGCATCGACCCCCAATGCGCAAGATCTCTCCATGCATATCAACCCCCATGCGCAACATCTTTCCATGCACACCAATCCCCTCATGCGTATCAACCCCCATGTGCACCAACCTCCCCTCCACATAATTCCCCATGCATAACAACCCCGTGTGCAACATAATCCCCCATGCGTATCACCCCCCCCCCCGGGGAAGCATCACCCCCATGCACACTATCCCAAATTGGCTGGATGTTGTTCAGTCATTCTTCAATGTTAAGTATAGGACAAAGACATATTGCACCCCTTTTCACCCCCTTAAGTGTTAAATTTCTCAACATCGGTTCTTGGTGGGAGTTCATGTCACAGAAGGAACACCCTCCCCAAATTTCATGCTTCTAGATCCAGGGGTTGGGGCAGAGCATCCCTCAGTCAGATATTCTTCAATGGAAAGTATAGGGAGGAAAACATGTTGCGCCCCTTTTCACCAAAATGAATGTTAGAATGTCTGAAAACCGGTTCTTCGTGGGTGCCTCCGTCATGGAAGGAACACCCTCCCCAAATTTTATGCTTCTAGGTCTAGTGGATTTGGCGGGGTGTTGATGAGTGGGTGAGTGAGTGAGTAAGTGAGTGACTTTTCAATTTTATATACAGTATATAGATTATCTATATATATAAAAGAGAAAAGTCACTCACTGACTGACTCACTGACTCACTGACTGATTCATCACCACTCTGCCAAAACCGCTGGGCCTAGAAGCGTGAAATTTGGGGTGGGTGTTCCTTCCGTGACAGAGGGGTGCACTAAGAACCGGTTTTTGGAAATTCCCACCGGAATGGGGTGGAAAGGGGCACAATGCGTTTTCCTCCCTATACTTTGCATTGGAGAATTGATGATTCATCAACATTCCGTCCCAACTGCTGGGCCTAGAAGCATGGAATTCCGGGAGGGAGTTCCTTCTGTCACCTGAACACCCACCAAGAACCCATGTGGAGAAATTTAACCCTTCAGGGGGTGAAAAGGGGTCAACGTGTTTTTGTCCTATACTTAACATGGAAGACTGACCAGCTTCCAGCCAATTCGGTGCTCAGTGCCTGGTGCAGTGGGGGGGGGGGTGTTGTTCAGAGGAAGAGGTTGCACTGGCGAGGATGTGCATGGGGGATGATGTGCATGGGGAAAGTTGCGCATGGGAAAATGTTGCACATGGGGAAAAGTTGCGCATGGGGGCATGATGTGTATAGGAGCATGATGCGTATGGGGGTATGATGTGCATGGGAGGAAGTGGTGTATGGGAGGAAGTGGTGTATGGGGGGATGATGCGCATGGGGGAAGTGGCGCATGGGGAAAAGTTGCGCATCGGTGGAGGATGTGCATGGGGAAAGTTGCGCATGAGGGGAAAGTTGCGCATGGGGGAAAGTTGCGCATGGGGGAAAGTTGCGCATGGGGGAAAGTTGCGCATGGGGGCATGATGTGTATAGGAGCATGATGCGTATGGGGGTATGATGTGCATGGGAGGAAGTGGTGTATGGGAGGAAGTGGTGTATGGGGGGATGATGCGCATGGGGGAAGTGGCGCATGGGGAAAAGTTGCGCATCGGTGGAGGATGTGCATGGGGGAAAGTTGCGCATGGGGGAAAGTTGCGCATGGGGGAAAGTTGCGCATGGGGGAAAGTTGCGCATTGGGGGAAGTTGCACATGGGGAAAAGTTGCGCATCGGTGGAGGATGTGCATGGGGAAAGTTGCGCATGAGGGGATGATGCGCATGGGGGAAAGTTGCGCATGGGGGAAGTTGCGCATTGGGGAAGTTGCGCATTGGGGGAAGTTGCGCATGAGGGGATGTTGCACCTGGGGGGATGATGTGCATGGAGGGATGATGTGCATGGGGGATGATGCGCATGGGGGAACTGGCACATGGGGTGTTTCTGCGCCATGGGGGGATGGCATGGGGGAAATGTTACACCCGCAACCCGGGTACGCTTTTCGCTAGTACATTATAATTTAATAACAAAATATTTGTCTGATAAATTTGACTGACTGGTGTGCTAGACCTCATGAGAGTTGCTTGCTTAGAAGTATGCCCATTTGCTATGAAAGCTTTACTCATCCTCTGATGTTTTGAGACTTTCAGTGTTAGTAACAATATGGGAAAATATATTCTCATGAGTTCTGTACTTCTATGGTAGACAAAAACCAGTTATTAGAATTTATTAGAATTTACTAGAATTTATTAGGATTATTTGATACTTTTAAATTCATACTATGAGTCCCAGGCAGTTCGCTTACAGGCAAGAAGCCTTCAATCAACTCTCTCAGGCTCCCTGGGAAGGGATTATGATGTCACAATGCCCTGCCTCAGCTCTTAGGCTTTTGATGTGGTCAAGCTGTCAACAGCCCACTTAGCCTCAATCAACTCTCACTCACTCCCAGGAGAAGGGATTATGACATCACAACGCCTTGCCCATTGAGTGCTGTCAATCACAGCATTATTGTGGTTAGCAGTGATTAAGCCCACTTGAGACTTCTAAAGCCTGCTTATCTCAACGGAACCACTAGGGAGATCCCCTCTTTTTGTCCTTGGCTGACCCCGGAGCGCTAGTAAGAAAGCCCTGATATGAAACAGAATGGAAGCAGCTTTGCGAAAGGAAGGAAAACAATGCAGCGGAGATATTGATTATCAGATAAGACGGAAGAACTTGCCTGAAGCCCAAAAGATAATAAAATTAAAATAAAATTTTAATTCCTTTTCGTGTGAGAACGGAAGCCCGGATGGACCAGCCAGATATGAAACCTATACGTACTAGATAACAGTGAATGTTTTCCATTGTAAAATGTGTAATCATAAATCCTACCACATTCTGTTCCTTTTCACCATCCAGGAAGCCACTGGAGATAAAATCTTTACCTGTATGAATCCTCTTGTCATGAACAGAATAATCTCTTTATGTACAGTTTGCCTACGTGACAGTTAAGCTATAAAAATTGTGTGCAAAGTGTGCTAGGGACTCAGTCTTTTTGTGGGGCAGAAACTCTGTCCGACTGTAGTCTGGAGCTCCAATAAAGATATCTTTTGCTTGCATAAGCCTCTTCCGAGTTCTTCCTGATGTTTCCACTCATATTTCCATAACACTTCTATGCCATGTATTTCTTTGTTTTGCATCTCTAAGTGGGTGCAGCAATTGCCTTTTTGCTCAGATCCTTGCAAAAAACATGGAACTGACATGAACCTTGGCTTCCCCTGAACAAGCCTTGACTCTTCCTGCTAATTCTAAAGAACTGGCTTCCCTGGGCAACCGACTGACCTCTATAAGACAGTGAGTTGCTTCTAAATCTGTTTTTGTAACATTTGGAAACCTAGTAACCATTGTTATGTTTCCCCCATAAGAAAACATCTGGATGTTTTTGGGATGAACTGAAGTGTTTCTCTTTATAAGAGATGGCCTCAGACCCTGTCATTAACAGATAATAAATGATGCTTCATATTATTCTTAATTAATCTCTCTAGTTGGCCTTGGCTTGTCATAGGCTGCAATCATAAACACACTTTCCTGAGAGTAAGACCCATTGAACACAATGGGGCTTACTTTAGAGTAGACATGATTAGGATTGTGCTCATATTTAATTAGCAGTGACATTTCAGGCTTATTTCCACAATTGTGTGGGGTAACACAGGGTAACTACCTCCTCTTTTTCCAGGAACTGTCCTATTTTTTAGACTTGTGTGCTGGGAAGAATCTTACCTTCTTCTTTTTTTAATTTTGAGTATAGAACCTTCTTGTAATTAATAAATGATACGTAATAAATTATATCTAATAATTTTAAATTTAATACCTTCAAATAGTGTTTAAATTAAGTACATGAAGGTAATATATATTAGCATTTTCAGTTTTTTTTTGTCATGTCCTATATTTTTCTTGGGTGTCCTAAATTTGGGGGGCATGTTCTCTTTATCGGTTGTGACATATGGTTACAGAGGTAATAGTGATGAATCATACCTCTAAGCATCTGTATCCTTGGAAGTGTGCTGCTCCTCAGTTGCTTACAATGGAATTAGTCCATGGATTTGACTTTTTAAAAATTTGGGTTAGAAATATCCCCCCTTTGCTCTGCCAAAATACCTAAACAGAAACATTGACACAAGCCATAAAATGGCCTGCTTCCATCCAAGAAGTACTGGAGAAGTACCTGAAAGCATCTACAATTGTGAAGAGCTCTGTATCAATCTCTTCAAAGAAACCCTCCTTAGTGGACACTTCAATGACTTAGAGCACAATCCTAACCATGTCTACTCAAAAGTAAGCCCCATTGTGTTAGTGGGTCTTATTCCCAGGAAAGTGTCTTTAGGATTGCTGCCTAAAGCTCTTTCATAGATGCATTAAGCTCTTTCACAGATTAACTAAAAATTGTATAGAATGCTATTCTGTCATGTGAGTTCCTGGATGGATTTTTCCAGCTCTATCAGTTTCTCCAGAATCTGTAAAATTGTAGTTCACTTGGACAAAATGGACAGGGAATAAGCTTTGGCTCATTTGATCAAATGCAGGAACAGCGTCTCAGCTGATTTCTTAAAAAAAAAATCCTGGTTCAGTAAATTCTAAGTACTCTAGACTAGTGGTCTTCAAAGTGAGGATCAGGACCCCCTGGGGTGTCGTGATTTCATTTCAGAGGGGTCACCAAAAGTCGTCTTGGAACCTGGTGCTGTTCACCTTTAAAGTCACTACCAGCCATAGCATCACTTCTGGGGCATCCCAGACAGATTGTCATTCTCGGAAGGGGGTTCCGGGCTGGGACTAGACAGCTGTGAGTGTGCCTTGTTCCAGGGAAGTTCAAAATGTGGCCTTCTGAACATAGTTGATGGGCTTATTCACTCAAAGAAAGTGTGGACACTGTCAGTTAAACCTTTCTAGTTGTTTAATCATGCACATCTTTTGAGTTTTAGGGAGGAGGCAATCCCTTTCCTCAGTGTACCTTCCCTCTGTGTTGTGCCCAGCAGCCAACTGGTTGGCTGTACAATCTATGCTGAACCAAGCATTATGTATTTGATTGGTGATAATTTTGTCAATATTCAGATATTTTAGTTGTAATTCAAGTGTTTTTGGTACCTCACCTAAAGCGCCAATCACTGCTGGCACAACCTGCTGGTTTATGCCATAATGTTTGGATCTCAGTTTTTAAACCCTGATAATACTGATTTTTTTTCCAATTCCTTTTCATCAATCCTTCCATTCCTATGTCAGTGGTGGCCTCTTAATTTTTTTTCTATTGCTGTGGTGTCCACTGTACACGATACATACATATACATATTGCATTGTGGAGAACATTGATTAATGAAGTGTGTCACTACTGTTTGTGATGGCATTTTGGTCAACAGTGGCTTCTTCCAAAAAGAGAAAAAAACTATTCTAATTCATAAACATCATCATGAAAATGAGCAGGGGTTCCAAAAAGAGGACTATTCCTGAGATTATATAGAAGAATCCTGGGATAGAGACAATTGCAGGTTCTTCTTTTATTCTGATGATCATTTTTTTCCTCCACTCATTGGCCCATAAGATTCCAGAATGGCTTGCATGGAATCAGTAAAAATGGCAACAAAACATGAAACATACAAAGCAAAATTGGTCATTTAAACGCCTGAATTGGCAGTGATTACACTTTCATTTGCTGGCTGCAGTTTGGCACCAATTGGAGAAGCAGCAAATGCAAAATTTGCTATTACCAAGGGCCATATCAAATGTGACTCAAACTCTAAAAGACTTGATATTTTTGTTCTCATGTGTAAAAATGCTTCTCCATCTCGCTCTGATGCATGCTCTCACTTCAATTTTGTATTTGCTGTTATTCTTGGAATATGTTTTTGGCTTTGTGATAGAATATCTGTGTTCTTTGTGGCTGCAAGAAACGGAGATGGGCAAATAGCAGTGGTGCAAGTCAGATAACCCTGTGGTGTGAAGATTACCTTGCTCTCATTCTTGAATGTGTTGCTACTGAAGCCTGATAAGAGTGTACACCTTTTTGGCAGCAAAAAAACACTGTGCATGATATTTTCCTGAATTTTTCTACAATTTCTTTCCTTGGCTGCAAGAACCAACCTGCCCAGCTGAGCTGTTGGATGGAAGCCTTTTTGGTTGGAGATGTTGAGGCAGTTTCATTTTGTTAACCATCCATGTACAAGGACTTCATGGGATTGGTTGACTATTCCATAGCAGTGAATGTATTGTCTGCTCTTTCTTGCAACAGGATTTTGGCAGAGGGCATTTATATTTTTGCTGCCTGAGTTCTTTGCTAATAGAGGTGCCAGGGAAGGAACATGGACCCTTCTGAATACAAAGAATGTCCACCACCACCACTAGTTATGTGCTTCCAATGTTGTGGAGTAGTCTTCTGTGAGTTTTGAGCTTTTATTTTGTTATGTTCTACACTTTTCTTGTGTGCCCTATATTTTGAGGGGGGCCTGCTTTGAGAAAGAAGGGGGCAGTCAGGCTTGGGGGGGGGGACTGCAGCCAACCTCCCTGTTCCTCCGCAAGGGCCTCTTGTGGCAGGTGCCGCCTGAGCCCTTACAAGTGCCTTCTAAGTCCGCCTTCTCCCAGGAGCATGGGTTGTGTATGTGTATGCATGTGTTGTGTGCATATTCATGTGTGTGTGAGTGCATGGTGTGGGTATATGTTTGTGTGTGTTGTGGGTGTGTGAATGAGTGCATGCAGGGTGACCAGATGCCAAACCCCAAATTCCTTGCCAAGCCCCCCAAAATTCCTGTCCCTCCAGCCAAAATTCCTACCCAGTTAAACAAATGTAGGACACACCCCAAAAATGTAGCACAAATGTAGGACATGTTAAAATAAGGCAAAAATACTCATATTGCTTTCCTGTACTTAATTTCAACACATTTTAAATTGAAAACCTCTTAACATGCATGATTCTGACCCCCCGACTCAGGAGTAAGCTCCATTGACTTAATGAGCTTACTTATGAGTAGACATGGCATGGACTGGGCTCTGGGGCTGGCCTCCTGGCCACCCTTACTGGGAGTGATGGGCTTCCTTCTGAGTAGACCTGCCTGGGACGGGGTGCCTGGTGGGAGGGCACTCTGGGGGGATTTGGGGCAGCCCGGCATGATTTGGTAATGGCTGTCTGGGCAGCCTCTGACTTCCATAGCTTCTAATCCAGAAGCAGCGCTTCCTGGAAGGGCGACCCAGGCATGGGCAGAGCATCCACCCTCAGGCTGTGCTCAGAGAGTGAAAGTGTCACACAGAGAGTGAAAGTGACACGTACAGCCTGTGCACAGCCTTGTTTGCCCTTCCAGGAAGCGCTGTTTCCTGATTACAAGCTATGGAAGTCAGAGGCTGCCTGGCAGTGGTGGGCTCCAGCAGCTTTGCACCTGCTCTATAGAACCAGTTGTTAACAAGAGACAGGACATATAAAGTTTAAAAATAGCCATTTAATAGTGGCTGCCAGATGGGCATAGAACTTATTGTTAATTTCTTTGAATCCCATCACTGCTGCCTGGGCAGCCATTATCAAGCCTTGCTGGGCAGCCACAAAACCTCCCAGAGCATCCTCCCACCCCTCCATTTTCCAGAGGAAAGAGCCACTTCCCTAAGCCCCGGAGCAGGGGCCAAATTTCCAGAGACCTCTAGGGAACCCCGAGTGCATAGGATGAAAGCTGTGTGCATGTGTTTTTGAGAACGCATGTGGACGTTGGGGGCAGTGGGATCGGAATCTGGGGGCTTGGGGAAAGTTGGGAGGGTTGGGGACAGTGGGGTGGGTGAATGGGAATTTTGGGGTGACCATATCATAGAATCATAGAATCATAGAGTTGGAAGGGACCTAGTAGGTCACCTAGTCCAACCCCCTGCCTGCAGCAGGAAATCCCCCTAGAGCATCCCCGACAGGTGCTCGTCGAGCCTCTGATTGAAGATCCCCAGTGAGGGAGAGTCCACCACCTCCCTTGGCAATCTGTTCCACTACCGAACCGCCCTCACCGTCAGTAATTTTTTCCGGATATCCAACCGGAATCTCCTCTCTTGCAGTTTGTACCCATTGGTTCTGGTTCTGCTTTCAGAAGCAGCTACGAACAAATGAGCCCCTTCCTCCCTATGACAGCCCTTCAAGTATCTGAAGAGGGCAATCATGTCTCCTCTCAGCCTCCTCTTCTCCAGGCTGAACATCCCAAGTTCCCCCAACCTTTCCTTGTAGGGTTTCCCTTCCATCCCACTGATCATTCTTGTCGCTCTCCTCTGGACTTGCTCCAGCTTGGCTGCATCTTTCTTAAAGTGAGGTACCCAGAACTGAACACAGTACTCAAGGTGAAGTCTGACCAATGCTGAATAAAGAGGAACTAGAACTTCCCACGACTTGGAAGCTACAGACCTCTTAATGCAACCTAAAATGGCATTTGCCTTCTTTGCAGACACATCACACTACTGACTCATGTTCAGCTTGTGATCCACGGCGACTCCAAGATCCCGCTCACATGTTGTGCTGCCAAGCCAAGTATCCCCCATTTTATACCCGTATTTTTGTTTTTTATTGCCCAAGTGCAGAACTTTGCACTTCTCCCTGTTGAAATTCATTCTGTTTGTTACAGCCCAGTATTCCTGTCTATCCAGATCCTCCCGGAGGTTTCTCCTGTCTTCTGTTGTGTTTGCTACTCCTCCCAGCTTGGTGTCATCCGCAAATTTGATCAGGCTCCCCTGTACCCCTTCCTCCAAGTCATTGATAAAAATATTAAAGAGGACTGGGCCCAAGACAGAGCCCTGGGGTACCCCACTTGAAACCGATCTCCAGGTTGATGCATACCCATTTACTAAAACCCTTTGAGTGCGGCCATCGAGCCAGTTGCAGATCCACCTAACAATTGCCCTGTCTAGCCCATATTTTTCCAACTTCCCAATTAAAATGTCATGTGGGACCTTGTCAAATGCTTTGCTGAAGTCAAGATAAATGACATCCACAGCATTGCCACTGTCCAGTAAGCTCGTAACCCGATCAAAAAAGGAGATCAGATTTGTCTGGCAAGATTTATTCTTGGTAAATCCATGCTGGGTTATTTTGCTCACCGAGTACTTGTCTAGATGTGCACAAATTGTGTGTTTTATGATTTGCTCTAATATCTTGCCCGGGATTGAAGTCAAACTGACTGGTCTGTAATTTCCCGGGTCTTCTTTTTTCCCCTTCTTAAAGATTGGGACTACATTTGCCCTCTTCCAGTCCAGTGGCACTTCTCCACTCCTCAAGGATTTCTCAAAGATGATCGACAGAGGCTCTGCAAGGACATCTGCGAGTTCCTTAAGAACCCGAGGATGCAGTTCATCTGGTCCAAATGACTTGAATTCATTTAGGCCAGTTAAGTGGTTTCGAACCAGTTCTCTGTCAATCTTAATCTGCTGTTCTGCACTATTCATGTTTTCATTATCTCTTAGGGGATCCAAGCACATCCCCGCATCAGCCAATGATCCCGCACCCCCATTTGCACAGCCCTCCTTCCGAGAATAGACAGATGCAAAGTAGGAGTTGAGCAGGTCTGCCTTCTCCTGGTTTCCAGACATCTGTTGTCCATCTTTGTCCAGGAGCAGCCCCACCCCCTCGTCTCTCCTCCTGTTCCTCTGGGCATATCTAAAGAAGCTGCCTCTTAAGGAGCTAACACCCATCTTGGCCCCCTTTCCCCATTAGATCATCAACCCATGGGATTCCGCCTATGACTCCTCTAAGCCTGTTGAAATCAGCTTTCCTGAAATCCTATGTATACGTTTCACTCTGCACTCTTTTTATTTCCCACATTATTCTAAATTCCAGCAGCTCATGATCGCTTTCCCCTAAAGTTCCCGCCACGTTGACCCGGTCAATCAGTTCATCACAATTAGTTAAGTTCAGGTCAAGGATGGCCCCTCCCCCTCCCCATGAAGTTATCTTCCAGGCCCATCAGGAATTTATTGGAGCTTCCATGTTTGGCTGAGTGTGTCTCCCAGCAAATGTCTGGATAGTTAAAGTCTCCCATTACTACTACCTCATATTTCCTTGCAACACCTGCCAGTTGCTCCAAGAAGACATCGTCTACGCCTTCTCCTTGGCCTGGCGGTCTATAGTAGATGCCCACCACAATGCTTTGTTTCTTGTTTTTCCCCCTAACCTTTATCCAAACACACTCCACAGGGATATCCGGACCAGTTTCCTGGATTTCAGAGCAGGTATATACGTTCTTGACATATAATGCTACTCCGCCTCCCCTTTTGCCACTTCTGTTCCTCCGGAACAGCTGATAGCCTTCCAGTTCTGCATTCCAGTCATGCGAGTCGTCCCACCAAGTTTCAGTTATTCCTATCAAATCAAATTTCCCTTCACTTGCTAAAAGTTCCAGCTCATCTTGTTTATTTTCCAGGCTCTGTGCGTTTGTGTAAATGCAACGTAAGCCCTGGAGGTTGCAACTCAGTGCATTTCCCTCCTTTTTTGTAAGGCCAGGCCCCTCTAAAGATTTCTGACTTAAAGCCATGCCCTGGCAATTTCCATCCAGAGCATTTTCCTTATTCCTAGGTTCCCTTTGGACGTAACCCACCCCCTTCTTATTTAGTTTAAAGCCCTCCTGATAAGGATAAAAATATATCCTCTTTTTCCAGAACAGGTCCTCTTTTTCAGCCATGTATCCTGGATTGGGGGTAGCAAATTTGACCGGGGGGGGGGGAGGGGGGTGGTCCTGGGCAGATTCCAAAGATTGGAAGGGCTGCACTGGTTTAAGAGTTGTATGCAGCATTATTCCTGAACTGCTACTTGTTTATATTGCAACCCTCTCCTTTTTCCTGATCCCCAGTTAGGTCAGCAGAAGTCCTGGCAGAAGTCCTGTGCTGGCCTGTGGGTGTCACAAAAGTGCTACAAAGGCACTTCTGTGCCATTTCTGAGGAGGTTGGGCCAGTGCGCAAACATGTGCTGGCCTGCCCACACCACTATGGGAATGGGGAGTGGGTGAGTTATGGAAGTCTAAATTGTTTAGGATTGCACTGTCAGTTGATCCTGAATTATGGAAACCCTACTTTCCTAGTACTCTGCCTCCATTGTTGCAGGTGTGTATGAACACCAAGGGCACTTTGCATAATACATCCATCAGCTCTCTTTGAATCCTATAGAGAGGAGCATGGATATGTGTCTCTTGCCCTCCTGCTTCCCCATAATTGTGAGGTGGAAGGAAGAAGATGAACCCTTCTCTACTATTTACTGGTAGTTTGCATGCTATGTAGTGGTTTATCAGAAATGCCCACCCATACAATCAGCAGGACAACACAGCAGAGCAATTGAGGATCAAAAAATTTTAGGGAGGAGAATTCTGAGAATTCATGATTGCTTATAGAAAAATGTGTTGATTGCTTATAGAAAAAATGTGGGTTTACAATATGTGGAATAGACACTAATTCCTGTTGTGTCAGAGTAACTTATAGATGGACAAAGGGCTATTGCTGTTTTTCATTTGATGTAGCTGTCTTTTGTGTTCTCTGTGTAGGGACACACCACTACTTCGTCATCCTGGATCACTGCTCTTTATAATATCTTTATCACTGCAACTTCAGGAGAGACTTTAAAAGTGGTATTTAAATCTTTCTAAGCTGGAAGATCTTGCTTCCTACAACACTTGACCTGCCAGCTCAGAGAGAGATTTCTAGACCAGCTGGCAGGTTGGTTGAGGCTGATATTAATCATAGTTTCCCTGTCTTTTGCTCCTTCACTTGAGAATATTTGGCAAGCTTTTTCCCTGCTCAAGTGATGCAGAGGCTTTTTCTCTTGACTCCTGGGATCACATGTGGTCAAGTGCTTGGGACTTTATCAGAATTCATCAGGGCAGTCTAACGGTAGGCGCCAACCGCTATCCATCTTGCTTGAATTTCAGGCCTATCTTAGTAATAAAGGCCTCCTTTCTTTGCAGGGCAGAGTACAAGAGGGTTGGGAAATATACAGTTTCTCCTGGCTGTATGTGCTGAATTGGCATATGCCAAATCCTTATGCAACCTCATATCTGAAGACTGTCATTGTTGCAGTTTTTAAAAAGGAGAGTCAACAGAGATTCCAATTCATTTTCTGTGGCAGTAACATTCACTCTCTGCTGGTTCCAGTTCACTAGATGATTTGGAGCTGTTGTTCTCTTCACCCGGCTGTTATCAGTCATGGGGTTGAGTAGAGTTGAGTAGAATGAAATTCAAAAGCTCCACATCGCTTGCCTCCCCCAACCTTTAGCCTAATCATGATTCTTTCTATTTATTATTTATTTGAAAAAAATTATATACCGCCTTTCCTATATTGAAGCAAATGTCCAAGGTAGCTTACAAATTTATACAATACAATGTATAACGAAATCATTAAATAATCCTCACACTGTGACACATTTATGGAGAGTTAAATTCCAATCCATACATCCCAGGCTTCAGTCTAGGTTTTTTAAACCCAATCATAAGGCAGAGTTGCCCTTGATCAAACATGCTTACATTGTAAGCCACAGCCATGTGCTTACAGCTTCAGCTACCACTCTTATGGAAGAAACGAAGGGGTCATTCAATGCATCCCCCTCTCTGCTGCAGGATGCAGCATGCACCCCACTTGCACAACTGTGCCAGCCCTGGAAAATGGGACAGAACTGGGCCCTAAGACAGATCAGCTGAATTCACTGAGATTTTGGGGCAGCTCAGCTTAGTTTGCTCACTTAGCTCATTGAGATTTGGGAGCAGTAGTAAAATATAGTAAATGATCAATATATTGATCTGCATTTAGATTTTCTACCATTGGCACAAAAAGTGTTACAGATCAAATTTAAGAAGGAATCTAAAAGTGGACCCTTTTGCTACTTGGAAGTAGAGCCTTTCTTAGTGATAATATGTGCAATTGTAAACCAGTGTGATTTACAATCTCAGTCTTATATTGAGATGTGTGTGCAAGTGGAGTTACACAATACTGTTCATGGTTGGAGAAACACTTCAGCATTATGAAGAAACAATTTCCTATTATGAATGTAGTAGAAAAATCTGTAATAAAAATCATCCTGAATTTTGCTACCCTAAAGGTAAAGGTGTCCCTTGTAGGTTGCCCTGCTAGATATGACCAACTTTAGGGAGCAATGCTCATCAATTTGCACAATGCCATTTCCTTCTCCAGTGCATCACATTGAGAGCACAATCCTAACCATGTCTACTGAAACGTAAGACCCATTGTGTTCAATGGGTCTTACTCCCAGGGAACTGTCTTTAGGATTGCAGCCTGAATCATAACTGACCACTATGACCTATCCAGCTTGGGTGGTTCTACATCATAACTCATAGCCTGTTATGTGGCCATTCTGCCACATTCTCTTCATCCATGAAGAGCTGAGAAACCTAGGTACCATTAAGAAAAGCTCAGAGGCCTACAGAAAGGACTGATCAAGGGCTAACTGTACCCTATTTTCTGCTTGAATTGAGAATGCTTGCTCTGGCTCTATCGGGCTTCAACTGTACGGCAGCAGGCTCGTCTGAACTGCCCTCTTGTTTCACCCTCCTCTTGCTTCTACCTTCTGCTCTGCCAGCTACTCCTCTGGCCCCAAAGCTCTGACCTTCAGGTTACAATCCTACACACCAGGCATGTCCAACAGATCACACCAAACAGGTCGTGATCTGCTTTTTGTGGCCCAAAATGCCAGTGATCTACCACCATGAAAAATAAGTTTCAAATTAGTTTCAAATGAAATTTTAACCCAATGAAGTTGGAGACCCCCCATTTTTAATGAGCCTTCTGTCGTTTACTTGGATGTGATCAGCTGCAAATTATGCACAAACAAAACACAGAGACCAAGATCCAGTAAGAACTGTGAGGAGAAATGGAAAGTACATTTTTTCTTAAAGTTTTCTTGAGTAACTCGCAAAAATGTACCAGCATCGCGGGAGTAAAATTCCTCATACACCAACCCCCATGCACATCAACCTCCCATGCGCATCCATCCCCCATGAACATCATCTTACCATGAACATCAACCCCCAAAGCGCAACATCTCCCCATGCACATCAAACCCCCATGCGCATCATCCACCATGTGCAAAATCCCCCATGTTCATCCACTGCAAGCACATCATCCCCCAGGCGCATTAACCCCCATGTGCATCAAACCCAAGCGCAACACCCCCCATGTGCAACATCCCCCATGGTCATCAACCCCCAATGCACAATAACCCCCATGGGCATCAATCCCCATGCACATCGATTTCCCATGTGCACCATTCCCCCATGTGCATCCACCCCATGCGCATCATCCCCCATGTGCATCATCCCTCAATGCACATCACACCCATGCGCATCACCTCCCCTATGTGCATCACCCCATGCACATCATCTCCCCAGTGCAATCTCTCCCTCCGAACAACATCCCCCCCCCCAGTGCACCAGGCACCAAGCACCTAATCGGCTGGATGTTGGTCAGTCTTCCATGTTAAGTAGAGGACAAAAACATGTTGCACCCCCTTTCACCCCCATAAGGGTTAAATTTCTCAACATCGGTTCTTGGTGGGTGTTGATGTCATAGAAGGAACACCCTCCCCAAATTTCATGTTTCTAGGTCCAGGGCTTGGGGCAGAGCATCCCTCGGTCAGGGATTCTTCAATGGAAAGTACAGTGAGGGAAACGCTATTTCACCCCATTTCATCCCCTTCTGGTTGGAATTTCTGAAAACTGGTTCTTAGTGGGTGCCTCCGTCATGGAAGGAACACCCACTCCAAATTTCACGCTTCTAGGCCCACCAGTTTTGGCTGGGTGTTGATGAGTGAGTCAGTGAGTGACTTTTCAATTTTATATATATAGATAACTGTCTTAATAACTTTCTTTAACTTTAAGCCTGCATTTGTTTTTACCTTTTAGTTCAAGGTTCATATCGCTGTCCCTACAATCCAGAGTAACTATGTGAGCACATAAGAGACATTACGTGCACCCGTAGTTACAGCACCACCTAGTGAAAACCTATGGGAAATTCATATTGCAATCCAGAGCAAATTGTTCTTACACTGGAGCAAGGCTCCCCGTAGTTACTCTGGATTTCACCCTAAGTTTGCCTGTAAATTCAGCGAGAAATGCCAGATCATATAACCACCCATCTCCTTCAAAAATACGGTAAGTGTATTCAGAGAGAGAGATGGAGAGATGGAGCCAAGTGGGCTGGTGATCTACCTCTGACCCCTTGGTTCTACCTTTTGGACATGTCTGCTATACAGACATTCCTGAGAGTTGCTTTTGAGTTGACCTGCCAAGGAAGGGCTGCCAGAGGAACATGCCACTCTTGGTAATTTTTCCTCCTTCCCTATGATAGGATGCTTCCAATGTTAAGTTTCTTAGAAGGTAGGTGCTTGTATTGCATGCTACTTTCCAGACTGCCTGGTCTCTAATCTGAATGCCTATAACAGTTCAATAAAGGAAAAAATATTCTTCATGACCTTGGAGACATATTTTATTGTTAATTCACATATCTCTGGGATGAGCCTAGGCTCTGTGTCAGACCTCTGAAGATCAACCAACTCTGAAGGTCTATATGTTTAAAGTAGCTCTCTGGGGTTGCCTCTCCCTTGGACTTGGTATGTGGTCACATCCTTGGCAGTGATTGGCCCAGCCTGGCCCAACATCCAGTTCGCCGAAAGTAGGCGGGCCAGGCAGGGATCAGGGGCAGGGGCGGGGTCAGGGGGCAGAGAGGGCTGGGGCAGGGCCGGGGTGGGGCCAGGGAGGGCACGCCACCCACCCGTGCGCTGCGGGTGCAGGTTGGCGGGGCGAGGGGCTGGCCCCAACCTTGGCACACTGTGCGTGAGCTAAGATTGGCGCACGTGCAGTCGCATCCTGAAGCTGGTCAACCAACCAGCTTCAGGACGCTACTGCGCCTGCGTCAAGGATGATGCACGCGCAGTGTAGGGCTTCCCCTGGGCGCCGAATTGGTTTTCTGGCTCCCCCTTAGCTACCGGATCGGGCGATCTGGTACGAACCGGCTTGGGGCCACCTCTGGTCCTTGGGCTCTTCAATCATTCCTAGCTAGCCTCACTAGAATGGGACTGATATACAGTGGCACCTCAAGTAACAAATTTAATTTGTTTCGGAGGCATGTTTGTCACATGAAACGTTCTTTACGTGAAGTGGATTTTCACATAGGAAATAATGGAAACACAGACAATTGGTTCCACAACCCAAAAAATATTCATATAAAAATATTAATTGGATGTAAAAATGATGACAAAACACTGGAATTGAATTCAAAACTTGCATTCAATGTGCATGATCCTATGAAATCTACTTAGGCTGCAATCCTAAAGACACTTTCCTGGGAATAAGCCCCATTTATCACAATGTTTACAATTTATTGGTGGGCTGGGTGTGGTTAAGACACCGTGCCTGTTAACCAGCAGGCCAGGGTTCGAGACCTGGGTCGGCCCCACAAGACAGGGTGAGCTCCTGTCCTTAGCCTAGCTCTGCGACGCCAGCTAGATCCAATTGTATCGGCTGTGCCTTTCCATTGGATTAATTCAATGGCGTGGAGAGGGGGGATTTGCTGCTTGAGTAACAGCCTACCCTCCATAACAATCTAACCCAGGCTTTCGTGCTTCGCATGCAGCGTATGCAGTGCTGAGCATGATACCATAGTCTTCCAAGACTGACGGAGGCCTGCTTTTTTTCTTTTACAGTTTATCACAATAAGCCCCATTTATCACAATGGGGCTTACTTCTGGTTAGACATGGTTAGAAGGCTGCAATCAAAGACACTTTATTCTGTAATCAAAGACACTTTCAAAGTGTCTCCCCACTTTCTCCTTCTCTTGATCCTGAGCCTCTCTCTCCCCTGCTCCCAACTGGCTAGCCCTGAGCTGCTTCCCTCTTCTCCACTGCTGTTCTCTCCCTCTGCCCAGCGGTTGCCCAGCCACAGGAGGAACCACGTGGAAGTGTTGTTTTTGCTATGGGTAGGCACCCTAGGCAGCCCTGATGCTTTTTGAAAGGGCTGCCGGCCAGTGCGTCTGCCCCAACTGCCAACGAGTGTGTTTGTTACGTGAAGCACAGTTTGTTACGTGAAGCAGAATCCTAGAGAAGTTTTTGTTTGTTACATGGAACATACTTTATGTGAGGCGTTTGTTATGTGAGGTGCCACTATATTGATGTATATTACCTGGGCACTTGCGAGGCAGCTCACAAAGATGATAAAATACCTTGTAAGTGAGGGGAGGGGATTTGTACTTCAATTCTGATGCAACAAGGACATGTAGACAGACATCCTAAACACATTTAGTAGAAAATACAGTAAATTCCCCTTAAACTCAGTGAAACCTGGTTCTGCATAAATATGCTTAAGAGTGCATTTTCATAAACTAGATTGTGCCCCTTATATTTTATCATGTGTTTAGAAATACCAATGTGGCTAGGGCTGCTAGCCTGCCTGGAGCTCTCAGGCCTTGGCATTTTTCTCCAAGTGACTGTCGAAAGCAATCCTGAGATTTTTCAAAGGGCTCCCAAATATGTTCATCATTACATCTGATCAGAAAAAAAACTTTAAAAGAACAGCTTCAGTCAGTGCTTGCAACAGCAAGTATGACAGCCACCATTTTTTGGGAGGGGGGGGGGGGTTAAGAGAAGTCTTACCTCCAAAGACTACATACAGATTGTGATGGGCAGAATTCAGCTTAGTATTAAGCTTCTTTGAAGCCCATTGGTGAAGAAGTTGACCACCTGTTTATGAAGTCAATGGGATCTAAAGCTGCTTCACCTTGGCAGATTTTGGCCTGTGTTTCTCACCTGTCTCAGTACCTTTCCCCAAACAAACTATATAGAACATCCAACCCCAAAATATTATTTATCTGTCCCAGCCCAATTTAACTGAATATCCTCTGTTCCAATAATATAAATACACCATGTGAACCATATTCACAAGCTTTTTTTTAAAAAAGCTACCACATATCATGTTTGATGGGAGGCCTTAGGGGAGTTGATTGTGGAAGTGTCCTTAATAGGGAAGATACAAGGCCCTGTGAGTAGAAGCGCTTTTCTTAATATGGTTCTTTGACACCACAAAGCACAGTCGAATGCCAAAAGTCTTCTTTTGGAGGGTGCTTATTCCAGATATGTCAAAACCAACTGGAATCCTTTTTCCTCAAAGAGTGCTTTCCATCAAGGAGCTAGACACTGTGTCGAAAGGGTGAGAGGCCAAGTAATCCTTGTAATCCCCATCAATCAATTTCTCTGCGTTGTTCTTAGCAAACCAGCAGCCCACATCCTGTTGGCCATTATAGATCTTCCTCTCCTTCCATACAACAGGAACTAGCCGTCCCTTCACTCGTAAGGTGTTCCTGGAGATAGTGCCTTCCCCTTCTGTCTGGTTCCAGCTGGCAACATGGAGATTTTGATCAAGAGGCTCTTGGTTAAGTGTAACATCTTGATATAAAAATTGACCTGTGATGAGAAGATAGGTAGAACTTGAGCAAGGCAAGGGTAGAAAATGCAGTCCATGCAAATTCCTAAACCTTGTGCTTGTGAGGGTTGCAGAGAATGCTTTGAACACCTAAATATAGTTACCATATAGAATAATATATATTATTCTATATATACAAAAAAGGATACAAAAAGCAGCAAAAAGGATACAAAAAAGTAGCCATTTTAGCTTATTCCCCAGATAGGAAGAGAAAAAAAAGCACTTATGTAAGTCATAGTTGGCATGAAGGGTGCTCCTATGGAAGTGCTGCACCGTATTCCTCACAAAGCCTACAACTTCCATAAGCACCACTGACTCCCTTCTTTTTTTTAAAAGAAGGTAAAATGGATTTTAAAATCCAGTCATTTTAAAAGAATTTCACATCAAAGTTTTAATTTAAATAAGTTTTACCACCAAATTATCCAACAGTCATAGAAAATTCCACGTTCAAATCCTGCCCTTAACCTATCTGTTGGATTGACTAATAGGCGAGTATCTATGGTATATGGGGCTCTCTGAGCAGTAAAAATGCTTCACAAGTATTGCTTTGATTTTGTTCTATCAAATATCAGTCCTATCAGGAAAGTAACATCTCCTTATGGAGTGAGAAAATGTGGCTGAATTCATGGCAGAGGAGAGATATACACAGGGGAATTCCTGATTTTTTATCACTGGGACCCACTTTTAAAAATAACACCTTCCGGGGATTCATCTAGTTTTACAAGTCCCCCACCCCCTTTATTGAGGAAGTTTCACTTTATCAGCCACCCACTGTACTGCCTATGTTTTCTCTCTTTTTTTACAGCTTCTGATGACCAGATGCTGAATTCAAGTTACAGAAAATGGCCATCTCAATTCTTTCTTGCTTTTCATTCCAACCACCCAGGGGAATTGACCTCCCCATGAATGGAGATAGAGCTGGGCTAGATAACTGATTTTATCATCTGAGGCCACACCATGAATCTTTGGAAGAAAAAGTGGCCCCTCCTTACCTATCAGTCCATGGGATTCAGTAGAAAGTCCTTGGCTATTTGAAATATAGAAGCCCAAATGGTCTTTTTGATAGGGAGCAGGATTCTTGTAGTGGTGGATCAGAATGATGAAGCTGATGGTGCCTCTTATCACCACAGTGACATTGGAATGGGCAAAGATAGACACTTCAATGTTCTTGCTTCCTACCACAGCACTATGATCACAAGGGAGGACAAGTCTCCTCCCATCATCCAGGATAACTTTGGTGGGGGTGACTTCCAGGTAGGCTCTTTCTTTCTTGTCACTGAGAATGGTGATACTTCGGAAATAAGTCCTTTGTTTCTTATGGCCACGGTGAGGGGCTGGGGCTCCTATCAGCTGACCATTCACCGTCACACCTTAAAAGACAGAAGAAACAGGAAGTTGTCCAGAGGTGCTGCTGAGAATTGTGTTCTAGGATGTTCACTCACATGCCTGTGTAAAGTCTGGTACCTAGCAGTTCAAAAACATGTAAATGCAAGTAGATAAATAGGTACCACCTCAGTGGGAAGGTAAAACAGCATTCTGTGTGCCTTCAACGGTCATGTTGACTCCATGACCACCTAAGTGTCTTTGGACAATGCTGGCTCTAAAGGGGATGAAATGGGGATGAGCACCACACCCTACAGCAGTAAGGGACACCTTTACCTTTATATTATAACTGGTTCATGTTAGATTTTTATAACAATATGGTAAACTGTTAAATAAAACTTATCTATCTATCTATCTATCTATCTATCTATCTATCTATCTATCTATCTATCTATCTATCTATCTAAAAGAGAAAAGTCACTGACTGACTGACTCACTCACTCACCGCCCTGCCAAAACTGGTGGGCCTAGAAGTGTGAAATTTGGGGAGGGTGTTCCTTCCGTGACAGAGGGGTGCACTGAGAACCGGTTTTCGGAAATTCCAACCGGAAGGGGGTGAAAAGGGGCGCAACACGTTTTCCTCCCTATATAGTGGCACCTCACGTAACAGAATTAATTCGTTCCGGAGGCAGTTTCTTTACGTGAAACTTTCTTTATGTGAAGCGGCTTTTCCCATAGGAAATAATAGAAACTCAGATGATTGGTTCCACAACCCCAAAAATATTCATATAAAAATATTAACTGGATGTAAAAATGATGACAAAACAATGGAATTGAATTCAAAACATGCATTCAATGTGCATGATCTTATGAAGTCTACTTAGGCTGCAGTCCTAAAGACACTTTCCTGGGAGTAAGACCCATTTAACACAATGGGGCTTACTTCTGGGTAGACATGGTTAGGAGGCTGCAATCCAAGACACCTTCAAAGTGTCTCCCCAATTTCTCCTTCTCTCCATCCTGAGCCTCTCTCTCCCCTGCTCCCTTCTGGCTAGCCTTGAGCTGCTTCCGTCTTCTCCACTGCTCTTCTCTCCCTCTCCCCAGCAGGTGCCCAGCCACAGGAGGAACAGCATGGAAGTGTTGCTTTCACTATGGGCAGGTGCGCTAGGCAGCCCTGACACTTTTTAAACAGGCTGCCAGCCAGCGCGTCTGCCCAACTGGCAATGAATGTTTTCTTTACGTGAAGCACTTTCGTTACGTGAAGCAGAATCCTGGAGAAATTTTCGTTTGTTACGTGAAACATACTCTACGTGAGGTGTTCTTTACGTGAGGCGCCACTGTACTTTGCATTGGAGAATTGATGACTCAGCAACATTCCGCCCCAACTGCTGGGCCTAGAAGCATGGAATTCTGGGAGGGAGTTCCTTCTGTCACCTGAACACCGAACAAGAACCCCTGTGGAGAAATTTGATCCTTCGGGGGCTGAAAAGGGGGCAACGTGTTTTTGTCCTAACATGGGAGACTGACCAACATCCAGTCAATTTGGTGCTCAGTGCCTAGTGCACTGGGGGGACATTGTTTGGAGGAAGAGGTTGCACTGGTGAGGATGCTGCGGATGGGGGAAGGTTGCGCAGGGGGGGAATTTGCACATGGGGGGAAGTTGCACATGGGGGATGATGTGCTGGGGGGAAGTTGCGCATAGGGGGAAGTTGCACACAGGGGAAGTTGCACATGGGGAAGTTGCACACGGGGGCTGATGCGCATGGGGAAGTTGCGCATGTGGGGTTGAGGCGCATGGGAGGAAGTTGCGCATGGGGGAAGTTGCGCATGGGGGGTTGATGCACATGGGGAAAGTTGTGCATGGGGGGTTGATGCGCATGGGGGGATGGCATACAGGAGAATTTTACTCCCGCAATGCGGGTACGCCTTTTGCTAGTACTTATAATAAAAATACTGTATTTACTCAAATCTAATGCTATCAAATCTAATGCACACCTTAATTTTGGAGACTAAATTCAGCTGAAAGGGTATGTGTTAGATTTCAGTAAATATGGTGTATCAAAATAGCTCCAGTGGTCACAGCGGCTGGTTTTCTGCATGTTATTTAATGCAGAAAAGTTAAGTAACTACTCTCCAGCTGACCTCCAACTACAATTACATCCAGCTCAAAACTGGTGTGCGTGCATGCGTGCGTGTGTGTGTGTGTGTGTGTGTGTGTGTGTGGTTTTTTTATGTGGAGAATGGACTAAAGATTTTAATGTAATGTGTCATTTGAATCTCAGCATAAGAGTAAGTACAAGTGTAACAGCAAACTTAGTAGTACTCAGTCCAAGCCTGGAAATGAGTCCACAAGCTGTTTGCTAGAAAGATGGATTTGCACTGAACAAAAAAGCACAGGAATGCACTGGGTTATAGAATGGATAGAACATGATGGCTGGAGATAGTTACAGCATAGAACTCTCTTTGGTGTTTAGACTACATTCCACTTTACAAGCTACATTGTTGCACTGCCTTGAGTTTTCACATAGTTTTTGCTTCAGTTGGGAGCTTTACTCCCTCATAAATAATCCTCTTAGAAATCATAGCTGCTGAGGAATTTCAGGCAAGATGAGAAGGTCAAGAATGGTCCGTACCCATTAGGATGGAAAGATTTTAACAATAACTCCAACCTATTTGATTTATTTCTATTCAGGAGGAAAAGCCATAAAGTATCAGATAATAGGAAACAGGCTACACTTGGGATCAAGGAGGCAAAAATTTGACAGAAAGTGGGTTGAGAAGGATTCCACTTGCCAGATACCTAGCCTGATCATACCTGAATTCCTGTGGTCCGAAACCAAAATGAGGATGTCACCTGGTTCCCCATCAATGTTGAAGCAGACAGTGAGCTTGCTCAAGGGCAAATCAACAACAAAATGAGGATCACCATCCGCTGGAAAGACAATTTTTAAAAGGCAAACTTGTAAACATTCCAGAATTCAGTGTACAGAATATCTATCTATCTATATATAAAACTGAAAAGCCACTGATTGACAGACAGACGGACTCACTCACTCACGGATGCACAGTCAAAACTGCCGGGCCTAGAACTGTGAAGTTTGGGGAGGGTGATCCTTCCGTGATGGAAGCACCCACTAAGAACTGGTTTTCAGAAATTCCAACTGGAAGGGGGTGAAAAGGGATGCATTGCATTTTCCTCCCTATACTTTCCATTGAAAAAACCCTGACTGAGGGACGTTCTGCCCCAACCCCTGAACCTAGAAACATGAAATTTGGGGAGGGTGTTCCTTCTGTCACATAAGCACCCACCAAGAACCAATGTTGAGAAATTTAACCCTTAAGGGGATAAAAAGGGGTGCAACATGTTTTTGTCCTATACTTAACATGGAAGACTGACTGATCAACATCCAGCCAATTTGTTGCCAACTGTCTGAAGAATTGGGAGGGAGGTGGCACGGGGGGAAGGTGTGCATGGGGGGATGCTACACAGTGGGGGGGTGATATGCATGGGGATTATGTGCATGGGAGATGTTGCGCATGGGGGTGTTGCATGGTGGTGCACACTGGGGGTGTTACGCATGGGGGATGATGCAGAGGGGAGGTTGGTGCGCATGGGGGGTTGGTGCGCATGGGCGTTGGGGTGCATGGGGGGTTGGTGCACATGGGGAGGGTGATGCGCAGTAAGGGATGTTGTGCATGGGGTTGATGTGCAATGGCATGATGATGCGCAATGGAGGATGATGTGCATGGGGGGATGATGTGTATAGGGGTGGTGCTCATTGGAAGGTAGTGCACACGGGGGGATGTTGCGCAAGGGGTGTTGATGACCTTGGGGGATTGATGTGCATGGAGGGATGATGCGCATGGAGGGATGATGTGCATGGGGTTGTTGCGCAATGGGGGGATGGTGTACTGGGGGAATTTTATTCCTGCAATGTGGGTGCATTTTCACTAGTCTATATATATAAAATTTTAATGGTGTTTTATTTTCTATGTGATGTTAGCCACCTTGAGCTCCCTCTTGCAGGTGAGGAAAGGTGGGGTATAAATTAATAAAATAAATAAATAAATATACATAAAAGAAAAGTCACTCACTGACTGACTCATCACCGCCCTGCCAAAACCACTGGGCCTAGAAGTGTAAAATTTGGGGTGGGTGTTCCTTCCGTTACGGAGGGGTGCACTAAGAACCGGTTTTCAGAAATTTCAACCGGAAGGGGGTGAAAAGGGGTGCAACGTGTTTTCCTCCCTATACTTTGCATTGTAGAATTGATGACTCAGCAACATTCCACCCCAACTGCTGGGCCTAGAAGCATGGAATTCTGGGAGGGATCCTTCTGTCACCTGAACACCCACCAAGAACCATCTGGAGAAATTTAACCCTTGAGCGGCTGAAAAGGGGGCAATGTGTTTTTGTCCTTTACTTAACATGGGAGACTGAATAACATCCAGCCAATTTGGTGCTCAGTACTTGGTACACTTGGGGGATGTTGTTAGGAGGAATAGGTTGCACTGTGGAGGATGCTACACATGGGGGGTTGGTGCACATGGGGGGTTGATGTGCAGGGGGGAGTTGCGCATAGGGGAAGTTGCACATGGGAGGTTGATGCGCATGGGGGAAGTTGCACATGGGGGTTGATGCGCATGGGGGTTATGCTCATGGGGGAAGTTGTGCACGGGGGATTGATGCACATGGGGAAGTTGCGCATGGGGGGTTGATGCACATGGGAGTTGGTGCACATGAGGGGTTGGTGCAAATGGGGGAAGTTGCACATGGGGGGTTAATGTGCAGGGGGGAAGTTGCGCATGGGGGTTGATGCTCATGGGGGAAGTTGCGCATGGGGGAAGTTGTGCATGGGGGTTGATCGCATGGGGGTTGTTGCGCATGGGGGGTTGATCGCATGGGGGAAGTTGCGCATGGGGGTTGGTGCGCATGGGGGAAGTTGCGCATGGGGGTTGGTGCTCATGGGGGGTTGGTGCGCATGGGGGGTTGGTGCGCATGGGGGGTTGATGCGCATGGGGAAGTTGCGCATAGGGGGAAGTTGCGCATCCTAAGAAGTTTAGACCCTAACTCACCTGGCCATATGTTTTGATAGACTAAAGATATTCCAAAGTGGTTTGTTTGTAAATTACACACAAAATTACACAGTCTCCTGTAAATTACACACAAAATGGTATATAACGTGATGGGATTATTTCTACAAACCATGATTTTAACCATTTTGATCACTAGGGGAGTCTCCCACCTCAAGGATGTCCTCTTTATAACACTCTAGAGATGTCCCTGTTTGGGACCATTTTGGAAGCCTTGCACTCCCTTGACTGACCTTCCACACAAGCCAATGCATGTTTGCTTCCTCACTAGTAAACATGGCTGTGCAGTTCACTTTCATTTTCAGTGCATTTCAATGCAATAATCAGGGACCTGTTTCTAGGATGATTTCTGGGACATGTGTTCATTGGATCAGGACAATTCTGGTGTCCTTTGATTCCTGTCAACCTGCCCTTTCCAACAGACTATGGCCGTATGCCTAATCATGAGTAAAGCTGCATCATGGTTCACTTTCACTTTCCATAGAGTGCAATGCATATTTTTTTGGTTTTTTTGGCCATAACTTTTGATAGGAAGGTGCTATTCAAAATGGATTTTTTGCACTGGATTCTGATCGTCAATACAAATCCAACCATATATGACAAGATGCATTTTTTGCACCATCATGAAGTTGCATTTTTTGGGTCCCCAATGCACACCCAGCCACCCCCTGGCACATCACCTAGTGCAGGCCAAACCCCTCATCGTCCCTGACACACTCCTAACCATGTCTACTCAAAAGTAAGCCCCAAAAGAGCACAATCCTAACCATGTCTACTCAAAAGTAAGCCCCATTGTATTCAATGGGTCTTACTCCCAGGAAAGTGTCTTTAGGATTGCAGCCAATGTCTCTTACGTGCTCCCGTAGTTACTCTGGATTGTAGGGCCAGAGTCTTCCATACAAAACGTAAATGCCCCAAAGAAAGCAGAAACAGCAGATTTTGAAACTGCTATTTGGTGGACATCATTGAAGTTTTGTTCAGTTCTGTTTCAGAACTAACTGCTCCGTTCTGAGTCACCAGCACAGATAAATACTGCTCTCCCCCTGCTCCCACACCAAGACTATTGGTCAGCACAGCTGTGCCTGCTTCTCCCACCATCCGAGGTCTAGAGGACGACAAATAGATTCAGAACCTTTTTGGTACTGACCTCCCCGTGGAGTTCTTACTATTTTGGCAGCTCATTCTTGTCTTGAGGAAATGGTCAAGACTGTATTTGCCAAGCTACAAGGAGACTAAACAGCTGCTACTGACTAAAAACAGCTGGTTTTTTGAAACTATAGTGTGTGTACGTTTCTTGCTACTGTTGTTTTTCAGCAATTTGGAGAACACAGGGTGCCCTTATGAAAGCACTGAAAGTGGTTAGAGAAAGGCTCCACTGGCTCTGTGTTGTCACTCACCTTCTTCAATAAGTATCAGGACTGGTGCCATAGTAAAGGAGCTAAAATGCACAGAGTGAAGCCACTTGGCACAGATTGACCTTGACCCCAACTGTGCATACACACACTAAGTTTTAACGTCCTAGTTCACTTCCTTTCTTTACAGCAGTGCTTGGAAGGAACGTGTGTGTGGTGTGAGGTCGTCGTATTGGCCATGACAGAGAAAGTTGAGCAGAGAATCTGCATTAAGTTTTGCCAAAAGCTTGGTGATACCTGTGCAGAGACTTACAGCCCAATCCAGAGCAACTAATCTGTCCACATAAGAGCCCTTAGGTTGCCCTATCTAACACTAGGTTGGAGCAACTGCAAGATGCTCCAGCCCAGTTACTCTGAAGGAGGCTTAGGGCAGAGCAAGGCAAGATAGGGTGCCCTAAGAGAGGTGGACTTGCTCTGCCCTAACTGGGGCAGCCTAGGCAGCTCAGGAGAGGCAAGTTGAGGGCATGTTTAGCATTGCCTAGGGCAGAGTAGTTACTCTGTATCCAAAGCCTGTTTCCAAGGCAGAAATGCCCTCTTCCAGCCCTCAGAGTTATACCACCTCAGGAGCAGGTATAGTAATGAGTAGACCCATAGGGGTCCATGATAAGGCCCGAGTAAGAATGGCAGTGCTGACCAAAAATCTGGGTTCTTGGCCAGCCTAGCTGCAACCCCTGCCTCTCAACCTCAGGATATGGAGCAAACTGCGGCTGCCCACAAACCTCAGGATACAGCAGGCCACTCCAAGAAGCCCCTTGTATTCACTGTAGAATGTACTGGCATCTCATCAGGGTCTCCTTATGAGGCAGGCATCCAGTGGCGTCACCAGACTGGTGCGGCTGGTGTGGGCTGCATTGGGGATGCACTCCGTATGGGGTGATGTGCCGGAGGAGTTTGACTGTCCTTTGGCAGGCCCTGGGCGTCAGCACCCCCATTCAGGCCTGCTCCAAGGCGGAGAATCAGCCAGAAGCTGACACTTGACTGAGGAGCTGGCCTGAACGGCCATCTGAGGTGCACTGCGCAGAAACACACTGAGCATGCCGAACAGCTTCAGTGGAGACTTCCTTAGAGCAGAGAAAGTCCGCACCTCTGCACAGCCATTCGGCCTCACTCAGGAGGCAGAGCGACAGCCGAATGGCTTCAGAAAGAGTACTGCACAGGCACCAACTCTGACGCCTGCACAGTCTCCCCCAAAGCCAAAAAGCTTCAGAAAAGTACTGCGCAGGTGTCAGAGATAGTGCCTGTGCAGTACTCTTTCTGAAGCCAGTTGGCTTCAGAAACAACTGCGCAGGCGCCAACTTTGGTGACTGTGCAGTCCAGGTGGGGGGGGGGCGCATCCCAGGGATGACGCACAGACTTCCACACCAGGTGATGTACAGAGTCATGTCACCACTGTAGGCACCACAGCTGTTCCTTGTTCAGTGTGATCTAAGGGGTGTCTCCTCAGGAGCAAGTCTTCCCCTTGTGTCAATTACTTAGCATGCTCTGGAGCAGTTAGGCAGCCCAGGCTTCTTGACTCTCTGGATTCAGCATAACTTTCTGCTCTGGATACAGAATAGTTAGGAGAGTGCAGTTAGGTCAGAGCAGGCTGAATTTGCTCTGGATTGCAGCCTTAAGCAAAGTTGCAGAAAGTGTATGGAGAGGAGTGTATGAGCTGCAAACGAGTGTATGAGTGGTTCAGACGTTTTCAAGATGTCAACAGTGACAAACATTCTGGGAGACCCATAACCAGCAGAACTGAGAAAAACATTGCAGATGTGCGTGCAGCTGTGAGGGGAAATTGTCGAATCACCATCTGTGAGTTATTAGAGGTTGTGCAGATTAGTTACGGTTCAGTTCGGTCCATTCTTACTGAAGATTTGGGTATGAGACACGTGTCTGCCAAGTTTGTGCCAAAACTGCTTTCAGCTGACCTAAAAGAAATTTGGGTTGCAGTTGCTCAAGATCTCCTTGACTGTGTTGAGAGTGATGAAAACCTTTTGAAAATGGTCATACTGGTGATGAATCGTGGGTCTATGGCTATGACCTTGAAACCAAGGCTCAGTCTTCGCAGTGGAAGACCCAACCTCTATGAGACCAAAGCACAAATGAGTCGAAGCAACGTGAAAACACTGTTGACTGTTTTCTTTGACTACAAGGGGATTGTTCATCAATGGGTATGTTCCATGTGGTCAGACAGTAAACAAGGAGTACTACTCAGATGTGTTGTGGTGTTTACAGGATGCTATTCATCAGAAAAGGCCAGAACTGCATGCGGCTGATGAGTGGCAATTGCATCATGACAATGCACTTGCCAATCCAGCAAAGTTTGTGCAACAGATTGTGGCCAAGCACAAGTTCCCCCAGGTCCAACAGCCATCGTATCCCCAGATCTTGCACCATGCAACTGTTTCCTCTTTCCAGAAATAAAATCCCACTTGAAAGGACGAAAATTTCAGGACATTGAGGAAATCCAAGTGAATGCAATGAGGCAGCTGCTGATTATCCCAGAAAACAAGTTCCAGGAATGCTTCCATCGATGGAAACAGCACTGGATTAAGTGTGTGGCTTCTGAAGGGAACTACTTTGAAAGAGGTTAACCCCCAAATCCAGAGTAACTATAGGAGAACATAAAAGACTTTACGTGCACCCGTATTTAGTGCACCAGCTAGTGAAAACCTATGGGAAATTCATATTGGAATCCAGAGTAAGTTGTTCTTACACTGGAGCAAGGACTCCCTGTAGTTACTCTGGATTTTGCCCTGTGCCAGATTGTTACTTGTTGCAGTTTTCTTTTTATAGCACTAGTCCTGATGCTTATTGAGCACACCTTGTATATAAAATTGAAAAGTCACTGACAGATGGACTCACTGGCTGACTCATCAACACCCAGCCAAAACCACAAGATCTGGAAGCATGAAATTTGGGGAGGTTATTCCTTCTTTGATGAAGGCACCAACTAAGAACCAATTTTTGGAAATTCAAACTGGAAGGGGGTGAAAAGGGGCCCAACACATTCCTCCCTATACATTGAAGCATTTCTTACTGATTAACAACCAGCCTCAGCCCCTGGATATGAAATTTATGAAACAACCAGCATGAAATTTTGGGAAGGTATTTCTTCTGAGACATGAGCACCCATTATGAATTGATTTTTAGAAATTTAACCCCTAAGGGGGTAAAAAGGGGTGCAATGTGATTTTGTCCAATACTTCACATTGCTCTCTAGGGATGTGCACATCTAGACAAGTACTCGGTGATCAAAACAACCCAGCATGGATTTACCAAGAATAAATCTTGCCAGACAAATCTGATCTTTTTTGATCGGGTTATTTATCTGAAGTCATTTATCTTGACTTCAGCAAAGCATTTGACAAGGTCCCACATGACATTTTAATTGGGAAGTTGGAAAAATATGGGCTAGACGGGGCAATCGTTAGGTGGATCTGCAACTAGCTCGATGGCCGCACTCAAAGGGTTTTAGTAAATGGTTCTGTGTCAACCTGGAGGTCGGTTTCAAGTGGGGTACCCCAAGGCTCTGTCTTGGGCCCGGTTCTCTTTAAAATTTTCATTAATGACTTAGAGGAAGGGATACAGGGAAGCATGATCAAATTTGCAGATGACACCAAGCTGGGAGGAGTAGCAAACACAACAGAGGACAGGAGAAACCTCCAGGAGGATCTGGATAAACTAGAATTTAGAATAAATTCATAAAATAGAATGAATTTCAACAGGGAGAAATGCAAAGTTCTGCACTTGGGCAATAAAAACCAAAAATACAGGTATAAAATGGGGGATACTTGGCTTGGCAGCACAACATGTGAGCGGGATCTTGGAGTCGCCGTGGATCACAAGCTGAACATGAGTCAGCAGTGCGATGTGTCTGCAAAGAAGGCAAATGCCATTTTAGGCTGCATTAAGAGGACTGTAGCTTCCAAGTCGCGAGAAGTTCTAGTTCCTCTTTATTCAGCATTGGTTAGACCTCACCTTGAGTACTGTGCTCAGTTCTGGGCACCTCACTTTAAGAAAGATGCAGCCAAGCTGGAGCAAGTCCAGAGGAAAGCGACAAGAATGATCAGTGGGATGGAAGGGAAGCCCTACAAGGAAAGGTTGGGGGAACTTGGGATGTTCAGCCTGGAGAAGTGGAGGCTGAGAGGAGACATGATTGCCCTCTTCAGATACTTGAAGGACTGTCATAGGGAGGAAGGGGCTCATTTGTTCATAGATGCTTCTGAAAGCAGAACTAGAACCAATGGGTACAAACTGCAAGAGAGGAGATTCCGGTTGGATATCCGGAAAAAATTCCTGATGATAAGGGCTGTTCGGCAGTGGAACATATTGCCAAGGGAGGTGGTGGACTCTCCCTCACTGGGGATCTTCAAGCAGAGGCTCGACGAGCACATGTTGGGGATGCTCTAGGGGGATTTCCTGCTACAGGCAGGGGGTTGGACTAGATGACCTACTATGTACCTTCCAACTCTATGATTCTATGTCTGCTGGTGGCTGCAGCTGCCTGCCATTGCTTCCTGGTACCCTCTGATGCCCGTTTCCTGTCATTGCCCAGTGGTGCCAGTGTCTGCTGGTGCCCGCCATCTGGTGCCACTTCCTGGTGCCCACCAGTGCCAAGCCACGCCTAGGGCCCACAAATTTGCTTGAAATTTTACTCCCACAATGGTGGGTTCCTTCCGCTATCTGTATATATAAAAGAGAAAAGTCATTGACTCATTGACTCACTGACTCACTGACTCATCACTGCCCTGCCAAAACCACTGGGCCTAGAAGTGTGAAATATGGGGTGGGTGTTACTTCTGTGACTGAGGGGTGCACTAAGAACTGGTTTTCAGAAATTCCAACCGGAAGGGGGTGAAAAGGGGCACAAGGCATTTTCCTCCCTATACTTTGCATTGGAGAATTGATGACTCATCAACATTCCGCCCCAACTGCAGGGCCTAGAAGCGTGGAATTCTGGGAAGGAGTTCCTTCTGTCACCTGAACACCCAACAAGAACCCATGTGGAGAAATTTAACCCTTCATGGGCTGAAAAGGGGGCAACGTATTTTTGTCCTATACTTAACATGGAAGACTGACCAACATCCAGCCAATTTGGTGCTCTCTGCCTGGTGCACTGGGGGAGGTTGTTTGGAGGAAGAGGTTGCACTGGCGAGGATGCTGAGCATGGGGGGAAGTTCTGCTTGGGGGAAGTTGATCAAAACAACCCAGCATGGATTTACCAAGAATAAATCTTGCCAGACAAATCTGATCTCCTTTTTTGATCAGGTTACAAGCTTACTGGACTGTGGCACTGCTGTGGATATCATTTATCTTGACTTCAGAAAAGCATTTGACAAAGTCCCACATAACATTTTAATTGGGAAGTTGGGAAAATATGGGCTAGACAAGGCAATTGTTAGGTGGATCTGCAACTGGCTTGATGACCGCACTCAGTGTTTCAAACTTTCAATAAATGGTTCTGTATCAACCTGGAGGTTGGTTTCTTGTGGGGTACCCCAAGGCACTGTCTTGGGCCCAGTTTTCTTTAACATTTTCATCAATGACTTGGAGGAAGGGATACGGGGGAGCCTGATTAAATTTGCAAATGACACCAAGCTGGGGGGAATAGCAAACACATCAGAAGATAGGAGAAACCTCCAGGAGGATCTGGATAAACTAGAATACTGGGCTGTAACAAATAGAATGAATTTCAACAGGGAGAAGTGCAAGGTTCTGCACTTAGGCAATAAAAACCAAAAACAAAGGTATAAAATGGGGGATACTTGGCTTGGCAGCACAACATGTAAGCGAGATCTTGGAGTCGCCGTGGATCACAAGCTGAACATGAGTCAGCAGTGTGATGTGTCTGCAAAGAAGGCAAATGCCATTTTAGGCTGCATTAAGAGGTCTGTAGCTTCCAAGTCACGAGATGTTATAGTTCCTCTTTATTCTGCATTGGATAGAGCTCACCTTGAGTACTGTGTTCAGTTCTGGGCACCTCACTATAAGAAAGATGCAGCCAAACTGGAACAAGTCCAGAGGAGAGCAACAAGAATGATCAGTGGGATGGAAGGGAAGCCCTACGAGGAAAGGTTGGGGGAACTTGGGATGTTCAGCTTGGAGAAGAGGAGGCTGAGAGGAGACATAATTGCCCTCTTCAGATATCTGAAGGGCTGTCATATGGAGGAAGGGGCGGCCAGTGGTGGGCCCAGCATGGCCCAAGAACCAGTTCCCTGGAAGTGGGCGTGGCCAGGGTGAGGGGGCGGGGCCAGGGAGAATTTAAAGGGGGAATTTTTTTAAAAAAAATTAAAAATTCAATTTAAAAAAAATTTAAGTTTTTGTTAGTGGGACTTACTGTCATGGGAGTTACTTCAGAGTAGGCATGCATAGGATAGGGTTCTCAGGTTGCAGTTCTAGCCACACTTGCCTGGGAATAAGCCCCATTGACTGTCATGGGACTTACTTCAGAGTAGGCATGTATAGGATAGAGTTCTGAGGCTGCAGTTCTAGCCACACTTTCCTGGGAGTAAACCCCATTGACTGTCATGGATTTACTTCAGAGTAGGCATGCATAGGATAGGGTTCTTAGGCTGCAGTTCTATCTATCTATCTACAGTATTTATATACTGCTTTTCAACTAAGAAGTTCACAAAGCGGTTTACAAAGAAAATGGAAATATAATAATAGCTAATTAAAAGCTAATGGGTCCCTGTCCCAAAAGGGCTCACAATCTGAAATGCAAAAAACAACACCAGCAGAAGCCACTTGAACAGGCATTGCTGGGGTGTGTAGGGCCAGTTACTCTCCCCCTGCTATATAAAAGAGGAACACCCACTTGAAAGAGTGCCTCTTGCTCAGTTAGCAGGGGTTCTAGCCACACTTGCCTGGTAGTAAGCCCCATTGACTATCATGGGACTTACCTCTGAGTAGTCATGCATAGGATAGGGTTCTCAGGCTGCACCCTGTCCACACTTTCCTGGGAGTAAGACCCACTGACTGTAATGGGACTTACTTTTGAGTAGACCTGCCTAGCCTAGCTCCCTGAGGAAGCACCCTGTCCACACTTTCCTGGGAGTAAGACCCATTGAGCACAATAGGGCTTACTTTTGAGTAGACATGGTTAGGATTGTAAGCACCAGGCTGAGAAAAGAAGATCTATCCTGGAAAGAAGAGAGGAATGCTAGAGACAGTTTCCTGGGAGTAAGACCCATTGAGCACAATAGGGCTTACTTTTGAGTAGAAATGGTTAGTATTATAGTCACCAGGCTAAGAAAAGAGGCTCTATCATGGAAAGGAGGCAGGCAAGAGTTAAAAAGAAAAAGTGGCTGGGGAGGCTGTGTTCTACTCCGGCCAGCTGCTGCTCCGTACTGGAGGAAAGACGCTCCGTGCTGGAGCCTTTGACTGCTGGCATAGCAGTCCCCTTGGTTGAGCCCCTTGCCACTGCTACAGGCTCTCCAGCGGCTGGGGATTTGGAAGATCCCATTCCCAGAGACTGGAGCGAATAGGCCTCCGCCCACCTGTGAAGGGGCCAATTTGTTCATAGCTGCTTCTGAAAGCAAAACTAGAACCAATGGGTACAAACTGCAAGAAAGGAGATTCCGGTTCAGGGGTGGGCACAGGCCGGTTCGCTCCGGTTCTGGGGGACTGGATCTTCCAATCCCCCTGCCGCTGGCGATCTGGCAGTGGCAGGGGGCCCCCAGAACCATGCGGACCGGTTCGGCCCACGCGGTGCCACCTCGCTCTCCCTGCCTCTCCCTATGCAGGTCTCTCTCTAGCAGGTCTACTAAGAAGTAAGTCCCAGTATAGGCAGTGGGACTTACTCCCAGGCAGGTGCGGAGAGCACTGCAGCATCAGAGCCCCAGCCTAAGCAGGTCTACTCTGAAGTAAATAATTTTTTTAAAAAATGTTAATTTTTAAATTAAAAACCTCCCTGGCCCCGCCCCTGGCCCCTCCCACTTCCGGAGAACCATATCTTGGGCCAGGCCGGGCCCACCACTGTTCCGGTTGGAAATCCGGAAAAAATTCCTGATGGCGAGGGCGGTTCTGCAGTGGAACAGATTGCCAAGGGAGGTGGTGGACTCTCCCTCACTGGAGATCTTTTAGCAGAGGCTCGACAAGCACCTGTAGGGGATGCTCTAGGGGGTTAGAGCATCTGCAGGCTGGGGGTTGGACTAGATGACCTACTAGGTACCTTCCAACTCTATGGTTCTATGATTCTATGAAGTTGCACATGGGGGAAGTTGCACATGGGGGGATGATGCATATGGGGGGATGATGCGCATGGGGAAGTGGCACATGGGAGGAAGTTGCGCATGGGGGACGTTGTGTATGGAGGGATCATGCACCTGGGGAAAGTTGCGCATGGCGGGAAGTTGCAAATGGAGGAAAGTTGCGCATGGGGGAAGTTGCACATGGGGAACTTTTGCATGGGGGATTATGCGCATGGAGAGATTATGTGCATGGAGGGATTATGTGCATGGCGGGATTATGCGCATGGAGGAAAGTTGTGCATGAGAGAAGTTGCGCTTGAGGGGAAGTTGCACATGGCGGAAAGTTGCACATGTGGGGAAGTTGTGCATGGGGAAGTTGCGCATGGGGGAAGTTGCACATGGGGGAAGTTGCGCATGGAAGGATTATGTGTATGGAGAAGTTGCGCATGGGGAAAGTTGCGCATGGGGAAGTTGCGCATGGAGGAAAGTTGCACGTAGAGAAAAGTTGCATGTGGAGGAAAGTTGCGCATGGGGAAGTTGCGCACGGGGAGATGATGTGCATGGGAGAAAGTTGCGCATGCAGGGAAGTTGTGCATGAGGGGAAGTTGCACATGTGGGGAAATTGCGCATGTGGGGAAGTTGTGCATGTGGGGAAGTTGCGCATGGGGTGTTGATGCACCGTGGGGGGATGTTGTATGGGGAAAGTTGCTCATGGGGGGAAGCTGTGCATGGAGGAAAGTTGCGCATGGGGGAAGTTGCACATGGGGGAAGTTGCACATGGACGGATTATGCGCATGGGGAAGTAGCGCATGGAGGAAAGTTGTGCATTGGGGAAGTTGCGCATGAGGAGAAGTTGCGCATGGGAGGAAGTTGCCCATGAGGAGAAGTTGCGCATGGAGGAAAGTTGCGCATGTGGGAAGTTGTGCATGGGGAAGTTGCGCATGAGAGGAAGTTGCGCATGGGGGAAGTTGCGCATGGGGGAAGTTGCGCATGAGGGGATGATGTGCATGGGGGAAAGTTGCGCATGCGGGGAAGTTGCACATGGAGGAAAGTTGCACATGAGAGGAAGTTGAACATGGGGGAATATTGCGCATGGGGAAGTTGCACATGGGGGGAAGTTGCGCATGGGGTGTTGATGCGCATGGGTTGTTGATGCACCATGGTGGGATGTCGTATGGGGAAATGTTACTCCCAAAACGTGGGTACGCTTTTTGCTAGTCTATATATATAAAAGAGAAAAGTCACTCACTGACTCACTGACTCATCACAGCCCTGCCAAAACTGCTGGGCCTAGAAGTGTGAAAATTGGGGTGGGTGTTCCTTCCATGACGGAGGGGTGCACTACAAACTGGTTTTCGGAAGTTCCAACCGGAAGGGGGTGAAAAGGGGCGCAACACGTTTTCCTCCCTTGAAAATTGCTGACTCATCAACATTCCACCCCAACTGCTAGGCCTAGAAGCATGGAATTCTGGGAGGGATCCTTCTGTCACCTGAACACCCACCAAGAACCATGTGGAGAAATTTAACCCTTCAGGGGCTGAAAAGGGGTCAGCGTGTTTTCGTCCTATACTTAACATGGGAGACTGAATAACATCCAGCCAATTTGGTGCTCAGAGCCTGGTGAACTGGGGGATGTTTTCCGGAGGAAGAGGTTGCACTGGCGAGGAAGCTGCGCATGGGGGAAAGTTGCGCATGGGAGGATGATGCGCATGGGGGGAAGTTGCGCATGGGGGAAGTTGCACATGGGGGAAAGTTGCGCGTGAGGGGAATGATGCGCACGGGGGAAAGTTGAGCATGGAGGAAAGTTGCGCATGGGGGAAGTTGCACATGGGGGAAAGTTGCGCGTGAGGGGAATGATGCGCACGGGGGAAAGTTGAGCATGGAGGAAAGTTGCGCATGGGGGAAGCTGCGCATGGGGGAAAGTTGTGCATGGGGGAAAGTTGTGCATGGGGGAAAGTTGTGCATGGGGGTTGATGCGCATGGTGGAAAGTTGCGCATGGGGGATGATGCGCATGGGGGAAAGTTGCGCATGGGGGAACTTGCACATGGTGGAAAGTTGTGCATGGCGGAAGTTGCGCGTGGGGGAAGTTGCGCATTGGGGGAAGCTGCGCATTGGGGGAAGTTGTGCATTGGGGGAAGTTGCGCATTGGGGGAAAGTTGTGCATGAGGGGTTGTTGCACATGGGGGGATGATGCACATGGGGGGATGATGTGCATGGGGGATGATGCGCATGGGGGAACTGGCACATGGGGTGTTTCTGCGCCATGGGGGGATGGCATAGGGGGAAATGTTACGCTTTTCGCTAGTAAGAAATAAAAATGAAATTTGTTTTGAACACATTATAGTAGTAGATAGGAAAAGGCACTCACCTGATGTTTTTGTGGCATTAGCTGTTTGCTTTTCAAGTTTTCTGGGTATAGAACCCATGTCTAGAAATAGAAAGACAGGATTTATAAACGGCAAAGGTTTAGAGATAGTAAACCTTTACATTCCTGCTGAATCTGATTGCCTTTGTAGAAGGCTAGACACTGACCTAGATGGATTTTTGGCTGATTCAGTGGGACTTTTCTAATGCCTATGAAGCACACTACAAAACTGAGCTAATTCTCTCCAAATAGGACATTTTCTAGTTAAAAATTCATCTCTGCTATGAACATGCCAGCAAGCTAACTTGAAAGTTAGTCCCAACTCCTCTGCAGACTGCAGATATCTACTTTTCAAGGATGTTGTGAATATTTCAGATAGGACATATTCAGATAGGACATATTCATAAAATTCTCCAGTTTTGTGTCTGCGTTTGGTGAGTGTTGGGGGATTCAGGAAAAATTGATGTACTTTATCATCCCTTTGCCTTTTGTGCCACTTGTTTTTTGGTAATGGCAACACTACAGCTTGTCTTCTGATGGCTGCTGTTTTCACTACAGAATTCATCTTCAAGCAATGCCATGCAATCATGTAGCATTGCTCCAGAGGACAGTCTAGGGAAAAAATGGCAAGTGTACAAGTGCAACTGAATACCATTTTTTCTCAGAGTTCCTTTTGGAACATGAGGATATGGCATTAATTGGAAGAGCTGAGAAAAACTGCAATCTCTAGCTGGTAGCCACGAGGATGTTGCAGCCACCACATGATAACCACAAAATTGCAGCCACCACATGGCAGCCACATCATGCTGCTATTGTTCAGTTGTCCTCAATTTCACTAACTGCAAACTGGACAGAGAAATGGTAGAGCACTTCAACTGATTATGGTTATCCCCGAATCCATGTGCCTTCTCCATCAGCTACCCTGCTCACTTCAGGAGTAGATGAGTGCTTGCCAAGAAGAGGTTGTTCTATGTGTCCTGCAATGAGAAGGAGATGGTGGTTGGAGAAGAAGCCATGTGGCTTCAGGGATGGGAGGGAGTGCAGCTGAGTGGCAGGCATCCAAGACCCACCAGGCAGCCTCCTCACAGCATGCTGAGGCAGCCTGAGCTCTCATGATGCTCAGGTGGTAGTGGGACAGTTAGAGGTGGGGCCTGCCCCCCTTAGGACAAGTGGTGGAATCCCATAAAGGGATGGGAGTGCATCAGTGGAGCCACTAGATGCCACTAACCAAGTTTCCAATCCTATCCTCCACCTAGGCCAGCATAAGTCCCATGCTGTAGTGCTGAAGGGTACTTCTGCCCCACTCCTGGAGGGGTTAGGCCAGTGCACAGGCATATGCCAAGATCCCCACACTGCAACAAGAAGATATGCTAGATGAGTTATGCAAGCCTAAATTGGTTAGGATTGTGCCCCAAAGAGCATAGGAACACAGCTCATGTTACAAATGCTTTTGCACATCACTCATATACAACCTGCAAACAACACCAAACATTTTTAGCTACACAAAGAACTTGGGAGACAGAATGATTCATTCTTACTTACCCAACGGTGCCCTGTGACCCTGCAGCCCTTGCACAATCACCCCAAGACCTTCAGTTGATGGGCCAGTATAGATCTCCACTGGAAGTTCTCCCTGAAGTGCAAGCTCCTTTATTTTCAGGGTAGTGAAGGGGGTGATGAAGTTATACATGAGGGCTAATTTCTTAGCTTTCTCTCTGAGGTCTTCCCTCTCCTCAGTGTCATCACTCTTCAACCAGGAAGTCAGCAGCTTCTTGATAGTGAGGTAGCTCCAGGCCCGTTCGACATAGTTCCGATCACTAGCCGGGTCCACAGTGTCACTTTGTGTGCTTCCAATGTGGTTCTTGCTGGAGTGATCTATAGGCACATCAGTTTTCAGCAGGACATACTTGTTGCTGTTGCTGGCTGTCACTTCCACATGCAGATTGTTGGCTGTTCGGTTGAGGAGCTTCCCAGCAATAACAATTTCAGACCCATTGAAGTAGTTTGGGAAGAGGTTTTGAGTCACTTGTTCCACACTGTTGTTAGAATAATCCACCCGGATGTCCGAAAGAAGAGGTGTTCCAATCTCATCGTAGAATCTGCATGTGAATGTAACCTGTGCATTAATCTCTTGAACACTGACCCAAATGCTTCACTTTGGCAGGACTGTATATTCAACTCCCTTGCACCAAACTAATGTGGGGCAGAAAAAGTTGTAGTATTGCAAGGAACATGCAGGATTCCCAGCTCTAAGTTATGGATGTGATCTGAGGGCACATGATACAGCCATGTTACTAAAGCTAAACTGGTTGGTGTCAGATCAGTGCCTGGCTTTGTGCCACTGTGATGTTCCACCACAAATGAAAGGCAGGATGTGAATGTAAGAAATCAGTATAAACCTTGAATTTCCCTTGTAATATAGAGAGGAAATACTGGTGGGTGCTGGACTGAAGTATCTGGCAGGTAGGGTTATAATTCTCTGTCCACTAATTCTCCTCTATTAATGCCTACCCAGCCATTTCAGTGGGTTCCCGTCACCTTGTGAACTCAAAACCATAAATGTTGTGGAAACATCATCTGGAAGGAAGCACATTCTGAGATTGAGTTTGCTATACATCTTTATCCTCTGGTCCAGTCAGGGCTGCCATAGGTCGTCCCCCCAAAACAGAGACAATCCCGATTTTTGGGGATTGTGTTCACATACTGGCAAATGGGACAGAGCGTCCTGTCCTGATTTTGTGGAAGAGAATTATGGCAACCCTAAATCTAGTCCAAGCCAAGGTGGTGCCTGGAGTGGCACACAAATACCTCCCCCTGTTTTGTTTTGGTGAGACAAAGTCTGTGCTATAATCTCCTTACTTACATGCCACATCTTTAAAACATGATAGGACTTGAGAAGGTTCTAGCCCAGCCAGTGTATGCAGGTTGAGAAAGCTGAGGAAGATACTGATCCCTCACCCTCCTTCTCTTCTTCCTCCTCCTCCAGTTCTGGCACCACATATCTTGGCAGCAGTGTAAAGAAAGTAGTGAGCCCCCTCTTCTTCTCACTTTCTCTGAAGAGGGGATAAGTGGAATAGGTGACAGCTGACTGGGATGCTGGCCTTCTCCACCTTCCTCAGGCTGCCTCTAGAAGTGGTGATCAACCCTTAGGTGGACTGCTCTGCCTGTCCTATGTGTATTAATATCAAAGCAACCCACTGAAGACAGTGGGATTTGTGCCCAGTAAGAACAACAAGCAAAAAGCAAAGCAGGGCTGCGTTTTCCCTACTAACCCTTTCAGCTGTGTTGCAGCATCCTCGTCCTCCTGTATGCGCCGCATCATGCCGCAGTTCTCCAGTGCCAGCCTCTCCAGCAGCCAGTAATCCACATCATTGCCAATGCCAATGGTGAAGAGACAGAATCGATTGCGGATGGCCTCCCTGGTATTGTTGACAATCTTGGCTGACTGTTTCTCCCCTATGGTGGGCTGCCCATCAGTCAGGAAAATGATCAGGGAAACACTTCGGGCTTCAATGTCATTCTGGGCAATGTAGTCATTAAGTATTTTTGTGCTGATCTGGAGGGCCCCATTAATGTTTGTGGCTAGAAAGAAGGAACCACAGAATTAACCAGTTTTATTATGTGTTTGTGTAAAAATTTTCTGATGATAATTATATTCCAAAATATCCAGGAAGAAATGGTGCATACAGGTCCAACCTTGTTATACACCAATTTTTTAATACATGGCTTTCGCTTAACACGAATCACCACCACAAATCACAGTTTTAAAAACTCTTTCTTTACTGTTGTAGAAAGACTGTCATGCAAACAATCATCCTATTTTTCAGCTTAGCCAGGAAAAGGCAGGCATCTTTTGCATTTCTAATCACTGACTGCCTCTCTACAACAGTTACAAAAGCTGATTTTAAACCTCTGTAAAGGGACAAATTTATTTTTTAAACTGCTTTTATGTATCAACCGGGAGACCCAGAACCAAACTCCTATACATACTGAGGTGCAACCTTATTCCATTAGGAGCAATGAAAGTGCAAAAAACCTGGAAGAGGGTTTTTAAATCTATTTTTCCACTTTTTAAAAATCCATGGAATTTTTTTATCCACAGGAGGGTCTGAATGGAATCCTAGTGGATAATGAGAGACACCAGTATATCTTTTAAATTATGGATACTGCACTAACTTATGTATAATTCCTTTAAAATGAGAAACAAGGCTTCTGGGTTAATGTTATCATGAAAACGTTTGTCCTGGGAATTCACACATAAAATATACTTATCAATTAACATGTCTGTTGATGTTGATCCAATGCATTCTGCCTTTCCTCAGAGCCAGCTGGCCTGCAGGAGAAGCAGGGTGAACTTGAAATGGCAGGCTGGGGAAGAAAGGTGCATGGAGGTGCCTCCCTCACATCTAGCCAATAGGATCCAAAAGGATTCACGTCCCCCGGACAGTGCAGACCTACCATCTACTGACTACTCCTGCCATCACATCTCTGCTGTCTCCCACTGTTCCCACTCTGGCATTTTCAACATGCAAGCCAGCTTCCTTCTCTTGCCCTGACATATCCTCCTGATCAGCCATATTTTGAAGAGAATAGCCAGGAAATGCGTTTGTGGACCAGCATCCTTTCTTGAAAGTTATTCTCCTGTGTTCCTTATATTTCTCCCCATCAGTCAGCCTGAACTGAAGTTTCCTCCAATTCTTTGGAAATGTCCCACTGGATGACAAATCATGCTTCTCTCAGCACTCACCCATCCTTAATGAAGCCCATTCAACCCCACCCTTTAGCACCAGAGCCAAAGAATTCAACAAGCAAGATTGTATGGAGAGGGCCTCAGCTCAGTGATACTGCACAAGCTTTACATGTAGAAGGCTTCGGGTTCAGTCCATCACATAAAAGGACTCGGCTGCCCGAAACAGGAGAGCAGTTGCAGCCAGAGTGGACAATACTGGTTATGTGAAGTGGTGCAATATGTAATCAGAGATCACCTCTTCTTCACACATCCAACTACAAGCTGTTTGTAAACTTCATGTTCATGTTCCTATGTGTGATATGTGAACAGAGCCAGCTCACCTATGAAGCCAGCAGGTGCTAAGTGCTGTAGCAGCCAGTTGCAAGGGGTACCGAGGACAGCAGATTCAAGACACCTTTCACTTCTATTGCCACCACTGAACCACTCTCCTTCCTCTTGTCTACATAGGCCACTTGAGCAAGATGCAGATTCGTCCTCCTCCTTGCTGTGGTTCTTTCATAATTTGGAAATGTTCAGGCTCTCCAGCTGCCTTGCACTCTGTCACTTCTCCAAAGAATGGGAAGGGGCCTTCTTGTCCTCCTGTGGTGGATGGATCTGAGCAACTGGGGAAAGATATCCCCGCACAGCATGCCAAGTGTGAGGTTGCCAAGTACCTTTTGGAGCACCTTGCACAGATGTGCTACATATCCGCAGAAAGTTTAATTTACCTCCTAGGTTGTTTTAATAAGATCGAATCGCAGCTACAGACTGTTTTGAAAATACTAGCCTCACCCGAAGGTTTTTTGCTACCTAGCCATGAGAAGAAATCACTCTGAATCTCTGCTCCTTCAAAAAACACTTGGGGAAACGCCACCTTGGGACCAGACCAGAAAATTTCCAGATCTTACCAAGCTCACCAATTGTTTTGAATATCCCCATAGTTGATGCTCAACGCTGGCGCAATAAGGGAAGAATTCTGGAATCTCTTTCAGCTTTGCTGGACCTTCATATTTCATTTGCAGATTTAGACTATTTTTATTTTCTGCCTTCCCTTCATAACCTTAAAAGAGTTTTTTTATCCTTCCATTCCCCAATGTTACCTAGGAAAATTTTTTTCTGCAGCCCAGCATTTCAGATTTTATGGTCTCTTCCCTTCTAGAGTGTTCAGAGACTCCTCCCCTAGTACTCTGTTCAAGGAAAAGTCGGTGTTAACTTCGACACTACAGAATTCAAGGACTACCCACTTACCCTCCCAATGTACTTCTCAAGAGGATGATCAAAATATTCAACAAGATGACCTGATAGCCCTAAAGAATAAATTATCGGAATTGCTGGAACAGTTTAGACTCAGTTCAGCTGGGACCATACCCCCTTCCCTTTTAGCTTCTGAGAATCTGCTAGATATTGATGCTTTTCTTCACCCCAACTTGCAAAACATACCTCAGCCTTTTACGCCCCTTTCTTGGCGCTTTACAAATTTGGATCCTCCAACGCCCACATCTTATGAACCTCAGAGGGATGAGCTGGAATCTGAATCCATCAGCCAAGAAGTAGCTCCTACTGAGCTTGAAGGCCCCCTAATTGACAAATCCAGCCAGGAAGATTCTTTGCAGGTGGGTGGAAAAGAGGGCTACCCCTTCAGGGGAGACTATGGACCCAGTTTGGTTAGGCCAGCTATGGGCACCTATACATACAAATCCCCTTGGAAGGGAGTGAACTCTTTAACACAAACTTCCCTTTTGGGACCCCGGTCTTCCTTGACGAACAATGAAACTCCGGATCTTCGCCTGGGAGCCATCTTACTTAATGATCCACACTTTGACAGATTCACCAACTTTCTACTGCCAGACACCTCTGAGACTGCTCTCCCAGATAATTTATGACATAAAATGGACCAGCACAACAAGGACTTTGTCATCGTCACCTGGAATGTGAATGGCTGGGCCAGTCTCTCCCGGGACCCCCAACTACAAAACTTCATTTCTACCGAAGATATCCTCTTACTGCAGGAAACTTGGATGTCCTATAGTCCAACTTTTAATGGCTTCCAAACGTACAGTATAGATGCAGTACCGGGGGCCGGCCATGGAAGATGCAAAGGTGGACTGGCAACATTAATATCAACTGCTCTCTGTGGATCTGTAAGACTACTCCCCCCTTTTGAACGGCATGCTCTCTCGCTCTTACTTCAGTTCCGTCAATTCGATTTACTGATAATCAACATATACATGCCCCCTCTGAGGAAAAGAGCTCAGATCATCAAGTTATGGTCTGACCTGGAAGCGTATGTGAGCCACCTCATGCAAGAATATCCTAATGCATGTCTGATCCTAGGAGGGGACGCTAACGCCAGGATGGCTACTGACAACTATAGTTTATACCAACAACACAAGACTTATCCACCAATAGAGGAAACAGACACCCCTTTTTCGTTGCGCAATTCCAGAGATCCAAAATCTAACCTTGCTGGACTTCTCTTAAACCAAATGGCCTTTAAGATGGATCTACACATTCTAAATGGAGCTTATGGAAAAGACCAACCAGCCAGTTTTACATACATCTCAGGATCCAGAATGAGTCAGATTGACTATTTTCTGGTATCGGATAACGTGACCCATTTACTTAAGGACCTTGAAGTTGTCCCAATGTTTTTCAGCGACCACTTCCCTGTGCAATTGTCACTAAAGAACCTAGCTTTACACACAAGAAGTGCCAATTTCTATAGACCTGAGCCCTTATATCAGGGAGATGTATACCGTCGTGCCAGATGGACTCCAAAAATGGAAGCAGACTTCCAATTTTTACTAGCTTCTGCTCCTCTGCGAGAGATTGCTGATATATTTCACTCTAGACAAGCACTTTGCCCAATGGATCTCTACTTGGACTTAGTACATGAGCTAAAAAGGTTTCTGGAATATAAACCACAAGATGCACAAAACTCCCAGTTCCCAAGATCAAGAGATTGGTTTGACAAGGACTGTATATCAGCTAAAAGAGTTTTACATTTGGCATATAAAAGATTTCAAAATAGCTCTGACCCTGAGGCTGCCCAAGAACTTCGGAATATGAAGAAAAAGTACAAACACTTGCTTGCCCAGAAAAAAAGAGCCAATCTAAGGACCAACTGTGAAAGATTGATACAAGCCTCCAAACTCAAGGACACCTCCCTATTTTGGCACCTCATTCACTTATCCTTTAAGGGTGAGCTTCCAGTACCGGACTGTCACATTACCCCGCAACATTGGGAAGAACATTTTAAATTGCTATATCAACCTGCGGATGTTACTGAGGTAGCACATTCTATTGATTTGACAACAACTTCGCCTTGGGCCCCAGTAACAGAGCTGGAAATTTATAAGCTTGCTGACCAACTGAAAAGTGGCAAAGCACCTGGAAAAGATCTAATACGCCCGGAAGCTATCAAATCTAACTTGAAATGGTGGGCTCCTATCCTTGCATCCTTATTTACTCATATTGACCAGACTGGCCAAATTCCTGAGGATTGGAACACCGCTATCATTGTACCAATTTACAAAAAGGGCCCAAAAGATGATCCATCCTGTTACAGGCCGATTAGTCTTCTTAGCATCATCAGTAAAATCTACGCGAGACATCTATATGACAAACTGAAGGACTGGATGGAGCAAGAGCAGGTTTTAGCAGATGAACAAGCAGGCTTCCGACATAGCCACTCAACCATCGATCAGTGTTTGGTCTTGCAGCACCTTGTTGGGAAATACAAGAAACTGTACGTAGCATTTGTTGACCTCAAGGCTGCCTTTGACTCAGTACCCAGAGTTAAACTCTGGGAGAAACTCATGGACTCAAATATTGATAAGCGTCTGCTCGCTCTCATTATGGCCCTGCATAATAACACCTCATTGCAAGTGAGATGCACTCCGCAAGGCCACCTTTCAAAAATAATTCCAACGCAGAGAGGAGTCAGGCAGGGCTGTATCTTGGCACCTCTCCTGTTTAACTTTTATATTAACACTCTAGTGGAGCATCTGACCAAATCTGAGTACCATCCTCCTAAAATAGCTCACAGACATCTTTCTTTGTTGTTATATGCAGATGATGCAGCTCTCATCTCCAGGACTCCAGTCGGTCTGCGGAGAGCTCTACAGGCCCTAGCAATTTGTTGCCGAGAGAACCAACTAGAAATCAATTATGATAAAACCAAAGTAATGGCTTTTGGAGAAAGAACTAATACCCGTGTCTGGAAAATATATGAGCCTAGGATAGAACAAGTTGCCCAATTTAAATACTTGGGGGTGATATTCCAAAACAATAACTCTAGGAATGCCCATGGAGCTTATCTTTCCCTAAATGCCCAAAAAAGTGCAACAGCCATAATCCATTATATCAGAACGAAAGGCGGCAATTCTATCTCGGCTGCTCTTAAATTATTCCACTCTAAAGTTTTAGCCCAACTACGATATGGCTCACAGCTTGGCCCTCTAGCTAATATAAAAGTGCTAGAGCGCGTTCAATCCAAATTCTTGAGGGCGATTTTAGGTGTCCCCAGAGACGTCTCCAATGCTAAGATTCGGCTGGAGACGGGGCAGATCAAAGTTGAAGCCATGTTCTGGATAAATATACTTTTCTTTTGGCTCAGGCTGTTATTCAATTCAGAAGGTATTGTTACTCTAATTTTAAGGGATGGTGTGCTTCATGGCTGGTTAAAGAACATTCAAAAAAAAAACTAGCACAGTTGGGGCTCTCAATGTGTGATTTGCCCCTTCTGGGTCTCGAACGGGCTAGGTTAGTCATCAAACAACGTATACGAGACACTGAATGGCAGAATGACCTCGTAAGTGTTGCAGATCCTATTCTTAAAGCCGAGTTTAGACCACAGGCCACAGCGCTATACCTGACCCATCTAGAAATATATAGCTATAGGAGGGCCTTCACTCTAGCTCGCTTCAACACCCTTCCCTCTGCTGTCGTAGAGGGACGATATAAGAAAATCCCTTACGATGAGCGGTTTTGCCCTTGTGGACAGGATGAGGTTGAAACTACGGAGCACGTTCTTTTACGTTGCACTTTTTATAAAGATCTGCGCACTTTGCTTATTTACCCGTTGCTGTCTAATCTGCCCAGGAGATCTAACTGTCAACTTTTGTACATGCTCTTGACTGACAGAAATCCAACTTCCGTGTATGTTGTTGCAAAATTTCTTGCTGCTGCCATGCGAATCAGGATCGCAGCTATGAATGTTTCAGTTTAAGTGACTGGCAATTTTTATAATTTTCTGTACATTATTAGGCCACTATTTTATGCTCAATCTTGGCTGAGGTTTTAACCCAAGGCTTTTATATATAATTTTATATATGACTTTTATATGACCTTTGCACTTTATATTGATAATTTCTACGTTTTTATTGCGCTCTTTTCCTTTTGGATATTTGTAATTAAGCTGTTTTTTACTGTTTTGTGCTGGTCTAAGACCGTAATAAAGGTTTATTATTATTATTATAATTTGGAAATGCAGAAGTGTGGGACATCCAGTTTTATTTGCAGAGACAGTATAAAAGAAGTTCTTCTGCTTCACTCACACTGTGTTTGTAAATACAAATGGAAGCCCTGCACTTCTGGGTTTGACAACAAATCAAGAACAGCAAGTATTTAAAGTTTTTAAGCAATGCATAATCGTGGGATCATCTTGGTTCCATCATCTCTGGTTCACACTGCCCCTATACCTTAGATTCATTTTCATACATTAAGGTATATGAAAGGTTCATTAAGGTTCATACAAGTAAGGTGGCAATTACACTGGAGAACACTGCATACTGCCCATCTTTTGGGGGCCAAGATTACCTCCTGTAGGTGATATATTGTGGATGAAGATTTTTGCATCTCTGATATTGTTGGGAGTCACAGGCACCAGTTTATCTTGTTGCCAGACCTTGATTCGACTGGAGAAGCCAATAATATTGAAGTGGTCCTCGGGTCTTAGATCCTGCAGAATGGTGAAGAGGGCATCTTTGGTCTGCAGTAAGAAAAGAGAAAATCTGGTTAAAAACATACTTATGGCCCAATCCTATACTTATTGGCTGCTAGTGGCATTCCTTTTCCTCTGGTGCTGACTGTAATAAAGCAATAAATCCCAGTCAGAAAATATGTTCTAGCAGCAAGCAAAGCCTCTCAAGTCAAAGCTTTTCTGCATGCTGCAGAGCACTGCAAAGACAACAACAGAGGCAAGTTGGAGAGGAAAATGGAAAAAGTGGCAGGAGGATGGAATTAGGGAAGGGGAAGAGTGGAATGGGGTGGAGATGGGGTGAAGGATGCGAAGAACAGGCCTGGGAAGGGGACAGGTTCTTCAGCATCTATGTTTGTGGACATATCTGAAATTCATCTCTTTTGGATTTCTTGCGTTTCACACCATGATTTATTTTGGGGTGATACTTTAATCAGTGCATACATCTGTTCATGAGCACTAGCAGCCACTGTAACACAGACTGAAGATAGGACTGGATAATCCTGAAGATTGGACTGGATAGTCCAATGCAATCTGGATATCTGGAGTAGTCTGAACACAATTCAGAAATTAAAAATGAATTGGATCACAATTGCACTCAGGAAATTGGGGCCCACATAGTCAATGAACAACATCAATTAAGGTCATAAGAACCCCTGATTTCAAAGTATCTGTCATAAGATCCCAGAGTCTAAGGCCTCAGATTTTCCATTTCCTCCATTTACCATATTTTTCAGGGTATAGGGTGCACCTCCGTATAGGGCGCACCTAGATTTAAAGGAGGAAAACAGAGAAAAAATGTTTTTCTCCTTTAAATCCAGGTTATGGCTGGTACGGCCTCCCCCAGCCTCGCGCGGCCATCATGCCGCCTCCTGTAGACCGCCCCAGTCTTGGAGAAACTGGGGCAAGCTGGAGTAGGCAGTGCCTTGGATACGCAAGGCTGGGAGAGGCTGCGCGATAGCCGCCCAAGCCTTGCGCAGCTAGTCTCAAGCGGGACTTGAGCAGCTATCGCATGACCTCTCCCAGTCTCACGCAGCCTTGGCACCGCCTCCTCCAGCTTGCGCCAGACTGGGATGGGTTGCAGGAGGCGGCGCGATAGCTGTGCAAGGCTGAGAGAGGCCACGCGAGAATTGGGAGGACTGGGGCGGGCTGCAGGAGGTGGTGTGATGGCTGCATGAGATCGGCCAGCATGTGCGGTATAGGGTGCACCAACATTTTAACCTCTTTTCAGGGGTTAAAGAGTGCACCCTATACAGCAAAAAATACGGTAATCAGATTCTAAAGGCCATAAGTCTCTATAAGTCAACAAAATTTGGGACACTAATAGCTCACCAGTTGAGCACTGCCACATCCTTTCCTTTCAGTCTTAGAATATTGACATTTTTGGTCCCTGATGCAAAGAAACAATGGAGAAGATAGAAACATCTTAGCAGCCTCTAACCAGCCTCCCTTGTGATCTAGCATGAAAGCTCATGATGTCATTGTACTGCACATTACTCACTGCAATGGACTCTGGACTCATTTTTCCAGCTGGTGGCCTTAGGATAGGATCCAAAGACTATCAAGGACAATGCTTTTTTCTTTTTCTTTCCAACACTAGTGTAATACCATGGAGACCAAGCTTGTTGGATAGATCTGAGAGATTACACTTGCTTAAATTCTTTAGCCAGCCATGAACTTGGCAATTAGACTTGAACTATTCAGTATCTTCAGTCTCAGTGCCCATCTGTCAACTGAGGACCAAATTGATTCTTCCTATCAGTTTAAATAAAGTTTAATGTCATCCTATGGAATGCCAATAGGGATGGCACAACTGAGTGCCTCCCTAGATCTGCAGAAAAAAGGGGCCTTACTTAAAAAGGGGGCAAATCAGGAGAGGAAGGCCTTCAAGTTTTATTAAAAAGGACCATGCAAACAAAAGAGCTCTTTTGTCATGCAATTCTCTTAAATAAACCTGGAAGACCTGAATGTCCTGTGTGGACATAAAGCTAAGACTTTCCTGGGAGTAAGTCCCATTTAACTCCCTGGAACTTACCGGTACTTCTCAGTAGGCAGGAATAGGATTGCACTGATAGTTGTTTTAGTGTTCATTTGCTCCATGTTTTTATTTGTTTTTGTTTTATTTAAAGTATTTTTATTCTACATTTCCCTCGAACCAGGAAGTGCTCAAGGTGGCTAATAGTTAATTTAAATAAGCAAAGGCATAAAATGTAACAAACCTAAAATGAAGTTCAGTGGAACTTATCACTGCAAAGGAGTGCAAACATCTGATGAACTCAGTGTCTTCCAGTGAGCTCCTTCCTATATGGATGGAACAAGACCTAAAAGGTGGTAACAGTGGCATTACAGTGGCTCTTCTCCCTTAATAAAACTATTTTTAATGGGTTGGTATGAGAGCCATTATCAAGAAACAAAGATGGCACACACTGACTGAAGGCTATTTTTTCTCTCCAACAAAACATTTCAAGTAAAAAAGCTACCAGCTGCTGAGAAGACAGAGGCCTAGAGGAGGGAAAAGGAGGCCTCGGGCAGATGTCATTAGTGGGCCTTGTTGAGTACTGGTACGCTGGCATTTTGCTAAGGTGCTGATACTGGGTTGTCCTGCTTTGGACTGCTGCTATGAACGGAATAAGAAGCAAAGAATCCACCAGCAGTCTTGAAAACTCTGAATGAGGGAATTATTTGGCTTCCCAATACGATTCATCTGGGCATTCCTAGAGGCTGATGTGATGGCTTGGGAGGGGGGAAACTTCTCAGACTGGAGTTGCAGCAGCAGTGACATTTTGCCACACAATCCTGCTTTTTGTTATGCAGTGTAAGACAGGCGTGAAAATGAAGATGAAATGGAAGTTGAGCCAGTTCAAAAGGACACTGTGCTCAGCTTATCAAATGTATTGGCACTGCCACACACAACAAACTTCCTCTTAAGCAGCAGCATCACATCCATCGCGTCATACTGGTCAACCTTTCCATTGCTATGAATGCATAATTCCCATACACAGTTGAACGAGTACTTCGTTCCTTTGCAGGCTGGGTAACAATTATCTAACTCTTCTGTGGCTAGAGCCAAAACAAAATTGTACAGCTTCTCAGCTCACAAGCCTTATTCTTTCCTTGTTCCTCTCCAAAGGCCAATTAATTTTGCCGGATTTGGTGGTCAACCAAAAAATGTGTGGTCACAAAAACATTAAGAAATATTCTTGACCACTAGTGGTGCACTTATGAAAGAGTGCTGGGCTCTTGTCTGACTGCTGACTTTGTGAAAAGAATCACTGCTTCAATGTTTAGGGCTGAAATCCTGTCCCCCCATACCTGGGAGTAAGCCCTATTGATTGTAATAGGACTTATTTCCAAGTAGACATGCACAAGTATGGACTGTAAATCTCATCTCACATAATTCTTTACAAAAATATAACTTGCCCCTTTTCTTAAATGAAAAGTATACCTTTTCATTCTTAAATGAAAACATTTTTGTCTAAGAATGTTAAAAACAATTCACAACAATAATTAAACAGATTAAAAAGCATAGCATCAAATATCAAGTTCTCTACTTGAATATCAGCAAACAATTGAAAGTACTTTATTAAGTATTTCTGCCTGCTCCCCCCATTCTAAACCGTTTTTCTGCATTTCTCAGCCCATACTGTATCACATTCCTTCCCACTTCCTTGTACTTCATCAATCAAGCTTTCCTTCTTTTTTCCAGTAAAACATATGAAATGTAAGCACGTACAGCTCCTCCATGACCCCACATAATCAGTACTGTGTTCTGTTCTGCCTTCAGGAAAGAAGCAGAAGACGCATCTAGCCATTCTTGACAATGCTGCAACTTCCCAGAGATAAGCCCATTCAGTAGCTTTGCTTTTGGCCCTTAAAATAGATACGTTAGTAAACAGTACCAACTCTGTGAGCAGGTAGGTATAAAACTGGTATGGGCAGCACCAAGGGGTTCAATTTTCTTTGGATAAAGGAGGTGCTTGTGTTTTGATATTGGAGATTTAATTTACAAAGAATTATGCAGAACAAGAGCAGAGACATTTTCTTCCCTCTCTCAGGGCATCAGAACTTGGGATTATTCAACAAAATGGGCAATAGACTCAGGACAGGCGGGAAGACACCTTTCTTCACCCATCACAGTATTGCCTTGTGTCCCCTGAGTTTGGTGGCTCAACCGGCATCTGGGCCAAGCCATGTACAGGAGATTCCACAACAGCCCCTTGTTTAAATTATCTTCACCTTTTAATGCTGATTGCAATTTGGTACGTGGTTGTTCCTTTAAGTCCCATCCAAACCGATGGTACTCAAGTGAGTAAACCTTGTATGCTAAATAGTGATGCAGGTGTTCAGCCTGTGAACCAAAAATGTTAATGCCTTGTAATCCTAGTCTTAACCGCAGGAAAGTAAAACCCTTGGGAATTTTCTGTCTATGGCTGACAGAACTGGCATGTTTGCACCAGCTTTTTCAGGACATCCCTCTCTTTACAGCTGAGTATTGTGTCTAAGTTGTCCATACCAGTTCTCTGGAGGAGGAAAAAGGGCCACTCAGTAAAGACTGGGTTTGCCCCACCCAGTGATGGGCTTCAAAGAAATTAAGAACCGGTTCTCTGTCCATCTGGCAGCCACTTTTAAATGGCTATTTTTAAACTTTATATGTACTATCTCTTGTTAAGAACCGGTTCTATAGCGTAGGTGCGAACCTGCTGCTGCCCACCACTGGCCCCACCTCTGGAACAGTCAGGGCCGGATATAGATCTTCTGCCTCCTTCCTGTGCGGGCCACCCCATCCCCACTCCGGCTCTGGCTCCCTAAGAGCAAGGTCAGGTTTTTCTTATTGTGCTCCCTAGAGCAGAGTTTGTCTCCTTCCTTCCCTCTTTTTCCTGTCTTGCCTGCATTCTCTCCTCCTCTCTCTGCATCTTTCCCTGGATCAGGACCACTGGCTGGACCCCCCCTCTGTGGTGTTGCTGAGGGGTCTGTGGGGTGGAGGGGCTTGCTATCTCCCTTCTCCACCTTGTCCTTCACCATCTGAGGTGAATTGGGGGCACTAGTCTGGGCCGCCCTGGGGCTTTGCCCAGTTGTCAGGCCTCGTTGAAGCCCATGGAAGGGAACGTTAGTTGGGTTTGCCTGGCGGCTTTGCCCCTTCGCTGCGTTCCAGCCCACCACCACGGGGGCCAGATGGAGACCGCCTGCTGGCTTTGCCTCTGCGTCGGCTCAACCGCCAAACTCTCCTACCCCGCTGACGCGCGGAGCTGTACCCGGCTGGCGAAGGACGCCCCTGGGGAGCTCCGACAAGCGGAGCTTTCAGCCGCCCACAGCAGCACACAGCAGCTCGCCGCCCTCCCCAAGCAGCAGGAGTGCGTGCAGGACAGCGGCTTGTCTGCCTGCTTGTCTGCCCCCTCAGGGCGCGATCCTCCCCAGCCGCCATTTTGGACGCTCCTTTTTCCCGCGCTGGAGGCTGCAGCAGCCATTTTGGGTCCCACTTCTGCAGGTCGTCTCCTGGTCACAGTGAGTCAAGGCATAGCCTTTCTGAGGGGGGGGAGCACCTGAGGAAGTGTGTGGATTAGCATCTTAAGGTCTTGTAAAATATAAAAACAAAGCAAACAGGGGGACTTTTTCTTTTGTGGTACTCAGGTTTCTTCATCACTATGGCTAATGAACAAGGGGGAGACTCCATGGTGGAGGAGGCTACGGGGGTATCGAGCCTGACAGTTCCGAGTGCCTCTCAGACCTATCTACAACTATCTATCTACAGTATTTATATACCGCTTTTCAACTGAGAAGTTCACAAAGCGGTTTACAAAGAAAATGGAAAAATAATAATAGCTAATTAAAAGCTAATGGGTCCCTTTCCCAAAAGGGCTCACCATCTAAAATGCAAAAAGACCTCAGTCACCTCAGCCTTAGGCCAAGTAATTTCATCACTCAAGGATGCCCTGGATGAGATAGTTGCTGTGAGCCTCCCTGCTCTTGTAATGTCTGCTGTCAAGGAGGCCACATCCTCCTTGCCAAAGTCTAAGGCGAAGAGGACTCGGTCTCCAAGCCCTATTACACCTGCCTCTTCCCTGTCGGACCTTTCTCCTCCACCTTCACCACGCAAACGCACACATAAAAGGAAGCATATGGAGCAACCTTCCAAACGTAAGCATACAAAGGGTTCTGGGAACCGTGGATCCAGACGCCACAGAGTGTCCTCATCATCATCCTCAGATTCTGCTACTGCTTCCTCAGGGTCGGAGGAGGGAGATCTGTCTGGCACGGAAATGGAGGAAACATCTCGGAACAACTCCAGACTTTTTCCATCAGATCTCTTAGAGCCAGTGGTGGACTATTCTTCCTAGTGCCTTCACCTTCACAGGACGGGTCAAGTGGACTCTCATCTCTCTGATCAGGATAGAGCAGAGGCCTTTCCCAAATCGGACACCCACCAGATGGTCATACCCTTTCCGAAGGCTTTTCAATTGGTTTTTTCTCGGGAGTGGCAATCCTACTCGAAAGGCACAGGCTCTAGGGTAGCCGACAAGTTATATACTCTTCCTGAAAAGCAGATGTCTTTGCTGAAAATACCAGCTGTGGATCAGGCTGTGGTGTCTCTGTCGTCCTCCTCAGTACCAGCTGACAGAGAGGTGTGGCCTAAGAACAACACCAACCATCGTATGGAACATTCCCTGTGTTGCAATTTCGAGCAGTCGTCCTTTGCCTTCAGAGCCTGTTCTGCTAATTCAGTCATGGCCAGAGCTGCCTTCATCTGGGCCCAGGAGATGGCTAAGAACAAACATCTCCCTAAGGCCTTCAGGGGCATCCTCAAAAGGATTGCTTTGGCCTCGGCTTTTGCTGCGGATGCCATGCGCTTCACAGCTTGGGACATGGGTGCTAATGTGGTCACCCACCGTGCTATCTGGCTCAGATCGTGGTCTGGGGAGGCTGGGTCTCACTCCAAGTTCATCAACCTGCCCTTCGAAGGAGGGAAGCTTTTCGGCAAGGCCTTGGACCTGATCCTTGTGGAAGCGAAGGCTAAACGTAAGGTCTTGCCACTGGGAAAAAAGGAATCCATGAAGCCTAAGCAATCTTCCTTTCGTCCATTCAGGCCTCACTTCAAGGATTCTTCAGGCTCCCAATTTCGTTCCAGATGGACCAATGCCAGTGTCCTTTTATGGTCCAGACTGTCCATCTCCAACACCAACAACAGTAGGTCCCAGTATCCCCAAAAGGGCAACAAGAACTCCAAGTCAACCTGACGCCGGGCCCTCCATAGAGCCCAGCGCTATTGGCACACGTCTCCTTGGGTTCACTCCCTGCTGGCGGGGATCTACCACCGACGCATGGGTTCTCAAAACAGTGTCTCGAGAGTATCTCATCGATTTCCGAGAGGCCCCCCTCATCGCTTCTGGCAAGTGCCACTGTCTTGAGATCCAGTAAAACACACACAGAAGCTGCTGGCCATCCAGCATCTTCTGGACATTGGGGCCATCGAGATCGTTCCAACATCACAGAGGGGAAAGGTGGTCTATTTGGTCTTCTTTTTTGTTCCAAAAAAGAATGGGGACATGTGGACTATCCTTGATCTGAAGTGGCTGAATCAGTTCACTGTCAAGAAGAAATTCAAAATGGAGACTTGGCGAACTATCACGGCAGCTCTAGATCAGGGGGACTTCATGGGTTCGATAGACCTTTCAGAAGCATACCTTCACGTGCCCATTCATCCTGTGCACAGGAAGTTCCTTCGCTTCACATACGGCAGGCATCATTATCAATACAAAGTGCTGCCCTTTGGACTATCTGCCGCTCCGAGAGTCTTCATGAAATTAATTGTGGCCCTGGTAGCCAAACTCAGATCCAAGAGAATCCATATATTCCCTTACCTCAACGACATCCTACTTGCTGCTTCCTTCGAGCAGGTCTCCAAAGATCGGGAAGTGGTCCTAGCCACCTTGGAACACCATGGGTTCATGGTGAATCTGGCCAAAAGCTCTTTGACCCCGACGTGGACATTAGTGCCCCTAGGCCTGCTCATCGATACCAGCTCTCACCAAGTTTTCTTGTCACCAGAACGCAGGACCAAGTTGCGGGAGCTCCTTACCCTCATCAAGGGGGCTTCCTCGGCTCCAAATAATGATTCTTGCTTGTCTCGTAGGTCTTATGGTGTCCTGCCAGGACGTGATACCCTGGTCGCATTTCCATCTCTGACCTCTGCAGTCCTTCCTGCTGCCGTATGCCCACAAGATAGAATGCAAGTCCTTGATGGATTTCGCCTTGCCTCAGTCAGTGAAGGACTTGCTGAGTTGGTGGTTGACCCCGACTCAACTGGAGTCAGGGATCAGCTTAACTCTTCCAGATCAGATGGTTCTTACCACGGATGCCAGCCTTTGGGGCTGGGGAGCTCATCTGGACTCCCTCCTGACTCAGGGAACCTGGACCTCAGGAGCAACGTTTTTCCATCAACAAACCGGAGCTTCGGGCGATCTGGCTGGCCTTGCAGCATTTCCACAGCACTGTTCAGGGGTCTCACGTCCTGATTCAAATGGACAATGTCTTGGCGAAAGCGTTCATCAATCGCCAAGAAGGGACCAATCCAGGAGGCTGATGAAAGAGGCATCCAGGGGAAAGAGAGCTTCGGTTTCTACATTGTCGAGATGGCTGAAATCAGCTATCACTGAAGTCTACACAGCAGTGGGTAAGGAGGTCCCTACGGGAATTACAGCACATTCCACCCAAGGAGCTGCCACATCAGCAGTCTTTGAGGGGTTTTGTTCCCTAGAGTCCATTTGCCAGGTGGCTGCCTGGTCTTCTGTAAACACCTTCATTCATCATTATAAAATTAACCAGGCAGCTTTGGCTGAGGCTGCGTTTGGTCGCAGGGTGCTTCAGAAGGTGGTTTCTGCATGAGGACCCGTTGTGTCTCTCCCACCGTGAGTGTGTGGCTCTGGTACATCCCAGTCTTTACTGAGTGGCCCTTTTTCCTCCTCCAGAGAAGGCAGGAATTTCCTTACCTGAAAATGTCCTTTTCTGTGAGGAGAGAAAAAGGGCCACTCAGGCCCACCTCAACAGAGATGCAAACAGTCCTCAGTGCTTAGTTTCAGTAGTTTCCAGTTGGGCTCCAGTTTGGTCCTGGTCCTTAATGCGTTACTCGCAAAATGTTCTAACACCTTTGGTTATCTTTCTAGGGGGGCTTGTTGCTCTCCCTATTGTGTTCTCTCACTCTGTGTTTCTAGTTCTGTTTCTCTATTAGCTGCATGGTATCGTCTGATGTTTGGACGTTTGGCGGTGGCACTGCCCTCCTCTTTGGGCTCTGGTACTTGGACTGGGGATGGGGTGCTCCGCACAGGAAGGCGGCAGAAGTTCTATATCTGGCCCTGACTGTTCCGGAGGCGGGGCAAACCCAGTCTTTACTGAGTGGCCCTTTTTCTCTCCTCACAGAAAAGGACATTTTCAGGTAAGGAAATTCCTGCCTTTCACCAGGCTGAGTTTTCTTCAGCACACCCTGATGCAAACAGTGCTGAATTCCTATAGAGCAGGCTGTGGGCGGTAACACATTATCAGTTCCCTACCAGTTATTTTTCTCCCAGAAGTGGTTATCTTAATTTTATTTATTATTTTATTATTTATTTAACAGATTTATACCCCACCTTTCTCACAAGGGAACCCAATATGGCTTACAACAATGTTAATATAATAAAACATATATCAAAATTAAAAACATTTAAAAACAATTAAAAACAGTTTTATACCCTAAAATCATAAATTTTAAGCCCTTGTGCTAAAACAAAAAATGACAAGGGCAAAACAGTTGTGCAGTGGCGGATAATGTGTGGTTAGGGAAATTTCCACTCCATTTAAAACTCCCACTTGTGGTGTAGGAAGTTTAAATTGTCATCTACTCGCTATACTACTACTACTACTACTACTACTACTACTACTACTACTACTACTACTACTCCTACTCCTACTAATAATAATACACACATGGTGATAACTCAATTCCTGCTTCATGTTGTATAATGATCCAAACCAATGACAAAACAGAGTTTGGCTGCAATCTTAAATACACCTTCCTGGGAATAAACCCCATTGAATATAATAGGATTTACTTCTGAGTAGACATGTTTAGGATTGCACTGTTTGTTCTGTTTTTTTTTTGTCCCAGCTACCTCCATGTGATTGGCAGCCATAGGAAGAGAGAGGAGGAGGAAAATGCACCATGTGATGATTCAGGTCCTACATTTTCATAATTCCATTTTTCAAGGAAGAGGAAACCAATACAAAAATGCTGCACTTAGAATGCTCTTTCCTTTAAAACAGCTGACAACCTTCTATCTAGCATTTGTACATCATGGAATAGCTGAGGCTAAATTACTTACCTGCCTTAGCTTTGCTCCCAACATTGAGGCACTGCTGTCAAGTACAAACACAACATTCTTTGGTAGTGGAGGGAGATCTTTGGGAGCAAAGTAGTGGACAAAATATCCATTCAGAACCTGGTGAGATGAGAGAAAAAGAAAAGGCATAATATTATTACATATTACAACGAACTCAAATGAAGTCTGAGTGATACTAAACGAGCAATCTGAGTTTTACCATTATAACAACATAAGAAAAGCCTCCATTGGATCAGGCCAAAGACCCATCTAATCCAGCTTCCTGTATCACACAGCTGCCCGCCAGAGGCTTCAGAGAGCTCATATGGCACCTGCATTCAGGTCCCCCCCCCTGCATCTGGCATTATGAGGTTGTCCACCTCTACACACCCCTCATGGCTTGTAACCCGTGATGGTCCTTTCCTATAGGAATTTGTACAAACCCTTCTTAAAGCTATTGAGGCTAGATGCCACCACCACATCCTGTGACAGGGAGTTCCACTTCATTAAGTTTGGGCATAGGAAGGAAGATGTATTTTAAATAATAAAGTTATTTAAATAACTTTTAATAAATAATAATGATTTTTAAATAACGAATTATTTTAAATAATAAGGTATATTTTTAATTATGGCTGCAATCCTAAAGACGCTTTCCTGGGAGTAAGACCTATTGAACACATTGGAGCTTTCTTATCAGCAGACATGGTTAGGATTGTTGTCAATAACTGTAATTAATAACTTAAATAATAGCCATCAAGTGCACAGTTTCTTCTGGGTTGCTTGAATTTGATGAGCATATTGACTTGCTGCTCATGTGGGGTTGTAGTGTTTTTAGTTGTTTTTATCATAATTTTAGGGTGGTGCAATGTTTTTTAAATGTTTTTAAACGTTTTTAGATATATTATTGTTTAGGTGTTTTATCCATGTTCTCAGCTGCCTTGAGTTGGCTTCAGCTGAGAAAGGCAGGATATAAATTCCATAAATAAAAAATAAATAAATGGTCACACACAGTAGGAAGCAAATTTTTGAGAAAGCAAGTTTTTGAGAAAGCAAGAGCAAATCCCCCAGTACTCTCTTCTTTCTGGAGTTCCATGGGAACAACTATAGAAGTAATTAGTGCTGGCAAATGGGCCTTATGTCACTTGGCCGTATGTCACTGATGTAGCACATTAGAGCTTCTGCACAATTTTGAATGACCATATCAAGTAGAATTATCTCAACCGTGCAGTTCCTTCCCTATTGTCTCATAGTGGTATATGCATAACGAGGACTGCATTTGTCTTCAATAATCAATTTCATGTACTGCTGAATTAATAACAAGATGAATAACAGGCAATCCACATCATACCTGGACATCCCCAACACTCAACTCCCTGCTGACGTCGTATCGGACAATAAAATCCCCCAGAACACCATTTCGTGCAATCTGGGCTTGCTGAACCACACTGGGGCTGAAGGTCACTTTGGCTAAAGTTTTTGTCTGGTCAATTACAGTTGAAGGTGGAGGGGAGACATCATCTGGTGGAGAGAGACACCATTAAGCATTTAGGTCAGTCCTCATAAACTCATAGTGATCAAACGTGGGGTGTCTCATCACAGATAAGCTTCCTGATAGACACCTATCAAGGTAGAAACTTTTCACTTCCTTACTTACTCTATTACACTTCCTTACTTACTCTATCACAGTGGTCTTCAAAGTGGGGGTCAGGACCCCCTTAGGGGTCGTGACTTCATTTCAGGGAGGTCGTGAAAAGCTGGATTCAGCCATCTTGGAATCTGGTATTGTACATCTTTAAAGAAACTTCCAGCCATAACATCACTTCTGGGTGGGGGGAGGACCCAGACAGATTGCCATTCTCAGAAGAGGGTCCCAGGTTGAAATGACTGAATACCAATGCTCTATCAAAAAGATCACAGCAGTCAGCTCCACTGAGCTACACACAGTAGCTGACTCTTTTATCAACCAGAAACTACCTGTATAAGACCTGGACAAAATGCAAATCTGAATGGAAGGACAGCAGTCATGGACTGTTAAAAAAGAAAAAGAAGAAAAAACTCTTTTGCGATGAGGAAGACAAGGAGTTGAGTTCCAATTTCATCTGGAAAATGGTCTGAGCATGAGACCATCAAAAAGGGCAAGACTTCCTGACTTCAGTTTCCTGTCAATTATATTGTTGGTGACAGCCAAAGAAATATCCTCCACACCTGCCTGGCTCAGAAGAAGTTTTTCCAAACTTTGCCTGTAAATTTCCTGCCTGGATAACACAAACAGTTTACACGTAAGCAGCTCATGAATACAGGACAAAGGGAGCCCTCTCTTTTTCGTTAGTGATTGCTTTATATATCTCCTCGCTTCCTTGTTTATCACCAACCTCTTTTTCAATTGTCAACATTCTGCATCTGGATGTTTAAAGGAAAACATACCATAGATGAGAATAAGATAATTCTCTACACTGTTGGGATGCCCCTAGTGCAGAGTTGTCCAAAATTTTTGGGAGGTGGGCCACATCATCTCTCTGACACTGTTGGGGTGGGGGGGAGAAATAATAATGTATATAAATTTACATAAATGAATACATTAGAGCCAGAACTTATATAAATGAATTTATTCAAATCAGTTGATAGATACTTTCTAACACAGAGAGAGGGGGTGATCTTCAAACCAGTTCATAAGCACTTTCATGAACAGAGAAAGGAGGTCTCCCCTGCCCACAATAATCTCCAAAGGTGCGGGGAGCAGAGCTCTCCCTGTCCCTGCAGGTTCACAGGCTTGCTGGGCCAGATGGGAGGGTCTTGCCAAGGGCCACATGGAGGCTTGCTGAGGGTTGTAAGGTTTGCTTAGGCCAGGGCTTGGACACCCATGTCTTAGTGGATATGAAAAGGCCAGAGGAAGAAGAAAATCTGAACAGCTACAGAAGAGTTCAAGATATGAGGGTCAGTTTCAATAGCCTAATGGACAAGACTACTCTTAGAACAAGGGTCCAACATTGGACATTTTGGGTTCAACGGTACCCAACATGTATGTGGACACTTATGCATGGTGCCGGGTAAATGCTGGAGTGTAAGTCAGGCTATATTTGTGTTGGCTTTAACAGATTCTAGACGAACATCTGGCCTGCAGGCAAAAGTCACATGTTGGTTCATTAGACCACTCTCCCCTGGTCTCCAGACCCAGCATTACCCAATAATTTCCCCTTTCCAGAAGCTTTCCCCAAGACCATTCTCACTCCTATACCTGCCTATACCTATAACGGGCCAGGTGGCTCAACAGCCTAATGATAGCCAACCAGAGGCAAGGAGTAATGGGGTGAGAAAAAAAATGTTGGCGTGAGGGAAAAAATTGCTGGAGGGGAAAAGGTTAAGCTGCCCTAACATTCCCATTCTCAAGATCATAACCTTCTGCACTTGCTTTTCAGTAAAAGAACAATCTGGAGGTTTTATCAGTGACATGTGCCTGCTGTATAGTGTGTGGTCTGGCTCTATCACAGCTACGGGGACAGGATCTGACTTAATGCCAGATTTGTTGCAACAGGGCTGTTTGCAGCTTTCACAATTTCTAGGCTCTTGAAATGTGAACCATATTTCACTCTTGAGCTCCATTTGGGGTTATTTCATCAGAAAGAATTGCTGAAAGATAGTGTTTTTCAGGCAAAATTGCAGCATCCCATCCTGTACCGAAGAGCTGCCAACAGGCAAAGGAACAATAACACATGGACTGGGAAATACTCCAGGAAGGAGAACTGGAATGCCTGTTGGCTACTGCTTTTGGCAATTGAGGGAATTTCCAACATCACAGAACAACATGACTTCCTATGTGCTTTGGCATGACTCAGTGGAAAAACAATATCCTTAAAATAGAGAATGCTCCCAAGAAAGAATCAGAGTGAATGGTTCTCAGATGCTGAAACACAATCTCATTTATATCATTACATTTTCACACTGCTTTTCCTCACAACAGCCCTGCAAGGTAGATTAGATTAGGGGTAAAACTGATAACACAGCACCAATGAAAAGGGTAACATAGAACTCATACATTGTCTTTTTTCTTGTTAATTAGTGCATAGATGATTAAAATAGCACAAAAATCAAGGAGGACCTATTTGTTTGTGCATTTATTTGCTACGTGCTCCCGACTGTGGTTCTGATTCTGGTTGTGTGCTCTTCCACTCATAACTATTTAAATTAGAAAAAAATCAATTGGCTTTCAGTGTAACTGTGGGGGGTGTCCTGAAGGAAAGAGCCTAATTGATTACCTGGTTATTCCTCCTTTCATTCTTAGCAGAGGGACATGAACTGTGTGGACCCTATTCCACTTTGGCTGCAATCCTTTGGCACACTTTCCCATTGAAAGATTTTCTTTCCCAGATTTTCTTCTGAGTAGACGTGAAGAGGATGGCACTGCTCAAATAACATCTTTTTCAATGGCTGTTTGCAAATGTCTCTTTTGTGCCTTTTAAAAAAATATTGTTGTGAGCCCTGCTCAGACAAGGAACCTTTTTTATTCTTTTGCTTTCTAACCCACTGAGCTTTGTCAAAAAGTGGTAAATACATATTCTAAATAACATTATGTAATTGATATGACTCCCCCTGGGATTCTGCATATTGCCATCATGTGCAACATCCCATGGGGCTTTACTCACCTTTGTCATTCTCCTTGCCTCTGCTCTTGCTGTTTTGGAGTGGTGGCACTTCCAGGGAGATAATCCCTGAGTTTTCAAGGATGTGCACCTCCACATGTAACCTCCCCACCAGCTGCTGGGGTCTGATGCTGACCGCATATTGATATTTTCCCAGCCTCCTCTGCAAGAGCTCTTCATAGTGCAGGAGGAAGATGGCCACCCCTTTCCGGGGAATCGTTGCAGAGGTTTTAAATGTCTGGACTCCATTTTCCCTGTTGGGAGAATTCAAAAGGAGGACAAGAAGACGATGTCTGTAGGCTCATCTTTTCAGGATACACTGACCCAACCTTTTCCCAAGTGATTCATCAGTTGGGACTCATCTGGTTGTCATCCAAAAGGAGACTCAAGAAAAGTCTGTAGAGAATTTTTTTGTTTGTTTGTTTGTTTATATCCTGCCTTTCTTCCTAAAGGAAGGAGTCTGTCAACAGCTCCCAAGTTCTGTCTTAAAAGAACTTACTTGAATATGGCTGCAATCCTAATCTTGTAAGGCCAGCCTAAGCCCCAGCATAAATCTTGTGCTGACTTGGGGGTGTCACAAAAGTGCCGTAAGACACTTCTGCACCACTCCAGGAGGAGGGTTAGGCCACTGCACAGGCATGCGCTTGCCTCCCTACATCACCACAGGAATGGGTATACCAATGAGTTGTGCCAACCCAGGTTAGGATTGTACCCTATGTCACAACAGAGTGTATCTAGACCACAACATGGGTGCCAGAGACAGGGTGGTGTAGTGGTTTAAGAGTTGAAAGATCCAGGTTCAGCCATGAAGTTTCCCGAGTGGCCAGGTTTACCTAACAGGGTTGTGTTGAAGTCAAAAGGAGGAGAGGAACTATGTACACCACCCTGAGCTCCTTGGAGGAAAGGTGATATAAAAATGTGAAAAATAAAGAGGGGTGTTTTACATGCACACATAAATTTATACAGTGGCACCTCACGTAACAAATGCCTCACATAAAGTATGTTCCATGTAACAAACAAAAATTTCTCTAGGATTCTGCTTCACGTAACAAACTGTGCTTCATGTAACAAACAAACTTGTTGGCAGTTGGGGCAGACGTGCTGGCCGGCAGCCCTTTTAAGAAGCGTCAGGGCTGCCTAGCGTGCCTGCCCATAGCGAAAGCAACACTTCCACACTGTTCCTCCTGTGGCCAGGCATCCGCTGGGCAGAGGGAGAGAACAGCTGTGGGGAAGGGGGAAGCAACTCAGGGCTAGGCAGAAAGGAGCAGGGGAGAGAGAGGCTCAGGATGAAGAGAAGGAGAAAGTGGAGAGACACTTGGAAAGTGTCTTCCTAACCATGTTAAATGGGGTGGTACTCCCATGTTTAACTCCCATGTTAAATGTTTAAATGTTTAACTCTCATGTTAAATGGGGCTTACTCCATGTGTAAAATGGGGCCCCATTGTCTTAAATAGGTCTTACTCCCAGGAAAGTGTCTTAAGGATTGCAGCCTCCTAAGTGTCTTTAGGATTGTGTCTTTAGGATTGCAGCCTAAGTAGACTTCATAGGGTCATGCACATTGAATGCATATTTTGAATTCAATTCCAGTGTTTTAACATTTTTACATCCAGTTAATATTTTTATATGAATATTTTTTGGGTTGTGGAACCAGTCGTCTGAGTTTTCATTATTTCCTATGGAAAAATCCACTTCACGTAAAGAACATTTCACTTAAAGAGCATGCCTCTGGAACGAATTAAGCTCTTTATGTGAGGCTCCACTGTATACCCCATTTTTCATAATTTTACTCACTAGTGTCACGTAACAAACATGCCTCCGAACGAATTAAATTTGTTACGTGAGGTGCCACTGTACATACTACAAAATCTGAGGGCTGAATTACAGAAGACAGTGTCCCCAAAAGCACCAGAGAAACCACAAAGGAGAATCATTTAGTTGTTTAAAAAGTCCATTATAGTCCAGTACCCACCCATAATGTTGAGGCCTTGGATATCTGTTGTTTCTGTCACTCTGTTTCTGCTCTTTCCCAGTAACTTTGCCATTGTAAATCCTATCACCAATGATCCTGGACCAAGGAAAAAAGATCAAGAAGATGAGCAACGAAAGAAGAAAACCAAGTTGACAACTCTGTTTTACTACTACAGTAAACAAGTGGGAAGACTAAAATGTATGGATGTTATGGAAAATCTGAAATTAGGTACCTGACAAATAAAACTGAAATGCACTTTCTGTGGAAGACATGCTGGGCATTTCACTAGCAAGCTTTTTTCCAGTCCATGGGGAACTTCCCATCAGATGCAGTTTAACACTTGTGTGCTGATGCTGTTTTTACTGTGCCAAATAAGAACATGCAAAACTTTCCCACTTACTGTAGCACATATATCTGCCTTCCTAAACTCTGACACTGCATGCTGATGTAGGTTAAGTGCAAAAACAGGAATGCTATTTTTACAAGCAGCACTGACCTAAGTTGATCCAAATGGTTGCAACCTGTGCAACTGCGGTGTACAACAAACTATTTGCTGGCATTTATTGTTGTTTAAATTGGCATTCATTGTTTTCATGAGCTGTAAACCACAATGAAAAAGTATTTTTATGAGATGAGGGTATAACTGTATCAAATGCACAAAACTGGCTGATTTGTTGTTCCTATTATTACTTAAGCTCTGCTGCCTGTTTGCAACATACATTTGTATACAGGAATACAGTATGTGGTTATCATATGAGGAATGATGGAAAATTATGGATATCCAACTGTATCTCCAATGCCAAACCATTGTTTAATTTGAAGTTATGGTAGCCTGATTCCTAGGGACTCTGTTACTTAAAACTGTGTTTCAAGCTGAGAAGACGACAAAGCTATCTTTTATTTATTTTATTTAATCAATTTATATCCCGCCTTTCCTCCCCCGCATCTTTTGACAATAGCAAGCCTTTTTTGTGATGACTTTTAGGCTCCAGGAGCATTTCAGCAGGACCTTTCAGGAGGACCTGTGAGACAGCAACATGCTCTGGCTCAAATCAAGGGAAGAGAGAGCCTCCAGTTAGGCCAGCATAAGCCCTAGAACACGTCCCGTGTTGACCTGTGAGTGTCACAAAAGTGCTGTAAGGCACTGCTGCGCTACTCCTGGGGAAGGGTTAGGCCAGTGCACAGACATGCGCTTGCCTCCCTACATCATCACAGGAACGGGAAGACTGATGAGTTGTGCCGGCCTAGGTTAGGACTGCACCCAAAGAGAAGCAGGAGTCCGGTCATCTGAGGACTGATTTATAATGTAAGAGGATACTGTACAGGCAACCCCCACTCATTTGACAAGTTAGGGACCAGAGCCGTGATGAAAAGCAGAAATGGTTGAAAAGCTGAACCTGATCCTAGATGTTTGTGCTAATACCTCGTAACAAATGTGGCTTCCAGTGCTTTTAGTTAACAAATTGAAAATGCCTTTTTTATCTTGCAAATTCCTGCTGTCACACAAAGATTTCTGCAAATTGATTCTTAATAATTCCTAGTAGAATGGGAATAGACCTAACAGAGCTAAAGTGTGTACTCTTCCTCTCATACACACATGTACCATAACAGTTGAAAGAGCAGAGAATACATTGAGTATAAGAGTATAACTATTGAAAAAAAATCAGAAAATGAGGGATGCCTGTCCCTGAGCACTACACATTCCTCAAAGATTTTCCAAATTGCAGCTTCTTCTGCAACTTCTCTGTTCCATAGAAGTGATATTTCATTTCTCAATTCACTTGTATGGAGAGAAGCAAAAGAAACTGTAGTTGGAGAAAAAAGGTGGAATTATAACTTCCAATTATGGTAACATTTTTTGCTTAAAACCTCTCCTTGTTCTGGATTTGTCAGCCTCCCCGTTTGCAGGTATTACTGGCAGAGTGAGAGCATGTAATAAATCATAATTTCTACCATATGCACCTTTTCCCACAAAAGCAGCACAACCACCTCTCACCTACATGGTAAAATTAGAGATGAAGGCTGTGGCAGGTATCTGCATCTCAAATATGCCTTCCTTTGCCTCTGAGCCACTATTCACCAAAGTGCAGGAGATGGTGGTGAAGGCATAACGAGAAATTACAGTGGATCTCACAGAGAATTCAGACATCCGGGGACGGGTCTCCTGTTGGGGTAAAGCCGCAATTGAGGAGTGGCAGAAATACCATATGTCAATACACTCCCAACAATTGATTACAACTCATTCCTTCCCTAAATACAGAATTTGTTATCAGCTTTTCTGCTGATTGCAAAGCAAATGCATGCATGGAAAACCCTTTGTCAAAGCAGTGACAGGTTCTCCTTTGGTGTTAGAAACATTTGCAAAAGTTCTACTTGGGAGTTGCAAATGATCCATCAAAGGTGAAACCAGGACAAGGCACCTGGTTTTGATTGTTTAGAGCAGTGGTTCTCAATCTTCCTAACGCCGTGACCCCTTTATAAGTTCCTCATGTTGTGGGGACCCCCAACCATAAAATTATTTTTGTTGCTACTTCATAACTGTAATTTTGCTACTGTTACAAATTGTAATGTAAATATCCATATGCAAGATGTATTTTCATTGTTACAAATGAAATGTGTGTTCTACGCACACATTGAACACAATGGGATTTATTTCAGAGTAGGCATGCATAGGATTGGGCCCTGAGGCTGCAATCCTATCCACATTTACATGGGAGTAAAGGCCCCCCTGAACTATAATTGGATTTTTTCAGAACAGGCATGCATAGGATTGGGCCCTGAGGCTGTCAGTAAGCCTCAGTACACGCGCAGCTACAGTCGAAGGTCTGGCAAGCCTGACCTGGCCCCCTGCACCAGTGGTCTTTAGGTGACCCCCAGGAAAGCTCTAGGCGACCCCAAAAGGGGTCCCGACCCCCACTTTGAGAAACGCTGGTTTAGAGAAACTGCATATGTGCAGTTTTTTGCAAGTTTTTTGCACAGTCTTGGCAAGAACTTGGCAAGAACTTGGCAAGAATAGTTATGTGTGCTGAATGGCATCATCGTTCCCCCCACCAACTTCTCTGACAGAAGTTCAGACATAGGAATTAGACTACACATGCAATGTACATCATTTCAGTCACAAGCCAACCATGGAAGCACACTTGCAATATCTGGGGCAGAAGTCCACATAGCTTGGCTCTGAAGCTATTCTAAATCTTGTGGCTGCACCCAGTGATGGGCTTCAAAGAAATTAAGAACCGGTTCTCTGTCCATCTGGCAGCCACTTTTAAATGGCTATTTTTAAACTTTATATGTAATATCTCTTGTTAAGAACCGGTTCTATAGAGCAGGTGCGAACCTGCTGGTGCCCACCACTGGCTGCACCTCTATACATTTACTCAAAATGTAATTTACCTTCTGTGTTCAATAGGTTTTACTCTAAATTAGGCAGACACAGAATCATGTGCAGTGGTTGCAGCACTGTCACTAGTTGTCACAAACTATAAAGCACATTTGCAATGGGAGTAGGCAAGTCATGGGGAGAGGCCATCCTTGACCTGATCTTAAATCATGAAGAACTGATTGATTGGGTCAATGTAGCGGAAACTTTAGGAGAAAATGATCATGAACTGCTGGAATTTATAATATTCTCTCTCTCTCTCTCTACACACACACACACACACACACACACACACACACACACACACACACACACACACACACACACATACACTAGTCGGAAAGAGGGCGGCCGGGGTCTGATGAGCATCAAAACTACTATCCTGGATGAAACCCAGAATATCCAGGAATACATCAGTGAGATGGCACCCAAAGATGAGCTGATGAGAGAATGTCTCCAGCAACAACAGCAACAGCAAATCCAGAAGGAAGATCAAACTGAGGAAGTGTCCTGGCAAGATAAGACCCTGCATGGGATGTACCATCGCCAGATAACCGAAGTCACTGATATTGGGAAATCCTATCAGTGGCTGGAAAGAGCTGGCTTCAAAGATAGCACTGAAGCCCTCATCATGGCAGCACAAGAACAGGCACTAAGTACCAGATCCATAGAAGAGGGGATTTACCACACAAGAGAAGACCCAAAGTGCAGGCTGTGCAGAGAAACGTCAGAAACAATCCAACACATTGTGGCAGGGTGTAAGATGCAGGCAGGAACAGCATACATTGAACGGCACAATCAAGGAACCGGCATCGTGTATGGGAATATCTGCTCAGCCTATGGACTAACCCTTCCCAAGACCAGATGGGAGACCCCTCTGAAGGTTGTGGAGAATGACAGGGCTAAGGTCCTGTGGGACTTCCATATCCAGACAGACAAGAAGGTACTGGCTAACCAGCCAGACATTGTGGTGGTAGATAAGGTCCAGAAGACAGCCCTGGTGATAGACGTAGCGATACCAAACGACAGCAACATCAGGAAAAAAGAGCATGAAAAGGTGGAAAAGTATCAGGGTTTGAAGGAGGAATTAGAAAGGTTGTGGCAAGTGAAGGTGAATGTGATCCCAATAGTGATTGGAGCACCAGGGGCTGTGACACCCAAGCTGGAAGAATGGCTCCAACAGATTCCAGGAGGGACAGCAGAACATGGGTGTCACAGCCCCTCGTGCTCCAATCACTATTGGGATCACATTCACCTTCACTTGCCACAACCTTTCTAATTCCTCCTTCAAACCCTGATACTTTTCCACCTTTTCATGCTCTTTTTTCCTGATGTTGCTGTCGTTTGGTATCGCTACATCTATCACCAGGCCTGCAGTGATGGGCAGGCCTGGCCCTAACAACCGGTTCTCCGGAAGTGGGCGGGGCCAGGCCAGGTCAGGGCTGAGGTCAGGGGCGGGGCCAGCAAGAATTTTTAAAAAATTAAATTTTTTTTTTAATTAAGTGTGTGGCTTACCTCTGAGTAGACCTGCATAGGATGGTGCTCTGAGGCTGCTGTCCTTTCCACACTGTCCTGGGAGTAAGCCCCATTGACTGGCATGAGGCTTACTTCTGTGTAGTCAGGTTGGGATCCAGGCTGCAGAGCCAGCCACTTTCCTGGGAGTAAGTCCCATTGCCTGTCATGGGACTTACTTCTGAATAGTCATGTAAAGTATTGGGATCTCAGGCTGCAGTCCCTGGCCACATTGCCGGCCAGCGGGGGGAGGCAAGCTGTGGGCGCGCTGAGGAGCCCGCAGGGCGAGGAGCCCTCCCGACCAGCGGGGGGAGGCGAGCTGTGGGCGCGCTGAGGAGCGCGCAGGGAGAGGAGCCCTCCCGACCAGCAGGGGGAGGTGAGCTGTGGGTGCGCTGAGGAGCACGTAGGGCGAGGAGCCCTCCCGACCAGCGGGGGGAGGTGAGCTGTGGGCGCGCTGAGGAGCGCGCAGGGCGAGGAGCCCTCCCGACCAGCGGGGGGAGGCGAGCTGTGGGCGCGCTGAGGAGCGCGTAGCGGCGAGGAGCCCTCCTGACCAGCAGGGGAAATGGTGGCCACGGTGGCTGTTAACAGGAAATGACCCCCGAACCGGTTCGGCCATTTTGGTCAGCCCCCACAACAACCGGATCACGACCGGCGGGCTGATTTTAGCTACCAGAACCGGTCCAAACCGGTCTCAGCCCATGCCTGCAGGCCTATCTTCTGGACCATATCTACCACCACAATGTCTGGCTGGTTAGCCAGTATCTTCTTGTCTGTCTGGATATGGAAGTCCCACAGGACCTTAGCCCTGTCATTCTCCACAACCTTCTGAGGGGTGTCTTCTCTTGCGTGGTAAATCCCCGCTTCTATGGATCTGGTACTTAGTGCCTGTTCTTGTGCTGCCATGATGAGGGCTTCAGTGCTATCTTTGAAGCCAGCTCTTTCCAGCCACTGATAGGATTTCCCAGTATCAGCAACTTTGGTTATCTGGCGATGATACATCCCGTGCAGGGTCTTATCTTGCCAGGACACTTCCTCAGTTTGATCTTCCTTCCGTATTTGCTGTTGTTGCTGGAGACATTCTCTCATCAGCTAATCTTTGGGTGCCATCTTATATATATATAATTGAAAAGTGACTGACTAACTGACTCACTCACTCATCAATGCCCAGCCAAAACCACTAGGCCTAGAAGTGTGAAATTTGGGTAGGATGTTCCTTCTGTGATGGAGGCACCCACTAAGAACTAGTTTTCAGAAATTCCAACCAGAAGGTGGGGAAAGGGGCGCAACACATTTTCCTCTCTTTTCTTTATATTGACAATCCCCGACTGACGGATGCTCTGCCCCAACCCCCGGACTTAGAAGCATGACATTTGGGGAGGGTCTTCCTTGTGATGGGAACACCTACCATGTTTTTTTTTTAATTAAATAGTTTTCTTTATTTGATAATTAATTGTTTACATATCTTTTTTACATTTTAACATATACATAGCATCTTTCTCATATCCTCATGTAAACCTTTTAAACATTTCTTTCCTTTTTTCCCCCATATTCCCCTTTTTTATTTCCACCCCCCCCATGAAAAGCAAGACACCATCCAATTATAACTTTAGCCATGAGCACACCTTATGTATTTTAACAAAAATCTCATTATTGGCCCCTATTTCTTTTACCCAACTAATATATCTATACCATTTCGTTTATTTCTAATTTTTTCGCCTCCCAAGTTTTTTCCTGACCCAAAATTGCGACAATATCTGATAGGATCCACTGATATAAATAAAAATTCCATGTTTCCATGTTCCATTTCATTATATCTCTCCATCCCTTAACAATTACTGCATGTGCAGCCAATTGCTTTTAACAGATCCTGTTCATTTTTTGGTAATTTATATTTACCCAAGATCCCCATAAAAATCACTTTTCTTGTGTTTTCTATTTTAAAGTTACATATTTCCTCCACTTTTTCTAATATTTGCTGGGAACACCTACCATGTTGAGAAATTTAACACTTAAGGGGCTGGAAAGGGGTGCAACGTGTTTCTGTCCTATACTTAACATTCTGTCCTATACTTTACTCATCAACATCCAGCAAATTTGGTGCCCAGTACCTGATGCACTGGGAGGAAGGGTTTGCATGGGGGAACATTGCACATCAATGGGGTTTTATGCACATGGGGTTTTGCGCATGGGAATGATGCGCATTCAGGGTTGATGCACAGTGGGGGGATGGTGTGTTGGGGGAAATTTACTCCCACAACGCAGGTACATTTTTGCTAGTAGGAAATAAAAAGAGTGCACAGTGAAACCTATACACTGGATTTCAGGAAGGCTGATTTCCGGAAGGGTGATTTCAACACGCTTAGAAGACTCATAGGTAGGATCCATGGATTGATGAACTAACAGGAAAAGGGGCCCAAGATGGGTGGGAGCTCATTAAGAGGCAGCTTCTATAGGCACAGTCAGAAACAATTCCTATGAAAAAGAAAAGTGGAAAACCTCAAAAAACCAGGATGGCTCCACAAGCAACTTCGACATCAGCTGAAATTAAAGAAAGAGAAGTATAGGCAATTGAAGACTGGAAAGATCACCAGGGAGGAGTACAGGCAGATAGCCCAGTCCTATAGAGAGGGGGTAAGGAATGCTAAAGCTCAGTATGAGCTGAGGCTGGCCAGGGGAGTCAAGGATAACAAAAAGAGCTTCTTTAGATATGCCCAAAGAAACAGGAGGAGAAATGAGCTCCTGGACAAAGATGGACAACAGGTGTCTGGAAACCAGGAGAAGATGGAGATGCTCAACTCCTCCTTTGCGTCTGTCTATTCTTGGAAGAAGGGCTGTGCAAATGGGGGTGCAGGATCATTAGTTGATGCAGGGATGTGCTTCCATCTCCAAAGAGGTAATGAAAACATGGTGGTGCAGAACAGCAGATTAAGACTAACAGAGAACTGGTTCGAAACCACTTAACTGGCCTAAATGAATTCAAGTCATTTGGACCAGATGAGCTGCATCCTCGGGTTCTTAAGGAACTGGCAGATGTCCTTGCAGAGCTTCTATCAATCATCTTTGAGAAATCCTTGAGGAGTGGAGAAGTGCCACTGGACTGGAAGAGGGTGGATGTAGTCCCAATCTTTAAGAAGGGGAAAAAAGAAAACCCAGGAAATCATAGACTAGTCAGTTCCTGGGGAAGTTACTAGAACAAATCATAAAACACACAATTTGTGCACATCTAGCCCTTAGATGACCATCAAAAATAGCGTAATTTGCATAAATTATAAATGCGGGCCTAATGGACCCAGTTGGTCACCTAAGGGCTAGACAAGTACTCAGTGATCAAGAGAACCCAGCATGGATTTATCAAGAATAAATCTTGCCAGTCAAATCTGATCTCCGTTTTTGATCGGGTTACGAGCTTACTGGACAGTGGCAATGCTGTGGATGTCATTTATCTTGATTTCAGCAAAGCATTTGACAAGGTCCCACATGACATCTTAATTGGGAAGTTGGAAAAATATGGGCTAGACAAGGCAATATGGGCTAGATGTGGCTAGACCCAGACACACTCAAGATGTTTTAATAAATGGGTCTGCATCAACCTGGAGGTCGGTTTCAGTGGGGTGCCCCAGGGCTCTGTCTTGGGCCTAGTTCTCTTTAATATCTTCATCAACAACTTGGAGGAAGGGATATGGGGGAGCCTCATCAAATTTGTGGATAACACCAAGCTGGGAGGAGTAGCAAACAGAGTAGCAAACAGATGACAGGAAAAACATTCAGGAGGATCTGGAATACTGGGCTGTAACAAATAGAATGAATTTCAACAAGGATAAGTGCAAGGTTCTGTGCTGGATGCAGGCAATAAAAACCAAAAACACAGGTATAAAATGAGAGATACTTGGCTTGGAAGCACAACACATGAGTGGGATCTTGGAGTCGCCATGGATCACAAGCTGCACATGAGTCAGCTGCGTGATGCATATGCGAAGAAGGCAAATGCAATTTTACGTTGTATTAAAAGGACAGTAGCTTCCAAGTCACGAGAAGTTATAGTTCCTCTTTATTCTGCTTTGTCTGGACCTCATTTTGAGTACCGTGTTCAGTTCTGGGCACCTCAGTTTTAAAAAGATGCAAAAAAACTGGAGCAAGTACAGAAGAGAGTGATAAGAATGATCAGTGGGGTTAAGATATGACCGGATTTTTCCAGATTTGTCCTCTTTTTTAGCCTTCTGTCCAGGTGTCCTCCAAAAGGGCTTCATTGTCCTCCAGTTTTGCTTCATTTTGGAACTTTGAAATGGTGTGCAGTACCCCATCGTGTCATATGTTGTTGGATTCTTATTGAAGAGCAGAATGCAATGCAAAAAATAGGTTTTGAAATATCTCCTTCTTATGAAAAGTTATGGCCAAAACAAAAAAAATCAAAAATATGCATTGAGCTCTATGGGAAAGTGAAAGTGCCAAATATAGCGGCTGTACTCATGTGTAGGAAAATGTGCCATTGTCCGCCGGAAAGGCCAGGCTGAGAGGAATCCAAGACCTTGTCCTCCTTTTTAGGTTCAGGCATCTATTCACCCTGGATGGAAGGGAAGCCCTAGGAAGAAAGGTTGGGTTTAGCCTGGAGAAGAGAAGGCTGAGAGGAGACTTTATTGCACACTTCAGATACCTGAAGGGCTGTCATAGTGAGGAAGGGACTCATTTGTTCTTAGCTGCCTCTGAAGGTAGAACTAGAACCAATGGGTATAAACGGCAAGAAAGGAGATTCCAGTTGGAGATCAGGAAAACATTCCTGACGGTGAGGGCAGTTCGGCAGTGGAACAGATTGCCAAGGGAGGTGGTGGACTCTCCCTCACTGGGGATCTTCAAACAGAGGAACACCTGTCAGAGATGCTCAAACGTGACGAGCACCTATCAGAGATGCTCTAGGAGAATTTCCTGCTATCGGCAGGGGATTGGACTAGATGACCTACTAGGTCCCTTCCAATTCTAGGATTCTAGGATTCTAAGAGCACAATCCTAACCATGTCTACTCAAAAGTCAGCCCCATTGTGTTCAATGGGTCTTACTCTCAGGAAAGTGTCTTTAGGATTGCAGCCTAAGGCTGGCAGGAAGGACTGCTCCATCCCATGGGTGCTGACCCAGCATCGACAGCAAAGGAACTAACGTGCAGTGCTGAATAACAGAAAAGAACAAGTATTAGATCAGGCCCAGGAGGGGGTGGCCTTCATATCCTATCCCGTTCCTGGCCCTGACAGTCCTACTCAAGACTTCTCTGACTTGTGCCAGCAATTTTGCTGGGGCAGATCAGAGTAGCACCCCCATCAAGCAGGCTGGGACTCTAAATAATACTGTACATGAGTACGAATGCCTAATTTCAAGTGACTCGGTATCTGAAAATGAGTCAGTTATGCAAACTGGTCAACTTGCATCATCAAATGCCATCACACAATTACAGAAGTGCCACCACTCAATTTCTTTTCAAAGCTTTCTTCCATGCATCTTCTTATTTTATGGTGAGACTTCAAAGTGATAAAGCTGGCTTGTGAGCGAGCGAGCACACACACGCACGCACGCACGCACGCACACACACACACAACAACAACAACAACAACAACTACTACTACTACTACTACAAATTTTTAAAAGACTACTAGCAACTGTGGCAAGGACTTCCTGCCTGCAAGCCCATTTTCTTGTCTTTTGAAGCAAGGAAGTTGCCCCAAAATATCTCTGCAGTAAAACTGTAAACTCAGAATGCTACCTACCAATCTCTGCAGATTAAATCTGGCATGTCGTGGGAGTCGGCGTGCTATCTGGAAAAGAGAAAGGAAATTCTGAAAATTGATTTTAAAACTTTAAAAGATTTGTTGCACAGGTTGTTGAAAGGGGATGTGAATTGAGGAATCAATTTCCCCACCAATGTGTCTGCTGAAAAACTTCTGACCACCTGACAACATGACACAGATGAAAATAGGGACAAAACAGTTTGATTTGAAACAAAAAAATGTTCACATCCTACCAAGGATTATACACTATCATTTGCATTGCACATAGCTGCAAGCTTTGCTCTGCTCTGTAACTGTAATGGTTTTTCGAAAATAGGGTGTATTAGAAAACCATTTGTAGCTGTGCTGGATACAGGCATAGCGAATAAGCTGATCACTGGTTAGTTAAGTATAACCAAGATCCCAGACTCCCCTTGAACTAGGAAAACCTTTCTGCAGGCCCACAATATGAGCCCTGCCATGGACTTGTGTAGAACAATGTGAAATAAACCCATTACATATGTGAGGAAACTGACCACCAAAGTTTGACAGACAACACAACAGCACTTGTGAATGTTTACTGAAATGAATGTTTGCAACCTGAACACATTTACTCAGACCAGTGTATAGAATTGACATCTTGGCTGTTATCTCACCTCTCATTCGTCCCATGATCAATGAGAAGATCAATTCTTGTGGCAGCGCATTTGCTTTGATTTCCATCCCACTGAATTCAGTGAATGCACTTGACTCAAATGACAAAACATGGATGATCTATTCTGAGAAGATACTTACTACAAAATAGAGACTATCCCTAGTAAGGAGGAATCATTGGAGCATATGAACCCAATGCATTGCAGCCTATGCCAGGTATGCATTAAATTCATGGCTCTACCCTGGGCAAACTGAGCATAGAACTTACAAAACATATAGACACATATGCCAGGGGTAGGTTCATAGCAGGGAAGAATTTGTCCACCATTACATATCTCCTTAAGCGACCCTTTGCAAGGCCCACATCAAATTTCTTGTTCTGGATTTCCCTGGATTCAGGAAGGAGGGTGTTCTTGACTCGTGGGTTGTCGCCCCCTGTCGTTCAGAAGGCTGGACGAAGTCCAATCTCTTCCCTGGGGGCGGCACCACAAACCCAGTCTTGTCCAGCCTCGCTGCGAGGTCGGACGGAGCCTGGGGAGCTCTTCTCCTTTCTCCCCTTTTTTCTCCTCCTTTCTCTTTTCTTTCTATCTCTCTTTCTCAGCCTTCCTCCTGCCTGGCTTCTTGCTCCCCCCACCGGCCAACAACCCAGCCGGGGACTCTCTGTGGAGAGAGGATCCTCCCAGGCTACTTGCAAGGCAGCAGCCTTGCCGCGAGGACCTGTGGGTTTGGAGGAGGCTCCAGGCGCGTCCTGCGTGAGCGAGCAGGCACGCGAGGCTGCAGGCCACAAGCGGCTGCTCACCGAGCAGCCCACATCGGGCGAGGCTAGCCCGTGGCCTCACGGGTCCCTCTGGGAGCGGCACATAGGGTTGTGCGCCTCCCGAGGAGCACCTTCTGCGGCCAGAACACCAGCCCAGCAGTAGGGTCCGCATGGTGCCAGGTGCTGCTTCCTGCAGGCGGCCATTTTGTCCTCTCCTTTTTGGCGCGAAGGCGCCATTTTGTAAGTACTTGTGTGGGAGGCCATATTGTGTAATGGAGCCTAAGGGGCGCGAAGCGGGGGACGTGGGGGGGGGAACCTCATACCCCTTCCAAGACTAACACCGAGCCTATTTTAACAGTTTCTTCATTCTCTCAACTTATGAGAGAAGCGGTTAAAGGGGCCCTACAGGAACAGCTTGTAGATTTGATTCCCACCCCTTCGCCAGTAACTAAATCCAAGGGCTACGTCAGCCGACCCAAGCCAAAGTGGGATAGAAGTAAGGCCCAGTTCAAAAAACGGCCTGGTCCAGCTTCCTCCTCAGCAGGTAAGCCCACCAAGGAGCCTCAGACATCCTGACAACACCGCCACTCGGGAGGCGCTCCTGGTCGGGGCTCGCCTCTTAGCATTTGCAGAATCCTGGCAGTCCATTACAACCGACTCCTGGGTTCTGCAGGCCGTCAGCAGGGGATATTCCCTGGAGTTCGAGCGGCTCCCTCGGGACCGGAGTTGGGTAATTCCGATTTCCAGGGACCCAACAAAGCACAGGCTCAAATTGGAGGCCATAGCCCATCTCCTTCAGATTGGGGCGATAGAACCGGTCCCCTCGAGTCAGAGAGACAAAGGGGTATACTCTGTGTTTTTTCTGGTCCCAAAGAAGAATGGCGATTGGAGGGCCATTCTAGATTTGAAATGGTTAAACCGCTTCCTCAAAAAACGGAAGTTCAGGATGGAGACGTGGAGGTCCATTGCTGCCTCTCTCCAGAGAGGGGATTTTATGACATCAGTGGACCTCACGGAAGCTTATCTTCACATCCCCATCCTCGAGAAACACAGACGATACCTCAAGTTCTGTTACGGTAAGCAACACTTCCAGTACAGGGCTCTGCCTTTCAGGCTCACGGCGGCACCCAGAGTGTTCACCAAACTCTTGGTGGCTCTGGTAGCCCATCTGCGATGCAAGGGCATCGCACTCCACCCTTACCTGGACGACATCCTCATACGGTCGCCGTCCAGGGAAGGGGCGGTGGAGGACCTGTCTACTACTCTGACAGGCCTGAAGGAGCTGGGCTTTGTGGTCAACCTCCAAAAGAGTTCCTTGACCCCCACATGGTCGATTCAGCATTTGGGACTGATCTTGGACACCAGGGCATTTACGATTTCTCTCTCCCCAGAGAGACAAGATCACTTATAGGCTGCCCTGAGGGGGATCATGGGGAAGAGGCAGACAGACTTATTCGAGCTGACATCCCTATTCGGACTGATGGTGTCATGCCAGGACATTGTTCCTTGGTCATGTTTCCACCTGCGTCCTTTACAGAGCCTGTTGCATCCTTATGCCAGACTAATAGAACAGCACAAGACCTGTCAGGTCCCCTTAACCAGTCCGGTGCTTCAGAGCCTTCCTTGGTGGATGGAGGAGGGCAGACTCAGCCAGGGGGTGTCCTTGCAACCTCCGATGCGAGAGATCCTGGCAACAGATGCTTCTCTGACAGGTTGGGGAGCACACTTTCACGACCTAATGGTGCAGGGCAGTTGGTCTTGGTCGGAAGCAACTCACAGCATCAACTGGCTGGAGTTGAGGGCGGTCCGTCTGGCCATGGGACACTTCCAGCAACAACTACATCTACATCTACAGTATTTATATACCGCTTTTCAACTGAAAAGTTCACAAAGCGGTTTACAAGAAAATGAAAAAAATTAATAGCAATTAATAGCTAATGGGTCCCTGTCCCAAAAGGGCTCACAATCTAAAGCGCAAAAAGAACACCAGCAGAAGCCACTAGAACAGACATTGCTGGGGTGTGGAGGGCCAGTTACTCTACCCCTGCTAAAGAAAAGAGGAACACCCACTTGAAAGAGGGGTCTCATCTGTTAGTCAGGACAGACAATATGACGGCAAAAGCCTTCATAAACAAGCAAGGAGGCACTCGCTCCAAGAGCCTCATGACCGAGACAGACCTTCTCTTCGCCTGGGCAGAGAGTCATCTCCTGTCAGTGACAGCCAAGCATTTGGCAGGCAAAAGCAATGTCACAGCGGACTGGTTAAGCAGGCAGGCGGTAAACGACACAGAGTGGAAGCTGCATCCGGCTGTGTTCCAACTCTTAGTGGACAGATGGGGGATCCCGGTGGTCGACCTCTTTGCGAGTCCTCAAAACAAGCAGGTCCCTCAGTTCCTGTCAAGATTCCAGTCAGAAGGGGCCATGGGGATAGATGCTCTGCACCATCATTGGCCTCCGGGGTTACTTTATGCTTTTCCCCCGATCAAGCTAATTCCGCTGGTCTTAAGACGAGTCAGGAATCTGTGTGCAGAGGTTGTTCTAGTGGCTCCTTACTGGCCGAGGAGACCGTGGTTCCAGGATGTTTTGAGATTGGCCATGGAACCGGGCTGGAGGTTGTCGATCAGAGCAGACCTCCTGACTCAGGGGCCCATTGTACATCCTCAACCAGCACTTCTCAGTTTGACAGCGTGGAGGTTGAGCAGCAGGCCTTAACCAGTAGGGGTTACCCAGATAGGATTGTTAATACCCTTTTGGCCTCTAAAAAAGGTGCCACTTCCAGGGTGTATAACGCTGCCTGGAAGAGATTTAAATCTTGGTGTGCTTATAAGGGGGTCTCATTGTTCAATTTAAAAGTTAAAATTGTTTTGGAGTTCCTTCAGGATGGGTTTGACATGGGACTCTGTGCCAGCACCTTGCGGCGGCACGTGGCTGCTTTGAGGAGCACCTTGGGAGATTCCTCGGCTAGGGTGGTCCTTTCACACCCACACATCACCTGGTTCCTCAAGGGGGTGAAGCAATTGTGCCCCCCACAGGTACACTACTTCCCTTCTTGGGATCTGCCTCTAGTTTTGCAGGCCATGCAAAAGGCTCCTTTTGAGCCCCTTCATAGTGTGGAGCTAAAGCTTCTTACCTTGAAGACGATTTTTCTAGTTTCTGTAACTTCGGCCAGGAGGGTGTCCGAGATCGGGGCACTCTCTATTAATCCCAACTTGTGCATTTTCCACAAGGACAAAGTAGTGTTAAGGTTGTACCCTACCTTTGTTCCGAAGGTCAACTCCTGGTATCATCGGGCGCAGGAGTTGGTCATTCCATCTTTTTGTTCGGAGCCAAAAACTCCCAAAGAAATGGGGTGGCATAAGGTTGATGCCAGGAGACCGGTCAGCTATTATATAGAACGTACCAGGGCTTTCCGAAAGACTGACTGTCTTTTTGTGCTTTTTCAGGGCCCGGCAGTGGGCAAGCGGCCCTCGAGGAGCACTTTGGCTAAGTGGCTCAAGGGAGCTATAGCTTTAGCCTATTCGTCCATTGGAAGGGATCCTCCTGCCGGAATTACCGCTCATTCTATCCGGAGCGCGGCTGCGTCAGCCGCATATGAAGGGGTGATGTCCCTTGACACTATCTGTAAAGCAGCTACCTGGGCATCACCGAATACCTTCATCAAACATTACAAAATAGACAAAGCGGCTTCAGCGGATGCAGCATTTGGCACGAGGGTATTGCAAGGGGTGGCATCAACTTAGGCCCTCAGGGTCAGCCCCCCCTTCCTCCGGACGGATACGGGTTTGCTATATCCCATGAGTCAAGAACACCCTCCTTCCTGAATCCAGGGAAAAGAAAGTTTTCTTACCGTAGACTTCTTTTCTGGGATGAAGGAAGGAGGGTGTTCTACCCACCTCTTTCTGACCCTAGGGTCCTGGCGTTGATTGACAATGTTTGTTGGCTGTTTGGTTTTGGCTTTTTTGTGGGGTATGGTTGAAGGGCCAGGTCTCTTTTCAACTTTATTCTGTTATCTTTATCATTCACCTTGCGTGTTATGTTGGCAGGATTTGTTCATCTTCCATGTCTGACAGGCCCTGGCTTGGGGTTTTGGTACTTCGACTCGGCTTGGCTTGGAGACTGGTTTCGTGGTGCCGCCCCCAGGGAGGAGATTGGACTTCGTCCAGCCTCCTGAATGACAGGGGACGTCAACCCACGAGTCAAGAACACCCTCCTTCCTTCATCCCAGAAAAGAAGTCTACGGTAAGAAAACTTTCTTTTCTGCTCCCAAACACATTTCCATTTATTAACATATGAAGGAACATATGAAGTATGGAACATATAAACATCTGAAGTAAAAGGAACTTCATAATATTACTTCCTAATACTAAAAGGAAGAAATAGGAATTACAAAATACTCCCATCATGTATTTGCCTCCTAACCTCCAATGAATAGCTACACATCTGAAATTAGAAGGCAGAACTTTAGAGATCAGAAAGTGATGATTTGAACTCCTTCAAATATGTGAACCTCTTGTTTTAAAAAATTAAACATTATAACACCAGCCACACTTATAGGCAGTTCAAGCCTAACATATTCTGATGCAACAGTCGATTAGTATACATAAGAAAGAATTGTGTGCATGAAAATATTTCCATAGTAGCTCCTCATTAAAAAAGAATAAAAAGCCTTCTTCCACTCCGTTCCCCTGCCTCTGCAAAGAAGTTTCTGGAATTTGCTGTAGCAATGCAAGGCTATCTATCACTCATTATGTTCTTTGCTTGTTATTTTATAGACTCAATATGTGTCCACCAGATAAGTTATTTTATTACTGTTTACATGAACACGGCTATGCATGCCAAGATTCTGGAGCAAAGTTAAGCATTCCTCAGTGTCAATACATATATGGTTTGCATCGCCCAGTGCAGGAGGCCAGCGCGTCACCCCCATACATTGGGCAGGGCAACAATATGAATGGTGGGCATGGTTATGTGCCATTGCTCTGCCTCCACTGGTTTTTTTGTCATGCATTTTAATAGAATAAAGATATTTCAAAGTGGTTTGTTTCACTGCATTCTGCTGTAAATTACACATTCAAAGGTGTATAACGTGATGGGATAATTTCTACAAAGCATGATTTTAACCATTTAGGTCACAAGGGCTGCCACCCCCTTCAAGGGTGCCCCCTTTCTAATGCCCTAATAACATCCCTGATTGGGACCATTTTGGAAGTCTTGTACTCTCCTGGACTGACCTTCCACTCCAGCCAAGGCATGCTTGCTTACTCACCAGTAAACACAGCTGTGCAGTTCATATCCATTTTCCATGAATTTCAATGTAATCATTAGGGACCTCCTTCTGGGGTGATTTGTGGGGGCTGGGTTCATTGGATCAGGACAATTCTGGTGTCCTTAAATTCCTCTCAGCCTGCATTTTCCAATGAACTATGGCATATTTGCCTACTCACAAATAAAGCCATGATATGGGTCACTTGTACTTTCCATAGAGTTCAATGCATATTTTAGGTTTTTTTAGTTCTTCAGTTCTTCTCGTTTTTTTAGCCTTAACTTTTGATAGAAAGGTGCTATTTCAAAACTGATTTTTGCACTGGATTCTGCTCATCAATATGAATCCACCAGTATATGGCATGATGGGGTTTGACGCTCCATCACGAAGTTGTAATTTTTAGGTGCCCCAGTGTGCATCACTCCCCTTGGGTGCATCACCCGCACTTCCCAAGTGATGCCACTGATGATCTGTTATTATCTATTTACATTGACTGCTTTATTGATAAACCAGAATAGACGGAGAGAATATTACTCGTGGAAATTACTGTACATGTAAAGAGTGTGTGAGTATGTGTGTGTGTGCATGCATGTCACCCTCCAGTGGTGGGCTTGGCCTGGTCCAACAACCGATTCCTGGAAGTGGGCAGGGCCAGGCTGGGTCAGGGGGCGGGGCTGGGGCCGGGGAGGGGCAGGGCCGGGGAGGGCACGCCACCCACCCCAGCACTCTGTGGGCGTAGGTGGGTGGGGCGAGGGGCGGAGCAAGGGACAGAGCAAGGGGTGGGCCCCAACCCAGGCACACTGCACATGAGCTAAACATAAAACATTATGCTTTGTTGTGCTCTCAGGTGGAATGTGTCTGGGGTCACAAATAAGAACATAAAAGCATAAGAAAAGCCTCCACGGGATCACACCAAAGACGCCATCTAGTCTAGCTTCCTGAATCACACAGCTGCCCACCAGCTGCCTCAGGGAGCACATATGATACTTGCATCCAGGTGCCTAAGTACCAGAAGACACTACCACAAGTTCCATAGGTGGTACTCATACCACTGGTTGAGAAACACTGATCTACAGTTTAGGACCAGAGTCTGTGGTGTCCCCTGCAGTTTGAGGTTTGCCTCTAAGCCACTACTTAAGACTACAGTCCTGTCCACACTTTCCTTCATTGACTATTATGGGACTTACTTCTGAATGGTCATGCATAAGATTTGGGCTCTTAGAATTCCAGCCTCTTGCTGCAATACCATCCAAATTTACCTAGGAGTAAGCACCATTGAATATAATAGTACTTCTGAGTAGTCGAGCAAAGGACTGAGCTCTTAGTAACCAGCCTTTGGCTGTAATCCTATTCACTTTCCTGGGAGTAAGCTCCACAGACTCTAATGGGACTTACTTATGAGTAGCCAAGAATAGGATTGGGCTCTAATGCTGCACTCCTCTGCACACTTTCCTGGGAGTAATCTTCATAAATTGAAATGGGATTAACATTTGAGTAGTCAAGAATAGGATTACAAGCTCTTAGAAACCAGCTTCTGGCTGCAGTCCTATACACTCTTTCCAGGGAGTAAGCTTCACTATTATAATGGAACTTACTTCTGAGTAGACAGATGATTGGGCTTTGAGGCTACACTCCTATCCTCACAGGGGAGTAAAACCTACTGACTTTAATAGGATTTACTTCAGAGTAGACAGTGGACTGGGCTCCTGGGGGGGCAGGATGGGAACTGGGACTATTTCTTCAGGTGCCCCCCCATACTGCCTCCCCACAATCTCAGGTGGAGAGATTTCTCAGAGGGGCAGGATGAGGTGGGGAGATCTGGGGGGAAGGACTACAGTGTGGATAGGATTGCAGCCTGAGCCCAATCCTAACTGTGTCTACTCAGAAGTAAGTACCATTCAAGTCAATGGGGCTTACTCCCAGGACTGTGTGGTCAGGATTTTAGCCTTACAGTCCAATCCTATGCAGGCTTACTTAGAAGTAAGTCTCATTCTAGTCAGTGGGGCTTACTCCCATGTAAGTGTGGATAGGATTGCAGCCTCAGAGCCCAGTCCTAACCATGTCTACTCAGAAGAAAGTCCCATTATAGACAGTGGGCTTACTCTCAGGAAAGTAGACAGGGCTGGAGGAACAGGGCTGGAGGGAGAGATCCAAGCAAGCCTCTGCCAATCTCCTCAGAAGTAAGTCCCATATAGTCAGTGGGCTTACTCTCAGGAAAGTGTGGATGGGAAAGCAGCCTCAGATCCTAATCCTATGCATGCTACTCAGAAGGAAATCCCATGATAGTCAATGGGAATTGCTCCCAGGAAAGTCTGGCTAAGATTGTGGCTACAGGCTGCAGTCCTCTACTATACAGTGTGGCTTACTCCTGAGTAGTACTAGGTAGTACTGAGTAGTTCTCCATGCCTAGTACTGGGCTGCAAAGGCACCCGGGTGGGCAGGCAGGCATGTAGGCATGGCTCCCAGCAAAAGCCCTGGAGCATCTTCACAACACTCAGATGCTCACCTACACTCCTACTCACCTATAGACCTTTCTCAGCAGCTCTGGCTTCTCTATTCCCACCCAAGGAGCCCTTTGTAAAGCTGTCTATGAAAGTGCCTGACCCAAAATACCCACCAAAATACCATCCCCAGATAGGCTGCCTCATATGCATATGAGAAACCCATCATGCTTTGCAAAATGCACAAGAAAATAACTTCTGAAAAACTGCTAGAAATAAGGCTTTAAATCAAAATAAGATGTTTAGCAAGGACAGGCTTCCTGAGTAGCCTCTTCCAAAGTTTGAGGGCATAAAGAAGCTTCTCACCCTCCCTTGAATGTATTGAGCTTTGAGACATTTATATAGTGATCCAAATACCTTCTTATCTCAGCAGTGTAGTGTCTGAGTGTGCTGTGGAATAATTGCAATGCGTTGTCTGAATGATGGTAATGGGAACAGTCTATTTGTATTTTAAAATTAAAAAATAACCTTAGGGAGGGGAAGGAGGGGGGAGAGAGAGAGAGCCCCCCTTCAGAAGGGGAGGGAGGTTCAGAAGGGGAGGAAGGAGAAGGGAGTGGGGCTTCAGCTCTGGGAAGACAGACCCAGAGACCCTTTAAGAGAAATTCAAACACACTTGCATGCAATTCAAAGGTAATGCCCCCTCTTAGCTAATGGTTTGCTAAGGGTGTCCCATAATTAACAACTTGTAGAACCGTGAGAACCGGCTACAGCCCACCTGTGCTTCCCCCCCAAAAAAACACAAAACTGTGCCATACTACAACTGAATATGCAGCTAGGAGACCTTCAGCAAGATGACAGAGAAACTCTGCCAAAAGAGGCTTAGACAGAAGGGTGTAGGTCAGCAATTCCCAGCCTGAGGTGTGTGTACCCCCAATAGTACTTGCCAGGGCTTTTTGGGGTACTTGAAAAAGAACTGGATGATGGTGGGAAAAGGCAGGCCTGTGTTAGAATGCATTGTGGGGTTGGCAAAACAGGAAGGAAGATAGCTAGCTAGCTTCTAATCATCACCTTGTGTATTATCAGATACAAATCAATAGTAGAAAACATATGAAATTGAAATAACAGTATAAACATTTTGCATGGTAGGAATAATTTATGAAATGGGGCTGCCAAAGGATACACAAGTGAAAAAGCACTGGGAACTACTAGTGTAGGTGATACAAAAGCCCCTGCTGTGATTACTTCTATCCCACCTGTTGGGCAGAAGAAAGCTGAAAACTTGAGAAAGTGTGCTACCCAACTGAATGCTTTGGCTGCTGTGAACAAAATGAGGGCAGGAGGTAGTCGTAAGGGGCTGCTTTTCTACCTTATAAGAACCCTCCCACCCAGTGCACCCACTTTGTCCCCATCACTCCACCTGCACCCCTTCTTCTGCTTGCTTTCAAAAGTTGAAAAGCGAAGCTCATTTGATCCTAGGGGGGAAAAGTTTGTTCTGTCCCCCTGGACCACTTCCTACCCCAGAGATAACTCTTCGGCCTAATCAATGCAGTGGATGAGCATCCTCTGCTTAATGCAGTGATTTTTAACCAGTATTCCATGGCACACTGGTGTATCGTGGGTAGTCCTCAGGTGTGCCGTAGGAATTTGAGGAAAGTCATTTATTAATAGGAAAATTAGGGGATTTGAACAACCTGGTGTACCTTGACAATTTCAGTCCCTTGTTAGTGTGCCATGAGATGAAAAAGGTTGAAAATCCCTGGCTTAATGGATACAATGAGGACCCACAGAGATGCCTTGCTGTCTGGGTTATGTGCAAAACAGAAGTAAAATTGATACATTTTTTAGAATATGCAGCATGTTAACATAAAAAAATTCTTTTTTTCCAGCTAGTCTCCAAACATTTAAGCCCAAGTAGGCTGAGAAGGAGGAAGGGTTTTGGGATACTGTACTGGCAGGGAGTCCCAGTATCAGATTACTGGGAGATACAGGTGGCAGCAGCATCAGACTACAGTCTCCCATGGAATTCCCAGCACATCCCCAATATCACTTTTGGCACCACCCTTGGTATTAAGGATTGGGAGGACAGCCCAGCCATGCTGACCCTTTGATGGACATGGCTTTTCAACCATAACATGACCTACCTTATCCCTGATGCTGCCTGTTTGCAAGGAAGGACTGAAACGTGAAAATATGAGAGGAGCTATGTTTAATCTTGGTTTTGCTGTAAATGCAAAGGAGTCCCTCCTCTTCCTCCTCTGGCCTAGCTAACCTTCCCCAAAATGCTACTGACCCATAGAACAGAAATGAACAAGTGCTATGTTCCCTTGTTGAAGATGTCTCTTTGCTGGAACATGCTTTCCCTATTAATCCCCACTTTCCCCTCCAGTTCCAATCACTCTCCTTTATGTTGTCATAATCCTGTGGCCAGGAACTAATGTTTTCTTTTGAACAGCATTTTGTAATTTTGGGTGCTTTAGTAGATATTAAATGATAATTCAGCTGCTGTTAAAACACTGAACCTCTGTTCATAGACAAAATGCAGTTGAGGCTGCCATAGCAGGTTTTTATGCCAAAAGGGAGAAATCACTAGCAGTGTTAAAAATTTGAACCAGAACTCTACTCTTAAACTGCTGATGATTCCTGCATGTCAAAGCCACAGGAGCAGATCAGCTGTTAGCATCACATCCCAGCCAGCTGGTAGTCCTGAAGGCTGATATTCCAGATCTCAACGCATTTCCTTGGGTAGCACAAGAGCAACCACTGGCTACTTGCATGTGTTGCCTCCAGAGGTGGTGTGGAATCGAGTAAACCCATTGGGGCTGTTACAGCCCTACTCTGGGGAAATGTTCCCCTTTCCCATGGCAGCACTGCAGCAGCCCCAGGCTTGTGCTGGATGCTGACTTGCCTGTTCCAATGGAAGCCAGAATTGTGTGGTCTATCTGGGAGCCAAACAGTGGTGGGAGTCAAATAAATTAAAAACAGGTTCTACGTCCTAATAACCTAAATTAACAACAGGTTCTGTGTCCCATTAGTAACTGGTTCTCAGAACCAGGTCCTCATTAGCAAAGGGTCCTATAGAACCTATGAGAACCCCCTGAAGCCCACCACTGCAGCCAACCCTACCTGGAACCCTGCCTTTATGTGCAAGCTGGGCTGCTCCTCAACAGTTGCTTGTCACATAACATTTGATATGAGCTAAAATCAACAGGATACAGAGACCTTTGTGTTTGTTGGTATGTATTTTGCATATTGCATTTTTCATCATTGCAAGACCAAATTCTTTTGAAGGATTGTACAAGAGCTTCATAAAGCTTTCTCTGTGGAATAATGTTGCTCACCAGTGCTGTAATCTCCCCTTGGCAACAAGTGTGGGCATTTGTTTATTTATGCCTCCAGGGGAAATGTGAATCACTGGAAGATCCACTCAGCCAACTCATTAACCAACACACCATCCAGCTGTTCTCAGCAAAGTGAACAGTCCAGTGCATGTCTGCTGTGAAGAAAGTCCCATAAAGCTGATGGGGGGCTTATTTCCAGATATGTGTGAGTAGGATTTGCAACCTAACGCTGCAATCCTATATACACCTTCCTGGGTGGAAGCCCCAATTAAGACAATGGGACTTTCACCTAAGTCGCATGCATACGATTGTGCTCTAAGCTTCATTTCTTAGGATTCATTATACATAACACAGCCCCCTCTTTTCCCATTTCTCTTAAAAGGACTTGTCCTTTTAAAAAAACTAGAGCAGGGGTGTCAAACATAAGGCCTGTGCAAGCTGTTTATCTGGTCCACCTGATAATTGGGCTCTAGAAAATATGATCGGGGGAGCCTTCCGGGGGAAAGGTAGAATTTAAAAAGTCTGTAAATAAATTTATCTTCTGTTATTTCAGCTAAAGAGTTCCTATATGAGAACAAAGTCCTTATTTTTGACTCGCATCATCTGCATGACATCACTTTCTGCTTAAAGATCTCACTTCTGGCCCACAGAAGGTACCATGAATACTGTTCCAGCGCAATGTGTGAAATGAGCTTGACACTCATAAACCAAAAGGTTCATTTGAGTCCTTTAGTTTCTTTTCATTCCTTATTTAAGCTTGTATTTCAGGCTCCTGCTTTAGATTATAACCAGACATGTCAGTACAGTATAACAACTACCAGTATGTTTATTCATAATGGTATACACAACTGGCAAAAACTAAATTAGTCTGGAATGTGAAGTTCTTAATAGGGCATGTCAAGGGTGACCAGACATCCTATTTTCCATGTCCTCTTTTTTAGCCCTGTGCCCTGAAAAGGAAGGTAAGAGTGCAATGCTAACAAATTTAGGCTGGCCTAACTTACATAAAATATGTTCTCATGGTGGTGTGGGGAAGTTGGCATATGCCTATTTAATGGCATAACCCCCCACCCCAGAAGTGGGGAAGAAGTGTCTTACTGCACTTTTGTGACACCCCCAGATCAGCACAGGATTTATGTCAGGTCTTATGCCAGCCTAACTGGAGATTAGGAGTACAGCCAAGTGTCCTCCTTTTCCCAGTGAGTGGCTCCCCGCCAGCAGTGCATAGACTTGTAAATCAGTTATTTCCAATCTTTTTCATCTCACAGCACACTGACAAGGCACTAAAATTGTCAAGTTACACAACTGGGTCTTTTGACAATTGACAAGACACACCATACTGCCTGTGGGGAATAATATCTCCCACTGGCCCTTTGATCTTCCCCCAAATTCCTGTGGCACACCTAAGGAGCAGTTGTGACATACTAATGTTCTTCTGAGGCCTTTGGCTACATCCTCCACAGGCCACAGAAAGACTTCCAGAGGTCCAAAAGAGGCACTTCTGGTTTCCTGGAAATGCCTTTCTGGGACTTCTGGACGTCTATGAGGTCCATGGAGGCTGTGCACCAAATCCACTGTTAAGCCAAATCCATTTTTGCAGAACTGGACAATACGTAGGATCAGGGTGTGCAGATGCCCAAACCTCAAAAGGAGGGCAAGGGATTCCTCTCAGCCTGGCCTTTCTGGCAGACAATAGCACACTTGCCTACTCATGAGAAAAGCTGCAATATTGGGCACTTTCACTTTCCCATAGAGCTCAATGCATATTTTTTATGTTTAGTTTTTTGGTCATAATGTTTGATAGGAAGGAGATATTCAAAACCGATGTTTGCATTGGGTTTTGCTATTCAATCCAACGACATATGATGGGGTATTGCACACCATTGCAAAGTTCCAAAATGAAACAAAAAATGGAGGACAATGAAGCCCTTTCGGAGGACACCTGGACAGAAGGATAAAAAACAGGACAAATCCGGAAATTTCTGGTCATATGATCAGCCTGTGTAGGATCAACCTGTACATCCTGTTATATTCCAACCCTATTTTGTATGTCAGATTATATAATTCCAATCTATGTCATAACATTTTCTACTTGCCACTAATCTTTTCTCTATGATTTTAAGTTTGTTTCCACTATTCCCGTCCCTCATGCAAATCATTGTCTCATTTTTCCTTTGCATGCAATAATTCCTTCATTTGCAGAAAGTCAGTTTAAAAATACTAATTTCTGTTGTCAGGATATTAAAGTTGGGGATTTTTTTTCCATTATGGTAAGTCCAAAATTTTTATCCACTGTTCTTTTATCCACTGTTTCTTTTACTGAGAAGTGGCAAAAGGGGAGGCGGAGTAGCATTATATGTCAAGAACGTATATACCTGCTCTGAAATCCAGGAAACTGGTCCGGATATCCCTGTGGAGTGTGTTTGGGTAAAGGTTAGGGGCAGTGATGGGATTCAAAGAAATTAACAACCGGTTCTATGCCCATCTTGCAGCCACTTTTAAATGGCTATTTTTAAACTTTATATGTCCTATCTCTCGTTAACAACCGGTTCTATAGAGTAGGTGCGAACCTGCTGCAACCCACCACTGGTTAGTGGGAAAAACAAGAAACAAAGCATTGTGGTGGGCATCTACTATAGACCGCCAGGCCAAGGAGAAGGCGTAGACGATGTCTTCTTGTAGCAACTGGCAGGTGTTGCAAGGAAATATGAGGTAGTAGTAATGGGGGACTTTAACTATCCAGACATTTGCTGGGAGACACACTCAGCCAAACATGGAAGCTCCAATAAATTCCTGATGGGCCTGGAAGATAACTTCATGGGGAGGGGGAGGGGCCATCCTTGACCTGATCTTAACTAATTGTGATGAACTGATTGACCGGGTCAACGTGGCGGGAACTTTAGGGGAAAGTGATCATGAGCTGCTGGAATTTAGAATAATGTTTGGAAATAAAAAGAGTGCAGAGTGAAACGTATACATTGGATTTCAGGAAAGCTGATTTCAACAGGCTTAGAGGAGTCATAGGCGGAATCCCATGGGTTGATGATCTAATGGGGAAAGGGGCCCAAGATGGGTGGGAGCTCCTTAAGAGGCAGCTTCTACAAGCACAGTCAGTAACAATTCCGATGAAAAAGAAAGGGGGGGAAAACCTGAAAAAACCAGGTTGGCTCCACAAGCAACTTGGGGAGCTTCTTTATATATGCCCAAAGGAACAGGAGGAGAGATGAGGGGGTGGGGCTGCTCCTGGACAAAGGTGGACAGCAGGTGTCTGGAAACCAGGAGAAGGCAGAGCTGCTCAACTCCTACTTTGCGTCCGTCTATTCTTGGAAGGAGGGATTTGCAAATGGGGATGCAGGATCATTGGCTGATGTGGGGATGTGCTTGCATCCACAAAGAGGTAATGAAAACATGGATGGTGCAGAACAGCAGATTAAGATTGACAGAGAACTGGTTCGAAACCACTTAACTGGCCTAAATGAATTCAAGTCATTTGGACCAGATGAGCTGCATCCTCGCGTTCTTAAGGAACTCGCAGATGTCCTTGCAGAGCCTCTGTTGATCATCTTTGAGAAATCCTTGAGGAGTGGGGAAATGTCACTGGACTGGAAGAGGGCAAATGTAGTCCCAATCTTTAAGAAGGGGAAAAAAGAAGACCCGGGAAATTATAGACAGTCAGTTTGACTTCAATCCCGGGCAAGATATTAGAGCAAATTATAAAACACACAATTTGTGCATATCTAGACAAGTACTCGGTGATCAAAACAACCCAGCATGGATTTACCAAGAATAAATCTTGCCAGACAAATCTGATCTCCTTTTTTGATCGGGTTACGAGCTTACTGGACAGTGGCAATGCTGTGGATGTCATTTATCTTGACTTCAGCAAAGCATTTGACAAGGCCCCACATGACATTTTAATTGGGAAGTTGGAAAAATATGGGCTAGACAGGGCAATCGTTAGGTGGATCTGCAACTGGCTCGATGGCCGCACTCAAAGGGTTTTAGTAAATGGTTCTGTGTCATCCTGGAGGTCAGTTTCAAGTGGGGTACCCCAAGGCTCTGTCTTGGGACCGGTTCTCTTTAACATTTTCATTAATGACTTAGAGGAAGGGATACAGGGGAGCCTGATCAAATTTGCGGATGACACCAAGCTGGGAGGAGTAGCAAACACAACAGAAGACAGGAGAAACCTCCAGGAGGATCTGGATAAACTAGAATACTGGGCTGTAACAAATGGAATGAATTTCAACAGGGAGAAGTGCAAAGTTCTGCATTTGGGCAATAAAAACCAAAAATACAGGTATAAAATGGTGGATACTTGGCTTTCCCATGGAGTCGCCATGGATCACAAGCTGAACATGAGTCAGCAGTGTGATGTGTCTGCAAAGAAGGCAAATGCCATTTTAGGCTGCATTAAGAGGACTGTAGCTTCCAAGTCGCGAGAAGTTCTAGTTCCTCTTTATTCAGCATTGGTCAGACCTCACCTTGAATACTGTGTTCAGTTCTGGGCATCTCACTTTAAGAAAGATGCAGCCAAGCTGGAGCAAGTCCAGAGGAGAGCAACAAGAATGATCAGTGGGATGGAAGGGAAGCCCTATGAGGAAAATTTGGGGGAACTTGGGATATTCAGCCTGGAGAAGAGGAGGCTGAGAGGAGACATGATTGCCCTCTTCAGATACCTGAAGGGCTGTCATATGGAGGAAGGGGCTCATTTGTTCATAGCTGCTTCTGAAAGCAGAACTAGAACCAATGGGTACAAACTGCAAGAGAGGAGATTCCGGTTGGATATCCAGAAAAAATTCCTGACGGCTCGGGCGGTTCGGCAGTGGAACAGATTGCCAAGGGAGGTGGTGGACTCTCCCTCACTTTAAGCAGAGGCTCGACGAGCACCTGTCGGGGATGCTCTAGGGGGATTTCCTGCTGCAGGCAGGGGGTTGGACTAGATGACCGGTAGGTCCCTTCCAACTCTATGATTCTATGATTCTATGGTGTCTTCCATTGTTGTGCAAAAGTAACATTATTGCTGCACCAGTCATATGTAAAAAATTAAGCTTCAAATTTTTTTCTCAACACATTTCTCTTCTTGGTACGGGACCAGGTTATCTGAGGAACCACCTTCCACCTTGTATTCTGTACTGCCCTCTTAGGTCATCCAAGAGAGCTTCCCTCCAAGAGCTGCCTTACTCCCATGTTATGGGGATAGTGACACTGAAGTGAGCCTTCTCAGTGGTGGTGCCACAACTATGAAACTTCCTACCAAGGGAACTAAACTCGACCCCTTCCTCAATGTGTTATAGTGTGGGCTTAAAACAATTTTGTTTTGTTTGGCATTTGGGTGACAGATTATCTGCCTTTGTAGCAGAATACTTTTTGCCCTCCTCCAACTGGTTTTATTTATCTCCTCCAACTGGTTTTATTTATCTTTTGTTACTTTATTTCTTGTTTCTTCTTTATTTCTTGTATTGTATTTTTAGTTGTAAATTGTAAGCCACTTTTTTAGCACTTAAGAACAGCTTTCAAAAAACCCAGATCCTGAAACAGAGTCCTGCCTCTTGAAGAGTTCATAAAAAGCAAAAATTTCCTGGGTGACATTTATTAGTACAGTATTACCATGATAGAAGAAGGTATAGCTGGCAAAAAAATTTTCCTTCCAGGAAAATTACAAGAAACCTCTTAGAGTATAAACTTGGCAATCCTGAATTTAAGTGGAAGGCAATCTGCACCCTCTGTTTAGTAGAGAATACCAATTATTTTTTACTGCAGCAGTTCTCAACCTTTTAACAGCAGCCTGACTCACAGGAAGAAATAGGATCAATATGTTCCCAGGAATAACATCACTTGCTACATTGCATTGTACGGAAGCACAGGAGCACAGTCCTGAATTTGACTTCTGATTCTTTTGGCCCAGAGGGCTGCAGTGCACTGATGGAGTATTTGCTCTGAAAAAGTTCCCATTTCCAATCTCTTGTCTTTCCATATAGGGCTAGGAGAGATTCCCCCTATGGAATTCAAGGGAGCTGCATTAAAACAGTTCAATAGAAAGCAATTTCATGCACCACTTAGGTGGCTGCCATAAATTCTTATCCATTGCATAGCAATGTACAAAATCACACAGTATGCACAAAACTTACATTGTCAATGAGGCCATAATCCAGAATATCAGCCTCTTCCAGCTCCTGGGCTAAAAGTTCCAGGTCTTGCTGTCCAGAAATGAATGAGAGACCCCAGCAAAGCCACATCAGCAGGAACACAGGAGAAGGCATGTTTTCTCTTATATCTAGAGGCACCCCTAGCTGAGAGGATAGAAAGCAAAATAGTTATTGCTGTGACTGCTGCCTGCAGCACACTGTTCTGGGGAAAGCATCTGACAGGAGTTTGCTTGACTGCCTACCCCACCCTTCCCTCCTCCTCTGGACCAGCCCCTTTGCCAGAGTTCCCAGCCAAGCGGTCCTCTTCAAGGAGCAAATTACTGTCCCGATTCATCCCCAGCAGATAGTCCTTTGCAGGGCTGTCTGTTTTTATTCTGCGTCTTTTATGTTATGAAACCTCCTTGAACTTGGAACTATTGCTTGACAAGTCACACAATTTGCCTTCAGAATTTTTTTGTTGTTGTTAAAAAGTCATAGGTAAATATTCCATGATAATTCATAAGGAAAGTATTTTTCTCTTGAAGCCCACTCGAAGTCTTGTTATGGGAATAAAACAAAATGGTTCATGTGCACTGCATTCATCTCACTTTAAAGGAGGGAATGGTACCAGTGGCATACCTACATCATTTGACACCTGGGGCCCTTACATTTTTGGAGCCCCTATATGACATATTATTGTTGTCACCCTATTATTTAATTATTCTCAGGACAGCTATAATCTAATTATAAGTGATTTTTAAAATCAGAGATACTTATTTTTTAAATCAGCAATACTGACTCAATACAAATCAAGTTGGTCTCAAGTAAAAGATAAATATCTGCAGTATTTATATACCGCTTTTCAACTAAAAAGTTCACAAAGCGGTTTACAAGAAAATAAAAAAATTAATAGCTAATTAATAGCTAATGGGTCCCTGTCCCAAAAGGGCTCACAATCTAAAATATCTGCAGCCTCTAAAATATCTGCCGTAAAAGGAGTGCAGCCTTAGGCAGTAGTTATGGCTTACAAAGAAAGGCTTCAAAGCCTGCTTGCACTTACCAATGTATGCAGCAGGCAATAAATCTTGCAAGAGAAAGGCTTCAAAGATTTCAAAAAACCTTCAGATTCCATTTGGGATTCCACCTGAACAGTGATAAACTGAAAGTGATAAACACACCCCAATTGCTTCCCATGCAGTTAGAAGCTGTTTTAAGCTGGGGAAAGGGAATGCATTGATTACTATGGGGGGAAAAATTGCTTTTGCATAATGTGAAAACTGGTATGTACTGAGGTTCCTGGAATGAAACGAGATTCAACCTGTGTTAAAATATAAAAATATTAATTTTTTTGTATTTTTATACCACCCTTCCTTTAAAGCAATGGTTCTCAAAGTGAGGGTTTGAGAATGAAACATTCTGAGACCAAATGAGATGTTATGACACAGTGGGAAACCAATGATGAGATGTTAGTATAAACCAATGAGATGTTAGTATGTTAGTTGACATACTAATTTCCGTATATCTAATTTCCCTATATGAGACCTAGGCTGAAATCCCAAAGACACTTTCCTGGGAGTAAGACCCATTGAACACAAAGGGGCGTACTTTTAAGTAGACATGGTTAGAATTGTGCTCATAACTGGGATTCTTACTCAGTTGAGTGCCATCAAGTTGGTCACTGATTTTTTGTTAGTAAAAATACAAAGATTTACAAATTGAAATTGAAAGTCTGTGGCAAAAAACCAAAGTGATTCTAGTGGTATTGGTGCACACAGTGTTATTCCAACACATCTTGAAGAGCACCTGACCATCCCTCAACTGCAAAAAGCAGCTTTCCTAGGAACAGCTTACATCTTGTGATGATACTGTATTAATAACATCAAAATAAGATAAAAACCATGCATAAGGTAAAAACTATGCTTTGTTGGGAAGGACTTGATATCTGGAGAAAACAAATGAGTCAACAACATCTACCTGACTGCGTGAAAATATATAACAATATCTTTCTGGAGCTTCAGCATTGGAGATACATCAACACACCTCTTTATTCCAAGATGTTTACGTCCACCAAGTCTTGTTATCCACCTCAGAGACAGCTAACGTGGGAAGAAAATCTCTAGCAGACCACTGTGGTGATGGAGTCACCTTCCTTGCACTGTCTCTGCTCAACATCTAAGGACTATTTTTTGTTATTATTTCAAAGGTATAATTGACTTTGAGCCAGGGCAAATATATGGTGGCAGGCTCTGCCTCCAACTGCCATACATAACCTGGCTGTTGTGCCAGTGTGTGTGTTTGTGTGTGTGCACGTGTACGTATATGCATACATGCACACATCCACACAAACTGAATACGTTGTGGTTCTTCTGGCTGTCATCCTATACCATACAAAAGAGAAGTTCCTGAATTTTGTCTACACCCAGCTCAGCTTTGATAGAGGGCTGATCGACAGGTGGAGTTTGGGCCTTGCCACTGTGATCCTGCTCTTCTCTCCATTCTTCATTTGCCCCTAGATTTTGGAATGTCTGTAGAAGACTATTACTGCTGTGACGTACGACACAATCCAGAGTAACTACAAGACCTCTTACGTCGACATAAGAGGCATTTACCCTACAATCCAGAGTAACTACGGGAGCACATAAGAGACTTTACGTGCACCCGTAGTTACTGCACTACCTAGTGAAAACCTATGGGAAATTCATATTGCAATCCAGAGAAAATTGTTCTTACACCACAGCAAGGACTCTCCATAGTTACTCTGGATTGCACCCCTACTCTGGATTGCTATATGCATTTCCCGTAGGTTTCCCATAGGTAGCACCATAACTACGTTGACGTAAGAGGTCCCATAATTACTTTGGATTGTGCTTTCGTTCACTTAGTGATGTCTGACCTCTCTGTGAAATGATAAACAATTTTAAAAAGACGTGGGTGAAACACCACCAGCAATTGTGGGGCAGGATGGTCTGTTGGGTTGATGCCTTGGAATGATGCTCTGTTATGATGATGCCTTGCATCTGTTTTTAATAGAGGAAGGGCAGGAAATAAATAAATAAATAAAATAAATAGATAGAACCAGCCCCCCCATCTTTTATGAGTTCCCAAAGTATTTCCAAATTAATGTTCATTGCCTCAGTGACACTATCTAAGCACCTCATCTTCTGCCGTCCCCTTCACCATTTGCCTTCAGTTTTTCCCAGCATCAGGCTCTTTTCTAAGGAGTCCAAAATGATGTGGCCAAAATATCTGAGTTTCAGTTTAAGTATTTGTCCTTCCAGTGAACAGTCAGGGTTGATTTCCTGGAGGATTGTCTTTGGTCCCCTTGCAGTTCAATGGACTCGCAAGCGTCTTCTCCAGCACCATAATTCCAAGCCATCTATTCTTCAGAGCTCAGCCAACCTTATGATCCAGCTTGCATAACCATACATTAGCAATGGAAAATGCTGCTGAGGTAGCATGGTTTTGGGCAAATGACATCTTATTAACTTCCTTTAGAATAGTCTTTGTAAAATTTTTACCCATGTATGAAATGAATAAAGAAAGAAAGTCATACATTACTACTGGGAAAAAAACCATATCTTAAACTATATGAACCTTTGTTATGTCTCAGCTTTTAATTAAGTTGTCTAGGATGCCATAGCTTTCCTCTGAAAAAGCAAACGTCTTTTAATTTCATGGCTGCAATCACTGCCTGCTGTAAACTAGGATCCCCCCAAAATAAACTCTTTCACAACTTCCATTTATATTTGCCATGAGGTGATAGGATCGGATGCCATTTTTTTAGTTTTTTTAATGTTAAGTTTCAACATTTTTTAATGTTAAGTTTTGCACTTTCCCCTTTCATTCTCATCCACAGGTTCTTTAATTAATCCTCATTTTCTGCCAGTAGAATGGTATCATCTATGTATCTGAGATTACTGATATTTCTCCCAACAATCTTAATTCCAGCTTGCGATTCATTCAGCCCAGCCTTTCTCATAATGTACTCTGCATCAGGGGCATTGCCACAGTAGTGCGACTGGTGCACTGCACACCAGGTTCACACCTCCCTGGGGGTGATGCTCCAGAGGAGTTTGACACTGCTCTGGCAACTCCCCCTCCCTTCGACTACTCTGTTCCCAACAAAGGGCAGGCTGCTCTTTCTCAGAGCAGAGCATTTGTCTCCTCTGAAGCCAACTGGTCTCAGAGGAGACTGTGCAGGCACAGTCAGATTCCTGCACGCTGAACCCCTCCTTAGGGGTTGCTCCTTAGAGGCACAGGCTGCTCCTTCTTAGAGAGGAGGAAGTCTCCTCTGAAGCCAACAGACTGAAGTTCCTCTAACTGGCTTCAGAAGCAAAGTTCATATGTGCCAAGGTTGGCACCTGTGCAGTCCCAGGGAGGGCTGTGTGTGTGTCCCGGGGGTGATGTGCAGTTCTGGGGATGGCACACTCACCCCCATACCAGATGATGCACACTGTTGCATGTCCCCTGCTCTACATATAAATGAAACAAACAAGGAGACAATATGCAACCTTGTCGAACCTCTTTCCCAATTTTAACCATTCAGTTATACCCCATACAGTTCTAACTGTTGCGTCTTGATCCTTCGGAGGCTTCCCAGGAGCCTGATAAGGTGATCTGGTACTCCCATCTCTTTAAGAAACTGCCACAATTGGTTGTAATCCACACAATCAAAGAGTTTAGTATACAACTAGGGAAAAGCATACCTGCGTTGTGGGAGTAAAATTCCCCCATACGCCATCCCCCCACAGTGCAACATCCCCCCATGCGCATCAGCCCCCCATGCACATCAGCCCCCCACGCATCAGTCCCCCATGCGCATCAGTGCCCCATGCGCCACAACACCCCATGTCCATGAATGCCCCATGCATATAAGTCCCCTATGCGCATAAGTCCCCCATGCGCATAAGTCCCCCATGCGCATAAGTCCCCTATGTGCATCATCTCCTCATGCACAACAACAACCCATGTGGAACATCAGCCCATGTGCAACAACCCCCTATGCGCATCATCTCCCCATGCGCATCATCTCCCCATGCATAACATCCCGCCATGTGCATAAGTCCCCCATGTGCAAAAGTCCCCCCATGCACAACAATCCCCCCATGCACAACAGTCCCCCATGCGCATCAGTCCCCCATGCGCATCAGTCCCCCATGCGCATCAGTCCCCACATGCACATCAGTCCCCCCATGCGCATCAACCCCCAATCACATCCCCCATGCACATCATTCCCCCATGCACAACATCCCCATGCGCAACAACAACCCATGCGCATCTTCCCATGTGCAACCCACCATGCGCAGCATCCTCCCCAGTGCAACCTCTTCCTCCGAACAACATCCCCCCAGTGCACCAGGCACCGAGCACCAACTTAGCTGGATGTTAGTCAGTCTTCTATGTTAAGTATATGACAAAAACACGCTGCACCCCCTTTTCAACCCCTTAAAGGTTAAATTTCTCCACATAGGTTCTTGTTGGGTGTTCATGTGACAGAAGGAACTTTCCTAGGAGTAAGCCTCATTGAACTTAGTGGGGCTCACTTCAGAGTAGACATGACCAGATGCCAAACCCAAAATTCCTGAATTTTAGGCCAAAATTCCTACCCGGTTAAAAAAATTGCCAGAAATTTTTTTTTATTTTTATAGTTTTTGTTTTTTTTTTGTTTTTTGGCCATAACTTTTCATAGGAAGGAGATATCTCAAAACTGATTTTTGCATTGGATTCTGCTCTTCAATACGAAATCCAACAGTATATGACATGATGGGGTTTAATCCCACTACTTTTCAGTTCACCCGAGTATAAGCCGAGGGGGATTTTGGGGCCCAAAAAACTCAGCTTATACTCGAGTATATACGGTATATAGATGAAACAGAAGCATTTGAGCCAAGATAATTCTACTGATTTTGAGGTTATATCCAATATTGCTTTTTCCACTATTTTATTCACTAAGGGGGGCTACTTAATTTTTCCTATGGGATTCTTATCCACAGTAGTAAATAAAATGATCATCTGAATTAAATTCATCCATTTCTAAATATGATAAATATAATATTTCTGCCTATTTTAGCTCATTAATTCCTAAGATGAGATCTTGCCATCTCATGTTTGACCACATCCAACATAAATTGATTCAAAGATTTGACATTCCCAGTTGCCCCAGCTTGGGGCAAAATCCAGAGTAACAACGGGGAGTCCTTGCTCCCCTTACTCTGGATTCCAATATGAATTTCCCATAGGTTTTCACTAGGAGGTGCAGTATCTAGGGGTGCACGTAATGTCTCTTATGTGCTCCCGTAGTTACTCTGGATTTGGAGGAAAGTTGTTCTTTACAGCACTGGACTTTCACTTCCAGATCTGGGCATCCTTTCAGCTTTGGCTCAGCTCCTTCGCCTTTTCAGGAGCTACTGGTAATTGACCTCTGCTCTTGGGGGAATACGGAAGGCTACATTCCATATTCCATACATCACATTTTTTCCCCATTTTTGTTAAAGATGTCCCATATTTTATAGTATCTGTCTTGTTAGCTCATTGTTCCTAATTCTCCTCTCATAAGATATTTAGAATGTATTTCTTTTGTTATGTGCTTATATATTATTCTGGAGGCCTTATTAGCCAAAGGATCCTTATTAGCCAAAGGATCTACTGTACTGTGTAGGGTTGAAACTCTAAACAGACTAGTAAAGTGTTGAAACTATAACTGAGCACATCATGCCACCTAGTGGTGCCATACACCAGTTTTAAAAAGGGGCTTGTGACTGTCCCTGGGAGTGAATTTTGCTTCTATTCTCTGTGAGGTTGTCCTAGCACAAGATGACCTTATGTCCTTTTTTCCAGGACTTGCCCTCTTATTTAGCCTTGCATCCTGGAAAAGAACTTCATTGTCCTCCTTTTCCATGTGAGTAGGTTACACATAGCCTTCTTGTAATTCATAAATTACATGAAACAAACAAGAATTTACCCGTTGTTGCAGGAGTAAAATTTCAATAATATTTGTGTCTAAATGAATTACATGAAAGCAATATACAGGTTCAATCTTACTACCCATGGATTTGAGTGAACACAAATTTTGCCACTGCAAATCTGAAGTTTTAAAAGCTGCTTTTCTAATGTTGTAGAGAGGCAGTCAGGCAAGCAATTGTTTCATTCTTCAGATGAACCACCAAGCAAAGGTAGGAGGTCCTTTATACTTCTAATTACTGACTATATTTCTAATTACAACTGTTTTAATCAGTTGTAAAGGGACACACTTTTAATTTTTTAATTGCTTTTATTTGACACATTTTTTTCCCTATCAGCAGGAAGTCCCAGAATCAAACCCCTTCTGATATTAAGGCACAATCTTATTCCATTAGGAGCAATGGAGGAGCAAGAAGCATAGATCTGGGTCTTTAAATCTATTTTTCCACTTTTTTAATCCATGGGAAGTTCCAGAACATGGCTTCAAAAAGGCTCGAAAAATGCTTTTAGGTGACAATCCTAACCATACTTTCCTGGGAATAAAAACTAATGAACACAGTGGGACTTACTTCTGAGTAATGCTGCAATCCAGAGTAACTGGGGGAGCATGTAATAGACATTATGTGCACCCATAGTTATGGAACCACCCAGTGAAAACTTATGGGAAATTCATATTCCAATGCAGAGTAAATTGTTCTTACACCGGAGCAAGGTCTCCCTGTAGTTACTCTGGATTGCACCCTAAGTATGCTTAGGATTCCACTGTTGGAGCATTTTTCGAGCAAGAGCCAGTCACTCACTCCAGCCTAGGGGACATTGAATTGTCCTTTCCTTTCTCTAAAAGGAAATTTGTCTAGAGCCTTTTGAGGCTTGGCAAGTGAAAGCTAGCATGCTTTAAACCAGATAAACATGCTGCATGGTTCTCTCTCCTTCCTATAGGATAAATAGCAGTGGGAGTGGTGGGGGTGGGAAACGACACACAGAGCCATCTCAGTCTCCAAAATGTCACTGGGAAAAAATCAGTGGTGGGATTCAAATAAATTAACAGCAGGTTCTATGTCCTAATAACCTAAATTAACAAAGGTTCTATGTCCTGTTAGTAACAGGCGCTCATTAGCAAAGGGTTCTATAGGACCTGTGAGAACCCCCTGAAGCCCACCACTGGGAAAAATGCCTCTCCATCCTCCAACACAACAGTGACCAAGCTGGTATATGTCAGCCCACAGGTGGGCTGAGACCAGATTGCCCTGGATCGCCAGAACCGGTTGTTCCAATTTCCCAACTGGTGGTGATCTGGTAGCTGCGGGGAGGGGGCGATAACTGGGAACCGGTTCGTTCAGCAGCTGGAAGCAGTTAAAGAGTTAAAGAGGCTGGCCGGGCACTTTTAAATTTGCCGCTCTAAGCGGCAGCCCGGCAAGCCCCAACAGCCAGGGAAAGGACGGTGGCTGCTGCAGCAAACCTATCCACACTTTCCTGGGGGTAAGCCCCATTGGCTATAATAGGGCTTACTTCTGAGAAGACCTGCACAGGACTGGGCTCTGAGGATGCTGCAACCCTTTCTCAGGAAAGTGGCTGGCACTGCAGCCTGAGAGCCCAACCTGACTACTCAGAGGTAAGTCCCATGATAGTCAATGGGACTTACTCCCAGGAAAGTGGCTGGAACTGCAGCCCAACCTGACTACTCAGAGGTAAGTCCCATAATAGTCAATGGGACTTACTCCCAGGAAAGTGGCTGGAACTGCAGCCTGAGAGCCCAACCTGACTACTCAGAGGTAAGTCCCACGACAGTCAATGGGACTTACTCCCAGGAAAGTGGCTGGGACTGCAGCCTAAGAGCCCAACCTGACTACTCAGAGGTAAGTCCCATGACAGTCAATGGGACTTACTCCCAGGAAAGTGGCTGGAACTGCAGCCTGAGAGCTCAACCTGACTACTCAGAGATAAGTCCCATGACAGTCAATTTTAATTTTTAAAAATTTTTTAAATTTTTTAAATTTAATTTTTTTCCTGCCCCCGCCCCCTGACCCCGGCCCCTCCCCCTGACCCAGCCTGGCCCCACGCACTTCTGGGGAACTGGTTGTTGGGCCAGGCTGGGCCCATCACTGTGTCACCCTCTATATTGGTGGAAATGGAAGAGAAAGATTCTATTTCCTTAAACATGGAGATAGAAATGCAAGAAAGACATGAAGCAATAAGTTTCACCTGTTTTATTTCTGCCTGGGTTTAAGGCTTAAGGGACCTTTTAAAAAGGAATTGGTCAAGCAAAATTTCTGTCTATTCAAGGGGAAGCCAACATTTTAAAAAACAGGGCTGTCCTTGGCACCAATAAGACTTTTCTTTTCAGGGCACATGGACACCATGGCACTGTGATCCATAACTGGAGTATTGTAGAGACATAGATATAAAACTCTTCCCATTCTACAAGTGTCCTGACCCACCAGGGACCCAGATGCCGGCTATCTACAGTTGTTTTTTAAAGCCAACATGCAGGCCCAATCACATAACAGTGTGGTCATGAGACCTTGAGGAGCTGCTGTCAATCCTCAGTAGGATTGACTGTGGACAATCCTGGGCTAGATAGTAGCCAGACAATCCTGGCTAGAAAGTAGACAGTCCTGGGCTAAATAGAGACTGTGTATACAACAACCTTCTTACACACCTCATTCCTTATTCTTATATTTGGTTGATGTTTTTGGCCATCAATGATTTATTACAGGGGTGGAGATTAAAACTTGTTTAAAGCAATAGCCACATACCTGTATATGATTTTCTTCAGATGTTTGAGAGCTGTAATAATTAATAAGCATTTAAATTCTTAAATATATTTATTCACCATGAATACATTTTATTCCAGTGGATTTTCAGTTTATATGCAATAAATAATTATAATTATAAAGCTTGAAAATCTTCACATAGAGGCTTAACAAGCACATGTTGGAGATGCTGTAGGAGGATTTCCTGCTTCTGGCATCGATTTGGACTAGATAACCTATTAGATGCCTTCCAACTCTATGATTCTATTATTTCTATGAAAGTTTTATTTACTGTTTATGTTCACTGTGATTCAAAAATGTGCTCAGCCAACATATTTCTGTGAGCTGCAAACTGTATGTCAGTCGCATGTGGCTCATAAGCCACAAATTGGCCATTCCTGCTCTATTCTTTGCCCATAGCAAGCATATTTTTCTCCCTCTCTCCATCCCCCACTGGCCACCCCATCCCACCACTGCCTCCTGTGTATTCTATTCAAACTAAAGGTACAGGTAAAACTAAGATGAACCTATCCAATGCTGAACCATTAACAGAAAATGCCAGCACAGTCAGATGCTGTTTGCACAACCCCTAACCTGTGCCCCCACTTATGTTACCAGACAAATATTTGTCCGAACAAAGTTAGCATTTCTAAAGAGTGTTCAGAAATCGGGAGGGTTTCCTGTTGTTTTCTTTCCTTGAACTTGGTTCAGCAGAGCTCAACGGACCACCATCCCACCTATATGGTCACCGTTTTCTGGAAGAGAAAAAAATGAAGTCTCTGGCTTGTTTTTTGGTGCTCGTTTTTGCTTCAGAAATACAGAGTCTGGACTTCCATATAGATATTCCTGAGGTAAGTCTCTATAAGGGTTCAAACCTTCACTTTTCAGAGGCTACTAGGCTTAGGCTGCAGTCCTAAAGATGCTTTCCTGGGAGTAATACCCACTGAATAAAATGGGACTTATTTTTGAGTAGACATGATTAGGATTCTGCTCTTAGTGGAAATTACTTAGAGGCACTGCACCTTTTAATGCCAGTTGCAAGGAAGGGGGGAAACAACAGGGGAAGACTATGCTTTCATGTTCTAAATAAAAATAAACTTGTTTATTTTTAATTTTTTTGCACTTAAATTTCGTTCTTTCCCAAGGAAAAAGTGATGTTATATGTTTTCATTCCAAGGGTGCATTTTTATAAATTATGTTGAGAAACTGTAATAGCTTTAAAAGTGTACGAGATAGATGATATAGTTGGTGTAGTGTCAGCAGATACAGCCACAGTAGTTGCATAGTTTGAGGCTGAGTTACATAGTTTGAGAATGTAGTTACATAGTTTGGGGCTGAAGTGTTAGGAAACTGCAAATTTTAGGTTTTTTAAATACAAGGAGAAGTGAAGGAAGTGATATTATGTATTTTTATTTCATTAAAATTGAAAATTAAACTTGTACTTATGAGCTTCTCAAGGGCACCTGACTCCCTTGTTGGAAACAAGATGGTGGACATGATGACCTTTTGTATAATCTGGTAGAGGATTCGTCTAACTTTCTTATGGGGGCTAATACTGTCTTTGATTAAATGATGAATGAGTTGTCGTCTTCCTCTTTTGTTTTCATTACAAACACACATTAATATGGTTTAGGTGGCAATCCTAATCTCCATTTAGGCTGGCCTAAGCACCAGCATAAGACCTGTGCTGACCTGAGGGTGACACAAAAGTGCCATAAGACACTCGGGGATGCTTAGGCCAGTGCATAGACTTCTGCTTGCCTCCCTACACCACCACGGGAATGGGAAGACCGATAAATGTATGGGCCTAAGTTAGGATTCCTCCCTTAACCTGGAAGGCTTGGGCATATTTAACTGGTGGGGCAAAGTTGCCCTTATTCATTTGCTTGCTTTTCCCCAGAAAGCACAGGAATAGTGCAATTCATATATTGTTTCAGTTTCCACTTTTTATTTCATAACAGTCTTGTGAGATAGATTTGGCTCAGAGAAAGTGGCTAACTTAAGCTCACTTTAGGGCTGAGGGTAGGATTTGAACCCATGTCCAGGTTTGACAGTCCAACTGCATTTTGTTCCCCTGATTATGTTCATTTGGGTGAATTCCTATAACCGTGAATGAACACAAAGCTCACAAACATGACTTTTCCTCTTCTGTGTGTGGTAAGCACTGTCAGGGCTTGCACAGTGTAGCAGCTAAGAGATCTGCTGCTAGCCAGGACTGCTTCAGATCTGGCCCCTGCTGTGAATTCTCACCTTCACTACAAATAGAGGGTACGGATGCTCACTGACTTGACTGGGTTGCTGTAAGCATCAAATCATATACTCCCTCCCCACATCATAGCTAATGATAGTGTATGCGAAGCTCAAAATTATGCCCCAGAAGTGATGTATTGCTTTTAAAAAAGTGAAAATGGGGGACATCTTTCTTCCTGCTCCCACAGCAGCTCTCCCTGCTGCCTCCCCCAAGCAAGGGGGTAGCTAATATTCTCTTCAATGACAGTTGCATCAAAACTGTGATAAGTACAGATGACCTTCAGATTTTTCAGTTAGACCAAAGTGTGTCAAAGTTTGCCCTGTCTCTTACCTGACTTCTCAGTAGGTTCATAATGTGGTTATGAAAATCTTTTTTATGTTTTATGGGCACATTTTACCATATAAATTGGTGACATTAAGTGGGAACTGCTTCTGACCACATATGCCCATTTCTCTTGTTTCAGTTCACCCCTCCCCCCCACCAAAAACAGGGTTCATGCCCCACCGCAGTTAACAAAATTCAGATATCTGCAGATACAAAGGGTCAACTTTATATGGATGTATGGATAGATAATCCTAGAAGTGGCTATCACAAGAGAGGAAGGGAGGACATGCCCCAGTCATATTGGGGTGCCAAAAATTAAGGGCCCTGGGTGACAAATGGCCTAGCACAGCCAACTGCTACAAAGACCTGAATACTTTGGTCCATTGGCAACTGTCCAGCTCTAGTGACTGATGCTGACCCTGACATTTCCCTCTCCACACGTTTACCCTTTGAGAATCATCTAAACAATGGCCATCACTATATCTTGTGGCTGCAAAAGTTAATTATACATTTGCATGAAAAACAGGGTGACCATCTGTGCTGTTTTTCCAGACATGTCCTGTTTTTTTGCCTTGTGTCCTGGTTAAAAAAAATAAATCTTCATTGTCCTCCTTTTCCTTGTGAATAGGCAGCAAGTAGCCTGCTTGGAATTTATGAAATATATGTAATAAATTATATGTAATAGTTTTACAATTATATATAATTTTATAATAAACATTGTAATTTCATTAACATTACATGTAATTTTATAATAATATAATGATTAAATTAACAACTTGAAAGCAATATATATGAGTGTTTTTAGCTTTTATTTTGTCATGTCTTACATTTTTTCTTAGGTGTCCTACATTTTGAGGGGTGCCCTGTCCTATTTTTTATTGTGACATATGGACACTCTGCATGAAAAAGGGCTTTTGATGCAGATGTCTCCTTCTGTAATAGAAGTAACAAAAATGCAAACCAATCCCTGCAAAGATTGTATGTTACAATCATTTTTATGGTGCATGTGGCAGTCGTTCAGTATTTAAAGGCGCTGTGCCTATTAAACTGAAGATTGTCAGATCAATGGTTTGTGACCTGAGTCTTGCACAATGGAGTGAACTCCTGTCCCTCATCCCAGCTCCTGCCAACCTAGCAATTTGGAAGCATGCAAGTGCCAGAGGTTCCACTCCGGTGGGAAGGCAACATCCTGGCAATAGGACCATGTGACAGACCGGCCAGATTTTCCCAATGTTGTATCAACCATGATTTGGATTACTCCAATCCAGAATGGATCCTGCCACGCCACCACATGGGACGAATGCTGAAGAATTATGGTGCATATGGCTTGTTTCACTGATAATGCCTTTGAACTGCTTCCATGTTTTGTCTGTGGCTCTCCTTGTAGGTTCCAGATGAGTTGGTTGACTTGGAAATGGATGGATTCATGTCAAAATCCACTTTGAGAGATAGGAGATATCAGGTAATGTGGTTTTTATATATAGTATTTAGTTTGTGACAAAAGCATGGGAGGAGAAAAAGTATCACAAAAAAGAAACATAATACCCAAAGCTGAAACTTTGAACTGTATGTCCTTAGAGCTGTAGGTGAGCAGATGTATTTCTGTATTTCTTCTATCTTGTTTTTCATCCATGGAACTTAAAGGAGCATCAGAAGGGTTCCCAGTAATCTATTTCAATCCTAGAATTTAACTCATTATTTCATGTCGTGTTTTTCATTCTGTATGAATACATTTCCTCCTTTGTGAACATAGAAATGGGGAATGGGCAATTTGGACAGAGGAAAAAGTATGACTCCCCTCTCTCCCCAATATGCCTGAAGGACAGTCCATCCTACTCACAGGGATGAGTTTGCTGAATAGTTTAGCATACTGGGAGATCCAGTCACAGAATTGATCCCTCACAACTAGTGTGGCCCTTTTTGTGAAGTGTGACCTCATGAGTTTCTGAAGCCTGAGCCCCTTTCTCATTTTCTGTGTCTTTCTTTTCCTAGAGAAGCACATCCAATGGTGATCATTCAGGTGAATTGGTGAGCTTTCCCAATTATTTTTCCTCTTTCTCTTCTACAAGGCGATTTTTCTTTTCCCTCTGTTAACCATTACCTGGAAATCAATCCTACCATTTGCTTAGCGGGTGTTTTTCTGTTTTGTTTTCTGTTCCAGTACCAAGATATTAACCACATGGGATTTAGACAGAGAATCTTTCTCTTGCACAATATTGCTGCAGAGTGCTGAAATGGAAGTTGACAAGGAGGTCTCAGTCAGGGAACAAGCACTTCTGCTAGTGTGCTAAAATATATCCAACACAGAGCAACACATGAGTATAGGTGATCAATCTATTTAGCTTGGTGCTATCTGGTGAACAGCTCAAGGGCTCTGTCTGGCTCCCCTGGGTTTTCCAGTTGGATCATTATGACATTTTTTCTCACCTCTGCTGAATCATGAAGAGCTCTCTGATCCTCCCCAGGGCAAACAGCACTGGCAAAGTCCAGTCTCTATTATGTGCTCCTGAGAAGAATGTGACGAGAAGCCTTTCAATGAACATCTCATTCTTCAATTTAAAAAATTTTATTAGAAAAAATAAATGCACTTTTTTGTTTTACATTGGCCCACTAAGGTTACATGACAGCATGAATGCTGCATTTGTTTGAATGAAAAGTTGGGATATAACTAATTTGAATAGATTCAATACATGAGTAGCAAAGAACCAATAACAAAACATAATTGGCATAAAAAACAAAGTACAAGCAACAGCTGAAAAAATAACAGTCTCCAAGTTCCATCAACCAATGCCAGCCTGCTGGACAGCTTAGGAAGATCTGCCACCTGGTCCAAATGATTTGTTGGAAAACCAGACCTTGACCTGGTGAGCAAGTGGGGGTCTTGTCTGCCAGGGCTCCTCCTTTGTACTTGTAAAGCTTAGTCAACAGAGAATGCTTGATGTTATGTACTACAGGAGCCTCTTTCAGGAATTTGAAAACTGGATCAAAAATGTCAAGGGTGACCAGATGCCCAAACCTCAAAAGGAGGACAAGGTCTTGGATTTCTCTGAAGCTGGCCTTTCCAGCAGACAATAGCATGTTTGCCTGCTCATGGGTAAAGCTGCAATATTGGGCACTTTCACTTTCTTATAGAGTTCAATGCATATTTTTTTATTTTTAGTTTTTTGGCCATAACTTTTGATAGGAAGGAGATATTTCAAAACCAATTTTTGCATTGGATTCTGCTATTCAATATGAACCCAACAATTTATGAAGGGGTACTGCACACCATTGCAAATTTCCAAAATGAAGCCAAAATGGAGGACAATGAAGCCCTTTTGGAGGACACCTGGACAGAAGGCTAAAAAAGAAGACAAATCCAGAATTTTCCTGTCATTTGATCACCCTGGGATTGGGGGAGTGTGATTATACCTCTGATTTCTTCTTCCAGCTTCCATAGTGATCAGAAGGTCTGGACTGGTCTGTACCTACATATATATGCCCTACACATCTAAGTGCACTCTCTGTATGGCATGGTACTCTGCAAAAGATGGAATAGCAAATTGTATTTACAAAATTAAGGTGCTTTACAAATTGTGTGCCTAGTCTTTGTTCAAACTTTCAGATCAATGCCTGGAGGTCCACTCCCTCTACCTACCCCGTGTTCATTACTCTTACCCCACAATCCAAAGTAATTACAGGAGCATGTAAGAGACATTACAAGCACCTGCAATTACAGCACCACATAGTGAAAACCAATGGGAAATTCATATTGCAGTGCAGAGTAAATTGTACTTACACTGGAGCAAGGACTCCCTGTAGTTACTCTGGATTGTGCCTTTGGTTTTCAAAGATCTCAAAAGTGCTACTGTGATTACACATTTATACCTAGATACATAGATATAATGAACCTAGGGGGAAAACATAATTGGTTAATTGTAATATTGGTATGACCAATTCAGATTTAACTAGGATTGTTTCTCGCTTGGCTAGACAGGAGAAATAAAGAATGTAAATTTGTGGAGCGAGTGGCAAAATATGCTGTGGCTGTACAGAAACAGAAATACATTTACAGAATCAGCACACCAGCCACTACCATTGCTCTTTCTTGATTTAATTCCTTTTGTTAGAAAAGAATGGTGGGGAGAAAGTGGAAGAGGAAGTATGGAAGAGAGGAATGTATGAAAACATTTTGGTTGAACGGAACTTTATTTCTGTTGCTAAATTCCAAAATTCTTGATGAACTTGTTTTCAGTAGTAAATGTAATCTTGCTGTGACATATTAACTGCTGAAGAATTTGCATGAAAATAAGACACCACGCTCAAGACACCAAGCAAAGAGGTCAACAAGTGGGGAATTCTCCCAGAATCTCCATATCCATTCACATTGAGAAAGAAGGGGTTATCACTGTCTTCCGAGTGACTAGTGAATCAAATGCTGCTGGCCTTCCACTCCTTGCTCAGTTCATATGACCCATGTTAAAAATGGGTTGTTCCTAGCATCTATCAATTCTCAGTGCTGGATCTAAATATTTAGTGGTAGTAATAGTGCATTCCATAGCAACATTTCTAGTTACATATTTGGAATCATGCCAACTGCCTCTCTGGATCCCGTCTCAATATTTTTGGTCACTGCAGGTTACTGGTGATGACAGCATAATGCTTCATAGCTACAAAGTCCAATCCACCATCACATCTCGTCTGGCCAACACAATGGTCCAGGCCAAAATTGAAAACAGGGCTAGACATTCACAGAACCTGGTCTTTGATGTCCAGATCCCTAAAGGGGCCTTCATTCACAACTTTACCATGTAAGTAAAAGCCTACCTCTTTCAACCTCTTGGAATGTGCCTTGTGACCACTCAGAGCAGTGCTTGTAAGATGCAGCAAAGCCCCCTCTGGTGCACTTGGTAGGGTGTTACTGAACATGGTGTAAGCCAGTGGTCTTTGGCCATTTTGTCCTGGGACCCCCTTTCAAAATTTTGAATCTGTCTAGCACCCCCTGTCAAACTTACTATCCCCAACCCAGGACACAATGCTTAAAAAGAGGACATGTCCTGAAAAAAAAACAGGACACTTGGTTACCCTGATCTCCCAAGACCCCAGGCTCTCCTCCAGCCTTCTCTTATCCCCCCCCCACCACTGTCCTCAATGCCCACATGTGCTCTCACATACACGCATAAACACACACTTTTCATCCTATGCACTCACTGTGATTCAAACAGGGGGGTTGTCAAGCCCCACCTGTCCCAGGCCACCCAAGGGACCCTTTACCCAAAGGGCTCCCAACCAGGTCTGCCTGCCGCAACCCCTATCTTAAGGGTGCAAAATCCCAGACTGTACCCAGCTCCCTGAGCCAGTCTGTCATTAAAAATCCTCCCGATGGAAGGCACTCAGTGCTCTGAGTCCATCTTTAATCGTACCTCCTGGCCAGGCCCTCTTTTGCCCCACTCCCGGAAACCAACACCTCCTTTTGTTGAGGGTTGAAAAGTAATCTCTTAAAAGGATTAAAACACCTTAAATGAAAGTTCGCTTGTTTATTCAAAAAAGACAGGCACAGTGAATTGGATCACTTCACTAAGAAAACAATAGCAGGCCTCCATCAGTCTTGAAAGACTATGGTATCATGCTCAGTGCTGCATATGCTGCATGCGAAGCACGAAAGCCTGGGTTGGATTGTTATGGAGGATAGGCTGTTACCCAAGCAGCAAATCCCCCCTCTCCACACCACTGAATTAGTCCAATGGAAAGGCAGAGCCAATACGATTGGATCCAGCTGGCGTTGCAGAGCTGGGCTAAGGACAGGAGCTCACCCTGTCTTGTGGGGCCGACCCGGGACTCGAACCCTGGCCTGCTGGTTAACAGGCACAGCATCTTAACCGCTTGCGCCACCCACAGCCCTAAGAAAACAATAGAGAAACAATAAAGACTTAACTAACATCTCTCTCTAACACATTCAGCCCTATGGTAGCGTGTGAACTTCCAAGTCCATTGTTTTGTAGCCTGAACTGAGAACTGCCCGATCTCCAGTCTTCTTGGTCTTCCTTAGGAGCAGTCTCTCTAGCCTCTCAAACACATCCCTTATATCCCTCAAAAGCATCCCCAGCTGCATATCACAAGATCCATTAACTCTGGGCTTTGATTATCTTATTCCTGACAGCTGAGGAAGTCAGGGGTAATTCATAGGTGTTGTAAATCTGGGAACATCCTTCTCCAACCTTTCTCTTGCTGATAAGGATGGCATCTACAATTCTCCTTGAACTAACAAACACCATGAATTAGTCCAATGGAAAGGCAGAGCCAATACGATTGGATCCAGCAGAGCTGGGCTAAGGACAGGAGCTCACCCTGTCTTGTGGCTCACCTGTCTTGAACCCTGGCCTGCTGGTTAACAGGCACAGCGCCTTAACGGCTTGCGCCACCCACAGCCCAAGACATAACAAACACCAAACTCCCCATTAATTCTCATGCATTCCTCAAGGGACATATGGTGATTTACATCTCCTCTTTTGATCTTCCTTCCTCCCCTCCTTACTTCTCACCCAGGCATTACATCTCAACATTTTACATCTTAGAAAACATTTATCTTTAATCTTACAGAAATTCATAACTTTGCCTTTTTTCCTCACACTCACTCACTAACACACATACGTACACAAACACAAGTACACCATGCACTCACCCACACACACAAACAGCATTCACTCACACAAACGCACATATACACACCATGCACTCAGACACACACTCCATGCACTCAGACATATGCACACACAAAGACACACATATAGCACTCATACATACTATGCACTCACTCACATAAACATACACAAACACACACCTACACACACATACAGCACTCACTCTCAACACTCACTCACACACACATAAACACACACCATGCACTCACTCACAAACACACACACAAACACACACACTATGCGCTCACTCAGACATAGGCTACACATACAGATCAGTGGTGGGCTCCAGCAGGTTCGCACCTACTCTGTAGAACCGGTTGTTAAAGAGAGATAGGACATATAAAGTTTAAAAATAGCCATTTAAAAGTGGCTGCCAGATGGGCAGAGAACCGGTTGTTAATTTATTTGGAGCCCATCACTGATACAGACTCTCACACTCACACCTTAAGGCTGCCTCCCTTCCTTCTGGAGTGCCTTGCAAAGCTGTAGGGGCCCACTTCTGAAAGGAGCTCGCAAAGCAGCAGGGAGGCTGCCTGGGGGTCCTGGCAAGGACTGTGCCTTCCAGCTTGGGGAGGGATGGAGGGAGGGGCAGGCATCCAAAACAGAGCACAGAGAACAGAGGTCTTGGTCCGCCGTTTTGGAAGCCCTTCTCCTCCCCTCCCCAAGCAGGAAGTCACAGTTCTTGCCAGGACCCCCAGCTAGCCTCCTCCCTGCTGCTCTAGTGGGACTCCTTTCAGCTGTCCACCCCTGGAGCTTTTTGGAGCGCTCTGACAGGAAGGGGGGACTTTTGGGCTGCCTCTAAGGGCATCAGCACAGCCTTAAGGCTGCAGTGCTCCCCCAAGGTCACACATTTGGCGATCTTAGGGGATCAATGGGTTTGGGAGGACGGGACAAGATGGCAGTCCCTCAGCCTTCATGACCCACTTCAGGGCCCACTGCAACTCACCCAGGGGTCACAACCCCCACTTTGAAGACCACTGGTGTAAGCCTTGAGGCAGAAGTCGGAGATTCAGTGCAGTGGGAAGATCTGCAGTGCACAAAATCAGTGCACTTCACAAAGCTCCCCAGCTCACCCTGATCCTCTTACACTTTTTGAAGGCTTGGACCTGATCTTCAATCCCAGAAGGGAGTGGTGGTGACATTGTGAAACTAATTTCACGTCACTGAAATTCACTTCCAGATCTCAAGAGTTTAATAGCCCCATGAATTCTGGGAACTGCTGTGTTGTATGATAAATCAGAATGGTGAACTCAGAATTGGAGATTTATAGCTTTTGAGAGAGGAGCGAGAAAGTGGGAATCAACGGGGAGATGAGTAAACCAAATCAGGGGATACACCTGTAATCCAGGACTAGATAACAGATCCTGAAAACAGTTGCATGGAGTAACACAGAGATTTCTTCCTATTAAATCTCCATCCACCTTAGATTGCTGTGATGAAAATGTTCCCCTCTTGGCTAAATGTACTTTCGCCATTGATTAAGATCCCTGGTTCTTACTGGATTTTTGTCTCACAGGAATGTCAATGGCATCACATTCACTAGTTCAGTGAAAGAAAAATCTGCAGCCAGAAGCCAGTATGCACAAGCTCGAGCAAAAGGGAAAGCTGCTGGAATATTGAGGTAATGACCTGACTATATAGCTGTTTTCTACCTCCTTACTGCAGTGAGATTAATGAACCAATCCTACCTGGGCCTTGTATGGTCAAAACTGGCTGCGCAAGGTCCTATTCAACAGCCCAAAAGCTTGACCAAATTAGTGCAATTGCAGGCCCCTGATGCATATGGGCAGAGCACTGGATATTCACCAGAGGTGTCATGTTCTGATTAAAATGCTAATCAGAACCAGGGTGCCTCTGTTCCCAACTTAATGAGATAGAGGTCCCACAAAGCCCCTTTTAACAAGCAAGCATCAGCAAATTTACACTCTACACTTGCTCAGAGGCCTGGAGGTACAAGCTGGACCTCACTTTAGACTCCTCTTGAGTCCACCTGGCCAGTTTCCAGACTTTTCCTCACAAAAAGATCCTTGTTTGGGTTACCGGCAAGCAGTGACACAACTACAGCTTCCAAAATTAAAGGTCAAATTTATTGTAAAATATCTCATCAAACACAATTAAGGCATAAGCACAATAAGAATCTCAGAATAAAATAACAAAGCTCACTCCTGCTCTTTACTTAGTTTCCTTAACCTAGCATTAATGCTAAAAGAAATTCATCAATATAGTCTTACATCAGGTTTCACACCAGTGGTGGTCAGTTCCACAAGCTCCATCCTCAGGCTCTGAGAACATAGCTCCACACAAAGGAATCCTCTGTATGTCCTCCTCCCCAGGTATACAAATTTTAGGGCATCTAGGTGTCAATCAAAATCTGGCCAATAGAAAGAGTTTCCATCCAGCCCCTCAGGCTCCATCCAGCTGTGTGGAATCAGAGCCTTCTACATCTAGAAACTTCTGGTCTCTTCTTCCCCAGGAGAAACCCACAGCCAGATATAACCAGTCTGATCTAATTGCCCTTGAGAGGCCAGCTGTGTTAGGCCTGGCTACATCTTTGATCTCGGGAAGCTGCAGCTTGGCACCTCTGCTACTCCCACCTCCCAGCCAAGCTGCCTTTTCAGTACCCCTTATCTTCTACAGAGCAAAACTACATAAGGAACCAACTTTAAATCAAACATCATGCACATTCATATAAAGCTATTTTGGCCCAGACATGGCTGCACATGACAAGAGGCTCCCCACTGTTTTGATAGATTCATCAGAGCAGCAAGAGGAAAAATCAAGGGAGTTTCTGGGCAGCGAGGGAGGAGGGCAGGGGCATATTGGAAGGAAGAGGGTTGGTTCTAGCAACACTAGTATATGCTAGCATCTTATTCCCTCTTTTCAAAATTCCCCCTTCCCTTTTTGCAGATTGGACATCTTATGCCAACTGTATCACTGCCATAGGTCACTGCCATATCTCTCTGGGTGGAGAGATAAGCCTCCTGATCTCTTCAAGGTTTCCTGATCATCCACCACCACCATTGGATGTAGCACACATCCGGTTGGGATGACTGAATCATTACCAATGGTGTGGATAAAACTGTGCTGTAAATTGCAGATTGGTGATATTATTAAAATGTTTTCTACATACTTTATCTAGGAGCAATGCCCTTGACATGGAGAACTTTAAAGCTGAACTCAACGTGCCTGGAGGAACCAAAGTCCAATTTGAAATCCATTATCAAGAGTTGATCCGGAGAAAATTATCATCTTATGAGCATTTAATCCCTCTGCAACCAGGCAGGTTGGCCAAGCACCTGGAGGTAATTCAGGGACTTGAAGCTCTGCTGATGAATCTGTGAAACTGCCTTCTATTCAGGCTTCTTTCTTTGCAGTGTGAGCTCTCCAGGGGTTCTACCACCTTTCTGCTCCATAAAAGCAGGCCTCCGTCAGTCTTGAAAGACTATGGTATCATGCTCAGCACTGCATACGCTGCATGTGAAGCATGAAAGCCTGGGTCGGATTGTTATGGAGGATAGGCTGTTACCCAAGCAGCAAATCCCCCCTCTTGATGCCACTGAACTAGTCCAATGGAAAGGCAGAGCCAATACGATTGGATCTAGTTGGCGTTGCAGAGCTGGGCTAAGGACAGGAGCTCACCCTGTCTTGTGGGGCCGACCTGGGTCTCGAACCCTGGTCTGCTGGTTAACAGGCACAGTGTCTTAACCGCTTGCACCAGCTCCATAAACACAAATTGAAACTCACACAAAGCATTGGTTCTACCACTGAGCTACAACCATTCCTAATTTTTTCCAAGGAGTCCTATGATCTCCATTTTTGGGGTGTGCTGTGGACAGGCGTGAGGTGGGGTCTCTGGGGAGATAGCCAGAGTCACATACTTGGCTGCTGAGGAAGAAGTGGAGCCCTGGAAAGTTCTTTGCAAAAACTGTTTAGTCTGGTCAGGTGTTTTACATTAATCTGTTGAGTCACAGATTGATACCACCCAGATAAGCCATTGATTTTTCAGTAGTGGCCACGACCTGCATGGCTGATCTGGAAGTGATGCATGCCCCCTTGAAAACCCTATTCAGGAACACCTCTTTGTCACTGTTTATTGAACAACAGGATTGGAGATGAATGGGTTGTGCTTGCGTAAATTGGTTAGGATGGTATTCTCAGTCTCTCGTGGGCACATGAAGCTGTCTTCATGTATACTGTGTATGCTCAGTATATAATGAGTCATACACTTGTCGATCTGATCAGTCAGCTTGGATTGACAATGGCTTTCCGAGGTCTCCAGGGAAGGTCTTTCCCAACCCTGCTACTCGCAATCATTTTAACTGGATGTGCCAGGGGCTGAATCTGGAATCTTTCTGCATGCAGCACATGGGCTCTATTACTGTACTATGGCTCCCCAATAAATTCAGGCTATTTCTAGCATGTGTTGGAGAGAAACTTCAGAAAGAGTTTGTCTAGAGCTGTCTTCATTCCTCAGTTCTTCTGATTGCTATAATTCTTTTGGTCCACTTCACTCCTCATAGGTGGATGTTCGCATCATTGAGCCTCAGGGGATTGGTTTTGTTCATGTTCCAAATTCGCTTGGAGATCAATTCGCAGAAGTTGCTACCATGACTAAAGGAGAAAAAAAGGTAAGAATGGAAAAAACGTTTGATCCTTACCTGATTTTAGCTCAGGGGTCTCAAAGATTTTGGCCAAAGACACAGTGTCAAAACCAGATAACATATTTTCAATATAAAATTTAAATACGTTTGAGATAGATTAATTAATAAATGGGCTCAAATTTCTAGGATTTTTGCAAACACCATCACACATTTAATAGGACCCCCATTGTCCTACCACACCATCACATCTCCCATTCTGACTGTTCAACTTGGTTAGAGTTTGTTCGGGGACCAGATGCTGGTCTCCTCAAAATATTTCTCAAAAGTGCTTTTGAGAAGCAGGGTGAACGGGGAAAGGGAAGATGTCAAATCTGCAGAGAATGCCTGGTCATTCTTTCAATAAGTGCTTTTTCAGATATGAGAGAGAGAGAGAGAGAGAGAGAGAGAGAGATGGGTTATAATGAGAGAGGGTTCATCAAAGTCCATAGGCCTGAGCTTGGCTCCTGACCCTTATGGGACCATGGACTTATATGCTTATGGACATACCCTTATGAACTTGCACTTATGGACTATTGAGTTTCTTCCATAAGTAACAAGTTGATTTGGGGGGTATCTGGTTTTCACAGCTGAAACTAGGTGAGTCTTTGAGTCTGAAATATATCTCTTGTAACTTTTGTTCAGCAGATGTTGGAAGTTATCTTAGAGCCATTGGTTTCACTAGCTAAGTTGTATCAACAGAGACTTATAGTGGCCCTCCAGGGGTTTAGATGTGGGTCTTTCATGCAAAACTCTTCTAGCGAGCTATAACTTTAGGAGAGAGTTGAAAACAGCCATGAAAGCACAGGCTTTGTATTCAAATGATTGCTGTCCAGAATTCAGAAAGCAACTGAAGCATTGCTGATTAAACTGCCATCCTGTTTCCTTCTTCGTGCAAGGCTCATGTATCCTTCAAGCCCACAGTGGCCCAGCAAAGGAAGTGCCCCACTTGCTCCACTACAGCTGTGGATGGCAATTTTATAGTGACGTATGATGTGAACAGAGACAGCAAAGCTGGTGAACTGGAGGTAACAATCACTGCATCAAGGTGATGGGAAGGGAACTGAAGGATTTTGCCTGGCAAGTGGACTCTCTAATGGGCATAGACCTCAGTGATCGACTTCACAGCACCATCAGTGACCAGCTCACTGGTGATCACACTGATCAACTTTACCAGCATTTGTGATTTGTAGGAATTGTAATGGGTCATATTTCCACAGCAACAGACAAGTCAAAAATGAAGCCTCAGCACCCTCTGCAAGTGTTACTGAATCAGAAACTTGGTTTATATTCTGTTTCTGTTATTGCTAGTGCTGTGCAAGAGTGCATTACTGCACAGCAGTAAGCCTGGCCATCGCTGGTTCAGCTGTTTCTTCTTATGTTTTTTCCCTTAATAAGAAACGAGACAGAGAAAAGCAGAAGTCTTACTGATGGTGACAGCAGTGGCACACCACTCTTCACCTTCTTCTGACATGGGTTTAATGTATCTTGAGGGTCAAAGCCAGCCAATCTCAAACAATGGAGCACTTCTTAAGAAAAAAATGTTGTTTTGAGTGGAACCTTTTCCACAAAATGAATTTGACTGAATGTCCTAATTTATTTTGCAGATTTTCAATGGTTATTTTATCCATTACTTCGCTCCTGAAAATCTGGATCCTCTCCCCAAAAACATCCTATTTGTTATTGATGTCAGTGGCTCAATGTGGGGATTGAAAATGAAGCAGGTAATTTGAATCAACAATATGACATCCACTATAGAACTCTGTCCTTTAGAAGGAAGCTTTGTTTTGGTCTTAAACCACGGTCCTGGAAAGGGAACGGGCAGGGAGGAAACAGGGCATTCATCAAAATTCCTTCTTTCCTTGAGGAGAATGAGTCTAATGAGTCATGATATCCACTCTCATAATGAGTTTTTTGGACATTGATCTAAAATGGTTCTCCTGAAGCTATAATTTGGTGTGGAATTTATTGTAAGTTATTCCATAATGTTTTCCTTTGGTGAACCAGCCCACCCATGAAGCCTTATAGGGATGTTGCAACACATTGGTGAAGCATCCCATCACTTTCTACTGCTCCTCATTCTCCTATTCACTAAGTTTGGAAGAGAAGAGAGAGACAGAGCAGAAGAGAAAGAGTGGAGGAAGGAAAGTGGTGGGCCAGAATGAATTTAGGAATTTCTGTTTTTGAATCTAGTAGTGGGAAAAGAAGTGGTGGGAGTTCATTGGGCTGGCCCTGGCTCAAGGGGGGGGGGCCAGTTGTGTGTATGTATGTTGTATAATTTGGTGTATATTCAAAGATCAAGAAGGTTAGGTAGGCTGAATATTCTGTGATTAACTTATTTTTAATAAAAATAAAATAAAATAAACTTGTGGCCATAATCCCAACTGCTCAATTTTCAGACAGTTGAAGCCATGAAGACTATCTTGGGAGACCTCCGCTCTGATGACCAATTTTCAATTCTTGACTTCAACCACAACGTCCGATGCTGGAGAGATAGTTTAGTGCAAGCCTCCCCATCACAGACAGAGGCTGCCAAGAAGTACATAGAGGGAATCCATCCTAATGGAGGTGTGTGATGATGATGCCAAAAATAAGCACATGAGTCACAGGATAGGATGGGCAAAAGAGCCACAGGCACACCAGGGCTGCCTACACTAAAATAATGCCCCTTATGTTGAGTTTGTGCTAACATACCTGTATTTATTTGAACCTAATGCAGCATTGAATCTAATACGCATCCTTATTAAGGCTTGAGATTTTAAAAGTTTACTGGCGATTATAATGCACAGCTGCAAAGCAGGTGCAAAATTTAATTTTACTGCATATAACAATGAGTTATATGATAATAATATGACAATATGTTTAGGTTTATTTATTACAATATAGTAAACTGTTAAATACTGACCTATACTTTCAATCAAAATACTGTGTTTCCTCAAATGTAATGCACCATCAAATCTAATGTGCACCGTGGTTTTGGAGACTATGGCTGCAATCCTAAAGACACTTTCCTGGGAGTAAGACCCATTGAACACAATGGAGCTTACTTTTGAGTAGACGTGGTTAGGATTGTGCTCTATGGTTTTAATCCTAAACACACTTTCTTGAGAGTGGGCCCCATTGAATACAATAGGACTTACTTCTGAGTAGACAGGCTTAGGATGGCACTCTATGGCTGCAATCCTAAACATACATTCCTGGGAATAGGCCCCATTGCAGACAATGGGACGTACTTCTGAGTAGACGTGCTTATGATCGCATTGTAAATTTGTCTGAAAAAGTGAGCATTAGATTCAAGTTAATATGGTAATTTTATAGCTTCCCAGAAAGGATCTGGGATTTGGTGTTTGGTGGCTGAGAATTATGTTAATGATCATTAGTCCCATTTACCAAACTACCGTCCCTTTGGGTGGGTGAGTGAATGTCTGTAAATCACTCTGTACTATACATATAGCATCTGTAAATTTGTAATACACACATATGGATGTGGACTCTGTATGGGATCTGAAGCTTTTTCACTGCTTTTTTCACTGTTTTCACTGTTATTTTTCACTGTTATTTCACATATTACAGATCTGACCTGAAAGCAAATGTTATGTTAACTCCTGCAAGTGTATTCTCTCTCTCTCTCTCTCTCTCTCTCTCTCTCTCTCTCTCTCTCTCTCTCTCTCTCCATTCCTCTGTTGGATACTTAGGCACTTCACAACAAAAATTAATTATCAAAGCAACACAGTACCGTACATAAAATTGAAACCTTATTAATACAAAGAACAAGCTAATAGTGTTCAGTATATAAATAAGAAGGATACACATATAAAAAAACTTATCTGAATGAATGAATTTTCCGACAATCTTCAATCTCATTGGAGATTAGGGTCTCTCTGCGAGCTAAATTGGGATCTTTGAGGGGCACATGTGGCCCATAGTCTGGGATTTGCCCACCTCTGGAATAGCCGAATGGGAAGTTTTTTTTAAAAATCTAAGTTTTTTTTTAAAAAAAAGTTTATTTAGCTCCCTGCCCCTGCATAGTCTTGAACTGCTCTCATTGCACTTTGCCAGCAGCATTTAGATAGGATTGGACCCTCTTTTGTGTTTAACTTCCGGCCAGATGATATTTCCTCTGACTTCCATGTATCCTTGTTTTCTTCTTTTTAACAGGAACAAACATAAATGATGCTCTTCTCCGAGCAATTTTCATTTTGAATGAAGCCAACAATCTGAAGATGTTAGATCCAAACTCTGTGTCCATGATTGTGCTTGTGTCAGATGGAGACCCTACAGTTGGTGAGACTCTTGCACTTAACCCTACGATGCCCATTTTTTCATTATCACCCGATTCTTTTTGGATTTATTTCCTCAATACTGATGTATGGCACATATAATGAATATAATGAATAAATATTGCTTCAAGTTTCAGCATAACTTTGTTTTTTTATTAGGAAGTGTTGTGGAACAAGAATTTTGATATATTACACCTTGCAAAACATTGATTAACCATATATCTGACATAAAGTTTATAGTTGATAGTTCATAGTTCATAGTACAGTCCTGTGATGCAGGGCAGGAAGCAGCACAGGAGAAAGGGTGAAGCTGTCACAGGAGCTGTTGGCCTAGCAAGGGGTTAGAATATTATATAGCAAAAGTAATATATAGCAAAATAATAAAGCACATGATGATAGCTGATAATTGTTTGTGAAGAGAAACATTTCTGATGGCTATTGAATAGCAGAAATGAACCATCTCTGGTTCTGGCTTTCTGCACGATAATGTGCAATAATGGGAGGAATATTTAGGCCTGCTTCAGGCCTGCTAAACCAGAAGTACAAATCAGATAGAAAACAAATGAGCACAAATTAGGTCTCTTTTACAAAGATCCCTTTTACAAAAGATGAAGCCTGGAATTTAGCAAGCAGTTCTAAATGAATTTAGCAAGCAGTTCTAAACAAATTTCAAAGACTTTCAACTACAACATTTGTTCACACATTCTGGTGATATTCCTGCCCTCAGAGATGCTAATCGGTGCAGATCAGCATGTGGCCGCCACTAGTCCATCTTCACTGATACCTTGCCATAAAGTCGAATCAACATACAGATACAATTTCAATGTAACTTCACTGTTGGAAATTTTTCCATCTGGTACCAAGTGTAAAAGTTTGATTTTACAGGAAAAATAAAAATTCAAACAATTCATGATTTTGGATTTAAAACTGTCTAAGCATAAGGAACAAAGTCACCAGATCTTGCCAAATTATAAGCATAACTTCCATTGGGAAAAAAAGAAAAACAGACCAATTTTGGAAAATTTTCTTGAATGGTCATGCCAGCTTCCATATTGCTCCATGATCCCAAAGAAAGAAATAGTTTTGCATGAAACTCGCAAGAAATAGCAACTTTTTTCATCTATTGTTGGTGGATAAGCTAAGTGATGATTTATTGGATATGATCAGACATGTGCCAGGCTCGCCACACCACTGCAGGAACAGGGAGATAAGTGAATTGTACTGGCCTAAACTGGTTAGGATTGTGCCCTGTACATATAAATAATATATTTGTTGATAATACACATTATTGGATAGCAATATTTAATGCCAACGCTGATGTGCCTCTATTAATGATATTCGGTGCTGTCGGTGGCGCAGGTGGCTAAGACACTGTGCTTGTTAACAAGCAGGCCAGGGTTCGAGACCCGGGTCAGCCCCACAAGACAGGGTGAGCTCCTGTCCTGAGCCCAGCTCTGCGACACCAGCTGGATCCAATCGTATTGGCTCTGCCTTTCCATTGAACTAATTCAGTGGGGTGGAGAGGGGAGATTTGCTGCTTGGGTAACAGCCTATCTTCCATAACAATCCAACCCAGGCTTTCGTGCTTCGCATGCAGCGTATGCAGTGCTGAGCATGAAACCATAGTCTTCCAAGACTGACGGAGGCCTGCTTTAATGATATTCATTTTATTGATAAATGCCATTTGTAATTATGGATAGTGTTGTGAATTTTAAAAAGAACAGCTTTAATTGCTTCATTTGGTTTTTGCTCAGAATAATTGAAAAATTTAATTTGATTAGTTCTAAGGAATTTAACTGTCTTTTTCCTTTCCATTTTGATCAGGAGAACTTAAGCTGCCTACAATTCAAAAGAATGTGAAGAAGAATATTCAGGATGATATTTCTTTATTCTGTCTTGGTATTGGATTTGATGTGGACTATGATTTCCTGAAAAGGCTGGCACATGAAAATAATGGAATGGCACACAGAATTTTTGGAAACCAGGACACCTCCTCTCAAATGAAGGTGAATTTCCACCATTTTCTCACATACATCAAAAGCATATTCTTGCACAGTAGTTACACTGAACAACAATAGTTATTTTGGAGCAATGAAGATATTGCAACACAAGCGCAAGTTGAACTTTGAGGAGTGAAATTATGGAATAGTCTATAGAAATTATAGAATAGTCTGGTTTGTCACTGACATGTACCTGGATGCTATAGCTTGCTGCATTTTTTCTTCAAAATTTGGGTTGAGATAGCTTTGCACTGAATTGGTGTTCGATGGTCAAGTGTTTTGTTCTTGTGGGATGTAGGGCCCTTGGGAACCCTGCTGTTGTCAGGTGCTTGTGCAGCTAGATCTGTATACTGTCAGGGTCTTCAGGGTCTATAAAAGACGTCAGGGTCTATAAAAGACGTGGGGGGACTTAAAAGAGCAGTACTCTCCTGCCATTGAATGATCTCAGAATGTGACCTCTTCTGTCTCCAGTAGTGACCTCTTTAGGGAGTGAACAACTTTGGGTCAAATGTCTCAAGTAAGATATCTCACTTGAATGGTAATAGCCTGGTAGTCAGATTCAGAACCTGGGAGCTCATTGCCATGCTCCTCCTCCTCCTCTTCAGGGAGTTTCCTCTCATTCTAGTATAGATACTATCTTGGCAGATGATGCATTTTTTCACTTTCAGTCTCAGGTGACTCTTGTGCCAAGCAGTAGCACTGATGCACATCTGTGCACACTTATTTTTGTACAATGTATGTGGGAAATCCTTCATACTAAGACTCCTGTTCACTTTACTCAGTGTGGTCTTCTACACTGGACTGGCTTTCCAAGGTTTCTGGTGCAGGAATCTCACTGCGTGCTATACAGTGCAATCCTAAGCATGCCTACTCAGAAGTTCAGTGAGGCCTACACCTAGGAAAGTATGTTTAGGATTGCAGCCATAATCTGGAGATGCCAGGAATTGAATCTGGGACCTTTTGCATACAGGCCATCTGCTCTACCATCAATCTATGACCTTTTCACACGATCTAACAGTTCCACTGTTATTCCACTGTTATTTCACACGATCTAACAGTTCCACAGTGTATTTCCCACATCATTGTTACAAGTATATTACTATCTTAACAAACCGGTCCCCCAGTTTATCCAATAGCTACAAATTCAAACCTCAAGTTTCTTTTAAAAATTCAAGCTTATCTCATTTCTGTACTTCTTTGGAATCTGCAGAAATTCTACAACCAAGTCTCCACTCCACTTCTCAAAAAGCTGGAGTTCAACTATCCACAGGGTGTGGTATCTGACATCACTCACAACAGCTTCCAAAACTATTTTGGGGGATCAGAGATTGTGGTAGCAGGAAAGGTTGATGCTGACAAAGCACAACACTTGGAGAGTGTGATTACAGCCACTGCCGTGAGTACAGTTATTACTCTCCATTTCACTTTTCTAAGCATGGATGTATATGCATGTCTTCCCAAACCCTTGTATGGACCCCAATAAACCAATACAAGTGAGAGCAAATGTTCTAGATATTGTCCCACAATCCACAGATCTCACCCACACGTGCTGCTTAGCAGTTTTAATACATGCAGAAAACTTAGTATTTTTGCTTTTGTATTCAACTTTTACATAGTAACGTCAATGCAATCTTGTACCTTTTTTGCATGCTGAGTTTCTTTTCTGAACATATGCTTGCATGGTGAAATCTGAAAATACACTAGATCTAACTCTGAAGATCCATCTGAAGCTGACATACTTCATAGCCTGGTTAAAAAAGTGGTTCTAAATTTATTTCAAGAGCCCCTGTGTAACGAAGGTATCTTTCCCTCACTTCCAGCTTGCTTTAGCTTCCAGTTGTATCATGTAAATAAATCACCAGCTGAAGCAAGTGGAAGACATCTATGACAACGATGACATTGATGTCTACAAACTCTATATTTATATTTCATTACAGTGGCTCATAGATGATATGAAATTCTAATTGATTAGGATTTTTCTTCCAATTCATCCTTGGCCTTCAGGGCAGGTAACACAAGACACACAAATTGCAAAGACAATAATACATGAAATATACTAAAAATTCATTCCAAGAGAAAGAACACAATCCAAACCACGTCTACTCCAAAGTAATCCCCTTTGTGTTCAATGGGTCTTACTCCCAGAAAAATGTCTTTAGGATTGTAGCTAAAGACTTTTTTCCTGATCACTTAAAAGTATCTTAAATGGAGACATTTACAAGCATTGGCAAAAAGGCTTAGGCTGCAATACAGAAGTGCACTTGGGCTGCCCTATCTATCACTAGGGTGGCCCAAGTCCAAGATGAGGCATCCCAGTTATGCCAGGAAAGGCTTGGGGCAGCCTAAGGCAACACAGGCTGCCCCAAGACAGATGGACCTGGGCTGGCTGTTGAGGGCATGTTCAGCATTGCCTAGGGCAGAGCAGTTATGCTAGATCCACAGCCTGTTTCCCAGGCAGAAATGCCCTCTTCCAGCTCTTCAGAGTTATACCACCTCAGAAGCAGGTATAGAAATGAATAGACCCATAGGGGTCCATGATAAGGCAAGAGTAAGAATTGCAGAGTTTATCAAAAATCTGAGTTCTTGGCCAGCCTAGCTGCAACCCCTGCCTCTCAACCTCACTATATGGAACACCTATGGCAGCCCACTAACCTGCAGATACAGCAGGCCACTCCTCACTGCCCTAACTCTGGATTGCAGCGTTAGACTTTGTTGCATCTCCAAAAGAGTTTTTTTAAGCTGTGCTTCTAGTTAAGATTGAGCATATGGATGTAATCACTGATCTGAGGTGATCACAGAATATATTTTGGACATCACAGAGGTCACAGAATGTGTTTTTGGATATTGACAGGTGGTTCATTCTTGTTTCTCTAATTTCTCTTAACCATTTAGTCCAATGCACAGCTAGTCTTGGAGACCTTGGCAGATGTTGAGGGGCTGGATGAATTCCTGAGTAAAGATAAACATGCAGACCCCAAGTTCACAGAAAAGTTGTGGGCCTACATTACCATCAACCAACTGATGGCTGAGAGGTGAGAAGGAAAGCATCCACTCTTTTGCAGGTTATTAAGAGCCTTTCCCCCAATTAGATGCCAGAGCATGCTTTACAGTTACTTTTAGCAGTTGCCACAAGCTGAATTCACACTGGGCAGTCAGTCTGTGTCCCAGGCTCACCTGCTTACCATCCCTCCATCCCTTCCAGCTTTTAGTCTAACTCCAACTTAACTAGAACAGATTTGGTCTACATGCATGTTTTTAACGTGCCAATGTTAAAAATCCAGAGCATTCCTTGTGCTCTGAGCACACCAGAGCATTTGGTAAGGTACTTCTATGACACACTGGAGGTAGGACGATTGGACCATGGAGATCAGGGATGGAGGTGGGGAGAGGATGGGGAAAAGGCAGGAGGGAGTGTTCTGTGTGAGGGGGGTGGCAATTGAAGGGTGGGCCTGGGACGGGAGGGAGGAGAGTGAAGCAGGGCTTGGATCCAACAGTTATGGCTTTTCCCTACAGCTCAGACTTAGGTCACCTCTAGAGGTGGCCTATCTCTGAGTAGACCTATTCGGGCTGCTATAGTAGGGAAGGACATGAACAGCACAGTAGTAGCATGATTTTCCAACCACCAAAAATCATGCTGGATACAGATCAGGCACGCCAACCTGCCTGTTTTAGTGCAAGTTAGGATTGCACTGTCATTCTCTGATGTTCTGTATTTACTCAAATCTTACACCTTTTCCAGCCGAATTTATTCTCCAAAATCAGGATGCGCATTAGATTTGATGGTTAATTAGTTTAGTGTAAGTGTGGTATTTTGATTATAAGTATTGGGTGCGCATTAGATTCAAATAAATATGGGTAAATTTTGGATGTTGGCTAAGTCACCTGTGAAAATTGAAATCCAGCCAAAGTCTGCTGGATCTATATTGAAACACCTTTCATTTTCCTCCCCTCTTTCTTCTCATCCTAAAACATATTGGCTGATAGAAATTCCTTTGTTATAGCAAGATTCAGAGGTTTTTTTTAAGAAAACATACATTTTGGGTACAGCTTTTAACATAAAATCTTTCAATTACACAGAAACCAGGCCCCTACAGCTGCCCTGAAAAGGAACATCACGAAGACTATCTTGCAGATGTCCCTTGACCATCACATTGTGACCCCATACACAGCTATGCTGATCGAAAGCCCTAATGGAGATGAATTAATGCTTGCAGACTCACCCCAGGACCGCAAGAGGGCATGTTGCCCAGGTTGGTTTTTCACCCTCTCCAACTACTCCCATTAGGATTAGACTGGCCCACTTACTGTAAGTTTTGTTCCTTTTCTCCCATTCAGGTACTTTGGCCGTTGGCCACCCAAAGCCTGACGTTTCCATCCCACCCTGGGCCAAACCCTCATTAAAGTCAACAGATCCATCATCCCTTCTCATGGGTCCAACTGCAGCAGCCATCCATGTTGGTAAGAGGGGCTGGAACCTTATTTTAAACGTACTTGCTTTTTTCTGAGATTGAGATACGAGAAAGAAGAATGTTAAATCCAAGGACTTGTAACATCACTCTCATCATTATTGCTATGGCTGCTACATCTAGGGGAGCTGAATTGAATGAAATATTAACTGACCAAAAAATATCTTAGATTAATTGGGCAGTTGATTTTTTAATTTAAAAAAATATACAAAGTAGGCCTTCTTATGCAAACTGTGGATGGCAAATACCACCTTAGATGAGGAATGCATCTAGCGGGCAAAAGAAGAATGCCTCTGTGAAAATGATTGCTGCTGTAAGAATGTACAGCCTCTCCAAAAAGGCATGTCTTTTAAATAATAATTTGTGCAAATTAATTCATTAATTAATGATAAAATTCACATGAATGATTTGCTGCTTGAATTCTCAATCTTATGGGAAACAAAAAATATACACTGAAATATGTACTTCAGATTTCAGGAAGGCTGATTTTAATTAGCTCAAGGAAATGATGTGTATGCTTCCATGGGTTGATGAATGAATGGGAAAAGGGACCCAAGATGGATAACAGTTCCTTAATAAGCAGATTCTATAGGTGCAGTCAGGAAAAAATTCCTATGAAAAAGAAAAGGAAGATTCCTAAAAAAAACAAAACCAGGATTGCTACAAAGCTTCTTAGTGGTGAGTTGAAGATTTAAAAAATGTGTATAGGAAATGGAAGATGGGATGATCGCCAGGAAGGAGTACAGACAAATAGCCTGGTCTTGTAGGAGGAGGGTCAGGAATTCTAAAACTCAAGATGTGTTGATGTTGATGAACAACAAAAGGGTTTTTTAGGTATACCCAAAGGAATAGGAAGTGAAATGAGAGGGGGGATTGCTCCTGAATAAGGATGGCCAGTGATATGTGGAAACACAAGAGAAGGCAGAGCTTCTCAACTCCTTCTTTGCTTCCATCTTCGTTTATAAGGAGGATTGTACAAACAAGAATGCTAGACACTTGGCTGATGGGGAGATATATAAAAAAGTCAGAAATCACATAACTAGCCTAAATGAATTCAAGTCATTTGCACTGGATTAACTGCATGCTAGAATCTGCAGATATGCTCGCAGAGCCAAACTTGCAACCCACAAGTTTGTGAGCCACTATAACAGAAGATGGTAGAAGCTTTCAGGAAGACTTGGACAAAATGGAATACTGGACTGAAACAAATAGGGTGAAGTTCAGCAGGGAGAAATGCAAGGTTCTGAACTTCAGCAAAAAAAAAAAAATCAAAGACAAGTCTAAAATGGGGATACCTGGCTAGGCAGCACATGTGAGAGGGATCTTGGAGTTGCTGTGGATCACAAGATGAACATGAATCAGCAGTGTGATATGGCTCCAAAGAAGGTTGTCTGCATTGTGGAACTGTAGCTTCCAAGTCACAAGTTGTTGTTCTGCTTTACTTTGCATTGGTCAGACTTCATCTGGATGGAATACTGTGCTCAAATCACTCCAATTCTGGACATCTCAATTTAAGAAAGATGAAGCCATCTAAAAAGATTGGAGATCAGGAAAAAAAAATAGCTGGTGGTAAGGGTGGTTTGGCAGTGGAACAGATTGCCAATGGAAGTGGTGGACTCTCCCTCACCAGAGATCTTCAAGCAGACCATTGACTAGCACCTGCTAGAGATGCTCTAGGAGGATTTCCTCCTAAAGGCAGGGGAGTTGGAATAGATGACCCTTTCGGTCAGGTATGTTAAACTGGTGGCCTGAGGGCCGCATGCGGCCCTTTGCAGGCACATGTGTGGCCCTTGAGTGATATCCCCACCCCCAGAAGCAGCTCAGTAGTGGTGGCAGCATACCACTGGATTTTGAGCCAGAAAAGAGGCCAGGAGGAAGGAGGGCTCATGCACAGCAACAGCAGCTTCCTGGGGCGGGAGAAAGAGCCCAGGAGAAAGGAGGCTGAGTAGACATGCAAAAAATTGGATTGCGGCCCTCAGGAGACACCATTAATGCTATTGTGGCCCTCGGGAGACACCATTAAGGCAAATGCAGCCCTCAGTATGAAATGAGTTTGACACCCCTGCTTTAGGTAATTCTATGTTTTCATGATTCCTGGCAAGATGCTTATTGTGATTGTTACATGCAGCGAGAGGACACTGTGGCGATCCTACAGGATAAAAGTAGAGATTCACAGGGATGGGGCTTTCATTAGGACCTGCTTTGGGTACCTGCATGGATTTTGACCATTTTCTCTAAGGAAAGTGGCAACACTATATTCTTCCCACATAGGGGCAGACATTCATCTTGTTGAGTGAGACTTCATGTGTTTTTGAACACAATCCTAACCATGTCTACTCAAAAGTAAGTCCCATTGGGTTCAATGGATCTTACTCCCAGAAAAGTGTCTTTAGGATGGCAACCTCTGTCTCTGAGAGTCCCTTTTTCTCTTCATACCTGGGCCCTTTGTAACTACTCAAGGTTGTTCCATGGCCCCTGTTAACACTGCCCCTTTTCTTCGTGAAACAATATTCCTTCTCTTGGGGGCCAAGAGCTCTTTCTTCATCTGCCCAGCCGTCCAAGTTGCAGACAACAGAGTTCTCTATGCAGGCATCTCTATGTTCCTCTCTCAAGGCAGTGTGACACCATTGCACTTTTCTTTCTGTGGCTACCTGACACATGTTTGTGGTGGCGATATGAATAAGAACCAGAAAATGTTAAACATGAAAATTTCATCATGAAAAATTCCCCAAACCTTGAATTGCACACTTCATATATCTTCTTCATTTATCTAAACAGGACCCTTAGTTATTGGTCAAGCACCGACTGACAATTCCATCCCATCATGGGTGAAGCCCACAACGAAACCAGTGGGTTTAGCTGCTGTCATGGGTCCATCTATTGCTGCCATACCTGCAGGTAATAGATTGTTGGACCAACTTTTCATATTCCTCTCAGTATTTCTTTAATGCAACAATTCCTTGTGTGATTTAAGAAGAAAACATGGAAGATAAATTTTCTCTTTCAACAGACCTATCAGAACTGTCTCTTTCTGTGGTGTATGTCATTCATAGATATCTTGCAGCTAATTCACTCTCAAAAAATTTCTAGTTCATAGGGGAAATGTGCTACTAATACCAAATCCTCTAAACAGAAATGATGGGCCAATGAACCTAGCTATGGGCTAATATTCTGGATTCTGTCCAGAAATCCATACCCATCCACAAGGAAAGGAAAACACAGATGTACTAGTCTCCCTGGGGATAAAAAAGTGAGGTTTCATTCAAATCCTCCTCATTTCAGCAGAACCAATATTTCTAATTTTTAACCATATATTCATATCTCAGAGCCACATAGCAAAATTTCTGTCTCACCTTTGGTTTTGCACTTATCAGCCAAATGCCATAACTGGACCATGAATCATAATTCATGGTTGATTCACAAACACTAGTTGGCAGCCATTTTGCCTGGCAAATACTCAGCCCAATGCTGAATTAAAATTGCAATTAACTTATTAATCATGGGGGATGTGAGTGCCAATTATATTCTGTGGCTATAGTCAGTGGTGGGATTCAAACAAATTGATAACAGGTTCTATGTCCTAAAAACCTAAATTAACAACAGGTTCTATGTCCATAGAAAAACAGGTTCTCTGTCCCATTAGTAACCGGTTCTCAGAAGCAGGTGCTCATTAGCAAAGGGTTCTATAGAACCCGTGAGAACCTCTTGAAGACCACCACTGGCTATAGTTGTAGTTACGAACACATTTCTGGCAGTCAGAAACTGTTGACTATGAAGATGATATTCTTCTATTTTCCTTTTAAGTTTTTTTTCCTCCAATATCAGATTGTTGCTAATGAGTGAGATAATTACAAATGTCATCCATCTTCTTCCAAAACAGAATCTTTACATTTAGGGCAACCCAGACCTGATAATTCCACCACATCTTCGGCAAGCCCAGGGAATCAAGCTGGCAACAGGATACACTCAGGTAGAAATTGCACTGGTTTTGTTTTTGACTGTTTTTTTTTACTTTAGTTCTGGCACAAGAATCAGTGGGAAAGAGAAATGCAACTCTCCCCAGCCTCTTAAATCTGTAGTGTACTGGGGAGTACTTTTACTTCTATTATTGTAGCCTGTAGACAACAAGAAGAGTGCTGTGTACCTGTGTTCCACTGCTTTGAGTAGTGAGAAGTTTTTCGGGCATGTTCCTTGTAACATGTATTTAGTTAATTGGAGCCTTTTTCATGAGCATCAGTGGGTAGTGTGGGAAGTCTAGAGGACAGCTGAAGCCAAATTCACAATTTGAATTTTCTCCAGTTTGCTGGGGCAGAATGCACACCCTGCAACTCCACTCACCACCACAGCTCCATCCCACTGTGTCATCCTTGTGCACTCCCTTGAAGCATGGGTTTTCCTCCTCTAGCTCTGCCTCCACCACTATGATCTATTCTCAAGTAGGCTCAGATGAGCAAACAGGAAAAAGCCATATATTGGTTCAATAAGTTCTAGTTTGTGAGCATCTTTAAGTTGTTTTTTTTCAATTACAAGTGGCTTTTGTGTGTTTTCATTTTTTCTGGATTTAAAATGAAACCAAGCTATTTAAAAAAAATTTATTGACCATCCACAACAATAACAAAAAAATCTTTAAGCTTATATATACTGATATAAAGAATAATTTCAAATGATACACATTGATATATAAACTTCATAGGCTGCAATCCTGAAGACACTTTCCTGGGAGTAAGACCCATTTAATAGAATGGGGCTTACTTCTGAGTAGACATTTTATTTATGTTAAAAATTTGTATCCCGCCTTTCTCAGGCTGTCTAGCCCGACTCAAGGGGGCAGAAACATAAAACACAATTAAAAACATAAATAATTAAATACAGTAGAAACAATTAAAACATATAGGCTAAAAGATACAGTAAAAACAATATAAAACCAAAGCCCCCCCAAGCTCTGCCTTGTTAAAAAGCCCCTTTGAAATAAAAGGTTTTTAGGCTCCGCCTGAAGCTCTGCAACGAGGGAGCTTTCCTTAATTCTATGGAGAGGGAGTTCCAAAGCCAGGGTGCCACCACCGAGAAGGCCCTATCTCTGGCCGCCACACCTCTCACGCAGTGATGGGCCCAGCCTAGCCCAAGAACCGGTTCCCCAGAAGGCTGGGTCAGGGGGTGTGGCTGAGGTCAGGGGCGTGGCCGAGGTCAGGGGTGGGGGCGGGGAGAATTTAAAGGAGAATTTTTTTAAAAAAATCTAAAAAATTTTAAAAAACAATTTAAAAAAAATCTACGTTTTTGTTAGTGCCCCCAAGCAACCTTAACCACACTTTCCTGGGAGTAAGCCCCATTGACTGTCATGGGAATTACTTCAGAGTAGTCATCCTAGGACTGGGCTCTCAGGCTGCACTGCCAGCCACAGTTTCCTAGGAGTAAGTCCCATTGACTGTAATAGTGCTTACTTCTGAGTAGACATGCAGAGGATGGGGCTCTGAGGCCAAAATCAACCCCTGACTGCTCTGTGAGTAAGCTCCATTGACGATCATGGTGCTTACTTCTGAGTAGACATGCAGAGGATGGGGCTCTCAGGCTGAAATAAACCCCTGACTGCTCTGTGAGTAAGCTCCATTGACGATCACGGTGCTTACTTCTGAGTAGACATGCATAGGATGGGGCTCTCAGGCTGAAATAAACCCCTGACTGCTCTGTGAGTAAGCTCCATTGACGATCATGGTGCTTGTTTCTGAGTAGACATGCATAGGTTGGGACTCTTAGGCTGAAATCAATCCCTGACTGCTCTGTGAGTAAGCTCCATTGACTATCATTTTGCTTACTTCTGAGTAGACATGCAGAGGATGGGCTGTGATTGTGAGGCTGCAGTCCCAGCCACACTCACTGGAGCGGCAGGGGCAGCCAGCCAGGCGGTTTTTGCCGTCCAGCCTGGCGAGGCGCCCCACAATCCCCAGCGGCAGGGGAAAGGACCTGGCCGGCTGCACCCTTTAACTGCCGAACCGGTCCTCTAGTAATCGCCCCCAGGCGTTGCTACAGGATCGCCACTGCCAGGAAATTTTAACAACCGGTTCTATAGAGTAGGTGCGAACCTGCTGGTGCCCACCTATGCTCTCAAGTCTATACCAATGGCTCTTCTAATTCACATGTTTAGGATTGTGCTCATAGTCTAATATACAACAGACCAATATACCAATGTCTCTTCTAATTCACCCATCTTAAAATTTGGTTTGATATCCAATCTTAGCAAGCGGTGCCAAAAGTTATCTGTTTTTACCTCTCCTCTCAAAACTCCTGTCCGCGTCGTCAATTTCTCCATTAGAGCAGTTTTCCACACTCTTCCTGTATATTTTTGTTGCAGTTGTGAAATGTCTTTGCAGCATGTGATTTTCATATTTGTTTGGTGGATTCTCCTTAGCTTATTTCAAAATGCTTGATGTCAAGTTAGAAATTGGCACAAGAGTCAAGTTAAGTTGTACAATATTTTGACTTCAATATGCCCTAATGTTCCATTGTTGGAAAATAAAGTGGCAGAATTTCCTGCTCCTGTGGTGCCACTGGAGACTCCCTATCTTTGACAAGGTGAGTTGAACACAGACGAATATTGGCCACAGTCCTTTGTGAGAGACTGGCCAGCTTTTCTCAACATCACATCAAACATAGATCAGATGAGCATGTGCTTCTGAAGAAAAGCAAGGGCGTCCTCTGTAAATGACACATTCAGGCAAGAGCCAGCCTGTCCAAAAAATGTATAAAGGTTTATGGTGCAAGGACGGTGACAGGATGCAAGCAGACTATCCAAAATGAAAAATTCAACTCCACAAAGAAAATCCATGTCGCCACATTCAACGTTGGCTCACTTACTGGGAGATCAATGCCATATGAACATTTGTGAACTTCAAGAGACCCACTGGAGCAGTTCAAAGTCCAAGTTCATTGGCGGTGGCACCCCCAGGCTCTTTGTGTTGCTGTTTTGGCAGCTCAATGTGCAGCTTCATGACAAGGGGGAGATACTGAAGCTGCAACTGTTTCGAATGGGATAGCTTTGGAGGCTAGGACCATCTTCAGATTGCATGGTTGTATGAGGATGAAGTTGATCTGTGAAAATATGCCACTGCTGTAGTAGGTTGTGAGGTGTGGTAGGGCACACCTCAGGTCTTCTGGAACCTGTTTTAATGACAATGAAATGCTCAGAGTCAGCAAAATTAAGCACTTTTTTACTGTCACTGTTGCAATTGCAAAATTTATTGGCACCATGGCTACTATAACTGGCAGCTGTCAACTTAGATGACTGCCAAGGTTGTTGGCAAAGATGATATATTCTATGGAAGGTACCTCTTTGATTTTCTTGATAAGCAGCTGCCAGATTGCATCCTTAGCATTGTTGTTTATTTATTTAATTTATTTACTTAATTTATATCCCGCCTTTCCTCCTCTGCAAGAGGGAGCTCAAGGCTGCTAACATCAATCAGAAAAATAAAACATCATTAAAATAGATCATAATTAGAGATTAAAACACCATTAAAATACAATTAGATAGAACTAAAAACAGAATAATTAAAACATATAGACTAAAAACAGTTGTTAAAAACAATAAATAAAACAATAAAACAACTGCCCCCCAACCTCTGCCCCATTTAAAAAGCTTTTTTAAAATAAAATGTTTTAAGGCTCTGCCTGAAGCTCTGTATTGAGGGAGCTTTCCTCAGTTCTAAGGGGAGGGAGTTCCAAAGCCAGGGTGCCACCACCAAGAAGGCCCTATTTCTGGCCGCCACACCTCTCACATCACTTAGTGGCGGCACAGTCAGTAGGGCCCCCTCAGATTACCTTATGTGACGGGTCGGATTGTATAGAAGAAGGCGGTCCCTCAGATACCCCGGACCCAAGCCGTTTAGGGCTTTAAAGGTTAGGACCAGTACTTTGAATTCAGCCCGGAAACGAATGGGCAGCCAGTGTAGTCTCTGAAGAAGTGGCCCGATAGAGTCGAACCGACGAGCCCCAGCAACCACATGGGCTGTCGCATTATGAGCTTCCGGACCGTCTTCAGAGGCAGCCCCATGTACAGCGTGTTACAATAATCCAATCTCGATGTCACTAGGGCATGGGTCACCGTGGCCCGATCTGAGCGACTCAGGTATGGTTGCAGCTGGCGGATCAGCCGAAGCTGAGCAAAGGCTGTCCTAGCTACAGCTGCCACCTGGAAATCCAGGAGCAGCTGCGAATCCTGGCTGTGAACCTGCTCCTTCAGAGGGAGTGCAACCCCATCCAGAACGGGATGATATTCCAATACCCGAGTTGAGGACTTCCGGACCAGGAGAACTTTTGTCTTATCAGGATTTAATCTCAGCTTGTTCACCCTCATCCAGTCCCCCACTGCCTCCAGACAACGATTCAGGACTTCAACTGCCTTCTTGGACTCAGGAGAAAAGGAGAGATAGAGCTGGGTGTCATCAGAGTACTGATGACACCTCACTCCAAACCTCCGGATGACCTCTCCCAGTGGCTTCATGTAGATGTTAAATAGCACGGGGGATAGAATGGAACCTTGTGGCACCCCGCACCAAAGAGGCCAGGGTGCCGAGCAAGCATCCCCCAGCACCACCTTCTGGGACCAGCCAGGCAGGAAGGAGCGGAAACACTGCAAAACAGTGCCTCCAATCCCCAACCCGGCCAACTGACCCAGAAGGACACCATGGTCAATGGTGTTGAAGGCCACTGAGAGGTCCAGCAGGGCCAACAGGGACGCACTCCCCCTGTCCATTCCCCGGTGTAGGTCATCCACCAAGGCGACCAAGGCAGTCTCTGTCCCAAACCCTGGCCTGAAACCAGATTGGAAGAGATCCAGATAATCAGCTTCATCCAGGACCCTCTGAAGCTGGGACGCCACCACCTGCTCAACCACTTTGCCCAGAAATGGGATGTTTGAGACTGGCCAATAGTTGTTTAAGTTTTTAGGGTCCAGGGAGGGTTTCTTCAGGAGGGGGCAAACCACCGCCTGCTTTAATGCAGAAAGCAACACCCCCTCCCTCAGAGAGGAATTCACCACCCTCCCTGTCCATTCAGCCAGTCCATCCCGGGCCAATCTGATTAGCCAGGCTGGGCAAGGGTCCAGCGGGCAAGCAGATGGTCTCACACTACAGAGAATCCTGTCCACATCCTCAGGTTCTACAAACTGAAAAGAATCCCAAAAGATGGACAGGACAGGTGCCCCAGGGACATCGTTGGATGTTGTTAAAGTGACGTCCAAGTCATGCTGGATCTGATCAACCTTGTCCGCAAAGTGTTGGGCGAACTCGCCACAGTGAGGCTCTGTGGGCTCTACCATGTCAGTGAGGAGGGCCAGATGAGGTCGGCCCTGGACCACATGGAAGAGCTCTGCTGGATGGTTTTCTGCGGATGCGATGGTGGTAGCGAAGTATACCTTTTTAGCTGCCACCACCACCACAGAGTAGGCTCACCAGTGAGACCTGGCCTCTGCCCAATCAGAAACGACACGGGTTTTTCACCGTCGGTCTAAACGTCAACCTTGCTGTTTCAAAGCCAGCAGCTCCCCAGAAAACCAAGGAGCTGTTGCATCTCGTCTGAGTGCAGAAGGAGTTCTCTGTATATGTGACACATTCAGCACATCTGGATCTGTGCGCGCCTCCTGGAGAGTGAAAGTGGAGGTGTGTGTAGCTCAATCCCAGGGGCGGATGCTCCATCCACACCTGGATCACACCTTAAGGAAGTGCTGCTTCCTGATTAGAGCTGCGGGCGCATGCGCAGCCAAACTATTGAAGGAAACTGCTGCCCGGTTTGCCATTACTAAGCCTTGCTGACCTGGGACAGCCCCTAACCCCCCAGAGTGCCCTGCTGCCCTTCCATTTTTCAGAGGAGTGGGGCCCATTCTCTGTCCCCTGGTCCAGGGGCCCAATTTCCTCGGGCCTCCAGGAAAACCCAGAGGACTGAGCACCCTGATGATACCACCATTTGATGCATAATTTACTGCAGAATGTATCATTGGGGTGATGTGCTGATATCCAATACTGGGTGACATGAACCCTAGTAATGCCAGTGATTTTATATTTCACAATTGAATTCACACAGCTTTATATTTGTTTCCAGTGGACAATGATCCCCATTTCATCATCAATCTGCCAAGACAGCAAAAAGACATCTGTTTCAACATAGATTCCAGACCTGGAGCCATTCTGAATTTGGTTTCAGATCCTGAGTATGGTAAGAAAATAGTTTCATTTACAATGTTGGTATATGCAGTATATCATATACTATAGAATTGCCTACAAGGCAAGAAATTTCTGCTAATAAATGAAATGTAAATTACATCCTCACCTTATCTCTGGGTCACTCCAGGGGCAGGGCTGTTTTAGCAGCTAGAATATTACAAGGTGATCTGTCTCCACAAAAACCCCAACATGACAAGGCCAGCCAAAGTTAACCTTTTCACCTTTCGTAAGAAAACACAAGCCCTTTCCATTTGAAATCAAGCAAGCCTCCTTCTCTTTAGCAGAATATTCCTCAGTCTCATTTCATTTTGCTAATGTTTGGCAAAGGTCTCATTTTAGAACTCAGGATGCAATCCTCCTTTCCATCTGAAAAATGCCAGAGACTGCAACTCAGTACACACCTTGCTTAATACCCATGGAAAGCATTGGGTCTGCTTCTGAGTAAATTGGGTTGCAACTATGTGTAGCTGTGCTTGCTCATGCTCCTTGTCTCTTTACTATGAATTGAATTGCACATGCCCTGTTATGTTATGGCCACAGTCATGACCCAGCCAGGACCCGGGATTGGGGAATGGCAGCGCTCTCCAGCCCAGCGCCAAGCAGACCTACTTGAGCAGGAGCCCTACTGTGCATGCATAACCCTTGTGCATCCTGTGTAGATAGTCGGGATCCGCAGCCCAGTGCCGTGCAGACCTGCCCTACTCCACACACACAACCCTCGCATGTTGCTCATGCACAGTAGGGGTCCGCAGCCCAGTGCAGGGCAGCATAAAGAAAAAGATAGAATCCAAAAAATAAAAGCGTACTTCTAGCAATTTGCATATATGGGAGAAAAAACTAGACCAGTTGCCAGTATCCATCTACCACCTAATATTAATAAAAAAGATGAGGAAGCCAAAAAGAAAGGAAACAGTATAAAAATTATGTGACCATAGTTCCAACTTGTATTCCTGCCCCAGATCCTAATTGGGATCATGCTACGAAACAAGGAAAAACGGTATTGAAGCAATACCAAGAGTTGTTCTTCAAATGACTTAAAATTGCAGGACACTGCTTGACTGTGTGTATTGATTGGGTATTTTCCTTTTTTAAAAAAAACAAAAAATAAAAAAGGTAAAGTTGTATTTGAAGGTGGGCCGAACCATGGACATTTGAGGGAGCCTGATCAACCTTCTCATAAAGAAATAAGTCCTTGGATAGGCAGACCTTCAATATAACATAAAATGTATGCGGTGAATTTAGTAATTTATATAATTTAGTAAAATCCAGAATGAATTTAAAATTATTCAATTGGTTAAAAGCTAAAAACGCTCTTATAAATTAAAGAGTTAGCTAATTAACATCAAAATGTTCTAAGCTTGAGGTTTTTAGTAAAAGAATAAGTAGTGTTACCCTGTTTTGCTTAATTTTGTTTAACCTTTTACTAATTTCTTAAAATTACAAGGTTCAAAAACAATTATAAAACATCATTAATTGTGAATGGGAATGAAAAACTATTATTAAATAAAAAAATAAAGAAAAAACAACCACTCTCATAAGACAAAATGAGGGTAAGTGTATTTATAAAGTGCTAAATGTAATACTAAAAAAGAAACTTTTAAGTAATGAATTAGTTGTTTTATTTAGCACAGGTAAGCTTGAGGGAAAGATGAAGCAAAACCAGGGACAAAATTGAGATATGTGTTGGAGAAGAACCGGAAGAATGATCAAGGAGGCATAGATCAGATAGCTATATATATTTAATATGTTTTTTAAAGTATTATGTGACGTAAAAGCTGTGCTATATCTTAGGTTACAGCGTGTGTGTTAAAGTAAAAGTAATCTGGTCTTAAAAAAACATCCTTTGAGTTAGTGTTTCAGCATATTAATAATGTATTGGTAACTACAAAAAACTAGAGAAAATGCCAGCAGGCTGCTGACTTTAAAAATACATTGAATAGTATGGCTATAAGGAGTAAGTAAGGCAAAGGTTAGCAACGGAATGTTAAAATACCTGAGGTTTACACTGTCCAAGTAAAGGACCCTCATCTCAGGTAAAAAGCTTAAAAACAGCATGTGTCACTAAAGCCCAAAAGCATCAAGGTCTTTGGCCCATTGCTTGGAGTAATCTGGCCTGAAGCGCATCTGAATATTTGTTGAAATAACCCAGTTGTTTTATTCCTGGAAAAAAGGTCAAGAAAAGAAAAAAGAAAAAGATTAGGGCAGAGGCTCATCCAGAGGCAATTGGTTTTCCAAGATTTTAAATGTGGCACTATGCAAAGAAGCTAAGATCAATGCTAGCCAAGCATAATATTAATACCCCTCAATAGCTAAAAAAGGAATAAATTAGAAGATTACATGCAAAGTTTTTAAGTATTAAATAATACAACAACGAGGAGGAACAAGACCTCCTTTGTAAACTGCAAGCAAGGTTAACCTTCACCTGAGAGGAAAAGACACACCTTACGATCCCTGGTGAGAAGGAACAGGTTGTGTGTACCCTAAAAGCTCCAACTCCCCTGATGGGAATGTATGCTATGTTGTGTGATACTGGAAGGTCTCCCTCTCTAAGAAAGGACAAGGAGGGTATAGTTGCAAAAGTCCCTTTGGAATTTTAGGCAGAGAATTAGAGGATCTGGGTAGCACAGAATCACTCTCCAGTGCTAATCAAGCCAGGCTACTTTATATTCTTCCAATAATAATTAACAATATTCAAGCAAGTGTTTCAGTCTTGGCTGAAAGGAAAGCAGCAGCCCAGGTTCTGGCAATGTGTAAATATACTCCAATCATAACCAGGAATCCAATGCCCTAAGATGATGCAATGTTATCCCAAGGGAGAAATACTGGGCTTCACAAGGGAGAAATAAGGCAGGAAATTAAAAGAATGGTCAGTGTATGACCCAAAAACCCCTGTGTCCTCCACATTTGTCTTGTTTGCAAAGAATTAAAAAAGTTTGTAAGAGAAACCCCCACAGTCAGTACAAAATTAAAGAAAGGCATTGGCTGATATCAGAAAGTATTTGCATACCACCATTCCATTTAAAATAATGGATCCAGTGCATGAGATAGTTCCAAAAGACTTTGTATTCTAAAAAAATGGAAGCAGACCCCCCCTCACACCAAAGTACTGTGGACCCTATCAAGTGACTTTAACCACACTTACTACATTAAAATATTTAGAAGTGAAGACCTAGATTCATTTTAGCAGAGTGAAAAAATACCAGAGCCAACCCAGTGGAAGATTTCTGAGACTGATGAACTAAAAAGATGAAGATCTCCAAGGAGAGCATGGCCCATGCCTGCTAAGCTGTCCGACACGTGGGTCACCTCTCCAGAAGACTACAGAGTGAGTAGACCTATGCCAGCGTAGACCAGGAACACTCGTCGTAGAACCATCCATGGGTCACTCACTGAAGATAAGTGTTGCTATATGTTGTTTGTATGTACAGCTGATACAGGGAAATGTCCACCAGCCCCTAAGTGTAACGTGAGTGATACTGGACTCACATTTAGATGTTATAAGCAGTGTCACTAAGGTGACACCCCCAAATCAGTGATTTCCTGGGCTCAACGTAGATCTAGGAACCATATTCCCTAGCTCCGAATATCCCGCTGAGTATATTAAGGTGCTAGATTATTTCTATGTCTGCCCGGAGTATAAAAAAGATAAGAAGCATAGGCAAACGTGTGGAGGAGCAAATCAGTATTTCTGCACATCTTGGAGTTGTGTATCAACAGAACACATATGGTGGTCACCACCTGTCAGAAATAATTTAATTCAGATGACTAGGGCCGAAAAGAGTCAAAGTTGTATAATCAGAAAAAAATAGAGGTCTCTGTTTCTCACTTACAAAAGTCACTTACTTCTTTATCAAAAGTAGTGTTACAAAATAGAAAAGGCCTTGATTTGTTGTTTCTCCAGGAAGGAAGTCTGTGTGTTGCTCTCAAATAAGAGTGTTGTTTCTATGCAGGTTATGTTCAATTAATAGTAGTCCAACAACAATATGCAATGATAAATTTGAAAAAAGCAGAAAGTTACGCTAGTCTGCAGTAATTATAGAATTTCAGGGAGGAATGAGACATGGTGGTATCATGCAATGGAAAATTCTAGAATTACATGCACCTCAAGTTATAAGCTGATAATTTAGATGACCAAAGTGAATACTAGCTTTCAGCATTAGCCTCCTTCACCTTTGTAAAATGCTTTCAGAAAAAGACTGTGTCTGTGTGCTCATGTAGGAAACACAACTGACAGGCAAGCTTTCAAAAGGTTAGCAGGAAGTACCTAACCACAAGCAAGGGCGCTTAGAAAAAATAGGGCAAGCAACAGGAGTAGGAACAAGCATGTCAAAGAAACGAAAGTTAGAAGCTAAGCTAAGAAATTATGTAATCACCCCGCCCTTGCAAAACTTGTGTATAAAAAAGTACTGCAAGAATAGCTCGGGGCCAAACACCTAGAGCCCAGTTGCTCAGGTGATTGGTCATTCAGCTGAATAAACTGTTTGAATCTCACTCTGCTTTCTCAGTTCCTTGCCTCAGTGACTGGTTCCAGGTAACAATATGAATTTCCCATAGGTTTTCACTAGGTGGTGCAGTAACTACGGGTACACGTAAAGTCTCCTACGTGCTCCCGTAGTTACTCTGGATTTTGGGGTTAGATTAGTAGATGTTGAACTCACAAGTCTGAAGCCTGCCCATCTCGCATTGTAAATGTCTTAAAATGTGTGACAGTGCCCTGAGATATTACCTGAGCTTTTCAAAACTATAGAATGCATTTCCTTTTGATTTTCAGGGGTTGCTGTTAATGGGAAGCTCATTGGAGCAAAGAAGACCATTAATAATAAACTGAACACCTACTTTGGCGAGATTGGGTTCAGTTTTGAAAATAAAGGTTTAAAGTTGAAGATCAGCACAGATGACATTACCCTGAAGGACAATTCCTCTAGCACTACCCTCTCCTGGTCTGACACAGGAAGTCTCATTCGGAGGAGGTAAGCAGAGAGAGGTCAGACTGTCTGACCTCTAGGAATCACCTTCTCATCACTGTGTATTAATGTAGGCTGTGTTCACGCTAATGCCCCTTAACTCTTTTTGCTTTGCATTTCTATTTTTTCCCCTGTGAATGTCTGTATAGCTACTCTTTACACATTTACAGTCTATGTATGTAGGGATATTTGTGGGCAGGTGTACCAGCTTGACTGCAGAAATACCCAGTTTGCAGTCATTAATATACAGTAGTGTTTACATAGAGTCTCCAGCAAAGCAGGTTTGACAAGTCCAGAAGGAATAGGGGAAGATTAGATGGCTCTCAGTTTCCTAGACCTCTTATGAGAGCTGAGTAGCTGAGTGTTCTGCACTTTGGATTCCATGTTATAATCCCATAAATGCCAATACCTATCACTATAGCCTTCTACAATATCAGTATTTTGAAAAAAAAATCAGTACAGTGGCGCCTCACATAACAAATTTAATCCGTTCCGGAGGCATGTTTGTTACGTGAAACATTATTTACGTGAAGCGGATTTTCCCATAGGAGTTAATGGAAACTCAGATGATTGCTTCCACAACCCCAAAAATATTCATATAAAAATATTAACTGTATGTAAAAATGATGACAAAACACTGGAATTGAATTCAAAACATGCATTCAATGTGCATGATCCTATGAAGTCTACTTAGGCTGCAATCCTAAAGGAACAATCCTAAAGACACTTAGGAGGCTGCAATCCTTAAGACACTTTCCTGGGAGTCAGAACTATTGAAGACAATGGGGCTTACTTCTGAGTAGGCATGGTTAGGAATCTGCAATTCTAGACACTTTCCTGGGAGTAAGCCCCATTGGGGGGACTGGGGGTCTTCTGGGGGGGGGGTGGGAGGGTGTTTGGGGACACTGGGGGGAGATACAGGTAGCTGGGAGTAGTGGCTGCCACTTTAAAAGCCTGGCTCCCTGCAGAGCGGGCTGGAGGGATGAGCATCCCGCTCTCCAGCCTCTTCAAAAGCTCCGCAGGGAGCCTGAGTTGGAATGGAAGCTTTTAAAGTGGCAGCCAATATTCGCAGCTGCATTTATCTCCCCCCCCCCCGTCACTGTCCCCAAACACCATCCCACGCCCCCAGAAGACCCCCCAGTCTCCCCAAGCACCTTCCCACCCATCTCCCAGAGGAATGGACCTACATTACCTGACCTGTTCATTCAGGTAACAAGTGCAGTCTAGCAGCTCTTTAAACTTTAAGGAGCTGCCAGCCGGCCTTCATTACCCAAATCAGCTTTGCTACCCAAGTCAGAAGCCCAGGGGAATAGTATGTTCTTTACCTGGAACATACTTTACCCAGGGCATTTGTTACCCAACGTACCACTGTATTTAAAAAATGGTATTATTTTAAAAGTACAGTATATAAAAATCATTGCTAATTTACTCCTTCTCTTGTTGCTGATGAATGATTTGGGGCTGATATGGCTGAGAGTGTTGAGATGGAATGATGAAGTTAGTTGCAACCCTGGTGGTGCCTGGTCAGGGTGACCTTATAGAATGGAGGACAGAGTGCCTGTGCCTTTAACCATTGCATAGAAGAGGGAATTGAGGCAGGTGTAGCTCAGGGATTGTGGGCTGTGGGTGGTGCAGGCAGTTAAGACGCTGTGCCTGTTAACCAGCAGGCCAGGGTTTGAGACCCGGGTCGGCCCCACAAGACAGGGTGAGCTCCTGTCCTTAGCCCAGCTCTGCAACGCCAGCTGGATCCAATCATATTGGCTCTGCCTTTCCATTGGACTAATTCAGTGGCGTGGATTCGCTGCTTGGGTAACAGCCTATCCTCCGTAACAGTCCAACCCAGGCTTTCGTGCTTCGCATGCAGCGTATGCAGCGCCGAGCATGATACCATGGGCTTTCAAGACTGACGGAGGCCTGCTTTTTAAAGCTCAGGGATTAAAAAGCAGCACCTGCCTCATTTCCCTCTTCTATGCAATGGATAAAGATAGAGGCACTCTGTCCTCCATTCTGTATGGTCAGCCTGTGCCTGGTAGGCTCTGGGACCACTGTTGGACTCCTTTGGATCCACAGAGGGCTCTTAAATGCCTAGTCAAAGATGCCTCCAAGCAATGAACTAGGATCCTCATTCTTTGCTTGATGCTTATCCTAGGCTACATGTCTCTGTGAAGAAAAACAGCAATGTCACAATCACCATTGATGGGAACATGTCTTTCATGGTTTTGCTTCACCGGGTGTGGAAGAAGCATCCAGTCAACGTGGACTTCCTTGGGATCTATATGCCACCTACAAATAACTTCTCAGCCAGTGTGCATGGTCTAATTGGTAAAAATCCTCTGAGTTGCAGGACATAGACCGCCATTATGTTGCTAGGTGTACATCAGTACATGTCTTTTTGAAGAAGCAGCAATAATTGGAATAAGGGGCTGCGGAAGTTTTATGCCTTGAGGGCTGCAGTGATTTTCCTTTAGAATAATAGAATCCTAACAAAAATTAGAGTGTTACTTCTCAGGGAGTTGATGGTGGTTTATTTGCCATGTCTACTGTGTACAATTGATAGAGTTACATAGGCTTCATAGACAAGTCTTTGTCCATAGATAATTTAAAACAATGGGAGGAATACTGGACAGAAGAGAGGGAAAAGAATGGCAGGGATTGGGGTTCTTCATAACTGAAGTACACAAATAAGCCTTTGCACTAGTGTGTAATTTGCAAACCTGAAACTTCATAAGGTCAAGACAGAACTTTAATTTCACAGGCATTTGCATACTTTTTTTTCCATCAGGCCAGTTTGTGATTGAACCACACATGCTAATTTACAATGAACGGCCTAGTCGAGTTCCAGGAAAAACGGAAGCCACAATGGAAGTGAAAGATCTCAAACTCACTGTCACAAGGTAAGCCAAGAGAAACCAGTGCACCAACACCCTGTCTCGCAATCTTGCTTAGATCTAAATCCAAGCATGACGTGAAATCTAAGCTCTTGGTTCTGAGAACATAATGCCATTGCAAATGGTAATTTTCTTTGATGAGAAATCATAATTTCACTTCAAATTTATTTCTGTGAATTGTGTTTTGAAAGATCCTGGGAACTGATGAATTTAATGAGAGTGCTGAGAACTCTTTCAAGAATCCCTAGCTTTTAGCACTCATACTTCCTATGGGAGAGAGAACAAATATAAGCTATAGACATACTGTTCTGTGCCCGAAGTGGAAGAAATCTGAGTACCATCTCCAACTTCTTCAACTACCTAGTCCTAGCTATTGCTACCTAAGTATCCATAACCATACCTGTCCATCAGGCCTAGCCCTAATGTCACAACTGCATCTTGTTAGATCAGACCAGAGGGCCATCATCATGCCTCCCTTGATGCCTCCAGGAAGCCCACAAGAAAGCATCAAGAGTAACCCCAGTCTGCTGGTTGCCTTTCAGCAAAATTGGCATCCATCAGTCTTGAAAGACTATGGTATCGTGCTCGATGCTGCATGCGAAGCACGAAGGCCTGGGTAGATAGCAGTGGTGGGCTCCAGAGGATTCGCACCTACTCTATAGAACCAGTTGTTAATGAGAGATAAGACATATGAAGTTTAAAAATAGCCATTTAAAAGTGGCTGCCAGATGGGCACAGAACCGGTTGTTAACTTCTTTGAATCCCATCACTGGTAGATAGATATGGAGGATCGGCTGTTACCCAAGCAGCAAATCCCCCCTCTCCACGCCACTGAAATAGTCCAGTGGAATGGCAGAGCCGATACGATTGGTTCCAGCTGCATCACAGAGCTGGGCTAAGGACAGCTCACCCTGCTTGTGGGGACCCGGGTCTCAAACCCTGGCCTACTGGTTAATAGGCACAGTGTCTTAACCACTTGCCACTTGTCTTATCCACAGTCTGCTTGTTGCCTTTCAGCAACCAAGGTATATTATCTCTTAACTGGGATGCTCAGGACAGCTGTTGTGACATACCTGGTTCAGGTAGTGCTTCAATAATCCTGCAAAATATTTTTGGTCAAAGATGACAGTGGGGTGAAGTGAAGATATGCAGCACAATGCAGCAACTCCTCAATCTTTTGACCTCTAGTTTAAGAAATCCACTACGGAAGTCAGAGTTGGCCCATTCATGAGGTCACCTCAGGCAGGTAGACTGGTACAGAGCAACCTTCGCTGTTTTTCCCCTTCCCCCAAAGAATTAGCACATATCCAAGCACCATGCCAGAACCTTCGCCGTTCCTCCTCCTCCTCCTCCTCCCATTCCTTGGACTGGAAAAGGTAAGAAGAGTGGAAGAAGTGAACAACTCTCTAGCCCACGCTTTTCTCCGTAATTTCTCTTTTGCTGTGCCCTCCTTTCTTTTCCAATCCAGAGTGGAAGAAGCTGGTTCATGATCTAAATAAGGACAGGGGCAGAATTGTACACACCAGTTCAGATGCCAGGAGATCTTGGACCAACCCTGCTTAAACTCATCCTTGGTGTGCATTAATGATTCTTGTTTCTGTCACAGAGGTCTTCAAAAAGATTACCGCCTGAACCGTGTGCTTGGAACAGATGTGCAGTGCTGGTTTGTGCACAATAATGCGAAGGGCTTCCTTGATGGCCACTACACAGATTACATCGTCCCCACTTTATATAGCTACCTGAAACATCTCTGAGGAGGCTAGGCATAATGCAGAAGATTGGAAACTGCCCACATCTGCTCAACCAAGGCTTTTCCCCACCTGACCCAGCAGTCATTCACTTGAGAAAGAAGCTTTCCAAGTGAAAGAGCTTGTCCAAGAGAAAAACCTTTGCAGGTTGGATACAGGCCCAAGACCTTGTGCTGCCTACCTCTGCACATCACAGGCATCTCATTCCTCCTGATTTTGATTTCTCCGAATTCACATCTACACAAGTGTGCAACTGTTCTTCAAAACACTGATTGAAGTAGACATGTAGAGAACCAAGTTACATCAGTAAATCTGGAAAGCAACCTATGTCAGGCTGACTGTCAAATAGGGCGAATAGGTTTCTTGACAAGGCAAATTCTAGTTTTCACTTATAATAAAAAGCTCTGTTAGAATTGTGTATCTTGTTCCATTTCTGCTTGATAAAATGATTGTGCATGATTTAAAGAGAACAACAACTCAAGCAATCTGAGGGGGTCCTCCAGATTGTCACCATCATGCCAGTGGAGAAGGAATGTTTCAGTTTAGCCTGCCACCTCCTGAGTTTTCACATGCTTGAAAAGCCCTTGTACTGTGTCAAACCATTGGTCTACCCAAGTTAGCATTTTCTGCACTGACTTGCAGTGGCTCCCAGGTTTCAGACTGAGTAGGATCTTCCTTAGCTCTTCCTGAAAAGACTTGACTAGAAAGCATCTGCATACAAATCACCAAGCTTTGATGGCTGATGAGTAACAACAATTCAAATGGTACCCAATTAAACATCTGTTAAAATACTATGGAGAATATTCTTCCTTGCCAAGTGAGCATCACCTAGAGGAATCCTCATAGATCAATTAGCAGTTTTTCCCCTTCCCCCAAAGAATTAGCACATATCCAAGCACCATGCCAGGACAACAGGGGTAGGAGGGGGAGAAAAAAGAGAGTTGGTCCATGTCTTTCATAATTTCCCTTTCTTTGAGCTGCAAGTTTCATGAGCATAGAATTTCAAAACTTCCACAGCATGGAGAATGAAAGCTGCATGGAGAATTTCCTTGCATTTCCTTAGCATGCTGCTTGCATGAACATCCATTTGCTGAGATGGGGAAAACAGAGAAGATACTGAGGCTGCAATCCTAATCCCCAGTTAGGCCAGCACAAGTCCCTTGAGGCACTTCTGCACGACTCCAGGGATAAGTGTTATGCTGGGATAACTCCAGCGACTCCAGGGATAAGTGTTGAGTTATGCTGGCTGAAATGGGTTAGGATTGCACCCTGAGCTACACTGAAATTCCTATGAATGCTGTACCCTCACATGAAAATGATTTATGCCCCATACAAGTGAACTCTAAATTGAAATTGCCCCACTATTGAAATTCTGCTCCAAATAGGCACATCTTACAGTACTTTGGATAGTTTTCATCCTGGGACCATGACAAGCACCCAGGGCAAGAATTGCAGAGATGGGGTATCAAAAGTATCTCAAAATGATTTTAAAGAGCTCGAAAGTGTCTTGGACACAAATGGCACTACAAAATAACTATGTCAACAAAATAACTAATCAGATTAATTTAATATGTCAAATACAAATTTGTTTATATTACTAAAAAATAAATTTCGCTCCAAATTTTGCATGGGGGTGAAACCAGGAATGTATTCACCAAGTTCACCTCACCTCACACAATAAATCCCAGAGTTCAAGGGAAGAAACTGAAATTATTGCAGATAAATCTAAACTTAGATTAGTATTTCAAATCTAAATATTGAACATACAAGCTTGTGATTATTTGAATTCAAGTAATGTAAGCAGATTTCAAATATAGGTGGAACATGCCTTCAGTTTGGTTCAGAGTGGCTTATTTTACTTTGATCTGTGCAAGTTCCAAGATGAAATATCTTCATTGGAGTTTATGGCAGCTTGCTGGAAGCTCTTGACTCTACCAGGAACGCAGAATAGCACTAGTGGGGAATAATACAAATCTTTTAGTGATTTAGACTTTTCAGCTGCCTGACAACCTTGAGAATGTTGGAAAGGATACCATTTATTGTTATTGCTGCAAAGACACCACTACTTTGAAGAGGCTCCAAAAGTGTCAAATGTATTTCTAAGATAGACATCACACCAACAAAGATTCAGTAGTTTATTTCAAAATAGCAGTAAAAATACACTGTACAAGTCATACATATTTTACACATCTACTGGATGCCAGTGCATGACAGAACACTTTAGAGGATACCTGAATGTTTAGAAGACATCTTTATCTCAGCTGTGGAGATGTTCACAAATACCTCTGCATTGTTCTTTATTCTCCAAAAAGGAATGTCTATGCTATTAGTATTGCCCCTATTGTTAGAAAGGAGGAAGAGCTACCCTGCCATCCCAGCTTGGATTGCTCTTCCAGGTCCACAATAGCAGGACATTCTAGGACTTTTGGCGGCTCCTTTCAACATAAGGCAGAAAAAGACAAATTTGGTTAAGTCCAGGTGCTTGTTCTTAAGTTACAGGCCTTTCTGGACCTTAGCCAGAGTCTCCCATGGGGTTTTCCTACAAATACTTAGATACATTAGATCAACAAAGATCTCTTCTGGAATAGAGTTCTCCACACACTCATTTGTGAGTCATGAGAGGAGGAACTCAGGAGACATAACTGGCAAACCAAAAGTTGGATCCGTCACCCAGGCATGCTTTCTTTCGTCAAACACCCCTAATTGGGCTTATCTGCCCACAAATTTGCACTGGGTGTAGCACTGAATTGCCTTTGTTACTATGATCCTAAAAATTCTAAAGAAGCAGCCACGGGTCTGTTTTATCCCAATAAGCCTTTAGCCCTCAACACCAACCCAAAGGTTCTCTCATATTTGCATGAGTAATATCAAAAAGAACAATGCTGGCTAGGGTCGGGGGCACTAATAACCATTATCAGCACAGGAGTTGTGTTGGCCTCCAGGAAATGGGTCCAGCCCATGCTCGTAATTCAGAAGCACTGCCTGGCATAAACTTCTATGGCAGTTGCAGAAGGGATGGGAGAATCAATTTCAGAGTCACCAAATGCAAACACCACATCATGTCAGGCCCTTCTCTAGTAAGTCTAAATGTTCACCCGTAATGCTTAAATTTGTCAGATTAGCATTTGTTGTTGCTTCCTTGCTTCAATTTTTACTGCAACTGCAAGAAATAAGCTACCACAAAAGCACATGAAATGACACACCCAGCAAAAGATTATATACAGTGCTTAATAAATGGGGGTTGTCAGCTGCATAGCTCAGATGATTTGGAGAAAAATAAATATCAGAATCTCAACAATTCTATGATATGGAAATGGATCTCTTTCGGAAGTCCTGTTCACAAGTTGTGCCCCATGCACTGCCAAGTACAATAAACGTGTGTAATGGGAGGCAACATGTTCATATTTCTCTTGTTGAAACATGTGGCTTAGGACATGCATCTGCAAATAGGCAGTGCTCCGTTCAACTGGAAACCCTTCTTTTACAGAGTTCTAAATTGGTGGAATACTGTGATCATAGGTTGCAGATGAATTTTAATGGCAGTAACAACCAATGGGCAATAACAGCTGCCTTCTTCCCCACTTTAAATACATTTATTATACAAAAGGATAAGTGAGTGGACAACAAATGTCCAACAAATTGGTTTTTTAAAAGTTTACTTCTGTAGAATTCTTCATGCTATGACATAGCAGTCTAGTGCAGTGGTGCTCATTTTTCAGGGTGTTCTTAAACTGAATTTCTCAGAATTTGTCAGCATTTCCAGTCAACTCAAGCCAACTTGGAAATGTCTTCATATGGTATACCTTCAACTCGATGTCCTTTAAAAGGTCCCTAGAGATGGAAGAAAACCAAAGAAAATCCTAAAACCAAGCTTCTTTCCAAACCATGCAATGTAAGAACAGGATCAAACTTTCCCTTTTCAACTGAGTTTGGAAACTTTCTTCTTGATTTATTCTTTACTAGCAAAAAGCGTACCCGCATTGCGGGTGTAACATTTCCCCCTATGCCATCCCCCCATGGCGCAGAAACACCCCATGTGCCACTTCCCCCATGTGCCACTTCCCCCACGTGCCACTTCCCCCCACGCGCAGCTTCCCCCCACGCGCAGCTTCCCCCCACGCGCAGCTTCCCCCCACGCGCATCATGTCCCCATGTGCAAATTTCCCCCATGTGCAACTTCCCCCCGTGCGCATCATCCCCCATATGCATCATCCACCCACGTGCATCGTCCACCCATGCACATCATCCCCTCATGCGCAACTTTCCCCCATGTGCATCATCTGCCGATGCACAACTTCCCCCATGCGCAACTTCCATCAATGCGCAACTTCCATCCATGCGCAACTTCCATCTATGCACATCATCCCCTCATGCGCAACTTTCCCCCATGCGCATCATCTGCTGATGCGCAACTATCCCCCATGTGCAACTTTCCCCCATGCACATCATCCACCGATGCGCAACTTTTCCCCATGCGCTACTTCCCCCATGCGCAACATTCCTCCCATGCGCATTAGTTCCCCATGCGAAACTTCCCCCATGCACAAATTCCCCCCATGCGCAATTTTTCTCCATTCGCAACTTCCGCCCATGCGCAGCATCCTCGCCAGTGCAACCTCTTCCTCCGGAAAACATCCCCCAGTTCACCAGGCACTGAGCACCAAACTGGCTGGATGTTATTCAGTCTCCCATGTTAAGTATAGGACAAAAACACGTTGACCCCTTTTCAGCCCCTGAAGGGTTAAATTTCTCCACATGATTCTTGGTGGGTGTTCAGGTGACAGAAGGATCCCTCCCAGAATTCCATGCTTCCAGGCCCAGCAGTTGGGGAGGAATGTTGCTGAGTCAGCAATTTTCAATGCAAAGTATAGGGAGGAAAACGTGTTGCGCCCCTTTTCACCCCCTTCCGGTTGGAATTTCTGAAAACCGGTTCTTAGTGCACCCCTCTGTCACGGAAGGAACACCCACCCCAATTTTCACACTTCTAGGCCCACCGGTTTTGGCAGGGCGGTGATGAGTCAGTCAGTGAGTCAGTCAGTGAGTGACTTTTCTCTTTTATATATATAGATTTTTATAGCCCAATGTTTCATTTTCAGTAAAATGTCCCCAACAGCTCACAGCAAATTCTGTCAAACAATTCTAAAGAAGAAAAATAGAATCCACAAACAGCCAAGGGACAGTAGATAATTTTCAACTCAAATTCATAGCAACAGCCACAACAGCTCTTTAACTGGCACAAGTCTGAGGAGAGAAAGGGAGCAGGGAGTTTGCTGCAAGGATGACAGGATCCAGCGCGTGCCACTGTTACTGGATCCACTGCCTCCTGCAATCTCCCTGCCCATCACTCAGGGTTACCCAACAGGGACAAGTGTGGATGAGGAGTGCTCCTCTCATCTCATGGCCAAGACAGAGTGCTTTGTGCACTCAAATAAAAGTGTTATGGGCCATTAATTTCAGAAGGATGGACTGTACAGTAACAAATTTTGAAAAAATTTACTTACAGATTCAATTATTATTATTGCTGAAAATGTTTTCTCATTTATGCCTTCTAGAGTCGCTTTGCATCCTCTGAAATTTCCATTTAAAACCAACACTTTCTTGCCTGAAACATATGAATGTATTTTATATACAGATTAATTGTATGTATACCATCAGACTGTTGGTTTGTCTAGCTCAGAACCATCTTTAAAATCAGGGAGTGTCACAAAATCATCTACATTGATTAGGGGTGACTCTTCGTTGTGCTGCCCAGGAGCCTGGAGATGGCTGGGATGCAATCTGGGATCTTCTGCAAGCAAAGAACATGGCTGACCCACTCAATTATGGCCCTCATAGTAATTTTTTATAAAGTCTTTTGGCTCCTAGTCTTTTGGTATGGGAAATCTAGATCTGAACTCACAGACCTAGGAATGCAAGCCAAGAACAATTGGTTGTGACTAAACTACTGTGCTACAGTAGTTAGCAAGATTCTGTTAAATGCAAAGCCAGTCCTCTGATTTTTATGGCTTTTTAGACTCTGTTCAACCCACCCAACTTGTGTGCATTACATAGAGGTGGCTCTGCTGCAGTGCCCTGCTCTCTAACAGCCTTCTCATCGACTTCATAGGCCTGTTTCAGATTATCAATGAAATACTGTACTTGCTTCATTCCCCTATCCTATAAAATTTTTTACAACCAACATATGCATGAATGCACGTGCAGAGATGTAAAATGAAAACACTCCATGCAGTTTTGGGGTGCCCAGAGGTTAAAAGCAGAAACTAAGTAATTGAGGTGATTGCTTGTAGACCTCTTATGATCTGTGCCAAGTATCACTTTAGAGAGCCTACGGATATTCTAATTTTCCTCTACTGAAATAAATATCAGTGTGGGTGACTAGACAACGCTTTATGACAGTAAGGGAAGGAGAGGTAGAACCAAAGCCAGTCTTCAAATTGTCAATCTGAGGTGCATTGATTAAATATAAGAATTATGGTCTTTTCAAACATGGGACTAACACATTTTGTTAGCTACTCTGAGCTTGCAAAAGGCAGTATGTAAAAAATGTGAGACAAAATGAAAAATTCAAAAATTCAAGAATTTCAATGAGTGTAATGTACTTAGTATCCCTGTAGAGATAAACCACTGTGGAAGCAACTGAGCTTACAGGACAAAAACAGAATTTCTGCAATCCTAGCCTCCATTTAGGCTGGCATAAATCCTGGAAGGAGTCCATTGCTGACTTGGGGGTATCACAAAAATGCTATAAGTATTTCTGCCCCACTCCTGGGGGGTTAGGTCAGTATACAGGAATACGCTGACCTCCCCACACCACCATGGGAAGATATGCCAGGTGAGTTAGGCTGGCCTAAATTGATTAGGATTGTGCTCTATGTGTGCCCGTAAGAGTGAAATAGTAAACATTGCTAAGGACACCACTAGGCAGATGCATATTAAGTATGTGCAATAATGAAGACTAGAATTTTTTAAAAGATAAAAATTGAGATATTTCAGATCTCAGTAATATCCTAATTTGCTGGGTACAGCTTTCAGGTAAGAGTAGGAAAAGCATGCTGAATTTGTGTAAGACTACTTGGAATCAAAACCACTAAATTACAGGATGACTGGAAATGTAGATTGCTAGTTCCTGCTCCAGCCATGGTACCAAAAGATGACATACCTGGTGCAGGGATGACTGTCTCCAGGTGCGTCTGGTCAAGTTTTAGCTTATCTCCAGAATCAACTAGCTTTACAATAGCTGTATATTTGTCAATGACTTCCTGTAATATTAAGAGATAAGAGGAAAAAAGGGAGAAACTCTCATAAATTATTCTATTGATGGGAAAAAGAAAATAGCTATAATTTAATCTAATGGACTGCTTTATTTGTTGCTGTTTAAAATGCATCCAGCAGGTAGCTTAGTGTATCCTGTAATAAGTTTGGTAAATTCATCATTCCCTTCCACTCACCAGAGCCACTATGATTAAGTACAATGCCTGAGAATGTATAAATATTATAGGTAGAAGGAATACATGTACACAAAACTCCCCCTTCCAGAAAAACAGCAGCTGCAAGAGACCCCAACTTGGATCAAATAAATGGCAGGGAAAAGGCCCTGATCCAGATTGGGACCCTGCACCACGACTTTGAAAACAACAGCACACAGTGCCAAATTGTGCAATTGGTAATCATCTAATTAGGCCCTTGCATACTCACACATGCCCTCCGGCAGTCCTTGATCTATTCCAACTACCAAGATTAATAAGGAAGATACTTAAACTTCCCTTTGCTCGGATTTTCTTATTCCACAGCTATTAGAAGCCAGACATACAAGGGAGTGAATGAACAAGTGTGGAGTGAAGCACTGAACAGTTTTGGGAGAATGAGTGCTATGCACATCCAAAGGCCTCTAAGCTCCTAGGCTTTCCTGAGAAGCAAGACCAACAACCTATTATATTCTAACTACCTGATATCCCTCCAATTAACTTCACGAGCAGGAAACCAGTTTTCTCAACTGTAATAGGGGATAGAGAAGAAGAAAGAAGCCGGACAGGGTGAGATACCATCGAATGACACAAGAATCTTTTATGCAGTAATTCTCCCAACCTGTGGCAACATAAACAATTGTGTGTCATTTCAAAAGTTATGGTATTTCCTTGTTTCATCAATTACCTTTGGTAGAAGTTAAAAAGGTGACATGTAAGGGTTCTCTCTCTCTCTCTCTCTCACACACACAGAGCATGACAACCTTGTTTATTTGATCATTTATTATTATAATTATTATAATTAATTATAGTGCACTGCTTAGAACACCAGAGTTTTATGACAATTGGTTCATTCACCTTAATGACAGCCTTCTTTTTATGGTATTTATCACCAAGTCTCTTCGTTAAAATTTTGACCACAATTTCCTAGAAGAGATTACAAAAGACTAATTACATAAGGATTAAGAGCACAATCCTATCCATGTCTACTCAAAAGTAAGCCCCATTGTGTTCAATGGGTCTTACTCACAGGAAATTGTCTTTAGGATTGTCTCAGATAAGAACTGTTTCCTGCAATTCACGGACCTTTTCAACTGGAAGTAGGAAGGCTCAGTCATACCCTGGAGATAGCAATTAGTATTTTGTTTTAAAACTGTTGTGAAAGTGGATGCAGTTGGAGCTTCTCTTGTTATATATATTTTTTAAATCTTAGTTTTTGGAAAAATGGTATAGAAATCTTTTCAATAAATAAGTACCGTATTTCCCGGACCACTGGAGACGCACTGAGATGCACTGGATCATGAGGTGCACCAAAATTTAGAGGAGAAAAAACAAAAAAAAATTCTGAACCAAATGTGGCCACTTTGCACCACGCCTACGCAAACTGTGCTTATTTTTATCTGCTTTTTCCAACTGATCCTCCTGCTTTCTCCAGCCTCGTATCATTTTTTCAGTTGGAGGCAGCCCAAAATGTCTCCTGCTGCTCTGTTTCCATGTTCCTTAGCGTATTTTACTACTTCCAGTTTAAAAGAAATTTTATATGCTAGTTTTCTCTGCTTTGACATCCTTGTATGTAGCACGAGGAGGTACCAGTAGTATTTTTCTGAAGAAAATACAGTAATGAAAGAACTGTCAGTAACTACCATAATGTGTCCTCAGTAACGTGTTCCCCCCTCAGACACACACACACACACACACACACACAATTCATTCCACACATGCATTCTCAATACACACACACAACACACACCTTCACACACATGGACTCAAATCATAGAATCATAGAGTTGGAAGGGACCTAGTAGGTCATCTAGTCCAACCCACTGCCTGCATACACATCTTCACATACACGCTCATATACACACATGCACTCATACACAAACCCTCTTACACACACACACACACACACACACACACACACTCAGGTACACACATCCACTCACCCATGTGGTACATTTACACAGATACACAAGTGCACTCACATAAATACACTTTCGATGGTCCAGGGTGAGTGGGGTGCAGATGAGTGAGTGGGGAGGGACTCCAGGGTGAAAGAGAGCATAGGGATTGAGAAAAGAATAGATCGCCAGGTGGCTTCTCTGAATCAAACACCACTTATGGTACTTCTGAGTAGACATGGAAAGGATTGTGCCCAAAGGCTGAAAAAGAGGACATGTCCTGGAAAAGGGGGACAGATGGACAACATGTGCAGGGCAAGCCACTGTCCCTTGTCCTTCAGACCCCTTGATCTCTGGGGATTGCCAGTCTCTACCCTCTTTGTGTTACTCCAAGGGTGCTGGGATGAGCTGGGCAAGGGATGTACCACCAGTTCAGGCTCCATCCTTCCAGCTCAGTAATGTGTCCCCCAAGACCTCCCCACACACACACACACACAAACACAGACACACCTGTGGAGGCTCTTTCCCCTCCTCCTTTCTGGGGGTCCAGGCTGGTCCCCCATCCCAGCCCAGGGGAGATGCTCCCTCCAGGCTCTCTTAAGCACCTCTCTTAGGGAGGCAGTCTGCCTACTCAGATGTAAGTGCCATTGTCTCCCATGGGATTTACTCTCACAAAAGTGTGCCTAGGATGTGCCCATTGATCCACACTCCCTTGCTGCTGCTGCTGCTGGGAAGAGCTGGACAAGGGATATGTGCCACCTGAGCCAGTACAGGCTCCATCTTTCCAGCTCAGTAATGTGTTCCCCAAGACATCCCCACACACACACACCCAGACACACCTGTGGAGGCTCTTTCCCCCTCCTCCTTTCTGGGGGTCCAGGCTGGTCCCACATCCTAGCCCAGGGGTGATGCTCCCTCCAGGCTTTTAGGCACCTCTCTTTGGGGAGGGAGGGAATCTGCCTACTCAGAAGTAAGTGCCATTGTCTTCCATGGAATTTACTCTCAGGAAAGTGTGCTTTGGAGATTTGCAGCCTTAAGATCACCAGGCTGCTTCTTAAAACTTTTAGGACACGATCCTGAGGGGCTGATTAAAGGAGGGAGGTCCAAGATCAGGCAGTTTTAACTTTTAAAAGTTACCTGCAGCCTCCGCTTGGCTGCTGGAGGTTGCAGGGAGTCGCTGGAGGAGGGAGGATTGTGCCGGCTCTGCAGCAGCGGGCTTGGCAAGGTGGTGGGTTTGGTGATGCTCCCAATCACTTGGAAGGAAGAAGGGAGCTTGGAAGGGAGAAACAGCACACCCGGTAGGATTCTTTTGTGCGTTGGTGCAAGGATGCTGAAGCCATGGGGAGAAAGGAGGAGGAGGGAGGGGGAGGATGCTTTCCTGGCTCTAAGCAGCCCAGAACTCCCTGCGGAAACTGTGCTCCTCCTTCCTTCTCCTTCCAGAGCCGACACAAACATGGGGATGGAATGGGGGAGCCCCACGGAGGTGAGGATCACTTTCCAAGGCACACCAACATTTCACCCCACTTTTTTGGGGAAAAATAGGGCGTCTGTTCAAGCGGGAAATACAGTAAATATGACACACATCAGGACCAAGACTCTCAGGATGATGGTACAAGTTAAACAGGTGAACACATTGAAAGGACAAGGAACATAGGACACAATCGTAACCATGTATACTCAAAAGTAAGTCCCATTATATTCAATAGGTCTTACGCCCAGGAAAGTGTCTTTAGGATTGCAGCCAAAAAGCACAAAAATCACAGAAGCAGCAATACAATCTAGATGGCAGATCACCAGCCTACATGATGAACAAATTTTAAATAACATATAAAATTTATGGAATAACACCATAACCAAACCAGCCCCTTTTCTAGGCAGCCACACATCCTCAGCTGTAGGGCAAAACCTTTTCCAGGATTTCTATGACAAATGAAAGGTTTGGGTAGGCTCATGTGCTATCAGGCCATCCTTCATTTACACAAACCCTAAGCCTTGGAGGAATTGATCCCATAATTACTTGCAATAAATGCCTTAAAGAGCAATCAGGACTCTCACTATGTCTCACAAAAAAAGCAGGGTGCTGTGAGTAGTGATGGAATCCAGTGAAGCAGTAGGACTGGAGTGGTATAAATTGAAGGAACAAATGTCATTTCCAGGTTGTAACTTGGTAACCCAAGCTGAAATGCCTGCATAAGAACCAGGCCTCTTTGGCTGCAGCAAAGACGACCCCATTCTCAAAGAGCACTGGCAGATTTCTCATTTGTTTAGCTTATGAGGGGACGGTGACAATCAAAAGGGTAGCAGGCAGGAGTTACTGGAGTTTAGACTGTAAGTGTGAGGGCAAAGAAGCATCACTGACTGCACCAAATCACAATCCCTAAAGAGACTTATTATTATGCAAGACAGAAATCTTGGATTTGTAAGCAATGTAAGCAAAAGAGGAAGCCTGATGAGAAAAATTCTTAATTTTTCTTGTCTTCATTTGAATTTCATAAAGCTCAATATTTCCGCCATTACAATATCTTTGGTTCAGGCAAAACATACACAGTCAGTTGACTATTTAGGAATGTATTTCAGACAGAACCAGCCTGATTGCCATTAGGCTACTTACAGGCTGCAGCCAATAGTCTGTTCGGGTGGATTTCTTCTTTCCTTCTTCCAACTTAAGGAGAAAAAAAATGGTAAATGGTTCAAAAGTATCAACTGAAGAACATCAGCAGGCAAATATTACTATCCCAAAGATAATTGCAAATTAATAATATGCTTCTTATTATCAGTAAAATTAGAGCTTGACTGCTTCACTTATTTCCTTTTCCTTCCCCCTCAGCCTGGATTGGAAAAGGAAGAGGAGCAGTGCAGAAGAATTGTTCCTCTTCCTTTCCCAATATGAGATGGTCATTTGTGTGTCAACTTCTGTGCTCCTATCTTATAAAAACATAAAAATATTTATCAGCAAAATGGTTTATATCAGCAGTAGAATACTGTATTTGTGAAGCAGTGATAAGAGGAAATCTAACAGGTTTCTGTGATTAATTTCATTGGGTTCAAAGCATTGGGTTGAGGATTCCAACTAATCCCATGTGAAGCTGTTTCAATCTCTAGGCCACTACCTCAAAAGGACATTGGTGGCTGAGAATTGAGATGCTGAACGTCCCTGCATAAGAGCTAGAGAGGTGGCCTTTGCAGAGCATGATGGATTAAATAAACACTGTACTTTCACTGTCCACCTGGTCTTGAAGGAGCATGAAAGGCAGCAATACATTCTTGAGCTTACAGAATATGAATTCTCAGACAATGTATCATACTGCACCTCTATGATCTCATCCAGAGCCGATTTCTTCTTCTTTTCTTTAGGCTGTTCTGAATTAGCTGTTTCTTTGCGTTTAACTGTTGGTGCTGTTCCTGATGCTTTCAGTGCGCTGGGTCCTAGCAAACTGAAGGAAAATAGATTATATTCTGTTGCAGGTCACCCAAGGAAGGCAAAAATTGTTGCCAAGCAGTACAAAAGCTTAAGTCTGACCCCTTCTTGTTTTGACTGGTCTAGTGGAGCACCAATTTCTCTGCTCATAAAAACACAGATTCTGTGCTCAGAATTAAGCAAATATAAGTACATTTCCACACCTCTGCTATTTTACTCAAAGTAGCCAATTTCCAAGCTTCAGGGTTGACTATATCATTGACTGAATTTGGGGCTTGGACGGGGGGGAGGAAGAACTCTCCTGACCCCTCAAACCTCTCCCATGTGCTCAGCAATGGGTTTCCACAAATGGATATAAAATTAAAACTGATTTTTCAGGCACATCTGCTTCTCTAGTTTGTTTTGTTGCCATGTTCCTTTAAATCATGCTCCTTTGACTTGAGCTATTTTATTGTGCTTTCTCCGTCACCAGAAAGACAACAGTGCAATCCTAAGCACTATTCAGGAATAAGTCCCATTGTGTTCAATAATACATATTCCCAGGAAAGCGTGGTTAGTATTGCAGCCTAACTTATGCATTAACTAACTTCAAGATGAACACATGTCAGCAAATTATGATTGGAAGCAAGACATTTTTTATTTTGTTACAAATTTTTAAAAGTTTCAATAAACTCTTTTTGAACAAGAAAGAAACAAAAGGTGAATATGGTTATATTTAGAAAGCTATTATAGACAAGAGACAAAGCTATGGAGGGATCTGCAAGATGGTCAAGATTCCTGTGACATTCTGAAATCCATCAGCTATTCCAGACCACACATTTCCAAACGCTGTTTGCAATCATGAGGTTGAAATTTGTCTCTATTTCTTCAAAATGAAATTCACAATTCACAAGATGTCAAAAATTATTCCACAAAACAGGTTCTGGACTTGATTAGTCTAGAATCCCACTGAGGTTAATGGAAGCAGCACAAAAGCATGACAGAAAATCATGCCCTTACACAGCACACCTGCAGATAGGCAGATCCTGCACCACCCAGGCAGCAACAGCAGCAAACTGGGAACAAGATTAAGGTCGCAAACCTAATCACAGTTAGGCCATCTTAAATCCTGGCACAACTCCTGTGCCTGCCTGAGGGTATCACAAAAATGCCGTAAGCGACTTCTGTGACACTCGTGGGGAGGTTAAGCTAGTGCAGAGACATGTGCTGGCCTCCCCATGCCACCGGGGGAATGAGATGGGGGAATTTTGCTGGCCTAAATTGGTTAGGATTGCACCTAAGACAAGTTGCACTCACCTAGCTTTAGAAGGTCCTGCTACTGAAGTGCTTGGTCCTTTGTTCAAATTAAATACCACTAAAGAAAGAAGAAAGATAGATCACTCTCTTTTTGCACTCTGTATGTGAGCCTGGAGAACCTAAGACAACGGATGTTGCTCACAGCAATACTTGCTAATGGAAAATAAAATTGGGATAATTGATACGTTTAGAACAACAGGCAAGATAAAAAGCTGTTAAAGATTCAGCCTGTAATGTAGACAAGAAGCATTTAACAAATGCTTCATTCAGTATATGAAATAGTGTCCCAGTAGTCCCCTGCTTCATTGTCTTTGTTATATCTGACAGTTGCAAGATCACAATGCTACAGCAAGAGCAGAAGCCACAACGGGAAGCACTCTTTTGCTAGCGTGAAGAACTGCAAGGCACAGTGCCTCACCTTCCTATTACCCACTTTTCAACTTTTGTTGCCCTCTCTAAATAGATATGCACCAAGATATCAGATAGTGCACTCTGTGTGTGTGTGTGTGTGTGTGCGTGCGCGCGTGCGCATGTGCAACAGTCAGAAGAGATGTATGAGGGGTTGACAGAATATCTTTGGAAGCAGGGTTGCAAAGTAATTTCCCTTGCTCCTCTGCCTCTTCTTGTCAGTGCTTCCCAGACCCCCATGAGAATCACAAACACTTTTTCAGGCCTTTGAAACCCGGTGTGGCACACTGTGCATGCTCCATTGTCCCTATCCCTAGGAAAGCCCCTACATCTAATGACTCCATCACTTTAGCAGCAGAATGGTTTGACAAGCCTCACATAAGACCTTTGGCAGGCACCTGCAGCCATTTTCCCGTAGGTGCTCACTTTCTTCCCTCACTCTAAATGGGGTACTGAGGACAGAGTGCCACCAGGTTGACAGAGATCCCAGGTGGTGCATGTGATTGACAGAGTGGAAGATAAGTATTGTGTGATATCTTGTGCCAGATCTGCATCTCTTAAGTGCTTGCTCTGTCATCCCTTCTCAGAACTGATGGCATTTGTAGTGCCCACAAATTCCACAATTTAGTGTCCACAAATTTCACAATGTTTGGGACCTTACTGCTAGACTAGGAAGAGCCCAAAACTCACATGAAGTGAATTTCAGACCAGTCACACTCACTCCTACCTTACCACATTCAGCTATTATACAACAAAATTCAGAAGGAGGGGGAAAGAACTATGTACATACACCCTGAGCTTTTTGGGAAAGTGCAAGATAATATATTACATTAAATAAATCAGGCAGTCCCCAGAAGCAAGGATAAATAAATAAACAGCAAGTCCCCTGTTACAAAGGCAACAGAGATGAAGCACGAAGCTGTTGATAACAAGAAACACATCCCCAACTCTTTCTCCTCAGCTCCTTGGTGTAACTAAGTGAGACAGACAACCATAGTAATGCTACTGCTCCAGTGACCTTTCCGGTTCCTGATAAAGATGGGCTGGCTCTGAGTTTTCAAAGTTTCTGAAGTAGATAACAGAAGACCTATCAAGGCTTTGACCTTGGCAGTCCAGCATAGCTACAATGCAAGCAAGCTGCCTGCCACCTGCTCCAGTGCAGGCTGGATATGGCAAGAAGAAAAATGGATAGAAGTATAAGAAAGAAGAAAAAAGATAAAGAGCTAAATAAGCAGAGTTGCTCTTGAAGAATGGGTTATACTCACAATGCAATGGACTTTTTCAAGACTTAGCACCTATTGAGACTGTATATGATGACAGTCAGTGAGAAATAGATAAAGAAATATAGAAGATCAGGATTCTGATCCCAAAGCAATTGCGGCATTCATGGAAGATCCTGGGCAAGCCATTATCTCATGGGATTGTTATGCTGAAATGTGTCAGCTCCCTTCAGCTCCTTGAGACAAGGAGCCAAGATGGACTAGCAACAATACTAAAATGTGATCCAGTTTGATATGGCCTGTCCTTTCTTCCACAGCCACAAGCAACACTGCCTTTCCCTTTCATGGTTTCTGAAGCTTCTTCAGTTATCATTTCTACATATCCAAGCTGTTACCTGCACCCAAGAGGGCTAAAGCAAAAGAAACATACAGCATTTTGTAGGGCGTGTGTGCGCAGAAATTACATGTCAGCAACACACACAGCTATGAAACTCTACATCTGATTGTAGAGTTTACCTGCATTGTATCAAGAATTCAAGCTGATTTCCTCCCGAAAAGTGTAGTGTCACACAGCATTATACATCCATTTACCTTTTTCTTCATCATTTTCTCTGTTTAGTTTTGTGTAGACTGGTTCTTCCTACAACCAAAATGTAAAGTAACATCAGGACATGTTATTACTTGTTCAAGACAGCAGTGGTGGTGGGGAAAATAGAGACTGAGGGATAAATCCTAACTAATTTAGACTGCCCCCTCGCTGTTCCCAAGGTGGCTGGCACATGTTTGTGCACTGACTTAACCCTCTGCTCCAGGAGTGGAACAGTTTGTGCCAACCCAATTAGAGTGGCATAAGTTCCAGCACAAATCCTGTGCTGGCCTGTGGGTGTTGTAAACGTGCTGTAAGACACTTATGTCCAGGTGGAGGGCGGCGGTTAGGCCCATATACAGATATGTGCCAGCCTCCTCAACACCACCACAAGAATGGGGAGCAGGTGAGTTATGTTGACCTAAATTTGTAAGGACTGCACCCTAGTTTTGATATTTCTGCTTCATGCTTAGAGGAACATCAATTGGCAGTGGTAAAGAGTCAGACCAAAAGACAGAGCTGGAACAATACCATATTTACTCGAATCCAATGCACCATCAAATCTATTGCACACCCTGATTTTGGAGATTGAATTCAGCAGAAAAAGATGGATCTTAGATTTGAGTAAACACAGTATATTTGAGTGCCTGAGTCAGAAGAACACATGACTCCCCCCTACAAAATTTAAAGTACTCACAACATGACCACCCTATGAAATTAACTTAAGTCATGATCCAATTGGAACTTGTGCTGTGCAAGCCAACTAGACAATAGATCTACGAATACAAATTTACTTAGCAAGTAAATAAATCATAACTTTAGAAAAGTCATTATGGTAAATTGTTTATTTCCTCAGACACAAAGTCTTCAAGATCCTAAATGTATTCCAGTCAAATACAGGTACAGGTATATATCCCCTATGTGTCTGTGCTTCAATGCAATAGCTTTCATCTTTGGGAGAGGAATAGTTTTGTATTTTTTTAAAATTTTTTGATAGCTGTTATTAATCCTTTCTTCACACTATTACATCTGGATGCATATTTATGCTTTATACATCAATCTAAAAATTTTCTACAACCTAAAATCAGCAGCTTCCTTTCTTTCCCTCCATTTCTAATTATGGAAGCATTTTTCATTTTGCTATTTGTATTTTTAAAGGTTGAAATGCTACAGTGAATGAAAAATAAAAATAGAAGCAGCAAAAGCTATTGTCAGGGACATTTTTGGAGAAAAGGGGAAAATGACAAGGATGACCACCTCAATCCACGTTTTTGTGGATTACATGTGAGAATTTGTCAAACCTGAAACTAATTTCCATGACCTCTGTTCACCTGTTCTTTCCCTTCCAAACCTCTCCTGACTTGTTCTTCAATGAACTTGGCTGTTTTCTCTTCATCATCCAGATCCTGCTTTTTCTTCTTTTCTTGCTCTTGCTGTCTACGGATCGTTTCAGGGTCTCTGTCAATATACTGAATGTACCAGCCTTTGGGAGTTTCATCCACTTTACAGTAACCTTTAAAAACCACATTACAACAGTTATAGTCTTTACTAAATCAGAGAAAAAAATGCATGTAAGAATAAGTCTGGGCTCATCACTCTTTTTCAATAGCTCTAGTAAAGGTAAAGGTTTCTCCCGCAGGTTACCCTGCTGGTCATTACCAAGTGTGGTGCTCATCCCTGTTACAAGGCCAAAGAGCCAGAGTTGTCAGAAGATGTCCCCATGGCCAACATGACCAAAATCCAAAGGTGCACAGAACGCTATTACCTTCCTGCCGAAGTGGTACCTATTTATCAATTGCATTTACATGCTTCAAACTGCAAGGTTGGCAGGAGATGAGCAAGTAACAGGAGCTCACACCGTCTTGCAGTACATGGGACTCAAACTGCTGACCTTCAGATTGACAAGCATATCGTCTTTAACCACTGAGCAACTTCATTCCTTTTTAATAGCACTACACACTCACTTACTAGGTTAATAGTGCTGAGTTAAAAGGGTACAGACTGAAAGATCAAATTTCATCTTAGTCCTGAAATCACTGAGTGATCATAGGCAAATTACTATGCACTTAGTAACCCTTCCCCAACAACAAACTCATGGTTTTAGTCAAAGAGCAGAATAAAACAACTAAACACACTTGTTTTTCTTTGAAAGAGACCCATATTTTTAATGGATCTTTCTAGAAACGGCTTACAGAAATGAAAATTACCTTCTCTCCCCAGCCACTTAGTAAAATCTGTCAGTGTTTCCCACTGGGTGGCATTCATGTGAATGTGTTCCCGATGGCCAATATATTCATTATACACTATATTATTGTGAACTCTTTTTGTTCCTAGAACAAAAAAAAAACACTGTTAAAAATATTTGCTATTGAACATATTATATTGAACATTTTTTAAAAAATGTCTTTATTATAACAAAAGGGATTTACCGAACCGTCTCCTGAGAAGTTCTAAGAAATCATTCCGAAATTCCCTAGGTGAATACAAAAGGAACAACTGTAACAATTTATAAATAAAACATATACACAAACAAAATCATAATTTTTCTCAAACAGAATAATGAGATAACAGCTTTGTACACAAATGTGTGCTTGTCTGACACAACTCTTTTCATTGGGCAGAACAGAAGAATAAGTCATTCTATATAAGGCAACCTGATACTTTGGTTCATGGTGAAATCCTGGAATGGAAACTGGACAATGACATGATCCTGACTATATTAGGGTGGATATGTTGCCTTTGGAAATTATTTGGGGCAGCAAATAATGGAGACATTGGATTGCATTGGAGACAATGCAAGTCTCAAAACTGGAGACTGTTATAAGAGCTTAAGCAACTGGGGAAACTAACTATACCATGTGGAGGCTGCCATTGTTGCTGTTGATCTCCCCCGCCCCCCCCCCCCCCCGCCATGTGCTCTCAGAAAATCCTGGAGCAGAGCCTATGGGAGCAGCAGAATGTGAGAGAGGCTGAGTGGAGCCAACAGGGGGAAAACTGGCAGTGACAATGACAATCTCCCCTGTAGAATAAGAAGCTACATTCACACAGTGGAGGGATTAGTTAGAGGGCTGGAACTGTTCTGTGAGCAGATAGGTGCCCACGTTTAGGAAAATGCAAAACCACTATTGCTCAAGCTAAGGAGCTCTTGGTCTTGATTAGTGTATGTATGGGTGGCTACAAGTGGCCCTCCATATATTCCACAGCAAGCATGGTGGAAAGGGAGAAAATATACACAGAATGATATAGTAGGACATTGAAATTTCATTGAACACTTAGGCTGCAATCCAGAAGTGTACTTGGGCTGTCCTATCTATCACTGGGGTGACCCAGCCCAGTTATGCCAGCCTAGGCAGTTCAGGAGAGGAATGTTGAGGGCATGTTCAGAACAGAGCAGTTATGCTATACCCACAGCCTGTTTCAAGGGTAGAAATCCCCTCATCCAGCTCCTCAGAATTATACCACCTCAAGAGCAGGTAAACATGAGTTGACCCATAGGGGTCCATGATAAGGCAGAGTAAGAACGGCAAAAAAATCTGAGTTCTTGGCCAGCCTTGATGCAACCCCTGCCTCTCAACCTCAGGATATGGCACAACTACGGCAGCTCACTAACCTGTGGATACAACAGGCCACTCCAACAAGCCTCTGCAGTCTCATGCTGCAGCAGTTACTGGTTGTCAGGGATTCCTTATAAGGCAGGCACCACAGCTGTTCCTTGTTCAGTGTGATCTGAGGGAGGTCTCCTCAGGAGCAAGCCCTCCCCAGGTGTCACTGACTTGGTGCCTACTGAGCATGCTCTGGAGCAGTTAAGACAGCCCAAGCTTCCTGACTCTCTGGATTCAGCATAACTTCCTTTGTGGATTCAGCCTAACCTTCTGTTGTGGATTCAGAATAGTTGGGCCATCCCAGCTAGGGGACTCCTAGCCCCAACTCTGGATTGCAGCCTTACCCTCCTAGTAAGGAGAGAAGAAAATGTTTCATGCCACCTATGTACAGTTTGTTTTAATGGAAACAACCAAAATGAAGATTTCAGGTACTTTAGTCTTTTGGCTGTGAAAGGAAACCACAGTTTCCTGCTGTGTAAACAAGCAATGATGAACTCTATGTTCACCTGCTCCAGGCCTCCACTACAGAGCTTGATTTCTTTAAATTGCAATTATGCAGCTTGCTTGTAAGCTGAGAACAGTGACTTAACTCCAGGTTCCCAGAACCAGAATGAATTTCAAACTCTGGTTTAACATCTTCACTTGGAAGCCAATGACACATCACAGACCATTTTGCATGAGCTGCAGGACAATGATTTAAAAAAAAACCAGGCCTTTCAGCTGCATAAGCACAGGAGGGGGAAAAGAAGATAGCACAATACCTCATGACTTATTAAATGTTATTCTATAAATAGAAGCAGCAGGAAATCAAAACCAAAATATTAGCCAAACTTACTCTGAGAAGTAATCCATGAATTGTTGAGGATTTTCAGAAGCAAGTAACAGCTGTCTCTGGTGAGATTCTGACATGCAGTGACATTTAAAGCCATTCTAGAAAAAGACAAAAAAAAATAAATTCTAAGAACTAACAAAAGTAGCTAAGGCTGCAATCCTAAAGTTACTTTCCTGGGAGTAAGACTCACTGAACACAATGGGGCTTACTTCTGAGTAGGCATGGTTAGGATTGTGCTCCTAGCTTCACTCTTATAAAACTCAGAACAAAACTAGAATCTTTTTTAGTGCTAAGCACAGGTGGGCTGAGACTGGTTCTGTAGAACGGTTGTTAATTAGGGGCTGACAAGTGAACCTTGTTAATTGGGGGCCATCTTCTTTGAATTGCATGCAAGTGTGTTTGAATTTCTCTTAAAGGGCCTCTGGATCTGTCTTCCCACAGGAGAAGCTCTACTCCCTCCTCCTCCCCCTTCTGAGCCTCCCTCCCCTTCTCTCCCCCCTCCTTCCCCTCCCTAAGTTTATTTTTTAATTTTAAAATACAGTCTGTTCCCATGACCACCATTCAGACAGGGCATTGCTACCATCCCACAGCACATTCAGACTCTGACTGCTGAGATGGAGGGTGTTTGGATCACTATTAGCTCCATGCTTGCAAGTCAGAGTGAAGAAATTCTTCATGCCACACACCTTTGAATGATGCTATTCAGGAATCCTGTCTTTGCCAAATGTCTTATTTTGATTAAAAACCTTATTTTTAGCAAGTTTTCAGAAGTTATTTCCTTGTGCAGTTTGCAAAGCATGATGGGTTTCTCATATGCAAATGAGGCAGCCTCTCTGGGATGGTGTTTTTTTTAATCAGGCTTTGATGGACAGCTTTACAAAGGGGTCCTTGGGAGGGAATAGAGAAGCCAGCATACAAATACCTGGGAGCCTTAGGTGAGTAATAGCAGCAAGCCCTCCTGCCTGCCTCCCTCCTTCCCTGGGTGCCTTTGCAGCCCAGTACTAGGCATGGAGAACTACTCAGTACTACCCAGTACTACTCAGGAGTAAGCCACACTGTATAGTAGAGGACTGCAGCCTGTGGCCACAATCCTAGCCACACTTTCCTGGGAGCAATTCCCATTGACTATCATGGGATTTCCTTCTGAGTAGCATAGGATTAGGATTTGAGGCTGCTTTCCCATCCATCTATCCTGAGAGTAAGCCCACTGACTATAATGGGACTTACTTCTGAGGAGATCGGCAGAGGATTGGATCTCTCTCTCCAGCTCTGTTCCTCCAGTCCTGTCTACTTTCCTGAGAGTAAGCCCACTGTCTATAATTGGACTTTCTACTGAGTAGAAATGGTTAGGACTGGGCTCTGAGGCTGCAATCCTATCCACACTTACATGGGAGTAAGCCCTACTGACTAGAATGAGACTTACTTCTAAGTAAGCCTGCATAGGATTGGACTGTAAGGCTAAAATCCTGACCACACAGTTTGGGGAGTAAGCCCCATTGACTTGAATGGTACTTACTTCTGAGTAGACACGGTTAGGATTGGGCTCAGGCTGCAATCCTATCCACACTGTAGTCCTTTCCCCCCCCCCATCTCTCAACCTCATCCTGCCCCTCTGAGGAATCTCTCCACCTGAGATTGTGGGGATGCAGTATAAGGGGCACCTGAAGAAATAGCCCCAGTTCCCATCCTGCCCCCCCCAGCCCAGTCCACTGTGTACTCTGAAGTAAATCCTATTAAAGTCAGCAGGTTTTACTCACCTGTGAGGATAGGAGTGTAGCCTCAAAGCCCAATCATCTGTCTACTCAGAAGTAAGTTCCATTATAATAGTGAAGCTTACTCCCTGGAAAGAAGCTGGTTTCTAAGAGCTTGTAATCCTATGCCTGACTACTCAAAAGTTAATCCCATTTCAATCTATGAAGCTTACTCCCAGGAAAGTGTGCAGAGGAGTGCAGCATTAGAGCCCAATCCTATTCTTGGCTACTCAGAAGTAAGTCCCATTAGAGTGTGTGGAGCTTACTCTCAGGAAAGTGAATAGGATTGCAGCCAGAGGATGGTTACTAAGAGCTCGGTCCTTTGCTTGACTACTCAGAAGTCCTATTATATTCAATGGAGCTTACTTACAGGAAAGTGTGGACAGGATTGTAGCCTTAAGTGGTGGCTTAGAGGCAAACCTCAACCTACAGAGGGGACACCACAGACTCTGGTCCTGAACTGTAGATCAGTGTTTCTCAACCAGTGGAATGAGCACCCCTGTGGAACTTGAAGTGTGTCTGCTGGTACTGAGGCACCTGGATGCAAGTGTTATATTGCAGCAAGAGGCTGGGATTCTAAGAGCCCAAATCTTATGTATGACCATTCAGAAGTACTGGTAAGTCCCATCATAGTTAAAATGGAGCTTACTTACAGGAAAGTGTGGACAGGATTGTAGCCTTAAGTAGTGGCTTAGAAGCAAACCTCAGCCTGCAGAGGGGACACCACAGACTCTGGTCCTAAACTTTAGATCAGTGTTTCTCAACCAGTGGTATGAGTACCACCAATGAAACTTGTGGTGTGTCTTCTGGTACTTAGGCACCTGGATGCAAGTGTCATATGTGCTCCCTGAGGCAGTTGGTGGGCTGCTGTGTGATTCAGGAAGCTGGACTAGATGGGTCTTTGATGTGATCCAGTGGAGGCTTTTCTTATGCTTTTATGTTCTTATTTGTGGCACACATTCCCCCTGAGAGCACAACAAGGCATAATGGATAGGAATAAATTATACTGAACTCAGGGGCTTAATACTGATTGATGCCGTCACAAGTGATACAATTTTTTTGGTAAACTAAGGGTTAAGGTGCCATGCCTTCCCCTGCCCTGCCCCCTGACCCAGCCTGGCCCCGCCCACTTCCGGAGAACTGGTTGTTAGGGCAGGCTGGGCCCACCACTGGTGCTAAGCTACTGGTTTAATAACGCAGATGTTTATTTACAGAACACAAAGTAAGCAGAGCTAAAAAAACCCTGGTTTTTAAGTGCAGTTTTTTTGTTAGGTGCACCAAATTCTGCAGCACAACTTCCGAATCCTACATAAATTAACAAAACTACCCTTTTTAACTAAGCATAACTTTTTCTAATCCTGCTCATAATAACAAGCAGGAGGGCACAGAAGTCTTCTCTAGCAACATAACAAGAACCCTGCTAGATCAGGCCAAGGGCCCATATAGTCTAGCTTCCTGCATCTCACAGTGGTCCACCAGATGCTACAAAGAACACACAATACATCTGTATCCAGCTGTATCTGGCATTCAGAGATAAGCTGCCTCAAAAACCCATAGGTTGTATATACTGGTTATCACAGCTCTTAATCTGTGATGGGCTTTTCTTCCATAAATCTAATCAATCCCCTTTGAAAGGTTGGGTGCTATCTGTGTTTGATCTACGTTGGAGTTCCAAAACATAGCGAGGAGTTCCACAGATTTGTTTGCTGTGTTAAGAAATGTTTTATTTTGCCTGTTCAATCTTACTCGACATCCCCCTGGTTCTGGTGCTGTCTAAGAGGGAAAAGAACTTCGCTCGACACATCCCATGCATAATTTTATATGCCTCAATCATGACTCTTGTCAGCTGTCTGCTTTCTAGCTTGAAACACTGTAGCCTTTATGATGGAGGTGCCTCATACCACTAATTGTTCGGGTTGCTTTCTTTAATTCTTTTGCACTTTCCCCCTCCAGTTCCACAATATGCTTTTTTGTTATACACGGATTTTTTAATACACTCAACACAAATGGCCAGTGAAATCACAGTTTAAAAAACTGCTTTTCTACTGTTGTAGAGAGACAGTCATGGAAGCAGTCATTCCATTCTTCAGTCCCAGAATCAAACCTCTGCAGGTGTAGATGCATTACCTTGTTCTATTAGGTGCAACAAAGAAACAATAAATCTGGAAATGGGTCTTTAAACCTATTTTCCCATTATTTTCTTTATACACTGACTTTTAAAAAATACAGTTCCAGAATGGAAAACCTAGTGGAAGACGAGGGACTTTACCTCTACTATAGACCAGTGGTTCGTATTTCAGCCTGGGAACCCCCTCTGAGAATGACATTCTGTTTCTCCCCCCTCCCCCGCCGGGAAATGATGGCTACAATCCAGGGTAACTATGGGACCTTTTACACTGATGTAGTTACAATGCCACCTATGGGAAACTTATAGGAAATGTATAGAGCAATCCAGAGTAAGTACCTCTTACATCTTCCCAAAGTTACTCTGGATTGTAAAGGATATCACAGTCGGAACAGGAAGTGCTATCATAGTAGTGATGCCAGAGCTCCTTCATGTCTACTTAGAAGTAAGTCCCATTATGTTCAGTGAGACTTACTCTCAGGAAAGCAGCCTGGTTGCCCCAGTCCAAGATGGCAGAACCCACCCTCTCGTGACCCACCTGGTCTGAGGTCATGACACCCCCCCAAGGGGGTCCCGACCCCCACTTTGAGAACCACTGAGCCTTTGTGGCCTCATCTGGGAACCCAGCATAGGTCAGAGCCTGGACCCCTTCTGAGAATCCCGGAAATGACGTCATAACTGAATTGCCATCAAACAGGAAGTGAGTGTCCCATTTCAATATGGCGGCACCCAGTGCCAGATTCCAAGATGGCGTTGCCCATCTTTTCGTGACCCCCTCGGGAACCAGAGCTACAGAGCACAGAAGGGCCTTCGTGGCCTTCCCCACCCTCACCTCGTCTCTGCACTGCTTCTGGCACATCTGGCAGTACCAGCGGAGCTTCTGCAGGCCCTTGGACTTGATGCGGTTGGCGATGGCCTTCGGGGACAGGAAGTCCGTCTTCCCCATGGCTGCTGTTGCTTCCCTAGGACCCCCCTTGAGCCCTGGAAACGGAGCCCGCAGGAGGACTCTCGAGGAAGCCGCTGAGAGGCAGTGAGGAATGCCTGGAGCCCACACCGTACGTGCCGCTCCAGCCCAGCGCCTCTATGGTTTCCTGTCCAATACCGGAAGTGCCCGACAGGTTTGCCGTGACCGTTTGTAACCCGGAAGTTATCGTTTCCTGTCGGCCACCATAGTTGGCCTGTTCCCCTCAGCGAGGCGAGGCTTTTGCGCGTGCGCAGTGCGGTCGTCCTGACCTTCAGCGGCCGGGACCGGGGCGGGCTTGTCTTCAAGGAGGTTACAGGGACGCGGAGTCAGGATGCTCTCCCGAGGAACCCTCGTGGCCGGCGGTGTGCTGGTCTCCCAGCCGCAGTGGTAGGAAGGGGTCCTTCGAGGGTCAAGGGACGGGCACACGGGTAGTCGAGGCTGGGCTCGGAGCTGCCACTTCAAGAGGCCTCCTCGAAGATCGCTCACCCATACCCCGAGTTGGCCTGAAGGCACAAACCGCAGTAGCCTCTCTGAAGCTAAGCAGGGCTTGGTGTGGTTGGTACTTGGATGCAGACCCCTGAGAGCCCCAAAATGATCAGTTCCAAGGCGCAGAGTGACCACCTGTCACGACCAGAAAAAAGAGGACAACGCCCTCCATACAAGTATAGGATATCCAAGGAAAATGTAGGACACGGCAGAAAAAAAGCCAAAACACTAGTATATACAGGGTGACAATATGTCCTAACCAAGAAATGAGGACAAAGGCCCAATGTAGAACACCCAGGAAAAATGTAGGACATGACATCATAAAAGATAAAAATGCTCATACTGTATATAGTTTTTGTGAGGTATAACATTAAGAAGGCTACATGCTACCTGCTCAGATAAAAACAGAACAATGAAGTTTTTTTTCCAGGACACAAGTTTTAAAAAGAGGACAGGTCCTGAAAGAAGAGGACATTGGGTCACTCTGGCAATGCATGGTAAAAGTTGGTGTTGAGAAATGAGACTTGTAATATGATTAACAATCCCAAAGAGAATTTCCAAAACCCCTGCAGAGATCCTTCTTTTAACTGCTGACAGTGCAATTCCAATCTCCAGTTAGGCTGGCATTAAATCTGCTTTGGACTGGGGGTATCATAAAAGTGCCATAAGGCACCTCTGCACCACTCCTGCAAGGGTTAAGCTGATGCAAAGACATATGCCAGCCTCCCCACACCACCAAGAAAGGTGAGTTGCACTGGCCCAAATTGGTAAGGATTGCTGAAACAAGTGGCATGATGGGTGGACATGAAGAGCTTTTAGAGTGAGGGTTGGTTCTTCAACCAACTCTTGAAGGGAGGAACTGTGATTTCCATACTATATGAATAAGGGAAGAGACATCATTTATATACTCTTGATGAATGTACATGTGGTAGGCTTGCTCACAATAGGCTAAAATTTCTGGATATTGTGAGGTGATAGCACTTTGCAGGATGTTGCAGACTAAATAACAGCATCTCTTAGGCTGCAATCGTAAAGCCACTTTCCTGGGAGTAAGACTCACTGAATACAATGGGACTTACTCTTGAGTAGGTATGGTTAGGATTGCACCCTCAATTTTGCTGCAGGGTTTGGCACATTAAGATGTATTTCCCATTCTATTTCTGTTAGCATTCTTTAATTGCAACTGTATAAATATTATGGAGGAGGAATAGCATCTGTGTCAATTCTATGTTTGTATTACTTGAACAGAAGGAAGGAATTCTATTAAGTTATAAAATGCACAATATGTGTTTACTATTTCAGGGTCCAAGTTCGAAATATGGCAACTTTGAAAGACAGTAAGTATTCTTCCATTTTAATGAATTTTTCTGAAGATGGAAAATGGAAGGGTGGTGGACAGTAGTGCATTCTGAATATAATGGGATCTAGGGGACTTTAAGGGATCCTGCTTTCATTGTTGACACTCTTAGGGCAAAATCCTAACCAATTTAGGCCAACCTAACTCACCTGGCTTATTTTCCTGTGGTGGTGTGGGGATGTTGGCGTATGCCTGAACACTGGCCTAATGCCACCCCCACTTCCCAGAAGTGGAGCAGAAGTGCCTGATGTATTTTGTGACATCCCTAGGTCAGCACAGCATTTATGCTGGCCTAAGTGGACGTTAGAATTGCAGCCATATTCATTTTCAGAACTATGCTTGTTCTGCTCTGTAGACTACGGAAGAATGAGCATCTCTGGTTGCACGTAATGCTAATTCCGACAACAGTGCTTTCTATACAGAACATAACAGGTTAGATTCCTCTGCATAGTTTCCTGAGAGTAAGGGCTTAATCTTGTCTAGCTTTCAATACCAGTGCATCTATTATGTAGTCCCAAATGTAAGGGAAACAAAATTCCTCTTAGTTTGAGGAGATCTCTGTAACTGCTTCCTCCCCCTCAGGATACAGCATGTACTCATTTGTCATGGCTGCATCAGTGCTGGAATATTGGATAGGATTTGGCCCTATGTCCCACTGAACACAGTTGGACTTGTGCCCATGCATAGAATTGATCTGTAAGAAACAATTTTTAGCCATAATTTTTTGAATATGTAATAAATTCCTTTATAGCTTAATTTCTCCCGTGTATTGTATCTTGAGTAACTTACCATGATGATATCAATGGAATGGGTTGCATACCCTTCTTGCCAATCTACAACTGCATTGGGTTTGATCTGTTCAGACTCCCTATACCAGAGGTCTTCAAACATTATTGGCAGGAGGCCCATATTGTCTTTCTGATAATTGTGTCAGGCGCCGGAAGAAAAAAATTATTTACATTTCAAATTTGAATAAATTTACATAAATGAATACATTAGCAAAGGAAGTTGTGAATGAATGAATGAATCCAAATCGGGTCATAAATACTTTCCAGCACAAAGAGAGAGGGGGGATCTTCAAACCAGTTCATAAGTATTTCATACACACAGAGAGGAGGTGTGTGCAGTCTCTCAGGCCTCAAAATACCCTCCTGAGGTGTGGAGAGCAGAGTTCCCCTCACCTATGGGGGAATAAGGGGCTTGCCAAGGCCGGATGGAGGCTCGCCGAGGGCAGCATTTGGTCCCAGAGCCAGGGTTTGGACAACCCTGCCCTATACAATTTTTTTAATGCTGCTTTTAACTTTTTGAGAAATTCTGCCTCAGCTCATATTTTCTAATCTGTACAGTTACTCGACGTTTGAAGTCAATCAAGAACATCCAGAAAATCACAAAGTCCATGAAAATGGTTGCTGCAGCAAAATATTCCAGGGCAGAACGAGAACTAAAACCTGCCAGAATTTATGGAGTAGGGGCATTAGGTAAGGATTGTTGTGTTTTGTGTAGTTTCGAATCTTAAATAAAAGATTGGGGAGGATGTTTCTGACTTGGCACTTTCTGAGGTTTTTTTCTTTAAAAGCAGGCTTGTTAATAGCCTTTTCAAACCTGTCTTCATCCGGAATAGTACAGTAATAAAAGTAACCACGTCATCATTGATGGTACTGCTTTAGCACGCATGTTGGCAGTATCATCCTGTCAACCAGTGGTTGGCAGATATTTGCCATTTTGCCTGCTAGTCTTGGCGGAAATTGGTAAGTGAGCACTTGCACCCATTAAAGGATCCAGGGTTTTATTTCTTTCAATAAAGTCAATCTCTTCAGCCAAAGCAACCCAGATTATGCACCAAACACAGCTGAATGTGGCAGTCTGGACACATTAAACCAGGTAGCCTGGAATTAAACGAGAAGCATTTTCTGTTATAACTTCTTTCTACCAGTTGGCAATAAGTAAACAATTACTGCAAGACTCTTAGACATTATCTTTTTCTATTGGAAACATTATTGATCTTGGTCTGGTTTTGGCAATTTCAGTATGTACTGCTCTGTACCTCTTTGCCTACTTTGTTGACTGTAAAGGATGCAATCTTGGTGTTTGTTTTTCAGCTAAGCCAAAATTTTCAGAATCTTGTATTCTGTGCCCAGGATCAAATTCTGTATTTTCCTGTCTTTACAAAAGGAGCACATTTCTACCCACAACCACCTTATGTGTGTCTTCTATGGGAACAGCTTCTCACTTGTGGTTCCTAGAAACACAAGCTTCTCTAGCTTTTTGAACCTAGGGAGGGGGGAGCATATAAACTTTATCTTTATCCATATTGGTGCGACCTGAGATTGTATTGGCTGCATTTAATTGTGCCTCATCTGAAAGCTATCAACATGCAGAGAAGTAGGCACCTTTGATGAGGGTTTTTAAGTTTTGATGATTAATTTTGATATATCAATCTTAATTACAATATCAATTAAGAGAGGTGGTGAATTTGATCCACCCTGGGCGCAATCCAGAGTAAATACGGGGAGTCCTTACTCCTGTGTAAGAACAATTTACTCTGGATTGCAATAAGAGTTTCCCATAGGTTCTCACAATTGGTGCAGTTACTATGAGTGCACGTAAAGTCTCTTACGTTCTCCCGTGATTACTCTGAATTGTAAGGCGTGTAAAAGTCATTCTTCTTGGGATATTTGCTCTCATGTTTTCTTGTTACCAATGTATTTTAAAGATCACTAGCTCTTATTGGTTGTAGTGTGCATAGTGGACCTTCCTTATCCACACGTGTTCTGTTTCTGGATCCCTTGTGGATAATGAATTCTGTGTGAAACAAAATCACACAAAGTTCAGGGTTTGCTTGCTGGCTCCCGGAGTGATTGGTGACTGCAGGCTGGAGGTGCAGAAGGATAGTGTTGGGTATCCTACCTTTAGGAAGAAAGGTGGCATATAAGTCAAATAAATTAGGAAAACTGGCAAGCACTGTCTCAAACATGCACATGCATGCACAGTGAGAATCCTCCCAGGATTAACTCCTTCCTCCCAGGATTTTTTAACTCTTTCTTGGCATCTGCCCTCCTTTCCATTACCAGGTCACTCCCTGCTCCAGTTTGGCTAGCCTCACTCCCATCTTCTCTGCGGGCATTTTAAAGGCACACCCCCAGCAGCCACAGGGAGGAAGCTGGTGCCAAGCACCTACGGACTGTCCTCACTTCCCCAGAGCACTGGGAGACTCCCACAATGTGAGCCCTTCTTCCATCTGCAGCATTTGTGGAATCAGCCTGCTACCCACCCCACGCCCACAAAGTAGGAACTTTCTTAGACTTTCAGGACTGTCAAATATATCATTGCTTCACCCCTTCATTTTGCAGCAGCTATGAACATGAAAGCAGGCAACTTGGACAAGCATGGAATGCCCTATTCCAGTATGCCTGTTTCAAAGGGATTTTTTTTTTAAAGGAAACTGACGTGGTGACCATGGCCATTCATGTTGAGCCAAATCTGTGCATAATCAGTGTATAATGAAGTTGGACTTGTATTTCCTTTACTTTTATAGCTCTCTATGAGAAAGCAGAAATCAAAGCTGCTGAGGACAAGAAGAAACATCTTATCATTGGGGTGTCCTCTGATCGTGGTCTTTGTGGTGCTATCCACACTTCTGTTGCTAAAGCCATCAAGAATCAGATTAGCACCCTCACTGGTGCGGGCAAGGAAGTCATGGTGATTGGAGTGGGTGACAAGCTGAGGGGTATACTTCAAAGGTAACAGTCCCCTCCCTGGCATACACCAATGCTAAATAATTATCAGGTAAACAGGCTAAATTTCCCAGATGAGTAGGTGGGAGGAGTGCCTCTCAGAAGCATTCTTTTCTCTATGCTGGTTGCCTGTGGAAAGAAGAGTTAATAGAGCCTCTTCCCTTTTTGCTCAGCTGTGCTCAGTTGAGCAGTCAGTAGAGATTGTGAGGTACTGTTGAATCCTGGAGGACGAAACAGCTGCCTGGGAATGAAAGTAGTCCCTAGAGTGCATGCAGCATTGTACCTCTGCACTACCTAGAGACAATTATGAGAATATGGGCGCAATCCAGAGTAACTACGGGGAGTCCTTGCTCCGGTGTAAGAACAATTTGCTCTGGATTGCAGTATGAATTTCCCATAGGTTTTCATTAGGTGGTGCAGTAACTACGGGTGCACGTAATGTCTCTTACGTGCTCCTGTAGTTACTCTGGATTGTAGGTTATGACAAAGATTTGAGAAGCAATTTGGATGGCTGGGCACTGTACAGAGGGGCAGTGGCATTGCATAGCATTGCATAGCTGAGAGAGTTATTAAATTGCCTATTAAATTACGGGCATATTAAATTGCCAGTTGCCTCAGGCAAAACGTTTTACGTGGCTACAAGCTGAGGTTGATACCAGTGCCCAAAATTTTGAAAAATTGGTATATAGGAACAATACCATCATGTTATATAAAGGCAATTTAATACAGAACGCAATGAAACAAATTGCATTTGAATATTCGTATGCTATCAAAGACCATGGTTTATTAACCTGAGAATGAAAACATGCAACTGCCTATGGAATAAAAACAGGATTTTCTTAACTCAAATTTTACCTATGAGACAGATTGTTCTGAAATTAAACAAGATGCAGTTATGATACAGCATGATTCAGCATGGAACTAATATGGTGTAATAGGAGTCAGCTCCCATTTTCATATTTCATAACAGTTATCTCTGTTAATTGTAGAGGCCCTTTTTCAAGTGGTGCTTCTCTTATATTTAGCAAGGAGAGAATAACCATAAGCATGCATCACTTGTGGTTGTGACATCACTTTCAGAGCAACATTTTGAGCTTTGCAATGGGCTACATAATCATTAGCTATGTCACTGCAGAGCAAAACGTCCTGCAAGCAGGAGTGATTTTAGAATGTCTATAGACCACTTGCATAAAACACTGGAATACTTTCTTGTCAGGCCCAGTTTCAGAAAAGCACCGTTGAGCTTCCCTAGAGAACCAAGGACTGATATAATAAACCAAATTAGTTTTTTCCTTGTTTGCTAAGATGAGGAATCCTCTTTAAATGCAAGCTTGATTTCTTTTTAGGACACATGGCAAAAACTTCCTGTTGAATTTTAAAGAAGTGGGAAGGAAGCCCCCCACCTTTGGTGATGCATCAGTCATTGCCTTGGAGCTGCTGAATTCTGGATATGAATTTGATGAAGGATCTATAATCTACAATCGGTTCAGGCAAGATAAATTATTCTCTTAAAATTTCTGTCATTTATAATATTATTATAATATGATTATAAGTTCTGTCATCTATATATGAAAAACTGAAAAGTGACTGACTGACTCACTCACTCACTCAACAACAGCCAGCTGAAACTGCTGAACCTAGAAGTGTGAAATTTGGGGAGAGTGTTGCTTCCATGAAAGAACTAAAGCAGGCCTCCGTCAGTCTTGAAAGACTATGGTATCATGCTCAGTGCTGCATACGCTGCATGCGAAGCACAAAAGCTTGGGTTGGATTGTTATGGAGGATAGGCTGTTACCCAAGCAGCAGATCCCCCCTCTCCATGCCACTGAATTAGTCCAATGGAAAGGCAGAGCTGATACGATTGGACCCAGCTGGCGTCGCAGAGCTGGGCTGAGGACAGGAGTTCACCCTGTCTTGTGGGGCCGACCCAGGTCTCGAACCCTGGCCTGCTGGTTAACAGGCACAGTGTCTTAGCCACTTGCGCCACCCACAGCCTTCCATGAAAGAACTTGTTTTCTGAAATTTCAGTGGGTAAGGGGTGAAATAGGGCACAACACGTTTTCCTCCCTATACTATAGGATTACAGCAGTGGTTCTCAAACTAGAGTGTTGTGACACCCCAGCCTGAGAGCCTTGGGCTTTGCAACCTCAAGGGATGGGGGTAGGGGGAAGGCAGCAACACGATTCCTAGGATTGTGTTGGGTCAGGTGCAGAGGGAGCTTTTCACCTTAACCGCTGCCAGTATCTGGAAAGGTCTGGAAAGAATAAAGACATGGAAAGCTTGGAGCAGCTTGGAAAGAGTAAAAACATGATTGTGACTTACTTCTGATTTCATGATCTCCCTGAACCCCAGCAGCAGGTAAGGCTTGAAAGAGAAAAGCTACCTCAGTGCCCACAGTAGTTCAATCCTGGGAATTGCATCATGGCCTTCCTCTCACTCCCCCCATCACATACTTGAAGGCTCAAACTCCCTACAGATTTGAAAACTGCAGGATTATAACCTAAAGGAAACAGGAAATATCAAAAACAAAGTGTTGCATGAACTGTTCAAAGTGCTTCCATCTAGCCCAGAGGTGTGCCCACTTCCCTGGGCTTAGAGGCTGGATTCAGAGTTTGAAGCAAGGCTTCTGCTCTATGAGTAGAGCTTACTGTTCCACCTCTGCACTGCTTGTATTCTCAACTGATCTGGACTCAGGGATTATCTGAGCAGTTGCTTCTGCCTAGACATCCTATTGCGTAGTCTTCTAGGACAGGAGTCTCCAAACCTTAACTTCAGAGCTCCTGGACCTTTAAAGGATGGAATTTCAGCAGTTGCAGCTTCTCATTTCACAGACCACAAGCTCAAATTCCCTCTTCACACTTGTTAAAGGTCCAGGAGCCCTGAAGTTAAAAGTTCTCCTGTTTTAGGACATTGCGAAACAGACTTGACTTCCCAGAGTGTACTAGTTTCTAAATCTACTGCAAATACCCACAGCATGGAAGTGGAATGATAAGCTCCAGTCCGGATGGGGACATTTTTCTGACAGACATCAGTAACTGATTTGGCAAACACTTTGAACACTATTCTTTTCCAAGACAGGCTCCTGCACAGATAAGTGCTTCATGGATTGACCTGCAAAATCTACAGTGAAACCTAGGGAGGAAATAGGAGTTCATTACTTGTACCCCTCTCCTTGGTCACGTATAGAAGAGATTGTTTTGAATAAGTTGAACATATGAGCAGAATTGTACACTGCTTACGTAGAAAGGCAAACTATTTAAGTAAGCAGAGCCCAAAGTGTAGGCAGAAAGAAGAGCAATAACGAGTGGTACCTTCTACTCCAGTGATTTTCAATCTTTTTTACCCTGCTGCACACTTTACAAGATGCTAAAATTGGCAAGACACCCCATCTGTCTTTTGATAAGGCACAGCTTGTTGTAGGTTGTAGGTCACATCCCCCAATGGTCCTACCAACAAATGACGTACCCTGAAAAATACCACACCACACTTGTGATTTATTTGTGGCACACCAATATGCTGTAGAATATTGCATGAAAATCGCTGCTCTACTCTTATATACTGATTTTTGATATAGCAGCGGTGTTTGAATCTGCTTGTTCTGCATTGGCTCCTTGAAATTCTGTGTGATGTAGATGTGTCTGAATTTGAAACTGGTATCAAACTTTTTTTGATCCATAACAGTAATGTTTTTTCTTTTCTCCTTTTTAAAAAAATATTGGATTTTTTACATACACACCAAGCCATAGAAAACACATGAGAAAACACACTGGTATCTAACTTGGGCTGCAATCCTAAAGACAAGTGTAAGAAGTAAGACCCATTGAACTGGAAGTTGAACACAATGGGCCTTCCTTTTGAGTAGTCATGGTTAGGATTGTGCTCTTAGGCAAGCCAATGAAATCATTCTGAATACTTTTTTCTTGCTTTAGGTCGGTCATCTCCTACAGAACAGATGAGAAGCCAATCTATTCTCTTGAGACAGTTGCAGGTGCTGGTAAGTCCAAAGCTCAAGGCTGGCAAACTTACCTAGGAGACAATTTTTCATCATGCATTTTTTTTCCTTATGAGAAGATAGAAGTATCTTTTTTCTTTTGGATTTTATTGATAGTGTACATCAAATAGCTGGGCATTTTTTCATGTGTCTTTTGTTATTTTCCTTTTTCAAAGTGCAGATTATGTGAGAGTGATTGTTGATTCAGTAATCTTCCCAGAAAGAAATTATTTACAACCTCCTTTATTAAAAAATTGATGATCTAGAATGGCTTTTGAAATTTATTTGATTTGCTTTATATAAAACATCCTTTAAGATGCAATCAATTAACCATATTCTTTCTTCATCTTATGCAGAAAGTATTAGCATCTATGATGATATTGATGCAGATGTCCTCCGAAACTATCAGGAATTTACCTTGGCAAACATAATCTTTTATTCGCTGAAGGAATCCACAACAAGTGAACAGAGTGCTAGGATGACTGCCATGGACAATGCTAGTAAAAATGCTTGTAAGGAAAACTCTGGAACATACTGTACGTTTTGTTCAGTTCTCAGGAACAGCTTAGATGTAAATAAGTCTATGTGGTAATAAGGCAAGATTAATTTCTATAATACCTAAAATAAGCCCTTCAATTTGCTCTTTCCAGAAGGCTTGGCATCTAAGACTGGGGTACCCAATCCTTGGCCTGGAGTCTAATGCAGCTCACTGTGAGCTTACATATGACCCATGGCAAGCCTTCTCCATCCGGCCGGGGCTGAAACCTGTAATCATCCAGAGGCAAGGGAAGCTCTCCTCCACTTCAGGGGGTGTTCTGAGAGCTGGGGAGGCTGCACATACCTCCTCTCTCTGTGTGCTAAAGTGTTCATGAACTCTCATTTTAAAATTTGTATGCATTTTTAGTATAGGATCTATCATGGGAACTGTCCTGAGGTAGTAGAAGGAAATGTGGATTTCAGCCCAAACTGTGGCTACCACAGTATTTGATGCTTGCTTTTTATGATCAACCTTTCAGATATACCCAGTTTTTTAGTTTTCTGAATACTGTGAAAGACCAATCCCTTTCATGTGATTGTAGATAGAATAACTCCTATCCTTTGTTGTAATTACAATTAAAGTGGTTAAATAAGTGATGACATGCTTATCTGCTTACCCACCTGAATTGTTCATCTTTCTGTAGCTGAAATGATTGACAAGCTGACTCTGACTTTCAACCGCACCCGCCAAGCTGTCATCACCAAGGAGCTTATTGAAATCATCTCTGGTGCTGCTGCTTTGTAAGTATTGGCATGCAGGCCTCTGTCATGTTCTAACCATTCACTGTCATCATTGTAGACTTGGAGATGTCATCAACATAATGGGCAGCTGATTGAGAAAAAAGAGGGATGCTGTATTTATAACTTACTCAGCTAGGCTCTAAAATATGCATGACCTGTATACTGATTGGAACACTGAATAACTCCAAAAGCACTAGTCTTAACAGCTTTTGGCTGATACTGATACTTTTTCACCTGGCTGTGAATGCAGAGGTGTGTGGTGTGTTATCTCCTCCATTTTACTGTGTGCCTTATATGGACTAGCCAAACTACATTAGAAATCCCATATCCAAGACTAGTTATTTCAGTGGGATGGAGCCAAGTGTTATAAGGTGAAACTTTGTAAGGTCCACGTTACCTGCTTCTCCCAGTGACTACTTTATGCCTCTTGGAAATGCATCAGCATGCCACGAATGCAGTAGTCCTTTTCCAGTATTTACAGGAAGGGCTATTTAGAAGGAATGCTGCCTCTAAATGCAAAAGCTTCATTTTTGGACGATTCCTATTCAGGTCTTCTGCTGCCGGAAGGGTTTTTCTTTTGGCATAAGGCCCTTTTTAGCAGTTGTGAAATGCCACAAGTCATTTGGTGCAGCCTGACTACTGATAAAATTGGAAAGTGGGCCAGGGATGCTGCCAGTGGGCCTGCCAATGCTGATAAGAGTGCAGGGGATGAAATAGAGTGTGGGGAGGAAGATGGGACAGTGATAGAACAGGGAAGATGGTGGTTCAGGGCAAGGAAGGGGGAGGTATTGACAGCAGCGGTAAATGCCAATATCCTTTTCCTCTTACTAACTTCAATCCCCAAATTTAAGTCCATGCAAGACTATGCCTACAATTTTTCTTGTGCAATCTTATGCAGTGCAGGCTTATCCTGGGGCAAAGGACAAATATTTCATTATGAGGTATGCTTCACGTTGACACATTTGCATTATCGTGCAGGGAGTTGTGTAGGATTGGGCTGCTTGTTAGCAAAGCAAGTGGCCGGTAAATAGGTTTATCTAAGAAAGATCTAATACCCTTGCAAACCCATCTGATAGTGAATTCCATGCATAAAACCTGTGTTTGCTTGCTGACTGACCTCTTTTTTGAAGGGTTCTGTGGAAAACAATGTCTAAAATATCACAATTTGCTCTAGAAAAAAAATTAGTGTTTTGTGCCATTCAGAATGTTTGCTTTCTTAATCAATTCTGTTGATTTGTCTTATTTGCTTGCTAAATTTTATAATCTTTATTTTTACCTCCATGATTCATGTATTGTATATGTGTTTAATGAGCATTTTTGAACTTTTTATATTCTCATTCTGCTTTCAGTGTCTTGTTAAATTGCAATGCTTGTTTTCTTTTAATTTGCATGGCTTCATTTTACTGCTTTTTTACATCATTTTCACTAGGCACTAGGGACTAATCAGCAAGTGAGTTTCTTCCAAAGTCAACAGGTAAAGTGTTTCTGAGAACTTTGAGGGATGGGGAAAACAAAGTGTCATACTTAAGGTTGGCTTTTAGTTGTACTTGCTTGGACAAGTATGTATGACTGGTATTGAATGGATATTTCATTACTCTGCTTTGGATTAAAATACTAGACTCGCAAACAAGGTGCAGAACCTTTCTAGAGAATTTACCGTAATTGCATATGGTGGTAATCTCTTGTAGAACAGTGTTTGAAGCACTGCTTAATGACACAAGTTGAATAAATGTGTTTAAATTATTGTAATGACATACTGTAGTACATCAATCAATTTTCTCATCTCTGAAGAATGCCAGTGTAATTAACAGTGTACCAGTTATAAAGAACCATTAGTCCATTGTCTTCCTGCTAAACCTGTGAAACCAGGCCATATTAAAATCTATCATATAAAAAGAATGTACAGATTGTGTTAAAGTCTCTACAGGGCAGCAAAGGCAGGTGACAAAAGCAGAAAGTTAATAGGGATTACTACTGGGGAAAGAATCCCACTACCAAAAGGCATAACAGATTGAACTGCAACAAGTAGATTATGAGTTCAGGTGATACAAAGCAATTGTGTGTGCATGGGGGGTGTTCCATATGTCATACCTGAGAGGCAGAAGATGAGAGTTGGACACTCTTTAAGTTCTACTTTTGGGAGTTATGTCCTTGGAAATACCAAATTTGGGCTCTCAAGCAGTCAAAGCATAACTAAATTAGCCCAGATTGTAGAACAGCCACATTGGACAATGAATGGGAAGTGTTTTCAGATCATGCTGATCTTTCAGTGACGTAGACTTTCCTCTGTTGCCTGGTACACATTACAACGACAATGAGTTACCTTTTTGCTACAGTTGTTGTCATTCAAGTAAAACTTTAGTTGATATATCGATAGAAGTAAAACAATATATACATGCATAATTACAATATAATTATTCATGTATATACTGCAGCATATCAGAAAAAGCATTTCCACCATATATCCGAGGAGGGTGTCTCAAGGTTGCATATGTAGTTTTTAGCTTCCTAAAAATAGGTTAAAACCAATTTTTTTTCTCTGTAAGAATCAAGAGCATATACATATACACCGGTACCTTGGTTTACAAGCATAATTCGTTCCAGAAGCAAACTGTAATATGGCTGTAATATGTAATTATGGCTGTGTTCATTCTTAATTTAATGCAATACTTTTTTGTAGGTGAAGAGAAGCTGACCTGCAAGTGGCTTTTCTCACTTTCTGTGCGGTCAAAACTGCTGGTGTATTGTTCTGTGAAGAACTTTAAGCAAAGATCTCCCAAATGTTTGTAAATCATACTATAATAAAGATCCTTCATGAAAGAATAAGTATGTTTTTTGAACTAAGAGGAAGTGGGGAAGCAGTACTGGAGAACAATGTCTTGTGGTTTCTTCCTGTTTTTCATTTTCATAAAGAACAGTGAAGGATGCATTTGTACCTATATTGGTGTTCTCTTCATTGTGTCCAATTAACTTGGGAGTTTGCTAATGCAAGCCCTGTTGAAATAAATGACAGTTGCATAGCAGTACAGTATACCAAAGATTTCTCAAGTCTGTGAAAAGGTAGAATGAGATGGTTAAATATTTCAGAAAGGGACCTTTTTAATTCTCTCAGTTAGACTTGGAGAGAGCCTGGAGGTTGTATCCCAAGACGTTAGTCATGGCTAAGGCCCATATCCTAAAGACAAATTAATCCCTTTGCTCCGGAGCAGTTAAGGTGACTTTCCATAAGATAACACTAGAAGGTGATGTAACTGCGTGGACCTGTAACTGCTCTGGATTTTGCCCTATGTCCCATTTAAATTCATGGAACTAGTTATGTCTAATTTGGGGATATTAATGGTTACAGGTGGAGTCTTAATTATCTGTGCATTTTATACCTATGGATCTGGAAAGGCTTTCTGAAAGGTACAGGAGCTACACATGTCTGTGAAGCTCTGGGCTTCAGAATGGCCCCATTGTAAAAAAAGAAACCATTTCTGGTTTTTGGCAGAAACCAGAAGTAATATTTTTATTCCCTAAAAAGACATTAGAAGAGCCTCCCTGTCCCTCCTCATCCTTTCTGAAGACACAGAAACAAGTGTATTTTTGTGCTGTGGGGCCATTTTGAAGCCCTGAGATGTGTATATCTTTTGCAGCTTTCAGAAAGTCCTCTGGAGGGGTTGACTCCAGTCCCCTTTGGAGGGCTTAAGGGGCATAAAATTGCAGATTTCCTTATCTATGATTTTTGGTATCTGCGGGAGGTTGGGTCCAAGAACAGATCCCCCAGGATATAGAGACCTCACCTATATTTAGCCCAGACTAACTTTACTGAGGTATAACATTGGGCTAAAGGGGAATGCATGAAAAAGTATAATAGATTTCAGGAGTTTGAGATGTAAGACTACCTCATGGTCTTACCTCAAGAACTTATATCTTACACTTTCTCATGTGGAAGTTATGTGGAACCTGTTCTGCTTTGCTGTTTACATCCTTTCCGGAGTCGGAGACCATTTCAGTTGACGTGTCTATGGCTACATATATAGAGTGATGGATTTGATCCCATGGCTTCCAGCCTGAACACTGTGTCCCCTCAACACTATTAGAACAATGCATTCATGTATAGGACACCTTTCTTCCATGTCTTCAAAAAAAGAAAATCTGAGCCGAGAATGCATTATATGGGGAAATGGCTGAACCTTTGGATTCAGAAAAATGATGAAGCCACTCAGCAAAGCCGAAACCGCTTCTGTGCATTCATTTCTGAGTTTTCTACCCATTTGAGAAGTTGATTTTACGTTTTATGTTTAAGCAAATATTGTTCAAATGCTGAAGGGCCCTTTTTGGGAAATTTAATGTTTAACTACTTTAAAAGTTTCCAGCCCCATTTGAGTGTGAGCATAGCTGAGGGGAGACTCATGTCAAGACGAGGAGCTTCACCATTGGATGCTGTCTTATGAAAGACAGGACCTCAGAGGGTGCTGGTGCATGCAAGAAGTTTCTCTGTGGGACACTGGTGTGCCCTGGTCTGTAGGTGAGCCATGGGAGGGTCACATTGGTGGTAGAGCCATTGGGGGATATGAGTTCCAGCAGCCTGGAGTCAGTGGTGAACAGGGTGGAGGATATGAAGGGCTGAGAGTCCTTCTACAAGTGACTGCTCCACCCCCCCCCCCCTCCCCAGTAGCTATGGCATTGGTATCTGTGTAGCTAGTGTAGGGGGAACTCCCTCCCTCCGCACAGCTCAGCTCTGGGATGGAGGGGGGGGGGGCGCAGCTCCCCCTGCCCTGAGCGGAAGGAGGCCTGCACGAAGCCTAGACTGAGGAGGACGTTGCCATGGCAATAGGCACAGTGACGTCACGACCCAGCGTGAGGCCCCCAGCTTTCCCTCCTGGATAGTACAAAGCAGAGCAATCGATCAGAGAGGCGTGTCCGCGGCTTTTCCATCGATGCGTTCTGTTGTCGATGCGTACAGTCTGCCGGGCGACCCCAAGATGGCGACGTCTGTGTCCGAGGCGGAGGGGTCTGCGTGTTGAGGGGCTCCTGCCCTCCTCTTTTCCGGCGGGGCCATGTCTGCCCGCGGAGCTTCTCGGGGCGCGACGGGGCCGCCTTGAGGGGAGGATGAGCGAGAGCTACCCGCGGTGGCTGCTGCGGGTGTCGGTGGCGCAGGTGTGCCAGGCGCTGGGCTGGGACTCGGTGCAGCTCTCCGCCTGCGAGCTCCTCACCGACGTCCTCCAGCGTTACCTCCACAGCCTAGGCCGGGGATGCCGCCGCTACTGCGAGCTCTGTGAGTGCCTCCGCCGTTGTGGTGGCGGGGGAGCAGTGGGGAGGAGACCCCCCCATGGAGGGGCTCGGGTGGGGCAGGAGAAGCCCCTCCAGGTGGGCCAGGGCCGGACCAGGGCAGGGTGGGAGTCCCCAGGGGAAGGCTCTGTGAGGCTGTCATCTGTAGAAGTAAAAGTGCTGTCGCTTAGTTTCTGCCTGAGGGAAGGGCACTTAGGTTACCCTCTCTATCCCTGGGCTGACCAGACTGCAAGATGGGCCACCCTACTTACTCAGGAAAAGGCTCGGGGCAGAGCAAGGCAACACAGGCTGCCCCAAGACTGGGGGACCTGGGATGCCCTAGCTGAGGCAGTATAGGCAGTCCAGGAGAGGCATGTTGAAGGCATGTTTAGCATTGCCTAGGACAGAGCAGTTACACAATATCCAGAGCAGACATTCCCTCTTCCAGCTCCTCAGAGTTATACCACCTCAGAAGCAGGTATAGTAATGAGTAGACCCATAGGTGTCCATGATAAGGCAGAGTAAGAATGGCAGTGTTGACCAAAAATCTGAGTTCTTGCTCAGTCTAGCTGCAACCCCTGCCTCTCAACGTCAAGATATGGCACAACTGCAGTGGCCCACTAACCTGTGGATAAAGCAGGCCACTCCAAGAAGCCCCTTGTATTAACTGTAGACTGTACTGGCAGTCTCATCAGGGACTCCTTATAAGGCAGGCACCTCAGCTGTTCCTTGTTCAGTGTGATCTGAGGGAGGTCTCCTTAGGAGCAAGCCCTCCACAGGTGTCACTGACTTGGTGCCTACTGAGCATGCTAGGGTTGCCCAGGCTTCCTGACTCTCTAGATGCAGCATAACTTTCTGCTCTGGATTCAGAATAGTGGAGGCAGCCCAGCTAGGACACTCCTCACTGCCCTAACTTTGGATTGTGCCCTTAGTTTGTTTGAACAGGCTCTGTGATATGTCTCTCACCTGCCCCCTTCTGGTAATCTCCTCTTCATCATCTTAGTGTTATTCCTGCCTAAGCAGGGCCCACTTATTATATTCTGTCTCTTAGTTTGTGGATTAGTTCAGGCTCTGGTTTATGCATCTTGCCTGCTACCTTGTAGTAATATATATATAGTATGCATAATTGAAATTTTGTCTTTTAGTTTGCATCTTGCTATGTTTGAACAGACTCTATGTCTCTTGCCTGCCCCTTGTGGGAATCTCATCATCATCTTAGCATTATCCCCATCTAGGCAAACTTGTTAAATTCTGTCTCTTAGTTTTTGTGTTTGAACAGGCTCTGACTTATGTGTCTTGCACACCACCTTGTGGTAATCTCATCTTTATCATTTTGGCGTTATTCCCACCTAGGCAGGGTCCGCTTGTTAAATTCTGTCTCTTACTGTTTGAGCAGGCTCTGAGTTTTGTGTCTTTGTTGCCACCTTGTGGTAATCTATATATTGTATGTGAAATGAAAATTCTGTCTGGTACTATGCATGTTTGTTTGTTTGTTCCGGCCATAAGTTATGTGTCTTTCCCATAATATGCATGTTTTTATGTGTTCTGGTGTGGTGAAGAATGGTGTGGCTAATGGATGCACAGCTAATGAGTAAACTTATTGTTTTAGCCAAGTACACCATGGCATAAAAAAGAGCTCTGGAAGCCTTGGTCCATGTGTTCTGTTCTTGCGCTCAAGCCAGAGATGCATATGAGGGAAGGTGTGGGTAAACCATTAGCATTCTTATACCATTGGTTCTTACTCGCATGAATCTGATTGTGGGTGCTACCATCTTTGTATGCAGCATTCAGACTGCTTTCTTGGGTGTAAATCTCAGAACACAATGGAATTTATTTTCAAGTAGACATAGAGGAGACATAATGTTTCCAGCCATGACATCACTTCCAGGGTCCTGGACAGGTTGTCATTCTCAGAAGAGGGTTCTGGGCTGAAATGCTTGATAACCATAATAGTATAGTAGTAGTGTGGTATAGTGGTTCTTAAAGGAGGGGAAATGACTTCAATTTAGGGAGGTCATGAAAAGCTGGGTGCCACCATCTTAGGAATGGGGCACTCAGACTGCTCATACTTTCCTAGGAGTCTCATTGAACACAGTGGGATATATTTCCAACTAGACATGGAGGTGCTCTGGTACCATGGTGATGTCACTTCCTGTTTCCAGACATGACATCACTTATGGGGGTCTTGGACAGATTTTCAGAAGGGGTTCCTGGGCTGAAGTGCTGGAGAACCACTGTTATACACACTGGGTGGTGCTTCTGATTTGGCATGGAGTGTGCATCACAGGTATTTTGTTATATCCCTTAGATCTGAACTAGAAGGGTATCACGATCCTAGTACTGGACTACAGATGAAGATTCTAGTACTAGAGATGAAGCTGGGAGGGAATGGTTTGCAGAAGGCCACCTAGTGAGTTGGTGGCAGATCTGCAGTTCAACCTGGATAACTCAATACTTGATGTACATCAAGGCTCCTGTTGTATAAATAATAATGTTATAGGAGGAGAGTGTCAAGGAAATAAGGGAAACTGTAAACATGTGTTATCTAATAATGCTGCTTATATATTATTTAGAGCAGTGGGTCTCCAAACATCTCAGCACTAGGGTCATGTTGTCTTTCTGACACAGTGTCAAGGACTGAATAAATAAGGGACAGAAGAAGAGGAATGGATTTTGAAAAATATCTTTCCTCCTTCCAACTCCACTTCTAGTCATAGACTGAACCCATCTAACCTCCACAGCCCTGCTCCCCTCTTTCATAACCCCCCTTAAAGGAACCAAGTGTCCAGTAGCAGCAGCAGCTGCTGTTTTTTGCCTTCTTACTCAAAACTTGAAGTTGCCCAGTGCTCCAGAAGCCAGCAAGTCTCCTTCCAGCACTGCTCTGGAGCATAGCCTGAACCTTGGTTAGCTCTTTCGCCACCGCTTTCTATCAGACACACAACCTTCTAAGTACTTGTATCTTCTTTCTTCCTGTCTCCATACAAAATAACCAAGTGCCCAGCTGTTGCTCTTACAGGTTTTCTTTCTCATTCCTAGCTCAGAGTAACCCAGCACTACAGATGCCATGAACACTCTTCTCCAACCTGTGCTTCCATCTCCACTTCAGAGCATCGTCTGAACCCCACTCACCCCCACATATACCTTCTAAACTCTCTCAAATAGTACTGTGGTTTTGTTTTCTTATCTGGAGCTGAATGTCACCTAGTAAACCTCTCCAGCAAGCTGGCCAGCCCCATTTGAAGCTTGAACCAGCTGCTGAACCCCACTCCCTCTGGCTGCCCTCTCATTCCAAGTTCTTGTAGAATTGGGAGCCAGTGTGAGCCTGGGAGCCTGCTGTCAGCTATGCTGAGCACACACTCTCCATGCTGTATGGTCCTTGGCTTCCATCTTTATATAGTCCCATCTTTATATAGTCCCATCTTTGCTGCAGAGAGCCCGCACGCACAAACAAGCACATGCTTCATGGGCAGCTCCATCATCCAGGCGGCATGACAACAGATGAAATAATACCACATGTCAGGTTTGGTAATCCCTGTTTTAGAGTATTGAAAGCATATCTGTAATCTTTACAATAATACTGTACAGTAGTGAACATGAGACTGAGGGAACATTAACTTGTCTAAGGTCCTTCAGTTAGTTTGTGACTAAGGCAAGTTTTAAGATGAAAACCATGGTTTGGGAAGAAGGGACTGAATACAGATTGCTAAACTGGTGAAAAGAGGGTTGCCAGATAGCAACTGAGACTGCAGTCCTAGTCCCCAGTTAGGCCGGAGTAAATCCCAACACAAGTCCCATGCTGGCCTTGTAATATTGCAAAAGTGCCGTAAGGCACTTCTATGCCACTCCTTGAGGGGTTAGACCAGTGCACAGACATGTGCCAGCTCCTTACACCTTTGAACACCTCCTTACACTGTGAACTTTTCAGTTGAAAAGCAGTATATAAATACTGTAGATAGAATCATAGAATCATAGAGTTGGAAGGGACCTAGTAGGTCATCTAGTCCAACCCCCTGCCTGCAGCAGGAAATCCCCCTAGAGCATCCCCGACAGGTGCTCGTCGAGCCTCTGCTTAAAGTGAGGGAGAGTCCACCACCTCCCTTGGCAATCTGTTCCACTGCCGAACCGCCCGAGCCGTCAGGAATTTTTTCTGGATATCCAACCGGAATCTCCTCTCTTGCAGTTTGTACCCATTAGTTCTAGTTCTGCTTTCAGAAGCAGCTATGAACAAATGAGCCCCTTCCTCCCTATGACAGCCCTTCAGGTATCTGAAGAGGGCAATCATGTCTCCTCTCAGCCTCCTCTTCTCCAGGCTGAATATCCCAAGTTCCCCCAAATTTTCCTCATAGGGCTTCCCTTCCATCCCACTGATCATTCTTGTTGCTCTCCTCTGGACTTGCTCCAGTTTGGCTGCATCTTAAAGTGAGGTGCCCAGAACTGAACACAGTACTCAAGGTGAGGTCTGACCAATGCTGAATAAAGAGGAACTAGAACTTCTCGCGACTTGGAAGCTACAGTCCTCTTAATGCAACCTAAAATGGCATTTGCTTTCTTTGCAGACACATCACACTGCTAACTCATGTTCAGCTTGTGATCCACGGCGACTCCAAGATCCCGCTCACGTGTTGTGCTGCCAAGCCACGTATCCCCCATTTTATACCTGTATTTTTGGTTTTTATTTCCTAAGTGCAGAACCTTGCACTTCTCCCTGTTGAAATTCATTCTATTTGTTACAGCCCATGATTCCAGTTTATCCAGATCCTCCTGGAGGTTTCTCCTGTCTTCTGATGTGTTTGCTACTCCTCCCAGCTTGGTGTCATCTGCACATTTGATCAGGCTCCCCCGTATCCCTTCCTCCAAGTCATTGATAAAAATGTTAAAGAGGACTGGGCCCAAGACAGAGCCTTGGGGTACCCCACTTGAAACTGATCTCCAGGTTGATGCATACCCATTTACTAAAACCCTTTGAGTGCGGCCATAGAGCCAGTTGCAGATCCACCTAACAATTGCCTTGTCGAGCCCATATTTTTCCAACTTCCCAATTAAAATGTCATGTGGGACCTTGTCAAATCCTTTGCTGAAGTCAAGATAAATGACAGATAGGTAGATTACACCACCACAGGGAGATGGATAAGTTGTGCTGGCCCAAATTGGGTAGGATTATGCCTCGTTAATTCCAAAGCAAAAAACTATTATGAAACTTGCTTGTCTTGAGGAAACAGTGCCATCAGGGGGAAGGAATAGCACAGTGACACTTACAGTGCAATCCTAAGCATGCCTACTCAGAAATAGCACCATTGTGTTCAATAGTACTTACTCCCAGGAAAGAGTGGTTAGGATTTTAGCCACAGTCTTGTTTGGCAGTCCCAAATTCAGTTATCATGGTGAGCATTAGTTTCTTTGCTTGCACAACAGGGATGAGCTCCATTGGCAAGGACAGAAATTTGTGATGTAGAGAAACATAAGCTTTATCTCTGGGTAGTGGCCATGGAGATCAACAAGGTTATGCTGCAAGGTTGTTGAATGCAGGGGATCAGTTGGGTTGAACATGATGTGGGATGAATTGATGAAGAGTTAACAAAGAGGGAGAAAGAGAATTTGAGTAGAGTTGTTGCAGATGGAAAAGGCTATGGCCAATTCTGGGGAGACAAATTGCACCAGAGACAGACATTTCATTTTTGAACAGTTTGAATAATAAAAGCATTTTACAATATGTGGGATTGTGAGTTCAAAAGAATTAACTGTAGAAATAAGTATAGTGATACCTTGGTTTATGAGCATACTCTGTTCTGGAAACATGTTTGTAATCCAAAACGCTTGTACATCAAAGATAATTTTCCCATAAGAAATAATGGAAACTCAGATGATTTGTTTTTCGTGTACCAGTCTGCATCAACGTCCTGCAGTGAAGCAGCCAGCACCCTTGGGGTCCCAATGCCAGGTTGTTTCACTACCTACACTGAGGCAGACAGGCATTTCTAGCCTGGAAAGTGAGGAAGTGCCTGCCCGGCTTGTTTTGCAAGACATCACTCATAAGCTGATTTCTTAGAAAAGATTCTTAGAAATATTTGCTTAACTTGAACACTTGCCATCCAGGTTACTCACAATCCAAGGTTCCACTACACTAGTAAGATGCAGGATAGAAACCTGACTGTGGGAAATTTAATTGAAATGCCACAACAAGGAAATGTAGCTTTGGGAACAAATATATGAACTGCAAACATAAAGAACATATAATCTTTTAGAGGATAACAATAAAGACAGTCAGGGAATTCTTTCCAATTTGTTTCCTCCCAGCTTCTAGCAATTCTTGCACCAATATTGATAATGGTTTGTCTTTCTCCCTGGTGTCAGGACAAGGTGTCAGGACAAGCCCACAATGGTGATGCAGGCCACTCCCCCCCCATCAGTGAGATGAATAACAATATTTTTAAATTGCGTTTCAACAAAAGTTCACAAAGTGGTTAAGAAATAAATCAATGTATACTCGAGTATAAGCCTAGTTTTTCAGCACATTTTTAATGCTGAAAAAGCCCCCCTTGGGTCAGCTTATACTTGTCATAAGATGGGCAAAGAAGTGGATTTCTGCACAAGCAGCTCAGCTTACTAGAGCCTTTTTAATTAAAAAGCAGGAAAGGCTGCTTTGCTTCCTTCTTTTTTAAAAAAAAACTCAGTCAGCAGATTGATTCCTTTCCTCCCTGCATGTAGGACTTGATGGCTCACCACATTGGCTGTTTTCTCCTCATTAAAACAACAGTAGCTGCTGCATTTCCCACCCTAGGCTTATACTTGAGTCAATAAAGCAGGCCTCCGTCAGTCTTGAAAGACTGTGGTATCGTGCGCTGCATACGCTGCATGCGAAGCATGAAAGCCTGGGTTGGATTGTTATGGAGGATCGGCTGTTACCCAAGCAGCAAATCCCCCCTCTCCACGCCACTGAATTAGTCCAATGGAAAGGCAGAGCCAATGCAATTGGATCCAGCTGGCATCGCAGAGCTGGGCTAAGGACAGGAGCTCACCCTGTCTTGTGGTGCCGACCCGGGTCTTGAACCCTGGCCTGCTGGTTAACAGGTACAGCGTCTTAACCGCTTGCGCCACCCACAGCCCACACCCGGGCCTCCCGTGTGGCAGGCGAGAATTTTACCACTGAACCACCAATGCCATTGACACCAATAAGTCAATGTTTCCCAGTTTTTTGTGGTAAAATTAGGTGCCTCGGCTTATACTTGGGTCGGCTTATACTCGAGTATATATGGTACCTAATGGCTCCCAGTCCCAAAAGTGCTTGCAATCAGGGTGACAAGATGACAGGAATTTCCCTGACAGAACCGGAAATGAGGCCCTGGAACCTGAAGTCAGGAATTTGGGGCCTCTATCAAGAATTTGGGGGCCTTTGGAGGCCTTTCCAGCCATTTCCTGGGATTTTAGGCCTGTTTTTGGCCATTTTAGGCTTTTTAGGCCTGCTGAGGCTGCTGGGTAAAGGAGGGGGAGGGAGGGAGGGAAGGGAATTGTAGTTTCACCTCCTCCCCATGCTAAAGCCCCTTTCCAAGCAATTAGTGGAAGAACTACATCTCCCAGCATGCATCATTCCAGATTCCCATTTTGCTTCCCAGAGGCCTATGTAGACCTTTCAACGGGCCTCAAAGTAGCCCTTCCCAAATGGCTATGCCTGGCAGTGGCTCCTGGTCCCTGTAAAGAAAAAGATATGGGGGAAGGAAACTCTGCTTGCTGTGAAGGAAGGAAGGAGGGAGCTGATGCTGCTGGAGAGGAGAAAAGAGCAGAGGAAGGAGGCACCCTTGCAAGTGGAGCTGCTCTGAAAATTTGCAGTGAGTTTGGCTTGGAGGAAAGGAGGGGGAAGAATTATTTTTTTTAAGCAGGGTTGCCAACTGACAGAGAAACCCCAGCCTCCCCGGCTCCTATGTCTTTGTAGATGGAGCCACCAATATATATTTTGCACAAAAAAACATGTATTTCACAACAAGGGCTTGAGTTGGTTCAGGTTTGGGGCCTTTCATCCAGCTGTTGTCAAAGGAGAGGAGCACGGTGGGATGTAAAGTTGGCAACCTTCTCAGGGTAGGGATGGTAGCTTCTTAAGTTTTAAGTCTCCAAGCCCAATTGTGTCCACTCAAAAGCATTATCGTCAGTAGAGCTTATATTCTGTAAGGAAGCAAAGGAAAGGAGGTCAAAAGACCAAGCCTATACATGCCTGCTTGAGGAAGTCTGGCTGTATGGATCACTTAAACATCTGCCTTTTTTGTTTGGGGTCTGGTCTATTGCAATGAGATTTGTGTAAAAATTAAGTACAGGAATGCAATACGAGTGTTTTTAGCTTTATTTTAACATGTCCTACATTTGTCCTACATTTTTGCGGGGTGTCCTATATTTTTTTTAACTGGGTAGGAATTTTGGCTTGGAGGACAAGAATTTTGGGGAACTTGGGGGTGGGATTTTTCGTTGTAGTAATAATAATAATAATAATAATAATAATAATAATAATAATAATATCCTTTATTATGGTCTTTGACCAGCACAAAATAAACAGTAATTACAAATGCATCCAGAGATAAGAGTATAAAATAAGAATATAAATATAGCCACTATAAAAGTGCAAAGGGACATGGTATGCCCTAAAATCATTAACCATAATTAAAATATAGATTAAAATTCTAAAACAGGCCAAATTTAGGTAATAAAAAGCAATACAACAAATAATAGACAGTGCTTATTCTGTGTCATTCATAATGGTGTTTTTAATTCTCATGGCAGCAGCAAGGAATTTTGCAACAGCATACACAGAGGCATCTGTGTATAATTAGGCATCTGTATATAGGCATCTGTGTATAGTTAGGCATCTGATCACCTTGCCACCCACCAGGCACCAGCAGCCCAGTCCCAGGCAGGTCTACTCAGAAGGAAGCCTATGAGAGTCTATGGGAGTTACTCCCAGGTAAGAGTGGCCAGGAGGGCAGGCCCAGAGCCCAGTCCCAGGCAGGTCTACTCAGAATTAAGCCCATTAAGTCAATGGAGCTTGCTCCTGAGTTGGGGAGGGGGGTTCAGAATCATGCATGTTAAGAGGTTTTCAATTTAAAAAGTGTTGAAATTAAGCACAGGTTAGCAATATGAGTATTTTTGCTTTGTTTTATCATGTCCTACATTTGTCCTACTTTCTCTTGGGGTGTCCTACATTTTTTTAACCTGGAGAAATTTTGGCATCGAAGACAGGAATTTTGGGGAGCTTGTCAGGGAATTTGGGATTTGGCATCTGGTCACCCTGCTCACAATCTAAAAAGATGCAATAGTATACTAGCAGACAACCGCTAGAAAAGACCCTGCTGGGGTGAGGAGGGCCAGCTAGTCCCTTCCCCCTGTTAAATTAAAGGAGAACCCACTTGAAAAAAATGCCTCTTACCCCGTTAGCAGGGCTTATTTACAAATCCACTACTACTTGGGCCCCTGGTGACCTATGGGATGCAGTGGAGACTGTTTTGGTGCAGTTCATGATGCAGGTTGGCACCTGGATATTATTGGTTTAGGTTTGGTAAAGACGTAGTATAGCCAATCGCAACATTTTGATGATGGCAAAACACAGAAGACTGCAGATCAGAGGCTTGGCGGGTAGCTTCTGTGTGCAATGTTTTCACTGCTGGAAGAGCCCACCCACTAACTCAGAGCCTCTTACTGCCATTTCCAGAGTTGCTCTGTGCTCTCCAACCCAAAAGTAACTGGCAATGGCATTACTTACCACCAACACTTATTTCTGGGTTCCAAGCACTGCATGGAGTGCCTTGGAATGGAGGTAAGATTGGAAATCCTATGCTAATTGATTCAGATCAGTGTGGACCAGATTACCTCTGTTGATTTAAGACAGGTTAACAGTTGTTTTTATGCCATTTTATAGCAGTTTTCAAACTACAGTATTGGATGCTGAAAAATAAGGGTATGGAAACTAAGTTGCTTTTTGGGGGGAGGGGTGGTGTGTCTTACCTTGACTGTACCCATAGTTGAACTGGTTTTGAATTTCTGGAATGCTGGATCCTTGGTGACAGGTGGTGATTTTGTATTAACTAACATAGGTACTTTGTAGTTTGTAGCATCATGCATCGCACCATGTTGTAAGATAGTTTTTCTCAAGGTTTCTCCACTGAACCACTGCATGGTCCACCAATTTAAGTATTAACAGAAGCAACTGGTAATGATGACATCACCAGTTACTTCTGGTCTGGGAGGCCAGATGTGATATGACATTCACCAGTGAGATGATCAGGATGGACAGGAAGCCTTTTTCGAAGGCAGTAAAGGATGCTTTGGAGCCAAGCTTATCCTCATCTGATTTGTGTCATGTTTCTGGTCTTGCTGCCAAGCAGCAGGGGCTCAAGGGTCCTGTGAGTGTTACCAGACCTCAAGTACCACTGATGGTACCCATCCCTCTGGTTGAGAAACGTTGTAAGGCAATGGTTCTCAAAGAGGGAGTTAGAAACTCCTTGGGGAGGTTACAACTTGACTTCAAAGGGGTCTCAAAAAGCTGCATACCACCATCTTAGAATCTGGCACTGGGTGCTGCCATCTTGGAATGGGGCACTCAGGCTGCAATCCAAACTTTATATCCAATCTTTAAATAATTTATAACCAATCTTTAATAAATATTAAAATAATAGACTAAAAAGCAAGGGATGTGGTTAGGTGTACATCTTGGGAGGAAATTCCAAATAATGTGTTGCTTTGCTTTTAAACCTGATAAATGAACAGGATAAAATAAATGATTTCTTGTATCTACAGTGTACTTGTGTTCATTATTTTTTTAAAAAAACTTCCTTACAGTTGATTCCTATTAAAACTTCCTTTGTTACAGATGGCCGGACAGATCCAATTTTGGAGGATGTAGATGAAGCTTTCAAGCTTATGGGGGTCAGCCTCCATGAACTGGAAGATTACATTCTCAATATTGAGCCAGTCACTTTTGCCCATCAAATTCCCTCGTTCCCTGTCAGCAAGAATAATGTCCTGCAGTTTCCCCAGCCTGGAAGCAACAATGCTGAAGAGAAGAAAGAGTATATTCCTGATTACATGCCACCCATTGTCTCTTCTCAGGAAGGTGAGAAATTAATCATTCCTTTTTATTTGCTTATTTTTGAACAGTAATACCTGTTTGCACTGATGTAGATCAGCCCTGATTCTGTAATCTGTAATGGCAATTTTGTTGCTCAATAAGGTGCTATAGTATAATTGGCCAAGTATAATTGGTGTATAATTTCCTAGTAATTCACTAGAAAGAAATTGAATGCTGTATTAATACTTTGAAGAAGCATGTTCCACTAAAGTAATTCCACTAGGTTCGTTAGTACTGTGTTGGTATAAATACTTGAAGAACTCAGTAGCACATCAAGGTCATTTGGCACCTGGAGTGCATAAATTTGACACCACAGACAAAATTATTTTTAGTAATAGTCATTACATGAAATGAAACCAGAGAAGCACAGTGAACATTTTAAATTGTGTATGTATATGATGGTGGTGGGGGTTGAATCCTTATCCCCAGTTATGCTGGTCCACATCCCTTGCTAGCCTGGGGTGACAGAAGGTACTTTTGTGCCACTCCTGGTGGGCAAGTGCACAGACATGCACAAACCAACCCACATCATACACCACCACAGGAATGGTAAGATGGTTGAGTTGTGTGGGCCTAAATTTGTTAGGATTGTGTCTTGTGTGTGCATGTACAAATTTAAGTTTGTAAATTACAGTTTATACATTTATATGTACAATATGAGGTGTGTCCAGAAAGTAATTAGAATTACTTCAATTGCAGTGAGCAACTGAAATTTATTACAACTATTCCATGCAACACCCTGTAATTATTGAAAATAATGGTTTCGTATTTTTTATTTAATAAATTATAATTTTGTATTTTGAATTTCTTCCATTGTAAAAATACTATAGTAGCTGTACTTTTAAAAGTATTTGCAAAAGTAAAGGAAAACAAAGTAAGAAAAATGTTGTTTGAATAAAAAGAAGTGTGAGCAGCAAATAGATGAAGTAAAATTCAAAATACAGTGGTGCCTTGAAAGAACATAATTCGTTCCAGAAACATGTTTGTCTTCCAAAGTGTTCTTCTTACAAAGCAGATTTTCCCATCAAAAATAATGGCAACTCAGATGATTTGTTCCACACCCCAGAAATATTCATATAAAATATTGACTACGAGCACAATCCTAACCATGTCTACTCAAAAGTAAGCCCCACTGTGTTCAATGGGTCTTACTTCCAGGAAAGTGTCTTTAGGATTGTAGCCTGTGTAACTATGTAAAAATAATGGGAAATCACTGCAATATAATACAGAACACAATTACTGTACTATTAATTAAAACGCTGTAATATACTGTACAGTAAAATAAAAAAGAAAAACCTTAATAGGCAAGGATGACTAATTTTTACTAAGAGAGTCACTGGTGTCTTTTTGAGCAACATTCACAAGGAACCTTCTAATGACACTTGCTTTTGTCTCCTTTTGAGGATTTCACAGAAATGTGACATTGCATTATCATTATACAGACTTATTGCTTGCACTGCTACAGCCTTATTTGGGTGGTTCTTTTCTACAAAATTTTGCACAATTTCCCAACGTTTACAAATGTCCTTAATCTGATGTGAGGGATCCATCCTCCTTATTCTCCTCCTCCTCTGCAGATGAGATAGAATCATAGAGTTGGAAGGGACCTAGTAGGTCATCTAGTCCAACCTCCTGCCTGCAGCAGGAATTCCCCCTAGAGCATCTCCAACAGGTGCTCATCGAGCCTCTGCTTGAAGATCCCCAGTGAGGGAGAGTCCACCACCTCCCTTGGCAATCTGTTCCACTGCCGAACCGCCCTCACCGTCAGGAATTTTTTCCGGATTTCCAGCCGGAATCTCCTTTCTTGCAGTTTGTACCCATTGGTTCTAGTCCTGCTTTCAGAAGCAGCTATGAACTAATTGGCCGCTTCCTCCATATGACAGCCCTTCAGGTATCTGAAGAGGGCAATCATGTCTCCTCTCAGCCTCCTCTTCTCCAGGCTGAACATCCCAAGTTCCCCCAACCTTTCCTCGTAGGGCTTCCCTTCCATCCCACTAATCATTCTTGTCGCTCTCCTCTGGACTTGCTCATCAAATCCTCTTGCTGTTGCTCATGATGCAGATCCATCAATTTGTTCGTTTTACAACAAATTTTCCTTGTAAAACTGTGTGCCAAACTCTGCCAAAACTGTTTGTCTTACAAAGCAAAATTCCTTAGAAATTTTAGTTTGTCTTACAAAATGTACTTCCTACAAGTTATTTGTTTACAAGGTACCACTGTATAACATTTGATGAAGAAATACAGTGATGCCTCACGTAACAAATTTAATTCGTTCTGGAGGCATGTTTGTTATGTGAAACGTTCTTTACGGGAAGCGGATTTTCCCATAGGAAATAATGGAAACTCAGATGATTGGTTCTACAACCCCAAAAAATATTCATATAAAATATTATCTGCATGTAAAAATGATGACAAAACACTGGAATTTAATTCAAAGCATGCGTCCAATGTGCATGATCCTATGAAGTCTACTTAGGCTGCAATCCTAAAGACACTTTCCTGGGAGTAAGCCCCGTTTAACACAATGGTGCGTACTTCTGGGTAGACATGGTTAGGAGGCTGCAATCCAAGACACCTTCAAAGTGTCTCCCCACTTTCTCCTTCTCTCCATCCTGAGCCTCTCTCTCCCCTGCTCCCTTCTGGCTAGCTTTGACCTGCTTCCCTCTTCTCCACTGCTGTTTGCTCCCTCTGCCCAGCGGACACCCAGCCACAGGAGGAACAGCATGGAAGTGTTGCTTTTACTATGGGCAGGTGCGCTAGGCAGCCCCGATGCTTTTTAAACAGGCTGCTGGCCAGCGCGTCTGCCCCAACTGCCAGCGAACGTGTTCTTTACGTGAAGCACAGTTTGTTACGTGAAACATAATTTATGTGAGGCGCCACTGTAATGAGAAGATTATAGTTGAAAAATTGTGGAAAATATCTACGACTTTGGGTCTCTACTTAAACACTCTTTGTAGGTCACATTGGTGGTTCTCCTCTCAGGTGCTAGGAACACCAGGCTGCTGAGAGAGCTTACTCTGGAGTTGTCTGTGTAGAATTGCCCATGTGAAAAGCAGTCCTCCCTTAAGTCAGTCCCTGCCAATTTCAGCAATTGCCCCTGGAACTCATGATCGTCATAGCAAAGCAGACCTTGAGGGGAACTGCAGCATCTTGAACACAAAGAGTTATTCTGATGTTATAACCGATATGTGCACTGTCTCCTTCCCTAGCACAACCGCTGAACACTATGGCCTTAGTGATGTTCTTGTAAAGAACATTCACTCACAGCCTGGTGCAGTTGCTGAGTTTGAATAGATTGAGGTTCCAAAACAATACTGGAGCCCCCACATTGAAAAGAAGCTTGGGGGCTGGAATGCCAGGAGGCTTGAGGATGCTGAGGAATTCCACAGATCAGTGGACTGCATCATCAGTTTGCACCACTGAATTAACAGACCTGTGCTCCATTTCTGTCCCTTGGAATGACATATGAACAGTGTTATTAATGATGGTAGCCTTTTTGTTTTGGAAAATCAGAATGGTGCTCCATGGAGTTTCCTTTGATATCAGCAATATCAAGGTACTAACTGTTCCCTCTGTCTCAGGATATTCTTTGTCATTTATTTTGAGTTTGGAGAATTCCCAGCAGAGACATAGGGTGCAATCCTAACCATGTCTACTCAAATGTAAGCCCCATTGTGTTCAATTTGTCTTACTCTCAGGAAAGTGTCTTTAGGATTGCAGCCATTGCCTCTCAGTTAGACCCTCATGATCTTCTTGAGAGAGACTTTCCAGATGAGGGGCCATAGATATGATGCCTTAACACAAGCATTAAGTTTGTCAAGTTCCCCTTGGCAGTTCTGGCAAAGTCTGGTCATAGGGTGACCTTCAATACAGAGAGTTTGTATGCTCTCTCTTGTGGTAAAACTCAAAGACAAACTTGAACAGTTACCCAGCTTCCACCAAATTGCATAAACCACTATAAATAAAGGTGGTTTCCTCAATAAGTTTGAGCCATGTCTCTTTCAATGCTTCTTGTTGGACCTTCCAGTGGAGAGGTTGCTCTCACCAGATGAGCTTATATGTTGGCCAGATGGTGCTCATTCTGCAGATGTGGCCAAACCATCTAAGTCTGCATTTTTGAATTTGTTCTTTGACTGAAGATTGATAGCACCTTTTCAGATTTCACTGGATCTGGAACACTCACCATCTGCCCACAGTGAATGATGAAACAGTAATGCTATTCTACACTGGTGCAAAAAATGAAAAACTAGCATCAGCTTTGTGGTGAACAGATGGGCTGCTGGAAGCATAATTGCCTTCCAATCAATATCGGATTGCCTGGCAGTTCTCATTATTACCAGCACAGTTAAGACCCTTATCCTGTCCAATTATACCCCAAGCAAGACCAGTCTGGACACAGCCAAAGATGACTTCTACAACCAGCTCCAACAGATGTTGTATGTGATCCTGTTGACCGAACTGATCATTCTAGGAGATTTCAGTGCCCACACCAGAGCAAAAAGGATTTGATGGGAAGAAATACTGGATAGATTTGGACATGGCAGGATCAATGACAATGGACTGCGCCTGCTATCCTTTGCGACAGTGAGCAATCTGGTAGGAGGCAACAGCCTATTCCAGTGCCCTCAGTTTAAATGGTGCAATCCATCTGGTGAAGATTCAGACATCCTGGACTACAGCCTGATCATTTCCACTTGCCACTCAAAGACATGCGTGCAATGAGGGGGTCTGACTGTGGATCCAACCACTACCTTGTCTATGCCAAAGTACAGCTGTGATAGCAGCAGAAAAAGTGCAAGGCATTGCCAACCGGCCATATTTAATTGGGCATGTATGAGAAAACTAACACTCAGACAAAAATTCTGAATACCCCTATCCAACAAATTTGTGATACTCGAACCATCAGACAGTGTTGATACAGAAGAAAGAAGCTATTGGACTCCATCTTGGAATGTGCTGCCTCTCTATGTCCACCCATTTACAGTTGGACACAGCCATGGATCTCAAATGAGTGCCTGGATGTGGTGGACAAACAGAAATGAATCAGACATATTCACTTCAAACAATACTGGCAACTAAACAAAGTGGCCAGACAAATGAAGAATGAATGAAGGATGAATAGTGTCACAGCCAACTTGGAAGAAGCAGCATCTAGGTGTGAGTACCACACTCTGTATCTGATTCTCAGAAGGATGAGTGGTAAAACAAAGTTGATCAATGACAATATGAGCACCTGCCTGAGCTCCTCTTGTGAACACCTGCTGCTGTGGAAAGAATTCTTTCAGAAACTGTATAATTACAATCCACACCAGAGCCATCAATGCCAGATCCACCACCCATCAACCTGTCAAAGAATCCATTCTTAGGCTGCAATCCTAAAGTCACTTTCCTGGGAGTAAGACCCATTGAACACAATGGGGCTTACATTTGAGTAGACATGGTTAGGATTGCAGCCTTAGTGAGCCAACTATCAATGAAGTGAGGAGTGTGAGAAGATTGTTGAAGAATGGAAAGGCGCCAGGAGTATACCAAGTCACTGCTGAAATTATCAAAGCTGAGGGAGATATCCTGCTGCTGCAGCTCCATGTTCTACTGACATGCATCTGGCACCATGTCCCATCAGCATGGAAGAAAGCCATTATTGTTCCAATTCTTAAAAAAGGAGATAGCCAAGAATACTACCGCAAGATCAGCTTTCTCTCACTTGTTGGCAAGGTGTTCGTGAATCGTACAATCAAGACTGCAGGAATATTGGGAACAGACCAGCTGGGAAGAGCAAGCAGATTTAGGGCGCAACTGTTGCATCAATCAAATATCTACTATTTGTCAACAGGTGGAGGAAAGGGTCAAGTGTGGAAAGTGAACCATCATTCATTGACTTCAAATCCACATTTGAGTGTGTTCACTGGCTCACCCTGGGGAGAGTGTTAGAGAATGAGCACTTGCCACTGAAGATTATCCAAGTTTTCCAATCATCATACAATGGCTCAACCAGATCTGATCCATGGATCTGAAATGAGCTATCCAAGGAATTTCCTATACAAACTGGAGTCCGCCAGGGAGATGCTGCCTTTCCTTTTCTCTTTAATATTGTGATTGACAACACAATTCAATGTGAGGAAAGCATTCAAAGGCAGATGCGGGGTACAGTATGATTTAAACAATTTCCTGACCGACCTGATGTTCACGGAGGCAATAACATATTCATTGACACTGAGGCAGAGACCACCAACGTCCTCCATCACATCCCACTGCATTGCCTAATCCTATGGCCTAAGAATCAATATGGACAAGACCAAAGTTATGACCACTGATCACAGACCAACATTCACTTAGATAGAGTACAAATCAACCAGCTCCAAGAATTCAAATGCCTGGGGTTGCTGGTGCAGGAGAAGCATCATCTACTGCCGAAGTCCATAGCAGGATTGGCCTGGCAACAACAGCATTTGCCTCATTCAAATGGTGCCTTTGGAAGAAGGCAAATGTCTCCATCAGCACCAAAATTTGCCTCTTCCAAACACTAATCCTGCCAATTCTCCTGTATGGGTCTGAAACATGAAGTTTCATGTTTCACATGACACAGACACAGACAAGTTTGAAGCCTTCCAAACATGAAACATGAAGTTTCATGTTTCACATGACACAGACACAGACAAGTTTGAAGCCTTCCAAATGCAATGCCTCAGACACATCCTGAGTGTCTCTCTTCGTGACCACCACAACACAGAAATAAAGGGTAAAGACATATTAGCAAGGTACTCAGTACACCTAGTTGTCCTCCTCATTGTCTTGGAGTATCATGGAGAGTCCACCATACGCCTTGCAATGACATCACACATTCCCTAGCCATTATATCAGAGTCATGCATGAGATTGGAGAGGAATCAGAAGAGGCAGGTCACAATTCAATCTTCATATTTTACCACTTTATAATGGGGACATGTGGTGCTGTGGGTGGTGCAAGTGGTTAAGACACTGTGCCTGTTAACCTGCAGGCCAGGGTTCGAGGCCCGGGTCGGCCCACAAGACAGGGTGAGCTCCTATCCTTAGCCCAGCTCTGCAATGCCAGCTGGATCCAATCGTATTGGCTCTGCCTTTCCATTGGACTAATTCAGTGGCATGGAGAGGGGGGATTTGCTGCTTGGGTAACAGCCTATCCTCCATAACAATCTAACCCAGGCTTTCGTGCTTCGCATGCAGCGTATGCAGTGCCAAGCATGTTACCATATCTTTCAAGACTGATGGAGGCCTGCTTTTTAATGGGGACAGTAGAGTGAGACACCATCTCCCCATTGGTATTTAAATACTCAATTGCTGTGTCAATTTAAATTGAGGGACCTGTTTACAGCAGCTACAGTCAAGAGAAAATACCTCCTATGAGGAAAGCTAAACTATTCCATAAACTCTTGAGCCAGTGTCCTTCTTTAATACTTATCTCACTGAAACACAAGGATAAGCAGAGTCAGGACTGGAGAAAGCATAAGATCTCAGGCAAAAGGCTAGTCAAAATTTTAGGGTATTAGGTCTTCACATTGAACCAGAAATACACTTCATTTAACTTATCAGAGTAAAATGCTAAAATAACTGCTTTTTTGTGTTATTTTACTGTAACTATCCCTTGCCATACCAACTTAAAAGGGTTACTTTAAAAGGGTTATCCCAGTATCACTTGCCATGTAGGCCATTGTCCTCTTTCAGGCAGTCGCACAGGGAAAAAGCCAGCCAGGCCTAAGTAATAGGAAGGGTCCTATAATTTGCCACCAAATTTAGATTTGCCTTGTTTGGGATTGATTAGAATGAGATCCTAGAATTAGAAAGAGATTACAACGAGATTGATTAGAATGAGATTAGAGTGCCCATATTGTTAATTATTGTTAATGCCCTTGTCATTAATTTAAACAGTATATTACTTATTATAAAATTTAAAATGTAATTTATTACATACTAGCGAAATTTACTGTACCTGCTGTTGCAGGAGTAAACCCCTTTGTACACCATAAATCAGGTCAACAGCAGGTACAGTAAATTTTGCTAGTATGTAATAAGTTACATTTTAAATTTTGTTAAAATTACATTTTAAATTTTGACTGACAGTGTGTGAGAGATGATGTGGCCCTCCTGCCAAAAAGTTTGGAGATTCCTGGACCAGACTACTGTATTGTGTATTGAACTTGGGCCACATCATCTCTCACACACTGTCAGGGGCCAGAAAACTTAATTTACATTTCCAATTGAATAAATTTTACATATAAGAATGTATTGGAATAGATTAGAAGGCTTTCCCAAGGACTTGATAGAGGGGTCTTGCTGAGGGCTACATTTAGGCTCACCAAGGGCCACATCTGGGTTTGGAGACCTCCTGGTCTAGTCCAAAACAGCAAATTACTTTACCAATCAACAGCACTTCCAGCTATGTTTCTTCTCCCTACCTACCACCTGAGTGCTACATTCAGCTGGCATATATCCCAACTGCCCTCCAATCACTGGCAGTCTACCATCACTCACAGGCCTAACTGTTGAATTCATTGTGCACATTGTTGTATACAGGTGTGCTGCATTACCCACTCAATGCCAGTGGACTGTTAGCTCTACCCAGCATCTGCCAATTGAAAACCAGGCTACTGTCTCAAAATCCTATCACTGCTTGGTTGACAAGGGCTGGGAGGTCACTCTATCTTGCAGTACTCGGGTCTTGAATTGCTGATCTACCAATCTACAGATGGCCAGGCATAGCGCCTTTAACCACTAAGCCACTGCAATTGGCCACACAGTATTTGAGACTAATGTAAACAAGGAATAGATTCAGATAAAGCCTTGGAAATAGAAACATGTTCTGCGAACTTTTGCAGATGTTGTCTTTTAGGTTCATACCCAAACCTGATGTTGTTCCTCTCTCATGGTGCTGACTTAAGTTGAGGCTTTAATTCTGTTTGAATAGGGCTAGAGAATGAAATAAGGTTGTTTTACATTTTGTTTGTATGGGGCTTGGGAGTCCATGATCACTAGAATTGTTAACTATTCAGATATTCAGAATAATTGTTAACTATTCAGAATAATTGTTAACTATTCAGGACTATTCAGATATTACCAGTGATTTTATCCCAACACTAAGCAATTTTATCTCAATTCTGATTAGGTTGGCCCTTTAAATTAAAAGGTACTTGATAATGATAATCCCTTCTCAATTGCTTTGCTTTCCAGCTGCTTCCTAATTGCTTTGCAAGGGAAGGTATCTGCATCTGAGCTGAAACTAACCTGTATTAAACCTTGGAAAGGGAAATTGATTCATATTGATTGATTGCCTGACTCATTACCATGGTAAACAATTACTTTTGTTTAACACTAAAATGGATAGCCACTGAGGTGTCTGGAACCAAGCCATGTGCAGATGCTGAGGTTCAACCTGCGTTCTTACAGTTATCTAGAGAAGTTCATGTTTTGCAAGCTTGCATACTTACAGAATATTTTTTGTATGGCCAGCAGGTGTTGCTGTATGAGGATAAGACTTGGTTTTAGCTTGTGTCCACTGCTTGTTATTATGAGCTGAAATGTGCATCCAGATTAAACAAATTGCTATGTTCAGGATGTAAAACTAGTTTATTCTGCTTGCTGTTTAATATAGATATAGAGATTATCAGCTCTATCTATAGATTTAGTTTAGAATTATGCCACTAAACCAAGATACCACTGTATATATATAATTTTTTCAGAGATATTTATTTCTAAAACATAGTTGTATGTTGTATTTCTAGTAGAGTGAGTTTTAGGCTGCAAGACCAGGTTGTAGATATGAATTAGACACCAAATATAATCACAGAACATGTAGACCCATTACAAATATTATTTCTGCCATTTTGTGGAGAAAGTCACAGCACCTTAAGACAAAACTCACCACCATCACATCCAGAAGTAAATATTAGCTTACTGTTTCCATCCTCAATGTCTTTTCCTCCCCATCATTGGCTGACTTTCTGTTATATCACAGACGCCTGGATTGGGTGAGTATGAAAGTGGCAGATTGAGAAAGATAGTGAAAAGGAGAAGGGTATAGGTTTGAGTGTTAGTTATGAGCGTAAAAAAGGAGAACTGAAGAAAGGAAAGTAAACATGCAGCATGTGGGAGGGTTGAAGAGTGTCTAAAGGAGACATGGGTGAAGGAAGAGTCAAAGGAAGGATGAAGTGGATGGAGAAGATAGACTGAAGTCAATATGAAGAAAAGAGGCTGAAGAGATTGGTATTGGAGAATGGCAGGAATCTCTTGGAACAGAGCTTTCTTGTGACATGATATCTAAGCGACTAGATGTCATAAAATATTTGGGAGGAAAGCTGTGTATGGGGCCAAGGAAAAGAAGGATGTACATAATGCATTGTGTAAAAAAAACTGTTACAGTACTGTGCTTTGATCTTCTAAAATGACAACTATCCAAACCAAATGTTCTACTTCTTGCTAATTTAAATTGTCTTAATTTTAGTACTCACAATGGTAAAGCAGTTGGTTTTCAAGTAGCAGGAAATCTGTGAAGCATATATTCTTTGCTGTGTTGTGTTGTTGCTTACAGTCATACTACTGCCTGTGGGAATTGCATAGCCACAGACTTGGAAGAGTTGCCTTCCCTTGTCTTTCTAGCTAGGGGAGCAGCCTGGAGCAACTTTTCCTAGCCATTGCTCATGCCTGATGGTTAAGTACTGCAAAAGTCTGTTAGTTTTCTTCTGTTGTTCCACTTGTCGAGTGCCAGACACTGATTGCTTTTATACAAATGAAGTTCCACATATGCATCATCCTAGTACAGTAGAAGCAACAGGAGAAACAGGAGAAAATGAGAAAGGCAGCCGAGCTTGAGAAGCAGACAAGGGAAGCTGTTGGAGATGAGCCAGTAAGAAATATACATTTACACAGGATGAGAAAGGAAGGAAAAAAGAGAGGGTGACTTTTTCAATGTTGGGTATTAATGTTTTTACTTTAAAAAATGCAGTTCTTTTGAAAACATTGGTATGATTTATTGTCCATCCTCAATCTGATTGAAGAAAAATACTGCAAGGATGTTGATTAGATATAGCCACCTTAAATACAACCTAAATTATATGCTATTTCCTTAAATGTGGGCCAAGTTCTCCTTTCCAAAGAAAATTCAGCCTGTGATTTGTTTGGAATACACCTGCAGCAAAGCATAGATCAAAAATACATCATACTGAATGCAAGCTCAAAATTATAAGAAGATTGTAAGGTAGCTAGAAAGTAAAGAAGGCATTGTGATGAAAGTGGGATTGGAAAGTGGGATTGGAAAGTGGGAATGGTAAATGGTGTATCTATTGTTGTTTAATTATGTCTGATTCTTCATGACCCCACAGACTGCAGCATGTCAGTCCCTCCCATCCTCTACCAGCTTCCTAAACCCATCCAGATTCATGTTCTTTGTCTCGGTGACCTTATTCAACCACCTCATCCTCTGTCATCCCCTTCTCCTTTTGCCTTCCGTTTTTCCAAGCATCACTGTCTTTTCTAAGGAGTCCTCCCTTCTCATGATGTGGCCAAAATATTTGAGCTTCAGCATTTGTCCTTCCAGTGAACAGTCAGGGTTGACTTCTTGGAGGATGGACTGATTTGATCTCCTTGCAGTCCAAGGGACTGCAAGAGTCTTCTCCAGCACCATAATTCAAAGGAGTCAGCCTTATTTATGGTCCAGTTCTCACAGCCGTACATAATCATAGAGAAAACCGTAGCTTTAACTAGACTGATCTTTTTCAGCAAGGTGACGTTGCAACTTTAGTTAAGTTGTCTATCATTACCCTGTCATAGGTTTCTTCCCCAGAAGCAGGGCGTCTTTTGACTTCTTGGCAGTCACCATGTGCAGTGATCTTAGAGCCCAGAAAAATAAACTCTTGTCACGACTTCCCTTTCTTCCCCTTCTATTTGCCATGAATTGATGGGACGAGAAACCATGATCTTGGTTTTATAATGTTTAGTTTTAAGCCACATTTTGAGCTTTCTTCCATCATGCTCATCAAGAGGTTCCTTAGTTACTCCTCACTTTCTGCCGTTAGAGTGGTATTTCTCTTAGCGATCTTAATTCCTGCTTGTTATTCACCCAGCCCAGCCTTTCTCATAATGTACTCTCCATATAAATTAAATGAACAGGGTGACAATATACCAAATTGCCAAACTTCTTTCCCAATTTTAAACCACTCTATTATTCCATATTTGGTTCTGATGGATCCTTCTTGGCCCATATACAAGTTTCTCAGGAGACCAATAAGATGATCTGGTACTACCATCTCTTTAAGAACTTGCCACAATTTGTTATGATCCACCCAATCAAAGGCTTTAGCATAATCGATGAAGCAGAAGTAGGTGTTTTTCTGGAACTCTCTTGCTTTCTCCATAATCCAGCAAATATTGGCAATTTGATCTCTTGTTCCTCTGCCTCTCCAAAAACCAGCTTGTACATCTGGTAGTTCGTGATTCACATGCTGCTGGAGCTGAGCTTGTAGGACTTTGTGCAATAACTTTCAAACGGTACTCATGTGAAATGAGTGTAATTTGAACATTCTTGTCATTGCCTTTCTTTGGAATTGGTACATGGACTGATCTTTTCCATTCTTGAGGCCACTATTGAGTTTCCAAATTTGTTGTCATATTGAATGTATTACTTTGACCTTTTAAGATTTTCAGGAGCTCAACTGGAACACCGTCACCTCCACTAGCTTTCTACGGCCCACTTTACTCTCCAAGATTTCTGGCTCAGGTTCAGTGATCATACCATCATGGTTATCAGGGATATTAATATCTACAGTGGTACCTCGCTTAACAAATGATCCACATAACAAGAAAAAATTTCTCTAGGATTCTGCCTCACATAAGAAGTGTTGCTTCATTTAACAAGCACACTCGTTGGCAGTTGGGGCAGATGCGCTGGATGGCAGCCCCTTTAAAAAGCATCAGGGCTGCCTAATGCGCCTGCCCATAGCGAAAGCAACACTTCCGCACTGTTCCTCCTGTGACCGGGCATCCGCTGGGCAGAGGGAGAGAACAGCAGTGGAGAAGAGGGAAGCAGCTCAGGGCTAGCCAGAAGGGAGCAGGGGAGAGAGAGGCTCAGGATGAAGAGAAGGAGAAAATGGGGAGACACTTCGAAAGTGTTTTTGATTGCAGCCTCCTAACCAGGTCTACCCTGAAGTAAGCCCCATTGTGTTAAATGGGCTTAATGTCATCATTTTTACATACAGATAATATTTTTATATGAATAAATATAAATATATAAATATATCTGGGTTGTAGAACCAGTTTTTTGAATTTCCATTATTTCCTATGGGAAAATCCATTTCACGTAACGAGCATGCTTCCAGAATGAATTAAACTTGTTATGGGAGGCACCACTGTATATATTTTACTGTATATATTTTGTGAATAAATTTTTTGATGAAGTGACCCAGAATGCTTCAGATAAGCACTTATGAGATTGTATATTGCAATTCACAGGTGAGTCATGAGCTCAAGCACAGTGGGTTGCAATCTGGGCTCTCCTGTGTGCCCTTGCGCCAGTTTGTCTCTAAATAGGAACCATTTTGGAAGCCCCATTACTTAATGGAGCCTGCAGATGTTTCTCCTAGCGCAGCAACCCACTCTGCAAGCCTCAGAATAGCCCTCTGAAGCCTTTGTGAGCCACTTCTGGATTTCAGAAGCCACTTCCAGTTTGCTTTCAGACTCTGTAATTTGCCATTCTGAGACCCGCTGAGGCTTGTAGAGTGGGTTTCCAGACCAGGACAGGCCCTCCAATACCAACAGAAATATTGAGACCCACTGCAGAGGATTAGTTTAGAAACCCCTGCTTCAGACTGTATAAAAAAGAAGCAATTTCAAAGAGAAATGTTTTTTCTAGTTCAGTTTCCTTCTGAATAACATAATTTTTAAACCGTTCTTTACCAGATCTAGGATGATGGTTTGGGAGTTAGACTTCAGCCTGGAAGTTCCAGATTCAATCTCTCAGCTTTACTAGCTTATAGGTTTGTTATATGGTCAAAAGGAAATCCTCAATTCTTTACATTTAAAGGGCAATCATACTTGGCATCCATCAGTCTTGAAAGACAGTGGTATCGTGTGCCACACTGCGCGTGAAGCACGAAGGCCTGGGTAGATTGATATGGAGGATAGGCTGTTACCCAAGCAGCAAATCCCCCCTCTCCACACCACTGAAATAGTCCAATGGAACGGTAGAGCCGATACAATTGGTTCCAGCTGTGTCGCAGAGCTAGGCTAAGGACAGGAGCTCACCCTGTCTTGTGGGGACCCGGGTCTTGAACCCTGGCCTGCTAGTTAACAGGCACAGTGTCTTAACCACTTGCGCTACCCGCAACCTGGGCAATCATACTATTTAGCTAGGAAATACAATTTTCATTACCAAGGGAGCAAAAGAGAAGAAGAGTAAAAGGAAAAGGAGCCTATTTTATATATTTTGAAATAATGATTTTAAAATATGTTTAAATATGTTTATGTAGAAATATGTTTCTATCATGTTTATTTCAGAACTTCTTTTTCATATCTTGACTTTACTGTTCAATGACAAATGTATAGGAGAAGTTCTAGATTGGCCATTTTCAACCACTGTGCTGTGACACACTGATGTTCATTTTGGAATTTGGAGCTCCCCACAATCAGAATGCCTTGTTACTTTTTAAAAAGTGTGTGCCAAGGCAATTACAGTACCTTATCAGTGTGTTATGAAATGATAAAGGTTGAAAATAACTGCATGGATTGTGTCCATTACATTGTAACTGCATTTCTGGATCACTCTCCTGTCCTTCAAAGCTAGGAGGCAGAAACAGATGTAGAAAAATGGAGGAAAAACCATGAATACGGTCATCATAGACCATTGCCTGTTGATGAAACAGTGCAAATTTCATATTGTTGGTAGTGTTTTCCGCTCACTTGCCCTTTTGCAAGTGACAAATGGCATGGCTGTCACCATTTCCATTTGAAAAATTAAAATATTCTTTTCAAATGTTTTTAGTGTACTAGCGAACGGCTGCTTCTTCTCTGCAGTGCTCTCTATAATTCACAGTTGTGCATAGTTACTGGGTGGTATGGTAAGCATCATTTATTTTGCACTTATTTCTGTGAATGAGGAAATGGACATTAATGAAACCATTCTCATAGATTGCCTTCCTCTTGGATGCAGAAGTCTCTGCGATTTTCTCCGTGTAACTAGCTTTCACAGGAGGCGTGAGTTACGGCACCTTTTGTGATGATGTAACATGAGAGTACTATATGTTGGTTGGACAAATATATCATGTCTTCAGTTTAAGTCCAGCTGCTTTTTTCAATTTATATTACAGTGTAGTCATATGAGTGATTGTATTCCGTTGGTATATTCTGATACTTGAATACATCTGTCCTGCTTTTTTTCCTAGTGGAGAACTCTTAAGAAGTTGATTTTTGCAATGCAGGCAGCCACCACTGAACAAAACCTCAGTCAAAGACAATATGATAAAATAATACAATAACGCTGGATAGTAAGCAGGGATTTGTGAGCTCTTTTGTGCTGCTTGGCTTCAGGTAACTGGATTGGAGGATCTTGGAGGATTGGATCATCTTTGTGAGTAAATAAATATTTTGGAAACGATGGCATCCTCCTGATAGATACCTCCACTCCATTTGACTTACTATTAATGTCAAGCTAGCTGTTGATTTCATTTTCCAAGCTCATTTTAGAATACACTTTAGAAGAGTACTTATTTTGTATAAAGTAGTTGCTCCTGCTTTTCCACATATGCTTAGTCTTTGCCTATTTACACTTGAGCAGGTTTTTGTTTTTTTCTTGTATGTCTGCCACATTAATTCTGTCTGACAGACCCAATTGGGAATAGGAGGAAATAGCTAGTTTTGACCAACCAGCTTTGCTCAGGAACTCTCAGTGCCATACGAGAGGAGAGAAATTCACCTTTCATTTCCTCTTGAGTCCTGCATGGTCAGATTAACTTTAAAGGAGAGTATAGTGCAGCTTGGAGGATTTGGTATCCAATAGAGTGTTACCTCTGCATGGAGCCCATCTCAGCAGGCGTCTAGTCCCTGGCCAAAAAAGCTCTTTTAGCTAAGCTGCTGGCTATCCTATTGCAAATTAAATATGAAGCAAAGCAGTGCTTAGTTTTGTATGAGAAACTTGAAAGCATTCATTAAAGAAGCTTTATTTCTGTGTCTTGGACCTTAAAGCCGCAGTACCACTGCAGTTTACAACTTTCCTGATGTATTCCATGTGGGAAAATGTATCTGACAAATGACAGAATGTGCATGAGTAACAGTTGATGATTTTATATAGATAAGTGTGTTGCACATTAAAAGCACTACAGAGAGTGAAGTGTTTCATAAAATGAAATAGGGTTTTATATTCCCAAGCCAACTTATCAGCATTGGGTGAAAAAGATCATACTAAGCGAGGGGTCTCCAAACCCTGACCCTTGGGTCAGATGTGGATCTTGGGGATCCTCTATTCAGTCCTTGGCAGGCCCCCCTTTTGGCGCTTGTGCAAGCCCTGTAAACACCTAGAGGCAAAGGGTGTCCTGCTCTGCATACCATAGGAGGGTATTTTGAGGGCCAGGGAAGCGGCACTCACCTCCTCTCTCTGTATAGAAAAGTGCTTATGAACAGGTTTGAAGATCGCTCACTCCCTCTGTGTTAGAAAATTTTTATGAACTAATTGGAATTCATTCATTCATTCAATCACAAGTTCTGTCACAAATATATGTAAATTTATTCAAATTTGAAATCTAAATTATCTTTTTCCTCCAGCCCTGACACAGCATCAGAAAGATGATGTGGCCCTCCTGCCAAAAAGTTTAGAGACCCCTGTACTAAGCAGTAATAATAAATAAAATGTTTACCCTATCTTTCAGTTTATAAAATATGTGTTTATTGTGCAATCCAGAGTAGTTATGGGACCTCTTACATCAACGTATGTGGCACTTGCTCTTGATTGCTCTATGCATTTCCCATAGGTGGCCCCATAACTATGTCAATTTAGGTTGACCCGTAACTACTCTGGATTGTAGCCTTAGTGTATTTCTACTCCACCTTTCTCTCCGAGGAGGCCCAAAGGTAGGTTAGCTATATAATATCACTATAATATTTCTTAGCATCTTTAGAATACTTCATAAACACTATGGATGCAATCCTATGCACACTTTCCTGAGTGTAAGGGCAAAATTCTTAACAGTTACTATGCAGTTACGTCACCCTCTAGTGTTATCTTATGGAAAGTCATCTTAACTGCTCCGGAGCAATAGACTAACCATACAATCCAGAGTAACTACGGGAGCACGTAAGAGACATTACGTGTACCTGTAGTTACTGTACCACCTAGTGAAAACATATGGGAAATTCATATTGCAATCCAGAGCAAATTGTTCTTATACTGGAGCAAGGACTCCCCGTAGTTACTCTGGATTGTGCCCTTAATTTCATTTTAGGATATAGGCCTAAGTCCTGTACAAGACAATTGGGCTCACTTCTGAGTAGACATGCTTAGGATTGCACCCTATGTGAATAATTTGCAGCACAGCCTTATAATTAATTAAGATTGTGTGAGACCTGAACTAAAGACTTTTGGTTTCATACTCCTAAGCATTGTCCAATATGAATTATTATTTTTAGTTGTTTAAAAAACATCAGAAAGGAGAGCAATTACTACTGAATTCAAGAATGTCCTTTCTAGATGAGAGCAATCTTCACCTGTCAAGTTCAGTATTTTCATTCCAGAAGCAGCCAGTGAGTTGTGAACATTTTTGCAAGCAGTGCATGAAGGTGATGTCTCTCCCTTTGCTTCCAGAATCTGGAATGCAGAGTATCCTGACTCTGTATATGGCAACTCCATTGAATTATGATAGCTAATCTTCATAAAGCCACCTGCCATATCATTCACTTTCATCCACTGAAGATAAAAAGTCTTAATTGTAGGAATATAGATTAAGGTTAAACTTACAAAAGGACACCTGCAGTTCACTCATCATGCAACTGGGTGTTTGAGATTCATGGATTTTTGGAATAAATTCTATTTAATAAATGTATATCCTATCTTTTTTGCCACTTACGTGGGTGTCCTTGGCAGTTAAGAAATAAAAATTATCATAATCATAAAACTGTCTTCAAAACAGATTTAAAAAAATTATAGCAAAAGACAAACTAAACTGTTCATAAAACCACAATAAGGCAGCACATTAAAAGCAGCAAGGAAAACCCATCATCAAAGCACAGGAGAAACATAAAAACAGAGCAGCTGTACACAGTGGAAACAACCAGACAGTAACAGTCCATGGCAGTAAAGTGGCAAGTAAGCAATAATAATAGTAATAAGACAAGTGATCACATTCTGACATTAAGTAGCAGCAAAACCAATATTCCAGTTACCCCACCCAAATCATAGAACACCACATGAAGTTTTAAAACCCCACCAAAAAGCTGCAAAGAAGGTAGCAGTTCCTAAGTCATCTGGGAGGACATTCTGTAACTGCAGAGAACGGCCAATGCAGGGAAGGTCCCTTCTCTCACTCCTAATCTTGATTAGGGAGCAGCATTGCTAAAATCTATGCCCACTACGTTCATGGGTTGTGGTTCCTATCTGGACTTCATCTGAACATTCTACTCAGGTGCTGGGTAACCATCACCTTTTTTGAAGGAGAGGAATGCTCTGCGTTGACCCAGAGTGTCCCTGTCTTCCAAAAGAGGAAGATTTGCCCTACAATCCAGAGTAACTGCGGGAGCATGTAAGAGACGTTACGTGTACCTGTAGTTACTGCACCACCTAGTGAAAACTTAAATATGGTGATATCCATATTGCAATCCAGAGCAAATTGTTCTTACACCGGAGCAAGGACTCCGCACAGTTACTCTGGATTGTGCCGCTAGTGTGACACTCAAATAGAATGTGATCCACAGTTTGTGCAGTGCTGTCTTATGGAATGGGTTTGTCTTTGTAGAAGACAGTCCATGAGGTAGCTTGACCCTAAGTCATAAAGGATGTTGCTCATTCACACATGCATATGTCTTCCTGTCTGTGTCTTACTCAAACACAAAATAACTTAAATTGGAGGTTAGCAATACGTGTAGAGAAGGGGTGGCCAAACCCCACTTTGGGGGCCCCACTTTGGGGTCTGCAGCGACCGTCCATGTGGTCCCCTTTCATCCAGCCCAAGGGCAAGCTCTGTATTCCTTCAGAGGCATCTCTGTTCCCCTTATTCTGGAGGGTATTCAGGGCTGGAGAGGCTGCATATGTATGACCTCTATGTATGAAAGTGGTTATGAGTTGGTTTGAAGATCACACCATCTCTCTTTGTTTATGAACTAATTTGAATTCATGTGTTTGTTCATTCATAAGTTATGTCATAAGTTATGTTCATTCATAAGTTACATATTTATGTAAATTTATTCAAATTTGAAATGTAAATCAATTATTTTTTCCAGGCCCCCCAACACATTGTCAGAGAGATTATGTAGCCCTCCTGCCTAAAAGTTTGGACACTACTGTTAGATAGCAAGAGGCCATATATAGTAGTGTTTGTTTTAGGATCATTAAACCTCAAAGGACTTCTGAGTAGTTTATCAGTAACCATAAAACTGAAGATTTGTTAAGAAATTTTGCAAACAAGCAATTGTGCTTAGAAACTAGCAGCAAGTGCAACAGCAGAAAGATCTTTTTTAGGTTTCCAAGGAAAAATCCAATATAAATTTTTAAGGTTGTTTACTTCAGCATAGAGTTTAGGGAATGGCATAATTTATTTCTAGGGTACACTGGTATGCTGTGGCACGCTGGTATGCTGTGGTTGGTCTGTAGGTATGCAGGGGAACATCTCTTATTTGTAGGGCAGTTGGGAGATTTGAGCCTCCTATCAGCAGCATGGTGTTCCTTGTCAATAGTCAAAAAATGGATGGTGCACCTTGGCAATTTTAGTGCCTTTTCAGTGAGGTGTGAGATGAAAAGTGTTGAAAATCTCTGTTCTAAGTGTGTATGTCTTTGTTGTCCAACTTAACTCCTTGCAAGTGTTTGTGGTCACTCCATTTCTAAATTTCATTTTGTACATTTAGTCTGATGTTCCCAACGCATGTGGGTGCTAGAATTACAGGCTACATGTATTATTTTATCGGTGATATTCAAATTTGGGGTCAGGACCCCTTGGGGGGGGGTCGCAACCTCAGGTCAAAGGGATCACAAGAGAGTGGGTTCCATCATTTTGGAATCTGGCACTGGGCTTTAGTGTCATTGAAGACAACTAACTTTTGTGTAGACTTGGAGGTAAATTTGATAGGGGGGGTCCTGAAAAAATTTTTGAATTTGAAAACTGAAATGAAAAGCTGAAATAAAAGCTGAAATACCCAAATACCATGAGTGTGTGTGAAATTGAACTAAGGTGTTAGTGTTCTGGGAGTTGTTGAGTCTCTGTAGGCCTAGCACACAATCTTCAGGTTCTCTGTACTTACAAATAGCAGCCTAAGTATAGAGAGTTCATCTTTAGGTGTGTCAAAGTACCCTGGGAAAATGAGCAAATTATTACTTGGAGCAAATTTAAGATTTCAATCATCTGGTTTAAGTGTCCAAACCATCACCTGATGATTGGGATAGGACTAGCTGTGATTATTAATTTCTGAGGAAAAGCATACTGGGATCCAGAGGAGCCTGACTATCAGCATGCAAAGTGCTTCAGTTTTCCTGGGGACTGTCCCTAGTCCTAGATTCCTAGATGGCTGCACCCAGCTTTTTGTGACCCCCACCCCACTGAAATGAAATTGTGATCCTCCAAGGGGGGCCCGACCCCCACTTTGAAGGCTTTGAATACTTCATGTTCAGACTACAGGTGATCCTTGTTATTATCCACTAGGGTTCTGTTCCAGAACCTCCTGTGGATAAAAAAATCAATGAATAACAAAGCAGTGGAAAAATAGGTTGCACTTTCATTGCTCCTAATGGAATAAGGTTATGCCTCAGTATCTAATAGCAGGCCTCCATCAGTCTTGAAAGACTATGGTATTGTGCTTGGCACTGCATACGCTGCATGTGAAGCACAAAAGCCTGGGTTAGATTGTTATGGAGGATAGGCTGTTACCCAAGCAGCAAATCCCCTCTCTCCACGCCACTGAATTAGTCCAATGGAGAGCCGATATGATTGGATCCAGCTGGTGTCACAGAGCTGGGCTAAGGACAGGAGCTCACCCTGTCTTGTGGGGCCGACCCGGATCTCGAACCCTGGCCTGCTGGTTAACAGGCACAGTGTCTTAACTACTTGCGCCACCCACAACCCTCAGTATCTATAGGGACTCCATGCATATACCAATGATGTGTTAAATAAAAGCAGTTAAAATTTACAGATTAGCAGATCTGCAAATCTCCCTTTATAATTGTTACAGTTAGCAGATTAGCAAATCTCCATTTACAATTGTTTAAAATCAGCTGTTCTTAACTGCTGTAAAGATGCAGTCCACAATTAGAAATGCAAAAGCCTCCTGCCTTTTCCCAGCTGAAAAACAGAATGATAGTTTGCATGAATGCCTCTCTACAACTGTAAAGAAGCAGTTTTTAAAACTGATTTGCACTAGTTATTTGTGTTGAGTCAAATCCGTATATAAAAAATCCATGTATAACAAGGTTGAATCTGTACTCCTTCCTGGACTCTTCCTGGATAGTGGGGACCTTAAACTGGCAGCTTTTTGGTTTGGAGTCTGTTGGTGGTGTGCCCCTTAGTGCAAGCATCACCTAGCACAATGTTTCTGGCATGGGAGGGACCATTTCTTTCGGGCCTCTAACCCAGTGTGTGCTGGTTCTTTTTTTGGCTTGGACCTGGTGTCAGAATCTGGAATTGAGTCTGGTGGTGGTTCTGCCACCTCAAGATCAAACTTTGACAGTGCAGTCCTAACCCCCTGATCAGGTCAGCATTAAGTCCTGCACTGGCCTGAGTGTGATACAAAAGTGTCATAAGGCACTTCTGTGCCACTCTTGGGGGTGAGGTGGGGTTAGGCCAGTGCACAGACATGTGTCAGCTTACCCATAACATCACAGGAACAGGGAAGTGGATAACCTAATTGGCTAATTATGCTGGCCTAAAGTTTTTATGATTGTGTCCTGATCAGAATGGGGGTCATGAGTGCTAAGAATTCAGAAAAAGAAAGTTGAATGTGTCACAAGTATATACATTTTAAATAAGCAAGTGATATTTAATGAAATTGCTTACACCAGTTGTCTTCAAAGTGGGGGTCAGGAGGGGGTTGCAGAAAGCTGGATGCAGCTACTGTATCTTGGAATCTGGCACTGGGCACCTTTACTGACACTTCTGGCGATGACATCACTTCTGGGGGGGGGGGGGTCCTGGGCAGATTGTCTTTTGTGGAAGTGGGTCCCAGGATGAAATGCTGGAAAACCACTCACTTATACTTTCTTGGTTCAGAATACATTCTCATCCTGAGACCTAAAGGGTTGCTAGGAGTATTTTGATAATGGAGTGGTCAGCTTATTGCAAAATAGCTGTTCCCTGTACTCAGGAAGGAGGGCGTTCTTAACTCATGGGTTGTCGCCCCTCCCCCAACAGGAGGCTGGACGAAGTCAGTTCTCCTCACTGAGGGGCGGCACCACGACCCACTCAGTTCTCCTCACTGAGGGGCGGCACCACGACCCACTTAGTTCTCCTCACTGAGGGGCGGCACCACGACCCACTGTTGTCAAGCCCCGCATCGTGGTAGGACGAAGTCAGGGAGCTCTGCCTCCCTTTTCTCCTCTCTCTCTCTTCTCTCTTTTTCTTTCTCTCTCTCTCTGTTCCTCCTCTCCTGGCTGTACTCCTCATCTTCCACCCTGACCACAGAGGCCAGCAAGGGGCTCCCCTGGATTCCTGCCCGAGGAGGAGACCCCAGTCTGCACTAGCAAGGCAGTCGCTTTGCAGTGAGGAGTTGGACGCAGAGAGAGGGGCGATTAGACGCGCCCACAGGGAAGAGCGGGCGCGTTGGGCAGCAGCCAGAAGCGGCTGCGGCGGGCAGCGTGCATCGCGCGCAGCTGACCTGTGCCCTTAGCGGCTTTCAGGGAGAGGCACATAGGGTTGTGTACCTCCCGCTGCCACTCTTCAGGTCGGGCCAGCAGAGCCAACGGTAGCAGCAGGGCCGCATGGCCGCACTGTGGGCTTCCTGCCGGCCGCCATTTTGTCTGTCTTCTGGCGCAGGAGGCGCCATTTTGTGAGTAGGACTCAATGGAGGCAAAAGGGCGCGAATCTGGGGACGCCACTGGGGAACCCCATACCCCCTAGAAGCAGGGAAGACTCTATTCTGACCATGCCCTCTTTGTCTCAGCTTATGAGGGAAGCTGTGAAAGGGGTCTTGCAGGAGCAGTTGGAGGACCTTGTACCCACTCAGGTCCCAAAGGCTGCACACACAAGAAGGCTCAGTGTAAGACCAGGCATTCTTATGAGGCTTCTGAGTCAGATTCTGAGGAGTCTGATTCCCCTCCTAAGAAGCACAAGGGCTTCTTTAAAATGCTGAACAGGAGTCCTGTCATGATTCCCTGTCTTACCTGTGAATGACAAAAATAGCAGAGAATGAGATTGACTGACTGTTCTGGGGTGTAGGAGATCTCCCAACCTCCACACAAGTCAATATGCCTGCTAGAGCCTTCTGACAGGAATTTCCTGTTTTTGTCGAAAGCATAGACTCTGACAACCACTCTGAGGTGTGTAGAGCCTCTGCAACTCAGAAGACCTTCTAGATGGGATGTCTGGTCACATCTGAAGGTCCTTTGAGGATGTCCAGTGCTGGTTTCCAATCTACGGTAAACTAAATCTGAGGTCCAACCAAACTTCAACTGGTTCCTTTTCCCGAGGCCCTTAAGTTTTTACCACTGAGTGGAGCCATTTTAAGCAACATGGCAAACAAATTGATGAGCTGTATACCTTGCCAGACCCCATCATGGCTAAGCTGAAGGTCCCCACAGTGGGTGCACCGGTGGTGGCAGTTTCCTCGGCTACCACACTCCCCTTGGAGGGTGAATCGGGACTGAGGGATGCGTGTGACAAGAGGGTAGAAATTTCTCTAAAGCGGGCCTTCGAATCTAATTCCCAAGATTTTCAGGTGGCATTAACCAGTTCAGTCTTTTCCAGATCCGCATACATCTGGGCCGAGGAGCTGGCTGCAGACAAGTCTTGGCTGCAGAGCAAGGTGTATGTTGAAGAACAATGCATTGGACAACCTTAGGTCCAGTTTGGGAAGACAGACTAGGGCATTCGGAACCTAGCTTCGTCTATCCTTTCAGGTGTCTCTACTCACTTTGTCTACTAACTACCTTGACTTCTGTCAAATATAGTTTAGATGTAGGTAGTTGAAATCTTCTCCGGTTCCTGGACCTCCAGTTTTGCTTTCGGATTGACTGAAAGGTCTGGGTGCCCCCTAGTGAGAGGAAACTAGATATGGCCTTTCTGTGGTGAGGACTGTAGGGTGCCATTTTGTTTCACTTTCCATTTTCCCTCCAAGATGCCATTTTGTGTTCCCAGTGCTCAGGGACACTATGGTCTCTCAGGAGGAGGAGGACAGTGGTGTTAAAATCAGAACCCAGATTAGATTCAGAGTCTGGGGACGATATCCCTCCTCCAACAAAAAGTGACCAAAGGCAAAGTTGGTGACGAGACATGGAGGTGCCAAGTGCCTCATTCTCCACATCCTGCAGTGACCAAAATGAGCTCAAGACTTCATGCCGCATAGCTGTTGTCTTAGCGAAAGTGAAATTACTCGCAAGCTTCAGTAATTTACCTCACATTTCTGAGGTAAAACTGTTGGGTAAGTGCTTGGTTTTACTTCAGGTAAGTTCTTGGCAATGGCCTCAGATAACTGTGTAGGCTTAGCCTCAAATACTTCAGGGGAGGGCTGAGTTTGTCTACTCAGTTTACTTTTGAGTGATTCTTTATTTTTCCAGGCAAAATCCCCATCCCTCTGGAAGCCCGCACATATGTGACATTGTGGGTCCAGAACCTTCTGGAAAAAGCTGTGTTAGACAGCTTATGCCCTGCAGCAGGGCCTCCATGGGAGCCTTGCTGGCTGGGTTCTTGACTTAAGAGAACTACAAGGCCTCCATTGCCTTTTCCATATTTCTTAACCTGATGCACAGCAGAAGAACCAGCCTAAACCAGCACAGACTGGCTGAGACTGGCTCTGAATGTATCAAGCCTCATGCAACATTGTTTTGTAATAATGGCTTCCCTTCTTTATAGCCCCAAGGTTTAGCCTGCTACTTCTTCCAACAAGTTAACAAAGCCAGTGGTTGAAGTTTTTGTCTCTTCAGGGCATTTCCAAGCTGGCAGAGGTTCCCTTCTCTTATGCAGTTACACCGATCATGTAAGCAGAAGGAACAGTGGCTGCACCAGGGGAGCACATGCCAAAATTGGTCGGTAAGCTTTATTATTTACCTCTGGTAACTTTGGCCTTTGCAGATTTCCAAAGTAAAACTCCTGGTGGCTGCATTTTCTGGAAGAAGGTCCAGAAAACCCATGCAGTAAGAGAGTTGAAGTCATGCTGAGTGAGTTCTTATTTGGGATTAGGGGTTCGGATACTAACTCCCATGTCCAGAGTCGTGAATTGTTGAGCAGAAGATGCTGTAAGGGTGTACTTCTTAAAACAAACAAAAACAAAACAAACAAAACAAAAAAACCTGCTACACCTGTAAGTCTGAAGGTCTGCAGATCAGTGGTTCGAGGCCTGAGCAACCTCACAATCTGGCCTGGTTAATTTCTCTCCAAGTCTGAGAAATATACTTTAAAAGAATTAACCCTTACCTAGGTACCATTTTTAATACCTGGCTTAGGCATTGGGATATTGATACAGAATCCCCAGTTAAACTGGCAGTCCTGCCTCTTATGGGCAGCAATTGTACTGGTAGAGTCCTTGACTCTGTGTCAGATGATACCAGGGATAAAGCAGAACTTTGTCCGGCCTGCCTCTACACCAGAAGGGCAAAGAAGATTGCCCTCGCTTCGGTGGCAGCGGCGGCCGATTGCACTTATGATTTGCTGCAGTTGTCTGCCAGAGCCTTGGCCATGGGGGTTCTGCCAAGGAGACAGATCTGGCTTCGTCAGTGGGAAGGTGATGCAGCTTCAGCTTCTAGGGTGTTACATCTTCCCCTTAAGGGTGAGAAGCTCTTTGGAGAGGCCTTAGAACCTCTGTTATTGGAGAGCAAGGAGAAGCAAAAAGTGCTTCCTGCCACCAAGAAAGAACCGCCCAAGTGTTCCCAGTCCTTTCGTCAGTCTAACCCGGGGTTTAAAGCCAAGGGTTTTGGCCAATGTTCCAAGCCCAACCGGGACGGGAGTAAGGCCCAGTTCAAGAAGCGTCCTGGTCCGGCTCCCTCCTCTGCAGGGAAGCCTGCCAAGGGATCCCAAACTTCATGACAACTCCGACTCCCAAGGAGGCATCCCCGGTGGGGAATGCAAATTTGTGTTGGAATTTCTGCAGGATGACTTTGACATGGGGCTTAGCGCCAGCACATTACACTGACAAGTGACAGTTTTGTGGAGCACCTTGGGGGTTTCCTCGGGTAGGGCGATCTTATCCCACCCACACATAACCAGGTTCCTTAAGGGGGTGAATCAGTTAAGTCCCCCACAGGTTCATCTTTTCCCCTCGTGGGATTTACCTTTGGTGTTGTCAGCGTTAGTGGAGGCTCCCTTTGAGCCATTACATAGTGGTGAGTTGAAATTTCTTACATTTAAGACCATTCTTTTTCTTTCAATAACCTCAGCTAGACGGGTGTCTGAGATTGTACCATTGTCAATTAATCCAAACTTGTGCATCTTTCATGATGACAAGGTCGTTTTGCGGTTAGATAAGGCCTTTATTCCCAAGGTCAACTCCTGGTATCATCGGGCACAGGAGTTGGCTATTCCATCCTTTTGCCCTGATCCCAAGAATGGCAAGGAAGTGGGCCGGCATAAGTTAGATGCTAGGAGAGCTGTCAGTTACTACATCGAGCACACTGAAGCGTTTCGTAAAACTGACTGTCTCTTTGTGCTCTTCAAGGGGCCTGCCATGGGCAGGCGTCCATCGAGGAGCACTCTGGCTAATTGGTTCAAGGGGACCATAGCATTAGCCTATTCGTCCTTAGGAAGGGTCCCTCCTGCTGGGATTACTGCTCACTCTATTCGGAGTGCGGTTACATCTGCTGAATATGAAGGTGTGGCGTCCATTGAATCCATCTGTAAGGCTGCTACATGGACATCACCTAACACTTTTATCGGGCATTGTAAGATCGATAAAGCAGCTTCCGCAGATGCGGCTTTTGGCAGGAGGGTGTTACAAAGGGTAGTGACCTCTTAGGAACTTTGGGTCAGCCCTCCCTTCCTCTGGACGGATACGGCTTTGCTATATCCCATGAGTTAAGAACGCCCTCCTTCCTGAGTACAGGGAAAAGAAAGTTTTTCTTACCATAGACTTCTTTTCTGATATGAAGGAAGGAAGGCGTTCTGCCCACCTCTCTCTGACCCTCGGTTCCTGTCTGTGTCAAGTTTAACTGTTGGTCGTGTGGTTTTTCCATGGGAAAAAGTTGGGGGACCTTCTTCCCTTTGTTATGTGTTCAAGCTTTTATCGAAGTTGCAGGGTCTGTCCTGGCCATTTGGTATCTCAGACCTGCAATCGGGGTTCGGTACTTCTACTCAGCTCGGCTTTTTAGACTGGGTCGTGGTGCCGCCCCTCAGTGAGGAGAACTGACTTCGTCCAGCCTCCTGTTGGGGGAGGGGCGACAACCCATGAGTTAAGAATGCCCTCCTTCCTTCGTACCGGAAAAGAAGTCTACGGTAAGAAAAACTTTCTTTTTTAATTTCAGTAATTAAATGCTGTCCTTAATGGATCATTGGGCTCTTAGGTTGGATAAGAAGACAGTGTAATGTTGAAAAATACCCTTTTGTAGAAAGATGGAACTGAGATAAAAGATTATGATTTTATTGTCAAGATAAAAGGTAAAAAATAGACACATGGAGAAATGTATGTTGGTTCTTCTAACAATTGAATATAGTGTACAGTACCTGGCTTTCATGGTGGTTGTATGTAAAATGTACCTGGCTTTCATGGTGGTTGTATGTAAAATGTAAAATGTATTTGGTGCACTTAGAGAAATCAGAAAAAGGAAGGGGATTGTAGGAAAGAATTTTAGGGATCCATGAACTCAGCTGCAAGTCACTAAAGGCAGGGGGAAGAAGGTTTTCGGGCATTTCTGTTATCTGTCCTGAAATAGCTTGGAAAAGGAGAACAGGAGAGAGAGAGTTAATGGAAGACCCCTTTTGGGGAGCTTGGGTTGGGAAGGGTTAGGAGCTTGTGCCTACATATTGGTGGGTGATTAACTTAGTGGTTGGGAAATTGATTATTGGGTGCTCAGAGTGCAATCCTAAGCCCTGGTTAGGCCGGCAGAATTTCTGGCACAAGTCCCATGCTAGCCTGGGGGTGTTGCAAAAGTGCCGTAAGGTTAGCTGCTGGCTAGCTGAAAAGTAAAGTGCTTGCTTTCATATGTGTGTACCTAAAGTATGAATTGGAAGGTGGGGAGTTAGGCCAGTACATAGACATGCACTGCTTTTCCCACACCACCATAGGTGTGAGATGGGGAGATGGGTGAGCTGTGCTGCCCTGAATTGGTTAGGATCCCACTCCCAACTGGCTAGCTGGGAAGTATAGGGCTTGCTTTCTTATGTGTGAATCTAAAATATGAATGGGAAACTTGGTGTAGGAACCTGTATTATCAGCTCAAGAACTGGTAAGTTAAAAAGGGTACTTAGATAAAGCAATCAGATAATCAGCAACAGGTATTTCAGCACCAAAATATAGAGAATTTGTGGAAGGCAGTTCAGAGCTTGCATACAAGACAATATGTATTCTTTCAACATGTATTCAAACTACACAATTATTTTTTCCAGTGGGTGTGGCGGGAGGGGAGGGAGGCCGAGAATGTAAACAAACAAGCAAGATTTTGTGCGTGACCAAACCTTGAAACTAGGCTTACACATCAGAGTTCATTCTGTGGCATTCTGGAAGAACAGTTGGCTTACATTCTGGTTCATTCAATGTGAAATCATATGGTTGGATATTAGAGTCTATAACTAGGTATAGAAAGAGAACTAAATAAACACTAAAGAAGGAGGATTTTCATGTAACAAGCCAAAGAAGGCCACAGTGGATCAAGTGATTCTGTGAAAATAGATAATGATTCTCTCTGATGGAAGAGCAAAGATTTGCTTCTATTAATGTTCTTGGTAAGGCTTTCTGTAGTAATTACTTAGGTTGTCCACACCCCTGCCCTATTATGGTCCAGACTTCATTTTGCTGTGAAAATAGTGCTCAGCTGTAGTCATAATTGAAATAATTCTGTACCTCAGAGCCAGACAAACGCAAGTCCAAAATGGATGATTTTCAGGTTATTACCGTATTACATGTATAATCTGATTCTGCATCAAGCCATAACAACGTAAGTCTGTTAAGCAATACGGAGAATGTTAAGGAGAATGCTTAACAGACTTGGGTTAATGAGCATAGATGATCCTGCACTCACTCATCAATGCCCAGCCAAAACCCGTGGACCTAGAAGTATAAAATTTAGGGAACGTATTCCTTCTGTGACCTGAGCACCCACAAAGAACAATTTTTTAGAAATTTATCCCCTAAGGGGTGAAAAGAAAAGGGTGCAACATGTTTTTGTCCCTATATTTAACATTGAAGACTGACTGATCAATACCCAGCCCCAAGCCCTACACCTAGAAACTTAAAATTTGGGGAGCATATTCCTTCTGTGTGATAAGGACCCTCTAATAACTGATTTGGTGCCTGGTGTTGGCCATGGGTACTCCTTTTCCACCTCATCTATGGGTAGTACAAATTCATTTTGTTTCTTCAGACAGTTCTGCAGGAGGATACGTCTCTGTCTAGAACAGTGGTCTTCAAAGTGAAGGTCACAGACCCCCAGCAGGGGGAGTGCAAAGGCTGAAGAACCACCATATTGTCCTGGAGACTCCAAAAAAATCAGCTTCATGATGGTGTGCATTACCCCAGCATATCATGTTGTTGGATTTGTCTTGAATAGCTCCTTCCTATCAAAAGTTATGGCCAAAAAACCCAAACCCCAAAATATGCATATAAAATGCATGGGAGAATGAAAGTAGTTTATATTGCAGTTTTACTTGCGGGTAGACAAACGTGCCATAGTTCAGTGGAAAGGGCAGGCTGACAGCAATCCAAGGACACCAGAAGGGTCCTGATTTAATGAGCACAGCCCCCAAAATCACCCCAGAAGGAAGTTCCTTCCTCCAAGCTTTCCGTTTACTTTGAATTAAAAGTAAATTGCACAGCCACATTTACTTGTGAGTAAGCAAACACTTTGGCTGGTGTGGAAGATCAGTCCAGTGGTGCAAGGCTCCCAGAATGGCCATGATCTCAGGCATCTGGAGCTTAAAAGTGCTCCAGAAGGCAGCCCCCCCACCACTGAAAATAATAGAAACTGGCTCTACAGGTAATGTGAATTTTTTTTAATTATTTGTAAAAATAGTTCAAACTCCTCATTGCCCTCTCCCCAAGCCTAATTTCCTGTCCTTATCCCTCTGGGGTTTTAATGTTTTTTTTTGGGGGGGGGGTGGGCTAATGCTCTTTTCTTTTCTTTTTTAAAATCTGATGTCCCCTTTATCCAGGATTCTTCCTCTTTTTATCCATGTATCCTGGGGAAAAAAATCTTCATTGTCCTCCTTTTCCTTGTGAGCAGGCAACCTATAGCCTGCTTGGAATTAATAAATTATAAGTAATAAATTGTACAGTATCTGTAATAATTTTAAATGTTAGATTCAGTAATATAGTGTTTAAATTAAGCACATGAAAGCAATATACACAAGAGTTTTGAGCATTTATTTTGTTATGTTCTAAACTTTTCTTGAGTGTCCTACATTTTGAGGGGGGCCTTCTCTCAGAAAGAAGGGGGCAGCCAGGCTTGAGGAGGGGAGTGAGTGCATAAAAACAGAGCACCAGGAGATCCCAAGCCAACCAATGGCTTCTTGCTGCAAGCGCTGTCTGAGCCCTGACAAGTGCCTTCTAAGCCCGCTTTCTCCCAGGAGCATGGGTTGTGTGTGTGAGTGCATGGGGTGGGAATGTGTGTTGTGGGTATGTGAATTAGTGCATGGGATGAAAGGGGTGTGTGTGTGTGTGTGTGTTTTTGAGAGCGGATGTGAAGGTTGGAGTCAGTGAGGTGGGAGAGAGTGGGGGCTTAGGGGCAGTTGGGGGTGAGAGGACCTGTGGGGTTGGGGACAGGGGTGGGAGGGACCATGGAGACTTGGGGGGCAGAGTGACCATATGTCCTCTTTTTCCAGGTCAGGTCCTCTTTTTTAGCCTTGTGTCCCAGATTGGGGGGGGGGTGTGTGGGTGTGGCAAGTTTGACAAGGCAAAGATAGAAAGGGGGGTCCCGGGCTGAAATGGCTGAAGATCATGGCCTAGAAGCAATCTTTCCAGTCTTGACTTTGTCTTGAAATGCACTGGGGCTACAATTTATTTTATAGTAAACCATATAGTTATTTGATTTCTCACTCTTTGATTGAAAGTGGTATATATAAAGATTAATAATAATTAGTTCTCTTAACTGACACCCATTAGAGCTTTAGCCCTTTTGTGATGTGGTGCTGCCTTCTTGGCTTTCTAACTAACTCCACTACTTTTTTGAGCAGGGAGGGAGTAATTAGAAGCTATAAGTGCTTTGTAGGCAGGACTGTGTAAGGATCATGATATTGCTGCATTCCTCAATAAATGAATTGTCTGCACAGTGCCTGTGAAACACATAGCTTTTTCAGAGGCATGAGGTGCTGTGTCCTTGGGGCTAGAATGTGGCAATTTCTGTTGGATTCTGAATTTTTCATTCATTTCTAATGTGTAGACCACCCTACAGTCTTAACAGTAGATACAAATGTGATTTTAGTCTTGGGAGTGAAACCAATGGGCATTTTTTAATGAAGAAAGAGCACTATGTCAGCCTAACATTACTAGCCCTACAAGGTGGTCTGAAGGTACTTACTAAGCTGAGCTAGTCTAACCCTGTAAGCTGCTTGGATGAGAAGCTTATGGGAATCATTGGCCCACCATTCTGAACTCCCAGGAAGTGTTTCATATAAAAGTAATAAATAAAGGTGAATTATTTTTCCTGTTCTACGTACTTTTATGCTTTAAAAAATTATCTGTGCTTTTATTCAGTAATTTGAGGGACAGGATAAATGAAATAATATAAAGTATTGTAACCTCGGTCTGCTACGTAAGTCTCTTCTGCTACAAATTTTTAAACCGTAAGCAACTAGGGTTGCAATACTAACCAATTTTCCAGCTCCGGGGTAAAGGCAATGCAACTCCAAGCTAAGGGAACAATCATTGCCTTACTTTGAGGAGGCCTCTGTGACTGTCCTCCAACAGTCCTGCAACACATCCCCCACTGGCACAGTTATGCTGGTGCTGAAAAGTTGATTAAGATTGTGTCCTAGGCAACCTGAGAAAAAAGTAGTTTCTTCCCTTGAAAGCAATATGTTATTTTACCAGTAGAGGGCACTGTTGTAGCACTAATGGCTACAGAATTTTTTTTTTTTGTATTTTCTTGATTCTCCCCACCCCCAGTTTTGGAAAGCTTTTAATGTTAATTAAATTCGGTTCCCTGAATAATTAGCAGTGGAGCCTTATTCTTTGTACCATTGCTGTGGATAGTGTTGTTTTTCAGCCTGTTCGTCTTCATTCAGTGGAAAAGGCTGTTGCTCTTCCAGTGTAGAATTTTGGTGGTGTGCACTTTCTCAAGAATAGAATACTTCTGGTTATTTTTAGGTGCTTTGGGTAAAAAACGGATGTGTGAAGTTCTTAATGTAGCTACATTATCCTAACAATATTATTCTTCATTGCATTCAGAGCAATGTAGGGCAGCATTTTTTGTGTGAAAAAGTATACATTAGTACTATTTGTTTGTGTATGTGATTTTTAACTAAACAAGAAAACTCTTTGCTATTACCTGGCACACTTTCTCTTCTAATTTGCTTCATCTGCATTTTTGCAAAGCAGTTATACAATGTTATTGGTAGGTGCTAAGTGTACTGAAATCTAAATTATGCTACACCCAAGCATAATTAATACTTGTTTAATGAACAACATATACTAAGTAGTTATTATGACAATAAACTAGTTCTCTTTGAGGCAGCCAAATACCCGTAAACAGACTATAGCTGCTGTTAATTTTTTAAGAAATATTGATGCCATTATCAGCACTGTATACTAGAAATAGTGCATATTGCCTCACAGGCATGAAGACTATTCAGTTGAAGCAAGAGCACAATTAGATTTTGAAACACATTATTGTCACAATCAAGATCATTTTGGTGGTAGTTATTTTAAAGAGCAAATCATAGGTCTGAAATTCTGTTTTTTGCTGCAAGTGAATCTCTATGCTGTTATAGCTATCACAAGATTAATGTTCAAAGACTTTACCCTGACTCTCCTTCAAGCAGTGGCATAACTGCAACCTAGTGTAACGATTTTGTATTCCCCTGCATCAGATTTAATTAATTAAACTGGATCTTTTATCTGCTAAAGTCAGAAATGTTAGTGTTTTGAAAAAGCAACCACTTAAATACCTCTTTAATAATTGAGCCATAAATTTTATGAATCAAAACAAAGTTGTTATTTATTTAATTAATTGTTGGTGCTGGTTTTTGCCAGTTAATTAATTTTGCTAATTATTTAGCAAAATTAATTCTTATTCCACTTTCTCTTGGGGGGCATATAAAGTGGCTTACAACAATTTAAATACAGTGGTGCCTCACATAAAGAGCTTAATTCGTTCTGGAGGCAGGCTCTTTAAGTGAAACACTCTTTAAGTGAAACAGATTTTTCCATAGGAAATAATGGAAACTCAGACGATTGGTTCCACAAACCAAAAAATATTCATATAAAGATATTAACTGTATGTAAAAATGATGACAAAACACAGGAATTGAATTCAAAACATGCATTCAATGTGCATGATCCTATGAAGTCTACTTAAGCTGCAGTCCTAAAGGCACTTTCCTGGGAGGCTTACCTGGGCTGCTTCTGGAGGTTCAAGGTGGTCGGTGGGGGCTCTTGGGGGCAGTTAGGGGCAGCTGCCTCTGGCACCTCCAGGCAACTGCCTCCAAGTTGGGGGCAGTTAAAGGCAGTTGCGCTGGCCGGCAGCCCTTTTAAAGAGCCTCCATGTGGAGTGTCAGGGCTGCATAGCACGCGTGCCCATAGCGCACTTCCTTGTTAAGTGAAGTGGAACTTGTTATGTGAAGCAAGATTTCTTGGAAATTTTTGCTTGTTAGGTGAAACGCTTGTTAAGCTAGGTACCACTGTATATGCATACATATAAAGCAGGCCTCTGTCAGACTTGAAAGACTATGGTATCATGCTCGGCGCTGCATACACTGCATGTGAAGCATGAAAGCCTGGGTTAGATTGTTATGGAGGATAGGCTGTTACCCAAGCAGCAAATCCCCCCTCTCCACGCCACTGAATTAGTCCAATGGAAAGGCAGAGCCAATACGATTGGATCCAGCTGGTGTCACAGAGCTGGGCTAAGGACAGGAGCTCACCCTGTCTTGTGAGCCGACCCGGGTCTCGAACCCTGGCCTGCTGGTTAGCAGGCACAGTGACTTAACCACTTGCGCCACCCACAGCCACATATAAAATAAAACTGCAAAATGCTATATGAAAAAGCAGCAAACATGGGCATAATCAATGAACATAAAATTTTGAACATCCATCAGTTCTCAGACTTTTAGCACTGAGACCCACTTTTTAGAATAAGAATCTGTCAAGATCCACTGGAACTGATATCATAACTGGAAGTGACATAATCAAGCATGGAATTTTTAACAATGCTGTGGTTCCTACCCATCACTTACCCAGGAACAAGTCCCATTTATCTCATTGTTAAAAACACAAGCATAAAAAAGCCTGCTAAAAGTACAGATCTGTATTATTTCTCAAATGCAGTAACATGCAGTCTAATACATTATTAAAATATCGAAATGCATGGGGCCATCTGAAATTGACTCAGGCTCACCTAGTAGGTCCTGACCCACAGATTGAGAAACACCAGTAATCTATAAATAATAAAAGTATCAATAAAACCAGCAGATGTCTGGTGCTAAAGACTAAAATATGAAGGTTTCCTGAAATATGGTGGCTCTACAGTAGCTCTCTGGGCTACTTGGTCATATTGGAGGTTGGGGCAGGGGCAGAGCTGCTCAGGGTTGGAAGGATTGAAGCTGACATAGCTGCCTGGCTGCTCTCCGAAGGAGAAGCTGTGGCAAAGGCTCCTGAGAGCTGGGTTGATCCACAGGAATCTTCTGTCCCATGCCCCTTTGCCTCTCTGGCACCCAGGAGTCCAGGAGAAGCAGGAGGCTAGAGCAGTGCTTATGACCCTGGCAGTGTAGTCTCACACTCACAGGGACTCCTCTCTATGAGGATGGCACAGGAGGGCCTTCTGCAATCATGCAAAGGAGCCCACAAGCTGGACATGGAAGAGGGCAGCCTTTGCACATGGATCCAGTGTAAAGCTGTGGTCTCCTATGTGCCTGCAGTGCTGCAGCAGCTTGAAGGAAGTTGTGCTTGGGTATTTTTGCCAATGCCCATTGTTGTAGCCCCCAGCCTGGAGCCCAGTGCGGTTGCTACCCCCTTGCACTTAAGCTACGCCACTTCCTTCAAGTATCTTTGTCCTTTTTAAGCCTTATTTTAGCACCAATTTTTGTTTCTAAAATAGGTGAAGTCTTCCCCAGAGAAGGTTTGACCTGTTGTTTTCCACAGCCTCCTAATGGCAATCTCCTTTATTTCATCTGTGAACTTTTAATAAGTGAAGCTTTCAAAAAGCTGTTAAGATAATCTGAACAGTAAGTAAAGATTGAAAGTTTTTGTACAAAAATGTTGGTTCTAGTACTTAGGTAATGGAGACGTTCGTGGAAATGATGAAAGCTTGCAAGTAAAAGCAAGAGACTCTTCAATGGGAAATTCCCAACCAGAAACTTGTTCCAATCAGCATAGTGTTCGTCCTCAACGCCTGTCCCTTCTCTGGAAGTTACCAGCCTTCTTAGACACCTTGCAGATTGGAACTTGCTTTGTTTGCGTTGTCACAACTCAGTCTGAAACTGTGTGTATGAACTTGTGTTTGAAATTAAAGAAGCCCAGTGAGCAAGAAACAAAAGCTTTTGTTCTTAATCACTTTCCACCAGAAAGTGCTGTTTCCTTGGAAAATGAAAGTGTGACCATTTTCCAATTTAATTAAGCAAACTAAGGGTGCAATCCTGTCCAACTTTCCTGCACTGGAGCAGGTGCTTTGCAGCCCTAAAATAAGGGAACAAATGTTTCGTTACTCTGAGAAGGCCTCTGTGACCTTCCCTCCACCACAATCTGGAGCGCATGCCCCATTGGCACAGTTGCACTGGCACTGCAAAGTTGGAGAGGATTGAGACCTATGTAGTTTGTTAGACTGGATGTTACAAGACTCAAGGTGGTTTAAACAGGCAAGTAGTGGCTAAGACACTGTACTTGTTAACCAGTAGGCCAGGGTTCGAGACCTGGGTCGGCCCCACAAGACAGGGTGAGCTCCCGTCCTTAGCTCAGCTCTGCGATGCCAGCTGGATCCAATCATATTGGCTCTGACTTTCCATTGGACTAATTCAGTGGCGTGGAGAGAGGGGATTTGCTGCTTGGGTAACAGCCTATCCTCCATAACAATCTAACCCAAGCTTTCGTGCTTCGCATGCAGTGTATGCAGCGCTGAGCACAATACCATAGTCTTTCAAGACTGAAGGAGGCCTGCTTTAGATATGGAAGGTAGCTTGTATCTTTTAAAATAACCTCTATTTGAGATTATTTGGGGTCTTTTTTCTAGGAAGAGAAAAAACAAAACATCTAATGTATGGAGCCCTTGTCTTGAAATGAGTTTGGTGATCTTGATGACCTTCCATCCTCTTTCCTTTCTATGAGTCTGTAACTTTCCACATAGATTCTTGCAGGCTCTGGAGGATGTTGGACAAACTTCACATTGGCTTTTTTTTGTCCTGTTCTCCAATTGAGTAATGGTAGCATATTTTACTTTGATGTGCGTGGGAGAGTGAAATCTCAGGTAAATTCCCATTACATCCAAAGCATTAATGCTCATGTACTGTTCTGTATCATCAAAGTGTTGTTGTTCTCTGCCTTCCCTTCACCATGAGAAGCTATTGTAGGGTCGTGTGCTTCTTTGTGTTTCAAATACACACTGCTCATATTTGACAAGGTTGAGATAAGGGTTCTGTCTTTATATGAATCAAGTATTTTGTGATCAATACTGTTACAGTAAAATACTGTGACCATATATGTTGATAAGACTCAAATGAAGAATCTGACTTTGTAGGACAGTACAATATTTGCAAAATATGCAAATATTGTTGTTTCTGGATAAGATGATGATGATGATTATCATTATCGTTATCAATGTTCATATACCGCTTTTAAACAAGAAGTTCACAAAGCGGCTTACAGAGAAAATGAAATAACTATAATTACTAAAACATGATTGGTCCTTCCTGTAACAAACCCATACTGGACAAATTCCTTTAAAATGCTTTCCCAACTCATGAGCTTGCTTTTTTGATGTCGTGAACGTTGCGATAGGCTTTGAAGAAAATTGTCGTAACGGAAAACTGTGGGTGCTTCAGTTGTGATGCTAAATGGGAATGTTACAAGTGAACTCTTTTCCATTATCAGGTTTTCCCCTCTCACTGTTTGCCTCTCTTTTAAGGTTTATTTAGAAGTTCCCTTACCTATTTACTGCTGTAATCAAATCAATAAATATCTCATAGTATTCATTCATATAACTATCACCAAAATTCTATGCATGTTTATTCATAAATATAAATTTGGTTGTGTTTAATGGGGTTTCCTTATAGGAAAGAATTGCAGCCGTAATTCTACTTAAAGTTCAATATCTAAATACGTATGTGATTCAAGCATTTCATCTATGTTAACTGTATAGTATTTTCACTGGAAGCCTTTCACCTTTAACTATTAAATTAATATGGACCATTGGGAAGTTATAATTTCTGGATAATACAATTTATTTTTCATAAATCGTGTGTAACCCTCTTTCTGACTTGTTTAAACACTGTTGCTCTCAAAACAGCCACTCACAAGGGCACAGATAGGATAGACAGTGATTGACTTTGTAGTTTGTATAGTTTGTGTAAGGATTTGGATGACTCTTTGTTGTTAGTTGCATTCTTTCTTTTCCTCTCCCCCATCAGTTTTGTAATTGTTTTACAGGCATGTAGTTATTTTATTCCCCAAAATTAAAAAAAAATTAGTATTGTTAATATGATCATGTTGGGATACAACTGTATAGCTTCAGCTCATTGTTACAACTAAAGTTGGTACCTTTAAAGTGATTTTAATTCGAAAGGCTGACCTCCTTGCTCTTTCGCGAATATTTCATAACGTTATTGCTTCCTTGATTAAGTATAACAATATTGTTCAAAATGGCTGATGTTGCTTTCCTAGGTATATGACTTTTCTACTTTTCTCTCTCTCTCTCTCTAGTTATATGACTTTCTCTACTTTTCTTTCTCTTTGTACTTAGGTTTTTATTTTTTATTTTTATTTTTAAAGTATAGTGGCGCCTCACGTAAAGTATGTTTCACATAACAAACAAAAATTTCTCTAGAATTCTGCTTCAACAGAATCCTGTAACAAATTGTGCTTCACATAACAAGAACACTCATTGGCAGTTGGGGCAGACGTGCTGGATGGCAGCCCTTTTAAAAAGAGTCAGGACTGCCTAGCGTGCCTGCCCATAGCAAAAGCAATACTTCCACGCTGTTCCTCCTGTGGCCGTCGTCAGCTGGGCAGAGGGAGAGAAGAGCAGTGGAGAAGAGGGAAGCAGCTCAGGGCTAGCCAGAAGGGTGCAGGGTAGAGAGAGGCTCAGGATTGAGAGAAGGAGAAAGGGGGGAGACACTTCGAAAGTGTTTTTGATTACAGCCTCCTAACCATGTCTACCCAGAAGTAAACCCCATTGTGTTAAATGGGTCTTACTCCCAGGAAAGTGTCTTCGATTGCAGCCTCCTAAACTTGTCTACCAAGAAGTAAGCCCCATTGTGTTAAATGGGGCTTCCTCCCAGGAAAGTTTCTTTAGAACTGCAGCCTAAATAGACTTCATAGGATCATGCACATTGAATGCATGTTTTGAATTCAATTCCAGTGTTTTGTCATCATTTTTACATCCAGTTAACATTTTTATATATAGACTAGTGAAAAGCATACCCGCGTTGCGGGTGTAACGTTTCCCCCTATGCCATCCCCCCATGGCGCAGAAACACCCCATGTGCCACTTCCCCCATGCGGATCATCCCCCATGCGGAACTTCCCCCATTTGCATCAACCCCAATGCGCAACTTTCCCCCATGCGCATCATGACACCATGTGCATCATGACCCCACGCAAATCATTTCCCCATGTGCAACTTTCCCCATGTGCAACTTTCCCCTGTGCACATCATCCCCCCATACGCATCATCCTCCCATGCGCAACATCCCCCATGCACATCATCCCCTCATGCGCAATTTTCCCCATGCGCATCATCCACCGATGCGCAAATTTTCCCCATGCGCAACTTCCCCTCATGCGCATCATCTGCCAATGTGCAACTTTTCCCCATGCGCAACTTTCCCCATGCGCAACTTTCCCCCATGCGCATCATGTCCCCATGTGCAACTTAACTCCATGTGCAACTTAACTCCATGTGCAACTTACCTCCATGTGCAACTTCCCCCGTGCGCATCGTCCCCCCGTGCGCATCATCCCCCCGTGCGCATCGTCCCCCCGTGCGCATCTTTCTTCCCGTGCGCAACTTTCTTCCCGTGCGCATAATCCGCCAATGCGCAACTTTCCCCCGTGCGCAACTTTCCCCATGTGCATCAGTCCCCCATGCAAAACTTCCCCCATGCACAACTTCCCCCATGTGCATCATCAAAGTGTTGTTGAGCATACACTAGTATGCTAGTGTATACTAGCATATATACTATACATATATATGTATAGAGACTATACACTAGTCGGAAAGAGGGCGGCCGGGGTCTGATGAGCGTCAAAACTACTATCCTAGATGAAACCCAGACTATCCAGGAATACATCAGTGAGATGGCACCCAAAGATGAGCTGATGAGAGAATGTCTCCAGCAACAACAGCAACAGCAAATACCGAAGGAAGATCAAACTGAGGAAGTGTCCTGGCAAGAGAAGACCCTGCATGGGATGTACCATCGCCAGATAACCGAAGTCGCTGATATTGGGAAATCCTATCAGTGGCTGGAAAGAGCCAGCTTCAGAGATAGCACTGAAGCCCTCATCATGGCAGCACAAGAACAGGCACTAAGTACCAGATCCATAGAAGCGGGAATTTACCACACAAGAGAAGACCCAAAGTGCAGGCTGTGCAGAGAAACGTCAGAAACAATCCAACACATCGTGGCAGGGTGTAAGATGCAGGCAGGGACAGCATACGTTTAAAAGCACAACCAAGTAGCCGGCATCGTGTATAGGAACATCTGCTCAGCCTATGGACTAACCCCTCCTAAGACCAGATGGGAGACCCCTCAGAAGGTTGTGGAGAATGACAGGGCTAAGCTCCTGTGGGACTTCCATATCCAGACAGACAAGAAGGTACTGGCTAACCAGCCAGACATTGTGGTGGTAGATAAGGCCCAGAAGACAGCCCTGGTGATAGACGTAGCGATACCAAACGACAGCAACATCAGGAAAAAAGAGCATGAAAAGGTGGAAAAGTATCAAGGTTTGAAGGAGGAATTAGAAAGACTGTGGCAAGTGAAGGTGAATGTGATCCCAATAGTGGTTGGAGCACTAGGGGCTGTGACACCCAAGCTGGAAGAATGGCTCCAACAGATTCCAGGAGGGACAGCAGAACACTCGATCCAGAAAAGCGCATTGCTGGGAACTGCTAAGATACTGCGCAGAACCCTCAAACTCCCAGGCCTCTGGTAGAGGACCCGAGATTGAGGATAACATACATACATACACCACCCGTGGAGGGTGAGAAAACAATTTTTGTAATATACTTGCATATATATATATATATATATATATATATATATATATATATATATATATATATATATATACACATATATATACATATATATACACATATATATACACATATATATACATATACACACACACACACACACACACACACACACACACAGGTATATGATATCCTCCAGCAATTGACCAGTAGTCTGGTGTTGTGGTTAGGGAGCTGGACTGAAACCTGGAAGAACCAAATTCAAATCCCTGCTCAGCCATCTAGCTTCCTGGGTCATTCATTCTCAGCCTGACCCTGAGTCAGTCACTCACTCTCAGCCTTTCCTATCTTACAGGGTTGTTGTGAGGACAAAAGAATAATAGCTTTGAATGCAACCTTGGGCATTTGCTTTTAGTATGGATAAAATAGTGTCTCACAATCTACTCAACAATATCTGCTTACTGTATTGTTCAGCACCAAGTTTCTGCTAAGATGGTGTTAAATGAGAAGGAAGAAAAACAACCAATTCTGAAGACATTATCTTTTTTAAAACAAAGCAATAATCCAATATTCAGAAAACTGGGAGATTTAAAAATGGGACCAATTCTCCTTTTCAATTTTTTTTAAAATTTACCCTTGTCCCTGTGTCTCGGGGGAGAAAGAAGCAGTTATCACTTAAAAGGGTGGAACGTAGATAGAATTGCAGAAAAGGTGACAACTTTCCCCTCCCCACTTCTTTCCAATGTGAATATTTTAATTCCATTTTTGTCAGCCTGCCATTGAAAAGACACTTACCTTTCTTGGGGGGGAACCAATAAAAATGTAGATTCATCACTCAAAAGGGAGAGCTCACTTGCTTCCAATTCATGAAGTCTGAAAGGAACAAACTGTATTGCTTGTTGAATTTGTATTATCAAAGAACTCCCCCATGTGTGCGTTATGCATGCTATCTTTCCCCATCACACTTAGTATGTGTGTATTATCCTTAATGTTGGCTTTTCAAAGAAAGATGGCTTCTACAGATGATTGCAACAAATGATTGTAATTAAATGAGAGAGAAAGCACACACAAGTGATCTGGTATTTGTTTAGATTTAATGTATACATTTCTGCTGGGTTAACAATTGTGGCCTGACGATACCATTAACTAAGGCTGCAATCCTAAAGACACTTTCCTGGGAGTAAGACCCACTGAACACAATGGGGCTTACTTTTGAGTAGATATGGTTAGGATTGTGCTCAATGTCAAGGAATGCAAGAGGAGAAGTTATCATACTAAGAAATGCTGTCATTGTTATAGAATGGAGCCTCTAAAAGGACATGTCATAGATCAGTCTTATTAAAATCAACTTTAGTTTTCACCAATATAGGAAGCACTTAGTTCAGTGTTGTCTTTGCAAGCAGGGGCATTCATTTCTTTCAGATTTTTTCTTCTTTTGAGTGAGAAAAGAGACCCAAGTAGGCAAAAGTTGCTTTTTAGGGTTGTGCTTGAGTTTTCTGACAACTTTTGCATGCTATTTTTAAAAAAATATTGTGATTCTATATCAGACAGGGTTTATTTATACTTGACAATCTGTCTACCTGATTTTTTTTATTAAAAAGTATGTTAAGGTATTTGCAATGAAATATTTCTGATTATTAAAATTGATTATGATTTGAATAATCAAAATATTATTAAAATACAGAGCCTCCCTTGTCAAGTGGAGGCGGTGTACAAATATTTTGAAAGATTTTGGGGGAGGGATTTGTATTAACATGCTCTTCAAAAGAAAGAATCCATCACCATCATTTCTCTGAAAGATGCATAACTGTCCTTGCATCTCAATGAGTTCCTATCACTTCATTGCATTGTTATAAGAGAATGCCAAATTGACTTGTGTCCTGTAATTTCATTGTTGTCATTTTTTGTGATCAAAATGTTGCTTAAATAAGCATCTGGTGATGGTTCAGACAAGCTCCTTCCCAGTTCTGCTCCCTCCTGTCAACACATTCCCTTTTGAAACCTATTTTTGCCCTCCTGACTTTATGCTTCTCTTGTAATTGCTCCTACTTTGGAACACCCACTTCATAGGGTGAATTAGAAGCAAGACTCTTGTTTTTTATCCAAAGGACTGAGTGGGTTTCCAGTAACATTTGCCATCTTGGATTTTGACATATCATATGGGATTTATGCTTTACAGAGAATTGGAATTCTATGGCCATGTTTCCCTGTGTACATGTGAACAAACGCACACATGAAGTGGGATCTAGTCCATGAAATTTATGCTGCAATAAATTTATGGACCCCCCCAGGATTCTTTCCTGTCTGATATAATGCTGATATTTGTCTGAGAGAGAAGAAAATTGCTTTTTTAGTGACTGTCTTGTACAGTTGTCCCTATTTATCCACTAGGGTTCCATTCTGGAATTTTCCATGGATAAAAAAATCAGTGAATAAAAAACTGTGGGAAAACAGATTTAAAAACCCACTTCCAGGTTTGCTCCTCCATTGCTACTAATAGAATAAATTGTACCTCAATATCTCTGAGGGTTTGTTTCTCACCAGTGAAACAAAAAAGTGTTAAATAAAAGCAACTTAAAATAATAGAGTGTGTCCCTTCACAGTTTAAAGCAGCTTTTCTTCCTGTTGTAGAGAGGCAGACAGCAATTAGAAATGCAAAGAATCCCTTGCCTTAGAAATTAGTGATTAGAAATGCAAAGAACCCCTTGCCTTAGAAATTAGCAATTAGAAATGCGAAGAACCATCCAACAATTGGATGTTGCTTGCTTATAAAAGTGGAAAAGTTGTTTTTAAAACTCATTTGCAGTGGCTGTTTGTGTTGAGTTAAATCTGTGTACTAAAAAAAATCATGTATTACAAGGTTGGACCTATGTCTGCATTTTCCAAAGATGCTCTTACCCTACTTGACTGGTACAGCCCACCAGCTTGGATCTTGTAGAAACTCTCCTGTCACACTGTTTCAGTATTTCCACAAGCCTATTTCCTTGCATCAAGGCAGTGAAAGATTTTCTGGATTGTAGCATAGTCTATACCAGTATAGTCTATTCTCGTAAAAGTAGATTTCACTGTTCTCTGTAGGAGGAAGGGAGGACGCTCTTCATTGATTGGGTGGTGCCGTTCCCACTGTTGTGGTTGGTTTTATGCAGGTTGAATGTGATAAAAGTGTCTGTATGGTTTTGTTTGTTTCTTTGTTTGTTTGGCAGTCTTTTCAGCCACAATTGAAGAACTTGTTGCTGCTCAACTGGTTAGAACAGTTTTGAATAATCTCATAGCTGTTGCAATTAAAACTAAATTGAAATCCACAGAGCAGAGGAAAACTTTTGGTTTTGGTGGTGATGGGTGTGAGTTTAAATAAGATCAGTGTCTGGGCTCATCCTTTAGTGGAAATGTAGCTAACAGTCTCTTTAAAAGGTGTTTTGGTAGCAATTCTGTCAGTTTCCATGGGAGCACAAATGGAAAAAGACTTGTTGTTTTGCACCCTTCCTGTAAGACATCTTGTCCACAGGATGCTAGATTAGATGGTCCTTGAGTCTCATACTCAGGCATTCCTCCATGATTCAGTGCCAATGTAATGCATGGGCAAATCCATGATGGGCCAGTGAGAGTTGTAGGAATTCCTTCTTTTCATGTTTTGCATGAATGGTCCTTTTCCCCTCCCTCACCTGTAGTCTGACATCATACTTGACCATTCCTCACCATGGTTCAAGGGATTTAGAAACCTAATCAGTAAACCATTTTGATGTTATCTCTCGGCCAGACCAAAATCTTTTGCTTATGCTACAGGATTTTTGAATTTGTGAGGAGCAGCACCTGAATGTGTAGGAGACAGCCCTGTGTAGAGACCTGAAGAAAATGTGTTTTTTTTTAATGATGATGCTGGAATAAAATACGTGGAGGCCATGGCAGCCAGTCCTGGTCAGTAAAGATACTAATGCCTTACCTTTAGTGTATGAGTTCTATGTCCTACAATACATGGTATTATGTGGGAGGTCCACAAAAGGCAAATTGATTTACTGTAGAAATCAGGAAAGTTAGAGTTAATAAGAACATCATAAACCTTTTAAAAGATAGAAGAGCCCCACGTTCCTATGTTATCTTTTTCATAATGATAATGTCTATGAGATATTGGTATGCTAGGGCACCAGTGTAAATGCGTGATTAGGGAGGAGACAATGTGGCAGTGCAGGTATACTTATTATATACTCCATATATATGGGTGCTTTCTGCCAAATTCTTTTAAACAAGTTTTTTGTTCATTATAGAGCAAAGCAAATCTCTTTATGAAAATGATGACAGAAAAGTGAAAGTCAGTGGATACCGTAAAACCTTGAATTGAGAGTGTTTTGCAAGATGAGCAAACATTTCTAATAAATTTTGACTTGCAATACAACCGATACCTTGTAAAACAAGCAAAACAAAAATCCAGGCCAGGAGACAGCCGGTTTCGGTGCTCCGCCGGCACCTGCTCAGCCTCTCCTAGAGACCAGCCTATGCATGTCTACTCTAAGATAAGTCCTGTTATAATCAGTGGTGCTCACTCCTGTGTAAGGAGGCAGATTTCAGCCTGAGAGACTAAGTGTAGATTAATTTGTTTTATTTTTCTTTATATTTTGTATTTTCTTTATTATTTTGTATTATATGACAGATTTGTAATCATTTTTATATGAATATTTTGGGTTGTGGAACAAATGTCTGAATTTCCGGTCCAGGGACCACTGGTGGTCCTTGGCAGCTGCCTGACCGGTCTGCAAGAGGACTCCTCTAAGTGCAACTTCCCCTACTCACAGCAGGAGGGCTCTCTCGGAGGATTGCAGCCTCAGAGACCAATTCTATGCCTGTCTGCTCAGTAGTAAGTCCCATTGTAGTCAGTGGAGCTTACTCCCAGGAAAGTATGAACAAGATTGCTGCCTCAGAGCCCGATCCTATGCCTGTCTACTCAGAAATAAGTCCCATTATTGTCAATGAGGTTTACTCTCCAATAAGAGTGACTAGGATGGCTTTGTGCATTTTCAATGCATCCTGCACTGAAAAAGGTTGAAAATTCCTGCTTTGAGTAGACATACATTGTGACATTGGATTCTCACCTGCAGTTATATCCACAGTAACCTAACAATAGCTCTATTTATTATAATGGGATTTACAGCTGGAGGCAGCTGTGTTGAGCTCTAGGTGGGGAAACCCTCCCTCCAGGTCGCCGGAGGCAGAACTCTCCCCCACCCCTGGGCTTGTCCCTTGGGCCAAAAATGTTGAGGACCACTGCCTTACTGCATATTTTGGGGTGAATGAAGAAGTGGAAGCAGAGAGACCTATCTGAACCCTCTAATTTTGCCCAGGATTTTTGAACAAATTTAGGATATTTTTTAAATATAAAAAATGGGATAGGTTTTAGCCTGATAGGGTCTAGTTTTGTTGGGGGGGGGGGGTTGCAGCACAGTCAACTTATACACTGATTCAAGCAGCTCCCTCATGAAGCTGATGTCGGAGTTCCTCATGAGAAAGCTGCTTGAATCAGTATATAAAGGAAGCTATGCCATATCTCCAAAGCTAGAAGAAATTGTGCAAAGCTGATCTCATTTTTGAATTCTGCTTCTGAAATATACCAAGAAATGGTCTAACTTAGACAGCAAAACCTGTGTAAACCATCTTATGTTTTGGTACAAAATGCCTTCCACCCTCTTAAAATAATCAAATGAAGAACAGAACTGGGCTGTCTTAATTTTAAAAAATCTGTTTGCAAAAACTGTGGAATAGGTGTTAAGCTTTGCATTGTTCTTTTAACGTTAGTTCTACAGACAGAACTTTCTGAATGAAATTAATCTGGGCATCAGTTTTTCTAAAGTGAATGAGGTTTGGAAGGTTACTTCTCCACCCCACCCCCACCCCCACTTTTGTCTTGGAAGCCTTGGATTTCAACAAAGCAGACCACAGCTGTAGCCTGCAGTGTGGCAGTAACCCAGAGGTCAAACGAACTTGAACTTTACCGTTGGGTCTGTCACTGTGTCTATCAAGCTTTCCTGTCAGATGCCTCTTGCATCTTGCAGTGGCTTGCTAGCAGCTGTGAAACTTTAACCGGGACCCTGCTCTTCCAGTAGCTGTTTCCTATTGACATCAGCTTGAAATCCACCCTCAGTTATCTCGAACTTGCCACATGTTCCCCTTTTTGAATAAGAAAAAGCACATACTGTACTAAAAAAAGAGGATGGTGGAAAATGGAAGGGCTGTGCTAAATGCAGAAGACAGCCTGCTTGCCTTATAGTACAGTATGATGCGACTGAATTTCACAGCTGGCTACCAAAGCCCAGGAGCAATTTGTGGACACCTGATAACAGATACATTTCTACTGCATAATTGGTGTTTAGCACAACAGATCATAAACCAGCAGCAGATCATGATTTCACTCTTGAAAACTCTGGAGTTCAACTTCAGGCTGAAATGAGCTTAAACTGCAAGGGACCATTCTACTCTTTTCTTTTACTGCCTCCTTACAACAATCCAACTGAAATGACACATCACAACAAATTTAAGAACACTTCATCACTTCCTTAAAGATTGCTATTCATGTTACATTTTGTACTAATGCATCTTACCACAGGCTGTTCAAGTCTCTGGGTACGTCCATTATGCTGCTTCAGGAGAAAGCAAATAAACTGTGTGACATACAACTAGTTTGGGATTAGTATTGGGGCTGTAAAAAAATCATGGTCTGATTCTGTGTCAGTAAGGTCTATGCTGTGTCAGTGAGTTCATGGTTAAAATATTCCAACATCCCTCTCTCACTTCCTATAGTCTGCCATTATAATAGAATCAGGCAAAATATAGCTTGCCTGCAAACGACATTCCACACCATGATTTGCCCTTAAATCAGGGGTTGAACTAGAACATACATGTGAGTGTGTAAACATAAAGTTCTTTTATGTAGTACCAAACCATGAACATTTTATCTGAACTGACCCAGCATAATAAAATATCAGTAGTTAAAACTGTTATTAATGCAATGCTTTCAAGAATTCTTAAAAAATTTAGTTAACTAATTGCATCATAACAAATTCTAACGCAGAATTCCAGCTTTTTCTAGTCAATGTAATACAGGCCTCCTCAATGTTTTGAAAAAATCTCAATGGGTTTTGCTATTGTCACTGTGTAGTCGTATTTAGGGAAAATGTGGCATCACACACAAAAGAATCTCAGCCCGAAATGCATTCAGTTTTTCTGAATATTTAGAATTTCCCCCTGCTTTGGACAGATTTAAGGCACAGGCAGTAAGTAATCAAACACTGCTGTAACTCAGTATTGTATCAGTTAAAAAATTAAATCAAGAACCTTAAAATGGTCTCAGATATGATTATATAAGAAGGTCTCCCTCTGGGTGGGAAGCTTCCTGGGAACTCCACATGAGCTGTTCAGTTTCCCAGAGGCAGACGAGGATAAGGTAACTATAGTTAATTCAAAACATCTGTGACAGCACCACCATTTCACTGGCCAGGGCACTAGTCCAAAGGTATGACTGTCAAAGTTCATTTTGCATTTCTTTTTACAGTGGCTCATCTCAGTATTTATGTATTCATTTAAGTTAAATGAGGCAACCCTCCCAATTCTAAGACAGAAGCCCACTTACTAGAAAATGGATTAGCCAATTAACTAGACTGGAATTTTTTTCTGAACGATTGTTTGGTTTTTTAACATTTTTAATAGAAAAGTTGATTCTTTCTGTTGATTTGTCAAAGTGGCATGTGTATATGCACCTGAATACTTCTAATTATACCAATACCAATACAAAGTTTATTTGCTTAGAAACCAAGGGTTATAGCAAAATACAAACAACAAATTTGTACAATTGTTAAAACAAATAAAAATTATGGATTACATAAAAATTTCTAAAACTGAGAGCGAATTTTATTCAATACTGGGGCAAAGTTAGCCATCTGATGAGTAATATACCAGTGAGAAGAATGCATAGCTGATCTAAAAATGATCTTCCACCAAACTGCCTGAGAAAAGGACCAAGGCAATTTGTTCTCTGTTGTGCAAGTAGAGGGCACCTAAAGATGAGATGAAATACATCATCAATCTCACCTAGCTCACAGTGCCAGAGTGCTAAGTGGGCAAGTTTTTATATCGGTCCAAGTTTTTATATCAGTCCAGAAGGACTGATGGATAACTTTGAAAATGGGAACCATAAAGGCCTTCCATAAAGAAGGTAAAGACAAGTGAGAGAAGTAGTTTTCTAACCCGAAAGTAGTTTTGTACAAAGGGAGCCAGGGAGAAAAGGACAGATTTGCAATTCGACTTAGTTCTGTCCACTTATAAAACAAGCAGATGTTGTCTTTGATTATTCATTTCATGTTATTATTTGAAGATGATGGTAAGGAGTTAATGTTTATTCCAAAGCTCAAGGTGGGCCTAACCTGCTGACCCAGGAATTACGAATAGGGTTCTGCAGTTGTTCTCGAAGGCTCATTTTGAGAAGCCAGGAATCTTGCGTGACATTTAACTTCAACCAATACACAGCAAGACCACAGTAAATATGGGCTTCAAGAGGCATTAAGCCCAATTCGGCTCTAAAATATGCAGCAGGAACAGGAGACCTGCCAGTAGGGAATGCATAAAAGCATTCTGAATCAATGCCAAAGAAGGGGATTTGGTCCCAGTCCCCCACTTTGGAGACCACTGCTTTATATGAAAAAAAGTTTGACACCCCTGTGAAGTTTCACCTAACTATTATACCGTACCCAGGTTTCCTTGATCTTGGAGATATAGAAATTACATGCCTGAAACTGATAATGTAAACATGACTTGTATTCTTAGGCATAGTTGCATTATTGTTACCTCGCAGATTAGGCTCCAATTCTAACCACACTTCCCTGGGAGTAACCCTACAATCCAGAGTAACTGTGGGAGCACGCAAGAGACATTACGTGTACCTGTAGTTACAGCACCACCTAGTGAAAACCAATCGGAAATTCATATTGCAATCCAGAGTAAATTGTTCTTACACCGGAGCAAGGACTCCCTGTAGTTACGCTGGATTGCACCCTAAGGCTCAATGAACATGATAGGATTTACTTCTGAGTAGATTTGTATATGATTGTGCTGAAAGTCATTTCTGTATTGCAGATATATGGTACTAGTTTTACATCGCTTTAAGTCATTGTTCCCCGAGGAGCTTGAAAGTTAAACTTTGATGAGGTTGCTGAAAGGTCTCTACTGGAGATTCTGCTCACTCCCTCACAGAACTATAAACATTAGAAGGCCACTGAACAGTGCAACCAGAGCCCTGAATTGGATTGTTGCCATTCCTTTCTGAGGCATCTAAATGGCACTTTATTTCTCCGCAAGACTGTATGAAGCAGAGCTACACATGTTGCTGTATGCACTTGTGTCCCTGTTATCCCTGCCCGGAAGGAATTTCAGTGAAATCATCTTGTGACTGCAGTTATTTCCAGTCTTATCGTGCTGTTCTGACAGTCTCTCCCTTCCCCTGTTTTTTAAGTGAAAGAAGGGGGAGATCATCAGAGTGGAGCAGTTTGGAATCACACCAATAGTGGCTATGCGTTTGCAGCCACTATGAGCATGTTTCCATGCCATTCTGTGGGCAATCCTCTTACACCAATGGCTGTGTATGCACTGAACACATGTAGCTAAGACTGGTCTCCAGCCTGTGTAGTGCCATTTTGGATGTGTCCTGCCTCCATCCAAGTGTTGCATGCTTTAATTGATATATATGTTATCCAGATTTTGCCATATCCCTTAAATTATGTCCATATAAGAAGAGCCTCCTCTGAATCAGGCCAAAGGCCCATCTAGTCCAGCTTCCTGTATCTCACAGTGGCCCAACAGATGCCTCAGGGAGATCTAAGTGGAAGTCTGTTATGGAGGTGAATGCACCTCTGAATGTTCAGTATCATGCAGACAACCCTTAGTTGGCTATTGTTTCCGTAAGTCTTCTCTAAAATGTTTAGAAGCTTGTTGGGTAGGGAGCCTGCTAAAAAACAAAAATTGGGGCAGTAGAAAGATGCTGTTGGAAATGAGTTTGTGTCTTCCTCTTTTATTTCTGTGGAAATATGCTGAATTTGAAATTCTCTATTCCCAAATATTACTTCTTTATCAAATAAATCTATGTTAGTGAAGTGCCAGATGGGCCTGTGCATTCTTCATGTTGATAGAGGTTTCTGTGTCTCAAGAAGTCTTAAATGTGGTTGATTGATTACAGAGGTATGAAAAACATTCGTTCTAAAAATACTACAAAGCAGCCCCTCCATCCTGCAGGCTTACACCCCTTTGTGGTGTTGATTGAAAAACAAAACTTTCCCCCCTTCTTAAGATGTATGATTATGGCGTAATGCAGCTAATTTAAGCATCTGTTTATCACTGCCCAGCTACTCTGAATGTGAAATTTCAATTGAATTACCTCCCAAGAGAGCTTTTGAGCTCAGAGGGTAAAACAAATCATTTTCTCTCCCTTCCCTTGGGATTGGCAGTCAAAAGAATTCATCTAAATAGTTTACATGTGATTTGAAAACATTGCATCAACTGGTCTGGTTCTTTGTTGTCAGTGGAAAATTGCCAGTGTAAATGGCATATCTTTCGTTAACGTGACCGCAACAGTGTTACACGCTTCTACCGTGTGTAAGTAGCATTAGAGCCTTGGAAGTCTTTTGCAGTGAAATAATTTGTGTTTGATTAGCTTTTTTTCTAATTGCCTGTTGGATTGTAGAACAGAAGGTAGACTCTAAGACTCTGACCTTGGGTCTTGCCTTGTACAGGGAAGGGCTACATCTCCACTTCCGTGATGATAAGTAGTAAAATTTTATAAATGTAAATTATTGTATGGTGGAAAGTGTTGTCCCAGTTTCATGAGTATTCTCTCAATTTCTCCACTTTCTAATCTTTTTGCTTCTGTTGTAACTTTACTAGGCTGTCATGAAGTTTTGACTTTTTTGAAGTATTTACTGTACAACTCTAGATCTGCATATGCCAAGGAAGGAGGCAGCAGAATCCTTAGGTACTATAGTGGGCTACACCACTTTAGTCTGTGGGTGGAGGATACTATTTTTCCACATTGCCCTGTATGTAAAGGAAAAACGTTGCTCCTAACGCTGTATATGTTTCATCATTTACAAAACCTTTATTAGGCATAAATTGGTCAGATACAGATCCAAACAAATAGTGTGCTAAAAATAATATTAAGACCTTGTGGTGTCATTCATCTCTAGGACCACTTGTGATTAGTACCCCTGGGATGTCCACTCAGTGACATCCATTCAACACACAGCTGTTTGTAGCGCAACCAAACTCTGGGAAGGACACATGATGGAGCAACATGGCAGCATCGGGTGGGGCCAGTATGGATTTTGCATTTGTGCAGTGGCTATTGGTGCAGGAGAAAGGAATAATGTGCATGATCACATTACTGCACTCACCAGGAAAAAAAAAAACAACTATGATGCATATGGACATGGGAAGGCGGTAGGCATTGGTGTTTGTCATTAGACAAGAGGGGGATGGAATTAAGAAACCTCAGTCACTTCTCCCCCACATCCAATGCATTATTAGGGGTGCAGAAGGCAAAAAAGCTCTTTCCTTTCTAGCAGAGTTTACAACACACAACCCCGTATCCCTACTACCAGCTGCTGTATATGTCTATCCAGCAAAGACTATACAGGTACAATCAGCAAAGTGGTTGGAAGCAGCAAAATGATGGAAGAATGGAAAGTGATAATCATTTCAGAAAAATCAGAGCTGCACTCACTGCAAGCTGTGAAGACCCCGACAGCAAGCAAACCCCTTAGCTCTTCATCAGCTAAGCAAACCACTTAGCTCTTCATGCAGCTCTTCATGCAGGAGGAAGGCAGAGCATCTAGAAACAGAGATGCTCATGTACATACTCCTCCCAGTAAGCTTTGTGACAGAAGGGAACATCTGAGCAAGGCATAAATGTGAAGACCCCAGCAGCAAGCAAGTCTTGAACTCTTCACTAGTTTTCTTGCCTGCAGACTCTGTGGATTTCCCATGCATCCTTTAGTCTTACTTCAATATCAGGAAGATATTAGAACAAATGATAAAACATACAGTCTGCATCCATCTAGACCAGAACCCTGACCTTGGGGCCAGATGTGCCCTTAGCCAGCCTCCTCTGTTCAGCCCTTGGCTATCTGCCACCCAATTAACAAAACCTTATCAGTTAACTATGGATTTTAACCAATGAACTCTCTGCCCCTATAACAGCCTTTCTGGAAAGATTACAGTGGCATCCACAAATTTGATATGTTCCCCTTGTAGCTCTTCATCTTAGTCGGCAATTTTCATTCTTTTTCATTTCATGGCACACTGACAAGGTGATAAAATGGTCAAGGCACAATTTTTTTGACTACTTATACAATCCCCCATTGCCTTACTAATGACTTACCCCAAAACATGTGGCACACTCCAGACAAGGGGACCAGACGCCCGAACCCCAAAAAGCTTACAAGGTCCCCCAAAATTCCTGACATCCAATCAAAATTCTGACATGTTAGAAAAATGTGGAACTCAGTAAAATGTAGGGCAAATGTAGGACATATTAAAATAAGGGCTATAAACACTTGTATTGCTTTCTTGTGTTAATTTCAACTCTATATTACTACTTTTTAAATTCAAAACCTCTTTGCAAGACCTGTTTTCACCAACAATGCACATGTAAGTTGCACAAAGCAGACATGATCCTCACCCAGGGTGACCATATGCCATAACCAAAAAAAGTGGACAAGGCCCCCCAAAATGTAGGACATCCAAACAAAATGTAGGGCATGACAAAACACTCAAATGCTGCCTTGTGGAGCATTTGCTGAGCTCCAAGTGCACAGGATCAGGACCATTCTGGAAGCCTTGCAGTCTCTGGATCAGGACCATTAAGGTGTCCTCAGATTCCTCTCAGTTTGGCCTTTCTGGCATACTATGGCATGTTCACCTCCTCATGAGAAAAGCCGCGATATGGGGAACATTTCTTTCCCATAGAGCTCAATGCATATTTTTTCGGTTTTTTGGCCATAACCTTTGGTAGGAAGGAGATATCTCCAAACCGATTATTTGCATTAGATTATTTTCTTCAATACGAATCCAACGACATATGACATGATGGGGTACAGCACACCATTGTGACGTAACAAAATGAAGCCAAAATGTAGGAGAATGAAGCCAAAATGGAGGACACCTATACAGGAGGCTAAAAATCTGGACAAATCTGGGAATTTCCGGTCATATGGTCACCCTGACCCCAGTCCATCTGTGGACAGTAGTTGAAAATAGCTGACCTAAGTAATTGATGAAGTTGTTAAAAGAGAACTGGGCCCACTGCTGAGCGTTGGGGCATCCCACTCAAGTGTCCTCCAGGTTGATGCAAAGCTATTGACATTTTTGTGTACATCTCCAGATTGTACATCTAGTTGGGAATCCATCTAGAGAATTGTATCATCTAGCCCTGTGGTACTCAAACTTTTAGGCCAGTGTCTCCCTTTTGAGAATGAAAATCTGTCCAGGTCCCACTAGAAGTGGTATGCTCTGGAAGCTATATCATCAAACAGGAAGTGCTGCAATTGTGATGCCAGAACCAGAAGTGATCAAGTGGGAAGTGACATCCCAATGGGACTTACTTCCAAGTGGACAAGGAGGAACTTCCTTTTGGGAGCACACTGGGAGGGGGGAATGGAAAATTCCAGCTTGGAAAATGGTGTCACTCAGATTCATTTTATCAGCTTTTAAAATGGTGCCACCCAGCTTCATTTTGCCAGGTTTCAACATGTCTGTTCCCAACTTTTTGCAACCCTCCCGAAATGAACTTGTGATTCCCCAAAGAGATCACAACCCCATGTTTGAGAATCACTTATCTAGCCGATTTTACACACTGGTTGATTAGGAAGTCATGTGGAACCTGGTCAAATACTTTACTAAAGTCAGGATAGATTACAGCCACAGCATTTCCAGCATCTGGTAAGCTAGTAACATAGGCTACAATCCAAAGTAACTACGGGACCTTTTATACCAATGTAGTTACAGTGCCACCTAAGGGAAACTCATGGGAAACGCATAGAGCAATCCAGAGTAAGTGCCTCTTATGTCTTCATGTGGTTACTCTGGATTGTACAGTTAATTAAAAAGAGAGAAGAAATTTGTTTGGCAAGATTTATTTTTGACCAATATATGCTGTGTGGTTCTTGTTTTTGTTTTTTGCTCACTGAATTATTTTCTAGATTTGTTAATACTGTGTATTTTATAATTCGTTCAGTTAGGCAGCCTATAGCTTATAAATGAATGAGGAAGGCACAACAAAAATAACATTAGAATATCCTATGAAATTAATTTCTTAGGAAGTGATTGCTCTGTTACCAGCATTTTTTTCCTGTCCCCACTAATCCTCACATTTTGTCTTCTAGTGTTAAAGGCCTATGGGTCGGCTGCATGTGCAACCATCCTAGCTGCTAGCTCTTTAATATTGTGGAAAAACTCCAGTCCATCTTTATGTGTTGAATTTATGTCTCTGGGAAAGGCAGAAAGGAATCTTTCGATAGGGGGCTTTTTAACTGGGAAGGAGAGTTAGAACTGATTTCATGCATCCTCCATGGCTCATCTTGATCCTGAATACAGAGCAGTGATAGAGAGGCTGTAGATTTGTGCACATTCTTTTCCCTAGCTATTTGCCCAGATGACTGGCAAATTTCAAGGTTGTGCATTGTTGCCCAAGAATGCCTCAGTAGAGAATCTGAGAGCAAGCCACTTGGAGCCTAACCTTGTGAGGCAGAAAATCTTGAACAACTTTATCGTTTTACTGTTATGCTGTCAAGGAAAGCATTCCTTCAGCGTAATGGAGCCTACTGTCCTTCTGTTTTAGTACTCCCAACTGACATTCTAAGCAGCTGTTACCCTCTTGATCCCAGATGGTCACTATAGTTTCGGCTTCTGTCTTCTTCATGTTTAGAAGTCTCCATTTAAATGTCAGTTGTCTGTATTTTCATGGCATCTTCGTACTATCACCCTAATACACTTCTTTCACATGTACTCTATATGTTCACAGGATGAACTGGTTATGCTGGAACATTGAGGGAATTAAGTTTTGACCTGGAGGCCTTTCAGATTTCTCCTGTACAGCAGTTATAATATAAAAAATATGGATGTGTAGCCTACGGAGTAAAAGCAGATAAGAATGATGGTCTGAAGCTCAACAGAGTTTGGAATGTGAATCTTCATGTTCTGTACTTAAATCATTATATGCTGAATGCCATAGCTTCAGTCATTTGAATCAAAGGAAGGAATTCGGTAACTGTCAGAACTACCAGAAGGTGTACCCTAGGATGAAATGTAGCTCTGTAACAGTTAGGATACTGTGGTAAGGGCCGATATTTAAATAATAGTTTTTTCAGATGAAAAGCTAGCACCCAGCCAGAATTTTGTAATGGGGGGGATCAAAAGGGAGTGGGGGAATAATTGCAGAATGGTCCAAACATAAATACAGATAGGCCAGCATATTTTCAGTTGTTAAGTGCACAAAGAGTAGCTCTTAATTTTATCAATATATTTAAAACATTTTAATAAAAATGTAAAGCATAAGATCCCTGTGTTTTATCAGTTGTTGCAAAGCCTTTGCATTTGTTAGTCAAATGGAGCAGATTTTTCCTTTTTAGTGAGCCATTCAGTAGAATGCTGCATTTTTTGAGTTATATCTCCACAAATGAAAGAGCTAGAGACTTTTTAAATGAAAGCTGGCAATTCAGAAGCCCTCATATATCAGTGCCACATTCATATGGACTCATGGACCCATGTTTTATGTTAGGAGTTTTATATTATATATGTAGTTTTATTTGATTCACATCATATTGTTCCATACTGTGTAATGTTCTTTCACAGTTGGCAACATTTTTTTCTATTCCAATTTAAAGCGTTAGTAATATGCTATAGAAGGGCTGTAGTTGCTCAATTGTTAAAGATGCTGTGCTTGTTAACCTGAAGGCGGTTCAAGATCTGAGCTCCTATTACATGCCCAGCTCCTGCCAAGTTATCAGTTTGGAATCATGTACCATGGATACTTGCCTATGAGGCAAGAAAATTATTCCTTTTAAAGCCAAGTTTTGATAGCCTGCTCATCCTATCTGTGGATCATGGCAATTCACAGCAACTAGAGAAGTCCAGAGGAGCTTCTGACTGGCCCCCAGTTCCCCTTTGCCTGCTGCAATACTTCTTTGGCTGTGAGAGACTGCATTATGGGCGCCAGCAAGCCATGGAGTTCTTCCACGTCAAGAAAGAGGAATGCAGCCCAGACCTTGCAGGAGAAAACATTCCAGAGTTGCGGGACCTGCAGATCTTGTTCAGGACACTGAGGAAAAGTGTCCTGAAAAGCATGAGAAAATGTGGTGCAGAATGTGACTGCATTACAAAGCAATGCACATTCTGAAACCATGTAGCTTTCTACTAGGAAGGTAGTTTTCTTCCCTCACCATTTTCCTCCCTTGTAATGTAAAGGGCAAAATCCAGAGCAGTTACGGGTCCACGCAGTTACGTCACCCTCTAGTGTTATCTTATGGAAAGTTACCTTAACTGCTCCAGAGCAAAGGTCTTAATTTGACTTTAGGATATGGGCCAAAGGCTCCATCTGCATTTTAAAATCCTGTGCATTTTAATCCAATGGAGATTCCAGAACTGAAATCCAGAGACAGCTGTATGATGTTTATAGTATACTTAGCTAGTACTCTGATAGTGTTTACAAAAAGATTGTGAAGACCAGAATTTAAAAAGGCACTGAAAACAAATATATTTCATGATCTTTTACTTTATTTTTAATAAATTAGACTGTACTGTACTTAGATAATTACAGGTCAACTATGTCAGAGGTTCTTAGGGAACTAGAGGCTGGCTGCAGGCCAGTAAAAGGCTCGCCACATGGCCACATTGTCCCCAGGGTTGGGGTTTGGAGACTCCTGCCTTAAGGTAACTGCCTAATGATAGCACCAACACTGGATATAGCCCAGGTACAGTTCCATCACTTCAGCTATATCAGTTATAGTGATAACTGTATTACTTAGGGCGCAGTCCAGAGTAATTACGGGGAGTCCTTGCTCCGGTGTAAGAACAATTTGCTCTGGATTGCAGTATGAATTTCCCTTAGATTTTCACTAGTAGATAGATTCACATAGATTTCCCCTTAACTGGCATGCCTGCAGATCCCCCTCATAGACAGCAGCCAAAACCAGTAAGTGTGGGGGAATCTCAACACAGAAGGAGAACACAGAGGAGGGTGGTGGTGACTGGAGATTCTCTCCTGAGGGGCATGGAAGCTGTATGCTGACCAGACCCATTTTCCCGTGAGGTGTGCTGCTTCCCTGGTGCCAGGATACAGGATATCACAGAGAGGCTACTGAGGACGATCACGCCTGCTGATCGCCACCTGTTCTTACTCATCCACGTAGGAACAAACGATACTGCTCCGCAAACTTTCCAAAAGGTAGTTGGGGATTATGAAGCTCTGGGGAGGAAGATTAAAGATGTGGGGGATACCCAAGTGATATTCTCATTCATCCTCCCAGTAATCAACAAAGGTCCTCAGAGAGAGGGCAAGATTTTCCAGGTCAATAGCTGGCTTCGAAAATGGTGTCATCGAGAAAGATTTGGATTCTGGGATCACAGGATGAACTTCCTTGAGGAAGGACTCCTAGCAAAAAATGGACTATATCTACAGGTTGGGGGAAGAGTATCTTCAGACGGGAGATGACCAACCTGATCAGGAGGGCTTTAAACTAAATAAGAAGGGGGGTGGGTTATGTCCAAAGGGAACCTAGGAATAAGGAAAATGCTCTGGATGGAAATTGCCAGGGCACGGCTGTAACTCAAAAATCTTGAGAGGGGCCTGGCCTTACAAAAAAGGGGGGAAATGCATTGAGTTGCAACCTCCAGGGCTTACGTTGCATTTACACAAATGCACAGAGCCAGGGAAATAAACAAGATGAGCTGGAACTTTTAGCAAGTGAAGGGGAATTTGATTTGATAGGAATAACTGAAACTTGGTGGGATGATTCCCATGACTGGAACGCACAATTGGAAGGCTATCAGCTGTCCCGGAGGAACAGAAGTGGCAAAAGGGGAGGCGGAGTAGCATTATATGTCAAGAACATATATACTTGCTCTGAAATCCAGCAAACTGGTCCAGGTATCCCTGTGGAGAGCATTTGGATAAAGGTTAGGTGGAAAAACAAGAAACAAAACATTGTGGTGGGCGTCTATTATAGACCACCAGGCCAAGGAGAAGGAGTAGACGATGTCTTCTTGGAGCAACTGGCAGGCATTGCAAGGAAATATGAGGTAGTAGTAATGGGGGACTTTAACTATCCAGACATTTGCTGGGAGACAAACTCAGCCAAACATGGAAGCTCCGATAAATTCCTGATGGGCCTGGAAGATAACTTCATGGTCCAGAAGGTGGAGGAAACAACAAGGGGAGGGGCCATCTTTGACCTGACCTTAACTAATCGTGAAGAACTGATTGACTGGGTCAACGTGGCGGGAACTTTAGGGGAAAGTGATCATGAGCTGCTGGAATTTAGAATAATGTGGGAAATAAAAAGAGTGCAGAGTGAAATTTATACATTGAATTTCAGGAAACCTGATTTCAACAGGCTTAGAGGAGTTATAGGCGGAATCCCATGGGTTGATGATCTAATGGGGAAAGGGGCCCAAGATGGGTGGGAGCTCCTTAAGAGGCAGCTTCTACAAGCACAGTCAGAAACAATTCCCATGAAAAAGGAAGGGTGAAAAATACCTGAAAAAACCAGGTTGGCTCCACAAGCAACTTAGGGATCAGCTGAAGTTAAAGAAAGAGAAGTATAGGGAATGGAAGACTGGTAAGATCACCAGGGAGGAGTACAGGCAGATAGCCTAGTCTTGTAGGGAGGGGGACAGGAATGCTAAAGCTCAGTATGAGCTGAGGCTGGCCAGGGGAGTCAAGGATAACAAAAAGAGCTTCTTTAGATCTGCCCAAAGGAACAGGAGGAGAGATGAGGGGGTGGGGCTGCTCCTGGACAAAGATGAACAACAGATGTCTGGAAACCAGGAGAAGGCAGACCTGCTCAACTCCTACTTTGCATCTGTCTATTCTCGGAAGGAGGGCTGTGCAAATGGGGGTGCGGGATCATTGGCTGATGTGGGGATGTGCTTGGATCCCCTAAGAGGTAATGAAAACATGGATAGTGCAGAACAGCAGATTAAGATTGACAGAGAACTGGTTCGAAACCACTTAACTGGCCTAAATGAATTCAAGTCATTTGGACCAGATGAACTGCATCCTCGGGTTCTTAAGGAACTCGCAGATGTCCTTGCAGAGCCTCTGTCGATCATCTTTGAGAAATCCTTGAGGAGCGGAGAAGTGCCACTGGACTGGAAGAGGGCAAATGTAGTCCCAATCTTTAAGAAGGGGAAAAAAGAAGACCTGGGAAATTATAGACCAGTCAGTTTGACTTCAATCCCGGGCAAGATATTAGAGCACACAATTTGTGCACATCTAGACAAGTACTCGGTGATCAAAACAACCCAGCATGGATTTACCAAGAATAAATCTTGCCAGACAAATCTGATCCCCTTTTTTGATCGGATTACGAGCTTAGTGGACAGTGGCAGTGCTGTGGATGTCATTTATCTTGACTTCAGCAAAGCATTTGACAAGGTCCCACATGACATTTTAATTGGGAAGTTGGGAAAATATGGGCTAGACAAGGCAATTGTTAGGTGGATCTGCAACTGGCTCGATGACCGCACTCAAAGGGTTTTAGTAAATGGTTCTGTGTCAACCTGGAGGTCTGTTTCAAGTGGGGTACCCCAAGGCTCTGTCTTGGGCCCAGTTCTCTTTAACATTTTCATCAATGACTTGGAGGAAGGGATATGGGGGAACCTGATCAAATTTGCAAATGACACCAAGCTGGGAGGAGTAGCAAACACATCAGAAGACAGGAGAAACCTCCAGGAGGATCTGGATAAACTAGAATCCTGGGCTGTAACAAATAGAATGAATTTCAACAGGGAGAAGTGCACTTGGGCAATAAAAACCAAAAATACAGGTATAAAATGGGGGATACTTGGCTTGGCAGCACAACATGTGAGTGGGATCTTGGAGTCGCCATGGATCACAAGCTGAACATGAGTCAGCAGTGTGATGTGTCTGCAAAGAAGGCAAATGCCATTTTAGGCTGCATTAAGAGGACTAGCTTCCAAGTCACAAGAAGTTCTAGTTCCTCTTTATTCAGCATTGGTCAGACCTCACCTTGAGTACTGTGTTCAGTTCTGGGCACCTCACTTTAAGAAAGATGCAGCCAAACTGGAGCAAGTCCAGAGGAGAGCAACAAGAATGATCAGTGGGATGGAAGGGAAGCCCTACGAGGAAAGGTTGGGGGAACTTGGGATGTTCAGCCTGGAGAAGAGGAGGCTGAAGGGAGATGTGATTGCCCTCTTCAGATAACTGAAGGGCTATCATAGGGAGGAAGGGGCTCATTTGTTCATAGCTGCCTCTGAAAGCAGAACTAGAACTAATGGGTATGGACTGCAAGAGAGGAGATTCCGGTAGGATATCCGGAAAAAATTCCTGATGGTTAGGGCGGTTCGGCAGTGGAACAGATTGCGGAGGGAGGTGGTGGACTCTCCCTCAGTGGGGAACTTCGAGCAGAGGCTCGACGAGCACCTATTGGGGATGCTCTAGGAGGATTTCCTGCTGCAGTCAGGGGGTTGGACTAGATGACCTACTATAGGTCCCTTCCAACTCTATGATTCTATAGGTGGTGCGGTAACTACAGATACACGTAATGTCTCTTACGTGTTCCCATAGTTACTCTGGATTGTAGGGTAGGTTTCTGAAGAGGCCACCCAGTGGAGGCCTTTCCATGGAGATCTTCTAGCAATACACTTCATTCATTGTGATTGACTTCATAGAAAGATCTTCAGAACCTTGCTTTCAGGTGGCGACTGAACATTTTTTGAGCTCATAGTTTGATGTTTGTGTATGGAAAAACTCAAATGCTATACTTCTACTCAGTGAAGTCAAGAATACTAAATAAGAATTTCCTTCTATTTGTGTGGGGAGGTGCCAAGCTGTTGGTGCTAGGGGTACCCACTATGAGTCTATAGATGGCAATTTTGATAAGAAACTAATTCATTCAAAAATGACAGGAGAGGAGTGGGGGACGTTTTTAAGGTGAGTCAATATAAGATCAAACAATAGCAGAGTTGGTTTCTGTGTGTGTGCAAAGGCAAGGGAGGCCATGCCACCTAAAAGTCAGGAGTTTAACTTGAGTGAAGCTAATTACCCTCAGGGTGCATGTTGGCCACTCTTTAAAATTCTTATGAAAACAAAGAAATTAATTATCCAGTATAAAAATGGGTCATATGTCTCCTGGCCAACATTCAATTAACTTTTTAGTACTTGTTACTTCATGTTGTGTTTGACCATCCAACCGTTGAGAACGACTTTCTTCTGAAACAGGCCTGTGTGGAACACCATATTGTACTGCAACTGAGTTGTGATGGGCTATTACCGTTGGTCATCAACATTTTTTCCCAGCATCTTTGAGTCAGTTAATTATATTTTACTCCCATTTGTGTGAGAGTGTAGTTTATTTCTAGAAGCATTCTGTGGGAGAGTGGCACCTTGTTTAGAAGTGGGTTTTTTGTATGTACCAGCTAGGTTTTGCAATCAACTGCTGAACCTCAAACATTACTTGAACTTAATACTTTAATTCCCATCAGAAAATATGGAGACAGCTTTGAGCTGATCTGAATCTGTCCTGAAAAGCTTTGTCTTCACCTTTTAATTTATAATGCAGAATATATGCAGATTGATTTCCTTGATGTCACTGGTACTATGATCCAAGTGGTGCCTTAGCTTAGCCATAAATCCTTAAGCTTGGCAATCCTTAAGCTTGATTTTGTTACTTAGATGGGGAATTACCTAGCAATTTCTTGTGCTCTTTTCAAGTTCTTTGGAGCAGTAGAGGACTGAGAATGGTTGCAGTAATGGGTCAAGGATTGGATTTAGGTGAGCAAGACCAAAGTTGACTACTAGAGTACATGCTTTGCGTGCAGAGGATAGTACAAGTTTCTGGGAAAAGAACAATAGAATTGCTTTGCACATGAATAATGCAAATAGATTCCATCTCTATGAAATCGCGCTTAAAGTTTGAGAACCCCTTCTCTAAGTGATTCGGGTCCAGAGTACCTCACTAAAGAACTACAGTGGTGTTTCACATAAAGAACTTAATTTGTTCCAGAGGCATGCTCTTTAATGGAAACGCTCTTTAAGTGAAATGGATTTTCCCATAGGAAATAATGTAAACTCAGACAATTGGTTCCACGACCCCCAAAATATTCATATAAAATTATTAACTGTATGTAAAAATTATGACAAAACACTGGAATTGAATTCAAAACATGCATTCAATGTGCATGATCCTATGAAGTTTACTTAGACTGCAATCCTAAAGACACTTTCCTGGGAATAAGCCCCATTTAACACAATGGGGCTTACTTCTGAGTAGACATAGTTAGGAGACTGCGATCCAAGACACATTCCTGGGAGGCTTACCAGGGCTGCTGCTGGAGGCTCAAGGTGTCCAGTGGGGGCAGTTAGGGGCAGCTGCCTCTGGCAGCCCCAGGCAACTGCCCCCAAGTTGAGGGCAGTTAAGAGACAGCAGCGCTGGCCGGCAGCCCTTTTAAACAGCCTCCGTGCAGCGCGTCAGGGCTGCATAGCACGCATGCCCATAGCGCGCTTGCTTGTTAAGTGAAGCGGAACTTGTTATGCAAAAGCCCCATTTAACACAATGGGGCTTACTTCTGAGTAGACATAGTAGGGAGACTGCAATCCAAGACACTTTCCTGGGAGGCTTACCTGGGCTGCTGCTGGAGGTTGAAGGTGGCCAGTGGGGGCAGTTAGGGGCAGCTGTCTCTAGCAGCCCCAGGCAACTGCCCCCAAGTTGAGGGCAGTTAAGAGACAGCAGCGCTGGCCGGCAGCCCTTTTAAACAGCCTCCGTGCAGTGCATCAGGGCTGCATAGCACGCATGCCCATAGCGCGCTTGCTTGTTAAGTGAAGCGGAACTTGTTATGCGAAGCAAGTTTTCTTAGAAATTTATACTTGTTATGTGAAACGCTTGTTATTTGAGGTGCTAGTTATGAGAGGTACCACTGTACTTCTCCCCAAATAAAATTGCCAGTGCTCTGATCTCATCTTTCAAGGGTCTTGTATGTGTTCTGTAACATACTGTGATGCAGTCAACAGACAAGAGAAGGTCTTCTTGATGGTTGCTCACAGAGCATAGACGACTTGCCCCAGAAAATGCCTGTGGTTTCCTCGTGACCATATGTTCACTGCCATAAGAACATAAGAGCCTCCACTGGAACAGGCCAAAGTCTTATCTAGTCCAGCTTCCTGTATCACACAGCGGCCCACCAGATGCCTCTGGGAGCACATAGGACACCTGCGTCCAGGTGCCCTTCTCTGAATCTTGCATTTTGAGATTGTCCACATCTATCTATGCACATATAAATACGCCTCATGGCTTGTAACCTGTGATGGTCCTTTCCTCTAGGAATTTGTTCAATCCCTTTTTAAAGGGATCCCTTTTAAAGATGCATGTTGATGTTGCCTTTTAATTTGGACTGATGGTTCTTGTTTATGTAGCTTTATTCTTTGGTGTTTTAATAGTTTTAATATTTGTTGAAAGCTGTTTTGAACTTAGAAAAGCATAGTAATTTTTCAAAATAAATACTATAAAACAAACTCACATGATAGGCTTTTTCTCAACATCCCAAGACTTTAAACTTTTACAGTTTGTGAAAACATAACATGTGAAGTGACCCAAGGAGATTTTAGTAGACTGCTGTGACATCACAATGGAACAGAACAGTAAATTCGTAATTGCTTGATGCATGAGCTGCCATTTCTCAGGTCATGAAGGGACAGCTTCATTCATATTTTGACATGTTAAAAAATCCACAGCTAAGCAAAATAGTTTGGAGCCACTTTCTTCACTTAAAATACGTAAAATATAAAATTCTACATAGGGAATTCTACATAGGGAATTCTACATAGGGAATTCTATGAGGGAATTCCCTCCTTCATAGTTTATGAACAGCTCCCTTCTTAGAAGCTTTCCAATGGGGCAAAAAATATTTTTTACGCTAACCTTTTGTGTTTTTAATGTAGGTACTCAGGATTTTTATCCTTTTTTTGTCTTATAGTACATTTTTAATTGTCCTCCACTGGTCTTTTTTCCTATTCAATCCTGCCTGGCTTTTAATGAGATTATTATGATGCTTACTAGATTTTAGGAGTTTTTTTAATATTTATAAGTTTTTACAAATTTTACAATGTTTATATTTTTATGGTATCTGGAAGCTGCTTTGAATGCCCAAGAATGAGATAAAGTTGGGTATAAATTTGTATACTCTCTCACATCCTTGTGGTCAGCTCCTGAACTGTCTTTGACAGCATCTTTTGAAGTATTGAGTGTCAAATAGGCAGCTAATAATAGTAATAATCACAATAGAAAGATCTTGCGTTTCCGCAATACTAATCTGCTGTGTCTGTTCATGTGTTGGAGTGATTACATTGCAAGGTAGCAGCCCTTGGAAACAGGGCAGACAATCACAGTAACAGTTTAGAATGCAAAGGTTTGTCTGTGGAATACAAAAAAAAGTATTGAGTATGAGTTTCTGCCTCATGGAGCTGGCGCTTTTTGAAATGTTGAGATAAATGCACTGATAAATCCAAGGGAATGAATGCTGTTGCAAGATCCCTGATGGAGGCCTGAAAGTGTCCAGTGAGGAGGAATTGCTCCGCTTGGCCAGGCACAATGAAATTAAATAGAATTTGCTTTCATGAAATTGCATCAAGGTTGATTAAAGGGGCTCCTGGGGAAAGGTGGTGATCACTTTTCTCTGAAGCCACTAAAGTAAGTGAATCCCCAGCTTAATGTGCCTACCTCTCTCCCTCTCCCCCTTCCTTATTTCCATGTCGTTTTATGCACCTTCCTCTGCACCTAGGCACTCTTCCTCCTTTGTTCTGTTTTTGCTGCAGGCTTACCTAATTCCCTTTGGCCTGGTTAGCTACCTTTGGTGTTCTGGTTCAGTTTTGTTCAATACGTACTGAAGCAGCAGAACCTTAATTTAACAAGTGCAAATTACCGATATAACTTGTGTCTCCCTTTATATTGACTTTTTAGACCTTTGAAATTCTACTCCAAACCTGCACTTAACACATTTCAGCTGCATTCCTAACCTCCGTTTAAGCCAGCCTAAGCCTTGGCATAAGTCCTGTGCTAACCTGGGGATGTCACAAAAGTGCAGTAAGACACTTCAGCGGCACTCCTGGGGCAGTTAGGCCAATGCATAGGAATGCGCCAACCTTCCCACACCATCTCAGAGAGTTGAGTTAGGCCAGCCTAAATTTCTTAGGATTGCGCCCTTCATCAGCATTTCTGCTTTAGAGAGAATCTGCCTTTTATTTTCTCAGAATAGTTAGAATAGTTAAAAACATCAAAAGAGACTAAGATATACGGGGTTGGCTTTGCAGTTAGAAACACCCTACTTGGATCCATTATTCCACCTACTGGAGGAAGTGAAAGAATCCTGTTCTTGCAGCTACAATCATCAGCAGGGCTGGTCACTCCTATTAGTGCATATGCACCAACACTATCATCTTCAGCAGAATCCAAAGACAAATTCTATGATGATCTGGCTGCCGCTATCAAGAAAATCTCTGAGAAAGCACCATTGTTTATTCTTAGCGATTTTAATGCAAGAGTTGGATCTGACCATAGTTCTTGGCCTGCTTGTCTAGGTCATTTTGGCGTTGGGAAGATGAATAAAAATGGCCAACGCCTGCTGAAATTTTGCTGCTATTATGGTTTTTGCGTTAGCAATTCATTCTTTAACACAAAGTGTTAACACAGAGTGTCTTGGAGACATCCAAGATCGAAGCATTGGCATCAGCTTGACTTGATCCTCACCAGGCACTCCAGCCATCCCAGCATTAAGATCACATTCAGCTATCAGGGTGCTGATTGCGATACAGATCACTCCTTGGTGTACAGCAGAGTAAAACTGCAAGCAAAGAGGCTGCATCACTCGAAGAAGGAAGGAAGACCATGAATTAAAATCAGCAAGACCCACAGTCTAGGAAAAGTAAAGGAATTTGACCAAGCACTCAAGGAAACTCTCCTAGGCCCAGGTGAGGCAAACGCTTCTGAATGATGAGAACATTTCAAGAATGCTGTTTATAATACCACCTTGTCAGTTTTTGGTAAGGAGGTTAGAAAGACAGCAGATTGGTTTGAAGCCCACTCAGAGGAGCTGACATCAACCATTGAAGAAAAGAGGAGAGCCCTAACTACATATAAAGCCTGTTCCAGTGAGAGCAACCTACAGGTTCTGCAAGCTGCTCGTAGCAAAGACCAACAGACCTCCAGGAGATGTGCTAACAATTAATGGCTGCTGCTTTGCTCTCAGTTCCAGATAGCAGCTGACACAGGCAACATCAAGGGGATGTATGATGGCATCAAGCAGGCCTTAGGTCCAACAGTGAGGAAATCTGCCCCTCTGTAGTCTGCTACAGGTGAGGTCATCCAGGACCGAGCTTAGCAGATGGTACGCTGGGTGCAGCACTACTCTGAGTTATACTCCAGAGAAAATGTAGTAACTGAAGAAGCATTAAACAACATTGAGTGCCTGCCTGTCTTAGAGGAGCTTGACAGTGAACCAACTTTAGAAGAACTAAACACGGCTCTGGATTCCCTTGCTTCTGGCAAGCACCTGGGAAAGATAACATCCCTGCAGAAGTTCTGAGGTGCTGTAGAGGGACCATTTCCACTGAACTGTATGAAATATTCTGCCTTTGTTGGAGTAAAGGTGGAGTACCGCAGGACATGAAGGATGCTACTATTGTCACACTGTATAAGACAAAGGCGACAGAGGTGACTGTAACAACTACCGCAGCATCTCTCTTCTTAGTGTTGTAGGAAAACTGCTTGCCTGAGTCATACTGAAGAGGCTCTGGGTGCTTGCAGAGAGAATCTATCCTGAATCACAGTGTGGATTTCGAGCCAACAGGTCCACCATTGTTATGGTATTTTCCCTTAGACAGTTGCAGGAGAAATGCAGAGAACAAAGACAGCCACTTTTTGTAGCCTTCATAGATCTTACAAAGGCTTTTGATTTGGTTAGTAGGGACAGCCTTTTTAAAATCCTCCCCAAGATTGGATGCCCACCTAAGCTCCTCAGCATCATCAGATCCTTTCATGAGGACATGAAGGGCACTGTAGTTTTTGATGGCTTAACATTAGATTCCATTGACATTCAAAGTGGAGTGAAGCAGGGCTGCATCCTTGCGCCAACTTTATTTGGGATCTTTTTTGCTGTCATGCTAAAACGTGCTTTTGGAAATGCAACAGAGGGAATTTATCTCCAGACCAGATCAGACGGAAAATTCTTCAATCCCTCCAGATTAAGAGCAAAGTCCAGCTGAAATGCTTGCAGGATTTCCTTTTTGCTGACGATGCTGCTGTTACTGCTCACTCTGCCAAAGACCTTCAACTACTTATGGACCATTTTAGCAAAGCGTGCCTAGACTTTGGACTAACAATCAACTTGAAGAAAACACAAGTCATGGGTCAGGATGTGGATCCACCTCCCTTTATTACAATCTCTGAACATGAACTGGAGGTTGTCCATGACTTTGTGTACCTTGGCTCAACAATCTCTGACACTCTCTCCTTAGATACTGAGCTGAATAAACATATTGGTAAAGCGCCTATTACATTTTCCAGACTTACAAAGAGAGTATGGCTCAATAAGAAGTTAACAGAACATATAAAGATCCAGGTCTATAGAGCCTGTGTCCTGAGCACACTCTTGTACTGCAGCGAGTCTTGGACCCTTTATGCATGGCAGGAGAGAAAACCAAACACCTTCCATATGCGCTGTCTCCAACGTATTCTTGGCATCACCTGGCATGACAGAGTCTCAAATGACACAGTCTTGGAACGTGCTGGAATTTCTAGCATGTACACACTTCTGAAACAGCGACGTCTACGCTGGCTTGGGCATATCATGAGAATGGCTGATGGTCGGATTCGGAAAGATCTCCTATATGGAGAATTAGTGCAGGGAAAGCACCCTAGAGGGAGACCACAGCTGCAATATAAGGACATCTGCAAGAGGGATCTAAAGGCCTTGGGAATGGACATCAACAGCTGGGAAACCTTGACCTCTGATCATTCAGCTTGGAGGCAAAAGATGCAGCATGGCCTTCTCCAACTCGAAGAGACACTTGTTTGACAATTCCTCAGTGTGGAAGGGATTGCCACTCTCGAACTTGCCTTTTTAGCCACACCAGATGCTGTTTTAGGACCTCCAATCACAGCATGATACATGAGTCTTTCGAGACTGAAGGATGCCAATGATAGAATAGTTAGTATAGTATAGGTTAGTATAGGATGAACAGAAAGGGTGTTAGTGCATAACTAGCTTGTGAAATTTGTTGCCCCCCGAGGAGGTAAGAGCAACTCTTTTAGGTGGATTTAAAAGGGTTTCATCAAATGATTGACAGACCTAGGGCAGCGTTATTCAAATGGGTTCACAACCCCATTTGTGTAAAGGTGTGCCTGTTCTGTTATGGAGCAGGAAATGGAGAAATAGCAGCAGAGCTGCTTGGTCTCATCAAGATTGCTCTGCTACAGGGGAAGGAGGTGATTTTTGCCTCCCCAGGGATCCTGCCAGCCTGTGCAGGAGTATTATGGATCTGGGGAACCCTGCGGGGGAGGGGAGGTCTGCAGATTGCTTTGCAGATTACTCAGTGAATGATTACTCAGCAAATGCTCCAGTAGGCAATCTCTTCCCATTAAAAAAGAGAATAAAACAGGTTTGGCTAGATATGCCTCCCCCCAAATAAACCGTAGAGCAGGGCAATGGTCCACCTCCAGGCCTCCTGCACTGAGTGAAACAAAACCTAGTGATGCCACTCCATAGGTGTTAGTGACTGTTAACCATAACAGTTAAAAATTGAAGCTCAAGGGCTGTATTGCTGAGGACAAAACACTGGGAAGTGACAGGTTGGCCCACAATAGAGATGTAATGAATTGCCCTTTGGTTTTATCCATCAAAGTAATTTATATGAACCAATTCTAGAAAGATAACCAACCACCTAAAATTTTTGTTAAGAACCATTTGTCGGGACACTTGATCAAAGAGAATCGTTTTTGTGTCTTCTATGCTATTCACAGTTTGATATACTTGGTCCTTTCCTGCTATGTATAAGATCCTAGTTTGAAGTGCATAAATAGCAGAGTTTTGGTCCTGTTTTAGCTGGATCACCATTTTCCACATATCCCTTTAGCCTTTTACCCTTACTCTTGCCTGTTAGCAGTTGTTGAATGAACTAATTATTTTCACAGCTTGAAATGTATTGGAGCTCTCCTTGAAAACTGTTTATTTTATGGGTACGCTTTGATGTCATGACCTAAACTTCAGCTCAGCCCTCCTTTCCTCTCCTCCAATTAAGGATACAAAGGAGAAACATAATAAAGAGGGCAAATGAGATGTGGAAGCAGACGGAAGGTAGGTGGAGTGGAGTCAATGCTGCTACCGTCTCTGCAGCTGTTGATTTTTTTCTGTGGCAACATCATGCTGTGAATCTCTTTGAGTTTCTAAGGGCAGTAGGAACTGGGCCAAAAAGTTCTTGGTCTCTGCAATAGAATGCCTTTCTTAATATGTTGCACAAGCAGGTGGAAGTTATGCACCTCCTAACATAATTATGCTTGGCAAATGTTCCAGGAAGCTGCAGATTCCTAGAACTCTGAAATCTTGAACTTTTGCATATCCCAAGACAGTGGTTCTTGAGCATTTCAGCTGGGACCCCCTTCTGAGAATGACAATCTGTCCAGGACCCTGGAAATTATATAATCAGCCTGGAAGTGATATTATCAACCAGAAGTGACATCAAGCAGGAAATGACATCGCTATGATACCAGAGCTCCTCCGTATCTTCTTGGAAGTAAGTTACATTGTGTTCAATGAGACTTACTCCCAGGAAAGTATGGATTCCAGCCTAAGTGCCCCATTCCAAAATGGCAGCACCCAGCTTTGTAGGACCCCCTGAAATATAGTTGCAACCTCCTAAGGGAATCCCAACTCCCACTTTGAGAACCACTGTCCCAAGAATTGCTGCAGTGTGTTGTCTCTTGATGAAGTACCTTGTTCCTTTTTGCATTTCAACCTGTTAATCTGGCATGAATATTGCTTTTATACTGTGCTCTGTCAGTCTGTGTTGTTTGGTTGCACTGTATAGAACTTGCAGCACACAAAACAGATGCACATTTTTGCCCAGAATCAGAATTTTCTATGAAGGTGGGAGGGAGGCAGCTTGTGAAGACTTAGGCTGCAGCTGAATGGCAGGGTACATGCTTTGTATGTAGAAGGTCTTGAGTTCAGACTTCTCATTTTCATCCAACAGAATTCAGGAAAGACTCCCTGCTGAAATCCTAGAAAGCTTCAGCCAATATTGATAATACTGAATTGGATAATGAATTAGATTAAACTTTTGGTAGGAGGGCCACATCATTTCTCTGACACTGTGTTGGGGGCCGGAAAATAATTTACATTTCAAATTTGAATAAATTGACATATAAGAGTGCATTAAAGACATTACAAGGCTTGCTCACAGGCTTGATGGGGGAGTCTTGCCAAGGACCACGTTGAGGCTTGTCGAAGGTCCACATTTGGCTCTAGTATTGGGATTTAGACATTTCTGAATTAGATTAATCCATATGTCATCTGGCTTGATAGAAGATGGCTTTTTATGTCCCTCCAGAATGCCCTGGATGACCTGATTGGCTCACTGATGGTAATTCCTTCCTTTGCCTGGAACTTAGTGTCCCACTCTCCCAGGTTTAGAACATGTTGCATCCTTATATCCTTTCATCCTATTTTATCTAAAGGCATCATAAAGCCGTTCACAGTATTTAGAAACTTAAAATTTGTGATCACATTCACACTATAATTTGGGGACATCCAAAATGATTTGGTGGTAAATTCAGGTCGATGGAAAATATTTCACACACTATATACTTATTTTAATGGAAGTCACTGGCACATGATGTAGTGACTTCAATGACTTTGAAAAGGAACTGGAGGAGGTATGGTATATCATCCTGCATAATGCTTTTGCAAAATCCTGTAGCACATGAAAAGGTAGCACATCAATCTTTTGTATATTGTATTTTTAGTCTACGTTTTATCTATCCTACAGTATTTATATACCGCTTTTCAACTAAAAATTTCACAAAGAGGTTTACAAAGAAAAAGAAAAAAATAATAGCTAATTAATAGCTAATGGGTTCCTTTCTCAAAAGGGCTCACAATCTAAAATGCAAAAAGAACAGCAGCAGATGCCACTTGAACAGACATTGCTGGGGTGTGAAGGGCCAGTTATTCTCCCCCTGCTAAATAAAGGAGGAACACTCACTTGCAAGATTGCCTCTGCCCAGTTAGCAGGGGTCCAACTTCACAGCCTAATACTACCAAAACCCCTGTGTAGTAATGCAGCAGCACCAGTGTGGCCTCTGTCACATTCCATGGGGGAGTTTTGGCTGCTGAAGGTCACGTGGAATATTGCTGGCTCGAATTCTTGTTGACTTTTTCATGTGGATCAGGTCTGTTAAGGGAGTTTTTATTTGGCAGGCACTGCTGTCGTGCCCACGCCCTCCTGGGTCTGATTTATCCATTATCCTATATCCTCCCCATTCTGTGGGCATGTGCGGGAAGGTCCTGCTAGTGCACTGGCAACTTGAGCTGCTACAAAGTACTTCATGGCTCTTTTGTGGCACCCTGCAGAGAACACCATTCATAGACTTATATAGGGAAAAGGGATATAAACAGCTCTTTGTCACTGTGGAAGCCCTGTGTTCAAGGGGCATTGAATGAATTCTGGTATTCTGCTGAATATCAGCCGTGGGGAACAGTTGCAGGAAAAGACTATTGCCTTTCCTCCTTGTGGGCTTCATGAAGGCATCTTGTTCACTACTTGATAGAAGAATGATTCTGGACTAGATGGTTCTTTGGGTTGTAATCCAGCAGGTCTCTTCTTTTCCAGTTTTTTTCACTGTATTCAAATTAAGTTATCGCAAAGATGTGCTTACAGGTCTCATCTTTTTCTGTGCCACAAACAATAGCTTTTCACATATCTAAGGGTCTAATTCCAGATTCCTGCCCAGAACCATCCTAGCCCCAATAATCCAGTTAGCCCCCATAATACAGAAATCAGTACCAGCTGTGTTTGTTTCATTGCGTTGTCTTGAATACATGAGAACATTGGGAACCAGATCAATGCCTTCTATTTACTCTCACTCTGCATGTTCAAATAAACCTTGCAGCTTTAAGAATGCGTTATCGTCACAGTTTGTGGTCTTTCTTAAATCTGAGGAAATCCTAAGGAAAAACTGATACTAATATAGCTTTATGGTTGAGAACTAAACACACACAGGACAGGAAATTAAGTTTCGTAGCTTCTGTTCCTTTGACTGCATGGCACATAAAGATGCCTTAGAGAGAAATTCTGTTCTGTGATCTTACTATGGCTTCTGACCCTGATACGAGGTAGTTTGTTCCAGGTATATATTAGAGGGTCATTGATGGCAGTAGAATGAACTGTTCATGTAAAGAAACCAGGATGCCATAGATTCGGTGGGGAAGCATTGGACATGATTTCTTTTAGAAAGCTAAAGTGCCCTCAAAATGTATTGCAAACTCATGATAGAAAGAAGTTTCAATTCTTGCTCTGACCACTAATTGATTAACATCAGCACAATCATAATAATATCTATTCATGGAATCATAAAGTTTGAAGGGACTTAATAGGTGATCTAGTCCAACCCCCTGCCTGTAGCAGGAAATCATTCTAAAACATCTCCAACAAGTGCTTGTCAAGCCTCTGAAGATCTCCAGTGAGAGAGAGTCTGTCACCTCAAGTCTTCTCCATTGCTAGCTGCCCTTAGGATTTTTGTTCTTATATCCATCACCTTTTTATGCAGTCTTTCCCAGCACAGACCTACCCCATTTCTTCCTTAGACTTATACCAGTAAAGTAGCTGGAATATATCCAGCTTGACTTTTTTGCAACCATGTGGCCTTTCAGGAGATAAGTGAAAATATTTTTACCTCTCACTTGTTTTGTGATCATTCTCTGCCCCACTGGAGTACAGCAGGCACACTTTGGGGGTGCTAAATGCTATGTACTGTCAGGGGATATAGAACTGGGCTGTAAATGAATGATTAAAAATGTTATATGGAAGTATAATTACAGTGCTACCTGGGTCAGAATTTTTTCTGAAGTGTAACCATTTGTGAAAAAGGTATTCCTCATGCTTTTGCCATTTCTTTTCAGCAGTGGTTTAGCTTGGTGATTTGAGGTAATCAATTAGTAGCACATGACCCACTTTTGAGAATGACAATCTGTCTGAGACCCACTGAAAGTGATGGCATAGCTTTAACATGGAAGTGATATAATGGCATGCCCAAAAGTGACGTTATCAAGCAGGAAGATTTTAACACTCCAACAGGACAAAATCAATGTAAGTACTGTAAATCAAAAGTTTACAGTAAGTTTTAAAAGGTTATTTAAATAAAGAAGAATGCGCCATATTCTTCCAAGCAGTTGCTAATCTGAAAATTCTCCAAACATCCCAAAGGCTGCAGTCCTAACCACATTTATCCAGGAGAAAGCCGTATTTACTGTTATTGTTAAAAGCATATACGTAGTTGCCTGTTAAAAATACAAATCTGTAACATTTCACCAAATGTAGTCACATACTATTGTAGCATAAAGTTTAACTTTTAAAAATAACATACACATTGAAATTAATGAGGACCCACCTGAAATTGTTTGTTGACCCATCTAGTGTATCTGAAAAGCACTAATTTAGCATAATATGTAAATACTTGTTTAATTCATATATTAATGGCTTAGAAGTAATTTGTGGAATTTCTACCAACCCCTGAATTTAATCAAAAATTGAGACAGAATATTTTCCATAGTTGTGATCCAGTTTGGGTTAATAATGTTAGCAGGACAAAGCAGGCATGGGATGAAATACATTTAATTTAATTTAAACTTAGTGATGGTTTGATTTCAATTTCTAACTGCAGTTACCTTCATTGAGCTGTTGGGAATAGGTGAGATAAAAATTGAACAAGTAACTATATACTGCAAAGAATTTTTTCTGTATAATGTTTCCTTTAAATGGAGGATCTGTGTCTAAAGTGGGCCATAACACAAATTAAATGGTGACAGTAGACAGTGATGGTTTGCATTACAGCCATAGCTTTGCAGGTTCATTTCCGTTGTATATCTTACTTGAGTTATGCAAACGTGCAGTGGGAGTTCTGCAGGTTTTCTTGTTTACTTTTCCAAAGGCGTTTGTTTCTAAAGATGTAGAGCGAAAAGAACGACATTTCCACACAAAAGGAAGAAATGTTTATTTTAAGAACACCCAAGTACCCAGCTATGATATAGGTTGTTGGTTTCCAGATTGCCACAGCTTTTTTACTCAGAAGATGAATGGAAATTTTAAAAGGATCCATTCTGAAGAGAATCATCGAGGCTAAAATTAAGCTTTACTTATTGTACCTTATATCCCTGTCAGTTCTTCTGGTGGTATTACTTTTATCTTTCTAGATACAATTAATTTTTATTAATTATGCCTTGGATTTTCCAACACTTGATAGAGGGTGCTTGCCACAGGCTGTATCAAGGCTCGCTGCTGGCTATGTACAGACATTGGGCCAGTGTTTGGACACCCCGGAATAAGAATAGCTTCCAGTAGAGTCTCCTGTTAGTTTTTTCAAGCCAACGTGCCTGAAGTCCTTGGGTTACACTAATCACTGGTGTCACCAGCATCTACCTGACAATTTAATATGCAAAGAAAGACTAAAACAGATCCAAATGTTATGTGTTTCTGGTTTCAGGTCTCCAAGTAAATCTCTGATCACCATTTTTAGGTTTTAAAAGTTGCATGCTGTTGGGGCTTCTGCCAGTGCAATATCCAAGGGGAGCAATTGGGACAAGTGCCACGGGCACCAGCCTGGGGGAGGGGGGTAGTGCCATGACCCACTTTCTCTGCCAGCTGTTCTGTCAACACAAACCTTGCAACTGTGCCTGTGGTCTCACAGCAACTGTCCATGCAGTTCTTTGCTGATCTGAGGGCAGCCTTCTTCTCCTCTGCTTTCTTTTCCCACTCCTGCTGCCATTCTAAGCATGGTTCCCAAATGTGTCTGAGAGTTGGCCTCCTCACCTTCCCTATAAAGAAAGGGGGAGAAGAGAGCTGTCCTCAGAATGGCTGTGTAGTGTCTGCGAGTGTTGATGTTGCAATTATCTCCTCTAATTTCAGAGAAGGTGCACAACACTTTTAGTTCCAATGGAATGTTGTTGTTTTTCCTGCTTAACAGCTGCAGAAGACTCCATGGGAGTTTTTTCATCCCACTGGAAATACCATACAGGAAGTGAGCACTGCTTCCAGGAAGAAAGTGGTGCTCACCTCCTGGGTGCCACTTAGTAGCTACGCAGAGAGTTTCAACAGAGCCTGGGCTGCCTCCTTTTTTAAAAATGGGGAATGGGAGAGTACTTGTGGTGATGATAATTTTACTGCAGTTTCTTCTGAGATGGGGTAAAATGGAGGGTGGCCCATGTCAGGAAAACTGCCATGACCACCACTAGCCCTTAAAATATGTCCCCTTTCCTCCCTTTTCTTTTTGTTTGCCTGATTAAGCAGTCCATTGGATTCCAACCTTGCTCAGATTGTGGATGTGGTTGACGCATTCATATCTATGAATGTAGTTATGAAATAAGTTATGCTAGTATGACAGACAAGCATTCTGATCCAGTTTTCTCATTGTGTGGTACAGCGCCATGTTTCTAAGATGGATGTATACATGGGCCAGACTCAACAAAGATAGTGCTAACCCTAAGTTTAGTTTGTACAAAAGTGCTTTGAAACATTTAAGGACCCTCTTGGTTACAAATGAACTACTCTTTGTAAGTACTTGTGTTGCGGATCTTGGTGTTGTGGATCTTGGTGTTCAAACTTTGAAGTTTGAAGTTCCCAATGTGAATCACACTCATGTGGTAAAATTAACACTTTTTTGAAAGCACACCAGCCTTTCGTTTTCAGTAGCCATTGTTTTCGAAACTCAAACTACCAGTAGTTTTGCTTGTACTTTGCAGCAAACTGCTTGCCTGCTTTCATTTCCCATCTTCTCAGCATTCTTGTTTCTCTGGTGCAGTGGACTTGTAGAGACAGAGCACCAGCAGTTACTATGGCCTGTCAGTTCAGACCACATCAAACCATGGTTAACAAACCATGCATTGCATTTACTTTTCAAAATGAGGAGCCTTGCAAAATGTGGCTTCTGTCAAGTATCATTTCAAACCATAACTAAGCTTTCTTAGAGCACAATCCTAACCATGTTTACTCAGATGTAAGCCCCATTGTGTCCTTAGGATTGTCTTTAGGATTGCAGCCTTAATCATGCTATGATGCAGTGAGTTGCATGTGACGAAGACAATGGGTGCAATCCAGAGTAACTTTGGGGAGTCCTTGCTCCAGTGTAAGAACAATTTACTCTGGATTCCAATATGAATTTCCCATAGGTTTTCACTACATGGTGCAATAACTATGGGTACACATAATGTCTCTCACGTGCTCCCGTAGTTACTCTGGATTGTAGGGTCAGTCTTTCTATTGTACTTAGTCATATTCCAACTTTGGGTACAATCCTGAGTAACTATGGGGACTCCTTGCTCCGGTGTAACAATTTACTCTGGATTGTAATATGAATTTCTCATAGGTTTTCACTAGGTGATGAAGTAAATATGGGTGCACGTAAAGTCTCTTACGTGCTCCCGTAGTTACTCTGGATTGTAGGGTATGTGGGCATAGTTGTGTGAACATACCACGTTTAGACCATGACAGATGGTGAAAAGCAATAGCCTCTTTCAAATTACACATATAGGTTTGATCTTGTTATACACAGATTTTTTAAATCTTAATTTTACTTGATGCAAATGCCCACTACAAATGAAAAGGAAATGTGTTCCCTGGAGAAGGGGAAAAAAGGCATTCCTATATGATCACAATTTTAAAAATTGCTTTCCTTCTTATAGTACAACTAGCGAGAAGCGTACCCGCGTCAAAAATTATGTGTGCACATGAAGGAATTCCTTGATATGATAACAGTTCCAAAAAACATTTCCCCATATGCCATCCCCCCATGGCACAACTTCTCCCCATGCGCAACTTTCCCCCATGCACATCAACCACCCATGCGCAACTTCCCCCATGCGCACCAACACCCCATGCACAGCATCCTCCACAGTGCAACTCCTCCCTCCGAACAACATCCCCCAGTGCACTAGGCACTGAGCACCAAATTGGCTGGAGGTTGGTCAGTCTCCCATGTTAAGTATAGGAGAAAAATACATTGACTGGATGTTGTTCAGTTTCCCATGTTAAGTATAGGACAAAAACACGTTGCCCCCTTTTCAGCCCCTAAAGGGTTAAATTTCTCCACATGGGTTCTTGGTGGGTGTTCAGGTGACAGAAGGAACTCCCTCCCAGAATTCCATGCTTCTAGGCCCAGCAGTTGGGGTGGAATGTTCATGAGTCAGCAATTCTCAATGCAAAGTATAGGGAGGATAACGTGTTGCGCCCCTTTCCACCCCCTTCCAGTTGGAATTTCCGAAAACCGGTTCTTAGTGCACCCCTCCGTCACGGAAGTAACACCCACCCCAAATTTCATGCTTCTAGGGCCGGCAGTTTTGGCAGGGCGGTGATGAGTCAGTCAATGAGTCAGTCAGTGAGTGACTTTTCTCTTTTATATATATAGACTAGCGAAAAGCGTACCCGTGTTGCGGGTGTAACATTTCCCCCTATGCCATCCCCCCATGGTGCAGAAACACCCCATGTGCCACTTCCCCCATGCGCATCATCCCCCATGTGCATCGTTCCCCCATGTGCAATGTTCCCTCATGCACAACTTTCCCCCATGTGCAACTTTCCCCATGTGCACCATCCCCCATGCGCAACTTTTCCCCACGTGCAACTTTCCGCCATGCGCATCAACCCCAATGCGCAACTTTCCCCCATGCGCATCATGTCCCCATGTGCAACTTTCCCCGTGCGCATTACCCCCGTGCGCATCATCCCCCATACGCATCATCCCCCCATGTGCAACTTCCACCCATGCACAACTTTCACCCATGCACAACTTCTCCCATGCACATCATCCCCTCATGCGCAACTTTCCCCCATGCGCATCATCTGCCGATGCGCAACTTCTCCCCATGCGCAACTTCTCCCCATGCACAACTTCTCCCCATGCGCAACTTCCCCCATGCACAACTTCCCCCATGCACAACTTCCCCTCATGCGCAACTTTCCCCAAGCGCATCATCTGCCGATGCGCAACTTTCCCCAATGCGCAACTTCATAGAATCATAGAGTTGGAAGGGACCTAGTAGGTCATCTAGTCCAACCCCCTGCCTGCAGCAGGAAATCCCCCTAGAGCATCCCCGACAGGTGCTCGTCGAGCCTCTGCTTAAAGATCCCTAGTGAGGGAGAGTCCACCACCTCCCTTGGCAATCTGTTCCACTGCCGAACCGCCCGGAATTTTTTCCGGATATCCAACCGGAATCTCCTCTCTTCCAGTTTGTACCTATTAGTTCTAGTTCTGCTTTCAGAAGCAGCTATGAACAAATGAGCCCCTTCCTCCCTATGACAGCCCTTCAGGTATCTGAAGAGGGCAATCATGTCTCCTCTCAGCCTCCTTTTCTCCAGGCTGAACATCCCAAGTTCCCCCAACCTTTCCTCGTAGGGCTTCCCTTCCATCCCACTGATCATTCTTGTTGCTCTCCTCTGGACTTGCTCCAGTTTGGCTGCATCTTTCTTAAAGTGAGGTGCCCAGAACTGAACACAGTACTCAAGGAGAGGTCTGACCAATGCTGAATAAAGAGGAACTAGAACTTCTCGTGACTTGGAAGCTACAGTCCTCTTAATGCAACCTAAAATGGCATTTGCCTTCTTTGCAGACACATCACACTGCTGACTCATGTTCAGCTTGTGATCCACGGCGACTCCAAGATCCTGCTCACATGTTGTGCTGCCAAGCCAAGTATCCCCCATTTTATATCTGTATTTTTGGTTTTTATTGCCCAAGTGCAGAACTTTGCACTTCTCCCTGTTGAAATTCATTCTGTTTGTTACAGCCCAGGATTCCAGTTTATCCAGATCCTCCTGGAGGTTTCTCCTGTCTTCTGTTGTGTTTGCTACTCCTCCCAGCTTGGTGTCATCCGCAAATTTGATCAGGCTCCCCTGTACCCCTTCCTCCAAGTCATTGATAAAAATATTAAAGAGAACTGGGCCCAAGACAGAGCCTTGGGGTACCCCACTTGAAACAGACCTCCAGGTTGACACAGAACCATTTACTAAAACCCTTTGAGTGCGGTCATCGAGCCAGTTGCAGATCCACCTAACAATTGCCTCGTCTAGCCCATATTTTTCCAACTTCCCAATTAAAATGTCATGTGGGACCTTGTCAAATGCTTTGCTGAAGTCAAGATAAATGACATCCACAGCATTGCCACTGTCCACTAAGCTCGTAACCCGATCAAAAAAGGAGATCAGATTTGTCTGGCAAGATTTATTCTTGGTAAATCCATGCTGGGTTGTTTTGATCACTGAGTACTTGTCTAGATGTGCACAAATTGTGTGTTTTATGATTTGCTCTAATATCTTGGCCGGGATTGAAGTCAAACTGACTGGTCTATAATTTCCCGGGTCTTCTTTTTTCCCTTTCTTAAAGATTGGGACTACATTTGCCCTCTTCCAGTTCAGTGGCACTTCTCCACTCCTCAAGGATTTCTCAAAGATGATTTACAGAGGCTCTGCAAGGACATCTGCCAGTTCCTTAAGAACTCGAGGATGCAGCTCATCTGGTCCAAATGACTTGAATTCATTTAGGCCAGTTAAGTGGTTTCAAACCAGTTCTCTATCAATCTTAATCTGCTGTTCTGCACCATCCGTGTTTTCATTACCTCTTTGTGGATGCAAGCACATCCCCAGATCAGCCAGTGATCCTGCGCCCCCATTTGCACAGCCCTCCTTCCGAGAATAGACGGACGCAAAGTAGGAGTTGAGCAGCTCTGCCTTCTCCTGGTTTCCAGACACCTGCTGTCCATCTTTGTCCAGGAGCAGCCCCACCCCCTCGTCTCTCCTCCTGTTCCTTTGGGCATATCTAAAGAAGCTCTTTTTGTTATCCTTGACTTCCCTGGCCAGCCTCAGCTCATACTAAGCTTTAGCATGCGCAACTTTCCCCCATGCGCAACTTTCCCCCGTGCGCAACTTTCCCCCGTGCGCAACTTTCCCCCGTGCGCAATTTCCCCCCGTGCGCAACTTCCTGCATGCACAACTTCCCCCCATGCGCAACTTTCCCCAAGCGCATCATCTGCCAATGCGCAACTTTCCCCCATGTGCAACTTTCCCCCATGCGCAACTTTCCTCACATGCGCAACTTTCCTCCCATGCGCAACTTTCCCCCATGCGCAACTTTCCCCCTGCTCATCTTTCCCCCCATGAGCATCATCCCCCCATGCACAACTTCCACCCATGTGCAACTTCCACCCATGCGCAACTTCCCCCATGCGCATCATCCCCTCATGCGCTACTTTCCCCATGCGCATAATCCGCCGATGCGCAACTTTCCCCCATGCGCTACTTTCCCCCATGCGCAACTTTCCCCCATGCGCAACTTTCCTCACATGCGCAACTTTCCCCATGTGCATCAGTCCCCCATGCGAAACTTCCCCCATGCACAACTACCCCCATGCGCATCATCCTCCCATGTGCAACCTCTTCCTCCGGAAAACATCCCCCAGTTCACCAGGCACTGAGCACCATATTGGCTGGATGTTGGTCAGTCTGCCATGTTAAGTATAGGACAGAAACACATTGCCCCCTTTTCAGCCCCTGAAGGTTTAAATTTCTCCACATGGTTCTTGGTGGGTGTTCAGGTGACAGAAGGATCCCTCCCAGAATTCCATGCTTCAGGCCCAGCAGTTGGGGCAGAATGTTGAGGAGTCATCAGTTCTCCAATGCAAAGTATAGGGAGGAAAACGTGTTGCGCCCCTTTTCACCCCCTTCCGGTTGGAATTTCCCAAAACCGGTTCTTAGTGCACCCCTCCGTCACGGAAGGAACACCCACCCCAAATTTCACACTTCTAGACCCAGCGGTTTTGGCAAGGCGGTGATCAGTCAGTCAGTCAGTCAGTGAGTCAGTGAGTTACTTTTCTCTTTTATATATATAGATAAATCATTCCATTCTTCACCTGAGCCAGGCAAAGGCAGGGTTTCCTTTGCATTTCTAATTGGTGATTTTACAGTTGTAATAAAAGCTATTTTTCAACAATGTAAAGAAATACACTTTTAAAAACTGTTTTTATTTAACACATTTTTTAGTATCGGTGGAGAGTCACAGTATCAAACCCCTGTTGATATCAAGCCACAACCTTTGTGCATTGGAGTAGCAAGAAACCTTGATGTGCTTTAAATCTATTTATTCACTGTTTTTAATCCATTGATTTTTTTATCAATAGGATTCCAGAACAAAAGCCTAGCAGATAATGAGAGACATCCTGTACTTTCTTTTTTATTCAGTCATATGGTAAGGCTGCAATCCTAAAAATACTTTCCTGGGAATAAGACCTATTGAACACAATGGGGCTTTTGTGTAGACGTGGTTAGGATTGCGCTCTTATTGACATATGGGGATCTAGACACCTGCTTTGGGAAAATGTATAACTTATTCCCACCGCTTATCAAACCCACTCTTAAGGAGTCTTTTCCTTTCATATGTCACAGTTCTTGAAAATTTCTCCTTTGTCTTTGTTGCCTAATCTGCTCAAGCTTATCATACCTGTCTTTCCAGCTTCTGTACCTTTCTTTAAAAAAATTCCAAAAACCCCCAAATGGATGCATTCTTTTTTTTAAAAGTGCTAGACAAAGATGGTCTGTGTTTTTTCCCACCACCTTCCAAATGCTTTTTTTTCTTAGAATGAACACTCAAATTACATTAATTTGAGACCTATGGGGTTTTTTGGGGGGGAGGGGTGCATGGAGGGATATTCTCTTTTTCTCTAATAAAAAAAATCAATGTGTCAGTGAAATATTGAGGAAAGTTGAGCCTTAACTTCCATGAAAAGGACTTATGGTTTCCCACTATTCTCTTCCCTCCCTCCCCAAGAAAATCCCACAGGAATATATTCTGTGAGTCCTAAAATCCCAATTTTAGATAATTTGTTGAGATTTTGAAAACACATTTTCAGAGGATTTTGCAAAAGCAACTTTGTACCAGGAAGCGCTGCTTGGTGCACCTGGAAACAATTGTTGGTTCATGTAAAACCACCTTTAATAACCTGGCTGCATCTTTGTAGGACTGCACTTGTGTGTGTTTTGTATATATAAAACATGCATAGTTTTAAAAATTATGTGTGCGCTTGAAGGAATTCCTTGATATGATAACAGTTCCAAAAACTGCTGAAATGTTGGAATGGCAAGATCCTTAGTTTAAATCTCACTTCTGCATTTCTATTCCTTGAATGTCTTTAGGCAAGCCAGTATTTATCAACCTTACTTCCGACATGGAGAAAATATTTGTGTAATAATATGCTGGTCTAATTTGCAAGGTTCTTTAAGGTTTCCGAGCTATAGCATGCAAACTTGAAACACTCTGAAAAGTACTGTATAGTCAGAGTATTTTATTACTGCCTTCAGTTCCACAGCATTTTGAAGAAAAGTACTATAGATATTTGAGTATTTGTTGATCTTGAAGATAAGAAAAGGGTATGTTCTGCATCAAAATCATGGAATTTTCTTTAACCCTTGGATATGTCGGGTTTTAAACTTTGGGAGATGTCTGACTATAGTTTTGTCCAGAGTGCACCGAGTACAATCTGCGCCCACAGCATGCCATCATGTCATGACACCCTGTGGTGCCATTATATCATGATGTGCATGTGCCTGCAATGACTCCCCCTCACTGTTGCTCCCAGCTGGCTGTGGACAGCGCATGCAGGTCCTAGCTGGGGCACATACATCCTCCACAGTCAGCCAGAAGCCTGAGTGGCTTCAGAGGACACCTGGGTGCTCCCTGGACTTCTGAAGTCATGGGAGTCGTGGGCACTCTGGCACACCTTCTCACTGTGGTGGCAGCCTGCAGGGACCATACACCACTGGTTTTGTCTGATTTAACCCAAAACCAGATGCAAAAAAAACCTACCTGTAAAAATGTACGGTTTCTATTAAAAAATATAGTAAAGATAATAAAGTATATTTTATTCATTAACTTTTAAAATTCTGGCCTTCACAAACTTTTTGTAAACAACATACAGTTAAATTCTGAAACTCCCTGCTGATACCAAAAAATGGGTTAAATAAAAGCACTTTAAACAAATAAAAATTGTGTCCCTTTGTGTCAAGTCAAATTGGTGTATAACAAGGTTGGACTTGGATTGGATTAGGTAGAGTAGACCATTGTGCAACACTCTTGTCATTCTGACTCAAAAGTAAATTTGAACCTTTTGATCTTTGATGTCTACTGGACCCTTTGGACGGTCACCAGTATTGCCCATCAGTGATCTAATGTTGGACCACAACTTGACATGTGGAAATAAGTGGGGACAGTGGACAAGAGAGTCTCTAGTTCTTGTCTAGGAGTCTGGTCTTTGTAGTCAGGCAAAGCTTGATTAGATGGAACCTAATGGTCTGATTTTATATGAGCCAGTTTTCTATGTCCAGAGGCCTTCACTTGTGGAATAGTGTGGCCTTCTGGTTGGAGGAAGCATTAACAAGGCATAAAGGCAGTTCTTTGGCCAGTTCTAGTTAGAAAAAGATATGTGTCAAATTTTAATAGCATTTACAGCTTCCAAAATGACATCCCAGCCAAGTCTGAAAATACAGACTGGTATTGGTAAGAATTGCTATGAATCAACTTGGATTGTTTCTAATGTCCTTGATAGTGAAGGAGCACAGGCAGTTGAGTTACGTGCCTATTTTTGAGCCAGAACCAATTTCAGCTCTTTCTAGGCACTTTATAATTGCCACATTTAATGCAGCGTAACTTACAAATTTTGGATGGGAATGCAAATGTATGTAATGCTTTTAGTGTGTTGGGGAAAAATACATATGTCATTAAGTTTTTAAATCTAGACTTTCAACATAATATTGAACTAATAACTTTACAGTATACTGGTAATTGTTTTAGCTCACTTGAAGGCAGGTATGCATCCAGCTCTTTCTCTTTCGGTAGAATTTTCCATTTGTATTAAACCTCATGTTTTCTTTCATGATAAATATAAGTTGTGAAAGATCTGAATTTTGTATCTAAAGTAATTAGTTACTGGATTTCAAGCCTTCGTTGAATGCTCACAGGATTTTTAATACCTCTTAAAATAATCTTGAGGGGGCTGTTGCTGGATTTAAATTATTTTCAGAGCAAGTTTATTTTGATAAAGTGACATCATATTTATTATAATTAAATTGGATTTTATGGTTTGTTTTCAGTTATAAGTCTGAATAATGTGAATCATACAGGAGAAATGTGTTAATTATGAGTTTGGCTCTTATTCTTAGTTTGAAGCTAGCACAGAGATCTCGTTTTAAATGTTAACTTTATTAGTGGCATTTCACTTACGGTGAAAGAAACGTTGGTGTTCCAGAATTATCTGAAACTGCTCAATGTGCTTTCTTCCCTCCTCACCGAGCCCTCCTTACCCCACCAGTGTTTTCTTCCTAATAGCTTCTGCTGGTATTCTTTGACAGTTTTTTAGATTGTGAGCCCTTTTGGGACAGAGAGCTATTAGTTATTTTCTCTGTAAACCACTTTGTGAACTTTTAGTTGACATGCGGTATATAAATACTACTGTTGTTGTTCCGCTCTGGTACAGCTCTCCTATGTGAAGGTACATGCTGATGATTTTCATCTCCAAGGAATTGTTTCCTTGACTGCCAAAATCCTCACTTGAATAGCATAGTGTGATTTTAAAAGTTCCTGTCATATTAGTAGTCTAAACATTCTCCTGGTGGTATCTTTTGAGTAAAAAAAAATGAACTAAAGGTTTTGTGTCAGGCACTCCCTTAACAGAGAGATTCTTAAGAAATTACTGAGGTGCTTCACAGTGGAAACCTTTCCTCATTTCAGTTTAAAGTAAAAAGCCAGAATATAGGGTTGAGAATTATAAAGCTTTTGGACTTTTTAACTAAAAATAGTTTCTTGGTGACATTTGTGTGTTAACAGCAGCAGTTTTTACTGTGAGTTTATGAACAGTGTGCCACCTTGATCATTCTGAATATTTTTGTTTAATTCTTTCTTTAATTGTTTCAGTTTGTGCTGTTCCTTTGCAATTCCTTTGCTTGATACTCACCTGCTTTTTGGTTTTTGACATATTTATAGACCATCATGAATTATTTTTTGCATTCATGATAGCCAGTTGCCAAACGAAAGAAGTTTTCTTAAAAATATTCTTTCCCTATGTCATTTCAGAATACTTGGAATACAATGTACTTGCATAAAGCCCTTTTGCTCCCCATATTTTTAAATTTACTGATGATATCATTGTATTGTGACTACTGAGTCCTTTGCAAAATTTAGAGTTATGTGTTTGTTCCTGCTGACATCAAAAATTATGGCTTGCAATCTCTTAAATATCTACTAACAAATTTCAGACAGGTTGGCTTTAGGGTCTTTCGACAATTAGATGAACTGTGGTTGCTTTCTTCTAGCAGGCCTCACTTTTATTGCTCTAATTTATCAGTTGCAAGATGTAAAGTTGTTGGCTCTACTACCTGACCCAAATAAAACCAGCTTGTATTGATCTTTGCATGGAACATAATGAACTGGCAAATCATCTGTGGCCATCTCCTTGGTGTTTGTCAAAGCCATTTTTAAGGAATAGAGTCTGATTATGTACAGTCTAAAAGCCTTCTCTTGTTTACTTGATATACATGTGCAATTTCAAAGCCAGAGCCGAGATAAAAATCATAGCTAATTGTGTGAGATAGTACCTTTTTATTTTCCCTATGGCTTCAAAATGGGAAAATGTAGTGGTTGTATCTTAAAAGATTTCTTGATGTATTGAATGAAACTTTCTGGATAAGAAGCTTGTAGTTTTGGAGATGGTGTTTTTCTCCCCCCTGCCCACTAACTGGACTTTTTTTAACTTAATGGTAGCAATTGAAATAGAACAAAAAATAGTTTTCATTCCTATGTGAGGTTAATGATTTTTCCCTTTAATTCTTCCCCCTCCCCTTTTTAGAGGAAAGGAGACGAGACTGTTCCTGATTTTTTTTAGAAAGCTTTAAAAGTGAGCTGACCTTGGAGCTGAACCCAATTTTAATGTAAACAATTTCTCAAGATGGTTCGAAGCTGGGCCAGCAAATCTGGAGGATATTAGTGCTGCTGTGTTTGAGAGAATTTGGAATTCCTAGGTAATTCTCAGGAGTTCTTTTCCAGGACCACGCATTTCTTGTCCTTTTTCAGGGCTCATTTGTAATGGTCTGTGTGTCTTTTGGAAATGTAATTAGTAAAATACATTATTAGTTTTATTTTAAAATATACCATTGGTTTCCCCTACACTGTATTATAGCTCTCTTATGCTCTCCCCAGTCAATAGCAAAGTTTTAGGCAAATTGTTTTAGGCAAAATAGCAAATTGTTTTAGGCAAAAATTGTTTTAGGCAAAAAAGTTTTAGGCAAAATAGCAAATTGTTATAGAGCACTTTGAAGCAGGCACATTGCTGTGCACCTTCCACATTGTTTTTCCTCCAAAGAACCCTGTGGAAAGAAAGGTCAGTATTGAAAATCAGTTTTATTCCTATTTTACAGGTAGAAAGTTTGAGACACTGCAGTGCTGTGCAAATATATAAATTAATAACTCCCAAATCCAGAGTAACCAGGGGAGCACGTAAGAGACTTTACGTGCACCCGTAGTTACTGCACCACCTAGTGAAAACCTATGGGAAATTCATATTGCAATCCAGAGTAACTTGTTCTTACACCGGAGCAAGGACTCCCTGTGGTTTTACTCTGGATTTTGCCCTAAGTCATGCTGGCCTGTTTCTAAAAATGTATTCACATGATGGCATACACAATCAATTGATCTAAGTTGAATTAGAATTTGAACTTTTGTCTAAACCAGGGGTTTCCAAACTTTTTGACAGGAGGGCCACATCATCTCTCTTAACACTGTGTTGGAAACTGGAAAATGATATACTTTTCAAATTTGAATAAATTTACATATAAGAGTGTATTAGAGATAGATCCAGAGAATTACAAAGCATGCCTGAGGTGTGGATAGTCTTGGTTTAGGTCGCATCTGGCCCCAAACTGGATTTTGGACACCCTTGGTCTAAATCTACCATTCTCCTGACTATGGGCAAACTCCATAGCAGTTACGGGTCCACACAGTCACGTCACTCTCTAGTGTTATCTTACGAAAAGTCATCTTGACCGCTCCGGAGCAAGGGGCTTAATTTCACTTTAGGATATAGGCCTATGTCTCTTGACCATCAGGCTGCTCTGGAATTTTTTTCTGGAGATAAAAAAACAAGAGAATTTCTCATACAACATGTCTCGTACTACAGTGGTACTCTGTATACAGATAGTTCTGACAGTTCGTTTTTTGACATTCCATTGTTTCAACACACCTCACTTATACCTAGAAGTCATTCAACGCATAATCTGCTGTTAATTAACAATTAAACGCTAATTAATTATTAATTAATTATGAATAATTATAAAATAATAATTAATTATTAATTAATTATTGTTAATTAATAATTCAACGCATAATTCAACGCATAATGTGCTGTTTCAACCTCTGCTGGTCTGAAGGGTAAAATTGCTCTCCCCATGTTGATGTGCGTATGACATGGTGATTAAAACTTTTTGGGATGTGTGTGTGAAAGAGAGAGTAAGTGCACATACCAGCTTTAATTCTGGGGCTATTCCCATTCCTGTAGGTGTTAATGAGAGTCCTTTGCCTGAAATCTTTGTGTAACAGTAGGAAATTGCAAAACAAAAAAAGCGTTTGTAATTTGGGAGCTAAAAAGGCATTAGAAGGAATATTTGTAAACATAAGACTGGGTTTTGTTTTTCAACCATTTCCCCTTTAAACCATGGATCAGTCCCTAACCTGTCAAATGAGCACTCTGGGGGCATGGGGAGGGGAGGGGAGACGAAGATGCCTGTACAGTGGCACCTCACGTAACAAATTTAATTTGTTCCAGAGGCATGTTCGTTACGTGAAACATTCTTTACGTGAAGCGGATTTTCCCATAGGAAATAATGGAAACTCAGATGATAGGTTCCACAACCCAAAAAATATTCATATAAAAATATTAACTGGATGTAAAAATGATGACAAAACACTGGAATTGAATTCAAAACGTGCATTCAATGTGCATGATCCTATGAAGTCTACTTAGGCTGCAATCCTAAAAACACTTTCCTGAACACAATGGGGCTTACTTCTGGGTAGACAGGAGGCTGTAATCAAAGACACCTTCAAAGTGTCTCCCTACTTTCTCCTTCTCTTCATCCTGAGCCTCTCTCACCCCTGCTTGCTTCTGGCTAGCCCTGAGCTGCTTCTTTCTTCTCCACTGCTGTTTTCTCCCTCTGCCTAACGGACATCTGACCACAGGAGAAACAGTGCGGAAGTGTTGCTTTCTCTATGGGCAGGTGCGCTAGGCAGCCCTGAACCTTTCTAAAAGGGCTGCCGGCCAGCGCATCTGCCCTAACTGCCAACGAGTTTGTTGGTTACATGAAGCACAGTTTGTTATATGAAGGAGAATCCTAGAGAAATTTTTGTTTATGTGAAACATACTTTATGTGAGGCGTTTGTTACATGAGACGCCACTGTACTAGAAAATATAGTAACTATCCCTAGTGGTTATTTTTTACAGCTGATCTTTGTGGAATAGATTTTAAATAGTCTATGTGAAGACAACAAATAATATATTAGTTTGAGTCTGTCTGTTGCATTATCTTTCAAATGCAAAGATAAATTGCATTTGAAAGACTAAACTTGTCAAGCAATTAATATATGCAGCGTGATCATTTTAGATCAGGGGTCCTCAAACTACGGCCCGGGGGGCAGATACGGCCCGCCAGGGCCCTCAATCCGGCCCCCCAAGGCCTGCTGGCCGCCACTGGGAAAAGAAGCTTGGTGGCGGCTGCCATTTTAAATTTGGCATGCTGCTGTATGCACTGTGCTGTCCTGAGGGTACAGCTCCTCCCCCTCCCTGCCTCACTGTTGCTGAGTGGCTGCCAGGCGAGAGCAGGCAGGGAGGGGGAGGAGCCTTCCCTCACGACAGCACCGGGGTGGGCGCCCACCATGGCAAGGGGCTGCCTGTCTGTTCACTTGCCCGCCCACCTGCTAGCCCAGCAGAAGAACTTGACTTGGATGGGGGGCTGTGCGGCTGAAGCGCCCCAGCCACAGCTTCCCTGCCTGGCCATGGGGCTTGGATGGGGGAAGCACGTGGCTGCAGCGCCTAATCCACAGCTACCCTGGCCAGCCAGGGGGCTTGGATGGTGGCCACAGGGCTCCCCAGGTAAGTGCCTCCCTTTCTCCTCCTGATCCCCACCAGCCTTCCAGTAACCCCCCCCAGAAACCCCGCATTAGCCCTGCCAGCACCCACCACCCCCTAGAAACCCCCACCAGCCCTGCCAGCACCCACCACCCCTAGAAACCCCCACCAGCCCTGACAGGCCTTCACCCTCCAAAAATCCCCCACCACCCCCAGAAACCCCCCACTAGCCCTGCCAGTAACCCCATGCCCCAGAAACCCCCCCCACTAGCCCTGCCAGTACCCACCACCCCCGAGAAACCCCCACCAGCCCTGACAGTACCCCTCCACCCCCCAGAAACCCCCACCAGCCCTGACAGTACCCCTCCACCCCCCAGAAACCCCCCACCATCCCTGACAGGCCTTCACCCCAAAAAAATCCCCCACTAACCCTGACTGTACCCACCACCCCCAGAAACCCCCCACTAGCCCTGCCAGTAACCCCACCCCCCCAGAAACCCCCCATTAACCCTGCCAGTACCCACCACCCCCCAGAAACCCCCCCTATAGTCTGGCCCCCGACAGTATCTGAGGGACAGTGAACCGGCCCCCTGTTTAAAAAATTTGAGGACCCCTGTTTTAGATATTCCAGAGCCGTAGGGAAGTTTTTAACATACTGCTTAGTTGGCACCGTTTTTGCAAGGATAATTTCAGGATCATTTTCTTGCAAAAGCTGCACTAAGTGGTTGCTCTGACATGATTAACCAGGACATAATATTTAGGACTCATTTAATTCTAAGGGCACAATCTACAGCAAGTTCAGCCTGCTCTGCCCTAACTGCTCTCTCCTAACTATTCTGTATCCAGAGCAGAAAGTTATGCTGCATACAGAGAGTCAGGAAGCCTGGGCTGCCCTAACTGCTCCAGAGCATGCTAAGTAATTGACACATGGGGAGGACTTGCTCCTGAGGAGACACCCTTCAGATCACACTAAACAAGGAACAGCTGTGGTGCCTACAGTGGTGACACAACTCTGCGCATCACCCGGTGCGGAAGTCTGTGCGTCACCCCTGGGATGCGCGCACCTCCCCCCCCCACCTGGACTGTGCAGTCGCCAAAGTCGGTGCCTGCACAGTTGTTTCTGAAGCCAACTGGCTTCAGAAAAAATACTGTGCAGGCACCATCTCTGACACCTGTGTGGTACTTTTCTGAAGTCTTTCGGTTTCAGAGGAGACTGTAGGCGTCAGAGTTGGTGCCTGTGCAGTACTCTTTCTGAAGCCATTCGGCTGCCACTCTGCCTTCTGAGTGAGGCTGAATGGCCAGGCAGAGGCGCAGACTTCCTCCACTCTAAGGAAGTCTCCTCTGAAGCTGTTCGGCATGCTCTGTGTGTTTCTGCGCAGTGCACCTCAGCTGGCCGTTTGGGCCAGCTCCGCAGACAAGTGGCAGCTTCTGGCTGCTGCTCCGCCTTGGAGCAGGCCTGAATGGGCGTGCTGACACCTGGGGCATGCCAAAGGACAGTCAAACTCCCCCAGCTCATCACCCCATATGGAGCACATCACCCAATGCAGCCCACATCAGCCGCACCAGTTTGGTGATGTCACCAGGTGCCTGCCTTATAAGGAATCCCTGATGAGATGCCAGTACATTCTACAGTGAATACAAGTGGCTTCTTGGAGTGGCCTGCTGTATCCTGAGGTTTGTGGGCAGCCGTAGCTTGTTCCATATCCTGAGGTTGAGAGGCAGGGGTTGCAGCTAGGCTGGCCAAGAACTCAGATTTTTGGTCAACACTGCCATTCTTACTCGGGCCTTATCATGGACCCCTAAGGGTCTACTCATTACTATACCTGCTCCTGAGGTTGTATAACTCTGAGGAACTGGAAGAGGGCATTTCTGCCTTGAAACAGGCTTTGGATACAGAGTAACTGCTCTGCCCTAGGCAATGCTAAACATGCCCTCAATTTGCCTCTCCTGAGCTGCTTAGGATGCCCCAGTTAGGGCAGAGCAGGTCCACCTCTCTTAGGGCACCCTATGTTGCCTTGCTCTGCCCTAATCCTCTTCCAGAGTAACTGGGGTGGAGCATCTTGCACTTGCTCCACCCTAGTGATAGATAGGGCAACCCAAGGGCTCTCATGTGGACAGATTAGTTGCTCTGGATTGTGCTGCTAGTCTCTGAATACATCTGGGTGCTCAGAACTTGTTATTGTGCAGGATAACAGGCTTCTGTCTGATGCATTTTTAGGCAGGTGGTCTTGAGAGTCAGCAAGTGTCATTTACTTTGGGGTGCATGTATAGAATCCAGAAACATGCTCTGGTTTGAATTACAGGGAACTGAGAAATGAATTTTGTTTTGCACACCAGAAAAGGCACAGTGGTGGGAAGCCTTAACTGATTGCTGTCTGTGCCATTATATACTTAGGGCAGGGGTGTCTAAACCCCGGGCCAGGGGCCAGATGCAGCCCATGGTGAGCCTCAATGTGGCCCACACAAGACCTCCTCCATCTGGCCCTCTGGCAAGCCTTATAATCCTCTGGATCTGCTTCTAATACACTCTTATTAGTAAATTTATTCAAATTTGAAATGTAAATCAATTTTCTGGCCCCAAACATAGTGTCAGAGAGATGATGTGGGCTTCCTGCCAAAATGTTTGAACACCCCGACTTAGAGCATTCTTTGTACTGCTTAGCTGCAAAAATACAGCAAGTACCTCTGCTGGTGGGTTTGTAGAAATGCCTCTTTGCCTCTATGTACCGTATATGTTTTGCCTTAAAAGATGAAATAATTTCCCCCTTTGCAAGATAGAGTGGGGGCTATTTGTTATTATTACTATCTTGGCTCTTGTTCCCACTGTTCTGTTCTCTTTTTTTCTTCCAGGAATAAATTTCCCTCTTTGGCTCCCATTACCATGTTCTGCATGTCCCTTAATCCATAAAAGCACTTAATTGTGACAGGACTAAGGCCTCTTCTCCAGTATCTCTTTATCCAGGGGTGGCTCATCATTGTGAGGTGATGTGGGTTGCATTATCAACACATTGCAGAGGAAGAGAAGAAACCTGCCTGATTCTGCAGGCAGGATCACCCTAATCCTGCCACTGTGTCCCTACAGCCCACCACACTGATGCATCCTGCACTGATCTACTTTTCATGCACTAAAAGCAAGAGGGGTCATCCACCTCCTTACTGTGCTCCTCACATAGTGTCTTCAAACACAGAAATTTGGGGCTTCTAGCTTGATTTACAGGGATGGTGTGAACATAACGGTTCCTTAAAAAAATACTTGGAAGTCTTGTTCTTCCATAACTGAAGCACAAGATGAGTGTTGTAATTGGCTGTGGTAGACCTGAAGTTCAAGGGCTGTGTTCAAGGTCAAACTACTTCAGTCTTTACACCAGTGGTTCTCAAAGTGGGGGTCAGAAAACCCATGAGGGTCACAACTTCTTTTCAGAAAGATCACAAGAAGCTGAGTGTTGCTATCCTGGTATTGAAGATATTACTTTTATTTATACTTTTATTACTTATTTATTATAAGTAATATTCAATATTACTTTTGAATAGACAAAAAAGTTGCTATGAGATGATGCGCATGGGGGTTGATGCGCATGGGGGTTGTTGCGCATATGGGGATGATGTGCATAGGGGGTTGATGCGCAGTGGGGGGATGGTGTACGGAGGAATTTTATGCCTGCAATGCGGGTACATTTTTGCTAGTCCACTAATAAGATTTATGGGATCACCTGGTGCAGATTTTGTTTCTGGTGTAGATCCAAACAGGCATACGTTTCATGACCTACGTTCCAACACATTCTACAGTTTCCCCAGGACAGTCTTGATCTGGGGCTAAGTGCTCACCCAAGAATAAATTGGCAGCCCTAAATATAATCATAGGAGCTAGGAAGGTAAGAAACATCTCTTCCCAGCCACATATCAAGCTCCTCCTTACAGCAGTAGCAGTGGTTAATCCACCCTCAGTATACTGATTTCTCACCAAGGGCCTGTCCGTGGGTCTTTTATGGTGTTCCCGTTTGAGTCTCATGTCAATGCCTCTCTTCAGAACCTTACTCTGAAAGCCATAGTGGTTAGTACCTCAGCCAGGAGGGTGTTGGAGTTGGGAGCCTTGTCCATAAATCCCAATTTCTGTATTTTCCATTTAGACAGGCCCATAGGCCCAGTCCTTCATTCATGCCTGGTTCATAGGCCCAGTCCTTCATTCATGCCTATGATTAACTTACTTTTTCACCAATCACAGGACCTAGTGTTTCCCTCCTTTTGCCTGCAGCCAAAGCATGCAAAAGAGTGTGGCATTCATTAGAGATGATCTGGTTTTGAAATGATGTACTCTCTTTTGCCAGTACATCCATTGTAAAGGTATTTGCTTTTGTGCTAAATAAAATGGGTCTTGAGTGATGATAATATTGTTGTTCAACCAAAATATCCCGACTTTAACTCAAATATGCCAAATGAATTGGGCAGGCAGAGAAAAGAATAGTTTTGAATCAATATACAAATATTGCTGTCTGTAAGGTTGGGCATTGTATTGTCGTAAATGGGAAGAAAATATTAAATTTATGCACACATGATTGACTTTTTATACAGTGGGCTCAGGTTAAACATCTCAAATGTGGAATATGAATAGAACTAAGATTTTCATAAGAAGCAGTAATGAAATGAACAGAGTTCCATTTCAACTGATAGCAAAGAACATTTGATACTCTAAGGCGTGAAATGTGTTTAGTACTTGGGGTTTTGTTCGGTTTGACATAAGCCAGGAAATGGGACCATATGATAGCTCTATAAAAGCTTGTTCTGCAACTGATGACAGTTTTTAGGATGTTACTTGCTCACAACAGTCATGCCACCCAACCACTCATCATTCCATACAGTAGACAGCAAATGCATTCCATAGCCGCTTGTTGTCAAAGAGCCCTTCTCTGTACATGTCAGTCATTGGAACCCTTCTCTGTACATGTCAGTCATGTTGGTTTACTCTTCTGAAGCTGGCAGCATACTATATTAACCTTAAGGTAAGAGGAGGAGACTTTGCTCTGCAGAACATGCAAATGCTCTGGTTAAAGTTTCTGGCTGCAGGTTAGATTTTGGTAATTTTTGCAAATCTGATTCCTGTATGTTCTTGCCTAGAAGCAAGTCTCACTGAACTCAGTATGATTAACTTCTGATGATTAGCCATTCTGATGACTGGGTGCACATCCTCACACAAATGTATACATGCACCTCTCCCAAACATCATGATGTAACTAATGATAATGTACAGAGTTGAAAATGTTGTCTAAAATGATGTCATAACTGGATGTTATACCACTCCTTGGTTCTTGAAAAGTGAAATTGGGAGTACATGCCTCCTCCCCAGCATCTCACCACCCATTTGCTCTTCCGTCTCCCCCCACCCAGTCAGTAGCAATGCTAAGGCTGTAGCCTTAATCCTAAAGACACTTTTCTGGGAGAAAGACCCATTGAACACAATGGGGCTTACTTTTGAGTAGACATGTTTAGGATTGTGCTCAAGTCTCCTATCCTGGGGTCAAATAAGGTTTTGTAGCCCACCTCGACAATAAAATCAAATTTAATTTAGTCAAATTTAATTTAGTATAAAAATAAAACATACGCCCCTTATAGTTTAGAAACACTGTTCTAGGAGGGAAGAGTAATGGTTATTCTGTGTTCCCCCATCTTCCTAAATATAAGAGGACCACTGCTTGAAAAAGTGCCTCTTCACCCAGTTAGCAGGGGTACCTGTATTGTGATGCTTGGAAATGAGAGATGACTCATATTAACACATTATTGTGTTGTAATAACATTTCATTGGCTCTCAAAACAATCAGTCTGTTCTGAATTTTAAAAATCCACTTTTTGTTCCTTAAACCAGTTGGATTTTCATTAACTGAGTACTAATATCCCACTAATATCCCAGTTAACTGAATACTAATATCCCAGTGCAGATTGTTTCACTGCATTCTGTGTTAAATACCTTTTCCAATGATATATAACATGATGGCAATATTCAAACATCCCATTTTTGGCCAGTAGTATCAAGTTCAGCTTGTTGCCATCCTAAAGCTGTTGCCAGGTGCAACTTCTACCCCCTACACTCCCTTAACTACTCCAGTGCAAACATACTCCAAAACAATTGAATTCCAATATAGCTGAAGTTTGTTGACAGATTAGTTGCCCACAAGCCACAGTTGTATTCATTTACCAAATTTTTATCCCACCTTTTCTCCTCTGAGACCATGCAGCTTTGACAGTTTTACAGTGAGTTGGATCCTGGGGAGCTTTGCGTATACAATCAGTTGTGCTGGTCATTATGAAAACTGACATTGAAAACTCTTCTTTTCCACCATTTATTTTTCCGTCTTTTGATTACCATGTTTACAATGATTTTTTGATTTTTTATTACCAAATTACAATGATGTAATTTGTGGAAGTTGGAGAGGATATACTTGTAAAGACTTGCTCTGTTTAAAGAGTTATTTAAATTTAATAAAAGCTTCCAGGAAGCGGAGGAGGGGCTAGAGGAGAATAAAAAGAAAGCCAAAGGATGACTGAGGGCGCAATCATAACCAATTTAGACTGACATGACTCACCTGTCTCTCCATTCCTGTAGTGGTGTGGGGAGGCTGGTGAATATCTGTGCACTGGCCTACCCTCCCCCTCCCTGGGCGCCCCAGGAATGGCACAGAAGTGCCTTATAGCACCCCAGCCAGAACAAGGCTTGTTCTGGGACTTACGCAGGCCTAACTGGTGATTAGGTTTGCAACCTGAGTTTCCAAGATCTTGTGCACACACAGAGAATTGCCCCTAAGTAAATACCCACTGGAAGAACTCTTCTGTCCTATGACTACAAGTCCTTTAGAACACTGTACTGCATGCAAAATGACTTGTTTCAGCTGAAAATACATTCATGATAGTAAGTATGTGCCATTCCAATTTGGGATTTCACTATGCTTTTTTCTGGGGGGAAATTGTGCCAGGTCACAGGGTCATCCCCATATGACTAATTATTTATTAACTGCTGGGGGTCAAGTGGAAAAAGATGCCGGTACTGAGTACCGGTGAGTAACCCCAGAAAAAAGCCATGGATTTATTCATTTCTTGGAAGCAAAAACTTACTGTTCATGAGAGAACCATCCTGCCATGAAGCATGGGGCTTGTTGGCCTTCCAGCACCAGATTCTATAGGTAGGGTCCCAAATGGTTTAGAATTGATACCACCATTTTCTTCCTGTAAGGAGTTCGGTTGGTGTGCATGGTTCCTCCCCTTCTTTTTTCCTCACAACAAGCCTGTTGTAGGTGAGACTGTAAGAGATCATGACATGAAATGGATAACTGAACTTTTTAGTTGAAAAGCAGTATATAAATGCTGTAGATAGATATAGATAGTATCCAGTGACATAGTGCACTTAATTTAAATCTAATTTGAGAACTTTATGTAGTTTGAATTAAAAAAATTCCCACAGCTCTATGATCTGTTCCTGTCTTTTCTAACTTGCATAAATGGTGCAAAAAGTATGGATGCACATCACTAGTTTGTTCACTAAATCACTGTTCTCATACATTTTAGCACCAGGACCCACTTTTTAGAATGGGAATCTGTTGGAACCAACAGGAAGTCATGTAATTAACGTTAATTTTTAATTAACAGATGTTAATTTTTAACACCTCCATGAAATACCTCCATGCAACAGGATCAATTTAAGGAAATTAGAAGTTTTCAAAAAATATAAAGTTTAACAAATTTAACAAAACCCTCCTAAACCACATATGCAGTTGCTCACCTGTTTAAAAAGTATTCCCCAAACACTCCAAATGCTGCCATCCAGTTACTTCAGCATAAGTCTAATTGACTATTGCTGTTAAAAGCATGTACATAGTAGCCTCTTAAAATATAGACCTGTAACATTTTTCCAAATACAGTCACATACCATGATAGCATCAAGTTCCATGACATCCTACTCAGCAAAATATGGGTTAGTAGATGATAGAACTGTTAGATTGATTTTCAGCCTTAAAGTGCAATCCTAAGCCTGTCTACTCAGAAGTTGGTCCTATTGTATTCACAGTGGGGCTTATTTCTGTGTAGACATGCATAGGATTGTGTTCTTGAACATTTTAAAAAATACTGTTGGTTAGCTGTTGTGCGGATGTTCATATCATAAATAATTTTAAGTCACATCTTCAAGATTCATGTGGCGTACTTGTATTATACCATGTGGACATAAAAACACCCAAGGATTGGGCCTTTTATTTATTCCCTGCCATTATTCCTTTATTAAGATACAGTACATGTAAAATAATCGTTGCTGAATTATACCAACGTGTGTATTGGCAAGGGCAGGGTTATATTTGCACTGTTGGATATGGTCATGTGATCAGAAGCTGCCAGTATGCTTTTTGTCTTTGTCATTCCCTACAATCCAGAGTAACTACGGGAGCACGTAAGAGACATTACGTGTACCCGTAGTTACTGCACCACTTAGTGAAAACCTATGGAAAACTTATATTGCAATCCAGAGCAAATTGTTCTTACACCGGTGCAAGGACTCCCCGTAGTTACTCTGGATTGCGCCCTATTTCTCTGTTATAGAACAATAGAGGTGGAAGGGACCATCTAGTTCCCAACTCCCAGATCACAGCAACTGCTACAGTATCACTGTGAGGTGTTTGTCCCTGGGCTTTGTGTTTATCCCCTTCTTCCCCATTCCCATTGGCATTCCCTTTTCCCTGGAAGCTAGCTGGTTAGTATTACATATTTACCAATGTTAACACCAAACCACAATTTTCAACTATAGTTAGAAGCAGATTTGCAAATTGTGGTTTAGATTAACAGTGTTTACTATGAAAGTTGGCACATGTGTAACACTAACCATATTAGTCCCAAAACTGACAAGGTCAGTGTGAGAACATAATTTGTCCCCAGCTTTGGCTTTTCCAGATCCTGTGGAAGTCTTCATTAACCATGTATAACTTGAAGTGTGTATTATTGGCACACGTGACTATTCAGCACAGATTTTACAAATCCCCCACCCAGAAATGGTTGCCTCTGCTCTTCTAGGTGATAGATCTCTCTTTCTGGTGCTACTCCTTCCTTCCAAGGGTTCTTCCACACCTCCAAAGACTTTCTTGAGATCATTGTGAGGAAATAAGTGGAATGTCTTCTGAAAGGGGGAGTGACACTATGGGAACCCTATGAGATAAGAGAGGGGAAAGGGTTGCGGGCTTGTTTAACCAATGCTTCAGTATGTATTCCTTGCCCTTCTTGCTTTATTAAGATATATGTAAAATAACAGTGTTGCTGGATTACATCAAATGTTTAACTGGCATTTCCAGTTTCCTGAAGTGGAAGACTCCAATTGCTGAGGAAGTCAGCTTTTACTGCACTTCACATGTAGAGAAAAGTGACATTTGACTGCCTGTCTAGGAAGTGGCCATATCTTAGAAGTACAGAGTCATAGGAACAACTGTGCCACATGCTTTTCTGAGCCTCACAAGTGTAAATAAACTGAAAACAGATCCTTGTGGGTTTGGAATGGAGGTAGTACCTCTAATAGAAAGTGGTGTGTGGAGTATGAGTCCTTGCACTTTCCATTTCATGCTACTTTTTAAAATCATCATAGATATTAAAGGAGTTTCCCCTATTTTATTGATTTATATATTGCCTTTCAGTAAAACTATTTTCAAGTCGTTTTATCCAAAACCAACAGTATGCTTTGTTTTGCATCATTGGTAGTTAGGATTTGGCAGTCAATTTTTTTGACATTAGTACAAATGTAGTCAGGATAGCTTGCAAAGTATTTATGTGGGAAGGGAAGTCAATAAAGAATTAGAGAGACCTGTAAGAATCAAGTATAAGTACTGTTGCATTTTTCAAGGCAGGACTGTAACAAATTGGTAGGCTAATGTAATTTGGTTTTTAAGTTTGTTGAATAAGGGCCAATTTGTATAGATAATACATTGTGTGTTAAATTGAATGCTCTTCTTTTGTACATTCTATTCCATTACCAAGATGAGACTTCGGATAACTGCCTAGTTTGAGATAATGTGGAATCAAATCCTTTAGCAAGCTGTACTGTAGTAAATCGGCACAATGACTATTTTATGTTTTAAGTGGAGATTATGTTTTGAGTGCCTGTAAATGCCTCGTTAGAAAAATCAATTCCGAACATCCTCTTTCTCTCTCCCCACCTTTTCACTTTATTTGAATTGCTTCCTGACACCTTAATCCAGCCTCCCATGTACAGTACTAGTTTGAGATCTACTACTTCAGAAAAACTATTTCTAATTGGATCATTTTAAGCCTTTCTAGATGACAACAGTGAGTTTTTTTTAAAAAGAAATTATTTTAAAAAAAATCCTTTGTCAATTCATAAGAAAAGCTTCCTTGCAAACAAGTTCACAAAGGTTATTATCCTATATAATTTTTTGCCAACCTAATCACCACTCTTTCCTGCTTTGTTGTTCAAGACAATTTTTACTCACCATAGGTGACCAGTTCAAATGACTTTTTACAAGCCTAGCTTAGTACAGTGGTGCCTCACATAACAAGTTTAATTCATTCCAGAAGTATGCTTGATATGTGAGATTCACTTTATGTGAAGCAGATTTTCCCATAGGAAGTAATGGAAACTCAGACAATTGGTTCCAGAACCCAAAAAATATTAATATAAAAATATGGCCCCAAACATAGTGTCAGAGAGATGATGTGAGCTTCCTGCTGAAACGTTTCAACACCCCGGCTTAGAGCATTCTTTGTACTGCTCAGCTGCCAGTCAACATGCAAAAATACAGCAAATACCTCTGCTGGTGGATTTGTTGAAACGCCTCTTTGTCTCTACCAGTGGCGCCTCACATAACAAATTTAATTCGTTCCTGAGGCAATGTGAGACATGTTTGTTATGTGAAACGTTCTTTACGTGAAGCAGATTTTCCCATAGGAAATAATGGAAACTCAGACAATTGGTTCCTCAACCCAAAAAATATTCATAAAAAATATTAACTGGATGTAAAAATGATGCCAAAACACTGGAATTGAATTCAAAACATGCATTCAATGTGCATGATCCTATGAAGTCTACTTAGGCTGCAATCCTAAAGACACTTTCCTGGGAGTAAGCCCCATTTAACATAATGGGGCTTACTTCTGAGTAGACATGGTTAGGAGGCTGCAATCAACAACACTTTCTTCTGTAATCAAAGACACTTTCAAACTGTCTCCCCACTTTCTCCTTCTCTTCATCCTGAGCCTCTCTCTCCTCTGCTTCCTTCTGGCTAGCCCTGAGCTGCTTCCCTCTTCTACATTGCTGTTCTCTCCCTCTGCCCAGCGGACCTTTCACTATGGGCAGGTGCACTAGGCAGCCCTGACATTTTTTAAAAGGGCTGCCAGCCAGCACGTCTGCCCCAACTGCCAACGAGTGTGTTTGTTAAGTGAAGCAACACTTGTTATGTGAGACAGAATCCTAGAGAAATTTTTGCTTGCTATGTGGATCACTTGTTAAGTGAGGTACCACTGTATCTGTTTTCAGGTGCCCCCAGCTTCCTGTGTCATTCCCTTCCCTCTCCCCTCCCCTCCAAATAAAATCTGGGTATCTCTTTACTGTGTGTGATTTGTATGCCACTAACAGCATTTTTATATACATACATACGTACGTACGTACATACATACATACATACATACACACACACACATATATATATATATATATTTATATTTTTATATTTTTATTTAGACAGGTTATATAAGGTCTATCTATCTATCTATCTATCTATCTATCTATCTATCTATCTATCTATCTATCTATCTATCTATCTATCTACAGTATTTATATACCGCTTTTCAACTAATAAGTTCACAAAGCGGTTTACAAAGAAAATGGAAAAATAATAATAGCTAATTAAAAGCTAATGGGTCCCTGTCCCAAAAGGGCTCATAATCTAAAATGCAAAAAAAAGGTCTAGAGATGCTTTGCTGCAATTACATATATGAATAACCTAATATACAGTAGCTCAATATGCTAACTGGAGAGGGGTGTGGATTAATAAGCATGCTAAGGCTTTCACATGTGGCATCCGTACACAGTTTTTAGGCTGAGCATGTGGTTCAGCTCCATTGTCTAAAATAGGGGTCCTCAAACTTCGGCGCTGAATCCAGCCCGTGGGCATTTTCAGAACCCTCCCCCCGCTGGGGCTTGGGGGGAAACCACAGGGGCCTCAACGCCAGGCACACAAGGGACTGAGTGGGAAGCGCACATGCCGCTTCTCTGCAGCGCCAGGGGTTCCCTGGCCGACGCACACGCCCTTCCCGCTTCCTGGCCGGCGCGCGCACCAGCCATGGAACCTCTGGCACTTCAGAGAAGCAGCAACAGGAAGTTGCGCTTCCCACTCAGTCCCTCGTACACCCTTCCCTCAGTCCCTCATTCTCCAGCTTCCTGCTTCCCACTTCCTTAATGAGTAAGCACATTACTTCTGTATAGGTATGCTTAAGATGGGGCTCTGATGCTGCAAGCCTGCCACAATTTCCTAGGAGTAAGCCCATTACTTCTGTGTAGGAATGCTTAGGTTGAGGCTCTGATGCTGCAAGCCTGCCACACTTCCCTAGGATGGATGGGGTCCTCATGCTGCAAGCCTGCCACACTTAAAATTAAATACTAAAAACAAAGATTAAAATTAAAATTTAAAGAATTTAAAAAACTAGAATTAGAATTAAAACTAGAACTAAAACTAAAAGCCTGATGTTTTACCTACTAGCTTTGGTGAGTTTTCCTCAAAGTTTGAAGTTTTCCTCAGATTAAATTTTAGTTTTTTTAGCTCAGTTCTCGATTTAGATTTTGTTTTTTAGTTTTTTTCTTTTTAAATATTGATTTTTTTTACTCTTAACTCTTAAATTTAACTATTGTAGTGGCAGTTATTCCCCTCCCTTTAGGGACTGGTTTAGGTTTTTTTAGACAAAGTAGCTGGACCATGGCAATCATCTCGAAAGACTATGCGTAGTTTCAATATGGGGTAAAGATCAGTCCTAAATTTGTGATATAGGTTGTGATTCAGGCTGGCTTTGTCAGGTTTTTAGACTGAAGACCATTTTTTTGAATCAGGCATGTCACTGTAATTTCAATGTTCTTTAAGAGATCTGGGTGCCTTCGGATGCTTTGGCTCAATGTGCATGAGATATTGCTAAGAGTTTCCAGCTAATGCTTATGCGCAGACTGCTATGGGAATGGGAATGTGATTGTTAAATGACACATTCTTCAGTGGGCTGTGGCAGGGTCAGTCAGTCATTCATCCTTTGGTGGTTAGCTCCTCTCTGCCAGCAGGAAGATCAGGCAAAAAGTTCCTGTGCAAAAAGTAACTAGTATTACCAGACTGACCTCACCTTTCAGAGAGTCAGGTCAGGCGTTTTGTAACACTGCTAGCTCTGCTGACAGAGGAGTCTTAGGAACCTTGTAGGTCCAAACTTTTGGAGGGGGTTGTTTGGCCCCACTTGAGGCTTTGCCTCTCCTTCTCACCCTGTCCTTCTTCTCTACAACTTCTTTAGCTGTAAAGCCTCTCACAATGCAGGTTGCATCATCTGGAGAGCGTACAGTGAGTGAGGACAAGACAGGAGGTGCAGCCCTGGTGGTAAATTTTAGGGCCCCTCCATCTAGGCTCTCTGCTTGGTGGGTGGGGGTCTTTGCCAGTGTCCTCAGCACCAAGCATAGCAGAGAATCTCTTATACAGGATCTTGCCTCTAGCTTACGTTTCCAGGAACCCTCTTACCTGCCCTGGCAGTCAATGCTCCTGTTTAAGGATGTCAAATGCACACATTTGTTCATCTGTGTCATGTGTTAAAAAGTTGGGCAAGATTGGGGCTTGCCAAGATGCCCATTAAGTTAGACCTTGTAATCCTTAAAGTCAGACTCTACGGACTTACCCCCATATAAAAAACCATGGATAAACACACCCACAGTGTCTGCCCTTTAAAAACTCAGATGGCAACCAGAGACAATCAAGAAGTAGTTTTTTGGCGATAATGGCCATTCTGAAAACCACAGAGGCCATAGACAAATGCATAGCCTTGGTCACCTGTGGAGGGTTCAAGCTGAGTGAAGAGGGACATGTGTTTTCCCCCTGCTAAATATTACACCACTTTAAAATGTGTTTCTTTGCCCAGTTAATAGGGATCATTTATATGTTATATTCATTTATATATTTTGTATATTTTTGTAAGTTAAAAAATCACAACTAGCCAAAACCACTAGCCCTAGAAGCATGAAATTTGGGGAGGATATGCCCCATCTGTGATGGAGGCACCCGCTAAGAACCGGTTTTTGGAAATTTCAACTCGAAGGGGGTGAAAAGGGGCACAACGCATTTTCCTCCCTATACATTGAGAATCCCTGACTGAGGGACTCTGCCTCAGTCCCCAGTTCTAGAAGCATAAAATTCAGGGAGGGTGTTCCTTATGTGACATGAACACCCACCAAGAACTAATGTTGAGAAATTTAACCCTTAAAGGGCTGAAAAGGGGTTGCAACGTGTTTTTGTCCTATACTTAACATTGACGACTGATTGGTCAACATCCAGCCAATTTGGTTCCTATTACCTGATGCACTCAGAGGGAGGGTTCACATGTGGGGATATTGCGCTTCAGTGGGGGTTAATGCACATGGGGATGTTGCACATGGGGGTTGATGCACAGGGGGATGTTGTGCATGGGGGGCATGTTGCCCATCAATGGGGGGGTTGATGCACATCAATGGGGGTTGATGAGTATGGGTGTTGATGGGCATGGGTGCTGATGGGCATGGGGATGTTGAGCATTCAGGGTTGATGTGCATGGGGGGATGATGCACATGGGGAGTTGATGTGCAATGGGGGGATGATGTGCAGTGGGGGATGGCACATGAGGGGGGTATTTTACTCCCGCAACACAGGTATGTTTCACTAGTATAAAATATAAATTACTTTTGGGCCTCAAAGGTGGCTTGTTGTCTATATCTTAGTCCAAATAAATATATATATAGTCCAAATGAAAAATAAAACCAATGCAACATAAATATCAATAAAAGACAAGTCAGAAACAAAGTAGGAAGGATACAGATTATGTACCAGGGGTTTTTTTGGTGGGGTTGACTTAAACCATGTGAAATACCTGGCAAAATTTTTCAAAAGACTGTTAGAGGTTTCCAAAAGCTGCCATGTATAATCAGCAGAAGAGCAAGATCTGTCCTTGTCCCATGGAGTTTAAAATCTAGGCAAGTATGACAAAGCATCTGCAATTAGATTCATTTAAACATTGTTTTGGTTTGAGTTAACTTGACATGGACATGGGTGGTTTCAAGACTCTATGTAAAAGATGTATTTTGAGGAAGAGTTTGAAATGATGCTAGAAGGAGAAGCTGGCACCTTGGAGATAAACATTTCAGGCTAAAAGGGAAGCAAAGAAGAACGTTTTTTCCTTTAAACACTTTTTTAAGTATTTAACTTTTTGAGCCTTTTCTTTATAAGGAAGATGTGGTGTGTGTGTGCCTGCGTGCATGTATATGTGTGTTCATGCATAAAATGGGGGGGGGGAATGGAGTATCGATGTTGTGTCAGTGGGTAACACTTTAGAACAAGTCAGACACAGGACTTGGGAGGGAAGCCTCATCAGCCAGCAGGAAGATTTTATTTTTCAGGATGTCACTTTCTAGTTTTGTTTTCTTTCTGAGGAAGGTGGTGAGCCTTTGAATACTGCTTCGGAGTTTCAGGTGGAATCCTAGATCATTTCACCAGAGTAGCTTCACTGGCTCTGTTGGCATTCTTCCAGAGTAAGCAGTTTGAGGTTCATAGTCCCCAAAGCTGTATTGGCTTGTGTCCTGTAAATGTTTACATTTCTCGGAAAGGGCATATTGGTGATATCAGGAAAAATAACTGTGCTATATTGAAACTGGCCAGTATAGAGTGAGAATCTCTGTAGTGGAAAGAAGTATCACTTTTCTAGCTGGCCAGAAAATCATATTTCTCCTTTTAAGCACAGGACAAGAGCTTATTGAGTACCAAAATGGACCCCTAAGCTGTGAGTCAATCCACTTGGGGAATGAAGTCTCAGTTTTAAGTCTTCCATCAGATATCAGAAATTCTGGACGTCCGATGTATAGAACTATTTTGCCTCTGCAGATGAACAAAAATTCCTTTTTTCTCCCTCTGGAGAGTCTGCTAAGGCAGCAGCTGTCAGATTTTTTTAAAATTGAGGATCTGCATGGCTTCCCCCCCAACTATATTCCCTCTGCTAGTGGCCAAGGTAATCCTAAAAATAAAAAAACTCCTGGGAATGCCTTCCCCCTATCCTGAAATGCCACTTCCTCTCAGCCCTCATCCACCCCTCCTAATCCTTGCGTTGTCCAGGAACGTCCAGCATATCTCATCTTGTTGGGCCACCAAAAATGATGCAAATCCCTACATAGGCCTTCCTTCTCTCTGGTATCTCTTGTGGCAAATTTGGGCAACCCTGAATAGGTGCAAGTTACTTGCATATGCCTAAAAGAGTGCCTGTGTTGTGTTCTTAGTTACCTATGTTTGTAGGGCTGTGGTGACACAAGTGCCTAAGGCATTTGTGTAGGACCCAGGTCCTACAAGACAGGGTGAGTTCTTTTCCTTAGCCAGCTCCTTCCAACCTAGCAGTTCGAAAGCGTGCAAATGCAAGTAGATAAATAGGTACCACTTGGGTGGGAAGGTAACAGCGTTCCGTGCTCATGTGAGCCACATGTCGGACAACGCTGGCTCTAGATAGATAGATTGATAGATAGATTGATTGATTGATTGATTGGCCAAGTATGATCTCCATACCCGGAATTTGGCTTCAGCAACGGCTGCATACATACAAACACCATCTCATAAATAACAAACAATACATACAAAACATACAATCAGATAAGAACACTGCTTCAGTATTCTCCAATAATCCCTCTGCATAGTTGTTGGTTCAGCAATTTAATGGCACAAGGAAAAAAATTATTCTTGTGCCTAGATGTCTTAGTGAACAGAGTCCTATATCGGCGTCCAGAGGGAAGAAGCTCAAACAAGATGTGTCCAGGGTGACGGGGGTCCGCAGCAATACACATGGCTCTCTTCCTGACCCTAGCGATATATATATCCTCCATAGAGGGCAGGCTGACTCCAATTATTTTCTCTGCTATACCTATAGTTCTTTGTAGTTTTTTCTTATCCAGTTTGGTTGCTGAGCCAAACCAGACAGTGATGGAATTGCAGAGAACAGATTCAATAATTCCTCTGTAAAACAGGATTATCAGCTCTTGAGGCAGATTGAATTTTCTCAATTGACGCAAGAAGAACAACCTCTGATGAGCCTTTTTAATAATGCTGCTGATGTTAGTTGACCATTTCAGGTCTTGTGAGATTACAGAACCCAAGAACTTGAAAGACTCCACCACTGAAACCACATTACCACAGATAGAAAGTGGAAGTAGCATAAGGGGGTGCTTCCTGAAATCTACCATCATTTCCACAGTTTTTTGTGGATTAAGCTCCAGGTGATTCCTGCTGCACCACAGAACCAGTTGTTCAACTTCCCGTCTGTATACAGATTCATCACCGTCACGGATAGGACCAGTGACCGTTGTATCATCTGCAAACTTCAAAATTTTGACAGAGGGGTCCGTTGAGGTGCAGTCGTTTGTATAAAGGGAGAAAAGCTGCGGGGAGAGCACACACCCTTGGGGAGCTCCTGTACTGATTGTTCAAGTACTAGATGTAATTTTCCCCAACCTCACCAGCTGCTTCCTGTCCGTCAGAAAGCTGAGTATCCACTGACGGATAGGAGCAGATACCCTAAGGTGGATCAATTTGGAATAGAGGTTTGATGGGACAATAGTATTAAACGCTGAGCTGAAGTCCACAAAAAGAAACCGTACATAAGTCCCCAAAGAATCCAGATGTTGCAGGATATAGTGCAGTGCCATATTAACAGTGTCATCCACTGACCTGTTAGTCCTGTAGGCAAACAAGGGGGTCTAGCAGCAGGTCTGAGATGTCCTTCAAGTGGGCCAGCACCAGCCTCTCAAAGACCTTCATTACAACATATGTTAAGGCAACAGGTCTATAATCGTTCAGCCCACTAATGGAAGATTTCTTAGGTACTGGGATGATGATGGAGTCTTTAAAGCATGAAGGGACCTTGCACAGCTCTAGTGAAGTATTAAAAATCTGTGTAAAGATGGGGGCCAGTTGTATGGCACACACTTTCAAGCAGAGAGGAGTTACCCCATCTGCACCTGGGGCTTTATTAGCCTTCTGTCTTTGAAGAAGGCCCCGCACCTCTTCTTCGCAGATTATCAGAGGAGAAGATTCGGGAGTAGAAATAGTTGTGGAGGAAACATCAGTTGGTACATCTAAACCCAGATAAGTAACAGTAGATGGTGATAGTTGTCTTTCAAACCTGCAATAAAACTCATTCAAGTCCTCAGCCAATTTGTGGCTCTCCAGAACAGAGGGGGATGTTTTCTTGTAGCCTGTGATGGATTGTAGGTTCCTCCAAATTGTGGCAGAATCATGATTTGAGACTTGATTTTTCAATTTTTCGCTATAAGTTCTTTTCGCCACTCTGATTTCCTTATTCAATACATTCCTGGCATGGTTATACAGGGATCTATCCCCTTTTCTATAAGCCTCTTCTTTAGCATGTCGGAGTTGCTTGAGCCTTACTGTGAACCAGGGCTTATTATCATTATATATACGGAAAGTCTTGGTGGGCACACATAAGTCTTCACAAAAACTAATATAAGATGTCACAGCGTCAGCGAATTCATCCAAATTGTCAGAAGCATTTCCAAAGATACTCCAATCAGTGCAATCAAAGCAAGCCTGCAACTTTAACTTTGCCTCCTCAGTCCAACGCTTAACTGTTCTGACCACAGGCTTTGCAGCTTTCAGTCTCTGCTTATAGGTTGGAATAAGAAAGATCATGCAGTGATCAGAAAGACCAATGGCAGCACAAGGGACAGAACAATAAGCACCCTTGACAGTGGTATAACAATGGTCCAGGGTGTACTTGTCCCTGGTAGGGCAGCTAACATGCTGTCTATATCTGGGCAATTCCTGAGTTAGATTTGCTTTATTAAAATCCCCTAATACAATAAGTAGGGAGTCTGGATGATTCCTCTCAATTTGAATCATCAAGTCAGCAAGATCCTGTAGTGCACGACTGTTACAACGGGAATGAGCACTGCACCCTACAGTTGATCACAACTAGCAGTGTAACCTGTGGGAGACACTACCTTTTATTATTTTTTATGTTTTTTAAACAATTTTTTGCAATCAAGTGTCTTGGAGCATCTGTAAAATTAAATTAAATAATTTAATTCAGCACGTGCTTCCTTGGTCTCATCACTTTATCAAATGCATGAAATGAAATCCAAAGTTTTGTTTGCTGTTCTAACCTTGTCTAATACTTGAGCTGTGGCTGCTCTGTTCATTTTATTGTATTGTTTTTTTCTTGCTGTCAATTTAAATGTATTGCCAATTTATTATTAGCCACTCTTTGAAATCCTTGAGTTGGGTAGAAATGCTTTAATGAAATGGAGCAACAATATGGATTAGATTAAGCCGAGAGGGAACGGTCACTCACTAAATTCCATAGTTGAATGGAAATTTGTACTTAAGTCTCCCCAGTTCAAGCTTTACTATCGTTTTGTTCCTCCCAGTACTTTTCTTGTACTATCTATCTATCTATCTATCTATCTATCTATCTATCTATCTATCTATCTATCTATCTATCTATCTACAGTATTTATATACTGCTTTTCAACTGAAAATTTCACAAAGCGGTTTACAAGAAAATGAAAAAATCAATAGCTAATTAATAGCTAATGGGTCCCTGTCCCAAAAGGGCTCGCAATCTAAAATGCAAAATAACACCAGCAGAAGCCACTAGAACAGACATTGCTGGGATGTGTAGGGCCCATTACTCTCCCCCTGCTAAATAAATGAGGGACACCCAATTGAAAGAGTGCCTCTTGTCCAGGTAGCAGGGGTTCATTGTTTCCTTGTATAAAAGTCAGTATTGGTTAAATTTCATCATACACTACTAAAGTTTATACTCAAAGTCTTCTGATGCTTTTTCAAAGCAGTAAAATGGTTGAATCTGCTGAACATACAGGGAACCGATGTGAAACATGAAGTTTGCCCGATGTGAAACATGAAGTTGGCATTACAAGTTTGGACAAAGCCATATTTGAGTCAATGAGGAACTTAATGTTATTTCTCAACCTCAAAAGCTACTTTTCTGATAGATAACATTGGCAAGGATGGTTCCGAAGATAGGGGCTTAGTCAGTGGAAGAGTAAAGATAAGGTAGTATTAAGGACTTCTACAGACATCTTACCAAAAATCAATTCTATCTTTTATAGTTCTCTGGAGATAATTCTTTCTTCTCTCCACCATAATCTTCAGAAAGGGGGAAAAGGACCATCACAGACTACTGTGGCTGTTAAACTTCCAACAAAGAGGTGCCAAAGCCTGTTCTGTGTAAACTCTTGATTCTAAGCCTCAAACCAAGGATGGAGAGTATTTTTGAATTTACTCCATCTCAGAGTCTAGCATATTGCTAATGGCACAAATCAAGTGAGAATTATTAATTTGTTCTTTCATGAAAAGTAGAAGAACAGAACATGTTCTCTTTTGAGAGGGATATTTGAATATATATAATAAAAAAACTTACAGTAAATTATTTTGTAAAATAAAATGCAGGTTGACTCTTAGCATTTGTGAAGGTTTCAGTTCCAGGAATCTCAATGGATGCAGATTTTCGTGTTAAACAAAAGCAATTAAAAGATTAGACAGTTCAATAAAAATAACTGTCTTACCATGGTAACCTCGCAGGCAGGTAATCAATCTCCCTCTTCCTCTTGGGGACTTAGAAGAGCTTCATTTCAGCTGGGAGGCAGACCCCTCCTTTCCTCTGGAAGGCAAAAGAATGAAGAATGCAAAAAGAATGAAATAAAACTCAATTAGCGGCGCAATCCAGAGAAACTTTTGCTTGCTCTGCCCTAACTGCTCTGCCCTAACTATGCTATATCCTAAACACAGAGTTATGTGTGAGGCAGAGAACTTAGGTCTGCCCATAACTGCTCTGGTGCGGTGATCCACATAAGTTACTCCATTGGGCATGCTCAGAAGGCAGCCTGTAAGTGCCACATGGCCTGCAGTTACACATGAGTTGACATGCTTTCATATCACTCAGAATCACTAGCAGCTGTCCAAACTGCCGCCCCTCCTGATCACATGGGGAACCAGCTGGCAAAATTGGGGGGGGGGGTGGAGTAGCTGTCAAGCTGTCAGAGTGCCTACCCAGCATGGTGGACAAGACAGGGCTGTCAGGGGTAGAAATGGGAAACAAGCTGCCCCCCTGCACCTCCAAACAGGTAAGGTGCCCCAGGAAAAGCCCAGGCATCAGCAGGGGCAAGATGCACAGAGGGATACATATGTGTGTGTGTTTTGTCAATAAAAACAACATCAACAGATAAACATGAGTGTCCTGTGATCTTTGGCAACAGTCTGGAGGAAACATCAGCATTAAAGGTACAGCACACCAGACGCAGGGTCCACACTCAGGTGGGCTGGGAGGAGAGGGAAGACCCCATCCAGAGGGCAGAAGGCCCAGGAAAGAGACCCCCTTGCTGGCTCAGGCAAGGGTCCCCCAAGCAGCTGGCAGAGCAGGGGGCAAGGGGAGGCAAGGGGGCTGCCAGGGACATCTGTGGGGAGGGAATCCTGGAAGAGGGGATAGGAGCAAAAGCACATCCTGTGGCACAGGGGACCTGGGGCTCCCACAACAGGGCAAGGGTGTCTGATCACTTGTGAGGCCCCCCACCCAAAACCTCTCACTTCACAAGCCTAAGGGGTGGCATCAGGCCCCAGGAACCCTCCTTCAGCCCACCCCAGTGACCCCAGATGGCCTCCCTCTCCCATGGCAATGATGCTCCCAGTAAGATGCAGACACAAAAGGAGGTCAGTTCACATGTGTACTTGTTCATATGTTTGCAGTTGCTCCTGCTCATTCAGAGGGTCACAGGGTAGGGGGCTTCCAGATACAGAATAGTCTCCAGTGAGGATGCAGTGGGACCCCCAGAATCAACCACATTCAGATTGAGCACATGGAAGGGATGACACAGTGCCTACACCTTTAAGTAGTGCCTGGACCTATAAGTATCTTCAGACTGTAGGCAGTTTGAACACAGCACTGGCACCTGCCTGCATTCCCTCATCTCTGCAATGCTCACAGGTGATCTCACTGCTTCCATGTGGTCTCTTGTTGTGGACTATCCAATGGTAAGGAAGCTACAGGCAGCCCCCTCTCCAGAAACAGAGGACCAGGTCTGGATGCCATTGGGGGTCTGCACTGAGGATGGGCACCCCTGTCCCACCCCCACTCCCAAACCAGGTAGGCACTGCCCCCACTCACCCATCCTCAGATCATCCCTGGAGCTCTAACTAGCTTTCCCAGGGCTGCCAGTGATGACAGCAATCATATGCATGTGTTCATTGTGAAGTCCTTAAAATAACTACTACTGCTACACATTTTCACATCATTAATGTTAACAACGTAACGATGTATGTAATTGTTAATTCGTCATCAGGTAAGGACTTCACCTGTGATGTATCTGATGACGAATGTAGTTGTCATCATTAATGTAGTTGTCATCATTAATAACTTCGGCTGTGGAGGGGGGAAGTGATCCAATGGCTCAAACTTTATTAGGGATGAATTGTGCTTGTTCAACTCATGTGTGATTTCTGTTCTAGGTAAGTGCTTATGCAAACATATGGCTGTAGGGAGATGTTTCCCAGGGCTTCTTAGCAGGGATCCAGTGGCTGAAATCCTAAATGCACTTTCCTCTGAGTAAGCCCCATTGAACACAATGTGCCTTACTTCTGAGTAGGAATAGTTAGTATTGCACTCTGTATCTCCTTCCCAGTGGAATGACAGGCTACAATGAGAGGGAGGGAGAGGGTGAGTGAGAAGCTGCTTGGACAGCATCCTGCAAAGAGAGCATCCTGCAAAGAGATAAGGATTACATTCCATCAGAAGCCATGGTTTCAATGCACTCCTTTGCAAGCCTCTGCAGAACTGCAGCTGCATAGGGCCTACTCGGGAGTAGGTGTGCAAAGGCATGACTGAGCACAGAGTCAGATCAGCTGCCTGGGAGATCTGGCAGTGAGTGGGGGTGCAAGGACAGAGACAAACCCAGAACCAGAAACCACAACCTCATGTGAGGAGAGGTGACTGCCCTTGTTTCCCGGTGGGTCTTTGTGTGAACTCCTTTCCCCCTTTGCCCCCCCTTACCTAGAGGGACCAGTTGGGTGGGAAGGCAAACCTGCAAAAAGACCTCACAGCATTTCCCAGTAAGTGGCCAAGCCCAATCCCTGGTGCAGCAAACTCTCCCCCTTACACAGGTGTAAGCCCCACTGAGTATACTGGGGCTTACTTTAGAGTAGACATGCAAGGCTGGAGAAAGGTGAAGGAAATGTGAGCAAGAGGTGCTTCCAAAACCCCCCCCCCCTCATGCAACTCTCCTAATCTGGTTGGAATACCTGTGGGGAAGAGAGAAACAGCAACTTGCAGAGACATAACATGTATGCTAACATTTCATCATTGCAAGATTGCCTGTAGAGACGTTTGTGAAAGCAGACAGTGCTCCCCACACCCCACTTACCTGATTGGAGTACCTGTGGAGAGGGAGAGAGAGAGCAACAAACAAACAAAAAATTGCAAAGTCCACACTCTAATCATTTCATATCACAGATATATCAATATATCATCATATATGCACCTTATGTGTACACGTGTTTGTGGGGAGAAAGCTCCCCGAGAGCAAAGTGCCCATTGAGAGAGCAGAGTGACATGGCCCTTGGCCAAGCACTCTGCTTCTCTGAAGGGGAATTGTGGGTCCAGGGGTTGGGCTTTTTATGGGAGGGTAGCTGTGAGGGGATTGGTTGGCCACTGGGGTGTCCCAGTTACTCCGTATCCTCAAGTAGGAAAGTACTGCCCATAAGGTCTGGTTCGAAAATTTTTCAAAGTCCCCACTTTCCCCAGCCCTTACTTTCCTTTAACATGGAGACCTATGGTCTCCTTGTTACTAAACTACCTCTTGAGGTAGTGTAACTCAGGAGGCATTTACGTGTGCCCATAAGCCTCTGAAAATGTTCATGATACAGCATAGTTATGTGGAAGGGGGAGGAATCTAAGACACACCCCCAACACACCCCCGAAATGCCCCCTGAAAAAATAAAAAACCCTCCGTCGGCAGAGTTACGTTGACGGAAATGTCATTCCGTCGACGGAACAATGCGCTGGCATACTTGCATCGACGGATTAGTTGCTCTGGATTGAGCTGCCCGTCCTGGAAAGGAAGGCAGGTTGTCTACAGCAGCTCCTGCTTTACCATGGTAAGCAGGATATTTTTAAACTAAAGGTATGTTTATCTTTTAATTTAATGGGACAGCCTTGTTCACATTGAGATAATACTGTGGGTGAAAAATTGTTTATACTTTTATTGTCCTTGATTGTTTTATTCAGGCAGTTAAAGTTTAAGAGTATGAATGATAAAAAGATGAAGAATTTTCTTTCTAAGAGACAAGAGAGCACAATCCTAACCATGTATAGTGGTGCCTCACATAAAGCGCTTAATTCGTCCCAGAGGCATGCTCTTTAAGTGAAACATTCTTTAAGTGAAGCAGATTTTCACATAGGAAATAATGGAAACCCTGACGACTGGTTCCACAACCACCAAAATATTCATATAAAAATATTAACTGGATGTAAAAATGATGACAAAACACTGTAATTGAATTCAAAACATGCATTCAATGTGCGTGATCCTATGAAGTCTACTTAGGCTGCAATCCTGAAGACGCTTTCCTGGGAGTAAGCCCCATTTAACATAGTGGGGCTTCTGTGTAGACATAGAAGGCTGCAATCAAAGACACTTTCCTGGGAGGCTAACCTGGGCTGCTGCAGGAGGTTCAAGGTGGCTGGTGGGGGCAGTTAGGGGCAGCTGCCTCTGGCAGCCCCAGGCAACTGCCCCCAAGTTGGGGGCAGTTAGAGGCAGCAGTCTTTGCCAGCAGCCCTTTTAAAGAATCTCCGCATGGCGTGGGCTGCATAGCACATGTGCCCATGGCGTACTTCCTTGTTAAGTGAAGCAGAACTTGTTATGTGAAGCAAGATTTTTTTGACATTTATACTTGTTATGTGAAATGCTTGTTATGTGAGGCGCTTGTTATGAGAGGTATCACTGTATACTCAAAAGTAAGCCTCATTATGTTCAATGGGTCTTATTCCCTGGAAAGTGTCTTTAGGATTGCAGCCTTAAAGCAATATGTGAGAAGGAAACAAAGGGGGTAGAGTTTGTTTGTTTGTTTGTTTGTTTATTTATTTGTTTATTATTCATGTATTTATTTATTATTTATTAATATTTATTTATTGCACTTCAGAAAAAATTAACATACAGCTTCAAGTGTCCAAGAACACTACCATTTTTTCTTATTTCTTTCACTTAACAAGATTCACTCTGTGAAAACCATCATCATTGGCATCATGATGATGGTTTTCACAAGGATACAATAAAAATGAGAGTTCTACTGACACCATTACGTTGCATTTCCAGATAATTTGTTGAAACTAAATACAATGGTACCTCGCATAACAGTGATTCACATAACAAGCACAAATTCCCATTAGGAGTGTGCTCCTCTTAACAAGCCCACTTCACTTAACAAGCAACCTGAAAGTGACCAGGCCAGGTCATCTGGGGACGCGAAAGTCAGGCACCTGGAGAAACAGGAAAGCTTGGTTCCTAAATGGGCAGCGTGCTAGGCAGACCTGACGCTCCGCGTAGAGCCTATTTTAAAGGGCTGCTGGCCAGTGCACTGCTGCCTCTAACAGCCCCCAAGTGCCCCCACCGGCCTCCAGCCTCCTGCAGCAGCCCAGGTAGTTCCCCTATCCTCCATGCAGCCTCCTAACCGTGTCTGCTCAGAAGTAAGCCCCATTGTGTTCAGTGGGGCTTACTCCCAGGAAAGTGTCTTTAGGATTGCAGCCTTCTAAGCATGTCTACTCAGAAGTAAGCCCCATTGTGTTAAATGGGCCATACTCCCAGGAAAGTGTCTTTAGGATTGCAGCCTAAGTAGACTTCATAGGATCATGCACACTGAATGCATGTTTTGAATTAAATTCCAGTGTTTTGTCATCATTTTTACACACAGTTAGTATTTTCATATGAATATTTTTGTGTTGTGGAACCAATCGTCTGAGTTTCTATTATTTCCTATGGGAAAATCTGCTTCACATAAAGAGCATTTCGCGTAACAATCATGCTTCTGGAATGAATTAAACTTGTTATGTGAGGCACCACTGTATGTGTATCTGTTTTCGTCTTTTGTACCTTGTTGGAAGCTCCACCTTTCCACCTTGCAGGAAGCTCAGTCTCCTTTCAAGTTTCTTCCGCGCTTGTAAATATTGCTTGCGTGTTGAAATAAATCTCAGAATCTACAAGAGCTTTCTTTGTAGTGGGAAGTTTTTCCGTGTTCCCAGGTTATCCTATTCTCCTATAGAAGCAATCTGTGCTCTGTGATGCAGCTGTTGCCATGGAAACTTTAAGACCCATGGATTTCCTATATTTAGAAAAAGTGTATTCTGTAATAGAAGGAAAGAGATTATCTAGTAATGTGGGCGATCACTTACTGCTGTCTAGACTACTGTAGTTGCTTGCCACCAGAGATTTGGTTAGTAATTTCAAACACTGTGCACATTTCATCCTTACTTGCCTCTTCATCATCGCTGGCTATGAGCATCTCGTTGTTCACTTTTTCCTCTCTCATATTTTGCCTTTGGTGTTTTCAGTGTTCTGGGCCATTTAACCTTTCTCATTCTCATCATTGCCTATCCCTGTAACCTACATTGTGTAGTTTGTTATCTTCTTATGTTCTCATTGTTTGGCCCCATGTCTGGCATATTCTTAAGCCCTTTTACCTTCTTCCCCTGCTTAACTATCATTTTTATTATCTATATACATAAAAGAGAAAAGTCACTCACTCATCACCGCCCTGCCAAAACCGGTGGGCCTAGAAGCGTGAAATTTGGGGTGGGTGTTCCTTCCATGACAGAGGGGTGCACTAAGAACTGGTTTTCTGAAATTCCAACCGGAAGGGGGTGAAAAGGGGCGCAACGCTTTTTCCTCCCTATACTTTGCATTGAAAATTGATGACTCATCAACATTCCGCCCCAACTGCAAGGCCTAGAAGCATGGAATTCTGGGAGTTCCTTCTGTCACCTGAACACCCACCAAGAACCCATCTAGAGAAATTTAACCTTTTAGGGGCTGAAAAGGGGGCAACGTGTTTTTGTCCTATGCTTAACATGGGAAACTGAATAACATCCAATCAATTTAGTGCTCACTGCTTGGTGCACTGGGGGGGTGTTGTTCGGAGGAAGAGGTTGCACTGGCAAGGAAGTTCCCCCCATTGCGCATGGGGGAAGTTGCGCATGGGGGAATGATGAGCTTGGGGAGATGATGCGCATGGGGAAAGATGCGCATGGGAGAAAGTTGCGCATGGGGGGATGATGTGCATGGGCGGAAAGTTGCTCATGAGGGACATTGCTCATAGGGGACGTTGTGCATGGGGGAAGTTGCACAAGGGCAAAGTTGCGCATGGGGGAGTTGTGCATGGGGGAATGATGCGCATGGGGAAAGTTGCGCATTGGGGATGATCCACATATGCGAAAAGTTGCTCATGGGGGACATTGCTCATAGGGGACGTTGCCCATGGGGAAAGTTGCCCATGGGGATGATGCTCATGGGGGAAAGTTGCACATGGAGGAAAGTTGCGCATGGGGGTTGATGCGCATAGGGAAAGTTGCGCATGGGGGTTGATGCGCATGGGGAAAGTTGCGCATGGGGGTTGATGCACATGGGGGAAAGTTGCGCATGTGGAAAGTTGCGCACGGGGGAAGTTGCGCACGGGGGGATGATGCGCATGGTGGGAAGTTGCGCATGAGGGTTGATGCACATGGGGAAAGTTGCGCATTGGGGAAGTTGCGCGTGGGGGATGATGTGCATGGGGAAAGTTACACATAGGGAAAGTTGCGCATGGGGGAAGTTGCGCCATGGGGAAGTTGTGCCATGGGAGGATGGCATATGGGGAAATGTTACTCCCACAACACGGGTTTGCTTTTTGCTAGTTTAAAATATAATTCATAAACCAAGAATTGAGACTAATTGTATTTTGAAAAATACAGACATGTTATCTAGTCACTGCTTATAATGTTTCTTCATTGCAATTCACTGCTTCTCATCAGTATACTGTTTATATTCACTGTAAATTAATGTTATCAGATTAATGCTGCAATCCTGAAGACACTTTCCTGAGAGTAAATCCCATTGAGTACAGTGAGGCTTACTTTTAAGTAGACATTGTTAGGATTGACCTTTAAGTGTCGCGGCTGTAGCTTAGTGGTAAAGCATTTGATTTGCATGGAAGAAAGATTTAGGTTCTACTACTACCATCTCCAAACATAAAAGAGAAAAAAATATTTGTCTGAAACCTGGGGGACCCATTGCTATTCAGTGTCAGTGGTACTGAATTGAATCAGTAATCTAGCTCAGTGTGAGGCAGCTTCCTAGACTCCTATACATCATTAAAGACTTACTGCCTTACCTTTTCATATGGATTGCATGCATTTCACTAGTCAATAATTGGCTAGTAAATTCCAGAAGATATTAATTACCTTTATTCCTGCTCAGGTTGGTAAAATGATATTTTGATCATTAATTCTTTGTACTTCTTCACTCATCCATGGCACCTTCCTTTTCCTTCTTTAAATCTGTGCAGTATAGCCAATGGGTCAGTAGCTTTTGCGGGGAGCAATAGTCAAAGTCTCATTCAGTCTTTCATTGGTCCAACAAGTAAAGGACACAGTCTGATTTATAAATTTGTTGAGATTCAAATTCACTCTGTATCTATGCTTTCTTCACTGAGGCATCCCAGAGTGAAGCATTTGGAGGTTAGGGGAGAGTGGGCATTGGCATATTGTTGCTAATAGGATTTGATCAGACTGCTGCTTACTGTTTGGCATATAACTAGATTAACAAGTTGGGTATTCCTCAACATGGCAAGCTGCTGCAGGAGGATAATCTCCCTTTCCCACCCAGTTTTGAGCCCTGTTCATGAGCAAATTGTGAAGCAGTGGCAGAAATTGGCCGAGCATCCTCTGCAGCACTTGCTTATCCATTAAAAGGGAAGCTTCACAAGCAGTGACTTTAATCCTAAGTTGGAAGAAGTTGCCCAGCTATGGCTGAGAAGATTCTTTCTTCATTCTAACCAAATCATGGGAATATCCATGGTCCATGCTTCAAGCCATAAATCTCTTCCTCTCCATCTATCCCCAGCTACGCTTGGATACTTTGAAGAAGTGTACACAAATAAAAATATGAATGTGTAGAATTCATTGTCGAAGTCTTGCATTTATAACAAGAATGCTTTGTGATTTTGAGGATGGTTTGCTATTTAGTGGCAGTGGGGCATGTATATACAATAAAAACATGTTGTGTTTTGCAAGACAATAATAACATTTCTCTAAATTTTTAATTGATATACAAGCGATACTTTGATAAACAAGTGAAGAATAGTCCTGGCCAGGATACAGCTGGTTTTTGGTGCTCTGCCACTACCTCCTCAGCCTCTCCTGAGACAGGGTGACCAGATGCCAAACGCAAAATCCCTGAATGGCAAGGCCAGAATTCCTGCCCAAAGGCAAAAATTCCTAGCCCCCAAGCCAAAATTCCTGCATAAATTCCTGTAATTAAAAAAATTGTAGAAAACCCCAAAAATGTAAGACAAGCAAAAATAAGCTAAAAACACTTGTGTATCTCTCCTGTATTTAATTTCAGTACTATTTTACCCCTTTTAAAATTGAAAAATGATGGAACTCTCTATTCACTGTGGCTGTGAGAGAGACAAAAACTCCATTATACTGACACAATTATCTGGGAGAGTCCCATTGTATAATGGAGTTTCCTTCTGGGTAGACACAACACAACTAGCATGGGGCTCACACATTTTCCAATTCCTCCACCTCACTTGGGGCAGCTGGGAGGTTGAAGCCACGGTGACGGAGCGAGGCAGCAGTAGGCAGACTATCAAGGAATAGCAGGCAAGCAATGCCGGGAGGCCAGCGATGGAGCATGGAGGCAGAAATAGACTGGCAGCAGACTCATGGGGTCGGTGGCTGCGGCGAAGGTGGCATGCGGCTGCGATTGCAGCCCCGTGAGGAGAGCGCGCCAGAGGCCTTTGTCAGCTTGCTGGCTGAGAGTGATCTGAGCCACAGTGAAGTGGTGAGGGGGAAGAGCTTCCTTCTCCCGCTCACACTTTCTCCCACATGATGGTCTGCCCAATGATCAGGACCAAAGATAACGCATGTCCCAGACACAGCCAAACAAGTGTGCACAGCTGCAGCACACCAAATTTAAATGGCAGCCATTTTCCCGGAGGCTGGCCACATTTTCCCTGAGGAGGGGCTTGTTTTCCGGAGGCCTCCTGGAAATTCCAGAGGTCTGGCAACCCTGTCCTGAGAGACCAGGCAATGCATGTCTACTCTGAAGTAAGCCTATTACAGTCAATGTGGCTCATTCCTATGGGGCAATGGAAAGGAGCCTGAGAGACTTATAGGACAATCCTAAACAAAGTCCTTTAGGATTGCAGCTATAGCCTAACATATCCATATCAAACGAGAAGGGGAGGGGCCATCCTTGTGTTCAATGGGGCTTACTCCCAGGAAAGTATCTTTAGGATTGCAGCTATAGCCTAACATATCCATATCAAACGAGAAGGGGAGGGGCCATCCTTGACCTGATCTTAACAAATTGTGATGAACTGATAGACCAGGTCAACGTGGCGGGAACTTTAGGGGAAAGCGATCATGAGCTGCTGGAATTTAGAATAATGTGGGAAATAAAAAGAGTGCAGAGTGAAACGTATACATAGGATTTCAGGAAGGCTGATTTCAACAGGCTTAGAGGAGTCATAGGCGGAATCCCATGGGTTGATGATCTAATGGGGAAAGGGGCCCAAAATGGGTGGGAGCTCCTTAAGAGGCAGCTTCTACAAGCACAGTCAGAAACAAATCCCATGAAAAAGAAAGGGAGGAAAATGCTGAAAAAACCAGGTTGGCTCCACATGCAAATTAGGGATCAGCTGAAGTTAAAGAAAGAGAAGTATAGGGAATGGAAGACTGGAAAGATCACCAGAGAGGAGTACAGGCAGTTAGCCCGGTCCTGTAGGGAGGGGGTCAGGGATGCTAAAGTTCAGTATGAGCTGAGGCTGGCCAGGGGAGTCAAGGAAAACAAGTCAAGGAGTCAAGGATAATCTTCTTTAGATATGTCCAAAGGAACAGGAGGAGAGATGAGGGGGTGGGGCTGCTCTTGGACAAAGATGGACAACAGGTCTGGAAACCAGCAGAAGGTGGAGCTGCTCAACTCCTTCTTTGCATCCGTCTATTCACGGAAGGAGGGCTGTGCAAATGGGGGTGCGGGATCATTGACTGATGCAGGGATGTGCTTCCATCCCCTAAGAGGTAATGAAAACATGGATGGTGCAGAACAGCAGATTAAGATTGATAGAGAACTGGTTCGAAACCACTTAACTGACCTAAATGAATTCAAGTCATTTGGACCAGATGAGCTGCATCCTCGAGTTCTTAAGGAACTCGCAGATGTCCTTGCAGAGCCTCTGTCGATCATCTTTGAGAAATCCTTGAGGAGTGGAGAAGTGCCACTGGACTGGAAGAGGGCAAATGTAGTCCCAATCTTTAAGAAGGGGAAAAAAGAAGACCTGGGAAATTATAGACCAGTCAGTTTGACTTCAATCCTGGGCAAGATATTAGAGCAAATCATAAAACACAATTTGTGCACATCTAGACAAGTACTCGGTGATCAAAACAACCCAGCATGGATTTACCAAGAATAAATCTTGCCAGACAAATCTGATCCCCTTTTTTGATCGGATTACGAGCTTAGTGGACAGTGGCAATGCTGTGGATGTCATTTATCTTGACTTCAGCAAAGCATTTGACAAGGTCCCACATGACATTTTAATTGGGAAGTTGGGAAAATATGGGCTAGACAAGGCAATTGTTAGGTGGATCTGCAACTGGCTCGATGACCGCACTCAAAGGGTTTTAGTAAATGGTTCTGTGTCAACCTGGAGGTCTGTTTCAAGTGGGGTACCCCAAGGCTCTGTCTTGGGCCCAGTTCTCTTTAACATTTTCATCAATGACTTGGAGGAAGGGATACGGGGGAGCCTGATCAAATTTGCAAATGACACCAAGCTAGGAGGAGTAGCAAACACATCAGAAGACAAGAGAAGCCTCCAGGAGGATCTGGATAAACTAGAATACTGGGCTGTAACAAATAGAATGAATTTCAACAGGGAGAAGTGCAAGGTTCTGCACTTAGGAAATAAAAAGCAAAAATACAAAAAAAATGCCATTGGCTATTATAGGGCTTACTTCTGAGTAGACCTGCACAGGTCTGGGCTATGAGAATGCTGAAACCCTATCCACATTTTCCTGGGGGTAAGCCCCATTGGCTATAATAGGGCTTACTTCTGAGTAGACCTGCACAGGTCTGGGCTATGAGGATGCTAAAACCCTATCGACACTTTCCTGGGGGTAAGCCCCATTGGCTATAATAGGGCTTACTTCTGAGTAGACCTGCACAGGACTGGGCTCTGAGGATGCTGCAACCCTATCCCAGGAAATTGGCTGGCACTGCAGCCTGAGAGCCCAACCTTACTACTCAGAGGTAAGTCCCATGATAGTCAATGGGACTTACTCCCAGGAAAGTGGCTGGAACTGCAGCCTGGGAGCCCAACCTTACTACTCAGAGGTAAGTCCCATGATAGTCAATGGGACTTATTCCCAGGAAAGTGGCTGGAACTGCAGCCTGAGAGCCCAACCTGACTACTCAGAGTTAAATCCCATGATAGTTAATGGGACTTATTCCCAGGAAAGTGGCTGGCACTGCAGCCTGAGAGCCCAACTTGATTACTCAGAGGTAAGTCCCATGGCAGTCAATTTTGATTTTTTAAAATTTTTTAATTTTTTGATTTTTTTAAATTTAATTTTCCCCGGCCCTGCTCCCTCACCCAGCCCTGCCCCCTCACCCGGCCTGGCCCTGCCCACATCCGGGGAACCGGTTGTTGGGCCAGGCTGGGTCCATCACTGCCTACAGTCCAGAGTAACTACAGGAAGACATAAGAGGTACTTACTCTGGATTTCCCATAGGTTTCCAATAGGTGGCACCATAACTTCGTCGGTGTAAAAGGTCCCGTAGTTGTTCTGGATTGTAGCCTTAGAGTGTAAAACTCCCTGAAAGTTAGAGAACCAATTCCTTGTGGAATTATTGTTGAAATGATTGAAAAAGGTATTGAGGTCTGACTTAAGGCTTTGAAATAGGGAAGCATAATCAGTCTTACTGTCACAGAGACAGCAGCAACAAGTTGTATCAGTGTCCAACTGTGATGCCCCAATGAAAGAAGGCATGTTGAGTCTTCTGAGGCCAGGCACCCATATCCTTGTAGTAAGAGCCAACAGCCAACGGAAGGAACACAAACTAGACGGAGGGAAGCCTGGGCCAAATAGAGAGAGAGGACCAATTGCCTACAAAATGCGAGGAGGGATTTGTTGTCTCTGATCCTGTTGTTGCAAGTGTGAGGCAAGAACATTAAGCAGAGCTGTCAGAGGCAAAGCTGTGCTCTGGAATTCCTGCAGTTCCTGAAAAGAAAATCAACTTTAGGTACTTTGCTTGTGGTGCTGTCGTTTCCTTGGTCAGTTTCCTTTAGAAGGTGGATTCACTTAGAGAACAGGTATGGAACTTGATGCACCAGGCCCACGTACAAACTGCTGGTGGCCATTAAATAATGAAAGTTGTAAATAGGGCTGAGTAAATATTTCAAATTCCTAGGCTCTTTTTTTAGGTCATTAGAACTGTGCAGGGTGTTTGAAAAAACTAAACTCTTTCAGCTATTTAAGTCTTCTATATCTCTGGACTGAGGCAATAAATTTAAGGTATTTTCTCAGCTTCTAAATGAGTGATTTGTCTCTATTGTTTAATCAAGTAAAAGTGATGTTTTCCACTGAATACCCTCAGAAATATCACCTCTGCTGAGATCTGTCAGTTAATTAATCCAGTCTCAGCTGTCTACTCACTGGGTGGCTTTGCGCAAGCCCTTATCACAATCTTCAGTTCTGTACAGTGGGAGAAAACCACAACTTACCTTGCAGGGATGTTTTGGGGAAATATTAAATAAGGAGATCTTGCCCACCCAGAGGCTTATGACATGGAATGGGTTGTAAATCTAAATTTTAAAAAGTAATTAATTAAATGTCAAAGCCAGACAGTTATTAAATAAAAAGTGTTGTTGGCAGCCCAGATAATATCTTGGGCTGATGACCCAAGGTATAACAAGCAAACAATAAAATGTTGTAGTTTTTCTGGAGGCAGTTGACAGCAAAGATGTGCAAGAAGTATCTTAGGACTACAAACATGATTTTTCTGATGGGAAAGGAAGATCAAATAAGCTGACTATTGTAACGAGCTTAAGAGAGTAAACAAGTGAGTAAGGGCAACCGAATGTAAATCTAATTTTGCCCCACTACAAGCCAAGTTTGGTAAGGAATGGTTTGGATAAACTGCAGCCCATGAAAGCAATCCTGTAGTAGAGAAAGAGTATGGCCATACCATTCTGCCTACGAGGCATACCTGCACTACCCTAAGGGCAAAATCCAGAATAACTATGGGGAGTCCTTGCTCCGGTGTAAGAACAACTTACTCTGGATTCCAATATGAATTTCCCATAGGTTTTCACTAGGTGGTGCAGTAACTACAGGTGCACGTAAAGTCTCTTACGTGCTCCCACAGTTACTCTGGATTTGGGGGTTAAACCCATCAGATATCCATATATTAGTGGATATCTGATATTATATCTGATAATATTAGTGGATATTAGTGGATATTTCTTTATTTATTTACTTATTTACTCAATTTATACCCCGCCTTTCCTCCCCCATAAGGGGGAGCCCAAGGCGGCTAACATTAAAGAATAAAACATCATTAAAATTGCTAATAAATACAAATTAAAACATCATTAAAATACAATTAAAATACAATTAGAATTATAAAACTAGGAACAATTAAAAATAAGCTAAAAACATTTGTTAAAACAATAAAATACAACACTAACGCACTGCCCCCCACCCTCTGCCCCGTTGAAAACGCTTTTTTAAAATAAAATGTTTTAAGGCTCCGCCTGAAGCTCTGTACTGAGGGAGCTTTCCTAAGTTCTATGGGGAGGGAGTTCCAAAGCCGGGGTGCCACCACCGAGAAGGCCCTATCTCTGGCCACCACACCTCTCACAACTTTTAGTGGCGGCACAGTCAGTAGGGCCCCCTCAGATGACCTTAGGTGACGGGTCGGATTGTACAGAAGAAGGCGGTCCCTCAGGTACCCAGGACTGGAGCCATTTAGGGCTTTAAAGGTCAGGACCAGCACTTTGAATTCAGACTGGAAACAAATGGGCAGCCAGTGTAGTCGCTGAAGGAGTGGCCCGACAGAGTCAAACCGACGAGCCCCAGCAACCACACGGGCCGCTGCATTCTGGACTAATTGCAGCTTCCGGACCATCTTCAGAGGCAGCCCCACGTAGAGCGCATTACAATAATCTAGTCTCGATGTCACTAGGGCATGGGTTACCGTGGCCAGATCTGAACGACTCAGGTATGGTTGCAGCTGGCGGATCAGCCAAAGCTGAGCAAAGGCTCCCCTGGCCACAGCCGCCACCTGGGACTCCAGGAGCAGCTGCGAATCCAGGAGAAACCCCCAAGCTGCGAACCTGCTCCTTCAGAGGGAGTGCAACCCCATCCAGAACAGGATGATATTCCAATACCCGAGTCGAGAACTTCCGGACCAGGAGAACCTCTATTAGGATTTAATCTCAGCTTGTTCACTCTCATCCAGTCCCCCACTGCCTCCAGACGATTCAGGACTTCAACTGCCTCCTTGGACTCAGGAGGAAAGGAGAGATAGAGCTGGGTATCATCAGCGTGCTGATGACACCTCACTCCAAACCTCCGGATGACCTCTCCCAGTGGCTTCATGTAGATGTTGAATAGCATGGGGGATAGAATGGAACCTTGTGGCACCCCGCACCGAAGAGGCCAGGGTGCCGAGCAAGCATCCCCCAGCACCACCTTCTGGGACCGGTCAGCCAGGAAGGAGCGGAACCACTGCAAAACAGTGCCTCCAATCCCCAACCCGGCCAGCTGACCGAGAAGGACACCATGGTCGATGGTGTCGAAGGCCGGTGAGAGGTCCAGCAGGACGCACTCCCCCTGTCCATTCCCCGGCGTAGGTCATCCACCAAGGCGACCAAGGCAGTCTCTGTCCCAAACCCCGGCCTGAAGCCAGATTGGAAGGGATCCAGATAATCAGCTTCATCCAGGACCATCTGAAGCTGGGACGCCACCACCCGCTCGACCACTTTGCCCAGAAATGGGATGTTTGAGACTGGCCGATAGTTGTTTAAGTTTTTAGGGTCCAGGGAGGGTTTCTTCAGGAGGGGGCGAACCACCGCCTGCTTTAATGCAGGTGGCAACACCCCCTCCCTCAGAGAGGCGTTCACCACCCTCCCTGTCCATTCGGCCAGTCCATCCCGGGCCAGTCTGATTAGCCAGGCTGGGCAAGGGTCCAGCGGGCAAGCAGATGGTCTCACACTACAGAGAATCCTGTCCACATCTCCAGGTTCTACAAGCTGAAAAGAATCCCAAAAGATGGACAAGACAGGTGCCCCAGGGACATCGTTGGATGTTGTTAAAGTGGTGTCCAAGTCATGCCGGATCTGATCGACCTTGTCTGCGAAATGTTGGGCGAACTCGCCACAGCGAGCCACCGTGTGCTGTACCACATCCGTACGGGGGGCCAGATGGAGTAGGCCCTGGACCACACGGAAGAGCTCTGCTGGGCGGTTCTCTGCAGATGCAATGGTGGTAGCAAAATACATCTTTTTAGCCACCACCACCGCCACAGAGTAGGCTTGCCAGTGAGCCCTGGCCTCTGCCCGATCAGAAACGACATGAGTTTTTTGCCACCGTCGCTCTAAACGTCGACCTTGCTGTTTCAAAGCCCGCAGCTCCCCAGAAAACCAAGGAGCTGCGTTTGATCTATGGCAGGGCCGAGGTCGCTCAGGAGCGATCTCATCCAGGGCCCTGGTCATCTCCGTATTCCAGAGATTGACCAAGGAGCCAGGTGAGTCGCCAGCTCTGGCAGCAGGAAAATCCCCCAGAGCTCTCAGGAAACCATTTGGATCCATCAGTCTCCAGGGGCAGACCATGGAATGCGGTCCCCCGCCTGTGCAGAGGCTACCGGCTGCGATAAGCCTAAATCCCACCGGGTAGTGATCTGTCCATGAAAATGGGCTGATGGAGATGTCCTTCACATCCAGATCACCATCAACCTGCCCAGCAGTGAACACAAGGTCCAGTGTGTGTCCCGCATCATGAGTAGGGGCAGATATTCTTTGAGACAGACCCATGGTTGCCATGGAGGCCATGAAATTCTGAGCTGCAGATGTTTGGGGTGCCTCGGCATGGACATTGAAGTCCCCCAGCACTAAAAGGTGAGGGCACTCCAACACCACGCTCGAGATCACCCCAGTCAGGAGACTGTTGGGCAGCACGGCAGGTGGTACACCAACAGAATCCCTATTCTGTCTCGCCCCTCCAACACAACACGGAGGCACTCAAACCCTGTGAACCGTTGGACAGGGGACCTGGTGAGATGGATAGAATCACGATAGACTATCGCAACCCCACCTCCCCGCCCCTGAAGTCTTGGCTGCTGTAGCACCCGGAAACGTGGCGGACAGATCTGGGAGAGGCCCACACCTCTGGCCTCATCCAGCCAGGTTTCCGTAATGCAGGCCAGGTCAGCTTTCTGGTCCAGGATCAAATCCTGGACCAGGCAGGTCTTATTGTTTACTGACCTGGCATTGAGAAGCAGCAGGTTCAGACTCAGGGGGCTGCTGCTCAGGCTGCCTAAGGTCAGAGGGTTGAGGGGAGGGCCAGAAAGAGGGACAGTCTGTCTACGACTGACCCTCCTTCTCCTGTTACGGCCTGCACGACCCCTCCTACCATATCTTCCATGACCCATCACTCTACTAATGGTGGCAGCACTCCCAGCCGACTTTCCCTCCCTTGAGCTCCCTCCAGATGGTAAACACATTGCTACAGAGCAACAGGCGGAGCCAAGCAGCTAGGGGCAGGTTTCTGTTGATTTTCCTCAGTAGGGAGGCATAAAGTGCGATAGCAGAGGTTCTCAAGCTGGTCCACTGGGCCAGTCCAGGGATGAAGCACAGCTGTTTCTCTCCCAGGCAGATCTTCGGCAAGCAAGGCCCAGCTCCTCTCTCCCTTAAAATGCCCAGGAGCTTTATACCTGAGGAAGAAGGGTGGAGCCAGTCAGGGGATGAGACACAGCTGTCCTCTCTCCAGGCAAGTTCTTTAAGTCTGCAGGCCCAGCACCTCTTGTGTTGGTTTTAGCATCTGTACAAGGACCTGTACAAGTGTTATGCCTGCACCTGGCTATCCAGTGATCAGATGGATTTGCCTAATGAACAGAGCAAAAAGTTTGATCTTGCTTCCCCACTATATTTTTCCAAATTAGCGGTGGATGTGTATCATAGCTCAATACTCCCAGGCACAGAAGAGTCCACGCTCTGATCCCAGCAAAGCTTTAGGTTGTATGTGCATTATGTGTCAATACAAGCAAAGCCCTGGATGGACATGTACTTTCCCGTTTACATAACATGCAATAGAGCTCAAGTAAACATTGTGATTTGGAAGTGTGTTGGTATCAGCTGCACCTCCCTGATCTGTATGAGAAGGGCTGCCTACCACATATGAAAATAATGTCATAGAAGTGCATTGCACCCAGTGCTTAGCACTAGACATGGACAATAGTCCAGGGAGGTACATATCCCAATCCATCAGGGCACTGTCTGACAGATGCTCTCACCCATTAATGACCATAAACAACATGAGCAACTTGTACTGCTTGCTTCTTGACCCTTGCTTCTTGTTGTCTAGATGATGGTCTCACTTTCTGTTAGTGGTCAGACTTTCAGTAGCATCAGTGATCTTTACCCTTATATAGCAAATTCCTAGAACGTATGCAATAAAATAGTGGCTTTTCTCACAACAGCTTGGTTTGTGTCCCCTATCTTTCCCTTCACTACTTCTCTATGCTGTAATCCCATATGTGGTATAATATAGTAAGCCAACTAACAGCTCAATCCTAAACTTAATCATTGCTGGTGGCTTGCATGCTGCCCTGGCAACTATCATCATAAAAGTGATGTAAGGCAGTGGTCCTCAACCTTTTTGCTCCCAGGGACCGGTTTTGTGGGAGAACATTTTTCCGGGGACCAGCCCGGGTTCTGCCTCAGGCTACCAGGAGGGAGGGCTTCCCCACCTAGAGCACAGCGCAGTTGCCTCCAGCTGTAAATCCCATTATAAAAATTAATAAGTAGAGCTGTTGCTGGGTTACTGTGGATAGGATTGCCGGTGAGAGCTCAATATCTCAATGCATATCTACTCCGAGTAGGGATTTCCAACGTTTTCCAATGCAGGATGCATTGAAAATGCACAAAGCCATCCTAGTCACTCTTATTGGAGAGAAAGCCTCATTGACTATTATGGGACTAATTTCTGAGTAGACAGGCATTAGATTGGACTCTTATCCGCACTTTCCTGGGAGTAAGCTCCACTGACTACAATGGGATTTACTACTGAGGCATAGAATTGTTCTCTGAGGCTACAATCCTCTAACAGAGCCCTCTTGCTGTGAGGCACTTAAAGGAGTCCTCTCGGGGACAGGTCAGGCAACTGCTAAGGACCTCCAGTGGTCCCCAGCCTGGGGCTGAGAAACCCTGCTATAAGGCACTTTGCTGGTTGTGAAAAGCATGCTGCTCAGAGGAGAGTCTAGCACCAGTTGGCTCCAGGCCTCTACACTAGCAGAAAAATATAGATGAGAGCCAGGCAGTAGTTAGTCCAACTGGGCAGTAAGGAAGCTTCTTATGGTGGGGAAGGTTCAGGAGGTGGTGGAATGGGCCAAAGGAGGGATAGAGGGCAGATTATGTCAGGGAACATGGAGCTCCCCATAGGCTGCCTCAATCTAAAACAGCTCGGGAGCTGCTGCATATCTGAGTAGAGCCATTGAGAGCAACATAGGTTAAGGGAACAGTTCCTTAACACCGGGGAAGACCTCCAGTAGCTTTCCTAGCCCCATAGAATATAGTGCTGGCCATTTTGGCACCACTCTATAGTATAGCAGGTGATGCCACCAGCCCATAGGATTGGGCTCTGTTTATGCAGTACACTGAGATTCCCAATTAAAGCAAGCAGAAAAAATTCACGTTTCTAGATGTATACATTAAAAGTTATAGGACTCAACACAACATATGCCTTTTAGCAAACTTCTACATACCGTATATACTCGAGTATAAGCCAAGTTTTTTGGTCTCCAAAAATGGGCCCGAAAAGCCTCCTCGGCTTATACTCGGGTGAACTGAAAACTGGCAGTATCAAACCCCCATCATGTCATATACTGTTGGATTTGTATTGAAGAGCAGAATCCAATGCAAAAGTCAGTTTTGAGATATCTCCTTCCTATCAAAAGTTATGGCCACCCCCCCCCAAAAAAAACTATAAAAATAAAAAATACATTTTTTGGCTTTTTTTAAGTGGGTAGGAATTTTGGCATGGGGTAGAAATTTTGGCCTTGGGGTTCAGGAATTTTGGGTTTGGCATCTGGTCACCCTGTCCTATGCATGTCTACTCTGAAGTAAGCCCCACTAAGTTCAATGAGGCTTACTCCCAGGAAAGTGTGCTTGGGATTGCAGCCTATGAGTTCCAAAAAGCTACAAGGAAAAGGACCAGTACCAGTACCTGCTGCATTTCCCACCCTAGGCTTATACGCGAGTCAATAAGTTTTCCCAGTTTTTTGTGGTAAAATTAGGTGACTCGGCTTATACTCAGGTCAGCTTATACTGGAGTATATACGGTACTTTGCTACTCAAAAACATGGATTTCTGTGGCAGTCATTTGTTTCAGTCATTTGTCTTATATGCTGGATCTGTCTTGCTTTATCTTAAGAATTTGCATTCTTCAATGTATTTACTGAAAAGTAAATCTTTTTTATTTTGATGAGAATTCCTTCCAAATACGTAGTCTGTCATCCCAAGCATGCTTTTGTGCCATTGGGGGCATTTGTCCCTCTCCCTTTCCATGCTTTTTGATCCAGTTCACATTTGGGTTTAGATAAGCCTTCTCTCTCCTAGAACAATATATATTGATGCCCTGCCAGAAACCTAATGACCAAATACAAGTTTTGTGTTGTGCTGATGGAAAACTTTACCTTAAATTTTATATCTTCATTTTGCATGTCTTCAATGATTTGGGACATAAACCTGATCAAGCTAGATCCTTTGTATTTTATGTGACTGGTTCCTTCAATAGCCTATTTAGCTTTCTAAAAAGTTGAATTCTTTTCTTTTAATTTCTCTTTGGTAGTCTGAATGTAACTTTGTGTTGTGAACAGGCACAATTTGACTTAGTTGGACACACAGCTTGATCAAGACTTGGAAAACAATTAGGGTATCTTTCAAACTCGTTCAATTTTGATTGCATAATTACTCAAATAATGGTCAGTAATGGAATACGTAGGGTTATCTTTTGGCTAATTCTCAAGTAATAGAATTGTGTGTCTCATTTTTCCCCCTCTCTCTAAGCCATTCCCAGTGTGCAGAAAAATGAGACACAAATGATTATGGGAAGTACGGGGAGCCACTGGAGGCCAGCAAGGAAAAAGAGGCCTTATCTTAAGCAATTAATCAAGAAACACATATTGTAGGACAATTATTCAAAGCTCATTCAAAAATTTTAGAGCCTCAGGTACTACTCCCCTCCCCCCATTTTGTCAAGGTCATTTGTAGCACCAAGGCCAGGTCTGGCTATAGATTGAAAAGGGCCTTGACAATGCTTGTTTTGTGTGCTGCCTTTGGACATTGTCACTGTTTATCATTGAATTTGTTTTTGTTGTTATTAAAAGATTTGGAATCACAAATTATTGTTTTCTTCAAGTAAAATGGGAACACGGAGATTAATTAATTTAAGTGAGAACTTTCACATTAACTTCTTCAACCTCTATTTAAAATGCCTGAACTATGCAAATCTTATTCTTCTGGATATCAACAGGAGAAACGTACTTGCATGTGGTCCGTCTCAAACACTGTGTTGTAAGCACAAATAAAGAAGGCTCCTGTATGACATCCAAATAGCCCCTTGGTTCCTAAGCATTGGCAGGGCAGGGAAGATTGCCAGTTTTTGTTAATTTGGAGGAGATACCTTGACTTAACAAGATTCACTAGGGGTATGTTTAGTGAAGCTCCATACTACTGTTGCTTAATTCATCCAATTTCAGGAAGCACAGTGTGAAGTATCAGGCTGCAGCACTTAAAATTCATTGATTAGGTTCAGAAAGTGAAAAAAAGTTTAAGAAAATATGTTGAGTAATCGAACAGTTCATTTTGCAGTATGTTTTGGAATCATTTTGCAATCATACTCCATGTGATTGCTTCATGTATTTGACTGTAGTTGACTTCAGAGGCAATTTCCCCCTTCTCTGGAACACAGAAGGAATGTCTTTTCCCAAGTAAGGCTTGCTGTGATGACACATGACAAGTATGTGCCATGGCTTTTGAACTATGCACATTTCATGCAACTTAAATCAATAAATTAATTAACATCAAGTAACAGACCTAGCAAATAAAGATTTAAGAGTCTTAAATTGGCCTGTTCCTGCAGTAGCCTTCCTGACCCTTATTGGCCTGCTCCTGCAGTAGCCTCCAAATCCATGGAGATGTGATCAAACTTCAGTAGTAAGATTTGTTTGAAGGCATTGTATAGATGCATGAGGCTCTGGAAGGAGAAATAGCAGATTTCGGCAGCTCTCCTCTGTGAAGGTCATCATAAATAGCGAGAGACCCTTAGGTGGAGGTGGTTTTAATTTTTCTCGTACCCTATCAGTTTCACTGCTCGCTTGAGTGAGAATAGGACCCATAGAATTATTACTCCATGTGATTGCTTGGTGCTTGAGTAGCACTTTTCAAGAGGTGTTGACAGCAGTGTTTGAAGCTGACGGAGGGTAGGACTCTCCAGTTTCAAATGACTGTTGAGTGCTGCCTGAGAGGTCCTACTGTGTAACTGCAGAGAATATCACACTAACTGATTCCTCTCCCCTCCCCACACTGTTATGCCCGGGATCCATGAGAGGGGGGTAGACAGGATAATTTGTATCCTGGCCCAGGGTCAAAAAGGAAGCCCAGAAGTCAAAGAAGAGGGCCCAGAAATTTCCTGGGATCTTATATTTTCCAGATTTACCGGGATGCTGGTTGTGTGGCTGCTACTATTCCTGAAAGCCATTTTGTGTTGGGTCAAGGAATGCATACATGATGTTCCTTAACAGTGTCAAATCTAGGAGGATATGGACCTGCTACAGTAGCTATAGTGTAGATCCACTTGTCATGTAGGACCTCAGGAACATAGCTGTGGGACTACACTGCTACAGAAGTATGTTTCGGTGCAAGCAGGATGCTTTCTATTCTAGCTAGAGCCTAACTACAATGAAGCTGATTTTCTGCAATTTTTTATATTTAAAAAAATTTAAAAGAGACTTGGGAATGTACAGTATTTGATTTTCCATATTACTGTATTTAGCTACCAGCACTGTACAGGCAGAAAGACCTGGGCTCTGCATTAGGAAGCCCAGTAATCCTGAACTCTGTTGCATTTTTCTGCATGTTGCACCCTCCTCCTGCTGTGTTTTGCCCCCTCCCCTATTCTGTACATTCTTCCCTTCTCTGTTCATACTCTACCCTTACCCTTTAGAAATGGACCCAAATGTTGGTGCTCAGATAAATTTCCAGAGATTTTAACTGCTTAGTTTTGCCAAAGCTTACGGCTGCAATCCTAAGCTCCAGTTAGGCTGGCACAAGTCCCATTCTGAGCCACTCCTGGGGGTGTTAGGCCAGTGTACAGACATGCTTAGGTCTCTCCAGACCACCACAGGAACAGGGAGCAGATGTTTGTGCCAGCCTAAATTGGTTAGGATTGCACCCTAACATATCTTAAGGGGGTAGCTGTCTTTTCTCCTGTCCTTTGAAACTTAAGGGAAAAACTGGGTTAGATTTTGCAGACACCCTGAAACAATGGGAGGAAATTCAGCCAGCGTGTATGAAAAACAAAACAAAAAGACACACTCCTTTTTGTTCTCTGTTCTCTGCACGTGATCAGGGTCATCATTGATCTGAATGATCAAATGCATATCACAATCCCTTTTCTCTGTCCTGTTGCAATCTGGAATTACAGCCTATTGGGTACCTGGACAGTGGTTGTTTTCACTGTGACCCATCAGTTATGCATATGCATACTACTTAGTCTGAAGGGTTCCAAAACTTCACCAAGGTTTTTCCGTGCTATGGGGATGGATATCCACCAGCATCTTCTGCGCTATCTTCTTTCAGACAATATTTTTTGTTTCCTTGCCAGTATCTCAATTTCTCAGCACTCGTACCATTTGCCTATTTTTTGCAATGTTTGTGGTGGCTCCTTTTTGTTGGACTGTTGTTGCATTCCATGAAGCTATTCTTTGGGGAATGTGTGAAGAGTGGGTGTGGAGAATGTTGCCAAAGAATGATATGTTGTGCTCTGATACTGTCAATTTCTTGTAACGCACAAAATGTTCTAATTGTAGAGATCCATTAAATTTTGAGCACCAAGAACGTGAGATCTGCAGGGGCAGTCCTGCTTTTTATAAGTCCTGCCATTGACTATCCAGCACAGCACAGCACAGCCCAGATCTAGTTTACCCTGTGCCAAAAGCTGCTTGGCTAATTGAGCTATGAAAACCTACCTTCCTCTGCTGTAGTGTGCCAGAAGAGAATATCTGTATTGATCATTTTTTAACAGTACCTTCATTTTACTGAGAGCAGAACAACTTGTTTGTGCACATAAACAATTTGTCTTGTACTGACAATTTGTGGACACACCTGGCAAAGGTGTGCTGTGCAAATTTTAATATCTTTCAATCTAGTCTTTCATGCTGCCTATCAGCATACTCTCTGAAATTGTCTTAAGAGTGAGAACATCTAGCAAGAGTGGGATATATTAATGGTCTACTACAGAAGCAGGCAAGAATTTAGTAGGAGCTTCCTACTAAAATTGCTCTGAGGTGGGCAGTATGTAAGAAGCCTGATGTAAATAGGTGATGTACGAATATGGCAGCTGCCTTGCCTTCTTTAGCACATCCCTGACAGTGGCAACAGATAGATGGAATAGTGAGGACTGTATTGTACATTCTTGTTAGACACATGCCAAAATGGTTATATGCCAAAGTGTATATACAAAATGTAAATGCATGAATTTTAATTGAGAAACATTGTTTGTTTTACTGATGTTGGCTTTAAGTTAATAGGTTTTAAGAGGGCTGCCAACGGACTTGCATTATTTTTCCGAATAATGTTTTTATTTCACAGGTGGCCAGCATGTCGCATGCTTGCCACTAGTGACACGGACACTTTCTGAGTGGCACATGCAAAGTTGCCATATTGGGGGGGATTTAAATAACAACAAAGAACCACAACAGTTTTCATTTTGCTTGTTTTCTCTGCTACTCCATGCACAGGAAACCCACAAGTTTCTAATGCTGTGGTGTGCACACTCAGGGCACCCACATCTACTCTGCTTGATTTGCTCTGGTTGAAAAAATGGGAAGAAAGGTGGGGAAAGAATGATGTACAGGAGAGAAAGTCAAAAGGGTAGATTCTAAAGTCAATAGGGCAGATTCGCAAACTAGTGGGACACTCATCCAAGAAGGCCTTCCACAACCCTAACATGGAAGGCAGTGAGAGTTGAGTGGAGCAGTGCAGATGAGCCAATGAGTTCAGCAAGGTGCAGATGGTGAAGTTACCATCTTCACAAAAATCATCTAACATAGGAATATAAGAAGCCCCTTCACTGGATCAGGCCAAAGGCCCATCAAGTCCAGCTTCCTGTATTACACAGCAGCCCACCAGATGCCTCAGGGGCACACATGTCACCTGCATCCAGATGCCCTTCCCTGCATCTGGCCTTTGGAGGTTGTCCACATCAACACACACCCCTCATGGCTTGTAACCTGTCGTCCTTTCCTCCACATTGGGTTGATGCTTTCACCAAGCTAGCTACTAGCACCCCTAAATCTCTATCCTGCTCTGCCACAGATAGCTCAGAGCCCATTAACCTATGTGTAATGTATAGCTCAGAGCCCATTAACCTATATGTAATGTAACCTATATGTAATGTCAGGGATTCTTTGCTCCGATGTGCATAATTTTACATTTACGTAACTTTAGATTAGACATGCAAGGCTAGGTCTCTCAGGCGCCACTCCATTGCCATGCTTACATCGGATTGAGCCCCATTGACTGCAGTAGGGCTTACTTCAGAGTAGACATGCATAGGCTGGTCTCTCAGGAGAGGCTGCGCAGGTGCTGGCAGAGTGCCGAAACAAGCCATATCCTGGCTGGGACTGGGTTTTTGTTTTTGCTTATATTGCACGACATTGCTTGTATTGCAAGACAAAATTTATTAGAAATTGCTGCTTGTCTTGCAAAACATTCTCAGTCCAATATGCTCTCAGTCCAAGGTTTTACTGTTTTACTGTACACTGCCTTTGAACTTGAAGGTCATCTAGCATCCCTGGCTGTTTCTTATTAAAATAATGCCATATGCATAGTGGCATTAGTTAGTTTTGTGTGGAGGGGCACTTCATCCTCTCCTGCAGTCTAAATGAGAACAGCTAAGACCCAAAGGTGTACCTCCTCAGTGAAAACTAGGCTCTAGGTGCCTAGATGAAAACTAGGTGGTGCTAATGGGCTTTTATAATATGGCATTGCTGTATCTAATTCCATAGGTCCTACCCACATATACTGTCCATTTCCACCCAGGGTGTATTTTCACCCCAAATGGGATTTGGCCAGTTTTGAGGAGGCATAGTTTGTTCCAGTCTTTCCCCTTCTACCCCTCTTGTTTGGTTGCATACAAGGGGCCACAGCTTTAGTGAAGAGAGTAGAGGCAGTCCAAGTCTGGGTGCATTGTTCATTGAGTAATTACTGTATGTTTGTATGTTTTTGAATAATAAATTTTTTGTTTGTTTCTTAATAGGATATCATGTTTTTAAATTTCAATATCTTTCCTTGCAATATTAAATAGGTAAGCACAGAGTAGAAAAATTGACCATCTATTTCACTTCAAGAAAATAATCTATCAAATATTCTCGTACACTTGTCTCCATGAGCAGTACACTTGAGAAGTGTAGAATACAACTATTGCATGGATTTCCAATCTTAGATAAAAAAAACATGACCTTATTGTCAGAGGATCAGTGGAAAATCTTAGATGGCTCAGAAATTCCAACCCAGAAGCACTCGAATGGAAGATTATAAAATACTCCAGATAGTGATATTGTCTGGGATGATCTCCGGATTCATATTTCTTTTATCAGGAACAAGCGGGTGTGAGAAATCTCACCTTAATACACACTATTACCATAGCTGTGCTCCTATTAATACTATTGTAATCGGGCCCAAACCAAGAGCGATGATTAACGATGGCAATTTATTGTATCTGACAAGGGGAGAAAATGGGAGATGTTGTCATTATCATAAATCATATCATAAATAACCAAAAAGAAGCCCTCAGAAAGCCTGTGTGGTGTCAGCAATGAGGCACTTCCCAGTGCATTCGCCCAGGATGGTAGCCATAGAAACCCCAAAGTCATATTGTTATCTTAGTCTTGCTGCAGTTATGTGATACAACCATATTAACATATAGATTAGGCCATTTGTAATACTAGGTGTCATTTCAGGTTAGCTTGCTTATATAGCATTTTAGGGCTCTCTCTCTTTTTTTATTGTGCACAATGTTAGGAAATGCTGCATTTTCACAGGGCAGTCCTTAGCCATTCATAACCCATCAGTGTCATGCAACTGTCAGCCTGCTTAATATACTCCAGTTATTGATTGGTTGCAGCTTGCAAGTTGTCACTGCCTAATTACCTTGTCTTTGCTAATAATTTCATTTTTAACAGGAAAAAAATGAAATATGTTTAAACAAGGAATACAGTGCATATACTTTACTGAGTTATTTGGTCCAAGGATCCTGATTTATGGCTGAGGTGCTGGCAAGGCAGACTAGTAAAGAGAGGAGCCTGTTGCAAACCTGCTCAGCTTTGCATTTTGTTTCTGAAGTCTTTTGATTCTAAGTGCATTCATTTTTTGTCATTGTTCCCAAGAGGAGACTTTGCAGTCTACAAGTTGCAGTCATCCTTGCAAGTGGAGCAAAACTTTATGGAGCACTGCAATGTCAATATTGCTTCCCTCTGACACTTCCCCTGTATCTTCACCATAGCCAGTGGCTTCCTCAAAGCAGGTGGCCAAGAAACACATGCATTACATTCAGAGAGACACCAGAATGAAAATGATGCCCACAAGGTGCACACTAAGCACTAAAAGTCCCACCACAGGGACTCTGATGGCATCAATTTTTTCTAAGAAGAAGGCAAAATCCAGCTTCTATGCTGCCCCTTGCTCCAAGCAGACTTGGGAGTATCCCATGCATGCACTATGTTCTTGGAGTAGTGGAAAGGGTGGAGAAGAAGCCACCTGCAGCACTCTAGAACTGCAGCTAAGCTGTGCAGTCCAGTCCTGGAGGGCAAGCTCCTGATGCCTGGCTTCTCTGCACACGTCCACCACCCAGCCGACTTCCAGGCAGATGCTGCTGGGGTAAGTTCCCCTCCGAACAGCCTTGGATCTTATCTGGAACTTTCTCCAGCTGCTTCCATTGCTCCATTCTGCCTGCAGTGAGGTGGGGTGAGGGAGAGAAGAGATCAGTGGACATGACATGCCCCAAAATCATACTTAAAATATGTTTAGCAGTCACAGGGAGGAGGTGTACTCTGCACATGCTCACAGGCAGCTCCATTTTATTGTAGCTGTTCCAACAGTTCAGTACATACCACCACAAATTCCTCATTGCACAAGACAATATCCTCCACAAAAAATATCCTCTGCAGCCCCCCAACTCATATCCAACAGCTTTTGTTCCACTGCTCTGAAGGGAGCACCCACATGTCACCAGATTAAGTACAGGCAAGCAGTCTGAGTGACTGGACTCTCACTGCTTCCTTCTCACAGTCAGAACCAGGCAGGTAATCGCCAGCAGACGCTAGCTTCTTTTTCTTTCTCTTGCTGGCTGGAAGCCCAAGCCTTTGTGTGCCTGCACAGAAGTAAGCCCAAAAAAATCTATGAGGCTTACTTACAGTAAACTCAGGGTAGGATTGCAGCCTCTAAGGCCCCAATCCTTTGCATGTCTTCTCCATAAACCCAAAGATTGGACTCTTCTAGACAATCTCTTTGAAGATGTGCCTTTCTATTTCAAGTCGCTTTTGAAAGCAGTAATCACCAGTGCATCAATTATGGAACTCATTATGGTTTTCAAAATTACCAGCATCTGGTCCACGTATCTTCTGTATCACAGTAGAACATATTGGGGAGAAAGGCACCTTAGCCTTTTTCCTGATGTCTAGTTCTTTGCATTTGGGATTTTTTTTCCTCTGTCTTGTTTGACCTTCAGTCTGAAGTAAATCTCAAAACAGTCTTACATATTCACCTGCTATTTGTAAAATTACCAGTAGGTGAGGTGAGTGGTGTCTGGGAAAGAGGCTACCTTGGTGGTATTGCTCATTTCATGTAGTTATTTCATCAGAGAGATTAGTCTAAGACCGCACTCTTGGCTTTCCAGAAGCAGAGGACAAAGACTGTTCATTCTCCTGGGCTTCTCTTTAAATTTAATTGAGATTTTCTTGTTGAATTTATTGTATTATGTATTGTGATTTTCTTGTTGCTATGTCTTTTTATAAACTGCCCTGAAAATATTAGTAAATACAGTGGAAATCCATTGAATAAAATGGATTTGATTCCATTTTGCTCTCAATTCAACCTGTAAGGAGCTCCAAGTCTCAAATGAGACTCTGGCATATTGGAGACGGTTGAATCCAATGCTGACCTGCAGTCACCAGTCACTATTGATAACTGTTGCAAGTTCATGTCTCCATATGTTTTCTACTTTTCCCTGGGCATTATTTTACTCCTTCCCCTACCACTATAATCTCTTAACCACTTATGTCTCGGTGTGTTTCTGGCTTGGTCTGTATGTTTTCACTGTACAAGATGTGTGTGCTAAACATTTCATCGTTTTCATCTGGTTCTACATACCTGAACTATAGCTCTCATGTGTATTATAAATAAGCTCAGTAACATTCATTTAAGTTCTGCCTGTAATATATTCATTTATGTAAATTTATTGAAATCTAAAATGTAAATTAATTCTTTTTTCTGGCCCTGAATGAGGATGAGGATGATGATGTGATAAAATGTTTGTCCACCCTGTAGAGCATGAGAACATATTTCATATCCATAAAAAATCAGATCATGTTAGAACCAGATTTGTGAAACCTGCCTCAACAAATTGGAGGCTTCATCTGTTTTTATCAGGTGCCAGCTTAGTCAACAGTGATTTATTTTTGTTGATTTCTTCTTTTTTCTTTTTCCCTAAGAGACAGAAATGTGTATGTCCATCCAAGCAAAACTGAACTTCCGAATACTTTTCTGTTTTTCACAGAAGGCTAAGTCTTTATCCTCAAGAAAAGTCTCCACTCTGGACTGGCTGTCTAAATCCTCTGGGTCTTGGCAAAAGCTCAGCTTGTTAGCTCATTTTACTTAATTTGTGATGCTGGCACAAATTCACACTTTGGGCTTGGGCTCTTGACTCAGTTCTCCTAAATCAGGGCATTGACATATTTTTGAAGGAAAGAAACATCACCTCCCAAGTCCTGAAAAAAAAACTGTTCAGAATGAGAATCTTTTAAGTTGTATTAAAAGTAGATTTTGCTGTTTTGGAATTTAATTTTACTCCTTTTAAGTTAAAATAAAGTTTCATGCTCACAGGAAAAGTAGTGCTCATGCTCACATCAAAAAGTAGTGTTGCATGTGCTATTAGTAGTGTGGGAAGTCATTGCACCATAAGTGCCTCCCAAATCACTCTTCTAATCTGGGCCAAATGGGAGGAGCTCATACTGCAACTTCTTTCTGTGCGAGCATTCTTCCCATACTTCTTAGGAAGTGGAGCAGTGTTGACACTGAAGAAGAGCCATAAAATTTGTTCTTCTCACATGCCTTAGATCATTGGTTCTCAAAGTGGGGGTGGGGAACTTCTTGGGTCACAACCAGAGATGGGCTGGCCCCATCCCAAGATCCGGTACGCCGGAAGTGGGAGGGGCCAGCCGGGGTCAGGGGGTGTGGGCGGGGTCAGGGGCGGGACTGGGGCGGGGCGAGGGGCGGGGCGACGTTGGCGCCTGTGCAGTGCCTGCTTAGAAGCCGGCCTGCCAGCTTCTAAGCAGGCTCTGCGCAAGCGCCGCCACCGGCGCTCACACAGAGCCTGCCTAGAAGCTGGCACCGGCTTCTAGGAAGGCTCTGCGCAAGCGGCCTGCCCGCTTCTAGGCAGGCGCAGTGGGCGCAAAACATGGCGGACCGTACCAGTCCGCTATGTTTTGCGTTTCCCTGTCGCTGGCGGTACGCTAGTGGCAGGGAAACTGGAAGAAGCGGTACGGGCGCGTAGGCCCGTACCGGTAAGTGCCCACCACTGGTCACAACTTCATTCCAGAGAGGTCACAAAAAGCTGGGTGCTGCCATCTTGGAATTTGGGACTGGCACTATGTTGGAACTAAGCACTCAGGCTGATTTCCTGGGAGTAAATCTCAAGTGGGAGTCCTGGACAAATTGTCATTCTCTTAAGAGGGTTCTGGGCTGAAATGCTCAAGAACCACTGCCTTTGATCTTCTGCCATTGGAGTAGAAGTCTATAGAAGAGGGTTTGTGCTGCAGCAACTCCCATGTTGCTAAGGTAATGATGAAATATTTGCTTTACGGGTAGGTAGATGAAGCCTGCTTACTGGCTTCTGCTGGTGTTCTTTTTGCACTTTAGATTGTGAACCCTCTTGGGATAGGGACCCATTAGCTATTAATTAGCTATTAATTTTTTCATTTTCTTGTAAACAGCTTTGTGAACTTTTCAGTTGAAAAGTGGTATATAAAATACTGCAGATAGATGAAGCCATATAAGTTTTTATTTATCTACAAATTTATACCCCACTTTGACTGCAATCCTAACCTCACTTACTTGGGAGTAAGCCTCATTGACTATAATGGGGCTTACATCTGAGTAGATAGGGATAGGATTCATTCTTTATCTCCCAAATGATAAAATATAATTTACATCCATAAAATATAAAAATATAAAAAAGTCTATCATCTAAAAATCTAATTAAAAGCCAGGAGCAAACAGCAGAGGAAACACCAAACACAAGTCCATAAAACTATGCTTAAAAACTTTTAAACATCCATATTAGAAGGCAGAACCTCAGAAGGTGGGAGTAAAAAGAAATGTCTTTAAGGCCTGCTAGAAAACCTCTGAGTAGGAAGCTGTCCATAAACTGAACGGGAGAGAATTTTATAGAACACTCATCACTGTGAAGAAGTCTCTACTCCTTGCCAATACCACGCCCACCTCCATAGGTTGCGACACCCATAAAAGGGTCTTCTCAGATGACCAGAGAGTACAAGTTTGATTACAGGTATCCCGTTATCCTCTGCGGTTCTGTTCCAGAGCCTCGCATGGATAAAAAAAATCTGTGGATTTAAAAACACGAAAAAATAAATTTAAAGACCTACTTCCAGGCTCTTGCTGCTCTGTTGCTCTTAATGTAATAGGTTATGCCTTGTTATCCATGGAAGTTTGATTCTGGAACGCTTTGCTGATACCAAAAAAATGTGTTAAATAAAAGTATTTTTTAAAAAGCAGTCCCTTTACAATGGTTTACAAACAGCTTTTCTTACTATTGTACAAAGGCAGCCAGCAATTAGAAATGCAAAGAACCCTATGCATTTGTCTGGCTTAACTGAAGAACAGAATGATTGCTTACTTGTTGCCTCTCTACAACAAAGAAAGAAGAAAGGAACGAAGAAAAATAGTTTTTTATCTATAATTTTAAAGGGGTGCATTTTTCTCTTTCTCCAGGAATCAACACCTTCCTTCTCATTTGTAGTGGCCATTCGAGTTGGGTCAAATCCATGTATTTTAAAAATGTATATAATAAGGTTTGACCGGTATATGGAAGAAGGCAGTCTCTCAAATATCCTCACCCAAAGCCATTTAGAGCTTTAAAGGTCAAAACCAGAACCTTGAATTCGGCCCAGAAATAAATGGGCAGCCAATGCAGCCACTGCAAGTAGTAGATCGAAAGACTCAAGTTGCAGGCTGCCACATTCTATACTAGTTGAGTTGAGTTTCTGAACTGTCTCTACGGGCAGCCCCACATAAACCTTGTGCAGCAGTTGCAGAGGCAGAAATTGTTTTAGGATTGAAGTATGTTGTTAGCTACACATCTGGACATAAATGAAAAGCGCTCACTTTAAAAGATGTTTAGATGTCAAATGGCCATTATCTAATGACAAAACCATATCACTTTCAGAAGAATTTGTCAGCCACTATTTCCTTCATCTTTTAGCTCATGTTCCTCATGGCTAGCATTATTCTTGTTCCCTGTAAGCCCGCATCAGAGGAACCACATCATGCTCCCTTCCCAGCTCCAAATGGCTTCAGTTGCAATGACAGATGAATGCCAGCTTGCTGACAGTGCTGCTCAGTAGTGATATTGTTCATCCACACTGAGTGAAAGAATGTCAGTGGGCAAAACAGTTCCTGGAATTCATTTGAAAGTATAAAATAATTCTAAATATTAGGTAAAGCCTTACTCTCAGACAAACTTAAAATGCTATATCTTTATTTGGTAAAATACCTTGTTAATTATTGAATGCATTTGTTAAAATGTGTTAATCAAATCTCTGTAAGTTTTTTTGTGTATGTGACCTCTTTATTTAAAGTTTGTTTTAAGATTGCTAATGATTTTTCCATTCCTTATTTCTCATAACAGAAGAGGAGGAAGAGCAAGTACCAACTGATGGAGGAACATCAGCAGAAGCCATGCAAGTTCCTTTGGAAGAGGAAGGAGAAATGGAAGAAGATGAAACAATTAATGATGAAAATTACTTAAGTAAGAGACCAGTAGAAAGTCCTGAAACTGAGGAACTGCCATCTGCAAAGCGACCAAAACTCTCTAGCATGAAAGGAGATGCTGTGGATGGGGCAGTGGAGCCACGTGAACCTCTTAGTTCAATAAATGCCCAGAAGGTACCACCAATGCTATCTCCAGTTTGTATTCAAGATAATGCAGATCTGGTTCCTCTTTCCCCCGAACCACCAGTACTGGCTCCCATTGCAAAATCACAGTTGCCGGTTCCCAAACCATTGGAATCGAAAGTATTAGTAACTAAAACAAAGGTGAAAACAAGCTCTCCAGGGCAAAAAACTAAAATGCTGAAAGTATCACCAACATCAGCAACTATTGGAAGCCCCATTTGTTCTCCAAAATCAGGACCAAAAGAGAAGAAGTCTCCAGGCCGGACTAAGAGCCCCAGAAGTCCTAAGAGTCCAAAGGCTTCAGCTCATGTTCCTCAAGTAGTAATTAAGCAAGAGATTCCAAGTAAAATTCCACTAGTGGCACCAAGTGAAAAAGCAGGAAAAGAGAATATCCAAGTAAAACCAGGGCCAATCCCACTTGACCCAGGGAAACCAAACACTGAGAATCCAGCAAAGAAAGTGGCTGTGATTGATAAGACAATTGATGATTCAATTGATGCTGTAATTGCCCGGGCATGTGCTGAACGGGATCCTGACCCCTTTGAGTTTTCTTCGGGTTCAGAATCAGAGGGGGATGTTTTTACCAGCCCTAAAAGACTCTCTGTGTCAGAGAGTACAACACCTAAACCTTCTATTTCAGCCAACAGTAGTTTAAATAAAGCAGTAGGCAATCCAGTTCCTCCGTCTGGTGGAACATCGAGTTCAGACATTTCATGGACGATGGATGATTCTATTGATGAGGTCATTCGAAAAGCAAAGATGGGTACACCAGCAAATCTACCAACAGACTTTCCTTATTTTTCATCTCCTTCTGCTTCTCCTCCAACTCCCGAACCTCTGCTCAAAGTTTATGAAGAGAAAACTAAGCTGGCATCATCAGTAGAGATAAAAAAGAAGTTGAAAAAAGAACTAAAGACAAAAATGAAGAAGAAAGAGAAACAGAAGGATAAGGATAAAAACAAAGAGAAGAGCAAAGACAAGGAAAAAAACAAAGATAAAGATAAGGAGGGTGGAAAGGAAACAAAATTTCCATGGAAAGACCTCATCAGAGTTGATGATTTGGATTCCTACAAGTTCCAAGTGAAAGACTTTGATGATGACACAAAAGTGAAATTAAAAGATGGCAGTACCAAAAAAGAGCGAGAGAAGCATAAAGACAAGAAGAAAGATAAAGAGAAAGGAAAGAAGGACAAAGAGAAGAAAGACAAAGTTAAAAACAAAGAAAAAATTAAAGCCTCATCAGGACCACTTGTTCTGCCTTCCAAAGACATACCTTTGCCCTTGTTTAGCACCCCAGCATCCATGAAACTCCCATCAGTGCTGCCACCCCTCTCCGCAACGCTACCTGAAAAGCTGTTTGAGGAAAAAGAGAAACCAAAAGAGAAGAAGAAAGACAAAAAGGAGAAGAAAAAGAAGAAAGAGAGGGAAAAGGACAAGGAGAAGGAGAAAGAAAGGAAGGAGAAGGAGAAAGAAAAGAAAGAGAGGGAGAAAAAAGAGAAAGAAAAAGAGAAACACAAACATGAGAAGGTAAGGCATTGTTGGGAAAGGAGATCTTAGTTCTCAACTTCTTTCACAAGTTGCTTACAGTCTGAATTGGGACAGAGGGTTGACCCTGAATGAATGTGAAAAACCTTTTGTTTCTTTTTTCTGTTGTGCCACCCAGTTCCACTCGTCCAGGCCTTCACTTCAGAAACCTGTGTAGAATAGCCTTTATGTTGCTGACATTTTTTGCATGTCAGTTTAATAAACAGACCTCATTTGCAGTGCCATGAAACTTGCACCTTTCATGGATATATCTCTCCCCCAACATAGTAAGATTTTGGGGAGTTGGGCCCAATGTATTGGGAAGGGTCCATACCTTTGTGATGACCTCCAGTTATCTGCATTGCTAAATGGCATCTGTATTGCCTGTATTGCCTTGGTGTCCTTTCTTTTGTACCCACCATCAGTGAGATATTTGTTCTTTATGTAGAGTGGAGTAGTTTACGCAAAGCTAATGGAAATTTGAGAAAAAGGACTTGGGGGAAAATATGATTATGAAGGGGAAATTTTCCACAACTGAACCAAGCTATTGGTTAGTAACAATAGCTTGGTTACAATAGCTATTGGTTACAATAGTAACCAAGCTATTGAAGAGGTAGAATCTTTAATGATAAAAGTGGTTAGAAAGGATTTTGGTATAAATGCTCTCTTATTTTTTCTTGTTTTTCCTTTTATTTTCTGTACCACAGATTTATTCCTAACGTCTGCCTTTTCTATTTAAAAAATGTGAGCACTAAGAATAATAAATAATTTTTTAAATCTGTATAACGGCCAGTCCAAACAGGGAACTATACTTACTAGAGGGAAGCTAAATGTGTGAAACATTTGTAGGTGGCTTTATTTTTTTAACCGATGAATACCTACCAACAACTCTATAGCATTCACATGTTAAGATTTTGCAGTAGAGCACCCAGAACTGTACTTCATACAACATAAACAACTTTCTCATGACTAAAATTAATCTAGACAAAATTAACTCATCACTTCCCTTTCTATTCTATAACTAGTTCCTGTCTAGTTTTTATCTCTTGATTCTTTTAGAACTTGGCATTAGGACTTTAATAAAACATAACATATTAAAAGTCTATTATTTATAGACCTAAACTATATTGTTATATGGGGAAGCAATATAAGCTAGGACAGACAAAGCTTCCTGTTATCTTGGTGAAAAGTCCCTGTCAAAAGATAAACTTTAAAGCTAGACTGCATGAAAGAGTCCCTAGATAGAATTAAAATTTAAACTGATCACAACAGATAAGCATTTTTTTAAAGGTGGGGGAGAAAAGTCCACCTCTTTGCTGCGAGTCAGGATTTTGAAAATAAATTTCCCCCCTTTAAATCTCTTGAGTGATTTTCATTTTTTGCAAGGCTGCTCTGCTGGTGTCCTGGAAAAATGGAGAGTTAGAGCTTTATCAGTTGGTGCCCTGAGGTATGTGGCAAAGAAGCTAAATCCTTGAAGATTAGCAAAAAAAATGCAGCACATGGCAATAAGGGGCTTATATGACTACTAGTATTAGTTCAGGTGAAAGGAGTATTGCTTATACATAAAACTGGACAAATCCACTGACAATGTATTTTTAGTTAGCTACAAAAGAGTCTTATATTTGCTGGACTTTACCACTTTGGTGATTTCCGAAGCTTTGTAATCCACTGTAAATGCTCTTCTGCTTGCCTGAATTCTCACTATTACTCTAGAATTGCAACTCATTTAACATGACTTCATGTTCCCTTAACTTTTTAAAAAAAAAATCATACATGCAAATCTTCATCTAGCTTCCAGTTGTTTTTGAAATTAAAAAAAATGACTATTTGCAACCTTGTTCTGGAAAAGGGGAACATATAGTCACCTCAGGCTGCAATTTTTAATCTACCAACCAACTGGGTAATCAGCTAAACCAGTGGTTCCCAAACAGTGGGTCCGGACTCACTGGTGGATTGCAACCTGATTTTTGATGGTTCACCAAAGGGTGATTGAAAGATTAGATAACTGCCTCAAGCCCTGAGGCTATTGAAAAATCAGGTGTTGTTGCTGCTAATTACCGTACCCTAAAAAGAGCTCAGCTCCTGCAAGAATTTTATACCTGGGAAGATAAATGTTTGAGTGTCTTTTTCTGGTTATAAATACTTATAAATAAATAAAATATTTATTTCTAGAGCTCCTTTTTTAAGTCTGGTAAAGCTACATGGGTTCTCTCCCCCCCCCCCCCCAAAAAGAAAGAGGGTCCCAGTGCTGAAATGTTTGAGAACCAGTGGGTTAAAAACAGTTCATTTTATCATTTTAAATTTATTCTTCCAACAAACAATCGTGCAGAAGCTTTATTCAAAATGGTTGTAATCAGCTGAAAAGGTGCTGTATTCAGGGATTTTCAAATCCCAGCGTTTTAGCTGGATCTGGAGTTTGGAAAAAACCACACACCCCCTATGAACGGTGCTTAGCATTCTGCATCTTTGTGCACAGGACAGCTTGAAAGAAAGCTCTGCAACAGAACTGCAAATTCTGCTCAGGATAGGAAGGCTTTTTTGGGACATAGTGATTTCCGGTTTGTAGACTGATGCCCTAGATAATGTGACAGATGGAAAAAACTATTGTTTTTAATACGAGTACAGTGGCGCCTCACGTAAAGAATGCCTCACGTAAAGTATGTTTCATGTAACAAACAAAAATTTCTCTAGGATTCTGCTTCACGTAAAGAACATGCTTCACTTAAAGAAAACATTCGTTGGCAGTTGGGGCAGAAGCGCTGGCCGGAAGCCTGTTTAAAAAGTGTCGGGGCTGCCTAGCGCACCTGCCCATAGTGAAAGCAACACTTCCATGCTGTTCTTCCTGTGGCCGGGTGTCCGCTGGGCAGAGGGAGAGAAGATCAGTGGAGAAGAGGGAAGCAGCTCAGGGCTAGCCAGAAGGGAGCAGGGGAGAGAGGCTCAGGATGGAGAGAAGGAGAAAGTTTGGAGACACTTCGAAGGTGTCTTGGATTGCAGCCTCCTCACCATGTCTACCCAGAAGTAAGCCCCATTGTGTTAAATGGGTCTTACTCCCAGGAAAGTGTCTTTAGGACTGCAGCCTAAGAAGACTTCATAAGACCATGCACATTGAATGCATGTTTTGAATTCAATCCTAATGTTCTGTCATCATTTTTACATCCAGTTAATATTTTTATATGAATATTTTGGGGGTTGTGGAACCAATTGTCTGAGTTTCCATTATTTCCTATGGGAAAAACTGCTTCACGCAAAGAATGTTTCACATAAAGAACATCCCTCCGGAACGAATTAAATTTGTTACATGAGGCGCCACTGTACTTTTAAAAACTGTAGCTGGCAAGGCTCTGAATAGGCTCTATTCATTTTTCTCTCATAGACAGATTGAAGCTCTAGTGATTTCCTCATCAGTATAGTTTGACAGAATTAAGTTGGTTTTAAATGTCCATGATGGGGGATTCAGTCTATTAAAAGGTGAAATATGTTTCTTTTAGCAGATCAAAGTTGAACCTGTTGTTTCTGCACCATCTCCTGTGATTCCCAGGCTGACCCTGAGAGTGGGGGCTGGTCAGGACAAGATGTAAGTACAAAGAATTTTTGTGGGTGTTGGTTGGGGCACGGTGACATCCAGATTCATTTCTTCTTGTGAAAATCCAATTCAATAAATGGTTTCAATTACCGTATTTCCCAGCTTATAAGACGCACTTTTTTTCCTCCCCAAAGGGGGGCGGGAATGTCTGTGCGTCTTATAGAGTGATAGGGCAAATTCTGGAGCACCATACCCCATCTTGTCATATGTCATTGGATTCGTATTGAAGAGCAGAATCCACTGCAACAATCAGTTTTGCGATATCTCCTTCCTATCAAAAGTTATGGCCAAAAATGCAAAAATCAAAAATATAGAAACAAAAAATACATTTTTTTGGCAATTTATTTAAGCGGGTAGGAATTTTGGCCTTGGGGTTCAGGAATTTTGGGTTTGGCATCTGGTCACCCTGGCACAGTTGCAATCCTAAGCAGCCTTCCCTTGGGTTGAAGACTTGCTCCAAAGTAGACATGCACAAAACTTGGTCCCTGCTGCTCCATGCCTGTGCCTCCCTCACTCTTCCCTATCTATCTAGATCCCCTTACCTTTTCCTACCTACCCCCCTAACGAACCCCCCCCCACTTACCTGCCTTCTTGAACCATTTGCAATGAGATTTGTGCAAAATGTTGGTGTCTGGTCATTTGCAATGAGATTTGTGCAAAAGTCACAAATCACTGACATTAGAGATGATGAGTTTTTGGGTTACCAGAAAATTAGAAGAGTGCTTGGAGCTTAAAAAAGAGTGCTTGAAGCTCTTTCCTCGTTTGCTAATGACAGTGATAATGGTTCTTAATACCACTGTTGACTTTACATGGTTGAAATATTATTCTGCTATATTTTATTAAATATATTAGTACACCATTTGGTTCAGAATATTTTTTTCTTGTTTTGCTCCTCTAAACTTTGGTGTGTCTCATGGTTCAGTGCATGTAATAAGCCGGGAAATACGGTAAATAAGCTCTTTTATTACTGTTAAAGGTAACGTAAAGGTAAAGGTACCCGCCGCCCCCCACCCCCACAGGTTGTAATTCTTAAGGTTAGTGCTCATCCTCATTACATCCTCATCTGGTGTTGTCTGAAGAAGTCTTCATGGTCTTGTGGTCGGCATGACTAAATGCCAAAGCACATGGAATGCTGTTACCTTAGCACCAAAGTGGTACTTACTGAAAGCATGGAAATGCACACAGATAAACTGCTAGGTTGGCAGGAGCGGCGGGGCAATTTGCAAGAGCTTCTTCCATCTTGGGTCCTTGGGTCTCAAGCTGCCATCCTTACGTTGACAAGCACAGTGTCACTGAGCCACCACAGCCCTTTTATTAATGTTACAAACTATTAAATTTAATTGTCTGTGGACCTTTGGTACCTCCATTGTACAACCTCTTGTCAAATCACCATGTTCTATGAACTTGAGACCACCAGGGTTTTTTTTTAATTTTTTTTTCTTTCTTTAATTCAAATGCAGTAGCAGTGGGCTGACAGTATGCTCTGGCAGAATTAGGAGTTGTATTTAATGCTTCTCTCTAGCCAGACCTGTTAGACCTGTTTTCTGCTGTTAGACCTGTAGGACGGAGAGACCTGTGGGCTGCACAGATACGTTGCACCCGCAGTGTGGATTGACTTAAATCAAATTTCCGGACACTTCACAAGTATGAACTAATTGACCACTGTAATAACTAAATAAGATTGTTTGCAAACAAACCATAAAGTTTTTATACGAGGAACATAATCTAAAACCTTTGGCAATGCCACTTTTATGCCTTTTGCAGTATATAATATATCTGCTTATGGACAGTGGAAGCTATTTCTTTGGGTTTTTGGCTGATGGACTATTTTAGCCTAATATATGCATTTGGTTCTAAGTCTGGCCCTGGTTCAGACAATCTTTTCCTTTGGATTGAGGGGTCATTCAGTTACCTACACTAAACCTCTTTCTGCCATCAGATGAGACCCCTCTATTTTTCAAGATCTTGTAAATCTGTTAATTTTATTCCAATTTTTTTAGGCTGGTCTTTTGTCTGTTGTGCTGCAAAGTTGTAACTGTTTATAATTTTAGTATTTTTGAGTTTTGAAAAGATCTTTTCCTCTTAAGCTGACATGAGAATACTTTTTTGAATGAGAAGAGTCTTAAATGCTTTAAAATAAAATAGACTGTTCTTTGGTAATTTGATTATGATTCTATTCAAGATTAGCCTTTTAAACGTTGTTTGGACCCTTCTGCCCTGAAACGTCTGTGTCCCAGCTTAAATTTGCAATGGCTTCCTGTTATTCTTAGCTGTATATCTTGTAGGTATTAAATGCCACCTTCAATGTTCTGTTACTGGAAGAGGAAGGGTGGGATATAAATCTCACACCACAACTCCATCAGAAAAAGAGCCAGGGTATGAAGCAGACATTTTAAGAAGTGGACATCTCTTACTCATTCCAGTTTCAGATCCCAAAGCAAATACCTGCCCTGTTAGGGCTGCAGTTGTTTGGTGCACCTTTTTAACAGCTCAAGAGCAGCAGGCTTTTGAGAAATGGATTATAGTTTATTTTTAATAAATTTACATAAACTGCAGCTGGCAACAGGTGGCATTTTAGAAGAGAGATTCTTTTTCTCTCGGAAAGGAATAAATGACTCTTCCAATACGGCTTGTGCTTTGGCCTGATTACTAATCAGCTAAACCCCAAGGGTTTTTCCAGCTTCAATATGTTGGTTTTATTCTTATGTGAATGATTGGGAGAGTTCATTGGTTAAAATCCATGGTTAACTGCTAATGATTTTATTTATTTATTTTATTCATTTATACCCTGCCTTTCTTCCAAAAGGAAATCAAGATCTTACAACATTTAAAAATTACAATCTCAATACAGTTAGGGTTTTGGTTTTATTGACTGGATGGAGGATAGCTCTGCATTCTTATCTCTATGTGGTGAGGTGCAACTGCCCAAGAGCACAATCCTAACCAATTTAGGTCAGCCTAACTCTCCTGGCATATCATCCTATGATGGTGTGAGAATGCTTGTAATCTGGCCTAAACCCCTCCCCCACCAGGAGTGAGGCAGAAGTGCCAGGTCAGCACAGGACTTAGGCTGGCCTAAGTGGAGATTAGGATTGCAGCCTAAATGTACATTAACATTCCAAAAATCAGTTTCTTTGTGATCATTTAAATCTAAGTTCAGGTCAATGGGCTCAGGTCAGGTCTCTTCTAAATAAGTGGAATAAGGTCTAGAAGAGGACGTTTTACATTTCATGTATTGTTTCTTGCAAGTGCTTTGACTACATAGTAATGCCAAGTGGAAAACAGATTATAATCAAAGCATTTCTATCTTTGTAGTAAACAATTACAGTAACACTTGCATAAATGCCACATTAGAAGAAATTTACTGGATTCCATTCTAATGCAATTAGAGCTAATTTTGTTCTTTAAATGAATAAAAGGTCAACCAGTAAATCTAGTTTATCTCAAGCTCAGGCCTCCGTAAATTGTTTTATTTAATTTGTTGTGAAAGATCTTATCCTTAATGGATCGAGGACTTATTAGTTTTCAGGTTTATAAAGAAATCTGTGACTGCTTTTTATATATGATTTGACTGATCTGTTGGTACATGTGCAATCTCTGCTGTGTTATCACAATCACAAGATCACTAATTCATTCTCTATAGAGAGGCATTTAAGATTGGTTATCTGGAAAAGGCTAGCATGGAACTCCAGGACTTCAATTACCAGTAGGTTTGGAGCACCTAACCTTTATCATTGTCACAAACTAGCTTTTTAGAACTATTGACTGGTTACTCTTTTATCTAATAAGGTATATTATGTCCCACACAAGGTGTTAAAAATGCTTTTTTGGCAATTCTTTGTTCTTCACTGCTATAGTAATAAATTTGTTTATTTGTAAATATGTATAAATTTGTTTATTTGTAATAAATTTGTTTCAATAGTCTAAACCAGGATTAGTCAGAAGGAACGGATCAGTCCTCTGGTAGACCATGGGCATATTACTAAAGAACCTGCCTAAACAACCTGCTGATTGCTTGTTGAAAAATTATGTGTTTTGAACCACGAAGGCATTTCTTTTTTTATAAATTTCTTTATTATATTATATAAACATAAACATATAATACATAAATAAGTATACAATTTGACTGTGCTTCCCACGACCATTAACTGGACTTCTTACTATTATCTTCTTCCTCCATCTTTCTTCTTCTTTTTTCTATTGTCCTCTTTTCCAGAATTGCATTATTCTTGATTTGAAGCTGTCCCTTTTCCTCTTGTTAGCACGTATTCCAAAAATCTGCCCCATATTTTTTAAAAATTGTCCTTTTTCAACTCTCCTCTCCAAACCTTTAGATTACAAGTTAATTTATCATTCTCTGGAGTGAGGAAAGGGTGCATTCCAGAATGCCTGGGGTATGCCCCGCCCACTTCCGAGATAGGGCCAGACCAAACCTGTCTCCTTCCTCCACGGGGCGTGCCTCCGCGGGGCGTGCCTGCGGGGAGTCCAGCTCTGTCTCCTTAGAGAAGGGCCAAGTTTTGCTGTGCTCTGCAAGGCACAGCTTCTCCTTCCTCTTTTTCTTCCAGCTCCTCCAGCTATTTCTCCACTCTTCTCTCTCTCTTCGCTCTTCTCCCTTCCTGCCCTGCCCGCCTTTGCTGTCACCTCTGGAAGACCAGGGCATCGGACAGCCTCGCTTTCTGCCCCTCCCCCATAGGGACAGCGTCCCACGGGGACCGGCCCCTCACGGCTCCCTTCTCAGCCCTCCAAGGAGAGCGGAAGATTGAGGCTTCGCCCAGCGCGCTCAGGACCCAGCGCTTCTCCCTCGCCTCAGGGAGGCCGGCGCTTGGCTTGCCTGCCTGCCGCACAGCCGCTCCCTAGACACCCAAACGGGCGGGACCCGGCCAGGAAGTGCCCACCTCAGTGGGAGCCAGCCGCCCTCGTGCCCAGCAGCGCACTTGCGGCTGCCGGTGGAGGCGTGGTAGCCAGTCTGCTGCCTACCTCAGCGTGCTCACCCTTGACCGCCAGCCGCCTCGCACTACCAGACGGGTCAGTGGGAGCCCGCGCGCATGCCACCAGGCACCATCTTGGACCCACTTTTCCCGCGCTGCAGCCCAGCGGCCATTTTGAGGCTCCAAGATTACAGGGACACAGGAGTCACCCCCTGTGGGGATTTGTGAGTAGGAGGGGCACCATTTTGAACAAGGTTCTTGTGGGAGTGTACCTCCTTGGGGTGATGGCTCAGGCACCAGCTCAGTGGGTACTATGGAAGGGGTGAAGGACCCTATCTTGTCCATGCCAAGTGCAATCCAAGCCTCTAGTTCCATCATTGCCATCACACCTGACAACCTTCTGGCAACTGCAGCCATACAGAGAGCAACTGATTCAGCAGTCTCCCTTAGCCTTCCCAACCTGGTCAAAGTGGCAGTCAAGGCAGCAACCACGTCTCCCCAGAAGGCACAATCCCGTAAGCGTCGTCAGGCCAGGGATTCGTCACCGTCCTCGCTGTCATCTGCTTCTGAGGTCTCACCAGAGTCCTCTCCTTGTAAGAGGAGACGTAAAACCAAGCATCTAGAGCATCACTCTTCCCATAAGCAGGATAGATGCCGCAGGACTCACAAGGCCAAATATTACACTGAATCATCATCATCCTGTTCCGTCTCCCTCTCCTCTGCTTCGGAGAGGGAAGAGGAGGAATTCTCTGGGGAGGATCCAGAGGAGTCCAAAACCAAGAAGGACAGGCTTTTTCCCTCTGATTACCTACCTACCATGGTCGATAGGTCCTCTGCTTGTCTTTATCTCCGCCACCCCGGAAAATTAGATTCTGAGTTGGTCTAGGACAGGTCAGAAGCCTTCCCTAAGAGGTCTTCTAAAAGTATGGTTTTTCCTTTCCCCAAGGCCTTCAGTAGTGTTTTCTCCCAGGAGTGGTGCTCTCACCCTAGGAGTCTGGGTCCTAGTATGATTGACAAGTTCTACATGCTACCGGAGAATCAGATGGCTCTCCTTAAGGTTCCCACAGTTGACGCTCCAATGGCTGCTTTGGCTTCTTCCACCGTCCCTGTTGACGGGGACATCTGGCCTAAAGACTCCACAGATCATAGGATGGAGAGCAGCCTCAAACGCGCTTTTGAACAGTCCTCTTTTGCTTTCAGTGCTTCAGCAGCTAATTCTGTTATGTCCAGGGCGGCCTTCATCTGGGCCCAGGAGGCGACGAAGATCAAGAAACTGCCTAAGTCTATCAAGAGCATCTTTAAGAAGATTGCCCTAGCCTCGGCCTTTGCAGCAGATGCATCCCTGGACTCCATGCGCCTCTCAGCTTGGGCCATGGTGTCCAGTGTCTCCACTGGACTATGCTCCTGGACTTCGCTCCTGGCTACGCTCCTGGTCAGGTGAGGGGAGTTCTCACTCCAAATTAATCAATCTTCCCTTCGAGGGTACTCAGTTGTTTGGGAAGGCACTCGATCCCATCCTAGTCGAAGCCAAGGATAAAAGGAAGGTCCTCCCACCAAGGAAAAAGGAGTCTGGCAAGGGGAGGCAACCTTCCTTTCGTCCCCGTTATAGGGACAATTCCAGCCAGCAGGTCAAATCGAAATGGACCAACGCCAGATCCGGAAACGCCAGATCCGGACACCCGCAGATCCAGAAACAGGGACTCTGGGGCAGCATGACGGCGGGTCCTCAGCAGAGCCAGTAGCCGTTGGGGCCCGGCTGCTTGGCTTCGCTCCCTGCTGGCACGGGTCTACTTCAGACGCATGGGTCCTGCACATAGTCTCTCAGGGTCTGTCCTTAGAGTTTCAACATCGTCCTCCCGACAGGTTTTGGCGGGTCCCCACATCTCGGTTGCCAGATAAGCATCTAAAAAAGCTGCAGGCGATTCAACACTTGCTTTCCATCAAAGCCATAGAGAGGGTACTGGCTTGGCAGCGGGGGAGAGGAGTGTACTCGGTCTTCTTCCTGGTTCTGAAGAAGAACGGGGACACTTGCACCATCCTGGACCTGAGTTGGCACAACAATTTCCTCGTTGGCAGGAAGTTCAAAATGGAAACATGGCACACCATCGTGTCAGCCCTGGAAAGGGTCTTTACCAAGATTCTGGTGGCGCTGATAGCAAACCTTCGGAGGAAGGGCATACGAGTATTCCCATATCTAGACGACATCCTCATTGTAGGTTCCTCCAGCATGCGAGTCTTCAAATTACCATGTCCTACTTGAGGAGGCACGGTTTTGTCATCAACCTCGCAAAAAGCGTTTTGCTACCGTCGCAGAGGATCAATCACCTGGGTTTACAGATCGACACCAGACTTTTTCAAGTTTCCCTATCCCAGGAATGCCAAGAGAACTTGATGCAGGCATTACACCTTATCCAGACATCTCAGACCGCCACGCTGTCCTCTTTAGCCTCCCTACTGGGTCTCATGGTCTCGTGCCAAGATATCATTCCTTGGTCGCGTTTCCATCTGAGACCTTTGCAGTACTTTCTTCGCCCCTATGCAAAACTCATCGAAAGGAAGGCCTCACTGTCTCTCCCGCTCATGCCTCTCCTGCTCAACTCTCTCTTGGTGGATGGATACCCACTGGCTGCAAGTTGGCACCAGTCTGGATCTACCAGATAGGATGATCCTGACCGCTGATGCCAGCCTTCAGGGTAGGGGAGCCCACCTCTCGTCTCACTGGGCGCAGGGCACCTTGTCGACACACGAAGCCTCATTTTCAATCAATCGTTTGGAACTGAGAGCCATATGACTAGCCCTCTTACACTTTCAGTTCTTGGTCAACAAGGCCCATGTCTTGATAGACACGGACAATGTGTCGGCCAAGGCATTTGTAAACCGACAGGGAGGCACCAGATCTTGAGGCCTGATGAGGGAGGCGACGCTGCTGTTCAACTGGGCCGGGCAATATCTTTCATCGATCAAGGCAGATCACCTCCCGGGGGTTTCCAACCTGGAGGCGGATTGGTTGAGCTGGCAGCGGGTTCTGGAGGGGGAATGGTCTTTGCACCCTGAGGTGTTCAGGGAGATCATGTCATGGTTTGGCCATCCAACACTGGACCTATTCACGACCAGGGAGAACGCACAGGTGCCTGCATTTCTATCTCGCTCCCCGGATCCTCAGGCCATAGGCACGAACACCCTATCCTTTCAGTGGCCCAGGACTCTGCTGTATGAGTTCCCTCCATTTCCTCTGATCCAGGCGGTTCTGCAAAGGGTTCACAAGTTCCGTTCTACTCTCATCCTGGTTGACCCAGACTGGCCCAGGCACCCCTGGTATCCGAGCATCGTCAACATGGCTCAGGGGCAGCCCTTCCACCTGCCGGTCAGACCGGACCTTCTGTCTCAGGGGCCAGTGCTCCGAGCAAGTACAAGTTGACAGCCTGGCTTTTGAGAGGACGGGACTAACTCGCAAGGGCTACTCAGAGTCAGTGCTGTCTACCCTCATGGCCTCCAGGCGCACTTCACCTAATAAAATCTATGCTCGCACCTGGCGCCGATTCGTCCTTTGGTGCAACACCAGTGGAGTTCAAGTCAGGAAAGCCAAGCTTCAACATGTCCTACAATTTCTTCAGGAAGGGGTGGATAAGGGCCTCAGTACCAATACAATTAAAAGACAATTATCTACTATTAGCTCCATCTTGGGACCGTCTAAGTCTGGCCCCTTATCCATTCACCCTGACAGCAGGAGGTTTATACAGGGTCTTAAGCTGCTGAATCCTCCTACATCGCTTTCCCACCTGGGGTTTACACTTGGTGTTAAAGGCCCTGATGGGTCCTCCTTTTGAATCTCTGGCCATGATACCTATCAGGTTTCTAACCCTGAAAGTTATCTTTTTGGTAGCCATCACCTCTGCCAGACAGATGTCGGAGATAGGGGCACTGTCTGTACACCCTAATCTGTGCCAGTTCCAGGACGATAGGGTCCTTTTGAGGTTAGACCCATCCTTCATGCCGAAGGTAAACACCTTGTTTCACAGATCCCAGGAGATTGTCCTACCCACTCTGTGTCCTAACCCCCTCTTCTTCCAAGGAAAAAGCCTGGCACTCCCTTGACGTTAAGAGGGGACTCAGTTTCTACATAGACAGGATCAAGGAGTTCAGAAGGTCAGAGGCCCTTTTTTGTTATTTTGGGGGGTCACTGTAAGGGAAAAAAGGCTTCTCTGGTGGCACTGGATAGGTGGTTAAACGTGGCCATTCAAGAGGCGTATAAAGCCTCCGGCAAAGCTCCGCCGGAGGGCATTAAGGCACATTCTACCAGGGGAGCAGCAGCCTCAGCTGCATTTGAGGGTGTAGCTTCTCTGGAGCCTATTTGTCGGGCGGCAGCCTGGGCTTCCCCGGACATGTTCATTAGACACTACAAGGTAGACTGAGCGGCCTCGGCCGAGGCTGCATTCGGGAGACGGGTGTCACAGAGAGTAGTAGCCCCGTGAGGTGCTCTACGTCTCTCCCACCCTGAGTGTGAGGCTCTGGTACATCCCAGACATTCTGGAATGCACCCTTTCCTCACTCCAGAGAAGGACGGAATTTCCTTACCGTAAATGTCCTTTTCTTGGAGATGAGGGAAGGGTGCATTCCTGCCCACCTCAGCAGAGACGTAGACCTGTCTCAACTCCTTTTGGGGGGACTAAGTTATTTTTCTAAATAGGGTACCAGATGTTCCTGGTCCAGTGTTCCAGTTGGTGACTTTCATTTTCCCTGTTGATCTGAGTCCATCTGCTGGGTCTCGTTTGTGTTGTTCAGTTTTTTCTTACCTGCAGTTATTATGCCTTTCGGCTTGCGGTGGCTGTTTTCCTCTCTTCGGCTCTGGTACCTGACTGGGGAAGGCACACCCTGCGGAGGAAGGAGACAGGTTTGGTCCGGCCCTGTCTCGGAAGTGGGTGGGGCATAGCCCAGACATTCTGGAATGCACCCTTCCCTCATCTCCAAGAAAAGGACATTTACGGTAAGGAAATTCCGTCCTTTATAGCTATATTCCATATTTCCTTGTACCATTCTTCAATTTGAAATTCAGTTTTTAATTTTCATTGCCTCGCTATTATCAGTCTAGCTGCTGTTAATAAATTAGTTATTAATTCTTTAACCATCTTATCATCTTCCACATTCCCAAATATTCCACTGAACTCTATATCTTTTTCACATATGTCCTTTAATTCCTTGAAAATTTGTTTCCAAAATCTTTGTACCTTTTCACATTCCCACCACATATGAAAGTATGTGCCAATTTCTTTCTCACATTTCCAACAAACATTCGAATAACTAGCATTAATTTTATTTAATTTTATTGGTGTTAGGTACCATCTTAAATCAAGTTTACAAAAAATTTCCTTTATTCTCACTGACATAGATCTTAGAACCCTCATTTTCCATATATTCCTCCATTTTACATCATTTATTCTTTTTCCAATGTCTTGTTCCCACCCTATTTTCAATCCTTCTTTCTCACTTTCTTCTTCCTCTAAATTAAGAATATTTTACTCACGGTACCTCTTACTGAATTAGTCATCTGAATGTCTTCATATGATAATAAAAATGGTTCATACTTTGTACATTCTCTACCTTTATTATATTTCTTATATATTATATTATATTTCCAAAAGATAGTTGGGGATTATGAAGCTCTGGGGAGGAAGATTAAGGGTCTGGGGGATACCCAAGTGGTATTCTCATTCATCCTCCCAGTAATCGACAAAGGTCCTCAGAGAGATGGCAAGATTTTCCAGGTCAATAGCTGGCTTCGAAAATGGTGTCATCAAGAAGGATTTGGATTCTGGGATCACAGGATGAACTTCCTCGAGGAAGGACTCCTAGCAAAGGATGGACTACATCTTACAGGTTGGGGGAAGAGTGTCTTCAGACGGGAGATGGCCAACCTGATCAGGAGGGCTTTAAACGAAATAAGAAGGGGGTGGGTTACTTCCCAAGGGAACCTAGGTATAAGGAAAATGCTCTGGATGGAAATTGCCAGGGCATGGCCGTAACTCAAAAATCTTTAGAGGGGCCGGGCCTTACAAAAAGGGGGGGGGGAATGCATTGAGTTGCAACCTCCAGGGCTTACATTGCATTTACACAAATGCACAGAGCCAGGGAAATAAACAAGATGAGTTGGAGCTTTTAGCAAGTGAAGGGAAATTTGATTTGATAGGAATAACTGAAACTTGGTGGGATGATTCCTATGACTGGAACGCACAATTGGAAGGCTATCAGCTGTCCCGGAGGAACAGAAGTGGCAAAAGGGGAGGCAGAGTAGCATTATATGTCAAGAACATATATACCTGCTCTGAAATCCAGGAAACTGGTCCGGATATCCATGTGGAGTGCGTTTGGGTAAAGGTTAGGGGGAAAAACAAGAATCAAAACATTGTGGTGGGTGTCTACTATAGACCGCCAGGCCAAGGAGAAGGAGTAGACAATGTCTTCCTGGAGCAACTAGCAGGCGTTGCAAGGAAATATGAGGTATTAGTAATGGGGGACTTTTGTCTCCAAGACATTTGCTGGGAGACACACTCAGCCAAACATGGAAACTCCAATAAATTCCTGATTGGCCTGGAAGATAACTTCATGGTCCAGAAGGTGGAGGAAACAACAAGGGGAGGAGCCATCTTTGACCTGATCTTAACTAATCTTGAAGAACTGATTGACTGGGTCAACGTGGCGGGAACTTTAGGGGAAAGCGATCATGAGCTGCTGGAATTTAGAATAATGTGGGAAATAAAAAGAGTGCAGAGTGAAACTTATACATTGGATTTCAGGAAAGCTGATTTCAACAGGCTTAGAGGAGTCATAGGCGGAATCCCATGGGTTGATGATCTAATGGGGAAAGAGGCCCAAGATGGGTGGGAGCTCCTTAAGAGGCAGCTTCTACAAGCACAGTCAAAAACAATTCCCATGAAAAAGAAAGGGGGGGAAAGACCTGAAAAAACCAGGTTGGCTGCACAAGCAACTTGGGGATCAGCTGAAGTTAAAGAAAGAGAAGTATAGGGAGTGGAAGACAGGAGGAACAGGAGGAGAGACGAGGGGGTGGGGCTGCTCCTGGACAAAGATGGACAACAGGTGTCTGGAAACCAGGAGAAGGCAGAGCTGCTCAACTCCTACTTTGCGTCCGTCTATTCTTAGAAAGAGGACTGTGCAAATGGAGGTGCGGGATCATTGGCTGATCTGGGGATGTGCTTTCATCCCCAAAGAGGTAATGAAAACATGGATGGTGCAGAACAGCAGATTAAGATTGATAGAGAACTGGTTTGAAACCACTTAACTGGCCTAAATGAATTCAAGTCATTTGGACCAGATGAACTGCATCCTAGAGTTCTTAAGGAACTGACAGATTTACTTGCAGAGCCTATGTAGATCATCTTTGAGAAATCCTTAAGAAGTGGAGAAGTGTCACTGGACTGAAAGAGGGCAAATGTAGTCCCAATCTTTAAGAAGGGGAAAAAAGAAGACCCGGGAAATTATAGACCTTTCAGTTTGACTTCAATCCCGGGCAAGATATTAGAACAAATCATAAAACACACAATTTGTGCACATCTAGACAAGTACTCGGTGATCAAAACAACCCAGCGTGGATTTACCAAGAATAAATCTTGCCAGACAAATCTGATCTCCTTTTTGATCGGGTTACAAGCTTACTGGACAATGGCAATGCTGTGGATGTCATTTATCTTGACTTCAGCAAAGCATTTGACAAAGTCCCACATGACATTTTAATTGGGAAGTTGGAAAAATATGGGCTAGACGAGGCAATTGTTAGGTGGATCTGCAACTGGCTCCATGGCCGCACTCAAAGGGTTTTAGTAAATAGGTCTGCATCAACTTGGAGATCAGTTTCCAGTGGGGTACCCCAGGGCTCTGTCTTGGGCCCAGTCCTGTTTAATATTTTTATCAATGACTTGGAGGAATAGGTACAGGGGAGCCTGATCAAATTTGCGGATGACACCAAGCTGGGAGGAGTAGCAAACACATTAGAAGACAGGAGAAAACTCCAGGAGGATCTGGATAAACTAGAATACTGGGCTGTAACAAATAGAATGAATTTCAACAGGGAGAAGTGCAAGGTTCTGCACTTAGGAAATAAAAAGGTATACAGGTATAAAATGGGGGATACTTGGCTTGGCAGCACAACATGTGAGCGGGATCTTGGAGTCGCCGTGGATCACAAGCTGAACATGAGTCAGCAGTGTGATGTGTCTGCAAAGAAGGCAAATGCCATTTTAGGTTACATTAAGAGGTCTGTAGCTTCCAAGTCGCGAGAAGTTCTAGTTCCTCTTTATTCAGCATTGGTCAGACCTCACCTTGAGTACTTTGTTCAGTTCTGGGCACCTCACTTTAAGAAAGATGCAGTCAAACTGGAGCAAGTCCAGAGGAGAGCGACAAGAATGATCAGTGGGATGGAAGGGAAGCCCTATGAGGAAAGGTTGGGGTAACTTGGGATATTCAACATGGAGAAGAGGAGGCTGAGAGGAGACATGACTGCCCTCTTCAGATACCTGAAGGGCTGTCATAGGGAGGAAGGGGCTCATTTGTTCATAGCTGCTTCTGAAAGCAGAACTAGAACCAATGGGTACAAACTGCAAGAGAGGAGATTCCGGTTGGATATCCGGAAAAAAATCCTGACAGTGAGGGCGGTTCGGCAGTGGAACAGATTGCCAAGGGAGGTGGTGGACTCTCCCTCACTGGGGATCTTCAAGCAGAGGCTCGACGAGCACCTGTCAGGGATGCTCTAGGGGGAATTCCTGCTGCAGGCAGGGGGTTGGACTAGATGACCTACTAGGTCCCTTCCAACGCTATGATTCTATGATTCTAAGTTTCATCGCCCTGCACTCCCTGCCTTCCCCATCTTCCTGTCTACTCTGTGGACAGGCACGGACAGGGGGCGCGTGTACCTTGTCAGATGTCCAGACACCAGCTCATCTGTCTCTGACTTCTGACTGTTGGCCCCAAATTTATTACTCAGGATGTTTTTGTAGCTGCTGAGTGCTTGGAGGAGGGAGATTCTACGCTTTTCTGGGCCCTACTCACTGGTAGGATTTTTTTTCTTTTTTTTAACTTATAAAAGGGGGGTTTTCTTTGCCTTTTTTGTGTAGAGCTGAGAAGGAGCTCAGTGTCCCAGGTGAGTGGAGGAGGAGCTGCTTAGCTGGGGGGGGGTTAATTGCTGGTAGCTGTTCATTGGCTTGTTGTCTGGTGGGAGGAGCTTTGTAGGGCAGCATCAAGGCCTGATGCGTGATCCTGTGGATCAGAGCCAGTGAGCAAGGAGGACTTGTGAAGTTGACAGGAGATGGAAGGGTAGGGTGCAGTTGTCGTGACATGCACCACGTGTGCCATGTTTGTCTTCTTGCCCAAGGACCCCGGGGATTATTGATGCTGCAAGTGCAAACTGGTTGCACTGTTGGAGGAGAAGGTGGCAGCATTGGAGGGTGAAGTTACCACCCTTCGTCAAATTAAGGCATCTGAGGAGTTCCTTGATGCAACACACACGGAACTTCTCCAGAGGGATGACACCAGCGGGAACCCCAGCAACGATGTCTCTTCGTGGAGACACGTGGCAGGAGAAAAAAGGGCAGGAGCAGACGAGAACCACTGGAGCTATACAACCATTTCCAGAGTCTCTCAGATTCCACCATGCTGGCAGAAATTCCTCTTGCTAGCACACCTACTCCGGATCCTGGCATTGCCCATACTGGCATGCCTACAGATCCCCCTCATAGACAGCAGCCACAACCAGTTAGTGTGGGGGAAGCTAGACACAGAAGGAGAACACGGAGGAGGGTGGTGGTGATTGGAGATTCTCTCCTGAGGGGCATGCAAGCTGTATGCCAACCAGACTCGTTTTCCCATGAGGTGTGCTGCCTCCCTGGTGCCAGGATACGGGATATCACAGAGAGGCTACCGAGGATGATCACACCTGCTGATCGTCACCCGTTCTTACTCATCCACGTAGGAACAAACGATACTGCTCAGGAAACTTTCCAAAAGATAGTTGGGGATTATGAAGCAGTGTTCAGCAGTGGAACAGATTGCCAAGGGAGGTGGTGGACTTTCCCTCACTGGGGATCTTCAAGCAGAGGCTCGACGAGCACCTGTTGGGGATGCTCTAGGGGGATTTCCTGCTGCAGGCAGGGGGTTAGACTAGATGACCTACTTGGTCCCTTCCAACTCTATGATTCTATATCCATTCATTAGTCCACCTTTCTAGTTGTATATAGTTCAACCATGAAATACTCTTATTCTGAAGGATTTATTTCATTTGCTCTATCGATCTCATTTTATGCATCCAGTCTTTCAGTCTGACCACTTTTTTCTTTCTATATAAATCAACATGCACTTTCATATTGGTAGGAAAATTCTCTATTTCCATTACTGTCCCAAGTGGAGAGTGAGATGGACATAAATTCTTCCTATATTTATTCCATATATTTAACATTGTCTTTAAGAATTGGTTATTAATTTCACTTATTTTATTTTTCTTAAACATACCAAATAAATATTTTTCAATATCTACGTGTAGTTCTTATTATTCCATTTTTCACCAAATTAACCTTTCTTGTTTATATATAATTTCTCCAATAAACCTCAACTGGTTAGCCAAATAATAGTTTTTTATAATTGGTATACCTATACCCCCTGTTTTTGTTGTTTATACCAATACTTTTTATTTATTCTAGATCTCTTCCCATCGTTACAATACTTATTAATCATTCCTTGCCAAAATTTCAAATCATCATCTGTTAACTGTATTGGTAACATTCTAAATAAAAAATTGATTTTTTATTTTTAGTAAAATCACCACGGTATTTCCTACATTCATAAGCAAGTGTCTGTTTTGTGTCAGTTTTCTGTGTCATTTATGTACAACTCTTAAAAGATTCTGTGTGTACATTCTTCCTTAGTTTCTAGTTTGGGTAGCCAGTGATAACCACAAGAAGAAAAATGAACTAATTATAGATCATACTTGAAGTTCTTTATGCACATTTTATTTTGCTGCACTTCTATTGAGTTCTTAGATCTTATAAGAATACAGATCTGTAATCTGTAAATCTTGAACTGTAATATACAGACCAAGAAGAACAAACTACAAACAGTGCAATGCTAGTCCAGACCTTACTCTAGAATTGGATTCAGTTGCTGAGCATATTTGTATTAAGAGATTTAAATGACTTGTTTAAGAGATTTAGATGTAGACCTTCCTGTATGACATGATCTCTCCCAAATGACAAGCCTTGTTTAATTTCTGCTGGCATTTACTATGCATGGACAAGAGGAGTCAAAACTGTATGATACTTGACTTGCATGACGAGGGAAAAACAAACACCATAATTAGAGACACTGAAGTTCCAGGGCAGAAGGCGGCAGTGTTGCTCGTACCATTTATGAGCAGGACACATTCAGACAAACAAGTGAGGCCACTGAAGTATATAGATGAACTGACACTAGAACCTAAGAATAGGGAATTGTAAAGGTTATTTGTAAGTGAACTCTTATATAATTAGATGCCATCCTGCCATAGTGGGCTGTGCATGCACTGGGATAATCTTTGGAATCCCTCCTATAAGAGCTTCTAGAATCCCAGGATCAAAGTAGTGACCAGATAGAGGGCTTTGTAGACTGTGGTACCCATTCCAAGATGGAGGCTTGTCTGATGCTAATGCTGTTACCTTTTGGCACCAGAGTAACCCTACAATCCAGAGTAATTATAGGAAGACGTAAAAGGCACTTACTCTGGATTGCTTCATGCATTTCCCATAGGTTTCCCATAGGTGGCACTGAAACTACGTTGGTGTAAAAGGCCCCATAGTTACATTGGATTGTAGCCTAAGATTCCCAAGCTTTCTAACTTTTACCAGTGTGTTTTCAACACTGTAACTGTAAATAATTAGAAACCAACTTGAAAATTTTTATTTGGAAGGCTCATCTAATCCAGCACCCTGTTTCCCACAGTGCCCCACAATTGTACATGGGAAGCCCAGAAGCAGATGAAAGTTTTCCCAGTGTTGATTCCCCAGCAGTTGGCTTCAGAGGGGCATACTGCCACTGAACATGGAGGTATAATACTGTCATATTTCCTAGCAGAAGAGTCACTAGAGGCAATGGTGCCTGGGGTACTGACATTGTGACATCCAGAAGAGGCAGGGGTGATGGTGGTGGACGCTTTGTGATCGTTCTGTCACCTCCAGAAAGAACAAGAGCAGCAGTGAGATCACAAAGCCACTAAAACATAAGAAGGAGGCCTTGACATATCTGAGAGCAACGCCATATCACTGCCGGGTTTCTTGAAGGCTGTGCTCTCCACATCTCCACGCACTAGACTTTTTTCCATCCTTTCAGGTAACGTAGTATTCTGTTTATAAAATTTATTATTATAACATATATTCTGTATTTTAAAACACCTAAAGCTATATGAGGATATGCTCAGACTGCTGAAAGGCATTACAGTGGCGCCTCACGTAACAGAATTAATTCATTCTGGAGGCAGTTTCTTTACGTGAAACTTTCTTTACATGAAGCGGATTTTCCCATAGGATTTTCCCATAGGAAATAATGGAAATTATTTCCCATAGGAAATAATGATTGGTTCCACAACCCCAAAAATATTCATATAAAAATATTAACTGGATGTAAAAATGATGACAAAACACTGGAATTGAATTCAAAACATGCATTCAATGTGCATGGTCTTATGAAGTCTACTTAGGCTGCAGCCCTAAAGACACTTTCCTGGGAGTAAGACCCATTTAACACAATGGGGCTTACTTCTGGGTAGACATGGTGAGGAGGCTACAATCCAAGACACCTTCAAAGTGTCTCCAAACTTTCTCCTTCTCTCCATCCTGAGCCTCTCTCCCCTGCTCCCTTCTGGCTAGCTCTGGCTGCTTCCCTCTTCTCCACTGCTCTTCTCTCCCTCTGCCCAGCAGACGCCCGGCCACAGGAGGAACAGCATAGAAGTGTTGCTTTCACTATGGGCAGGTGCGCTAGGCAGCCCTGATGCTTTTTAAACAGGCTGCCGGCCAGCGCGTCTGCCCCAACTGCCAACAAATGTTTTCTTTACATTTACGTGAAGCACTTTCTTTACGTGAAGCAGAATCCTGGAGAAATTTTTGTTTGTTACGTGAAACATACTTTACGTGAGGCGTTCTTTATGTGAGGCGCCACTGTACTTTGGTAGTGCTTAAAGCAGTCATAATTTGTCTCCTAGTCTCTTATTGTAGGTTTCAGGTGGGACAATGCTCCTTCTCTTAAAGGATAAATAAGTAAGCCATTGTAAGGCTTCTTTTGAACTCCATGTGCCATTTAGCAGCAAGTTATTCAGACTTTGGTAATTTAGATTACTGGCTTCATAGTGTTTGCCCACAAAAGCCAAATAATGGGGCTCATTAAGCTCCCTGTGTAGGCCTATCCAAATTGTATTTGCCTCTAACCTTGGCTCTCTATGTGTGGCTGGGGAGGGAAGGGTTGGCTTTTTATTGACTTGTCAGGTAGTGGGATAGCGTTACAGGCCAAGCTGCTCATGACCCATTCCATTTAGTTCCCTGTTTTGTGGTTGGGAAAACAGGTAAAGGGATCCTGCTGGAAAGCCCCTCCTCCTGCACATTTTTATGAATTGGACCAGTGTTTGCCACAGTTAGGGCACCGTGACCAAGTCTTCCACAACCTGTAATGTAAGCAGAAGGGAGTTATTGTGGGATGCAGCTGTGGGCAGTGTTGGTTACCTTATGAGACACTGCCCATTCAGTGGAAAGCTCTGAAAGAGAACTTGACTGTGGAATTAAATAGAAAGAAGGGGAAGAAGTGATACTTGGGGGAGAAAAATGTAGATGGCTTAAATCATAGCGAGGGAGAGGGTAGTCAATTGTGGCCCTGACAATAAAGACTTGGCAATGAGTGTCTTCTGTTGATGATAGTTCTAAAGCAGTGATGGGATTCAAAGAAATTAACAACCAGTTCTCAGCCAATCTGGCAGCCACTTTTAAATGGCTATTTTTAAACTTCATATGTCCTATCTCATTAACAACCGGTTCTATAGAGTGGGTGCGAACCTGCTGGAGCCCACCACAAGGTTAGTCCAGTTATTACACAAAAGAGCACTTATCTATCTATCTATCTATCTATCTATCTATCTATCTATCTATCTATCTATCTATCTATCTATCTATCTATCTATCTATCTATCTATCTATCTATCTATCTATCTACAGTATTTATATACCGCTTTTCAACTAACAAGTTCACAAAGCGGTTTACAAAGAAAATTGAAAAATAATAATAGCTAATTAAAAGCTAATGGGTCCCTGTCCCAAAAGGGCTCACAATCTAAAATGCAAAAAAGAACACCAGCAGAAGCCACTTGAACAGACATTGCTGGGGTGAGATGGGCCAGTTACTCTCCCCCTGCTAAATAAAAGAGGAGCACCCACTTGAAAGAGTGCCTCTTGCTCAGTTAGCAGTGAATGACTAAGAGTGAGCGGAGAAATAGAAATGAAACTTTTTATGTGTCCATTTTTCAGTGTTTTCCTGACTCCTAGAAAAAATAGACCTGTTAAAGGAAATTATTAATGAACCTTTTATGTAGAATAGGGATTTTGGAGAAGGACGGTTTTGAACTGATGGACTACATGGTTCCAAACATTTAGCGTTTGTATGGATTGGATTCATTTTAACTTGGCTACTTTGTTATTTTAATATATTATGCTATCCAGAGACACTGAAATTGGGTTGATCCTAAAATGTTTCCATGGTTATAAGTAGAAATAAGAAGCAAATAAAGTGAAAAGTATGTAGTGTACATTTGTATATCTAACAGAGGCCACTGTTAGTATTGGACTGTAGAGTGCTGACAACATCTCAATCTTTCCTTAGCCCTTTTATTCTTTTTTACGATTGTCAAGGTTAATTATTAGAATCAGGGGACACACATCCTTTCTTTCTGCTTGTTGTTATTAACAAACTCTTTCTAATATATTTGGGACTTCAAATAAACCTCCCTGGCCTACAGCTAATAACTGGTGTAACACCTTGTTTTTCATTCACAGTGTTACCTTCAGGAGCATTTAGGGATTGCATTAGTAAGAGTATGTGCAAATGGTGGCGGTTTTTAGTCCTGGAGCAAGGCAGATGCTTTTCCTCAAGGGCAGTCCCTGTCAATTTCCAACAAGAGGATCAGCATTCAGTCCTCCAAATTAGAGTAATTTCTACATGCCTTTAAAACAGAAGAGGGGAAATGCCATTATGTTTATTTTCAATATAGTGGTTCCCAAATGTTTTTGACTGGCAGCTCCTTAACCTACTTCATTGGTTGTTTGTGTCTATAGGGCAGTAGGGTTTTCACAAGGATTCTGCAGCTCTCCTAGCTGGCTTCAGCTAACCATCAACCTTCAGCTAACCCAAGCAACCATCATTAACAATTTGAGAACCACTGGCATAAACCAAAGCCTCTTTAAATATCTAGAAAAACCACAATGAAAAATAAGGACTGGTTCGGAGTTCCAGGGATTCTCAACAAATAGCCTTCTGCAAGCTTCTCCTACCTGATAGGCTTGGATTGCCATGATTCTCTTCCACAAAACTGGAACAGGACACCCCCCCCCCAACCACACACACACCCTTCATACTTGCTGATATGTGACTGCAATCCCAAAACACCAGGGCAGTCCTGGTTTTCCAGGGCATGTGGGAGGTCTGCAATAGGCACCAGTAAGTTTCTCCTGGCTGCTACTGAACAACAGCTATGGGCACAGAGGTAGTCTTCGAACTCTCATTGGTTGAGAAATCACTGCCCCTGAGGCTGCCCTGCAGCATCCATGCTTTCTATTGGCTTCAGAATGGATTAAAAGACCAATGAAAATGCTACTTCCAGTTTCCAGAGAGACTCCAGAGGGAAATCAGAAACAGGAAACTCCTGAGGGAAACTGAAAATGAAGTTTTAATGCCTTATAAAGCCTTTTTGAGGCCTGTAAAAGAGGAGGCCCTGGAGGGAAACCGAAAGTCTTGTCTTTATGGCTATTCTAAAGCCCTACAGAGATAGTTGGTGGAAATGTGCTTCAGAAAGACCTCTAGAGGTGACCAAAGCATGGCACCAGTTGCCTTTGAGGGCGTAAAGGGGCCAAAACTGTAAATTTCATTATCTGTGGTTTTTGGTATCCATTTGGGAGTTGGGGAATGGATCCCTCACATATACCAATACTCTACCTCTATGTCAAGGGATGGAGAAGTCCATGGGACTTCTGAGTCCATGGGTCTCAGAGTTCTCTTATACAACGCAATAAATTTTCATGAATTGTAAAAGGGGAAAAGAGAAAGATGAACTCAAAGTGAACCAGCCTTGGAAGTCATGTGAGTAATCCAGGGACTTGGTTTCAGTAGCATAACTGAGTTCATGATCCTTTCATGCCAGATTCCAGCCCTGACTTTATCATAATTTCAGTAGGTTGGTGATGGTTGTCTTGTTGTTGCTCATTATCCCACTGGTTTAAATCTGATCACTTTTCTTTTCAATTGGGACCTAGGTAGTCTTTTGGTTGATCCTGAAAAAGCCTTCTCCCCATTCTCTCCTCTCCTGTGACAGTACATTGTGCCCATAAGTGTTCTTCCCGCTCCCTCAAATGATTCTACCCTTTCTCTCCTGCTACCTTTCACGTTTGGCACATCCTCCTAGAGTACCTGCATGATATCACCTCTCCATTCTTTTAAATCCCTCCTCAAAACCCACCTATCCTGTGAAGTCTTTTTCAACACAACTCGTGTCTGCTTCTTAAATATCTAAAATACATATAACTGAAGTAAGTGCATCTTCTTCCTCTGCTCTAATCTCCATGTCTGTTCTAATTCATAAAGCATCTAGCACATAAATTTTTACATAAAGATAGACATGCAGTTCCTGTTTTGTAGAAGTGGACTTGTGGGCAGGACTACTGGGCTGTATTTTTTCCTTTTTCAGATAACACTGGCAGTCAAGCTATGTTTTTCTGCATCAAATTGCCATTTTCAGAATGGTTGGATAATCACCCTCCCCGTTTTCTCCTAAAGGCGACCTAGAATGCAAGCGTGAGAACCTGTCCCAGAGTTGATTTAGGTCTTCTTTCCTTCTTTTAATTACAGAAGCCACCACATCAATTATTTCACTGAACTGTGTTAGGTGGGGAACTACAGCAAAATTATTTTCATTTGTTGTTGGGCCACACTCAAGCAATGACTCCCAAGGTGAATACATAAAGAGGTTTGAGTCATTGGGAAGAAATGACCCATTACTGACTGAAAAGATTCTTTTGATTCTGCTTTCTGTTGCACAAGAGGGGAAGCACATGTGTGCTGTACATCTCAATTAAAAAATAAGGGGAGAGAACTTCAGGCAGGTCCAGACACATACCTACCTGAGCAGGGTTCTGTGCACAGACTAGCAGGAGCAAAGCAGACACTCATTGTGCCAACACCACAGAGCCACAGGATTTTTTTTCATTAACACAGCTTGGTGGCACAGAAAAATAATTCCTCTGTAGTTAAATGTACACTTCATTATTCAGGGAGTGGGATGAGTCAGTTGTCCATGAATTGTGTCTGCACCCTTCCGGTGTTCTCCCCTTTGGAGGCATAGGGAGCTCCCCTTACCTCCAGAGGGTCCTCTGATCCCAGCAAAGGCCTTGAGTATGGCTTCTGCCAGGCTCAGACAGAGTCCTAGAGCTAAAAAAAAGTAATTTCGATGAGGCTGTCAATGCTTTAGGAAGCATTAAAAAGTTGCTTCCGGTTTCATAGAGAAACCAGAAGTGACATTTTTTAGTTCTAGGACTCTGAGCTAGACAACTCTCCAAGGGTGTTCCATTTGTCTGTGTCACTTAACTATGGGGAGTTCTGAAATGGCAGATACAGCAGCACACTTGCACTTATTTTTTAAATATGCTTATTTCTGGGAAACTATATACTAGTATCCACATGTACATGGATTTAGTTACCCATGTAAATTATTTTTAAAAGATGGTTCCAGGTCAGGACAGCAGCTGCAGTAGCTTGGTGTTAAAGCTGCAGATGCCATGTTTGACACCTGAGAGCTACATGATGGCGTGAACTCCTATCACTTGTTCACATCACTCCTGCCAACCTAGCAGTTCAAAAGCATGCAAATGCAAGTAGATAAATAAGGACCACTTTGGTGGTATGATAACAACACGGTGACAGGCCTTGGTGACAGGCTGCCCAGTTTCCTCAATATTGCATCAAAACATGGATTGGATTACTATGATCCAGAATATTGGACCCCACCACCACAAGGGACAAATGCGGAAGAAGTTACTTTTTAAAAAATCTAGGTTAGGACACTTTCTGCTATGGTACAGAAGTTTTATGATTATGGTTCTTGGACATGCAGACTCAATTACCTGGAGAGATGTCTAGTCCAACCCATTTCCTCTGTCACTGTGTGTTGGTTACACGGAGAACTACTCTGCCGCCCCCTGTTCATTTGTATTTTTAATAAACAAAGATTACATCTCTACAGTTGTTTGTTCAAACACAGGATTTTGACAATGGTAATAGTTGATAATGGTGGTGATGATCAATAAGATGGCATTTGTTGTTGTATTTAGGGTGCTTTTTGCTTCCTTGGGTTACCCACTTTCATGGTCATTAGGGCTTTACGGCCTTATCCCACCCTCACAACTTTTTTGCATTGGCCTCTTTCACTTATAGTCTGTTATGAGAGTGAGCATTGTGACCAAACTCTGATTTGAATCAACCAGAAAATATGAAGTACACAGGTGGGATCATGTGTTCAGTTTGGTTGATGATGGCTCTATGTGGCTAGTCTCTCTTGGAATTTTTGTCCCACACCTCAGATTTGGGAGTGGAGATGTGGTGAAAAGGGGTCTACACCCAAAATTACTCCCTCATGGAGCAGCCATATCTTGCAGTAATTCAGAGATTTATCAAATAGCTTACTCTTTTAGTGAATTAAGCCTTAATAGTTACTGGATTAAGTGTTCAGATGGTTATTATTCTGGTATGGAAATTTTCTGTTTGATGAAAGCATTTCTCACATTTTTTTTGTTCACAAAATCATATGGACATGCACTGTGACAGTCCTACTGCTAGTCACAAATTAGCTCAGAGTTCAAGAATAAGGCAGTGGTGGTTCCTTTGTTATTTTCAGGTGGTGGTTCCCTTGTAGAGATAGAGCAACTGTCCATGTTCATCCTAGTGTCCTTTCCAGAGGCTGTTTGCTGGTGTCTGCTGGTGTCTGTATGTTTAAGGTCATGAGCCCTCTGGCCCTTTGTAAGGATAAATTTTGCCTTACAAAGATTTTAGAACTCTTTGAAAAGGTCAATAGGTAAGTGGATGCAGGAGAAACTGTGGATATTATGTGTCTGTTTTTTTCAGAAGGCATTTAGCCCAGGCTGCTGAGGAAATTCCACAGTCAAGGAATTAGAGAGCAGATCTTTTTGTGGATTAGGAACTGGTTGAAGCCTATGAAACAGAGTGGGTATCAATGGTCAATTTTCACAATGGAGAAGGGTGAAAAGCAGTGTGCCCCAAGGGACACACTGTCATTTAGTGTCATTCAAAATATAAATGACCTGGAAACATGGTTAAGCGGCAGTGTCTGCAAGTTTGCAGATGACATTAAACTTTTCCAAGTGGTGAAGACGAGAAGGAATTGTGAAGAACTGCACAAATGGGCCTCAAAATGGCAAAATGCATTTCAGTGTAAAGTAATGTAAATGTAAAGTTTTGCAAATTGGGGCAAAAAATCAATCATATAGACAAATGTTTCCAAGCTGTCTGTAACACCCCAGAGATCGTGGAGTGCTGGTGGGCAGGTTGATGAAAGTGTCAACCCAATATGTGGCAATGGTAAAGAAGGCTAATTCTATGCTTGGGATCATCAGAAAAGATATTAAAATGGCTAATAGTATAATGCCGTTATACAAATTGATGTGGGGCTGTACCTGGAGTACTGCCTTCAATTCTGGTTGCCGTATCTTAAAAAGGATATAAGAATTCCTTTTTCCCTCGACTAGAATTCCGTTCTGTAACTTCCTGTGTATAAAAAAAACTGTGGATTAAAACAATGGAAAAATAGTGTCAGGATGTTGACTGATTGATGTCCTGTGACTGTTTATGTGCTGCAAGAGTGAACACATACACAACAGAGTAGTTTTCTATTAACTGTATTTACAGTTCAGAGTAGTTCAAGACAATTCAGGTCATACACGTAAATTCAAATCCTTCAATCTAAAACACCTCAGAGCTTATCAGTATTACAGAGCTTCTGTATTACAGAAGTATTACTGTACTGTAATGTAATACTGTATTACAGTATTACAGAGCATCAGCTCGCCTCTGCTCTAAGCTCTAAGCAGAACTCCAACTGACAGTTCCAACCAACAACCCAACTGTCAGTTCAAATTCTGAAAGTTCTAATCAGCCTTCAACTCACTCAGAACCAACAGTTAGGTTCAGAAATCTAACAAATAGATTTAAAGATTCACTTCCAGGTTTCTTGCGCCTCCATTGCACTTAATGGAATAAGGTAGTGTCTCAGTATCTGCAGGGGTTCGGTTCTGGGACTGAAGAACGGAATGATGGCTTGCATGACTACCTCTCTACAACAGCAGAAAAGCAGTTTTGTTTTTTTTAACTATGAGGGTTTATGTCCTGGGGGTTATGTCCTGAGGGGGAACATAATGGAGAAAATTATGCAGAGGGTGATAGAGTGGATAATAGAGAAGCTCTTATCCCTATCAAACAACACCAGGAGACATCCACTAAAATTGTTGGGAGAGTTCGGACAGATAAAACATTCATTACATAGCATCTAATTTATTTGTGGAACACCTTACCACAAGATTGTGTGATGGCATCTGGCCTGTGTCTTTAAAAGGGAATTGGACAAATTTCTTGAGGAAAAAATTTCATAGTTTACAAGCCATGATGAGTATGTGCTACCTCCCAGTTTAGAAGTAGGCTACCTCAGAATGCTACATGTAAGGGAAGGCACCAGGATGCAGGCCTCGTGTTGTATTATGTGCTCCCTGAGACATTTGGTGGGCCATTGTGAGATATGAAAGCTGGACTAGAAGAGTCTTTGGCCTGATCCAGCTGGGTTCTTCTTATGTTCTTGTATTCTTATGACAATCATCCTTTCCATTTGTTTTGCTGTGTAAGCTGCTTTGTGAGCTTTTTGTATGAAAAGTAATCTATAAATACGTATTTTTCAATGATTTCCAGTAAATGCCTATGATGATTGCACCCATTGTAACTGCAAAATATTATACACATCGAAACTATTTGCTTTTTCCTTGATATGAGGTGTATTAGTATTTAGGATGCTTGTGAGAAGTTATTGGCTATGAGAACTCCAGCTTTAGTTGATTGAAATTAATCTTCTCCTACCCATTGGTTCAGATGCTGAGATGTTAGGGATCAGCTATGAATGTTCCAGCTTCTTCAAATTTTTAAATGTCATGAGCACACAAAACAGATGAGGGAATAATAAATAAGGGAACAGATGAGGTTGTGGGTAGGAAGGGAATTAGCATGGAAGGGAATAGGAGAACTTAACTGGTGTTCTGGTGGTGGTGGAATATTTATATGCCGCTTTTCAACAAAAAGGCTCACAAAGCAGTTTACAGACAAAATTAAATGATTAATTGGTTCCCTATTCTAAAAGATCTCACAGTCAAAAAAAATCACCAGCACATAGTCACTAGAAAAGACAGTATGCTGGGTGGACTTTCAGTTACTTTCCTTGGTAAATAATAAAGAGGAGCATTAAAAAATAATCTCTTCCCTGGATTCAGGAAGGAGGGTGTTCTGTACCAGTGGGTAGTCGCCCCTCCTTCACCTGGAGGCTGGACTCAAACAGTTCTCCTCCCTGAGGGGCGGCCCCACTGTCTCAGTCTTGTCCAGCCTCGCAGATAGGCAGGACTCAGATTGGGAGCTCTCCTCTCCCTATCTTCTTTTCTCTTCTTCTCCTCTCTTACTCTTACTCTCTCTCTCCTCTTCCCTCCTTGGTCCTGGCTGGTGGCCATTTGGGGTACTGAGGGAGCTGGCCGCATTAGCTGGCACAGCCTCTCCTCGCCCTAGCGAGGTTGCAGCCTCGCGGCCAGGAACAGAGTGTCAGGGAGGAGCGGGCATCGCGGAGCGCGGCCGGCGCTTGATTGACAGCCAGGAGGCTGCAGCGGGGAGCACGCACAGCGCGTAGCTGGCCCGCTTTCAGAGACCACCCAGGCTAGCGTCCCCTGGTCGGTGGTGCTGCGGGAGGCCTCTGGATCGGCCACAGGCTGCTTGGCGGGAACCGCGTGGTTCACAGTGAGTTGCTGGCCAGCGGCCATTTTGAGGTGCACATTTTTGGCGCGCGGCGCCATCTTGTGTCAAAGTGAAGCATGGCCTCTGGTGATGAATCCTTGGAACGGGGGGAGGTTGTCCAGGACCCCGTTAGAGCTCAGGATTGCCCTTTAAATTTGTCTTCTTCACTCTCTCAGTTAGTGAGAGATGCAGTCAAGGGCATCCTACAGGAACAAATTGAAGAGCTCTTGCCCATGCATGCACCTCAATGTAAGAAAGCCACCACTAAAACCAAACACAGTTACGTGGCTTCAGACTCTGAGTCTGAGGACATGGAGGTCAGGCCTAAGAAACAAAAAGGCTTCTATAACATGTCTGAAGCTCAGTCTCAGGAGGACTCCCTATCTTCTCCCTCGCAGTCTGACAGGGAAGAAGGGGAATTGTCCGGTGGCGACGAGCATGACATCTCTGCCCCCCCTAAAGTGGATAGACTTTGTCCCCCTGATGTCTACACCAGGGTGCTTTCCAAATCCGCCACTGCAATGGATCTCACTATGCCTGCAGATCCAGCCAAACCCGACACTCCCGCTCACAGGGCCAAGACCTACCCTCAGGGTCCGGCCAAGCCACAGGTGGTTCCGTTCCCCGAAGCCTTGGGAAGGGTGTTCGACTCGGAATGGAGTCATTTCACCCACTCTAAACAGCATGGTAGGCTCATGGACAAACTGTACACCCTACCAGAGCCGATTATGGCTAAGCTGAAGGTCCCCACGGTGGATGCTCCAGTGGTTGCGGTGTCAGCATCTACCACCCTGCCTTCGGAGGGTGAGTCCGGCCCAAAGGACCCCTGTGACAAAAGGGTAGAGAACGCATTAAAAAGGGGGTTCGAATTTGATGCTCAGTCATTCAGAGTTGCTGTCACTAACTCGATATTTTCTAGGGCAGCGTATATTTGGGCAGAGGAGCTGGCTCAACAGGACAAGTCGTTGTCTCGGAAAGCCCGTTGCACCTTGAAAAAGATAGCGATGGCTTCCGCGGCAGCGGCGGATTGTGCTTACGACTCGCTGCAGCTGTCCACAAGGTCGATGGCTATGGGAGTCTTAGCCAGAAGGCACATCTGGTTGCGCCAGTGGGAAGGAGATACTGGGTCCGCTTCGAGAATTCTCAACATACCGTTCAAAGGTGAGAAACTCTTCGGCGAGGCCCTGGAACCACTCCTTGTCGAGAACAAGGATAAACAAAAGGTACTCCCCACCACTAAGAAGGAGCAGGCCAAAAGGTCTCACTCCTTTCGTCAGTCAGGACAGAATTACAGGGCGAAAGGTTACCAGTCCACTCGGGGTAAGCCAAAATGGGATAAGAGTAAGGCGCAGTTTAAGAAACGCGCCCCCCAGACGCCCACTTCTTCCGGGAAGTCCGCTAAGGATTCCCAATCAGCCTGACATGAATACCTCAGAGGAGACGATCCCTGTGGGGGCTCGTCTCCTCAACTTTGCGGAGGCCTGGAAGTCCGTCACAACCGACTCCTGGGTCTTGCAAACAGTTGGCAGAGGATACTCCTTGGAGTTCCTCAGGCTCCCCAGGGATCGTTTTTGGCAAATTCCGGTCTCTCGGGACCCTGTCAAGCATCACCTCAAGCTGGAAGCCATAGCCCACCTTCTGTCGATAGGCGCCATAGAGCCAGTTCCCGTGAGTCAGAGGGGCAGGGGGGTTTACTCTGTGTTTTTCCTAGTGCCCAAGAAGAATGGCGATTGGAGAGCCATTCTGGATTTGAAGTGGCTAAATCGCTTCCTCAAAAAGAGGAAGTTCAGGATGGAGACATGGAGGTCCATTGTTGCGTCCCTTCAACTGGGGGACTTCATGACTTCAGTGGACCTCACAGAGGCTTATCTCCATGTCCCCATCCGGGAAAAACACAGGAGGTACCTGAGGTTCTCCTACGGGAAGCGTCAGTACCAATACAGGGCCCTGCCATTCGGACTCACGGCGGCCCCCAGAGTGTTCACCAAATTGTTGGTGGCTCTGGTGGCACATCTAAGGTGCAAGGGGATTGCCTTGCACCCCTACCTGGACGATATCCTGATAAGATCACCGTCCAGGGAAAAGGCGGAGGAGGACTTGGCGACCACCTTGCAGGGGCTTGCAAACCTGGGCTTTGTGGTCAACTTCTCAAAGAGTGCCCTGAACCCCACGCAGTGTCTGCAACACCTGGGACTGATTTTAGACACACAATCAGGTTCGGTCTCGCTCTCGCAGGAGAGACAAGATCGAATAATGGAAGCCCTCCTGAGCATACAACGCCACACCTTCTCAGACCTGGGGAGTCTGGCGTCCCTGCTGGGGTTGATGGTGTCCTGCCAAGACATCATCCCCTGGTCTCGATTTCACCTTCGACCCCTCCAGGGGCTTCTGCGTCCCTTTGCCCGAAAAATAGAACAAGGGATATCCTTGCAGGTTCAGCTCTCCAAGGAATTATTACACAGCATTCCTTGGTGGCTTTCCCCGGGCAGACTGTCTCAAGGGGTGTCTTTCATTCCACCAACCAGGGAGGTCTTGACGACGGACGCATCTCTAGCGGGATGGGGCGCTCACCTAAGGGGCGACATGGTTCAGGGCTTCTGGTCTCAGACAGAGGCATTATTGAGCATCAATCTGTTGGAACTCAGGGCAATCAGACTGGCTCTGGTTCACTTCTGTCACATTTTACAGGGTGTGCACGTACTTGTCCGGACGGACAATATGACTGCCAAAGCCTTCGTCAACAAGCAGGGGGGGACCAGATCAAAGCTGTTGATGAAGGAGGCCCATCTTCTCTTCACTTGGGCAGAGGCCAACCTGAGCTCGCTGAGGGCGGAGCATTTGGCAGGCACCCTGAATGTAACTGCAGACTGGTTGAGCAGGCAACAGGTCAACGATACAGAGTGGATGCTACATCCACTAATTTTCCATCAGATAACACTAAGGTGGGGCAATCCAGTCATAGACCTGTTTGCATCAGACAAAAACAACCAACTCCCGACGTTCTTTTCTCGTTTCCAGATGAAGGGGTCCAAGGGGGTGGATGCTCTTCAATTGGAGTGGCCGAAAGGTCTTCTATATGCCTTTCCTCCCCTGAAATTAATTCCGTTCCTCTTACGGAGAATAAGGAAGGTGGAAGCGGAAGTGGTTCTGGTGGCCCCGCATTGGCCGAGACGTCCTTGGTTCCCAGACATCCTGTCCCTGGCCTTGGAACCGGGATGGACCCTTCCACTCAGGGTGGACATGCTGACACAGGGACCCATAGTGCATCCACATCCGGCGATCTTCAGCTTGACAGCATGGAGGTTGAGCGGAAAGTCCTAGCAACCAAGGGGTATTCAGACAGGGTCCTTGATACACTTTTGGCAGCCAAAAAATCGTCCACTACAAAGGTGTATAACTGCACATGGCGTAAATTCAGCGCCTGGTGCGGAAAACAAGGTTTTTCCCCCTTTAAAGTCAAACTTAAGGTTCTTCTGAGTTTCCTCCAGGAAGGACTGGATAAAGGTCTGTCAGTGAGTACCCTCCGCAGGCAAGTGGCGGCTTTGAGAAGCACCTTGGGGTCGTCATCGGGAGGGAAAACATTGAATCACCCTCACGTTGCTAAATTCTTGAAAGGGGCAAAGCACCTTTGTCCTCCTCAGGTGCATCATTTCCCCTCTTGGGATCTCCCCCTAGTGCTAAGGGCATTAGAAAATCCTCCTTTTGAACCACTTCACAAGGTTGACCTAAAGTTCCTCACCTTTAAAACACTGTTTTTGATTGCCATCACGTCTGCTCGACGTGTCTCGGAATTGGGGGCTCTCTCAGTGAACCCCAATCTCTGTATAGTTCAGGAGGACAGGGTAGTCCTGAGGCTAGATCCTACCTTTGTCCCTAAAATAAATTCGTGGTTCCATAGAGCACAGGAAGTAGTGGTCCCTTCCTTTTGCCCCCGTCCCAAGACGGACAGGGAAAAAGGTTGGCACAAAATTGATGCAAAACGTGCCCTCAATTACTATATTGATAGAACGAGAACCATCCGTAAAACGGATGCACTTTTCGTCTTCTTCAGGGGCTCAGCAGTTGGCAAGCGTCCGTCTAAAAGTACGCTGGCGAACTGGATTAAGGGGACCATAGCATTAGCTTATTCGTCCCTGGGAAGGGACCCTCCTGCCGGCATCACTGCTCATTCTACTCGTAGTGCAGCTGCTTCAGCAGCCTTTGAAGGGGTAATGTCTATCGAATCCATATGCAGGGCTGCAACATGGATTTCCCCCACGACTTTTATCAGGCACTACAAGATAGATAAGGCAGCTGCTTCGGATGCAGCTTTTGGCAGGAGGGTGTTGCAAAGGGTTGTTACATCTTAGGCTCTCGGGCCAGCCCTCCCTTCCTCCGGACGGATACTGCTTTGCTATATCCCACTGGTACAGAACACCCTCCTTCCTGAATCCAGGGAAAAGTAAGTTTTTCCTTACCGTGAACTTCTTTTCCGGGATGATAGGAAGGAGGGTGTTCTACCCGCCTCTCTGGCCCTCGGTTCCTGGTTGACTGGTTATTTATGGGACACGGTCTGGACCTTGGAGGGAAAGGTTGGGGGTTTTCTTTCTCTAACCTTTCTTCGTTGCTAGTGGTTTGTCTGTTCCAGGGCTTGCACACGACTGATGGCTGTTTAGCCCTGGGGCGCTTTGCTATCTTGGGGGGCGACTGCTGCTGCTCGGCTCTTCGTTGAGACTGGGACAGTGGGGCCGCCCCTCAGGGAGGAGAACTGTTTGAGTCCAGCCTCCAGGTGAAGGAGGGGCGACTACCCACTGGTACAGAACACCCTCCTTCCTATCATCCCGGAAAAGAAGTTCACGGTAAGGAAAAACTTACTTTTCACTCAATTAAGTGTATGCTGGTGTTTTAGCTATGGTAATATTTTGATTAATAATACTGAATTTCTAATTGCTTTATTATCTTTAAATTGTGCTGTTCCAATAGAGAAGAGAGACAGGATACAAATCTTTTCAAATAATACAAAAAAATTGTATTTCAAAAAATAGAAATCTTTTCAAGATCCATCTCCAGCCTATGCTAGGCTCAGACTGAACTTCCAGAACATATGACCTCCAGTTTCATTCATTGGCATCCTTCAGTCTCGAAAGACTATGATATTTGTGCTCTGAATTGAGGTCGTAAAACAGCATCTAAAAGGCCAATTTGAGAGTGGCAATCCCTTCTACACTGAGGACAGATACAGTCTGTCCCCTGCCCAGCAACCAGTTTTCGCTGGTTCTGGGACTGCCTCTTTACCTCAGCCTGTTGAACAAGTGTCTCTTTGAATTGGAGAAGGCCATACTGAGTCTTTTGCCTCCAAGCTGAACAATCAGAGGTCAAGGTTTCCCAGCTGTTGATGTCCATTTCCAAGGCCTTTAGATCCCTCTTGCAGATGTCCTTATATTGCAGCTGTGATCTCCCTCTAGGGCGTTTTCCCTACACTAGTTCTCCATACAGGAGATTTTTCGGAATCCGACCATCAGCCATTCTCACTACATGCCCAAGCCAATGTAGACGTCGCTGTTTCAAAAGTACATACATGCTAGAGATTCCAGCACATTCCAAGACTGCGTCATTTCAGACTCTGTCATGTCAGGTGATGCCAAGGATACGTCAGAGACAGCCACTTTTTGTAGCCTTCATAGATCTGATGAAGGCTTTTGATCTGGTTAGTTGGAATGGCCTCCTTAAAATCTTTACCAAGATTGGATGCCCACATGAAGGGCACTGTAGTTTTTGATGGCTTAACATCAGATTCCTTTGACATTCAAAGTGGAGTGAAGCAGGGCTGTGTCCTTGCGCCAACCTTATTCAGGATCTTTTATGCTGTCATGCTGAAACATGATTTTGCAACTGCAACAGAGGGGATTTATCTCCGGACCAGATCAGATGGAAAGCTCTTCAATCTCTCTAGACTGAGAGCAACGTCCAAAGTCCAGCTGAAATGCTTGTGGGATTTCCTCTTCGCTGATGATGCCATTATAACCAGAAGTGACATTTTTACGGCAAAGGTCTTTAATGTTTCAGGATCCTGGTCCAGTTTCATGGAAAAAATTTTCACAGACCAGTCAGGGCTGCGCATGCACAGTTCACTCCAGACAGAAGCGATCTGGGCATGAACCACCTACCACCCAGGCTGAACCTGCTCAGTTTGCTCCATGCAGGAGTGATCTGGGCAGGCGCCACCTAGTCACTGGGTAGAGTGAACTGAGAAGACGCAGCTTGGGTGCTGTGCGGCGCATGCCCAGATCCCTCCAGGCAGAAACAATGTGGCCATGCGCAGCTCAGCACCCAGGCTGTACCTCCTCAGTTTGCTCCAGGCTGGAACAATCTGGGCATGCACCACCCAGCAACTAGTCTGCGCTTGCCCAGTTCATTCCTGGCCATGAGTGAAGTCCCGGAGGCAGCAGGGCTCCATCCTCTGGTCCTAGCGCAGCCCAGCCAGCAAGGCTTTGGACCAGCAGAAGCCACAGATCAGGGGTTGTGGTCCCGTTTGAAGGTGTTAAAGGCATTAAAAATGTCACTTCCGGTTTCTTGAAGCCATGTGTTGTAGCTATATAGATCAGTCTGAGCCCAGCAGACTGGGGATGAACATCATTAGCATCTTCTGAGCACAGATTCCCCTAAGGAGGTGAGGTTAGCAGAGCTACTATGACCTCCAGTGGGATGGGGTGGCCCCCAGATTGCAGATGTGAGTATTCACCCTTATCTGTAGGGATTCCGGAACAGAGCCCCTTGGATAAGGGAGCATACTTATATGTGAAATGAGGTCTTAGTAAAGCTATTTCACAAAATGCACATGTCCTCATGTCGTTAATAATTATACAACAAAGCCCATATAGTGGTAAGTGAATTTGCACAATTGCCACAATTTTTCTGTTTAATAAAAAAATGTTTCTAGTTGCAGAAGTTGAATATTTCTTAAATCCACGAATTCTAGATTGCTTGCATCTTAACAGAGGAACCACATACTTGGTGCAGCAACCATTTAGTCCTGGGAATCCAATATGATTCTTTTAAAAAGCTATTTCTTCTTCAGGGCTTACGGGGTGTCCTTCCTCTCAACACCGTTTTTATTTTAATCAGTCCATGATGCTTTTGCCTGTAAGGATGAGATTGAAATCAAATAAATGGTTTCCAAAGATGTGAAACAATTTCCTATCTTACCATGCTTCAGATTCAGCATGTTGCAACTTGTGTCTGTATAATCCAATTACAACTCATGCAACCCACCTACCTACCTGTGGGGTTGTAATGACTGGCAGAACTTGCTCTGCTTTTTCAGGATCAAGGCTTTACCTTCCTTAGGAGTATCTTGTTTGGGGAAGTTGGTTTGATAGATCTGAATAAAAGCTTCAGGTCCAACATGATAAAAGATTTGCCATTAACTGCTTTGCAAAAGAAAAAAAATGCATTTTAGTTTGTTGTGCTGCTGGGGGATGGGATGCAGCTTTGCATGTAGAAGGTCCCAGATTCAGTCTCCAGTATCTTCATTTTTAAAAGGACCAGAGAGATAGTAAAAAAAATCATTGTTTGAGATCTTGGTGATCCTCGAGATAGCAATGGGCTAAACACAGCACTGGGCTTCATACCGTATATACTCATGTATAAGTTGACCCGCGTATAAGCCGAGGCACCTAATTTTACCACAAAAAAACTGGGAAGACTTACTGACTCGCGTATAAGCCTAGGGTGGGAAATGCAGCAGCTACCGGTACATTTCAAAACTGTAAAAATAGATACCAATAAAATAACATTTACTGAGGCATCAGTAGGTTAAATGTTTTTAATATATTTTTCAAAGAAAAACAGTAAAACAGTACTTTAAAATTTGAATTTTGAAGGATTTGAAGTACTAGGAACCACATGTAACAGGATGAAAGAAAAGACTTTGAATGAGTGAGTGAGTGGGGAAGGGAGGCAGGTGAGTGAGTGGGGACAGAGTTCAGTTCAGGATCAGGCAGAGAAGGGTGGTGGACCTTCTTTTTGGGGTAGGGTGCACTTGCAGGCTCAGGGCTGCATCCATGGCATGTCTACTCAGAAGTAAGGCCCACTCCAGCCAATGGGGCTTACTGCCAGCAAAGTGTGGCTGACCTTGCAGGCTCAGGGCTGCACCCATGGCATGTCTACTTAGAAGTAAGGCCCACTCTAGCCAATGGGACTTACTCCCAGCAAAGTGTGGCTAGCCTTGCAGGATCAGGGCTGCATCCATGGCATGTCTACTCAGAAGTAAGGCCCACTCCAGTCAGAAGTGCAGCTTCAGGCTTAAATCCTGGGCATGTCTACAAAGAAGTAATGTAATGCTGGCTGAAGAGGGACCTGGCTGCTGTGGGGTGTCCAAGGAGGATGAGAGAGTGCAAGGCGAGGCATCCAGCCAGTGCATCCACAGTGGAAGGTGCAAGGAAGTCGAAGGTGCAAGGAAGTCGAAGGTGCAAGGTAGGCTGGGTAGGCCACATGTCTCCTCCTGGAATGTTCCAGCAGCATCAGCAGCAGCTGGAGAGGCTGCAGGGAGGGCAGGTGATCTCGCCCTCCTCCTCCACCCCAGCCTCCTCCTCCTGAAGCCTGCAAGAGCCGGCAGGAACAGCAGCAGCACCAGCCGCACCAGGAGAGGTGATTTCTTTTTAAATTTTGCCTCACCTGAGTATAAGCCGAGGAGGCTTTTTGGGCAGATGTTTTGGGTTCAAAAAAACTCGTTATATATGGTACTTTCATATATATTCACAGTTATCAGGCCAGGTAGACTAGCCTGAAATTTCAACCATAAATTCACCAGGGTGAATCAATGGATTTCCCAGTTGGTGAAATGGAAGCAATTGCAAACTTCTCAACTTCTTGAGAGGATAAATAAGAGACTGCCTAAGATTCAAATTCTATTCATATCTAAGTCCAGTTTTTGTGGGGCTTACTTCTAAATAAATGTACATAGGATTACAGTCTTTGGGTGCAATCCAGAGTAACTACGGGGAGTCCTTGCTCCAGTGTAAGAACAATTTGCTCTGGATTGCAATATGAATTTCGCATAGGTTTTCACTAGGTGGTGCAGTAACTACGGGTACATGTAATGTCTCTTACGTGCTCCCGTAGTTACTCTGGATTGTAGGTTAGATCTAATACTGTAACTGCTGTGCACGCAGAGCACTATGTGTGTAGGGCTGCCCTGTTCTCTCTTGTGACTAAGGGAAGGCCAGGTTTGACCCAGCTGGGACCATGGCCCAACACCTCCCTTTACTACTCACCCATACTGCCATTGCCAGGACACGTGTGCCATATCCCACTTAAAAAAATAGTCCTACATATAGTTTCATGGGAACATGTCCATTGAAACTTTAAATCCAGGTTCTCCTCCATCTGCAGCTGCTTGTTTTTAATTTGTGTATGTTTTTTAAAAATGTTTTTAAATGCTTTTAACTATTTTATTGTTTTTAATCCTATTGTCAGCCGTCTTGATTCCGTTCTGTGGTACATTCTGACTTGATTCCGTGAAAGGTGCGTACATACGTACGTACGTACATACATACATACAATCAATAGGAGTATTGAGAGCAGTATTGAAATGCTCTTTTCTTGCTTGGGGTTTAAAATTTAAAGGGACTTGTTTCCTCTAAACCCCTTTCAGGTCTCTTTGCACATAATAGCTTCAGATGAAGTTAGGCCATTGTAACATGTTTTATATTGTAGTAGAAAAGAGAAATGAAATATCTGAATTATATTTCAATATTTGGAATTATGTGCATGATTTTCCAATAACTTGTTTTCAAGTGTTATGCTTCTACGGAAAAGAGTAAAAAAGGTACGTGGGACAGGACCAAATTGCTCTCCTGCCATTCTCACATCTCTGGGGAAAGGAGTGGCGTGTAGTACCTTTTTAACTTCTAAGTTGATGTGGTTACTTGAAGATTCATTCCAACATGGCTTCAAGGTATTTCTCACACACTCCTTCATTCTGGGATGGTGATTTTTCTTGGGAGAAAAAAATCAGTTTATTAATTAATTTTTTTTATCTCTTAATGAAGGGTATTATTGTAGTAATAACACTGCCATGCAAGCAACCCGCAGAGAAGCTAATCTGTGATCTAAATGCTTTGAGCAGATTTCTGTGTGGGCCTGATTATGTGTTTAAGAAGTTGTCACTATCCATGTATTGAGGGATTCCCATGGTCACTCCTTCCAGTTTAAGAAGGAATGTTGCAAGATTGCCTGATGGGGAAGGCTGCAGCCTTTGTTGTGGATAGGTAGGAGGAGGGGAAGGGTCTATGCACAAAGTGGCATCTGGCACACATTTTTACTTTTTAAGAGCCTTGGCCTATTTTTTAAATGAAAATGTTCGTAAACCTCCTGATTGAAAACTAGTTATGCAGGCATTATCTTCTGAAGGATTTGAAATCATGAATAGCTCTAGACAGGAGTTTCATTGTTTTGCGTAATATGGGATGCAGAGAATTGTTGCTTTTACAGAGTTCTAAGTGCTTTCCTTTAGCCCTTAGAGTTCTCCACCTCTGGCCCAGCCTTTCATTTCCAGTTATTATTGTATCTTTGCAATACTGGTCTTTGCAAAACTGGTATATTAAATAAGTAGTAAGAATTAGAATATATTGGGCACACTTTTACAGAGTAATACCACTCTGTAACTTTGAAGTTCCTGTTGAAAAATTCTGTAAAATGAATACCAATTCCTGACTGTGTTCGATATGCCTGGTTCGGAATTCTTCCCATCTCAAAATAATCCCTTGTCTTGAGTTTATTACAAGTTCTATAACTGCATTTTTTTAATGTGGGAGATGGTATCCAACAGCATTCAGTATTTATGAAACCTATTCATAAAATGTCAGCAAGCAAATATTCCCCCATCAAACCTATATAACTCCAGAATTTATGTTAATTGCAATACTGATATTATACCACTGTGCAACTTTTACTATGCATTTAACAGCATAGGGCTGACTTTTAGCATGGCCCTACACATCCCAGCAATGTTTGTCCAAGTGGCTTCTGCTGGTGTTCTTTGCATTTTAGATTGCGAGCCCTTTTGGGACAGGGACCCATTAGCAATTAGCTATGAATTTTTTTCCATTTCCTTTGTAAACAGCTTTGAGAACTTTCTAGTTGAAAAGCAGTATATAAATACCGTAGATAGATAGATGGCCTGCTAAAACATCTTGCTGAAAAGCCCGACTGCCATGAAGCCAAATGAAGACTCTGAATGACTCCCTTCCTCAGTTTTCCCTCTGGAGTAATGGTGGAAAGTTGGAGATAAATCTTTGCCTGGCAGTTATTCCCAGCTTAGATTTTAATCTATATAGCCTTTTCATAGACAGTGGTCCTCCAGGCCTCAAACCCAGCATTTTTTTCTGCCTCACTACCTGCAAAACAGGTGCTGTTTTGCATGCAAAATACATGATGGCATTTTTATTATAAATAGATAAAGATGTGATCACATCAACTTATAAGATCACACTGTCTTATGATCTGAAAATCAAGGGGAAAAAGTGTCCGCTGTAGATTGCACTGTGAGCTTGTGCTGAGATGTTGCACAAGCTCTTGCACCTCAGTTTCCTAATCTCTACCAGTTGCAGTTAACTAGAATGTTTTGCCTATGTTTATAAATTGCTGTTTAAGTTCTTTGCATTCAAAGCAAGTCTTTGGCCTGGTTTGATATGGTTTATTTGCTCCTGCATGTTGCTGCTTACATATCCTCTTTCTTCAGATAGGATGACAAAAGTATCCTCCCTCTCCACGATTACTCCATTACACATCAAATGGCGCAAGTCAAACAATTTCTGTGTCTACTACTTCATTGCTTTATTAGCTGAAGGGAGTGGTGGCTGGCCTAGAGTGCGAGCTCTTTAAAACACAGATCTTTTATACGATACCCAAGCATCTTTGCCAAGATAAACAGGTCAGACCTGTTGTTGTACACATGTTCAGAGTAGACATTTCAAACAAAGCCAATCAATCACTCCCCCATTAGTAAAATGCCGGTCTGCAGGACTCAAAAATAGGTCCAGGTAAAGACCAGAAGTGAGTTCTTGCACGTCTTGCTTTTAGAGCACAATCCTAACCATGTCTACTCAAAAGTAAGGCCCATTGTGTTCAATGGGTCTTACTCCCAGGAAAGTGTTTTTAGAATTGCAGCTTTAGGGCACAATCCAGAAATGCACTTGAATTACCCTATCTATCGCTGGACTTACCAAACTGCAAGTTGGGCCACCCTCGTTATTCTGGAAAAGGCTTGAGGCAACCTAAGGCAACATAGGCTGCCCCAAGGCAGGTGGACATGGGCTGCCCTAGCTGAGGCAGTATAGGCAGTTCAGGAGAGGCATGTTGAAGGCATGTTTAGCATTGCCTAGGGCAGAGCAGTTTTTCTGTATCCAGAGCCTGTTTCTGGGGCAGAGATGCCCTCTTCCAGCTCCTCAGAGTTATACCACCTTATACCACCTCAGAGTAATACCACCGCAGGTATAGTAATGAGTAGACCCATAGGGGTCCGTAGATAAGGCAGAGTAAGAATGGCAGTGTTGACCAAAAATCTGAGTTCTTGGCCAATCTAGCTGCAATCCTGCCTCTCAACGTCAAGATATGGCACAACTGCAGTGGCCCACTAACCTGTGGATAAAGCAGGCCACTCCAAGAAGCCCCTTGTATTAACTGTAGACTGTACTGGCAGTCTCATCAGGGACTCTGTATAAGGCAGGCACCACAGCTGTTCCTTGTTCAGTGTGATCTGAGGGAGGTCTCCTCAGGAGCAAGCCCTATCCAGGTGTTACTGACTTGGTGCCTACTTAGCATGCTCTGGAGCAACTAGGGCAGCCCAGGCTTCCTGACTCTCTGGATGCAGCATAACATTCTGTTCTGGATTCAGAATAGATGGGGCAGCCCAGCTAGGACACTCCTCACTGCCTTAACTCTGGACTGTGCTCTTATCCTTGGAATGGAAAATCCTGGGTTTTTCAAAGAACCACTTGACTTCTCCACCCTTCAAACTGACTGCATCTTTGCTGAACTCATGCTGCCATAAAATCCAGCCACCCAGAGAGTTGAGAAGGTGCAAACTTTCAGCCTGTTGGGGCAGAGATTTGTTTAAACTGCAGTGAAGAAAGTCCTCTGCAGTTTTAAGGCATGTGTGTCCTATGTGTGTGAGAATGCGTGTCCTCTTGGAATAATTTATGAGGGTTCTTCAAAAAGTTTCCACACTTTTATGTTTTTGTTGGAAATGGTGAGGGCAGGAGGAGGAGTAATTGGTTGCGTCTGAGAGTGCCATGTGACTAGTATGTCTGGCAAGTCAGCTGACCTTGCAGTTTAGTCTAAGAGTTGTCATGCTGTGGTGAAAATGGATGCAAAACTTATGAATTGCACCAAAGAGGAACATTGTTCTGTTTTATGCTTTTGGTTGGCAGAAGATGGGAGCACAGATTCATCTCCTCAGCCGTGCTCAGTATGGGCATAAAGTTCTCTTTCATTGAGCTGTCTATGAGTGATTGAAATGTTTGAAAATGGCAATACTAGTGTGACAGATGAAGAGCATTTTAGATGTCCAGCTACTGCCTCGATTGCAAGGAATGAGGAAAGATCTCTGAAACTGATTTGCGAAATAGCGGTTACAGGGAAAATGATTGTGATGTTGGATCTACCTTTGCCCTGATTCATGACAGCCTTAAGTTCAGAGTGTTCTAGATGGATGTATAAGCAACTGACAGAGCATTATAAGCGCAAGTGCTGAGATGTTTGTTCCCAACACAAAATCATAGAATCATAGAGTTGGAAGGGACCTAGTAGGTCATCTAGTCCAACCCCTGCCTGCAGCAGGAAATCCCCTTAGAGCATCCCCGACAGGTGCTCGTTGAGCCTCTGCTTGAAGATCCCCGGTGAGGGAGAGTCCACCACCTCCCTTGGCAATCTGTTCCACTGCCGAACCGCCCTCACCGTCAGGAATTTTTTCCAGATGTCCAACCGGAATCTCCTCTCTTGCAGTTTGTACCCATTAGTTCTGGTTCTGCTTTCAGAAGCAGCTATGAACAAATGAGCCCCTTCCTCCCTATGACAGCCCTTCAAGTATCTGAAGAGGGCAATCATGTCTCCTCTCAGCCTCCTCTTCTCCAGGCTGAACATCCCAAGTTCCCCCAACCTTTCCTTGTAGGGTTTCCCTTCCATCCCACTGATCATTCTTGTCGCTCTCCTCTGGACTTCCTCCAGCTTGGCTGCATCTTTCCTAAAGTGAGGTGCCCAGAACTGAACACAGTACTCAAGGTGAGGTCTGAGCAATGCTGAATAAAGAGGAACTAGAACTTCCCGCGACTTGGAAGCTACAGACCTCTTAATGCAACCTAAAATGGCATTTGCCTTCTTTGCAGACACATCACACTGCTGACTCATGTTCAGCTTGTGATCCACGGCGACTCCAAGATCCCGCTCACATGTTGTGCTGCCAAGCCAAGTATCCCCCATTTTATACCTGTATTTTTGGTTTTTATTGCCCAGGTGCAGAACTTTGCACTTCTCCCTGTTGAAATTCATTCTATTTGTTAAAGCCCAGTATTCTAGTTTATCCAGATCCTCCTGGAGGTTTCTCCTGTCTTCTGTTGTGTTTCCTACTCCTCCCAGCTTGGTGTCATCCGCAAATTTGATCAGGCTTCCCTGTATCCCTTCCTCTAAGTCATTAATGAAAATGTTAAAGAGAACTGGGCCCAAGACAGAGCCTTGGGGTACCCCACTTGAAACCGATCTCCAGGTTGATGCATACCCATTTACTAAAACCCTTTGAGTGCGGCCATGGAGCCAGTTGCAGATCCACCTAACAATTGCCTCGTCTAGCCCATATTTTTCCAACTTCCCAATTAAAATGTCATGTGGGACCTTGTCAAATGCTTTGCTGAAGTCAAGATAAATGACATCCACAGCATTGCCACTGTCCACTAAGCTCGTAACCCGATCAAAAAAGGAGATCAGATTTGTCTGGCAAGATTTATTCTTGGTAAATCCATGCTGGGTTGTTTTGATCACCGAGTACTTGTCTAGATGTGCACAAATTGTGTGTTTTATGATTTGCTCTAATATCTTGCCTGGGATTGAAGTCAAACTGACTGGTCTATAATTTCCCGGGTCTTCTTTTTTCCCCTTCTTAAAGATTGGGACTACATTTGCCCTCTTCCAGTCCAGTGGCACTTCTCCACTCCTCAAGGATTTCTCAAAGATGATCGACAGAGACTCTGCAAGGACATCTGCGAGTTCCTTAAGAACTCGAGGATGCAGCTCATCTGATCCAAATGACTTGAAATCATTTAGGCCAGTTAAGTGGTTCCGAACCAGTTCTCTGTCAATCTTAATCTGCTGTTCTGCACCATCCATGTTTTCATTACCTCTTTGTGGATGCAAGCACATCCCCACATCAGCCAATGATCCCGCACCCCCATTTGCAAATCCCTCCTTCCGAGAATAGACGGACGCAAAGAAGGAGTTGAGCAGCTCTGCCTTCTCCTGGTTTCCAGACACCTGCTGTCCATCTTTGTCCACGAGCAGCCCCACCCCCTCGTCTCCTCCTGTTCCTTTCGGCATATCTAAAGAAGCTCTTTTTGTTATCTTTGACTCCCCTGGCCAGCCTCAGCTCAGACTGAGCTTTAGCATTCCTGACCCCCTCCCTACAAGACCGGGCTATCTGCCTGTACTCCTCCCTGGTGATCTTTCCAGTCTTCCACTCCCTATACTTCTCTTTCTTTAACTTCAGCTGATCCCCAAGTTGCTTGTGCAGCCAACCTGGTTTTTTCAGGTTTTTTCCCCCTTTCTTTTTCATGGGATTTGTTTCTGACTGTGCTTGTAGAAGCTGCCTCTTAAGGAGCTCCCACCCATCTTGGGCCCCTTTCCCTATTAGATCATCAACCCATGGGATTCCGCCTATGACTCCTCTAAGCCTGTTGAAATCAGCTTTCCTGAAATCCAATGTATAAGTTTCACTCTGCACTCTTTTTATTTCCCACATTATTCTAAATTCCAGCAGCTCATGATCGCTTTCCCCTAATGTTCCCGCCATGTTGACCTGGTCTATCAGTTCATCACAATTAGTTAAGATCAGGTCAAGGATGGCCCCTCCCCTTGTTGCTTCCTTCACCTTTTGGACCATGAAGTTATCTTCCAGGCCCCTCAGGAATCTACTGGAGCTTCCATGTTTGGCTGAGTTTGTCTCCCAGCAAATGTCTGGATAGTTAAAGTCCCCCATTACTACTACCTCATATTTCCTTGCAACGCCTGCCAGTTGCTCCAAGAAGACATCGTCTACTCCTTCTCCTTGGCCTGGTGGTCTATAGTAGACACCCACCACAATGCGTTGTTTCTTTTTTTCCCCCCTAACCTTTACCCAAACACACTCCACAGGGATATCCGGACCAGTTTCCTGGATTTCAGAGCAGGTATATAAATTCTTGACATATAATGCTACTCTGCCTCCCCTTTTGCCACTTCTGTTCCTCCGGGACAGCTGATAGCCTTCCAATTGTGCGTTCCAGTCATGGGAATCATCCCACCAAGTTTCAGTTATTCCTATCAAATCATATTTCCCTTCACTTGCTAAAAGCTCCAACTCATCTTGTTTATTTCCCAGGCTCTGTGCATTTGTGTAAATGCAACGTAAGCCCTGGAGGTTGCAACTCAATGCATTTCCCTCCTTTTGTAAGGCCAGGCCACTCTAAAGATTTTTGACTTAAAGTCATGCCCTGGCAATTTCCATCCAGAGCATTTTCCTTATTCCTAGGTTCCCTTTGGACGTAACCCACCCCCTTCTTATTTAGTTTAAAGCCCTCCTGCACATGGGTTCACCATTACAAGCTAAAAGCAAGCAGTGGTATGCAATGGTAGCATCCATCATCTCTTGTAGCCCAATTCTCAAAACCTATCTACCTACCTACCTACCTACCTATCTACAGTATATGGAACAACTGTCATAAGTGCACTGTATTTTGATATGCTTCAGAGAGAAGTGAAGTAGGCAATCCATTCTAAAAACAGAGTAAATTTGTCAAGGGAATTATGTTGTACAATGTCCACCCCTACACGACAGCCCACACATTGGAAACCCTCAGACAATTGAAGTGGGAGGTTATGGAGCACCCATCTGATAGTCCAGATTTAGTGCCATCTGATTTCCATTTTTTGGCTTGCTCAAAGAAACTTTAAAAGGAAGAAGATTTTAATGTGATGATTATGTGAAAGCAGCGGTGAAAGTAGCAACACATTCAACCGAAAACATTTTTGCTGATTGCCTTTAAAAGTTGGTAGAATATAGGGGAGAAGATGCATCACAAAGGAAGGTGACTATGTATAAAAGTGATGTAATTAGTATTTTAAATTCTTGAAAGAATTTTGAAATTCTTAATAGAGTTTTTTTAAGTGCATAAACTTTTCAAAGAATCCTCATATAATAAAAGCGGGACATCCCCTTCCACTTACAAAGGCCAGCATAAAATATGTCAATTAACGGAGTTATTTTTAAATAAATCAATCAATTGAGTTATAAAAAATATGATACAGTTGAAAAGCAGGTCAGTGCTAGTAGGGAGTATGTGGTTGGGTTACTGGGCAAAAGTGTGCAACTGAGTATAGATGTCTGTTCAAACAGCTTTGCTTTTTGATGAATCAGTGTGCTTAGATGTGCATATCCCTTTGGAAGAAGTGTAGTGCATATAGCTAGAATGCCCATCCATATACACACTTGTTTTTGGCACAAGTAGCCATTTCTTTACACAAGCTGATGCTCATTTGTTAATATTTGTCAATCACCACTTAGCATTTTCAGTTTTTTAAGACATCCCTGCAGACATATACAGCTTGTCCTTTTGCATTTCTGTGATGTAATTAAGGTTAGGCTGGACTTCTGCCTTTTTTACATTCATCTTTAGATCTCTTTGTGACTATGTCCCAATAGCTCAGGGCAAATAAAGTGTATTCAGTTTATCTTAACAACAGTCATGTAGGTTATATTGGAATAAGTGACTGTCACCTAAATCATGTACCCAGTTTTCTTCACAGATGAGTGCTGAACATGGGTCTTTCGCATTCAAATGCCACCCTCTGTCCAGTGTTCTCTGAAATATCCAGAGGTAGTCATCAGTCGCATTCATAGCGTGTTTGTGTTGTAAATACATTATAATGCCCTCTTCAGCATTACCAGCTTCAAGGCCAATTTCTTCAATTAAATAGTAGTTGCATACGACTATTCTGACTTTTGCCTGAAAGAAAACCTAGGCAACTCTATTAACTTATTTTCTAGCTAAAATTCATCATGAATTTAGTGAGCAAATCAGGTATCTTTGGACAGACATGCAGACCAGTTGTATGTTAGTGATATAGGTACCATCTTTGCCATTACTTTTGGACATGGTTTTCTCAGTATTGTTCATATAAAAAATGAGGTTTGAACATTAAAAGTGCATTAAAACATTAAAAGTATCTGCCCTTGTTTGGGAAGAGATAATGTGTACATGAAGCATAATAGTATTCTACAGCTTGCCCTTGTAGTTCATGTAATTTGAGATCAGAAGAGAAAGTTTTGCTTATCTATATATATAAAAGAGAAAAGTCACTGACTCACTGATGGACTCATCACCGCCCTGCCAAAACTGCTGGGCCTAGAAGCGTGAAATTTGGGGTGGGTGTTCCTTCCGTGACGGAGAGGTACACTAAGAACCAGTTTTTGGAAATTCCAACCAGAAAGGAGTGAAAAGGAGCGCAATGCGTTTTCCTCCCTATACTTTGCATTGGAGAATTGATGACTCATCAACATTCCACCCCAACTGCTGGGCCTAGAAGCATGGAATTCTGGGAGGGAGTTCCTTCTGTCACGAATACCCACCAAGAACTGAGATGGAGAAATTTAACCCTTAAGGGGCTGAAAAGGGGTCAACGTGTTTTTGTCCTATATGTAACATGGAAGACTGACCAACCTCCAGCCAATTTGGTGCACGGTGCCTGGTGCACTGGGGGATATTGTTCGGAGGGAGGGGTTGCACTGGGGAGGATGGGGGGACTGGGGAGGATGCGCGTGTGTGGGGATGTTGTGCGTGGGGGGATGTTGCGCGTGGGGATGTTGCTCATAGGGGACTGATACGCATGGGGAAAGTTACGCATGGGGGGATTTTGCGCATGGGGGATGTTGCACATGGGGGACTGATACGCATGGGGGATGTTGTGCATGGGGGGATTTTGCGCATGGGGGACTGATGCGCATGGGGGCATGTTCCAAATGGGGGAAGTTGCGCATGGGGGACTGCTGCACATGGGGGAAAGTTGCACATGAGGGACTGATGCGCATGGGGGGATTTTGCACATGGGGAAGTTGCGCATGGGGGGATGTTACACATGGGAGGAAATTTCACATGGGGGAAGTTGCGTGTGGGGAGTGATGCAAATGGGGATAGTTGAGCATTGGGGACTGATGCGCATGGGGGAAAGTTGTGCATCGGGGACTGATGCACATGGGGGACTGATGGCATGGGGAGTGGATATGCATGGGGTGTTGATGTGCTATGGGGGGATGGCGTATGGGGAAATGTTAGTCCCGCAACGCGGGTATGCTTTTTGCTAGTTTAGGAATATGTTCCCCTTTTTTCTAATCTTTCTGCTATCAATAACAAAGAGAGGTTTGCCTTTCACTGAGGTGGAAAACCTTTTTAGGCTGTATTACTCTATCTATTAGTGGTGGCTTATGTTACATAATGTTCCACTGTACAAAGAAGTTCCCTGCAAGTTAAAAACTAGCACATTATGGTTCTAGTCGAAGTTTCCTTTTGTATACAGCTGGCCCAATCAGTTGGGTCAGTTTACTAATTTGGTGTGAACTATGGTAGGTCTAATTTCGTAATTTTTCCTTCTGTTTCTCACAGTATCAATAGATACTATGTCTAAATTTCCCTATTTGAAAGGAGCATAAAAGCTAATAAAATGGGGGATACTTGGCTTGGCAGCACAACATATGAGCGGGATCTTGGAGTTGCCATGGATCACAAGCTGAACATGAGTCAGCAGTGTGATGTGTCTACAAAGAAGGCAAATGCCATTTTAGGCTGCATTAAGAGGACTGTAGCTTCCAAGTCGCGGGAAGTTCTAGTTCCTCTTTATTCAGCATTGGTCAGACCTCACCTTGAGTACTGTGTTCAGTTCTGGGCACCTCACTTGAAGAAAGATGCAGCCAAACTGGAGCAAGTCCAGAGGAGAGCAGCAAGAATGATCAGTGAAATGGAAGGGAAGGCCTACGAGGAAAGGTTGGGGGAACTTGGGATGTTCAGCCTGGAAAAGAGGAGGCTGAGAGGAGACATGATTGCCCTCTTCAGATACCTGAAGGGCTGTCATAGGGAGTAAGGGGCTCATTTGTTCATAGCTGCTTCTGAAAGCAGAACTAGAACCAATGGGTACAAACTGCAAGAGAGGAGATTCCGGTTGGATATCCAGAAAAAATTCCTGACAGCGAGGGTGGCTCGGCAGTGGAACAGACTGCCAAGGGAGGTGGTGGACTCTCCCTCACTGGGGATCTTCAAGCAGAGGCTCGACGAGCACCTGTCGGGGATGCTCTAGGGGGATTTCCTGCTGCAGGCAGGGGGTTGGACTAGATGACCTACTAGGTCCCTTCCAACTCTATGATTCTATGATTAATTATGAAAGAGTAGAATTAATACATGAGAAACAGTTGTTGAGATGAAAGCTGAACTAAGGACTTTTCTGTATACACTCTTGCATTCCATTCACAGCATACTCCTAACTTGTGCTGAAACAGGCAGTCTGGAAAACCTGTGCTTTATCCAGGTCAAGTTTTGGGACTGCCACTGCAGTCCCAAGTTTTGGGAAAAGTCTTCTCCCTTTTCCCATGGAGGGCTATACCAGCCCTGATAGGTCTACTCAGACATAGACCATCTCTGGAGGAAGGGTTCTCCCGACTGCTCGGGAAGCAAGGTTGGGATCTGACATAACTGTCAACCTGCACTTTCCTTCTGCTCTCTTCTCTCCAACCCTTTGCCCACCCGTGCCTGCGCTGGAATGCCCTCATCCTGCCTATTTTCTGCCCTCCCAGCCTTCTCCCTCCCTCCCTCCCAACACTGTCCCCAGGAGCAGTCTTAGCAAATAAAAGGCTGTTGATTTCCCTTAATTTTTGGAATTCTAGATAGTCTTCTCTTGGTGGTAACATGGGTAATGAGGGGTTGGACTAAGATGACTCGTACAATGTCTGCAAGCACAAGCACACATCCCACAAAGGAGCGCTATTGTTTTTGTTGCTTTCCTTTAAGTTTCCCTGTGGCATTTCAATTAAAGTAGTCTTGATGGTCTCATCCCTAGAAAAGCTTCTCTTATAAAGGGTAGGAAATCTGACTAAAGGGGAAGGGAGCTACTAGTATAGAAATAAATTCATGATTACTTTTGCTTTCCAGCTTGGCTGGTGTTGCAGTACATGGTCATTGCTGCTGTTTCCCAACACCACCACTTCCTATCATGATGCATTTCTTATGGGAAATGGAAATGGAATCCCATGTTACTTCTACTTTGTTCAGCAAGATCATGACTTCCTCATAGGATCTGTCTGTAAGGAGGTTTTTGTTTTGCATGAAATTTTAATTTATATTTAAATTCACCATTTCAGGAACGCCAGTCTTTCCTAGATGGTAGCTTCCAGAAAGTGGTTCTGGGGGTACTTCTGTCTCATGTCATGACATTAAGCTATGGTTCCATTCTGCTCTCTTGTTATTTTGTTTTGTTTTTAACAGTCTTGTGATCTGTCTTGAATCTCTTAGAAGTAAGGGTAGATGTGAATTTTTTAAATAAATGTTTTATACACATACTATACAGTTGTGTATAAATGTTTTATACACATACTATACACATACTATACAGTATTTACTATACACTATTGCCTCACATAAAGAGCTTAATTTGTTCCAGAGGCATGCTCTTTAAGTGAAACACTCTTTAAGTGAAGCAGATTTTCCCATAGGAAACAATGGAAACTCAGACAATTTGTTCCACAACCCAAAAAATATTCATATAAAAATATTAACTGTATGTAAAAATGATGACAAAACACAGGAATTGAATTCAAAACACTATAATATAATACAGACCACAATTACTGTAATAAAACACTGTAATATTCTGTACAGTAAAAAAGAAAAGAAAAACCTTTATGGCCAAGGAGGACTAATTTTTCCCTAAAAGATTCTCTGGAGTCTTTTGGAGCATCTTTAACAAGGAACCTCTCTGTGTGTGAGATCTATCTATGCAAACTAGATAGGCAGTCTGCAACAGAAAAGGGGAGAAGAATCTACTCAGAATCAAGCCCCATTAAATCCACTGGGGCTTACTCACAGGAAAGTGTGTAGAATGCAACCTGACTCCAAGTTTACATGAAGAGCAAGAGCAAAGGGGCCAGATCCTATGCTGTCTATTCAGAATCAAGCCCCATTAAATACACTGGGGCTTACTCATAGGAAGGTGCATAGGATGCAAGCCTGACTCTTTCCATAGGATGCTAGCAGCAGGAGGAGATTGGATTCTGCTTGCATTGGAAAGGGGCCAGATCCTGGGATGTCCCTTCATAATCAAACTCCATTTAATCCACTGGGGCTTACTCACAGGAAAGGAAAACTGTAGGCACGGAAGGTGGTGGGGGGAAAGAGGGGATGTTGTAGTGGGGTCCAGACAGGGGGGCTTCCTTGGGGGGAAGGGGTCTGTTTGAGGGGGGCTCCAGAGGGGATGCAGGAGGAGTTTTCCCTCCTATCTGATGAAGACTACAGAGGCTGGGCTGACCACGTTTGCTGGCTGAAGGAAGCAGCCATCTTTGTTCCTCCAAATGAAGACACTCCTCTGCTGGCCTCTTCATGTACTTCATGTACATGTGCTGTCTTCTTCTGGGGGAGAAAGTCCCGCCTCATTGCTACTGCCCAGCCAATGCAGGGAGGATGAGGGGGAGCCCAGCCAATAGGCACTCGTTATACGAATCATGCTTGTTAAGATTTGCAGAAGCCCACATAAATTTTTACTCGTTATGTGAAACACTCGCTATTTGAGGCACTCGTTATGCAGGGTACCACTGTATATAACTTATGTCAAAATTTGTTGCTTGCTTTAAACCCATGGGGTATGATGGAGCAAAGGTTTGTGTAAGTTAACAGTTATTCTTGCAAACATTATTTGGCCAGTATGTGGTCTTCAAAGCATGAAATGTGGTGGAAGATTTTTAGTGATTTTTAGGGTATTTTTGCCCTTAATACAAACTTCTATTTATATTTTTCCTATGTTGTTACTGACTTTACTACAGTGCTTTACTGGCTGTTCTTTTTTGACAGTGTCATCAGCAAAGTGGTGTCCGCTCCAGAAAATAAGCCATCCACTCTTCTGGCTCACCCTAAAACTCCACCACCTCCACCATCCCCAGCACCACCAGCTCCAGTCCACATCACCTCTCCGGCTCCTCCAGTAGTTCCAGCTCTCCCTCCAGCCACCATTTCCCCAAATCTGATTCCACCACCTTCTCCTGCCATATCTGCCACAGGAGGATCCAAAGCTCCAGTTAGAAGTGTAGTGACTGAGACTGTCAGTAATTATGTGGTATGTAGAATAATGTATTTGATTCTGAATGTGTGTTGCTGCCAGTTTTCTGTTCTGGCTCATGTTCTGGTATTTTAGGATGTGTTGAAATATTAAATGTTCATCCCTTTCCAACAAATCAGTATATAAAACTCATTTAACATAAAACTTTGAGCACTTTAATTTTGTTGGTGATTTTATTACTCAAGTGCTCTGTGCTGAACTAAGCAGTGTCCATTAACTCCTTTCTTAGCTTCTGTTAGGTGTTAGACAGTATCCCATATACTGTATTTAAAGACAAAACATCTTTTGAACATATGATGTACAAAGTTATTTTTGGCAATGATTATTTTATATTGGGTTTTTTTACTATGTTTACTAATATACCAGGTTTCCATCCTGTTGTTGTTATTAGTTAAACATAATAATTTTATTCTGCCTTACTTCCTTCAGGGATGCCAGATGGATTGCAACATGATAAAAGTAAACAAAACACTTATTTTGTTAAATAATAAACTAAAATATCCCCTTTGTTGTAGTCACACTAGTAAGATTCACATCAGATTTTTCATTTTTCAGTCAAAGATCTCAAAATAATTAACAAACGTTAGATATCACTGTTTGGCCCAGAATCTGAAATTATCTGCCTGCTATCAACAAAAAACATATACAATTAGTTTTTATTGTCAGTAAAAAAGCAAATTTACCAAGATTCATTGGTAAATGTCCAAAACAAGCAAGTTCTTCTGATATTTGCTTATAAAACTGACTACATGCCTTCAGCTAAAGACCAAATTTCATGACCATTTAACAGCCAGGTCCTAACTTGCACTTAAACAGGCAGGCCAGTAGGCCTGCCTTGTATCCAGCACAGATTCAGTCACTTGGTGGTTCATCCTGAGACAAGAGGTATCACTTTCCCTTACCCTGGGGAGATCCACTGCAGTCCCAGTGGAGCTGCTTGTATCTACACCGCCTTAAGAGATGCAAATTCAAACAATCCCAGGCGACTCGAGACTGGGCTTAAGATCCAGCATAAGTGCCACTCTATGCCCAAAAATGCTCCACCCCATTCCCCCAGATTCCTATGTAAGCCAAGCTCAGCCAAGGCCTCCTCACCTTACCCCAGAACCTTACCCCAGAGGTCGGATTACATCTATGCACCAGTCTAACTTGTGTTCAAAAGTGCTTTATGACATGAAAAGGGCTTTATGACACTCCTCAGCTGACACAAGGGATTTTGCACTAACCAAAAGAGCAGTTTGGTTTGCACCCTTAACTGTATTCTGGTAAAGGCCATAGTTCACCATTGGCGGTTAATAACTGTCATACATAAATTTCATGATCTGAAATGTCTCAGGACCCAATTCTGTTGAATCTTCCAACACCAGTACAATGGCAATGCAGCCCCAAGGTAACGTTTGTTCTGTAACTTTGAGGAGGCCTCCATGACTGCTCCCCCACAGCAGCATGTAGCTCACAACCTGTAATCACAAATGCACTTGCACTGGAAAGTTGAATAGGATTTGGCCCTAAAGTTCAGAAATAATTGTGTCATAAGTTGTAGCACCTTTACCTGGGCCTTTGTAAATAGCACTGTTCACACAGTTCAACATTAATGGAATTCAGTGCCACAAGATTTGGTGGGCGATATTAAATAGCGATATTCACTATAGGATTAGACAGGCAGCCCAATCCAGAGCAACTAATCTGTCCACATAAGAGCCCTTAGGTTGCCCTATCTAACACTAGGTTGGAGCAACTGCAAGATGCTCCAGCCCAGTTACTCTGAAGGAGGCTTAGGGCAGAGCAAGGCAAGATAGGGTGCCCTAAGAGAGGTGGACCTGCTCTGCCCTAACTGGGGCAACCTAAGCAGCTCAGGAGAGGCAAGTTGAGGGCATGTTTAGCATTGCCTAGGGCAGAGCAGTTACTCTGTATCCAGAGCCTGTTTCCAAGGCAGAAATGCCCTCTTCCAGCCCTCAGAGTTATACCACCTCAGGAGCAGGTATAGTAATGAGTAGACCCATAGGGGTCCATAATAAGGCCCGAGTAAGAATGGCAGTGCTGACCAAAAATCTGAGTTCTTGGCCATCCTAGCTGCAACCCCTTCCTCTCAACCTCAGGATATGGAACAAACTACGGCTGCCCACAAACCTCAGGATACAGCAGGCCACTCCAAGAAGCCCCTTGTATTCACTGTAGAATGTACTGGCATCTCATCAGGGACTCCTTATAAGGCAGGCACCCAGTGGCGTCACCAGACTGGTGCGGCTGGTGTGGGCTGCATTGGGGATGCGCTCCGTATGGGGTGATGTGCCGGAGGAGTTTGACTGTCCTTTGGCAGGCCCCGGGCATCAGCACCCCCATTCAGGCCTGCTCCAAGGCGGAGCAGCAGCCAGAAGCTGCCACTTGTCTGCGGAGCTGGCCTGAACGGCCATCTGAGATGCACTGCGCAAAAACACACTGAGCATGTCGAACAGCTTCAGAGAAGACTTCCTTAGAGCAGAGAAAGTCCGCGCCTCTGCACAGCCATTCGGCCTCACTCAGGAGGCGGAGCGGCAGCCGAATGGCTTCAGAAAGAGTACTGCACAGGCACCAACTCTGACGCCTGCACAGTCTCCCCCGAAGCCAAAAGGCTTCAGAAAAGTACTGTGCAGGTGTCAGAGATGGTGCCTGCGCAGTACTCTTTCTGAAGCCAGTTGGCTTCAGAAACAACTGCGCAGGCGCCAACTTTGGTGACTGTGCAGTCCAGGTGGGGGGGGGGGGCGCATCCCAGGGATGACGCACAGACTTCCACACCAGATGATGTGCAGAGTCATGTCACCACTGTAGGCACCACAGCTGTTCCTTGTTCAGTGTGATCTGAGGGGTGTCTCCTCAGGAGCAAGTCTTCCCCTTGTGTCAATTACTTAGCATGCTCTGGAGCAGTTAGGGCAGCCCAGGCTTCCTGACTCTCTGGATTCAGCATAACTTTCTGCTCTGGATACAGAATAGTTAGGAGAGTGCAGTTAGGTCAGAGCAGGCTGAATTTGCTCTGGATTGCAGCCATATTCTCTGAGGGCATGTCTATCACTAGCTACTATTGATGATGTCTATATGTTGTCTCCAGAATCAGTGGTAGTGCACTTCTGAGTATTGTTGGCAGGAGAGCAACTGTGGAGAAGTGGTATGGCTTCTTTGTGGAATACCAAGAGGCAACTGATGGACCACAATGTGAAACAGGTCTTAGCCCATGATGATTAGTTAATTATTTGATAGTATGGTGATCACAATGATATTAAATCCTGACCATGCACTATAAGAAATGGAAGAGGCAGATTGTACATTTTTGTTGCTTGGGACTGTAAACATTCTACTTCCCCCTGTCTTCCATTTACCCTTCAGTAAATGGAACTCTGGCATAAATGTCAAAGGAATGGAAAGTTACTCAGTAACAATTTTTATACCCTTGATCTTATCAGTTAGTTGAGTTAAAAGCATTTGGCTAATGAGTAATTACACCACAATGCATGCACCCTGTACTGTATATATGACATGCACGTCATCAAGATTGTTTTCTGGGGGAAGGGCCATTGCTCCTTGGCCTTGGCAGAGGTGGCAAAGAATTAAAGAAGCTTAGTGCCCTCATGGGCATCAGTTTTTATTTAATGTTTTGCTGTGGGAGAAGGTATATACTAATAGGTGTGGCATCTTCAATCAGTTTTCTCCTGCTACTCACTACTATTCCTTTAATGATAAGAATATAAGAGTTGTCTTTCTGGATCCAACCAAGGTGTAGTTACTCCCACTTTCTGTTTCCAATAATGGTCACCAGCTGCCTCTTGGAAGCCCACAAAGAAGGTGTGTTGATGATGAAAAGGTAGAGCACATGCTTTGCATTAATAAGATCCAGGTACTGTACTATCTGTAAGAGTTTCCAGAAGCAGAAATGGAGCAAACAAGACCTCTGCATGTAATCATGGAAGGCCTTTACCAGTCAGAATAGCTAGTACTGGTTCACGTGAAACAGTGGACTGACTTAGGCTACAATCCTAAAGAAACTTTCGTGAGAGTAAGACCCATTGAACACAATGGGGCTTGCTTTTGAGTAGACATGGTTAGGATTGTTAGTCTAAGTCAGGCATGTGTTCTTCATACTTGTTGATGAACATGCTAAAGGACTTTGCAAAGATCCCAGTGCACTTATTCTGACTTTAGGATGTTAATAGGACATTTAGGGCACTATCCTAACCAATTTAGACCAGTATAAGTCACCCGCTCCCCATTCCCATGGTGGTGTAAGGAGGCCAGCTCGTGTCTGTACACTGGGTTAACTCTTCCATGAGTGGTGCATGTAAGGAGTGATGTCCTCCTTACATCAATTCTCCAGCACCTCCAAGCAAGCATGGGAATGCAACCTCAGAGCACAATCATAGCCAATTTAAACCAGCACAACTCGCCCATTTGCCCATTCCCATGGTGGTAGAGGGAGGCCAGGTTCATGTCTGTACACTGTCTAACCGCCCTACAGGAATGGGACAGAAGTGCCTTATGACATATTTTGACACCCCAGGTCAGCACGGGATATATGCTGGGTCTTGTGCCAGCCTAACTTGAGCTTAAGATTGCAGCTTTAGTAATTTGAATGTAGATATAAAGCAATGGCAATTAAGTATGAGTAAAATACCATTGCTCCCTGATTAAAATAAATTCCACCCACTCAGACTTCCTCATTCTTCTGCGTACTACTCTGAAACTATCTACGCACTTTCAGCCTCACATTTTAAAATAAAAAATACTGAAGGCCAGAACTGTCAAGGAAGATGTGCCCCACAATTGATCACCAGGCCTTAGAAGTCCTACTAGCTTGGATTGCTGTGTATTTGTGGCCATTCAAATTTTTTAAATGGAAACTATAAATAGCAGGTGATGGCCACAGTTTTGTGGCTCCAGTGGCACTCAAAGGCATAGATAGAACTTTGATGGAGCTTTGGATTGCAGCTGTACTAATTGTACTGCAATCCAAATGATTGCTTCTTCTTGTCCAATGTAACCAGTAATTGAAGTCCAAAGAAGAGGAAATGGCTGTAATTCCAAATATGGAATGGTCCCAGTCCTATTGAAAACAGGGTTTGGAAGTTTTGATTTTAGAGTGCAAGTGACAGGGCCTTCCATACAGCTTACATTCCCAGGTATTTTTCAGCTAAGCTCCAATACTGGAAATTACTGTCTTCACTTGTATCTAATGTGCCATTGATTCTAATGCGCACTCCAAATTTAAAAGGCTTGAGATTTTAAAAAGTTTACTGGTGATGGTAATGCGTAGATTTATCTCAGGCCTTTTAAAATTGGAGTGCACATTAGATTTGTGCATTAGGGGATTTCCCCCGTTGACTTTGTGGGGGAAGGGAGCTGAGGTCAGCAGAGCATCTCAAGACTTCAGTATCCTCAACTTCTGCACTGCTGGCAGGATCTTCCTCATAAGGAGTTGGATCATTGCCTTCCTCCCTATCCCAGGAGTCACTCAGCCCTCCCAAAAACAGGGAGGTAAACAAAGATCCTCCTCATGAAGAAGGCAAGGATCCCAAGGTCAGGGAAGAAGGCAAATGACAGAGTCGTCCCAGGGACTGGTAGTACATGGATCCTCCTCATGAGGAGACAGGCGGCACACCTGCCAGTCCCAAGGACTGAGAGGGTGGGGCAAGGCTGTCCAGAAGCAGCAGCCAAAAGGAAGGACAAAAGTACTGTATGTAAATACAAGGCGCCATCAAATGTAATGCACATTGAAGACTTCTACAACAGTTTGCATTACATTTGAGTAAATACAGTATCCCATCTGAGCAAAAAGTCCTTGGTGAAGAAAGCAGTGGATGGAGAGAGGGGGTACTGAGTACACCTTGAAAATAAGATACTTGTTTTCTAGTATTTGGGATGAAGACACTTATACCAAATTTCAGCATTCTCAATCATGAGGAAACAAGTAACACTGTTATTTATAAAACTTTTAAAGAGTGTGCCTTTCATATCCTGTACTCATATATCATTTGTATGTAAATAAATAGTGTTTGTGCATACTTTATACCAGAAATACATGGACCATTAAAAAAGGAATTGACTACACTGAATGCATCTTTTGACTGTCCATGCCATCAACCTCTCCCTGATTTCTTTTAACCCCAGATAAGAGATGAATGGGGAAACCAGATCTGGATCTGCCCTGGCTGTGAGAAGCCTGATGATGGCAGCCCAATGATTGGCTGTGATGACTGTGACGACTGGTATCACTGGTAAGTGATTCAGTCCTCTGTTTTTGCTTTCATTGAATTGCTGAATAACATTATTTCCCTCTTTAATGGAGGTGAAATTTTGGAAATGGAAATTTTTCACTATTTTCACAATATTTGTGTAGCTTTTACTTTTTTAAGTTTATGACTTCATGAGGCAGTTAAGGCTGGCAATGACACAGTGGTTCTGAAATCATCTGATTGTGTTCAGCTTTTCATGATTTTAAACTCACCAGTTCATTAATACTGACAAAGTCAAGAGACATATGTACCTTAGAGCACAATCCTAACCATCCTAAAGAGGGAATTTAGACAGGTGCTGCTTTTTAAACACTTCTATAAACCCTTCTTTAAACCTGCTTAAAATCCCTCTTCTTTAAACCCTTCTTTATACCTGCTTAAATTCCCTCTTCTTTGCAATGATTATACAGGCACTCTGTCCTCCATTCTGTATGGTCACCCTGATATTCTTATTACCTTTACTGATTTTAACACATTTCAGTCATCATACCATTGAAATCATGTTATTACCTTATTTTTAGTCATATACTGTATCCAAAATATTTTGAAATGATGGGCTGTCAGTATATCAGTAAGTTATCAGGTTACCTAGAGTACATAGAGTCCATACAGACCCCAGATACTATCCCAGAATAGTTATCCCTGTATTATAAAAATAATGGGCGTCCTGCAATTAAGTCAATTCAGTGATGTGAAATTGAGCAATTGTCATATAGCGGTTCATTTTTACCTGCAGTTTATTTGGGATGTACCTGAGCCCAGTGTGAGATTAACCAATTTTCCCCCAAGTATTTTCCCCAAGTATTGGAGTGTTTAATCTGCAGTGAATGCTTCTGTTGACTAATCACACAGAGAAAAGCTTGATCCCTAGTTAAAATAACAGCAGGTGCTTCACTTGTTAAAATCCTCATCCATTTCTTGCATTTGTTTGTGTTCTATCAAATGCACAGGCCTTGTGTCGGAATTACAGCTGCTCCCCCAGAAGAAATGCAGTGGTTCTGCTCCAGGTGTGCCAGCAAAAAGAAAGATAAAAAACACAAGAAATGGAAACATAAAGCACACTGAAGTCATGGTGGCGAGGACTTGTCAGACTGATGCTTAAGCACTTCTGCCCTGACTTCTTTTGTGGAGAGATTCAGTGGGGCTTCCACTGCCTCACCCATCACTGTCAAGTTTCAAGGATTAGGATTCTTGAGAAAACTGAGAACAAACACATACTGTCCACTTCTGCACTGGCTTTTTTGTCTCTTCGCCAGACAGTAAAGGCCTTGATTCAGAATGATCAACCACAGACTCACTGGCCAGAGAGCAGCAGAGGAATGTCTGTATCACCGAAGAAGGAAGCTACTACATAGTTGGAAGCTACTACGTTTGTTGGTGATGGCAGTGACGCTTGTAAATATTGCAGTCTTGTCCCAGTTGTGTTTTCCTCTTCTGAGTTCAAATGCAAGAGGAACCACACAGAATGATTTCTGTAACTCTTAGACGTCTGTCCCTTCTGGCCAGAAAATCATAAATGACATTGCAGTGGGGAGGGGAGAGTGACTGGTAAATATTTTTCTGATAAGAATATATGAAGCTCGCTCTCTCTCTCTCTCTCTCTCTCTCTCTCTCTCTCTCTCTCTCTCTCTCTCTCTCTCTCTCTCTCTCTCCCTTCTTGCTCCCCTACAACCTTGATTTTTAAGACCTAACATAAATAAACATGCTTGAGCTTTTTGTGAAATAGCTTCTATTTTTTTTAATGGTTGTTGTTTCGTTTCCCCCCCCCATATTTTGTTCAGCATGACAGCAATACATGAGAGACTGTCCTGCCCCAACTCCACCACAATTTCAATGAATCTAACATCTTCTCTGTTCGTTGCTTGTACGAGGTACATTTCATTTGTATGTCCAAGCACTTCACTTTTAAAAATGTTTTTAGTCAACTAGGCTGTTGATATGTGTGTGGTACTGTTGGTTATTTTCAGGCATTGGAACGGAATAATTTTTAACAAATTGCTTTCCACCCTGGCTTACAGTTCTTAGAGCCATATTGATTTCTGAAAAAATGGGGAAATAACACATTCTCACACACTTTGTCCTTGTCTTAGCTTCTCTAGTTACATTTTCCAGGTTTACCCTTATCGAAACATTCTTGCATCTATCAAGTCACAGTCTTGCATCAGTTTCACATACTTGCAGACATGAAACTGATTCAGGTTGTGTTTTTTAAAATTTAGATACAAAAAGTGCCAGAATTTAAGTGACAGAATGCATGCATTGTGGTGACAATTGTGAATAGCATATATGTACATTTTAAATTATTAAGCTTGTGCTCAGGATATATGGGAGGGGTGCTCAGAAAAAAAATGATTGAGGAAACCTGATCATGTAAACATAGATTATGGGTGCAATCCAAACCTAAGCCAGAAAAACTCCTGTCTTCCTATTCCCATGGTGATGTAGGGAGGCAATTAAACGTCTGTGCACTGGGCTAACCCTCCCCAAAAAGTGGTGCAGAAATGTCTTACAACACTTTTTGATACCCCCAGGTCAGCACAAGACTTTTCCCGCGACTTAGGCCGGCCTAACAGGAGGTTAGGATTGCAGCCACAGATGTATGAGCTTTACTATTTATGGTTCAAAAGGCCTGCAGATGAGGTGTCAAGCACCTGAAAATTGAAAGAAGTGGGGTTTTATCAGGGTGTAGGGAGGTTAAACTTATGAAGAAAAAATGGTTCAGCTGGAGGATCCCTTTCTTCCTTTTCATGAACTTCAGGAAGGCTAGCCACTAGGTCATAGATCCAGGATAGATTAGGGGCAACCTACCCATCACAGACCTGGCCTGAATAATGCCCTTGAAAGCTGGTCAGTATTTTGCCAAACCTTTCCTACCTCCTCCCTGCCAGTTCTATAGTTAGTCAGAAGGTGACTCAGATGTACAGCTGCTACCAGCCAACTTCCCTCACCCTACAATGCAAGGAATAGTTCCAGCATCTTCCCATTTTTCTTTCCAGTTTGGAAAATGGATGCTACATTTTGAGCAGCATCCACAGGCAGGTCCCGCTCAAAGGGTAGGGGCAGGTCTTTGTCTTCTTTCTGAGTTGCATTTATAGGGATGAAAACACAGTGCTCTCCTTTTCACCCCTTTAGGGGTTCAATTACTAAAAATTTGTTCTTAGTGGGTGCCAATGTCACAGAAGGAATACCCTCCCCAAATTTCATGCTTCTAGGTCTGAGAGTTTTGACGGCCCACTGCTCAGTGGTGCCTGGTGGTACCTGGTGTCCAGTGGTGCCCATGGCCCATTGGGGCCTGGTGATGCCCGCTGACTGCTGATGTCCACTGCCCAGTGTCAACAATTCCTGGTGCCCAGTGCCCACCATTGTCCAGCCATGCCCACTGCCCACAAATATTCTTTAAATTTTATCTCCACAATGATGAGTAAATTGACCTAGTATTCGGTATATACAACCCAAACAACAGAGAGTACATTAGGTGTACAAAAGCAGGAATTGGTTAGCCACTTATATTAGTTAACCAATATAAAAAGATTTGCTGAAATTGTCCTCTTATTTCCAATTTGGGGAGTTCTCAGGCTGATTGTGCTCATGTTTGTTTTCACTGTGCAACAGCTGCATTCCCTGCATCTGGTTTGTAATTTGTGTTTATTTTTTCCATAAATATTGCATTTTTAAGGACAAATAACATTTTCATGCAAGGTATATTCACACTTTTTGTATATTTTAAGTTGCCATAAAACTTGTGAGTTTTACCAGATATTTTAGTGCATTTCTTGAAAAGGTGAATAAATGATGGTGTAAATGTGAATCTAGGACAACTATATTGCTTTACTTTTTATTTTTTAAAAAGCAGACTTCTTTCACAATTGGTCAACTTAGTACAGACAGACTAATTATTGTTGACTCTGGTATTTCTGCTGCAAAAATAACCAAATTCTTTGTACACTTACTGGCAAATTCAATCCTCATTTGTTTAAGGGTATGACAGGGAAGGGTATGCATTGCAAGGTGTCTTTGAATTCTGGCACAGGAAGTTACCCCATGTGGACCAAAAGAACGAACACATTGAAGAAGCAACCCCAAAAGCTGCCAAGGCTGGTGCAGCCTAACAGTATCACAAAAGTGCCATAAAGCACTTTTGCTCCACCATGGGACGAGTTAGGCCAGTGCACTGGTGCACTTCAGCATAACTCAACCTGCACAAGCTGACAGAAGGGTGAGCTGGTGTATGGACAGAGACTGGGGATATTATGGGAGGAGGTGTTGCAGAGCGCGTAGTGGGTGGGAGATGGGTGGGACGGAGGCAGGCAGATGACGGGAGGGAGGAGAGCAGGAGGAGGAGCCAGAATACAGCAATTATGATGATCCTGACTCCTCTGCAGACACAAGCGGCCATGGCTGCTCAGGTCTCCTCAGACTTGCCCTGCTCTAGAGGGAACCATCTCCCAGAATGATAGCCCATATCTTAAAATATGATTTGCATAATTTTTCTTCTGTTGTATCCAATGTGTTTCAACATGAGAACAAAAGTGCTTATTTTGGCCATTATCTGTTTAATGACATCACTTCTGACCCACAGCAGGTACCACAGCAGCTATTTGGCCCATTGTCTGAAATGAGATTGATACACTATTCCTAGAGGGATGTGATGACTTTGAAGAATGACAACATTAGCAAGTCACACACAAATAATTTTAAGTTCTCACTTAGGAGGCCGTCTTGAGTGATACTGAAGTAGGAGCAGGCACAGAGGTTGAGCTGCTGAGCCCCCAGGTGCCTCACGCCCTCTGGACCAGTTCTAAGCCTGTCTGGCTGAAAACATGGAGTGGATTCTAGGAGACCAGACTACCCTCCCTGACTTTGGGCACCCAGTTAACATTTTGGAGTGATGTACTCTAAGCGCATAAAACCCTCTCATCTCCCTGCTGCCACTGTGCAGGACACAGAATGCAAAAGCCACACAATGGCCCCCGATTGGCATGTCCAGGTTGCATGAAGATCAGAGCCTTCCCCCTCCTTGGCAAAAAGGGAGCTCAGGGGTTGACTTGTGGTCGCAGCGGGAGACTGCAAAGTGACCCCACCACTCTGGAATACCAGCAACCCTGAGGATTTTGTGGAGCAGCTGAGAGGGAGCACATGGTCAAGGTAGGAGGAGGAGGAGGGGCTGGTTACCTGGGTGGCTAACTGCTGCTAGCTGCTCATTGGCTGATTGCCTGGTGGGTGGGGGTTTCAACTGTAGCATCTGGGCCTGAGGTGCGAGCCTTTGGAGGGGAAGAGACAAAGGGCTCTTGTCATGTGGCTGTTAGCCTGTGAATCAGAGCCTGTGAACAAAGACAACGCATGGCACGTGATGTATGGCAGTTGGAGGCAGAGCCTGCCACCATATATTTGCCCTGGCTCAGAGTCAATTATACCTTTGAAATAATAACAAAACTGGTTGCACTGTTGGAGGAGAAGGTGACAGCATTGGAGGGAGAAGTACCCACTCTTCGTCAAATTAAAGCATCTGGGGAATTCCTTGATGCAACACACATGGAACTTCTCCAGAGGGAATTTTCGGAAGACACTATGAGTGAGAATGACATCAATGAGAACCTCAACGATGGCTCTTCATGAAGGCATGTTACAGTCAGGAGAAGAAACGGCAAAAGACGTTCAGAATTACTGGACCTAAACAACCATTTCCAGTGTCTCTCAGATCCTAGCACGCTGGCAGAAGTTCCTCTTCCTAGCACGCCTGCACTGGATCCTGAAAGGCCTACAGAAATTCTCCTTACTGGCATGCCTGCAGATCCCCCTCAAAGACCCCAACAGCTACCAAAACCAGTCACTGGGGAGTCCACACTGATGGGACAGTGGCCCAGGGTTGGTGGTTTTCCCAGCAAAGAGGGAGAGACCATCAACCTACTCGAGCTGAGGATGATATTCCTGGCACTCAAGACCTTTGCATACCCCCTCAGGAACAAGGACGTCCTAGTCTACATGGACAATATAACAACCAGGGCATATGTCAACCAGCATGGTGGCACCTGCTCATCACAGGTGGGCACTAGGGGGATCGCACCGGCTCGCCAGAACTGGATCTTAAAATTTGGGGACATTGGCGAGCCGGTTGTGAAGGGGGAAGGGCATGAGTATGAGTTTGAGCTGAGGCTGGCCAGGGGAGTAAAGGATAACAAAAAGAGCTTCTTTAGATATGCCGAAAGGAACAGGAGGAGAGACGAGGGGGTGGGGCTGCTTGTGGACAAAGATGGACAGCAGGTGTCTGGAAACCAGGAGAAGGCAGAGCTGCTCAACTCCTACTTTGCGTCCGTCTATTCTCGGAAGGAGGGATTTGCAAATGGGGGTGCGGGATCATTGGCTGATGCGGGGATGTGCTTGCATCCACAAAGAGGTAATAAAAACATGGATGGTGCAGAACAGCAGATTAAGATTGACAGAGAACTGGTTTGGAACCACTTAACTGGCCTAAATGAATTCAAGTCATTTGGACCAGATGAGATGCATCCTCGAGTTCTTAAGGAACTTGCAGATGTCCTTGCAGAGTCTCTGTCGATCATCTTTGAGAAATCCTTGAGGAGTGGAGAAGTCCCACTGGACTGGAATAGGGCAAATGTAGTCCCAATCTTTAAAAGGGGAAAAAAGAAGACCCAGTAAATTATAGACCAGTCAGTTTGACTTCAATCCCGGGCAAGATATTAGAGCAAATCATAAAACACACGGTTTGTGCACATCTAGACAAGTACTCGGTGATCAAAACAACCCAGCATGGATTTACCAAGAATAAATCTTGCCAGACAAATCTGATCTCCTTTTTTGATCGGGTTACGAGCTTACTGGACAGTGGCAATGCTGTGGATGTCATTTATCTTGACTTCAGCAAAGCATTTGACAAGGTCCCACATGACATTTTAACTGGGAAGTTGGAAAAATATGGGCTAGACGGGGCAATTGTTAGGTGGATCTGCAACTGGCTCGATGGCCGCACTCAAAGGGTTTTACTAAATGGTTCTGTGTCAACCTGGAGGTCGGTTTCTCGTGGGGTACCCCAAGGCTCTGTCTTGGAACTGGTTCTCTTTAACATTTTCATTAATGACTTAGAGGAAGGGATACAGGGGAGCCTGATCAAATTTGTGGATGACACCAAGCTGGGAGGAGTAGCAAACACAACAGAAGACAGGAGAAACCTCCAGGAGGATCTGGATAAACTAGAATCCTAGGCTTTAACAAATAGAATGAATTTCAACAGGGAGAAATGCAAAGTTCTGCACTTGGGCAATAAAAACCAAAAATACAGGTATAAAATGGGGGATACTTGGCTTGGCAGCACAACATGTGAGCGGGATCTTGGAGTAGCTGTGGATCACAAGCTGAACATGAGTCAGCAGTGTGATGTGTCTGCAAAGAAGGCAAATGCCATTTTAGGTTGCATTAAGAGGTCTGTAGCTTCCAAGTTGCGAGAAGTTCTAGTTCCTCTTTATTCAGCATTGGTCAGACCTCACCTTGAGTACTGTGTTCAGTTCTGGGCTCCTCACTTTAGGAAAGATGCAGCCAAACTGGAGCAAGTCCAGAGGAGAGCGACAAGAATGATCAGTGGGATGGAAGGGAAGCCCTATGAGGAAAGGTTGGGGGAATTTGGGATGTTCAGCCTGGAGAATAGGAAGCTGAGAGGAGACATGATTGCCCTCTTCACATACTTGAAGGGCTGTCATAGGGAGGAAGGGGCCAATTTGTTCATAGCTGCTTCTGAAAGCAGAACTAGAACCAATGGGTACAAACTGCAAGAGAGGAGATTCCGGTTGGATATCTGGAAAAAATTCCTGACGGTGAGGGCGGTTCGGCAGTGGAACAGATTGCTGAGGGAGGTGGTGGTGGAGCGGTAGCCGTGGCTAACCGCTACTGAGATATTCGTTAAAAATCAGTGCGCATGCGCTCGCAGCCAATTAGTAGCCTTGGAGAATTCCTAGAGTGTCCCTTCGTAGGCGGGGACCTCAAGTGAACTCTTCTGGCAAGTAAAAGTCCGGGACTTTCTAGGAACTCTCCCAGGGCCTACGCAGGGACTCTCTAGAACTCTCCCAGGCTACTAATTAGCTGCGAGCGCATGCGCACTGATTTTTAACGAATATCTCAGTAGCGGTTAGCCACGGCTACTGCTACTGAGTTTCCCAAGCCCCCAGTCACCCCCCACCCCCAGAACTGCCTCTAAACAGCCCCCACTGCCCACAAGTGCCCCCAGTCACCCTCCCACCCCCCACAATGCCTGGCACTGCAGCCTCAGAGCCCAATCCAGACTACTCAGAAGTAAGTCCCATGACAGGCAATGGGACTTACTCCCAGGAAAGTGGCTGGCTCTGCAGCCTCAGAGCCAAATCCTGACTACTCAGAAGTAAGTCCCATGACAGGCAATGGGACTTACTCCCAGGAAAGTGGCTGGCTCTGCAGCCTGAAGACCAACCTGACTACTCAGAAGTAAGTCATTTTATTTTTTTAATTTTTTTAAAATTTTTAATTCAAAACCTCCCGGCCCCGGCCCCGGCCCCTGACCCCACCTGGCCCCGCCCACTTCCGGAGCACCGGTTCTTGGGCCAGGCTGGGCCCACCACTGCTGCTCATCCAGTCTCCAGAAGGAGGTTTGCAGACTGTTCTGTGAGCAGAGAGGAACCTAAGTTCCACCAGAACCTGGAGCTAGAAAACATTACATCACAGCAAACTGGCTGAGCCATCAGGAGTTGACTTCTTAAAGTAGACTGTGTACCTTCAAGTTTTTGCATGGATCAAACAGGACTATTGACCTGTTTGGCAGCAACGACAACCGCCAGCTCCCAAGGTTTTTCTCCCAGGGCAGCTGTCCAGGGTCAGATGGGATCAATTCCCTGCACCAGCAATGGCCCAGGGGTATCCTGTATGCATTCCCCTCTATTAAAACTCATCCAAAGGTCCCTCACAAAGATCAGGTTCAAGCAGTCCAAGGTCCTTTTCATGGCACCAGATTGGCCTCAAAGCCCTGGTTCTCAGAACTGAGGGAGCAAGCCAATTGCACCTTGCTATGCCACTGCCATGGGTTCAAGAAGCCAATCGTCTGAAACTTTATATTTTAAGCATACAAGTGGATACACCCTTGGTTTTTTTCTCAGTTAAACAAGCCTTTCTTAACGTACCCTGGTATGGGCAAAATGAGGTCATATGAGCTATCCATCGCATTTATTTCCTATCTTCTTCAGGTATTATACATGGTACTTTCCCCTCTGTATTTTATGCTGTGCATCAAGCTGAGAGTGTGACTGGTCAAAGTATATCCTGGAACTTCATGAGTGAGTCACAATTTGAACCCTGCTCTCCACAGTCCTAACTGGACACTTTCTCCATGATGCTACACTGGCTTTAGCAAGATCTTCAGGAGAGGATTGCATGAGGAAAACTTTCATATTAAACTTTCATATTAAAACTTTCTGGAGAGGCAGTTGCAGGAATGTGTTGTAATGCCTTTAACTCATGGGAATAACAGAGATATTCTTCTGCAGAGATAATCTGCCTTTGGAACAGACTGTAGAGCTGTGAATATAATTTCTGCGGGTGACAAGGTGTTCTTTTTTCTCTGGAAGGTGTCTGCCACTAAGTACAGTGGGGGTCTTTATCCTCCCCCATCTGATTAGTGATTCCAAATGTCCTGGAGAGAAAAGAAAATTGGAGAGTATCAGAACCTCCTGACTTTGACTGAGCTTTCCAGAGATAAAATATAGTGCATTACCCTTCTGTATCACCTAAACCTCCTTTGTTCCTCTTTGAATAGGACGATTAAACAAAGGCCTAGTAACCAAATTAAAGTATAAAATGAACACTGAGATATGAAGCCCTTGCCAGCAAGAATGTTGATGAATGAAGTTCACTGAAGCCCTGCTAGCTGTTTTCAATACTAATAGTTTTATGTCCAATCTTTAGATCACAGCAGGGTATTTTTCTCCTTCTCTCCCTTGGTCTTTAGAAGTTTTTAAAAGCCTTAAAGTGGATGCATTTCCTTTGCATGGAGAATGAAGAAGCAGATAATGTTTTGAATAACAAATGGTGTCAGTCACTTTCTCTTTAGGAAATCATCTATATTTCTGGAGATTGGAGAACTTTGGATCCGCTGTCGTCTCCGAAGGACATAACTGTTCAGTCATGAGCTCTGACGTGAGTGTGGAAGGGCAGATCACCCCTCACAAGGCTGTAAGGTGGGCATTTTAACAGGCCACCACAATTTTGCATTTGACTAATAGCATCTCTCATTTGTAGGCAACAGGAATGTATTAGTAATTTGGGGTAGCAATTAAGAGGGCATTAGTTCCATCAGAATCCATAAGAGTTCATGATCATAAGAGTTCATGGGAGCAGTGGTGACAAAGCCCCACTGGACATTTCCCAATCACTAGGAAATAATAATTCAAAACAGAAGCTCAGATTTGGTGGGAGTTCCCAAATTCCAGCATGTACATGGACAAAAATTTTCTACGCTTCTCTCTTAAAAGGGAAAAAGTAGGTCTTAGGAGGGAATAAAGGGAAAGTTGTACCATATAGAATTCACAATCATGCTAGCCTCATAAACTCTCATGGCTGTAGGTGCAATAAAAATTATTTGACTGTAAGATATCGAAACTGCCTTCCTGCAGAAAAGCACCCAAGACAATATACGTATGACATACAATTGAAAATGAACAAATTTAAAATCAGTCGATATAAAGAAAAACAAAGACTCCTACCCAGATCAAACCAAAGTAGTTGTTGACAACTACTGTACAACAAAACAATAAACAGAAATCTCATGTCAAGCCATTCATCTCTCTGTATAATCTTCAGAATTTCAGGCAGTGAGGTGGTCCGGTGGGCTTCCTTAGGGAGGGTGTTCTACTTAATCAAAGATGTAATCAGCAAAAATTGACTACCAGTATTTACTGAATGTACACTTGGGAATGCATATCATCACAATGATGTAAGTACATAATCACAATGTTAATTAGTGCCAGTATTATATATTAATTGCCACATAGGTGCAAAGGTGCAATTTTATCCAGATTCATTGTACATTCAAAAACTGAAACACAAAAGATGAGCAATTGGCAGGAAAAGCTGGGCCCGAATCCTGGTTAGCACCTGTCATGCAAGTCCCAAAGGTTCATGGAATGTGACATAGGGCACAATCCAGAGTAATTACGGGAGCACATAAGATACATTACGTGCATCCATAGTTACTGCACCATCTAGTGAAAACCTATGGGAAATTCATATTGCAATCCAGAGTAACTTGTTCTTACTCCAGAGCAAGGACTTCCCGTAGTTACTCTGGATTTCACCCTGAATAGCACACGCTGCGCACTCACTGACCAGTAACAAATGGCATTAAAGACAGCTGTTTATTTACTTTTCTATATGTTCTATGAAATCATGGATTAGAAATAAATCCAAACATTAAAATCACAACCTGAAAGAAACAGAAAAACTTTAAAAAGTCATAATAGCATCACAGTGAGACTTGAAAATGGGTTATAATGGGGGCCCTTTTGAACCACAAAGTAACAGCAGGTTGAGTTGCTAGCTGTGTTAAGTAAGGAACACTGCATGTTGGCCTATGCCCTTTTTTTCCTTTGACTTCACATATTATGTGAAGGGGGCAAATCATATGTTTGAAGACTTATGTCTGTTAAACAACTTGAAAATAGAAAAGCAGCTCAGCAGGCTGAGAATTGGCAAGTTTTTCACCCAATGCAGTTTTTCCATGTAGAGAGAAATAGTTTTTGGTTAATACAGGGAAACCTTCAAAAGTAGGATTAGCTGCCTGAAGTCTGGAGTGGGAGAAACACATGCTTCAGGTTTAGAGACAGGCTGAAAGTGACATGTGTGAATCAGCCACAGGTTTTGGAAACCAGCTTTTGGTATGTCTGCTTTTCCTGGACCAATAAGAGGAGAGTGGAGCAGAAGAGGGTTGAGGAGAGGTGAAGGCCACTTGGCCCACACAGCTGTGAGCTGCCTGAGAATGAGCACCTCACGTGAGTGTTATGGATGGGTCAGCCATAGACTAAAAGCAAAGATATCCCACAGAAACTTGGGACATTTTCGACTGCAGGACAACTTCCCATTTTGGTCCCAAGGCATTCTTCATGCTCAGCCACCTCTACTGCTGAGATACTTCTCATTTCCTTTTTTGTCAAACTGGCACCTCTGCATTCCCAGCCCTGGATACCGGAAACCTAGAAAAAGAAAGGAGTAGGAGGAGGCTCATTTTCTCCCGGCAGATGTATCATGATATCCTTTGCTCAGAAGATGTTTATCAACCAGCATTTAATAGCGGCAACTTGTGGGCATCAGGGAAATGAAAAGAACTCATGCGCAATTGTCAGCCTCATCGAAGATCCTATAATTATTAGTTCCATCTGTGTCCAATCTAGATTAACCAGAGCTAGCCAGATCATTGAGTAGATTTCGATAAGGAAATGGTATGCAGGCAGCCTTGATCAAGACGAGGCTGACACAGACACAGAAGATGGACCCACTGGTAGAAGACATTGCACAGGTTCCTTCAATCCACTAATGCATCTAATGTAAGACAGGCCTAGTTACATGTAGATTGTGATGATCATGATAATGATGATGAAGATGTAGATTTCAGACCACAAATCTTCAAGCATAGCCTAGCATTTTTCTGGGGATTTCAGCCACTTCAGACTTAAAAATCTGTCAGGGACCCCCTGTAAAACTTACTGAGATGTGACACTGTGATGCCAGAGTTCCTCCATGTCTATTCAGAGGTAAGTCCATTGTGTTCAATGAGCTTTACTCCCAGGAAAGCCCAGTGCCAGATTTCAAGATGGCAGATCCCACACCCTTGTCACCCCCACCTGACTCAAGGTCACAGCCCCCACTTTGAGTACCACTGTTTTAGCAGGAACATACAATACTTTAATTTCCCCTGCCCCAACAGCTTACTCTAATCATCTACATGTATTTGGAATAAGGCAAACAGCTCCACCAACACCAAAATTTGCCTCTTCCAAACACTAATCCTGCCAATTCTCCTGTATGGGTCAGAAACATGGATTCTGCTCAAATCAGGTATGAACAAGCTTGAGGCCTTCCGAATGTGATTGCCTGAGACATCTCTTCATGACTGCCACTGTAACAAGACATTACGGGAAAGGTGCAACCATCAACCCTCAGTTGAAGAACTAATCCAAAAACGCAGACTGAGATGTTTTGGCCACATCTGTAGAATGAATACCAAATAGCTGCCATATAAACTTCTCTGGCAAGAGTGACCTATTGATTGGAGAGTTCAATGAGCAGCACTGAAAAAGACATGGCTCAGGCTGGTTGAGGAAGACCTAAGGAATCAGTGACCTAATCTGTGAGGCTAAAAACATTGCCATCAATTGCAAAGAATGAAAATGTACTGTGAAAGATGCATGGAAAACAGTGGCACCTATAGCAGCGTACTGGTTGAGAGGATAACCCTCTCTCCAATCACCAACTAGGAGGAGGAAGAGAAGAAGACGATGACGAAGATGATGGTGGCAAAAATGCAAGAAGGTGTTTCAAGCATATTTAAAAGCAAAACAATTCTTCAGATAAATTTCTTCCCCAACTGTACAACTCCTGTATCAGATTGAGGAGTCCATAACACTTCTGTGATCTCCAGAGGAGGGTACGAATCCGACCACACACAGATGTTTCCTCTGGGCCACAGGCTGCCTGCCCTCTAATCTGGCTAGGTGGGTGTGGATACTCAAATGCACGCCAGACTCAGCAGGTGGGCTTGCTAGCGGCTATTGTTCTTGGTGGACTCAGATGACAAACCACAAATCAAACCACAAATTATTTGCTTGCCTAGCCATGCAGTATCAAAGTGTCTATGGCTCTTTCCACTGGAACCTTATGCTGTGACTTCTTGAAGCTGAAATGTAAAGAAAGAAGAGGAAGCAAGGAGAGTTCAATCATTGTAGCAAGTAGCAAGTGGGCAGGATGAAAAATAAATGAGCATCTCCTTGCTATCTGACATGAGGTGTAATGTAGCCCCATGACTAGAAATGGTGAGGCTTCATGGATGAAAGGTAGAGGATTTGAGGCCTCATAGAGCACTGGTTCATAGTGCAAATTTCAAGAGAGCTTTGAATTGCAGGAATGAGACAACTGTTAAAAAACATAAAGCAGAAGTTCAAGCCACAGCATTATAAATCCCCAAGGGAGAAAGCTACCAGCTCTGCAACCATCAGGAAAGCACTCATAGCCTTTCAACAGTTGGCTTGAATGCCCATTGAATTCTGCCACCCCTTTCTCTGGACAAAATCATTACAACCACCAACAATCTGAAATTTGACAAAGCACTGGGTTTTGATGGCATCCACCCTGAGTTTTTGATACATTCTGGGAGACACACCAGGAATTAATTATTTTCAAATATACTTTCCAGTGGACACCTTCTACTGCAGTGGTCTTCAAAGTGTGGCTCGGGACCCCGATGGGGATCATGACTTCATTTCAGGAGGGTCAATAAAAGATGGGTGCAGCCATCTTGGAATCTGGCACTGGGTACCTTTAATATCTCTTCCAGCCATGGTATTAAGATAGACAAAACCAGCTGTCAGAATTTATTAGAATTATTATTAGAATTATTATTAGAATTATTGAAATTATTTGATACCTTTGAAATCATTCTGTGGGCTGCCTATAGTAAAGGACACGCAGCCAAGCACCTTACAGACATTAAACAATGGCTGCAGATACACATTCCCAGACAGAAGCTTCCAATCAACATTCACAGGCTCCCCGGAGAGGAGATTATAACATCACAATGAATTGTCCCAAGTTCTCAAGCATTGTTATTGTCTACAGTAAATGGCCCACTTAAGACTTGTAAAGATATGCTTATCTCAGCAGGAACTGAAAGAAATTTCCTTTCCTTTATTTTGCCTAAACCCTGCAGCCTAGACGGAAAGTAAAGCAATGTTAAATTGTCAGGCAAATCAGAAGAACTTATTTGAAGCCCAAAGATTATAAAATTAAAATAATATTTTAATTCATTTCTTATGTATGAACGGAAACCTAGACGGATCAACCAATGACAGGATACACATACTTAGATTGCCATAAGAACTCTTCATTGTATTGATGTATAATGTCATGTCTTGCCACATATACGTGCTTGATAAACTACGGATGTTCTTCATTGTACTGATGTGTAATGTCATGACTTGCCACACATTTTTCCCATCTTGGCTCAGGAAGCCACTGAAGATAACCTCTTTTTCCTCTTGTTATGAACGAAATAATCTCTTTAAGTAAGGAATGTATACGTGACAGAAATGGTATAAAAAGTCTGAATAATTTGTACCAAGTGCTCAGTCCTTTTGAAGGCAGAAAACTCTGTCCGGCTGAGCCCGGAGCTCTGAATAAAGCTGATCCTTGCTTGCATCATCGTCTCCTGAGTTTTCCCTGCTGGTACCTACTTCATTCCTATTACAGTATCACTTTCAGGTAGTCCCAGACAGATTGTCATTCTCCGACGGGGTCCTGTGCTGAAATGCTTGAATATCACTGTTCTACTGAAGCCAAAAAAGCCAAAGTAATTACTCTTGTAACTTGGTAAATCACAAGATTGAACAGGTAGCTGTTGCCCAGTTGCCTTTCTGAACAGGGGTGTCACTAGGGTTTGCATCACCCAGTGTGGGAGGCTAGCACGTCACCCCCATGCAGTGGGAGGGACAACAACCTGGGTGTTGGGCGTGGTTATGTGCCATTGCTCTGCCTCCGTTTGTTTTTAGCCACACATTTTAATAGAATATATATATATATTTCAAAGTGGTTTGTTTTATTACATTCTGCTGGAAATTATGCATCCAATGGTATGTAACATGATGGAATTGTTTCTAAAAACCATGATTTCTAGCCATTTTGGTCACTAGTGGTGTCACCCGCTCAAGGGTGCCACCTTTCTAAACACTTATTGCAGGGTCTCAAACCTTCTAGTGTGGGACCCACTTTTTAGAAGGACAATCTGTCCAGGGTGCACCAGAAGTGATGTAATAGCTGGAAGTGTCATCATCAAGCAAATTAAAAAAAATGTAAATACCGTACATTAAAGTAAATCAAGTGAATAACTTCAACCTCCACCCCCCCCCAAAAAAATTCAGTGAGATACTGACCATATGTTATGACCATATGTCATAATTGGACAGAGGAGAAGCCCCCCCCCCAATGTGGGACACCCCAGAAAAGTGTAGAGAATAAAATAAAAGCTCAAAATCAGGTTTAGAGACAATATATGTATATATATTGCTTCCATGTGCTTAAAGACTAACAGTGCAATCCTAAGCATATCTACTCAAAAGTAAGTCCCATTGAGTTCAATAGTATTTACTCCCAGGATTGTGTGGTTAGGATGTCAGCCTAAATTACAGAATATTACATTTTAAAATATTTCATATAATTTAATACCTATAATTTATGAATTCCAAGCAAGCTATAGTCAGATTGACCATATGTCATAACAAAAAAGAGGATATGTCAACCCCAAAATGTAAGACACCAAAGAAAAACGTAAAACACTCATAGATAGATAGATAGATAGATAGATAGATAGATAGACAGACAGACAGACAGACAGACAGACAGACACTGTATATATAGGCTGTCCATCGGTGGGTTGTCTGGAGAAGAAAAACTCCCACCTCAAACCTCCATTGCCTTGTGGCTATACCCAACTATGGGAAAGGCTTCAGGAATCAACCTTGAGTCAAAATTCAGAGCTGGAGTCCCGGAAGCAGTTCAAGACTGTGTACAATCACGTTCCGGTAACTCCTGTGACGCAGCTGGAACTAATCATATCGGCTCTGCTGTTCCATTGGGCTATTTCAGTGATGTGGAGAGGGGGGATTTGCTACTTGGGTAAGAGTTTATCATCCATATTAATCTTCCCAGACCATGTGCTCTGGAGAGGACAGAGCACAATACCATAGTCTTTTGGAACTGAAGGATGCCAGTGATGATGATATATAGGCTATCAGCATCCAAAGGAGTTGGTAGCAGGGGCGTCACAAGGATTCATGTGTGAGTTAAAAACACACACACAAACACACATACATACATATATACATACAGCTTTCAAGAGGTTAATTTAAACACTATATTGATTATTGTTAAATTTTAAAATATTAAATATAATTTATTGCCTATAATCTATGATTTGTGAATTACAAGCACACTACATGATGCCTGTTCACAAGGAAAAGGAGGAAAATGAAGATTTTTTCCAGGACACAAGGCTTAAAAAGAATAAATGTACTGGGAAAAGAGGATATGGATTAAAAAAATAAAAACAGACTTAAAACCCCCAGAGGGAGGAGGACAAGAAAGGAGGACTTGGCTGGAGGGGAAGAGATGTTAGGACCATCACTCAGCTTTACAAATAATTATTTTTTAATTCCCATTACCTGCTGAGCCAGTGTTGGATCCTGCCTTCTGGAGCACTTTTCAGGTCCAGGTTTCTTGGCCGTTCTGGAAGCCTTGCATCCCATGGAGTGAGCATCCACACCAGCCAAAGCATTTGCTTACTTGCGAGTAAACAAAGCTGTGCATTTTCATTTTCAATGGGCTTCAATGCAGAGGGTAAGATTGGGGGAGGGAACTTCCTCCTGGGGTGATTTGTGGGGGCTGTAGTTCTTGGATCAGGACGCTTCTGCTGTCTGTGGCTTCCTCTCAGCCTCCCCTTTCCTATGGTTTGCCTACTCACAAGTAATGCAGTGATATGCTAATTTTGGGGCTTTGGGGGCTTTTTTAGCTTTTGACAATAACTTTGGCTAGGAAGGTATGTTGGACTCTGCTCTCCAAACCAAATTCAATGACATATCACTCGAGGATGTAGTGTGCACCATCGCGAAGTTGGTTTTTTGGGGGGTGCCACAGCCCCCTAGTGCATGTCACCCCCCCCATGGCATGCCACCTGATGCTGGCCGCACCCCCTCCCTGCACCACCCTAGTGATGCCAGTGCTTCTGAGTTTGTGGGATTTTTTTGAAAGTTTTAAATTTTTTGAGAAATTAATAAATAAAATTGGCCACATAATATATAAATATCTACCCGTGAAACAAGCTGGTTTTCAATGTAATTGTAGTTGTGTTGATCAGGTGCTTAGCCTGACAGGAAATACTGAGGCATGCTTCCATCAGACTTAAGAACAGTGGTCGTGTTCATTGACCTAACTGTGGCATACCGTGTGGAAGGAGGGACTGTTAAACAAATTGAGTCATAATCCTGCAGAATCCTCTGAATCCTCAGAATCCATAACCCTGCAGAAACCTCTATTGTTTGATCAACAACATGTTAAATGACAGATGCTTTCAGATCATAATGTAGGCAAGATAAGAAGACAATGGCCTCTCACAAGGTTATGTAATAGCACTATTCAATGTATATATCTCAGATATGCCAGCTATATGGGGAAGCAAATTTGGATATGATGGTGACCTGGCTCTAGCAGCACAAGATAAAAATAAGGTATTGGAGGTATCACCACCCCTTGGTGGACCTTAAGACCTTGAAAAAATTCTTTCCTGACTGGAATTTTACGGGTAGAATTAGCAAAACAGTGTCTCCATCTTAACAATAGACTTGCTAATGCAGCCCCAAAAATAACCTAAATAACAACTTATCCCAAGGTATTTTGGGTAAAGATAATAAGGATGTAACTTTTGGAGCTGATTCTCTCTTATAAGTCACAACTAGAGAATACGGCTGCAATCCCAACCCCCGGTTAGGCTGGCACATGTCCCTTATGCTGGCCTGGAGGTGTTGCAAAAGTGCTGTGAGGTACTTCCGTGCTGGGGAGTTATGCCAATGCACAGACATATGCTGGCTTTTCCACACCATCACAGGAACAGAGAAATGGGTGAGTTCTGCTGGTCTAAATTGGTTAGGATTGCACCATACATCTGCTAAAATTAATACTGGGAACAACATATAAAGAACAGAACATACTAAGAACAGAAACTGAACAAGATGAAAAGCTGGATAGACTGGATATTGATGTTTGATTTGACATTTGCTATAAGTCCATGTATTGTATCCATATGTTAAATGATGACAAGATCATTTATGACAAGATCCAATGATGACAAATCAAAAGATGACAAGAATAAAATCTTAAGTAAGTATTGGGACAAAGGTCATCTTTAACATATGTTCAAGGGACACACGTTTCACATCTTGAAGTCCTCCATAGAGAAGGCCTTTTATCTCTTTTAACTATTTCCATTAACAGTGGAATGCACAGTGAGCTCTAGTCCATGTTTGCTTGCAGTTATCCAGACCCTTCATCTACCACCACTCCAGGCATTTACCCCGTAGTTCCATTGCCAGTAGCTCCCTTGAAAAGCAAGGTGCAAACCTGGCTTCATGGCTGTGGAGAAGATGCTCCGGTGCCATCATGTCAGCTCCCCTGCACCATCAGCCAACACCATGGTGGCGCATGGGCCCAATTAGCAGGAAAATACCCCAGAGCAGTGGTTAGTAAACTATGGATCAGGAGACACTGATCAGGAGACATTGCAACTTCTGTGAAGGGCTGGCGGATCCTCCAATGAAAACATTGGTGACGGAAGATCAAGTAACTAATTGCCTCAAGCCCTGATGATATGCTATTCAAAAAAATCAAATAGCAGCTAATTGCCCTGCAAAGAGCTCAGCTTTTAGGGTTTGCAAAGAGTAGAGCTCCTGCAGTTTGCAAGTTTGTGTAAATTTAGGAAAATAGTAGATGCTCCCTAATAAAGAATTCCCAAAAAATCAGAAAATTATTATTTTTATTTTTCTAGGAGAAATGTGGCCAGAAGGACAGCATTTGTTAAAGTTCATTAAAATGGCTTAATTATAAAATGGATTACTTTTTTATAAATAAAGGAGCAAATGAAAATTTTTAAAGTAAATATTACTTGTAGGTAAATAATTATTTTTTCTAGATCTTTTTAAAAAACCCTAGGTGGGTCCCACTAAGAGTGTCATTTTTAAAAGTGGGCCCTGATGCTAAAAGAGGTGGGAACTACTAACCACTATCTATTCCGATTCATAAATATCTGAAGGCGGGCCTTTCTAATAGCCCTCCACCCCTTAAAAGGTAATTCTAGCATGCTGATAGCACTTCAAAAATGGTGATGATAATAGTAATCAGTGTGATAAATACATTTGTCACACAACAAATGCAATCACGTAATGAGACTCACAGCAAGATAGTTTTTCATCAAGAGCAGCAGCTCTGTGGCAAGCCATCCTCCCACATGAGCAAGTTCTGAACAGGTCATCTCCAGCAGGGTGGCAGACATCAGTCCTTGTGGGAATGGCCTTGTTTTGGGCTAACACACATACACCTATCAAGGTCCACCAATTGCAGCCAAGTGCAGAATCATGGATCAGTGAAGCAGAGCCGGATACAAAATGTGAACGCCTTCTATTTTTAAAAATGTATTTTACCCTTATGCAAGTAAAATACAGGATTCGTACACAAATCTCTGAAACTGGTCAACAAAGTGTTGGTCTAAGAGGTTTTAAACATATACGTGACAGATGAGAATCACTGAATTGGAGACAAGTGACTGGGGTTGCCATAATTCTCTTCCACAAAACCAGGACAGGACCCCCTGTTCAAATTGCCAGTATGTGAACACAATCCCCGTAAACTGGGACTGTCCTGGTTTTCCAAAATATTTGGTAACCCTGCATAAGACCAACCTTGGCAAAGAATTTTTCTTATCTTGCAATTTTAAGGAGCAGGAAGTTGCTTCATCAGTACAGGTGGGAGAAAATGGTGACAATGAAATAAAAACGCATAATATTGCTTTCCACACTTCCCATTTTTATATTAAAAACACTTAGATCACAATCCTAACCATATCTACTCAAAAGTAAGCCCCATTGTGTTCAATGGGTGTTACTCACAGGAAAGTGTCTTTAGGATTGCAACCTAAATATCCAAAATATGAGAGAAAATAAAACTTTTATTTGGTTTTAATTTAATTAATAGTGGGCTGCATGGATAATAAGTGTGGCTTAATCTGCTGATGTTATAATATCACCTACTAAGTACACTTTTAAAAGTGATTATGATTTATTGGCATCCTTCAGTCTCGAAAGACTATGGTATCGTGCTCTGATTGGAGGTCCTGAAACAACATCTAGTGTGACTAAAGAGGCCAATTTGAGAGTGTCCATCCCTTCCACACTGAGGACAAATAAATTCCGTCCCCTGCCCAGGTCCCAGGTTTCGCTGCTTTCGGGTCTGTCTCTTTGCTTCAGCCTGCTGAACAAGTGTCTCTTCCAGTTGGAGAAGGCCATGCTGGGTCTTTTGCCTCCACGCTGAACGGTCAGAGGTCAAGGTTTCCCAGCTGTTGATGTCCATTCCCAAGGCCTTTAGATCCCTCTTGCAGATGTCCTTGTATCGCAGCTGTGGTCTCCTTCTTGGGCGCTTTCCCTGCACTAATTCTCCATATAAGAGATCTTTTGGAATCCGACCATCAGCCATTCTCACGACATGCCCAAGCCAGCATAGACGCCACTGTTTCAGAAGTGTGAACATGCTAGAGATTCCAGCATGTTCCAAGACTGCGTCATTTGAGACTTTGTCATGCCAGGTGATGCCAAGAATACGTCGGAGACAGCGCATATGGAAGGTGTTCAGCTTCCTCTCCTGCCATGCATAAAGGGTCCAAGACTCACTGCAGTACAAGAGTGTGCTCAGGACGCAAGCTCTATAGACCTGGATCTTTGTATGTTCCGTCAGCTTCTTATTAAGCCATACTCTCTTTGTAAGCCTGGAGAATGTAGTAGCCGCGATTATGATTATAATTGCATCAAGTGTAAATTTTGAATAAAAATACATAATACTGCTTTCTGCACCAAATATCTGGAAAAAAAATTCCAGAAACAAAAAAATATGGAGATAAATTCTGAAAAAATTTCCAGGAATAAAAAATTTGGAGATACAGTACCAAAATCTGTGAAAAAATTTCTACCATCCCTTTTCATTTGTTGAAAACAAGAGTGTCCAAACCCTGGGCCCAGGACTAGATGTAGTCTGCAGTGAGCCTCCATGTGGCCTATGACAAGCCCTTTCCATCCATCCTTCAGGGAAGCCCTATAATCCTATGGAGGTTAGGGAAGCTCTGCTCCCCAAACCTCCAGAGGGTACTCTAAGGCTGTATGCACCTCCTCTGTGTTAGGACATGTTTACGAACTTATTTGAATTAATTCATTCATAAGTCCCTTCATAGATTCTGGGCAAAATCCAGAGTAACTACAGGGAGTCCTTGCTCCGATGCAAGAACAACTTACTCTGGATTCCAATATGAATTTCTGATAGGTTTTCACTAGGTGAGACAGTAACTATGGGTTCTTATGTGCTCCCGTAGTTACTCTGGATTTGGGGGAATGTCTCTAATCTATGTATATAAAACAAAAGTCACTGACTGACTGACTGACTCACTCGTTCACTCACTTGTCAACACCCAGCCAAAACCGCTGGGCCTAGAAGAGTGAAGTTTGGGGAGGCTGTTCCTTCCGTGATGGAGGCACCCACTAAGAACAGGTTTTTGGAAATTCCAATGGGAAGCAGGTGAAAAGGGGCACAACACGTTTTGGTCCTATACTTAACATTGAAGACTGACTCATCAACATCCAGCCACTTTGGTGTCCAGTGCCTGATACACTGGGAAGGAGGGTGCACTGGAGTGAATGGTGCACATGGGGGGTGGTGCATGTGGGGGGTGATGCATACAGGAGGATGACGCGCACTGGGAGGAGTTGCGCACTGGGGGTGTTGTGCATGGGGGGTGTTGTGCACACGGGAGAGGTGTTGCACATGGGAGGGGTGATACGCACTGGGGTTGATGTGTATGTGGGCGTTGATGCACATGGGGAGGTTGATGTGCGGGGGGTTGATTCGTAGGGTTGTGTTGCACAATGGGGAGATGTTGTGCAATGGGGAAATGGAGTTTGGAGAGTATTTTACTCCCAGAATGTGGGTACATTCATATTAGTAAATACTGTCAGTAAATTTATTAAAATTTGAAATGTAAATTAGTTCTCTTTTTTTCCTTCCAACCCTTGACCCAGTGTCAAAGAGATGATGTGGACCACAAGTCAAAATGTTTGGATTACCCAGTCTAAAACATAAAGAGTACAATCATATTCCTGTCTACTCAGATGAAAGTCCCATTATAGTCAATGGGGCTTACTCCCAAGTAAGTGAGGTTAGGATTGCAGCCACAATCCCATTTTGCTGTTGAGGAACATAGGTATATGCAACTTGCACATGGATCTGGCCACAAAGCCTGCAGAGGATTATATCCTTTTGTCATGACCGATTAAACAGTGAGAATCATTTGCTGATCTAATAGAAGTCATCTGGAACTTAATCTACCTGAACTTGATCATCTGAAACTTGATCTACAGCAAAATCATTTGCTGATCTACTAGAAATCATCTGAGCCACAATGGTGGTGACCGGATTAGATGGGCCTTTGACCTGATCAAGTGGGGGCTCTTTCTATGTACTTGTATTCTGATGACCAGCCCTTCAGCATCACATGGATACAACTGACAGTGTGCATAATTAAATCACTTTCCGCTGTACAATTTATATCCAACTTTGAAGTGATACAGTTTACTACTTAGGTACTTGAACAACTGTCTTCTCCCATATGAACCTGCTTGCCAATGAGATCTTTCTGGAAGACCCTCCTACACATTGATTGCTTATAGAACTGGTCCATCTCCCAGTGGTGGGCTCCAGCAGGTTCGCACCTACTCTATAGAATCGGTTGTTACCCAGAGATAGGACATATAAAGTTAAAAAATAGCCATTTAAAATTGGGCATAGAACCGGTTGTTAATTTCTTTGAATCCCATCACTGATCTCTCCCCTTCTCTGGTGGCCACCAGGTGAAGACCTTCCTTTTAAGCAGGGTTTGGGGCTGTTGAATATTTCAGTTTCCCTGCTAATCGTCAGCTGAGTTTCTACCCATTGCTTTTCTCTAGCATGTCCATGTTCTGTAATGTCTGCATGTGTTTTTAACATTGGTTTGTTTTTCATGGTTTGTGCATTTCTAATGGCTTTGGACAAGTGAATGATATCAGTCTTTAAAAAGAAGACAGGCAAGCAGCCAGTGTGCTCCATCCTACACTAAATTTCCCAAGGGGGGTGTGCTCATCCCAGATTCCTGCCAAAGGCAGTGACGAACCTCCGCCTTAATGAGTACCTTATCTTGCCAAGACTTGGGTGCTACCAGAAGGCCCAGTTCAACAAGGGTTTGGTGCACAGGTAACACAAAGAGGCACAGAAATGCCTCAGGGGTGGAGTATTTGAAGCTACCAACTATATGGCAACAGATTTCTGCTTGCAAGGGAGAAATCACATTTTCACAGGCATTCTCCAGTCCTTTTTCATTTCCACATTTCAATTCCTCTTCCTAGAGAGCTGAAACGAGTACAGGTGTACACTCATTATCTGTGGGGCATCAATTCCTGGGACCCTCGTGGATACAGGAGCTGTTCTGGAGCTGTTCTGAGGCCCATGGAGGCTGCACATCGAAAGCCAAAAGTGCCCTTCTAGGACCTCTATTCTACATAGGTCCAGTCACCTCTGGAGGCTTCAGGTAGGATTGAATCTGGCTCAACCGGGGTCCAGAGGATAAGTAGACTCAACCTGTATTTGCAAAAATGTAAGGTTTTTGCAAGCTCACAAAAATGTTTTTGTAGTGTTTGCTCTTTACCATGCCTGGACGTTGTCCCAGACTTCTGTAAGTAAATATGGCCCCCTTTCACCCTCATTAATGACACAATCCAGGTGATCTTGTCACTGCCTCTCCCTTTCCCCTGTCCTTAAAGGCACCAGGGGCTGAAGTTCTCAGTGCCCCAGTTTGAAGACCTCAGTTCTAAGGACTTCACTTGATTGCTTTTCAAAGGCCATTTTCAGAGGCTGCTGCGTGATTTATAAATGCAAAGGGATGTGGCTGTAATGGCTATTGGGCAGTGGTACTCCCATGCCCAAGTTGTTGTTTAGTCATTCAGTTGTGTCCAACTCTTCATGACCCCATGAACTACAGCACACCAGGCTCCCCTATCCTCCACCAGCTATCCTCCACCAGAACTATCGTCCAAATCTATGTTCATTGCTTCGGTGACACTAACCATCTCATCCTCTGCCATCCCCTTCTCCTTTTTTTCTGCCCCAAGTAGCAGCTTGCTTAACCATTGATGCCCATAGCATAATTTGCCTTCTCAGTTTCACAAGCCAACAAAAAGTGGTTCAACAAAAATATATTTGCTTATTCAGGGAACAGCCCCACCTCCTCCCATATGATTCTGCACAAGTCTGAAATTCTCTAGAGAGCCTCTCTTATGTGCTCCACCTCCACCTGAGGGAGATGAAATTCAGTTTTATTGTGGACATTTCTTCTGAAATTTTGATCAAAGTTTCACAAGACGTGTGATAGGGAGGACTTTTGAAATGAAATTTACTCAACCCTGAAATCCCACATGTACAAACTATTCTTGATTTGGATCTTAGTGATGGTTCTTGGTTGAAACCCTGCATGTGATGTGCTAATAGAGTGTAGGCTGTGAGTGGTGCCATATGTTCACCCCCTATATATTTTAATTATCTGGGCACAACAAGTTAATTTGTTTATCATCTGCCAAGATGTCAGTTACTGTAATTCAGCCATTGTTGCTTTCTTTCTGATCAAATATATTTCTCACATCTGCTCAAGAAACATCATGAAAGGCCACAAAAACATACAGTGCAGTCCTATATACTGCTACTTCAGGTAAGTTCCATTGTATCAAGTAAAGCTTATGTCCAGGAAAGTGTGCTTTATGTCCAAAGCCTTCTGGACCAATCCTGAAGGCCAATGGATTTAGTGTTCTGGAGCTATAATGTATTTTATGGCTGCCACAAAACAATAGAATATGAAAGGAGGCAAGCAACAGGAATGGTATCATAACGTGAGCATGTGTCCATTGAATAGACAGTGTCCCTTCGACAGACTCTGAAGGATATTGGGGTGCTGTGAGTCAGATACCTGCCAAATGAATGTAAATAAATTGATTGTATCAATCTCTCACATAAATAAACTCATATAAACTGGTTGCATTGACCTCCTCAAATCTCTTTCAGCTTGGGTAAGGGCGCAATCCAGAGTAACTACGGGGAGTCCTTGCTCCGATGTAAGAACAATTTACTTACAATATGAATTTCCAATATGAATTTCCCATTGGTTTTCACTAGGTGGTGCCATAACTACATCAACGTTCATGTCTCTTACGTGCTCCTGTAGTTACTCTGGATTGTAGGCTGTCGCAGACTCTGCACCTTGACATCCCATGACTCAACCCACACACTCCAACTTATAATGGAAATCACAGGGTGACAGAGGCCACCTCCCAATTCTTAAAATCTTGGTATTTTTGAATAATAACATCATCTTATATATCATTTGATGTGTGATTTCATGCAGAATGAAATAAAGCAAACCATATTGAAATCTCTCCATTCTATCAAACATTACAACAACAACAACAACAACAACAACAAACACAACAGAAAATGAAAACACAATTGCATTAGTGGTGCAGTCTTAAACCCCAGTTAGGCCAGCGTAAGCTTTAGGACAAGTCCTGTGCTGGGGTGTCTCAAGAGTGTTGAAAGGAAGTTCTGTGCCACTCCTGGGGGATGGTTAGGCTTGCGCTTGCTTCCAGAGGAACAGGAACAGGAAGACCAATGAACAGGAAGGAACAGGAAGACCAATGAGTTATGCCAGCCTCGGTTAGGATTGCACCCTATGTACTGTAACAAAAAGTGGATTATACTGTGATTGGCACAGGAAATAAGTACCTTGTTGCTATCATTCCTGAAAACCAATTCATAAGCACATTACTTATGGAGGCCAAAACTGAGGGACACCCCATACCCTACCCCAGTTGTGATCCTGGCCCCTGTGGCACAAGGAGCCTGAACCACAAAATGGAGGGCAAAAATGGAAGGCAACATTTTAAGACTAGATGGGCAATATTTTGTGGTTCAGGATTGTGGTGTCACAGAGCCCATGAAGAAAGAGTTTGGGGTGTCACCCAGCCCCCCCCCCCGGGCTCAGAAGAGGATACAAGGAGAGGAGGAGAGCATATGAGGGGCAGGTTCAGTAGCATTGGCACCCCCTGAATCTTAAACCCCTTTCCATGTCCTGTCTGTCTTTATGGGTCCATGATATTGCTGGCACAGGTCCATGTTGACCCACTGGGCTTGCAAGTATTCCCTTCCCCTGAAGACACCCATGGAGGTCAAAACTTCATTGGGAGTTAGGTCAGATGGGGTTACCCAATAGTTTCCAAGAAGCATCCTAGCAAAAAATGTTGACATGAGTGAATCTGCCACATACTGTTGATCCTTCCAGCTCAGTTCTATCTTCTCTGACTGTCCATGGCTCAGAGGTCTTTCCCATGCCTACTATCTGCTATATTTAGCCTAAGATACCACACACTGGACCAGTCACATTCTCAATCCACAGCAGGTGTCTTACTGAAGAACATACTGCATGAAACCAAATGCCTTTCTAATCCAGCCAGATTGGCACCAGGTAGTGAAGGGGCTTCAGCAAAACTCCATGGCATGTTCTGAACCCCAACAGTGTGGGGTTCACTGCTCCACAGTGGCACCATAAATGAGGAAAGCTTTATAGGGAATATATCTACCCCCTTCCTTCACTGTTCCCAGATGGCAACTATTACAAAAGGGGGTCAACCATTGGGTAAGCCTTTTCTTCACTGGCCCTAAAGGGAGAAAGTGTTCATATGTCTGACCTTTCATCATCCTTGGCTGTCAAGCGACTGGGGACAATCCTGCTCTCTTGTGCAACCACCCCACCAAGAGAGGAGAGCATCAAGATGTCCCTCAAAGATGAAGATACTCTTTTCTATCCCAGTGGCAACACTTATGCGGTTGTAATATCTCCAAGCTCTGAATGATCTTTCTAGATGCCCTTGCAGGCTTGTTTGTAGATGTCAAGGGCAGAAGATGCTTTAGAGTATCCAGCTCTGAACACATCACTCTGCAGCTATCCCACATACATACAGACATTATGGCCCATCTGGGAGGAGTGATGCACCCATGGAGGGTGACATTCTAAAATAATGACAGTTACAAAATAGTGATAGGAAATCAATCCCTATCATGCTATATACCATTGGATTCATATTTTATAGCAGAAAGCAATGAGAAAAATGAGTGAAATTTCTCCTTTCTATTAAAAGTTATCGCCAGAAAACTAGACTACAATAAAACAATAAAATGCATATAAAATGCAATAAAGCAATAAAATGCAGAGGGCCCTAAAGTGAAACTGAGCTGTGTTGTGCATTTACTTATGAGTAGGTGGGCTTGTAAGGGCACAATCCAGAGTAACTACGGGAGAACGTAAGAGACATTACGTGCACCCGTAGTTACTGCACCCATGAAAACCTATGGGAAATTCATATTGCAATCCAGAGTAGCTTGTTCTTACTCTGGAGCAAGGACTCCCCGAAGTTACTCTGGATTTCACCCGAAGTTCATTGAAAAAGATAGAGGAGTCCAACAACATCAGAATGGTGCTAATGGACCCAGCCCTCCTGCCAAAAAAAGCTTAGAAGAAATACCCCCTAAGTTGATGAATGTATTGGATTGAAATGTACCTTGGATTATGTTCAGATTTGGCAAGAGGAATGCAAGGCCACTAGATTGGTCCCAATCCAATGAAAGTGGAGCTCAGCAAATACTCCAGAAGGCAGCTTTCCCCCATCCCACCCCAAAAAAGAATAAAACAGAGTCTTGAATAGTTATGGCGGGGGGTGGGGGGAATGGGAGGCAGGGCAGCAATCCATTTCTACACCCACCATTGGGTTGTTGCACTACCCACTGCATAGGAGGAGATCTGTCATGGGATGATGCAAATCCTAGTGATGCCACTGAGGGTTGGCCAGTTGGGCCTGCAGGTGCTTGTGATCCCATCCTGATTGATCTCTGACAACAGTTGAGTCATGTGGGCCACATGACCACAGAGACCACAGAGAGGATGAGCACTGCTCCATAGGGCACTGCTCCCTTGCCTTAAGTCATGGGGATCACTATAGCAGGCAACTTGCAGGGGACATGTTTCAATTAATATGTTATCCACCACTAATCATCTTTCAGGGCTGATAGGAAAGGAATAAAGTTAGCTGATCCTGCAAACTCAGTGTTGAATTAAAAGTAAAGGAGGCCTTAAAAGCCTCAGTAGCACTTGGTCCATCCATACTAGACAGGAAGGTGCTTCAAATGAGTTTTTCTTATTTAACAAAAATCTCAACCAACCACAAATCATGTCTGGAAAAATACACAAGAGGACAACGCATAAGAATTCACAGATTGCAACAGGTTGATATCAAAATCATTGGGATGTGCTGTAAAAATGAGCAATGGCAGAAAGGCAAGTACAGTGAACTGGAAAGCAGAAATTGAGTGTGGAAATAAAAGTTATATGTTACCATCCTGCACCATTCCATGCTGTAGGGAACAAATATAACATTTGAATGCCTTTTTCAAATACAGTGGTCTCTACACAGTGGTCTCTAGCATGTCAGAGACCAAACTAACATATAACTTTCTCCTTGCTATTCACTCAGTCTGCAATCTGTTTGCTATCCCAAATGACACTTCACAGTCATGTCTTCATCACATGGTATTCCAATTTGCCTGCTTTAACCAGAGAGATAGAAAAGGGTTTTTAAGTTATGTGCCATAACAATGCTTCTTGGCACTTCAAAGAAGTGATACACTAAAATCCTATTCATACTCACCTGGAAATAAGTCCATTGACTATATGAGAAGATGAGAACTTTTTTTCTCCATGCCCATATGTAATAATGGAAAAGCTAAATGCTCTTCTAGAGCTCTCTCCCCCCCCCCAACCTTCTTTCCTTTTTATAGAATGCTCACCCAATGGAATGTTTCAGCTTTAATGTTTAAATAATTACTCTTATCATTGCATTGAAAGAAAACTTGAATTGTTGGACTGCTCATCAATGGCTGGGAAAAGAATGCTGCTTAGACTTCCCATATTATATAGTTAGATGGTCAATCAAGAGGTGGGAGTATTATTTACTGCATTTAGGGCTGGCCATAAGTCATGGGGGGGAACCTAACAAGGACACTGTTGGGTTTATATATAGGCAGCGAAACAAACATGTCTTACTATTCTGTTATCTTCTTGTTAACAAAATGCTATCAAGAGGCTTTAAACATCAGCATTTATTGCAGTAGGGTTCGTTATCTAGGATGATGAATAGCAAGACCAACAATTAGTGCAAGGGACCAGTAGATACTTGCTGTATATTTTCTTCCCAGAAAGTCCTGGCTTATGTGGTTTTGCAAAGAATATTCTTGTCTACCTAGTTGTTTGGTAAACAAAGCAAAGAGATGTTGCTTTGTTTGGTGATATATGCATGATGAATATTCTCTCTAGTACGCACACACGCATTGGCTCTCTCAAAATGGAGAGGGATCTTTTGTTGTATTCAGTCAATTCAAACATGTATATCCCATGCTTCCAACAAAGCATTTTCCACTTTTCAGTGTGCAAATGCATAATCTTAGATGACAAAAAGTATAGGACACAGAAATGTCTCAGGGTACAGGAGGAAATAAAATTCTGTGACCTTGGCATCTTTGATCAGCAAGCAACAGGAGGTCTTCGCATTGGGCAGGCCTTGGATAAGTACGGTAGTTAAGCTAAGCTAGTCTTCTTTCCTTGCCTAGTCTCCAGACCAAGCCTTTCTAGGCTCAAGCCCTCAGAATTTTAACTATCCAGACATTTGCTGGGAGACAAACTCAGCCAAACACGGAAGCTCCAATAAATTCCTGATGGGCCTGGAAGATAACTTCATGGTCCAGAAGATGGAGGAAACAACAAGGGGGGGGGCATCCTTGACCTGATCTTAACTAATGGTGAAGAACTGATTGACTGGGTCAACGTGGCGGGAACTTTAGGGGAGAGTGATCATGAGCTGCTGGAATTTAGAATATTGTGGGAAATAAAAAGAGTGCACAGTGACACCTCTATACTGGATTTCAGAAAGGCTGATTCAGGGTGACCAAAGGGTAGACCTCCAAATGTAGGACAAGGGTCCCCAAAAGTCCGGATTTTCACTTGAAAATCCAGACTTTTGTTTTGGAGGACCTTGTCCTACATTTTAAAAAATGTACATTTTAAAATCTACATTTTAAAAATGTAGGACAAAATCTAGGACATCCTACATTTTGCCCTACAACAAAAAACATTTCGGGGGGCTTACCTTGTTTGCGGGTCTGCAGGTGTATGTGGAGCCTTAGAGCCCCCCAGCAGGCTGGGGGAAGGCTGGAGCGGCGTGGTGAAGCCGCGTGGGTGCCTTAGAGCCCCCTGGCCGGCCAGGGGAAGGCTGGAGCGGTGCGGTGAAGCTGTGCGGGTGCCTTAGAAGGCTCCGTGTGGCTTCTGAGGAGCCGAGGGGCTGAGGAGCAGGGCTTCCAGCCCAGGGCAAATCATGGGGCAGGGGAGAGACCTCCTCCTGGACCGCCTCCATTTTCCTGCGCTATGAAGCGCAGAGGAGTGTGCACACTGAGGTGCGCACACAAACGAAAATGGCAGTGCCCATGGGCGCTGCTTTCTGGACACGGCAGGGGGTTTCCCTATCATGCCGGACCCTCTGCCATTTCCGGAGGCATCCGGGCATTTCTGGACATCTGGACACCCTGGACTGATTTCAACAGGTTTAGAGGAGTCATAGGCGGGACCCCATGGGTTGATGAGCTAACAGGAAAAGGGGCCCAAGATGGGTGGGAGCTCCTTAAGAGGCAGCTTCTGCAAGCACAATCAGAAACAATTCCCGTGAAAAAGGGGGGAAAAATCTGAAAAAAACCAGGTTGACTCCACAAGCAACTTGGGGATCAGCTGAAGTTAAAGAAAGAGAAGTATAGGCAATGGAAGACTGGAAAGATCACCAGGGAAGAGTACAGGCAGATAGCCCGGTCCTGTAGGGAGGGGGTCAGGAATGCTAAAGCTCAGTATGAGCTGAGGCTGGCCAGGGAAGAGAAGGATAACAAAAAGAGCTTCTTTAGATATGCCGAAAGGAACAGGAGGAGAGACGTGGGGGTGGGGCTGCTCTTGGACAAAGATGGATAACAGGTGTCTGGAAATCAGGAGAAGTCTGAGTTGTTCAACTCCTACTTTGCGTCCGTTTATTCTCGGAAGGAGGGCTGTGCAAATGGGGGTGCAGGATCATTGGCTGATGCGGGGATGTGCTTGCATCTCCAAAGATGTAATGGAAACGTGGATGTTGCAGAACAGCAGATTATGATTGACAGAGAACTGGTTCAGAACCACTTAACTGGTCTAAATGAATTCAAGTCATTTGGACCAGATGAACTGCATCCTAGAGTTCTTAAGGAACTGACAGATGTCCTTGCAGAGCCTCTGTCGATCATCTTTGAGAAATCCTTGAGGAGTGGAGAAGTGCCACTGGACTGGAAGAGGGCAAATGTAGTCCCAATCTTTAAGAAGGGGAAAAAAGAAGACCTGGGAAATTATAGACCAGTCAGTTTGACTTCAGTCCCGGGCAAGATATTAGAGCAAATCATAAAACACACAATTTGTGCACATCTAGACAAGTACTCGGTGATCAAAATAACCCAGCATGGATTTACCAAGAATAAATCTTGCCAGACAAATCTGATCTCCTTTTTTGATCGGGTTACAAGCTTACTGGACAGTGGCACTGCTGTGGATGTCATTGATCTTGACTTCAGCAAAGCATTTGACAAGGACCCACATGACATTTTAATTGGGAAGTTGGGAAAATATGGGCTAGACAAGGCAATTGTTAGGTGGATCTGCAACTGGCTCGACGACTGCACTCAAAGGGTTTTAGTAAATGGTTCTGTGTCAACTTGGAGGTCGGTTTGTAGTGGGGTACCCCAAGGCTCTGTCTTGGGCCCGGTTCTCTTTAACATTTTCATCAATGACTTGGAGGAAGGGATACGGGAGAGCCTGATCAAATTTGTGGATGACACCAAGCTGGGAGGAGTAGCAGACACATCAGAAGATAGGAGAAATCTCCAGGAGGATCTGGATAAACTAGAATCCTGGGCTGTAACAAATAGAATGAATTTCAACATGGAGAAGTGCAAGGTTCTGCACTTAGGCAATAAAAACCAAAAACATAGGTATAAAATGGGGGATACTTGGCTTGGCAGCACAACATGTGAGCGAGATCTTGGAGTTGCCGTGGATCGCAAGCTGAACATGAGTCAGCAGTGTGATGTGTCTGCAAAGAAGCAAATGCCATTTTAGGCTGCAGTAAGAGGATGGTATCTTCCAAGTTGCGAGAAGTTCTAGTTCCTCTTTATTCAGCATTGGTCAGACTTCACCTTGAGTACTGTATTCATTCTGGGCACCTCACTTTAAGAAAGATGTAGCCAAACTGGAGCAAGTCCAGAGGAGAGCGACAAGAATGATCAGTGGGATGGAAGGGAAGGTTGGGGGAACTTGGGATATTCAGCCTGGAGAAGAGGAGGCTAATGGGAGACATGATTCCTCTCTTCAGATACCTGAAGGGCTATCTTATGGAGGAAGGGGCTCATTTGTTCTTTGCTGCTTCTGAAAGCAGAACTAGAACCAATGGGTACAAACTACAAGAACGGAGATTCCAGTTGGATATCCGGAAAAAATTCCTGATGGTGAGGGTGGTTTGGCAGTGGAAAAGATTGCGGAGGGAGGTGGTGGACTCTCCCTCACTGGGGATCTTCAAGCGGAGGCTCGACAAGCACCTGTCGGAGATGCTCTAGGGATTTCCTACTGCAGGCAGGGGGTTGGACTAGACGACCTACTAGGTCCCTTCCAACTCTAGGATTCTATGATTGTATGATTCAGTCCTGATTCCTGTAAGAGGCCTGCCCTGACAGTAAGCAAGCTGAAGCATTAAAAAATACTAAACCATCTGTCATACAGTAGCGGAAAAAGAGGTGAGTGAGCATGTGGATTTTCTGGTAAGTGAGCAGGGAAGTTTATCTCTAACCTTAAGAACTAGAGCATGTTCTGTCCTTTTAAAAAAAAGTTGAGATCCTGGAATAATGGTTAATTTTGCATCCAAAATAGGGCAGCTAATTCTCAGCAGAAACTGAATAGATGATCTGTTTTGCTAAATTCACTTTCAGTCTTACAGTGTAATCCTAAGCATGTCTACTTAGAAGTAAATCTTATTGTGATCAATAGTACTTACTTCCAGGAAACTGTGGTTAAGATTGCAGTCTTCATAGAGAACATGTGTCCTCTTTAATCTAATTTGACCCCTTGGCTTAAATACAGCTAGCCCTATGAGCATATAAAACAATCACTGAACTCCAACAAGAGAGTAACTAACTGGGAGCTTGCCTGGGGGTGTAGCGTTCCTCTTTCCATTCCTTAAAGTAGCAACTCATAGAATCATAGAATCCAAGACTTGAAAGGGACCTAATAGGTCATCTAGTCCAACCCCCTGCCTGCAGCAGGAAATCCTCCTAGAGCATCCCCAACAGGTGCTCATCAAGCCTCTGCTTGAAGACCCCCAGTGAGGGAGAGTCCACCACCTCCCTTGGCAATCTGTTCCACTGCCGAACCACCCTCACCTTGGTAACTTCTTGGTATGTTCCCTTGGTACCTTGGTAACTTCTAAGTACAGTTGCCCCTCAGCTCTCCACCATTCCATGCAGCGCTGGTTTTAGGTCTGATGAGGCCCTAAGCCAGTGGTTCTCAATCTTCCTAACGCCGTGACCCTTTTATAAGTTCCTCATATTGTGGGGATCCCCCAACCATAAAATTATTTTCATTGCTCCTTTATAACTGTAATTTTGCTACTGTTATGAATCATAATGTAAATATCCGATATGCAGGATGCATTTTCATTGTTACAAATGAGATATGTGTTCTATGCACACACTGAACACAATGGGATTTATTTCCGAGTAGGCATGCATAGGATTGGGCCCTGAGGCTGCAATCCTGTCCACATTTACATGGTAGTATAGGCCCCCTGACTATAATGGGATTTACTTCAGAATAGGCATGCATAGGATTGGGCCCTGCGGCCGCAATCCTATCCACATTTACATGGGAGTAAAGGCCCCCCTGACTATAATGGGATTTATTTCATAGTAGGCATGTGGACTGTGGCATGTAGCATGTAGGCATGTGGACTGTAGGCACCAGGCTGTGGGTGGCGCAAGACACTGTGCCTGTTAACCAGCAGGCCAGAGTTCGATTCCCAGGTCGGCCCCACAAGACAGGGTGAGCTCCTGTCCTTAGCCCAGCTCTGCGACGCCAGCTGGATCCAATCGTATCAGCTCTGCCTTTCCATTGGACTAATTCAGTGGCGTGGAGAGGGAGGATTTGCTGCTTGGGTAACAGCCTATCCTCCATAACAATCCAACCCAGGCTTTCATGCTTTGCGTGCAGCGTATGCAGCGCCAAGCACGATACCATAGTCTTTCAAGACTGACAGAGGCCTGCTAGGCATGCATAGCATTGGGCCCTGAGGCTGTCGGTCAGCCCCAGTGCATGCGCAGCTATAGCCGGAGGTCTGGCAAGCCTGACCTGGCCCTCTGCATCAGGGGTCTTCAGGTGACCCCCAGGAAAGCTCTAGCAGACCCCCAAAGGGGTCCCAACCCCCACTTTGAGAAAAACTGCCCTAAGCTATTGCAGGTAATGGGGCCCTTTATATGTCCAGCTCTCCTTTGTCAACAACAAATTGTTTTTTGTGTTGAATATATGCTATATGGTAATTTATGGACCTAATAAGTATCTAAAGCCATTTGCACATAACAAAATATGTATTTTATCAAAGTAATTGTTGAACTAAAATATAATTTAAATTTGGGGGGCCCAAGAGAGTGGCCCCTAAGCTATAGCTTGTTTAGCTTATATGTAAATCCAGTACTGATTCCATGCAATCAGATCCATTAGCTAGTTCATTAGTCAGTTAGCCAGTCCATGAGACAGTCTACAAGTTTGGTCATCCATCCACCATTAGTTTAAAAATAATAATGCTAGGTATTATACCACCTTTCTGTCCTTGGATTGCTCCTTAGGTGCAATCTTAGGTGCAATTCAAGGTGGTTTACATGGCCAGGCTTTTCTAAACCTCAAAGAGGTTTTTACAATCATCAGAGAGTTCTCTTTCAAGAACTTGACTTCATGCCAGGTGGATCTTGCCATGGTCTGGACACACAACTCTGGCTTGCCTGTCCTCCCTCACAGACCAGCTTCACAGGTGACTCCTTTTGGCTGCCATTCAAAAGTTCCACTCAGCTTGCAGGACTCTGGAGTCTTCTGGTTGATGAGTCTTCCAGAGTTTCCAACAGACGAACTTCAGAAGAATTATCTTTGGGTATGCCAGCAGCTCAATCCTCTAGACCAGACCATTAGTGAATCTCCAGTCCATGAATCTATCAGCCTGTCAAAAAGTCAGTTAAGTCCCCTTTCATCCCCTCTCCTTGTACTACTCCTTCCTCCTGGTGCTGCTTCTATGATTTTATCTATGAAAACCTCAGGTGCAGTGATTTTCAACCATTTTCATCTCATGGTTGTTTTTACCATTGACAAGGCACACCATGCTGATCAAATCCAAGTTTCCTATTAATAAATGCCTCTCCCCAAATTCCCATGGCACACCAGAGGACTATCAGCGGCACACCAGTGTGCTATGCACACTGGTTGAAAATCATTGCTCTAGTGGCTGCACCTGTAAAACCTACCCACACCTGAAAGCCTAGGCCTATCTTAGCAAGGGATGATGGCTAACACAACATCACTTCGAGAGAACTTGCGTGTTTCCACTACATTCTCCCCTTTCTTCAGAGGTTACCAGTGATTGATCCCAGAGAGTTCCACTCTCGTGTTGGCAGAGTGTTCCACTGTGTGTCCCAATATCTTCATTTCTGAACAGGTGATCCATCATGAGGAAATCCATCAGGGCACCTAATTGTTTCTGAGCCTCAGGCTAAGAACCAGTGGGTACATCCCTCAAATTGCCACTTGCCATGATTTGGGTCATAGCTCGATCCTGTTTATCCATGCCAACACAAATCACGAAATATGTGATTACACAAGGCACATAAAGCCCTCACCTATCCTAAGCTACTCCAGCAGCCGAGAGATCAGAAAACAAGTTGTCCATCTGGTAATTATTTATATGTAATTAATTTATTTTACCAAAGATTCTTCAGACTTATTGGAGTGACCTACCTGTCCTTCAGTGGTCTACCCTCCATGTACAATCTTCTTGTTGTTTCCAGATCTGATCAGGGTTTCCCTACCCAGACCCAGTTGTTTCTTGGCATCTAAAGGATATTTATGCTCACCATGCCTTTTCCATGGCAAGCAAGGGCAGATTCACAAGAGAAGGAACCACACTGAAACTGCTCGAAACCTTACTGTGTGTCACCTACAGCCATACTTCTCTTAGCTCTTCATTGTGGTTTGCAACGGTTTGCTGAAATAATTCTGGCAGCAGTTAATGTCTAAATATGAAGCTCTCATAAGCTTGCAAGCGTATGTTTTATTGCCATAATCAAAATAAGACATGGCAGAGAATCAAGGTTCAGTTGCAAATTGATAATTTAATTAATGTGTCACCATGTTCATGTTATTCATATGGTGCATCCCTGGCATCTTGATGTCTGCAATCTGAAATGCTTCCTCAGGGCCAGTATCAGCGCTCTGCATCGCTGGGCCCTCTGCTGATTCTAGAAACAGGTTTCTATCATACACAGATATTTCATGAGCTAGTGAAATTTAGACTCTTACTTTCAAAAAGCTTTGGATAAGGTCCTTCACCAAAAAAAATTCTTAAGTAAATGGCAGAATCTTACACATATTACATGTCTTACACATGCTCAGTGTCTCCCAATGGCACCAATGGACAACAAAATGGCTTCTTGTCCAAGTCCATCTCTCTGATCATTGCAACATGCCGTCTTTCCTTTTTTCCAGATGGACGAATGATAGCCATTCATTTAAGAAAGTAAAACAAGCTGTCTAGAGTGCAGTGTTTCTGAAACTCTGGGTTAAGACTCATTTGGTGGGTTAGGATCCAATAGGTAGTGGTTCCCATCAAGTTTCCTATAAAACCACCAGTGATGGAAAGATTAGATAACTAACTGTGCAATCCTAAGCATATCTACTCAGAAGTAAGTTCCATTGTATTCAATAGTAGTTACTCCCAGAAAAGTGTGGTAAGGAGTGCAGCCTAATTGCCTGAAGCCCTGAGACTATTCAACAGATAACTGCTAAATGTCCTGCAAAGAACTGCACTGCAGTTCTCAAGCTTCCTTAAATATAGATAAATGTTTGATCATCATTTTTCTGGTGTTTTTTTTTTTCCCTGAAGTCCATCAATGACAGATAGTGGGGGAAGATGAAGGCTGGGTCCTAATAGCACATTGACTGATTGATTGATTGACTGATTGACTGATTGATTGATATCCTGCCTCCCCCCCCCCCCCCCCCAAGATGAAACTCAAAGCAACTAACAGCAATTAAAACAGAGACTAAGATACAATTTTAAATACTGGATAAAAACAGTAAAAACAAGTTAATGAGATACCATTAAAAACTATATAAAACCAGTAAAAAACCCAAGTTAACTTGGTTTATCCTAACCTGCAGTGAATCAGGCAAACTGGCCTGCTTGCGCTAAGTCCAGCGCAAGTTATGGGACTGCTGCCTTGCTACTGAGAGGCAGGAAATACTTTTCCCCTTCCATGGCATAGGGCTACAGCAGCCCCAATAGGTCTACTTCAGGCTGCCCTCAGACAGAGGCTTGAATCTGGCATAAATGCTGGTCCAAGCAGTCCTGCTCTCCAAAATTCTCTGCCTCCTTCCCTCCCTTCCCCCATGTTCTCCAAACCTTGTACTGTCTGGGTCAGTAACTCACCTTCTGCGCCACTACCACAGAATCATGGAGGCTGATGACATCCATCTGCTTGCAGCAGGGATGGTCTAGTGGTTGGGCAAAAGGCTGCCAAAGAATGCTAATCAGGAAAAGACTTTGGTAACTCTTGGATGGGAGACTGAAATCTGATAAAGCTGTCATGAGACAACAGAACCACAGGTATTGCTCTTTACAGTTTGGCTGACCTGAAAACTCCTGATGGAAGCTTGGAAGGCTCTCCCTGAAGTGATGACCACACTGTGAAAGTATTCCATCTCGAAATATAGTACAAACTGTCTGTAGAATACCGTAATTACTTACTTCACAGGGTTGCTGTGGGGACAAAAAGGATTAAAAAAGCTAAGTCGGCCACATTGGGCATTTGTGTTAGCATAGGAAAGGCAGGGTATAAATCCTGCAAACAAACAAACAAATGGCCTGAGGTTGGTCTGTTTTCCAACGCTCACAAGATGGCCCAAGGAACTTGCACTGGCCCACCTCAGAGCTAAGATTGCACTCACAGGGACAGGGACACCCACGATTTAGGACAGCACAGCTCACCCATCTTCCTGTTTTTATGGTGGTGCAGGCAATTTGATATATGTCTGTGCACTGCCCTAATCTGCTTAAGAGTGACAAAGTGCCTTACGAGACTTTTGTGACACCCTCGCCGGCCATCATGGGACTTGTGCCAGCCTAGCCAGGGGTTAAGATTGTGCTGTCACTGACATACAGTGGTGCCTCACATAACAAGTTTAATTTGTTCCAGAAACATGCTTATTATGTGAAACGATCTTTATGTGAAGTGAATTTTCCCATAGGAAATAATGGAAACTCAGACGATTGGTTCCACAATCCAAAAAACATTCATGTAAGAATATTAACTGGATGTTAAAATGATGACAAAACACTGTAATTGAATTCAAAACATGCATTCAATGTGCATGATCCTATGAACTCTACTTAGGCTGAAATCCTAAAGACACTTTCCTGGGAGTAGGACCCATTTAACACAATGGGGCTTACTTCTGAGTAGACATGCTTAGGAGGCTGCATGGAGGATAGGGGCTTATCTGGGCTGCTGCTGGAGGCTGGAGGCCGGTGGGGGCACTTGGGGGCACTTAGAGGCAGCAGCGCGCTGGCCGGCAGCCTTTTAGAACAGGCTCCACAGGGAGCATCAGGGCTGCCTAGCGCACGACCCATTAGGAAGCAACGCTTCCTGTTTCTCTGTGCACCTGCCTTTTGCGTCCCCAGATGACCCGGCCAGGTCGATTTCAGGTTGCCTGGGGCTTGTTAAGTGAAGTGAGCTTGTTAAGAGGAGCACACTCCCAATGGAAATTTGTGCTTCTTATGTGAATCACTTGTTATGTGGAGAACTTGTTATGTGAGGTACACTATACTGCTCTTACATCTGAGGGTCAATGTAGTTATCATGGTTAATAACAATTAATCTAATCTAAGCCAGTGTACAACATGCAAATGCGAGTACCATATATACGCACGTTTAAGCCGATCCGTGTATAAGCCGAGGCACCTAATTTTACCACAAAAAACTGGGAAAACTTATTGATCCACGTATAAGCCGAGGGTGGGAAATGCAGCAGCTACTGGTACATTTCAAAATACCGTAAAAATAGATACCAATAAAATAACATTTACTGAGGCATCAGTAGGTTACCGGTAAATGTAAAGATTTTTTCCCAGGCACATGAGTAAAAAGAGGACATGTCCTGGGGAAAATGTGCTCCTGGGAAAAAATAAAATTTATGAGAAGGCTGCATGCTGCCCAGTGGTGGGCTTCAAATATTTTAACAACAGGTTCTCTATGTTCTAATGATCATTTTAACCCTTAGTTTACCCAAAAAAATTGTATCTTGTGTGACCACATCAATCAGTATTAAGCCGCTGAGTTCAGTGTAATTTATTCCTATGCATTATGCTCTGTTGTGCTCTCAGGTGGAATGTGTCCAGGAGTGCCAGAAACATAAAAACATAAGAAAAGCCTCCACTGGATTACACCAAAGACCCCATCTAGTCTAGCCTCCTGTATCACACAGCGGCCCACCAGCTGCCTCAGGGAGCACATATGACACTTGCATCCAGGTGCCTAAGTACCAGCAGACAATAGCACAAGTTCCACTGGTGGTACTCATACCATTGGTTGAGAAACACTGATCTACAGTTTAGGACCAGAGTCTATGGCAGGGGTCCTCAAACTACGGCCCATGGGCCGGATATGGCCTGCCAGGGCCATCAATCTGGCCCGCGGGCACTTTCAAAACCCCCCACCCTCCCCCACCAGGGGTTGGGGGAAACCCCAGGGGCCTCGACGCCAGGCGCACGAGTGCAGGAGGGATTGAGTGGGAAGCACGCAAGCCTGTGGCCGCTTCTCCACAGCATCAGGGGTTCCCTGGCCGGCGCGCGCACCCTTCCCACTCAGTCATTGCTTCCTGTTTAGTCGCTGCGTGTGCGCCGGCCAAGAAACCCCTGATGCTGCGGAGAAGCGGCAACAGGCGTGAGCGCTTCCCGCTCAGTCCCTCCTCCGCCCTTCCGGCTCAGTCACCAGCTTGTAAGTCACACTTTCCTAGGATGGATGGGGCTCTGATGCTGCAAGCCTGCCACACTCTCATAGGAGTAAGCCCATTACTTCTGTGTAGGGATGGATGGATGGATGATGGATGGATGGGGCTCTGATGCTTAGGATGGGGCTCTGATGCTGCAAACCTGCCACACTTTCCTAGGAGTAAGCCCATTACTTCTGTGTAGGGATGGATGGATGAATGATGGATGGGGCTCTGATGCTTAGGATGGGGCTCTGATGCTGCAAGCCTTCCACACTTTCCTAGGATGGATGGGGCTCTGATGCTTAGGATGAGGCTCTGATGCGGCAATGCTAGCCACACTGTCCTGGGAGTAAGCCCATTGACTATCATGGGATTTACTTCTGTGTAGGAATGCTTAGGATGGATGGGGCTCTGAGGCTGCAATGCTAGCCACACTTTCCTGGGAGTAAGCCCATTGACTATCATGGGATTTCATAGAATCATAGAATCCTAGAGTTGGAAGGGACCTAGTAGGTCATCTAGTCCAACACCCTGCCTGCAGCAGGAATTCCCCCTAGAGCATCCCCGACGAGCGAGCCTCTGCTTGAAGATCCCCAATGAAGGAGAATCCACCACCTCCCTTGGCAATTTGTTCCACTGCCGAACCGCCCGAACCGTGAGGAATTTTTTCCGCATTTCCAACTGGAATCTCCTTTCTTGTAGTTTGTACCCATTGGTTCTAGTTCTGCTTTCAGAAGCAGATATGAACAAATTGGCCCCTTCCTCCCTATGACAGCCCTTCAGGTATATGAAGAGGGCAATCATGTCTCCCCTCAGCCTCCTCTTCTCCAAGCTGAACATCCCAAGTTCCCCCAACCTTTCCTCGTAAGGCTGATCCATTACACTGATAATTCTTGTCGCTCTTGCTCCAGTTTAGCTGCATCTTTCTTAAAGTGAGGTGCCCAGAACTGAACACAGTACTCAAGGTGAGGTCTGACCGATGCTGAATAAAGAGGAACTAGAACTTCTTGTGACTTGGAAGCTACAGTCCTCTTAATGCAACCTAAAATGGCATTTGCCTTCTTCGCAGACACATCACACTGCTGACTCATGTTCAGCTTGCAATCCACGGCGACTCCAAGATCCCGCTCACATGTTGTGCTGCCAAGCCAAGTATCCCCCATTTTATACCTATGTTTTTGGTTTTTATTGCCTAAGTGCAGAACCTTGCACTTCTCCATGTTGAAATTCATTCTATTAGTTACAGCCCAGGATTCTAGTTTATCCAGATCCTCCTGGAGATTTCTCCTATCTTCTGATGTGTCTGCTACTCCTCCCAGCTTGGTGTCATCCACAAATTTGATCAGGCTCCCCCGTATCCCTTCCTCCAAGTCATTGATGAAAATGTTAAAGAGAACCGGGCCCAAGACAGAGCCTTGGGGTACCCCACTACAAACCGACCTCCAAGTTGACACAGAACCATTTACTAAAACCCTTTGAGTGCAGTCGTCGAGCCAGTTGCAGATCCACCTAACAATTGCCTTGTCTAGCCCATATTTTCCCAACTTCCCAATTAAAATGTCATGTGGAACCTTGTCAAATGCTTTGCTGAAGTCAAGATAAATGACATCCACAGCAGTGCCACTGTCCACTAAGCTCGTAATCCGATCGAAAAAGGAGATCAGATTTGTCTGGCAAGATTTATTCTTGGTAAATCCATGCTGGGTTGTTTTGATCACCGAGTATTGTCTAGATGTGCACAAATTGTGTGTTTTATGATTTGCTCTAATATCTTGCCCAGGATTGAAGTCAAACTGACTGGTCTATAATTTCCCGGGTCTTCTTTTTTCCCCTTCTTAAAGATTGGGACTACATTTGCCCTCTTCCAGTCCAGTGGCACTTCTCCACTCCTCAAGGATTTCTCAAAGATGATCGACAGAGGCTCTGCAAGGACATCTGCGAGTTCCTTAAGAACTCGAGGATGCAGCTCATCTGATCCAAATGACTTGAATTCATTTAGGCCAGTTAAGTGGTTCCGAACCAGTTCTCTGTCAATCTTAATCTGCTGTTCTGCACCATCCATGTTTTCATTACCTCTTAGGGGATGGAAGCACATCCCCACATCAGCCAATGATCCCGCACCCCCATTTGCACAGCCCTCCTTCCGTGAATAGACGAATGCAAAGTAGGAGCTGAGCAGCTCCACCTTCTGCTGGTTTCCAGACACCTGTTGGTCATCTTTGTCCAAGAGCAGCCCCACCCCCTCATCTCTCCTCTTGTTCCTTTGGGCATATCTAAAGAAGATTATCCTTGACTCCTTGACTTGTTATCCTTGACTCCCCTGGCCAGCCTCAGCTCATACTGAGCTTTAGCATCCCTGACCCCCTCCCTACAGGACTGGGCTACCTGCCTATACTCCTCCCTGGTGATCTTTCCAGTCTTCCATTCCCTATACTTCTCTTTCTTTAACTTCAGCTGATCCCTAATTTGCATGTGGAGCCAACCTGGTTTTTTCAGCATTTTCCTCCCTTTCTTTTTTATTGGAATTGTTTCTGACTGTGCTTGTAGAAGCTGCCTCTTAAGGAGCTCCTACCCATCTTGGGCCCCTTTCCCCATTAGATCATCAACCCATGGGATTCCGCCTATGACTCCTCTAAGCCTGTTGAAATCAGCTTTCCTGAAATCCAATGTATAAGTTTCACTCTGCACTCTTTTTATTTCCCACATTATTCTAAATTCCAGCAGCTCATGATCACTTTCCCCTAAAGTTCCCACTATATTGACCTGATCAACCAGTTGTTGACAATTTGTTAAGATCAGGTCAAGGATGGCCCCTCCCCTTGTCATTTCCTCCACTTTCTGGACCATGAAGTTATCTTCCAGGCCCATCAGGAATCTACTGAAGCTTCCATGTTTGGCTGAGTTTGTCTCCCAGCAAATGTCTGGGTAGTGAAAGTCCCCCATTACTACTACCTCATATTTCCCTGCAATGCCTGCCAGTTGCTCCAAGAAGACATCGTCTACTCCTTCTCCTGGGCCTGGCGGTCTATAGTAGACGCCCACCACGTTTTGTTTCTTTTTCCCCCTAACTTTTACGGAAACACTCTCCACAGGGATATCCGGACCACTTTCCTGGATTTCAGAGCAAGTATATATGTTTTTGAGATATAATGCTACTCCGCCTCCCCTTTTGCCACTTCTGTTCCTCCTGAACAGCTGATAGCCTTGCATTTGTGTGTTCCAATCATAGGAGTCATCCCACCAAGTTTCAGTTATTCCTATCAAATCAAATTTCCCTTCATCAAATCAAATATTTTTTGATCAAAAAATAAAATTTTTTTTGATATCAAATCAAATTTCTAAAAGCTCCAGCTCATCTTGTTTATTTCCCTGGCTCTGTGCATTTGTGTAAATGCAACGTAAGCCCTGGAGGTTGCAACTCAATGCGTTTTCCCCACTTTTTGTAAGGCCAGGTCCCTCTAAAGATTTTTGAGTTACCTCCATGCCTTGGCAATTTCCATCCAGAGCATTTTCCTTATTCCTAGGTTCCCTTTGGACGTAACCCACCCCCTTCTTATTTACTTTAAAGCCCTCCTGATCAGGTTGGCCATCTCTTGTCTGAAGATACTCTTCCCCCAACCCGTAAGATGCAGTCCATCCTTTGCTAGGAGTCCTTCCCCAAGGAAGTTCATCCCATGATCCCAGAATCCAAATCCTTCTCGTTGACACCATTTTCGAAGCCAGCTATTGACCTGAAAAATCTTGCTATCTCTCTGAGGACCTTTGCTGATTACTGGGAGGATGGATGAGAATACCACTTGGATATCCCCCAGATCCTTAATCTTTCTCCCCAGAGCTTCATAATCCCCAACTATATTTTGGAAAGTTTGTCGAGCAGTATCGTTTGTTCCTATGGGGATGAGTAAGAACGGGCGGCGATCAGCAGGTGTGATCATCCTCGGTCGCCTCTCCATGATATCCTGTATCTTGGCACCAGGGAGGAAGCAAACCTCATGGGAAAATGGGTCTGGTCGGCATACAGCTTCCATGCCCCTCAGGAGAGAATCTCCAATCACCACCACCCTCCTCCGTGTTCTCCTTTTGTGTGGAGATTCCCCCACACTTACTGGTGTCTTTCCCACCCGGGAAGTCATCTGAAACTTCCCTCTGGAGAAGTTCTGTGTGCGTTGCATTGAGGAACTCCTCAGATGCCTTAATTTGATGAAGGGTGGAAACTTCACCCTCCAATGCTGCCACCTTCTCCTCCAAAAATGCAACCAGTTTGCACTTGCAGCATCGATAATCCCCGGGGTCCTTGGGCAAGAAGACAAACATGGCACACGTGGTGCACGTCACGACAACTGCACCCTTCCCTTCCATCTCCTGTCAACTTCACAAGTCCTCCTTGCTCACAGGCTCTGATCCAGGATCTCACCTCAGGCCCTGATGCTGCCCTTGAAAGCTCCTCCCACCAGGCAACCAGCCAATGAACAGTTAGCAGCAATTAAGCACTCAGCTAAGCAGCCCCCCTCCTCCACTCACCTGGGACTCTGTGTTCCCTCTCAGCTCTCCTCAGAAAATTTACTTCAGTGTAGGAATGCGTCACAGGTGCGAGGCATGGCTCGCCGGGAGGAAGCTATAGTCCGGCCCCCGATAGTGTCTGAGGGACAGTGAACCGGCCCCCTGTTTAAAAAGTTTGAGGACACCTGGTCTATGGTGTCCCATCTGCAGGTTGAGGTTATGTTATCGGACTTACCAGTACTTTTGAATGATCATACATAAGATTTGGGCTCTTAGAATCCCAGCCTCTTGCTGCAATATGACAGTTGCATCCAGGTGCCTAAGTACCAGCAGACACTAGCACAAGTTTCACTGGTGGTACTCATACCATTGGTTGAGAAACACAGATTTACAGTTTAGGACCAGAGTCTGTGGTGTCCTGTCTGCAGGTTGAGGTTTGCCTCTAAGCCACTACTTAAGGCTACAATTCTGTCCACATTTTCCTGTAAGTTAGCACCATTAACTGTTATGGGACTTACCAGTACTTCTGAATGGTCATACATAAGATTTGGGCTCTTAGAATCCCAGCCTCTTGCTGCAATACCATCCAAATTTACCTAGGAGTAAGCACCATTGAATATAATAGGACTTCTGAGTAGTCGAGCAAATGACTGAGCTCTAAGAAATGAGCCTCTGGCTGCAATCCTATTCACTTTCCTGGGAGTAAGCTTCACAGACTCTAATGGGACTTCCTTCTGAGTAGCCAAGAATAGGATTGGGCTCTAATGCTGCACTCCTCTGCACACCTGGGAGTAAACTTCATAGATTGAAATGGGATTAACTTTTGAGTAGTCAGGCATAGGACTACAAGCTCTTAGAAACCGGCTTCTGGCTGCAATCCTATACACTCTTTCCAGGGAGTAAGCTTCACTATTATGATGGAACTTACTTCTGAGTAGACAGATGATTGGGCTTTGAGGCTACACTCTTATTGTCACAGGGGAGTAAAACCTACTGATTTTAATAGGATTTACTTCAGAGTAGGCAGTGGACTGGGCTCCTGGGGGAGGCAGGATGGGAACTGGGGCTATTTCTTCAGGGGGCCCCCATCCTGCTTCCCCACAATCTCAACTGGGGAGGATTGCAGTCTGAGCCCAATCCTAACTGTGTCTACTCAGAAGTAAGTCTCATTCTAGTCAATGGGGCTTACTCCCAGGTAAGTGTGGATAGGATTGCAGCCTCAGAGCCCAGTCCTAACCATGTCTAGTCAGAAGTAAGTCCCATTATATAGTGGATAAATCCATTTATTAGAATTTATTAGAATTTATTAGGATTTATTAGAATTTTTTTAGAATTTATTAGGATTTATTGAGCACATTCTAAGCCTTGGAAATGCTCCTGCAAGAAGCAGGCAGCTTGCTGCAAGACCAGAAATCATCAATAGACTCCCCAGAGAGGGATTATGACATCACAAAGCACAGGCTCCTTTGATGTGGTTAGAGTGTGAATAGCCCACTTGACTCCAATAAACTTTCCCCAGCTCCCTGCTGTCCATCAAGCGATTGTTGTAGTCTAGCACAGATAAGCTCAATCAGGCATAGCCTCCAGCAGTGAAAGGATCCATGACGTCACAATGGGTCCCAGGAGGTTTGTGGTTTTGAGATGATTAGCCTACTCAACGCTTCCTATCTAGCCGGAAGTCTTCTATTGTCCTGCGTTGACCTTCCAGCTGTCAAAGAGCGCTAGATATTAGAAAAATTAAGAAGCCAGCACACGGAAAGAGGAAGGGAGATTGCGATAGGGATTTTTATTGTCAGAAAAATTGGATAGGCTTACCTGAACCCCCAAGGTTATAAAATTTAAATAAAATTTTAATTCTTTTCACGTGTGAACGGAAGCTTAGGTGGATCAACTGAATGTCAAAAACCTATACGTGCTTGATGACAACGGATGTCCTTCATTGTTGTAATGTGTAGTCATGGATCTTACCATGTCCTGTTCCAGGAAACCACCTGAGATAAGATTCTTCCTGTATGAAATTCTCTTGTTATGAACAGAATAATCTCTTTATGTAAAGTTTTGACTATGTGACAGCTCAACTATAAGAACCGTGTCCAAGGTGTACAAAGTGCTCAGTCCTTTTAGGAGGCAGTTACTCTGTCCGACTGAAGTCCGGGGCTCTGAATAAAGAGATCTTTTGCTTGCATCATCGTCTCCTGGGTTTTTCCTGCTGGTACCATTTCCTATTACAATTATAGTCAGTGGGCTTACTCTCAGGAAAGTGTGGATGGGAAAGTAGCCTCAAATCCTAATCCTATGCTACTCAGAAGGAAATCCCATGATAGCCAATGGGAATTGCTCCCAGGAAAGTGTGGCTAAGATTGTGGCCACAGGCTGCAGTCCTCTGCTATACAGTGAGGCTTACTCCTGAGTAGTACTGGGTAGTACTCCATGCCTAGTACTGGGCTGCAAAGGCACCTGGGGAGGCAGGCAGGCAGGTATGGCCCCCACCAAAAGCCCTGGATCTCATCCTCACAACACTCAGATGCTGCTCCTACTCACCCACTCTAAGGCTCCCAGACCTTTCTCAGCAGCTCTGGCTTCTCTATTCCCGCCCAAGGACCCCTTTGTAAGGCTGTCTATCAAAGTGCCTGATCCAAAATACAGTGGTGCCTCACTTAAAGAGCTTAATTTGTTCTGGAGGCATGCTCTTTAAGTGAAACGCTCTTTAAGTGAAGCGGATTTTCCCATAGGAAACAATGGAAACTCAGATGATTGGTTCCACAACCCCAAAAATATTTATATAAAAATATTAACTGCATGTAAAAATGACGACAAAACACTGGAATTGAATTCAAAACACTATAATATAATACAGACCACAATTATTGTAATAAAACACTGTAATATACTGTACAGTGAAAAAGAAAAGAAAAACCTTTATGGGCAAGGATGACTGATTTTCACTAAGAGTCACTGGTGTCTTTCTAAGCAACTTTCACAAGGAACCGCTCACTGTGTGTGAGATCTAGATAGGCAGTCTGCAACAGCAGAGGGGAAAGATCCTATGCTATCTACTCAGAATCAAGCCCCATTAAATCCACTGGGGCTTACAAGGAAAGAAAAAGTGCAGGCAGGGAAGGTAGTGGGGCAGAGGGCTGGTTGTAATGGGGTCCTGGCAGGGGGGCTTCCTTGGGGGCAAGAGGTCTGTTTGAGGGGGCTGCAGAGGGGGTGCAGAAGAGTATTCCCTCCTACCTTATGGAGGCTGCATAGGCTGGGCTGACCAAGTTCTCTGCCTGCAGGAGAAGAGCAGCCATCTTTGTTCCCCTGATGAAAAGAAAGTTTTTCTTACCGTGGACTTCTTTTCCAGTACGAAGGAAGGAGGGCATTCTCAAGAAGTGGCTAGTCGCCCCTCCCCAGTCTGGAGGCTGGACAAAGTCAATTCTCCTCCCTGAGGGGTGGCACCACTGACCCCAGTCACAGAAGCTGAGCTGTAGTACCGAAAACCCTGAAAGCAGGTCTGACAGCAGGCATGGCCTGGAAAGACCTTGCAAAGCATAACAAAGATTAGAACATACAACAAAGGGAAGAAGGTTAGAAGACCATGTCCCACAACTTTTCCCCATGGAAAAATCCACATGACCAACCGGACCACGTCCATTCAGCCAGGAACTAAGAATCAGAAAGAGGTGGGTGGAATGCCCTCCTTCCTTTGTACTGGAAAAGAAGTACACGGTAAGAAAAACTTTCTTTTCCCTGTACTCAGGAAGGAGAGCATTCTCAAGAAGTGGGATATAGCAGAGCCGTATCGTCCGGAGGAAGGGAGGGCTGACCCGAAGGTTCTAGCCTGTCACCACCCTTGGTAGTACCCTCCTACCGAACGCTGCATCCGCGGAGGCCACTTTCTCTATTTTGTAATGCCTAATGAAGGTGTTCGGTGATGCCCAAGTAGCAGCTTTGCAGATGGATTCGATGTACATCACCCCTTCAAAGGCAGCAGAAGCAGCAGCGCTCCGGATGGAATGGGCAGTGATCCCAGCAGGAGGGTCCCTTCCCAGGGACAAATAGGCTAACGCTATAGCCCCCTTCAACCAGTTAGCCAGTGTGCTCCTTGAAGGGCGCTTGCCCATGGCGGGGCCCTTGAAGAAGACAAAGAGACAGTCAGTCTTACGGAACACCTTGGAAACTGTATATATAGTATATATACAACTATACAACTATATAGTATACAACTATACAACTATAGTTGTATAGTACATAGTATAACTATATAGTATATAGTATAACTATATAGTATACAACTATACAACTATATAGTAACTGACTGCTCTTCTGGCATCTAGCTTGTGCCACTCCAATTCCCTGCTAGTCTTGGGGTTGGGGCAGAAAGAAGGAATGGCCAATTCCTGTGCCTGATGGTACCAGGAATTAACTTTAGGTATATAAGCCAGATCTAAGCGCAGGACAACCTTGTCATCCTGAAAGATACACAGGTTGGGATTCACCGACAATGCCCCAATTTTGGAAACTCTCCTGGCCGAAGTAACAGAAACCAGCAGAATGGTTTTGAGTGTGAGAAATTTTAAATCAATGCTATGTAAAGGTTCAAAAGGAGCCTTCATCAAAGCAGACAAAACCAATGGTAAGTCCCAAGACGGGAAGTAATGGACCTGTGGGGGGCATAAATGAGTTACTCCCTTCAGGAACCTAGAGATGTGTGGGTGCTGCAGAACCGCCCTGCCTGATGCCCCCAGGGTGCTTCGTAAAGCTGCCACCTGCCAATGCAGGGTGCTCACATTGAACCCCTTATCAAGGCCCTCCTGTAGGAACTCCAGGACCTCCCTTGTTTGGACCTTAAAGGGAGAAATCCCCTTAGAGACACACCAGGACCTAAACCTCTTACATGTGGCGTTATAGACTCTAGAGGTGGAGAGTTTCTTTGAGGCTAGCAAAGTATTCAGTACTTTCTGAGCATAGCCCCTCTTGGCTAAAGACTGCCGCTCAATCTCCAAGCTGTCAACTTGAAGATTGCCAGCTGTGGGTGTAATATGGGCCCCTGAGTCAACAGATCGTCCCTGAGTGGTAACGTCCATCATGGTTCCACTGCCAACCTCAGCACATCCGGGAACCACGGACGTCGCAGCCAATGAGGTGCCACCAGAACTACCTCTGCATTTAGACTTCTTACTCGTTTCAGAAAAAGAGGCAGAACCCTTAGAGGAGGGAACGTGTACAGAAGGCCCTTGGGCCAATGGTGATGCAACGCGTCCAGGCCCCAAGCTCCCTCCTCCTGGAAACGGGATAGGAAACGCGGTACCTGCTTGTTCCGAGCTGTTGCAAACAGATCCGCTACTGGAGTTCCCCACTTGGCCACTAGCAGCTGAAAGACTTGTGGATGGAGCCTCCACTCTGAGTCGTTGACTCTCTGTCGACTCAGCCAGTCGGCAGTTAGATTGTCGACTCCCGTTAAATACATGCTCCAGAGCCTTGGGGAATGGAACCACCTGGGGTTTGATTGGGCCCTGAGGGTAGGTCTTGGCCCGGTGGGCTGGAGTTTCCTGCTTAGCTGGGGCAACTGGCATGGTAAGATCCATGACTGTGGCAGATTTAGTCAGCACCCTGGTATACAACTCAGGAGGACACAGACGGTCTACCTTAGGTGGTAAGGAGGAGTCGTGGCCTTCCTCGCCCGACAGTTCATCCTCCTCCCTTTCTGACTGAGGAGAAGATAGAGAGTCATGTTGATCAGAAACATGAGACAATTTTGAGAAGCCCTTATGCTTTTTACGTGGCACTTCCTCCTCCTCTGAATCTGAATCAGAGGAGTCATACTGGTGCTTGGTTTTACATGTGGCCTTTCTGGCCTGGGGGGCCCTAGCAGCCTGAGTGGGTAACAGGTCCTCCAGTTGTTCCTGAAGTACCCCTTTCACGGCCTCCCTAACTAGCTGAGAGAGGGTGGCAGAGGGAATGATGGGGTCCTCCCTCACCTTGGTGGGGGTGTGGGCCCCCGTCACTCTCAGCAGAATCGTGCCCATCTCCATACTCACAAAATGGCACTCAAAGGCTCAATCAAAATGGTGGCCGGCGGGAAAGACGCTGCAACACGCGGTTATCCCATGGCCTGGTCGCCTGCTGCCTGCAGGGACGACCTGATGAGCAGCGCTGGGAGGCGCAGAGCCCTGTGGGGTGCCTCTCTGGCCACTGCAGGGGCGCGGGTCAGCTGCGCGCGATGCACGCTGCCTCTCTGCAGCTGCTTGTGGCTGCTGCCCCGCGTGCCCGCCCTTCCTAGTGGGACGTGCTTCCGCCGCCTCTCCTGGCCCGTGGCTCCTGTCAGCAGGGCTAGTGCCCTTAGGACACAATCAGAGCCCTCCTCCGAAGGCTGGATAGCCGGGGAGACTCCGAAGCACTGGTCTGGGGTGGGAGCACGGGTTGGAGAGACAGAAGAAAAAGGAGAGAGAGAAAAGAAAGAGAAGAAGAACAGAGAGAAGGAAGAGAGAGAGAGCTCCTAGACTTCGTCCTGCTGTCAGCAAGGCTGGACGAAAACTGGGGTCAGTGGTGAGGAGGGGCGACTACCCACTTCTTGAGAATGCCCTCCTTCCTGAGTACAGGGAAGAGGCTTTTCTGCTCTTCTGCTCTCCCTGCCGGTCTCTTCCATGTACTGCAGGGGGGAGGAAGTCCCGTCTCACTCCCTCAGCCCAGCCAATGCTGGGGAGAGACAGGGAGAAGGACAGGGAGCCCAGCCAATGGGCACTCCTTATGCGAAAAATGCTCTTTAAGCAAAGTGAAACTACACAGAAATTTTTGCTCTTTAAGTGGAATGCTCTTTATGCAAGGCACTTGTTAAGCAAGGTACCACTGTACCCACAAAACACCATCCCCTGCCTCGTTTGCATATGAGAAACCCATCATGCTTTGCGAACTGCACAAGGAAATAACTTCTGAAAACTTGCTAGAAATCAGATTTTTAATCAAAATAAGATGCTTAACATAGAGAGACTTCCTTAATAGCTTCCACCAAGCCATCAGAGCAGAAATTGTTTCTCACCCTCACTAGAAAGTATACAGCTGTTTTAGACACCTACTTATTTAGGATGGGGGAATGTAGGCTCTTAATGGGAGCCTGTCTGAGTGATGGTCATTGCACATGGTTAACAAAGTGGTTAGTAGGAAGGGAGGGAGAGAGAGGGATATCAGGAGACCCATTCCTGCCAGTGAACTCCTTACCCCGCGTATAAGCCGAGGGAGCTTTTTAAGCTCCAAAAAAGAGTTGAAAAAACTTGGCTTATACATGAGTGTATATGATAGATAAAGCATGCAAATGCTGTACAACAACCAACCTTTTGACCAGTGGCATCACTAGGGTTGGCATCACCTGATCTGATAACTCATGGTGTCTCTCCCATTAACTTTATTTATTTTATTATAAAGAAGTACATGTTTCCCAATGAATCAGTAATCAACAAAAAAGTGGCCAGTGTGGTGACCTTGAATAGTAGTTCTAGTATTAGCTACTACATGGGAAAGGGTGCTGACCAATAAGGGAGCTAACACATAGTAACATCTCATTTGTTCAATGCTGGGTTATAACAACACCTTGTTAGCTCTCAAAACACTCAGGGCACAAGCCTAACCAATTTAAGCCAGCATAACTCGATCTCCCCATTCCTGCAGTGGTGTAGGGTGACAAGTGCACTGGACCAACCTTTCCAGGGGTGGTGCAGAGGTTCCTTACAACACATTTTGTAACACCCCCAGGCCAGCACGGGACTTCTGCTGGGAGTCTGGGACTTGGGCTGGCCTAACCAGGGGTTGCACTATCAGAAATGCTGGTCACTTTTGAGTTAAGGAAATTCACTTTTTGTGGCAGTCTAGCCTGCATCCTGATGGGAGAAGGACAACCCATGTTGTGCAGAGTGCCCTCCCTCCTTCTAATGGACAACAAAGATATTTCAGTGTGCATTGTTTCATTGCATACGACTGTAAATTATCGGTATGTGTCAAATAATGGTAACAATATCATCACATTGATTGTATTATTCCAAAAAGCCAAAATTTCCACAATTTTGGTCAATAGTGGTGTTACATTACTAATTTGTTACATCTGATTGGTTCCTTGCTGTGTTGTAATAGCATTTAATTAGTTTTTCAAACACTTGAGTTTCATTGATCCATTATGAGTTTTTAAAATGTACTTTATGTTACATAAGACAGCTGCATTTTTGTTTTCTAGTTTTTTGGCCATAACTTTTGATAAAATTGAGATATTTAACTCTGGATATTTTTTGGCACTCAACTTTAAAATATGCATGAAATTGATTTATACCTACAAATAACAACTTTAACTATCTTGATCCCTAGTGGTATCACCCCACTATGGGTGGCACCCATAGCCTATGGCCCCTTCGGCCCCTCATTTGTACACCAGTGCTGTTTGCAATCTATTTATTGTCAAGTCTTAGGCTTATCTAGGTGTAAGTAAATATATATAGGACTGCAACTATAGTTGGTTCCATATAACTTAATTGGAGGTCCTGATAATTCCTCCCCTCCCCTGACAATATGACATTATAGTTCATCTGTATAAAATCAGTGACTAGTCACTGCACTTTTTCCTGCCTTTTTTCTGATATGCTCACAGGATCAGGACTTAAAGAGATATCATGTTGGGGTAAGAGAATGATATCCTAACCCAGGCCGGCATGACTCATTGGTCTTCCCATTTCCGTAATGATGTAGGGAGGCAAGTGCATGTCTGTGCACTGGCCTAAGCCTCCCCTAGGACATGCACAAGTGTTTTACAGCACTTTTGTGACACTCCCACATGGGATTTGTGCTGGGGCTTAGGCCAGCCTAACTGGGGATTAGGATTTTAAAAAAATCAAAATCACCTCTTGCTCCAAACCATTTTTTTTACATATTAATTTCCTTTCTTTAATTTTTTGAAGTTCCTGACTGGCAAGGACAACAAAAAGCAACTTGAAATCATTGATGCTAGCGTGCCCATGATCTCTCCTGCCTCCAGGACCTTGATTCTTTCCCCCTGCTCCCTTTCAGGTGAGAATGTGCATGCAGTGCAGGAACAATCTTATTGTGGCCTATTTTGCAAAGCTTCTCCTTTTTCCAGAATACAAGTGCCAACTAGCATCTCAGTTAGGAAAAGGCAAGGAGGAGGGACAGGGGAAAACAAAGAACAAAAGTTTAATAAACGTGTGCCGTGTTGGGGATGACTTTGTGGCGACCTTTGTTGCAAATGGCCTATGCACGCAAAATAATGGTCTCCTTGCAGAGAGGGAAATGGCTTAGTGCTATCATGGTTGCCTCGGTAACCATCAGAGTCTCCATCTAGCAGAGAGAAATGAGTTATGAAAAGGCTTGAGTGAAGAAGGGATTAACACATGATCCCAGGGACAGCGTGTCAATCAAAATCAGCAGAGAAATTACACTGCTCTATTTGAGAAATGTCCACGGAAAGGCAGCCTTAGTGGGATATGGTATATATTATGCACATCCACATATAGACAGGAGCATCCATTTGTTTGGACAACCATTTTTGATTGTGCACACAAACATGTGCACATGCAATCATATGTATATGATTACTTGAGGTTTGTAAAAAATATATATTTTTTATTTTATTCTATCAAATTGCTCGTTATGATGATCATTGAGGGAGGGTGGTATCAGGGTGACCATATGACTGGAAAAACCCGGATTTGTCTGGATTCTTAGCCTCCTATCTGGGTGTCCTACATTTTGGCTTTATTGCCCTCCATTTTTGCTTCATTTTTGAACTTCACGATGGTATGCAGTACACCATTATGTCATTGGATTCATATTGAAGTGCAGAATCCAATGAAACAATCAGTTTTGAGATATCTCCTTCATATCAAACGTTATTGCCAAAAAACCAAAAATATAAAAAAAAAATTGGCAATTTTTTTAAGCGTGTAGGAATTTTGGCCTGGGGATAGGAATTTTGGCCTTGGGGTTCAGGAATTTTGGGTTTGACATCTGGTCACCCTGGGGTGGTATATGTCATAAAGTCTGGTGCTTTACATATGAACTAATAGGTAGTTCATATGGTGCTTTACATATGGTCTGGTGCTTTACATATGAACTAATGTGTACATATGAACTAATGGGAACCATTTGCTTATATTATTGTGTTTACATTAAGCACATGAAAGCAATATATACAGTGTTTTTTAGCTTTTATTATGTCCTACATTTTTGGGATCTTCTCTTTTTGCACTTATGCCATCTAGTCTTCCTGCCTCAAGCACACTTCTTGATATTCTCTTTTACTTATTATTAAATTTATTACATATAATGTAATTTAAAACTATTACATATAATGCAATTCAACATTAAATTTAAAACTATTATGTATATGCTGCAATCCTAAAGACACTTTCCTAAAGACAATTACAAGCTCAATCCTGAGCGTGTCTACTCACAGGTCAGTTCCATTATAATCATTGAGGCTCACTCCCATATTAGTGTAGTTGGGATTGAAGCCTAAGACTCATTGAACACAGTGGTGCTTACTTTTGAGTAGACATGTTTAGGATTGTGCTCATAATGTATTAATTATGAGAAGGCTACATACTGCCTGCTCACAAGGAAAAGGAAGGCAGTGAATATTTTTTCAAAACACAAGGCTAAAAAAGAGGACATGTCATGGAAAAAGAGGACCCTGGTTTGAGGACACTGTTGGGGGGAGTGTTTGAGGACACTGTTGGCAAAAAACACTTGCTGCCTCCCCTAATGCTTTCAAACCTGCACTGACATCTGGATATGCCTGTTTTGGTTTCAAGTTGCATAAAAGATGTGGTGATAGGATGTATATGCAGTGGCAACTCACATAACAAATGCCTCACGTAAAGTATGTTCCATGTAACAAACAAAAATTTCTTGAGGATTCTGCTTCACGTAACAAACTGTGCTTCACATAACAAACACTCATTGGCAGTTGGGGCAGACGCACTGGCCGGCAGCCCTTTTAAAAAGCATCAGGGCTGCCTGGCACTTCCGTGCTGTTCCTCCTCTGGCCGGGTGCCTGCTGGGCAGAGGGAGAAAACAGCACTGGAGATGAGCGAAGCAGCTCAAGGCTAGCCAGAAGGGAGCAGGGGAGAGAGAGGCTCAGGCTCAGGATGAAGAGAAGGAGAAAGGGGGGAGACACTTTGAAACTGTCTTGGATTGCAGCCTCCTAACCAGGTCTATCCAGAAGTAAGCCCCATTGTGTTAAATGGGGCTTACTCCCAGGAAAGTGTCTTTAGGATTGCAGCCTAAGTAGACTTCATAGGATCATGCACATTGAATGCATGTTTTGAATTCAATTCTAGTGTTTTGTCATCATTTTTACATCCAGTTAATATTTTTATACGAATATTTTGGGGTTGTGGAACTTCATAGGATCATGCACATTGAATGCATGTTTTGAATTCAATTCTAGTGTTTTACATCCAGTTAATATTTTTATACGAATATTTTGGGATTGTGGAACCAATCGTCTTGAGTTTCCATTATTTCCTATGGGAAAATCTGCTTCACGTAAAGAATGTTTCATGTAACAAACATGCCTCCAGAACGAATTAAGTTTGTTACGTGAGGAGCCACTGTATGTGAAAAAGAAACTGTACATTTAATAAGAAACTGTACCTTTAATATCTTCTGGTGCAATCTTAAACCTGTCCATTCAGAAGTCCAATTGTATTCAATGGTGCCTACTCCCAGGAAACAGTATTTGGACTGCAGTCAAATCAGTTACAGTGGTGCCTCACATAACAAGTTTAATTCATTCCGGAAGTATGCTTGTTATGTGAAACGCTCTTTATGTGAAGCGGATTTTTCCATAGGAAATAATGGAAACTCAGTCAATTGGTTTCACAACCCAAAAAATATTCATATAAAAATATTAACTGTATGTTTAAATGATGACAAAACTCTGTGATTGGATTCATATCATGCGTTCAATGTGCATGATCCTATTATGGTAGACAAAACCAGCTGTCAGAATTTATTAGAATTATTATTAGAATTATTGAAATTATTTGATACCTTTGAAATCATTCTGTGGGCTGCCTATAGTAAAGGACACGCAGCCAAGCACCTTACAGACATTAAACAACGGCTGCAGACACACATTCCCTGACAAAAGCTTCCAATCAACATTCACAGGCTCCCCGGAGAGGAGATGATAACATCACCATGCCCCTTCTCCTTTCCCAGGAGTTTGATAGTTATCAGTGATTAGCCACTTAAGGCTTGTAAAGCTAGCCAAGCTAAGACAGGAAACTCTCTTTGTCTTCACCTGACCCTGTGGCAATAATAAAGAAGTGCTAAGTGGGAAAAGGAATAAGAACAACTAGATGGAAGGAAGGAAAACAATGACTTAGGAATATTAATTGTCAGGCAGGACGAAAAAGAACTTATTTGAAGCCCAAAAATTATAAAATTAAAATAAAATTTTAATTCTTCTTCCTGTGGGAAAGGAAACTCAGATGGATCAACCAATGTCAGAATACACGTGCTTGATCGCCACAAGTGTTCTTCATTGTACTGATGAGTAATGTCATGTCTTGCCACACATTTTTCCCATCTCGGCTCAGGAAGCCACTGAAGAGAAAATCTTTGATTGTATAAATCCTCTTGTTATGAACAGAATCATCTTATTATGTAGAGAAATAGTTATGCTATAAAAGGTCTAGTCAATTTGTACAAAGCACTCAGTCTTTTTGTGAGACAGAAAACTCTGTCCGGCTGAGTCCAGAGCTCTGAATAAAGAAATCTCTTGCTTGCATCATCATCTCCTGGGTTTTTCCTGCTGGTACCTACTTCATTCCTATTACAAATGGGGGCTCGTCCGGGATCATTGGACCTGGACCTTTCCAGAGGAACTGAGGTGGTACCCAGGGAGAAGAACTCTTGAGGTCCCCTAAAGTTGGTGAGCAGCGTGCTGATTGGTGGAAACCGGTCCTAGGTTTCTCCAAGGCGCCTTCAACGCATTTGGTTGGGGAGAAAAAGAACACCGGTTCCCATCAAAGATCAGGAACCTGTCATCACTTTCGGTCTCAGAAGTACAAGCAACAGATCCACAAAAGCCAGGCAAGTATAAGGTAATGCCCGAAAAGGAATACTGCCTGAAGAGTGCACTAGTTATCCACTGACTATAGGATCTAGTCAGTGGAGCCCACTCAGTGACACTGAGGGGTCGCTCCGTTGGGTGACCATGGAGGGGGGACTGAGTCCTAGGTAAACTCCCCGGATCCCGGCCGTTCGCTCAGAAGGGAGGACTCGTCACCCTCCCTGACTGGGGAACATTGGCCCATTACTCCTTAAGGGCACCAGCTCTATGCAAAGCAGAGTTTTTGGGGAGGGAAGAACCTAGCCAGACGGTCACTTGGCAGGGAGCGATCCCAAACCAAAGCAGGTCTTGGATAAGAGGGTCTGCCAGACGGCACTTGGCAGCAGTAAAAGTACACTAGCCTCTATCCAAAGGGAAATTGGAAAAGGGGGGGGGGGAAGAACCTAGTCAGACAGTACTTGACAGGGAGGGATCCTCACCCAGAACCAAGAATTGGGTAGAAAAATCTGCCAGATGGTACTTGGCAACAATATTGCAACCAGAAAGTTTTGTATTGCCTGTTAAACTACAGCAAAAAGGTTCCTTTTATGTGATTTAGTTTAACTGTTTTCTTGCAAAAGATATTATTGCAATAAGAGGTATTTGCCTGTTAGACTATACTGTGGTTTAGTTTAACTGTTTTTGCTAAAAAGTATAATTGCAAGCAAAAGTTTTTTTACCTGTTAAACTGCAACAAGGTTCTCTTTCTATTGTTTAATTTCACTGTTACTTGGTTACTTAAAGTATAACATTGTAATGTGATTCTGTTTATGACGGGAGGAAGAAGGCAGAAAACAGTGTGAGTGAACGTGGTTGCGTGATTGACACAAGTGAAGGTGTCAGACCCCAGATGCGTGTTGTGTGTAATTGTGTGAATGAATAGCCACAGTTCTTGTTGTGAGCCATAGACGAGCCTGGTCACGCAAGCCGGTGAAAGAAGTGAATGATTTACCCCTTTTGTGTTCCTTACCCCACAAATAAAGTACCCCAATCCTCTTTCCCTATTCTGTCTTGTGAGTGCTTTTTGTCTGCACTCTAGAAACAGGTGGCCTAAAAAACAGACCTCAGAAAACAGAAACAAGAGGCTCTGTGGGTTAGGAAAAGTATGGAAAGCCCCTGGAGTTTAGCTCCAGGAGGGGGGTGGAGGCGACTGAGCCCACCCCATCATTGGGAATTTTAAAAGTTTTAGTTTATTTATTGTTCTCTATGGAGATGCAGAGGGAAGGTGGAAGCCACTAGTTGGAGGCTCCACTAGTGAGGTTTCTGTAATAAAGGTATAGCATTGGGGGAAGAAGCCCCCCCATCTCTCTCTCTCTCCTCTGGGCTGGCTGTGATGGGATGGCTAGCAGAGCTGCCAGAGGGGAGCAGAGATTTGGTGAAAAACAGCAAAGTGGACTTTAAAAATTTTGTGTAGTGGATTTTAAAATTTGTGGAAGGACTAGCGTGGCTCAAGTGAGCAGTGACCCTGCTCATGAAAGACCACAGCAGGGTCAGTTGTGTGTAACTGTAAAAAGAAGTCTAATACCTGAAGAAATTGCTCTCAGTTGTGTAAATTTCTGTATGTTGCAGTATAAGTGGCACCAGGAAGTGAGCTCAAAAAGCTTCACAAAGAGCAGAGAATTCTGGAATTGTAGTTTGCTAAACAACTATGGTGGTGTCCCTTGCTTGATTGTGTGGTGGTGAGAGGCTCAGGGCTTCTGCATAGAAAAACAAGAGTAGTCAAAGTTTGGTTGGGGGCAATGTGTTCTCAGAAAGAGCTTGTAACAAAGAAGAGTAAAAGCAGGAGGAGTTCTAAATGTGTGTGTGTTTTCCTGTTAAACTAGAGGTCTGGGCAGAAAGCTAATAGTTATAAAAATTTTGATAAAAGAGTTTGCTTGCAAAAATCACAGTTGTCATGTTGTCACTTTTGTTTAAAAAAAAAAGAAAAAAAGGAAAAGGGCTGGCTAGACTCATTGGTTGTAAGTAGAAACATTAAAAAGTTTTTTTTTAATTGATTACAGGAAGGTGAATTTCATAATAGTCTGTGGATTGAGGCTGTTAAGAGACCCATTGCCCTGTGTGCCTTGCACCGGGGGGGGGGGGGGGACACAAAGATCCTAGAGTTAAAGAAGAAGCCTTGTCAGTATCCCAGAGTGTGCATGTATAGTTTAATTGGTCTTAAAAAAGTAAAGAGAGTTTTTGAATATGTGGTACCTATAATTGTATTAAAAAGGGTAACTAAATCTAGAAGAGGACAGGGGGCTATGAATACAGTAGTTGTGTGGCAACAAGAAGGCAGTGGACTAAAGTTCCTTATTAGGTATAAAAAGGTGCATGTTCTGAAGACTGTATAGATCAGTGTGTGGTTTGTGCCATTTTGTTGCCTTGTTGGGTTGTGTAGCAAGTCACTAGAGGAGAAAAAAGTTTCACAAGCATGGTTAGCAATGCTTATTAAAATAAAATAAAAAATGTAAGTGAAGTACAGTATAGTTGGAACAGTTTGCCTAGAGCCCTGAGAGCATGGCACAAAGAGAAGCCATAGCAGTCATAAAGTTATCATAGTAATCTTGGTTCTGGGAAGCACATGGAAGAAAGAAAGTCTTGTCAGTAGTAGAGTGTGACCAGTGAGTTAAAGAGTACACTTGCCCCCTGGGGTGTGTGGAATCCAGTGCCTGTGTTCTGACTCTGCGTCTGTGAGTGGTAGTGAGTGGTCTGGAGGTTTCTTTTACAGATCTAGTTAAAAGAAAAAGTCCATGTTAAGGTCACCATTCTTTCTGGAGGTTTTTTTTTGCATTGGTTCTTTGTTCTAAAAACACCATCTGGGTTTACAATGCTTTGTGTCAAAAGCTGTATTGTAATTGTTGATTGCAAAAATATTTTGCTCTAAGCTTCCTGCATTGGTAAAGCTGAATAAAGCCTCCAGCAACAGGTATGAGTTACCAAAATTTAAAGAAATTGAATTCAAAAATACTTTTGCAATAAACAGCTATTTATATTGTTAACAAAAATTTACAAGGGGGGGAATAGAGTTATGGTCTAGGCCAAAGGAAAAAAAAAGAGAACTTTTAGTGTGGTCAGTCAAAATGTGTTGCCCTCTTCTTTAATTGTCTTGTGGTTCAAGTTGCATCCTCTTTGTTGCCAAATAAGTTCTATAAAATAGCTCTGGAGGCCAACAGTAAAAATAGTTCAGAAATAATTAATTGAAAGTTCTGGAGTTGTATGTGTTCAAAATATCAGTGTAAGTGTCAAAACTGCCTCTGAGCATGGGCAGAGTGTAAAAAAAAATTTGCAGTCCTGAAGATGTTTTAATCGTTTTTTCCAGGAGAAGACATTGCCTTCAGGGACTTTCTAAACCTGATTTACATAACCAAAAGCTATCAAGAACTAATTTGCTTGGTATCTGTTGCTCTGCCCCAGATTCTCAACTAAATAGTCTTTATGTTCAAAGTATATGTTCTCTGTTTGTAGTGTAGTCTTTTGCTTGAGTGCAAATTGTTGTATTGGAATGTTCAACTTAATAATATTTCAAAGATAACCTTTTAGGCAAGTCCAAGCCAAAAGAGAATTGCATTTAACTAGTATCACTGCATGTCCTCTTCCTGCAAATCTATATGGTTTTCTGTATTTCAAATGTAAATGTTATTCTCTCTCTCTCTACTCCCCCACAGGGAAAGAGTGCAAAAGCCATTAAATTTCCATTATTCCAGCAGGTCAAATAAGAGCCTGATCCAAGGTACAAAGTGTTAAAAATGCCTGCCTTATAAAACAGAACAGTCTAGATCTGATTGCGCAAGACACCTTGATGTATGAGGAGATTAGAAATTAGGGCACCTAAGTACGTCAAATGTTATAGCAATCACATGTTTTAAGCTTTCAATTTACAAGTTCAAAAGTGTCTCATTCATCCAAGGAACTTAAAAGTTGCCAAGATTCTCAATAGTGTGTATGAGCACAATCCAGAGCAACTTCTCCTTGCTCTGACCTAACTATGCTGCCCTAACTATGTTATATCCTAAACACAAAGTTATGTGTGAGGCAGAGAACTTAGGAGTGCCCATAACTTAGGTCTGCCTGTAATTGCTCCAGTGCAGTGATCCACATAAGTTACTCCATCGGGCATGCTCAGAAGGCAGCCTGTAAGTGCTACATGGCCTGCAGTTACACACGAGTTGACCTGCTTCCACATCACTCAGAATCACTAGCAGCTGACAAAACTGCTGCTCTCCTGATCACATGGGGAACCAGCTGGCAAGATGGGGGGAGAGTAGCTGTCAAGCTGTCAGAGTGCCTCCCCAGCATGGTGGACAGGACAGGGCTGTCAGGGGTAGAAATGGGAAACAAGCTGCCCCCCTGCACCCCCAAACAGGCAAGGTGCCCCAGGAAAAGCCCAGGCATCAGCAGGGGCAAGATGCACAGAGGGATACATATGTGTGTGTATTGTCAATAAAAACAACATCAACAGATAAACATGAGTGTCCTGTGGTCTTTGGCAACAGTCCGGAGGAAACATCAGCATTAAAGGTACAGCATGCCAGATGCAGGGTCCACACTCAGGTGGGCTGGGAGGAGAGGGAAGACCCCATCCAGAAGGCAGAAGGCCCAGGAAGCAGACCCCCTTGCTGGCTCAGGCAGGGAGGGGCAAGGGTCCCCCAAGCAGCTGGCAGAGCAGGGGGCAAGGGGAGGCAAGGGGGCTGCCAGGGGCATCTGTGGGGAGGGAATCCTGGAAGAGGGCACAGGAGCCCACCTGGGTCTGCCAGGAAGCAAAAGCACATCCTGGGGCACAGGGGACCTGGGGCTCCCACAACAGGGCAAGGGTGTCTGATCACTTGTGGGGCCACTGCCCACCCAAAACCTCTCACTTCACAAGCCTAAAGGGTGACATCAGGCCCCAGGAACCCTCTCTCAGCCCACCCTAGTGACTCCCAGATGGCCTTTTGCAGACACAAAAGGGGGGTCAGTTCACATGTGTACTTGTTCATATGTTTGCAGTTGCTCCTGCTCATTCAGAGGGTCACAGGGTAGGGGGGCTTCCAGATACAGAACAGTCTCCAGTGAGGATGCAGTGGGACCCCAGAATCAACCACATTCAGATTGAGCACATGGAAGGGATGACACAGTGCCTGCACCTTTAAACAGTGCCTGGACCTTTCAGTATCTTCAGACTGTAGGCAGTTTGAACACAGCACTGGCACCTGCCTGAATTCCCTCATCTCTGCAATGTTCACAGGTGGTCTCACTACTTCCATGTGGCCTCTTGTTGTGGACTATCCAATGCAAAGGAAGCTACAGGCAGCCCCCTCTCCAGAAACAGAGGACCAGGTCTGGATGCCATTGGGGGTCTACACTGAGGATGGGCACCCCTGTCTCCCCCCCAACTAGGTAGGCACTGCCCCACTCACGCATCCTCAGGTCATCCCTGGAGCTCTAACTAGCTTTCCCCAGCCACTGATGACAGAAATCATATGCATGTGTTCATTGTGAAGTCCTTAAAATAACTACTACTACACATGTTCACATCATTAATGTTAACAACGTATCTGACGACAGCAACATTGACGAATTGAACTGTAAATTCATCCGCAGTCAAGGACTTCACCTGTGATGTATCATACCATCGACTACGTAGTTGTTAATTCGTCATCATTAATAACATCAGCTGTGGAGGGGGAAGTGATTCTGTGGCTCAAACTTTATTAGGTATGGATGGTGCTTGTTTAACTCATGTGATTGGGACAGTGGGGTTTGTGTTCAGTGGGGTTTGTGTTCTAGGTAAGTGCTTGTGCAAACATGTCTGAAGGGAGATTCTTCCCAGGGCTCCTTGCAGGGATCCAGTGGCTTGTACTCCTGAATACACTTTCCTGGGAGTAAGCCCCATTGAACACAATGGGGCTTACATCTGAGTAGGCATATTTAGGATTGCACTGTGTCTCCTTCCCAGTGGAATGGCAGCCTGCTGCCTGCTAGCCTCCTTGCTGTGAGACACCATCCTGCAAAGACAGAAGCACCACAGGCAAAGCTTTCATTGGTTTTGCTGAGCATGGAATCAGATCAGCTGCCAAACTGTGCCCCTTGGCTTGCCGGCAAAGATGAGTGGAATCAGCACCTGCTGGCTGTGTGATCTGGCAGTCAGTCAGAGGGGCTGCAAGGACAGAGACCACACACACTTTTGAGGGGTGAGTGCCCTTGTTTCCTGGTGGATCTGTGTGTGCACCCCCTTACCTTGGGGGACCAGTTGGGTTGGAAGGCAAACCTACAAAGGACCTCACAGCATTTCCCAACAAGTGGGCAAGCCCATTTCCTGGTGAAGCAAGCCCCCCTTACACAGGTGTAAGCCCCACTGAGTATACTGGGGCTTACTTTAGAGTAGACATGCAAGACTGGAGGAAGATGAAGGAAATTTAAACAAAAGAGGTGCTTCCAACACCCCCCATGCAGCCCTCCTTACCTGGTTGGAGTAACTCTGGGGAAGAGAGAAACAACAACTTGCAGAGACATAAATATGGTATTGGTAATCATCATTGCAAGATTTCCTGTATAGGTGTTTTTGAGTTTTTGAATGCAAACTTTGCTCAACACCCCACTTATCTGATTGGGGTACCTGTGGAGAGGGAGAGAGAGAGAGCAACAAACATACAAAAAAATTGCAAAGTCTACACTCTAATCATATATCACAGATATCATGTTGTTTCATATCACATCTATATCATATCAATATATCATCATATATGGACCTTATGCGTTCATGTGTTTGTGGGGAGAATGCTCCCCAAGAGCAAAGTGCCCATTGAGAGAGATCAGAGTGACATGGTCCGTGGCCAAGCACTCTGCTTCTCTGAAAGGGAATTGTGGGTCCAGGGGTGGGCCTTTTTATGGGAGGGTAGCTGTGAGGGGATTGGTCGGCCACTGGGGTGACGCAGGTACTTCATATCCTCAAGTAGGAAAGTACTGCCCGTAAGGTTTGGTGCAAAAATTTTTCAAAGTCCCCACTTTCCCCAGCCCCTACTTCTCCTTAACATGGAGACCTATGGGTCTCCTCGTTACTAAACTACCTCTTGAGGTAGTATAACTCAGGAGGCATTTACGTGTGCCCATAAGCCTCTGAAAATGTTCAGGATACAACATAGTTATGTGGAAGGGGGAGGAACCTAAGACACGCCCCCAACACGCCCCCAAAACGCCCCCTGAAAAAATAAAAAAAAATCCCTCCGTCGACGGAGTTACTTAGTACTTAGTACTTAGTCGACGGAGTACTGAGTATACTTAGGAGGCTGCAGTCAAAGGCATGCTTAGGCTGTTGCATGGAGGACAGGGGGCTTTCCTGGGCTGCTGCTGGAGGCTGGTGGGGGCACTTGGGGCAGCTGCCTCTGGCGCCCCCAGGTTGGGGGCAATTAGAGGCTGCAGCACGCTGCCCAGCAGCCCTTTAAAACAGGCTCCACACAGAGTGTCAGCGTGGAGCAACTTGGGGGCAGTTGCCTGGGGCTTGATGGGAGCACACTCCCAAAGGGAATTTGTGCTTGTTATGTGAATCACTCTTTATGTGGGACACTTATTATGTGAGGTATCACTGTACTTGGATAAAGGTATACAAGGGAGTCTCATCAAATTTGCAGATGACACCAAGTAGGGATGATAGTAAACACAAGAAAAGATAGTAGAAGCCTTCAGACAAAATGGAATACTGAGCTGAAATGGATAAAATGAAGTTCAGCAAGAATAAATGCAAGGTTCTGCACAGGGAAAAATAAACAAAGAGCACAATCTTAACCATGTCTACTCAAAAGTCAGCCCTATTATGTTCAATGGCTCTTACTCCCAGGAAATTGTGTTTAGGATTGTAGCCTTACCCTACAATCCAGAGTAACTACGGGAGCACGTAAGAGACATTACGTGCACCCGTAGTTAAGGCACCACCTAGTGAAAACCTATGTGAAATTTATATTGCAATCCAGAGTAAATTGTTCTTACACTGGAGCAAGGACTCCCCGTAGTTACTCTGGATTGTGCCCTTAGACACAGGTATAAAATGGGAAAAACATGGCTGGGCAGTACAACATGTGAGTGGAATCTTGGATTTTCAGTGGATCACAGATGAACAAGTGTCAGCAGTGCGATGTAGCTGTAAAAAAGACAAATACAATTTTAGCCTGCATTAACTATAGCTTCCAAGTCATGAGAAGTCATGGTGCCTTTTACTGGAGTACCTCAAATGGAGTACTCGCTGTATTTAGTTATGGCATCTCACTTCAGTCAGTCAAGGTTCAGTCAAGAGTGATGATGATGATCAGGATAGCTGGAGAACAAGCCCTATGAAGAAGGATGAGGAAACTAGGAATATTCAGCCTGGAGAAGAGAAGGCTGAGAGGGGATGTGATAAATATATGAAGGACTGGCATTTGGAACAAATTTGTTCTCATCTGTCTCTGAAAGTAGAACTAGAACCAACATGTACAAACTGCAAGATTCTGATCTGATATCAGGAAAAAGGCACAGTAAGGGCATTTTGGCATTGGATCAGATTGCTGAGACGTGATGGACTCACTGGAGATCTTCACAGGCCTGGCAAGCACCTGTTGAAGATGCTGTAGGAGGATTTGGCAATGGGTAGGGTTGGACTAGATGACCTATTAGTTCCATTCCAACTCTATGATTCTATAAACATCTGTAGACTGATTACTGGGCCTAATTCACAAGGTCATCTAATACTCACAGGGCCATGCTTTTCCTTACTACAAAGCCCTCCCCTCCACATGCACAACATTTTCAAAAGTTTCCTTTATTCAGGGGCTGTCCAGACGTTCAACTTAAGAGCTCCTGAACCTAAAACAATTGTGTAAAGGAGGGAATTTTATCAGATTCACCTTCTCATCTCACAGGTCACAAGTTGTAATTGGTGAAATTCCTTCGTTACCACAATTGTAAAAGGTACAGGAGCCCAAAAGTTGAAAGTTTGGACACCCCTGCTTTATTCCATTTAATTCAGTGCAAACACACGATTCTGGGGTAAAACATATATGTATCTGCATGAGCATGCATTTGTATGTGAACACAGTCCTAACTTGAGCTGGAACAGGCAAGCTGACATGACTGTGCAGTATCCAGTGCGTTTGGGGATGCTGCTGTGCCAACTCAGCAAGGAACTTGCGCCAAGGGTGCCTTAGGGTTCTGCCATCTGTGTGTGGGTTTTAATAGAGGCACCCTTTCAGGATACACCTCCAACATCACTCAAGAGTAATTGTTTTAACTAATTTTTCAGACAGACAGACAGACAGAGTCGCACTGAACTAGGTTGTCTTTTTGCCAGTACAGTGGTACCTTGGTTTATGAGTATAATTCGTTCCGGAAGCATGCTTGTAATACAAAACGCTTGTATATCAAAGCACATTTTACCTTAAGAAATAATGGAAAATCAGATGATTCCTTCCACAACCCAAAAATATTTATATAAAAATGATTACAATAGTGTAATATAATACAAAATGATAAAGAAAATACAAAATGTGAAGAAAAAATAAAACAAATTAACCTGCACTTAGGCTGCAATCCTAAAGACACTTTCCTGGGAGTAAGACCCATTGAACACAATGGGCCTTACTTTTGAGTAGACATGTTTAGGATTGTGCTCTTAGGCTGCAATCCTAAAGACACTTTCCTGGGAGTAAGACCCATTGAACACAATGAGGGTGACTTTTGAGTAGACATGGTTATGATTGTGCTCTTAGTCTTTCAGGCTGCAATCTGCCCCCCCCCCTTTATTAGGAGTGAGCCCCATTGATTATAGTAGAGCTTACTTTTGAGTAGACATGCAAGGCTAGGTCTCAGGCTCCTTTCCATTACCCCTTACTAGGAGTGAGCCCCAGTGACTGTAATAGGCTTACTTCAGAGTAGATATGCATAAGCTGGTCTCTCAGGGGAGGCTGGGCAGGTGCTGGCAGAGCGCTGAAACCTGCTGTGACCAGCCAGGACTATTTTTCACTTGTTTATCAAGACAGTGCTTGTATATCAAGTCAAAATTTATAAGAAATGTTTGCTTATCATGCAAAACACTCTCAATCCAAGGTTTTACTGTAATTTTCAGCTAGTTTCCAATGCTATATGCAGTTGAAGCTTTAAAACTTCAATTTTTATGTTATCATAGGTGGTGGTGATTTCTTTTTTTTAAAAAAACTCTCTGCTTCTATTTTCTTCTTTTCTTAAACCAGCAATCTTCTACCTTTCTTGTACAGTGGCCCAGATAGATAGGTAGGTAGGTAGTTAGGTAGGTATATAGATGTCCAACCTTATTATACACATTTTTTTAGATTCACCATCAATCATGCAGTCAATCAATCCATTCTTCAGCTGAACCAAGCAAAGGCAGGGAGTCCTTTGCATTTCTAATTGCTGACTGCCTTTCTACAACAGTAAGAAAAGCTGTTTCTCACTTTTAAGAAAAGGGACACATTTTTAACTGCTTTTATTTAACACTTTCTTTTGTGTCAGTAGAGTCCCAGAATCAAACCCCTGCAGATACTGAGGCACAACCTTATTTTATTAAGAGCAATGGAAGAGCTAGACACCTCATAGTGGGTCTTTAAATCAATTTTTTCACTTTTTTATCCATAGATATTTTTATCCACAGGAGGTTTTGAACCCTAGCGAAGATAGATAGATAGATAGAGAGAGAGGGGGGGGGCAGGCAGGCAGGCAAATGCACCATACAGGAGCCCAAAAGATAAATGATTGTCCACCGGTGGGCTTCTGGCCAATTTCTATGAGAGAGACCCAGTGAGAGACCCAAGTCTGTCTCTGATGCAGTTGAGCTTAGTTTGGTGGTGATGATGGCCAAAGATACAGGAGAAGAGTGACAGAGGAATCAGTGCAGAGCATCCAGAGCCCAAATACAGGTTGCCCAATACTCTGGAAGTTATAGAGCAGGGGTGACTTTCTGACACAAAGAGAGGACACTGTCTGGAGGTGAAAGAAACAAAACACCCCTCGCCTCTGGAGGATTACAGGGCTTACCATGGGGTCACCGTTAAAGGGATGGAAGGGATTTCCCATAGACTGCATGGAGGCTCACCATCTGGCCCACAGACTGGGTTTGAACATTCCTGTTTTAGAGTACAGGTCCAATCTTGTTATACACTGATTATTTTATCCATGGGAGGTTCTGGAATGGAACCCTAGTGGATAGTACATTTGTATCTTTCTACATAAAAGCTTTTACCTGTGTGTTCAGGTGTCTGCATCTTCTGGCCAACATTCCATGTCAATCAAGCAGGATGAGAAGAGGGTTCTGAGGGTTCTATTCCCATGTGCCTCTGAAGCAAAGAAATGACAGTTGGAGAGGGTAATTGGATAGACGGAAAAAGGCAGTTGAGGGAGGCAGTTGAGAGCCATTGAGGTAACAGTCGAGATCTTGGAAAGAGGGTGCTTTTTTACTGATGAATGTTGTTATATTGTACCTCTGCAAATTACAGCTGTGGGCTGTTACTAGTTATAAAATAACATGGGATTTTATTGCCTTTACAAAATAATATGTCAACAGCTCCCTTAGTGTCATTGTAGTGACACTACACTACAGCAGTCAAGGTCCCACAGCAGCAGCGCTCTCCTTGCATGTTTACCAGGAAGTAACTTCTTAAGAGTGTTCTGGAATTGCAGCCAACATGGATCAAGGGGTGGCTTTCCATCTTTCCTACCCCAAAAGGGCAGTTTCAGGGTGACTATATGTACTCTTTCTCCAGGACATGTCCTCTTTTGAAAAAAATGAAAAAAAACTTCATTGTCCTCTTTATCCTTGTGTACTGGAAAAAATCTTCATTGTCCTCTTTATCCTTGTGTGCAGGCAGCATGTAGACTTCTTGTAATTCATAAATTACATGTAATCAACGCTATGTAATCTATATACCTAGTAAAATCTTGAATTGAGAGCATTTTGGATTAAGAATGTTTTGCAAGAAAAGCAAACATTTTCTAATAAATGTTTTACTGCAATACAAGCAAAAAAATAGTCTTGGCTGGGACATGGCCAGTTTTGGTGCTCTGCCAGTACCTGCGCAGCCTCTCCTAAGAGATCAGCCTGTCTACTTGTCTACTCATGTGTACTCTGAAGTAAGCCTATTATTGTCAAAGGGGCTCATGCCAAGGTAAGGGGGCAATGGAAAGGGGCCTGAGAGACGGGCAGCCCAATCCATAGCAACTAATCCGTCAGCGCAAGGGCTCTTGCGCCGACAGAACGGCGTTTCCGTCAACGGAAATGCCGATAGCGTTGGCGCAATTACGCCGGCGCATCTCTCCGGCGATGCAACGACATTTGCGTTGGCGCAATTACTTCAACGTTGGCGGAGCAACGAAAACCCTCTGTCGACGTAACTCCGTCGACGGATGGTTTTTTTTTCCAGGGGGCGTTTCGGGGGTGTGTTGGGGGCGTGTCTTAGGTTCCTCCCCCTTCCACATAACTATGTTGTATCCTGAACATTTTCAGAGGCTTATGGGCACACGTAAATGCCTCCTGAGTTATACTACCTCAAGAGGTAGTTTAATAACGAGGAGACCCATAGGTCTCCATGTTAAGGAGAAGTAGGGGCTGGGGAAAGTGGGGACTTTGAAAAATTTTTGCACCAAACCTTACGGGCAGTACTTTCCTACTTGAGGATACGGAGTACCTGGGTCGCCCCAGTGGCCGACCAATCCCCTCACAGCTACCCTCCCATAAAAAGGCCCACCCCTGGACCCACAATTCCCTTTCAGAGAAGCAGAGTGCTTGGCCATGGACCATGTCACTCTGATCTCTCTCAATGGGCACTTTGCTCTTGGGGAGCATTCTCCCCACAAACACATGAACACATAAGGTCCATATATGATGAGATATTGATATGATATAGATGTGATATGAAACAATATGATATCTGTGATATATGATTAGAGTGTAGACTTTGCAATTTTTTTGTATGTTTGTTGCTCTCTCTTTCTCCCTCTCCACAGGTACCCCAATCAGATAAGTGGGGTGTTGAGCAAAGTTTGCATTCAAAAACTCAAAAACACCTATGCAGGCAATCTTGCAATGATGATTACCAATACCATATTTATGTCTCTGCAAGTTGTTGTTTCTCTCTTCCCCAGAGTTACTCCAACCAGGTAAGGAGGGCTGCATAGGGGGTGTTGGAAGCACCTCTTTTGTTTAAATTTCCTTCCTCTTCCTCCAGTCTTGCATGTCTACTCTAAAGTAAGCCCCAGTATACTCAGTGGGACTTACACCTGTGAAAGGGGGGGCTTGCTTCACCAGGAAATGGGCTTGCCCACTTGTTGGGAAATGCTGTGAGGTCCTCTGTAGGTTTGCCTTCCAACCCAACTGGTCCCCCAAGGTAAGGGGGGGCTGTAGAGTGAAAGGGGGAAGGGGTGCACACACAGACCCACCGGGAAACAAGGGCACTCACCCCTCAAAAGTGTGTGTGGTCTCTGTCCTTGCAGCCCCTCTGGCTGACTGCTAGATCACACAACCAGCAGGTGCTGATTCCACTCATCTTTGCCGGCAAGCCAAGGGGCACAGTTTGGCAGCTGATCTGATTCCATGCTCAGCCAATACCAATGAAAGCTTTGCCTGTGGTGCTTCTGTCTTTGCAGGATGGTGTCTCACCAGCAAGGAGGCTAGCAGGCAGCAGGCTGCCATTCCACTGGGAAGGAGACACAGTGCAATCCTAAATATGCCTACTCAGATGTAAGCCCCATTGTGTTCAATGGGGCTTACTCCCAGGAAAGTGTATTCAGGAGTGCAAGCCACTGGATCCCTGCAAGGAGCCCTAGGGAGAATCTCCCTTCAGACATGTTTGCACAAGCACTTACCTAGAACACAAACCCCACTGTCCCAATCACATGAGTTAAACAAGCACCATCCATACCTAATAAAGTTTGAGCCACAGAATCACTTCCCCCCTCCACAGCTGATGTTATTAATGATGACGAATTAACAACTACATAGTCGATGGTATGATACATCACAGGTGAAGTCCTTGACTGCGGATGAATTTACAGTTCAATGTGTCAATGTTGCTGACAAATTTACAGTTCAATTTGTCAACGTTGCTGTCTCAGATAGTTAACATTAATGATGTGAACATGTGTAGTAGTAGTTATTTTAAGGACTTCACAATGAACACATGCGTATGATTGCTGTCATCAGTGGCTGGCTAGTTAGAGCTCCAGGGATGACCTGAGGATGCGTGAGTGGGGCAGTGCCTACCTAGTTGGGGGGGGGAGACAGGGGTGCCCATCCTCAGTGTAGACCCCCAATGGCATCCAGACCTGGTCCTCTGTTTCTGGAGAGGGGGCTGCCTGTAGCTTCCTTAGCATTGGATAGTCCACAACAAGAGGCCACATGGAAGTAGTGAGACCACCTGTGAGCATTGCAGAGATGAGGGAAGTCAGGCAGGTGCCAGTGCTGTGTTCAAACTGCCTACAGTCTGAAGATACTGAAAGGTCCAGGCACTGTTTAAAGGTGCAGGCACTGTGTCATCCCTTCCATGCGCTCAATCTGAATGTGGTTGATTCTGGGGTCCCACTGCATCCTCACTGGAGACTGTTCTGTATCTGGAAGCCCCCCTACCCTGTGACCCTCTGAATGAGCAGAGCAACTCCAAACATATGAACAAGTACACATGTGAACTGACCCCCTTTTGTGTCTGTAAAAGGCCATCTGGGAGTCACTAGGGTGGGCTGAGAGAGGGTTCCTGGGGCCTGATGTCACCCCTTAGGCTTGTGAAGTGAGAGGTTTTGGGTGGGCAGTGGCCCCACAAGTGATCAGACACCCTTGCCCTGTTGTGGGAGCCCCAGGTCCCCTGTGCCCCAGGATGTGCTTTTGCTCCCTGGCAGACCCAGGTGGGCTCCTGTCCCCTCTTCCAGGATTCCCTCCCCCCAGATGCCCCTGGCAGCCCCCTTGCCTCCCCTTGCCCCCTGCTCTGCCAGCTGCTTGGGGGACCCTTGCCCCTCCCCTGCCTGAGCCAGCAAGGGGGTCTGTTTCCTGGGCCTTCTGCCTTCTGGATGGGGTCTTCCCTCTCCTCCCAGCCCACCTGAGTGTGGACCCTGCATCTGGCATGCTGTACCTTTAATGCTGATGTTTCTTCCGGACTGTTGCCAAAGACCACAGGACACTCATGTTTATCTGTTGATGTTGTTTTTATTGACAATACACACACACATGTATCCCTCTGTGCATCTTGCCCCTGCTGATGCCTGGGCTTTTCCTGGGGCACCTTGCCTGTTTGGGGGTGCAGGGGGGCAGCTTGTTTCCCATTTCTACCCCTGACAGCCCTGTCCTGTCCACCATGCTGGGGAGGCACTCTGACAGCTTGACAGCTACTCCCCCCACCCCATCTTGTCAGCTGGTTCCCCATGTGATCAGGAGAGCAGCAGTTTGGACAGCTGCTAGTGATTCTGAGTGATGTGGAAGCAGGTCAACTCGTGTGTAACTGCAGGCCATGTAGCACTTACAGGCTGTCTTCTGAGCATGCCCAATGGAGTAACTTATGTGGATCACTGCACTGGAGCAATTACAGGCAGACCTAAGTTATGGGCACTCCTAAGTTCTCTGCCTCACACATAACTTTGTGTTTAGGATATAACATAGTTAGGGCAGCATAGTTAGGTCAGAGCAAGGAGAAGTTGCTCTGGATTGCGCTCCTAGACTTGCATGTCTACTATCATCCCTAGCCCTATTATCATCAGTAGGGCTCACTCCTGTATAAGGGGGCAGATTGCAGCTTGAAAGACTATGTGCAAGTTAATTTGTTCTATTTTTCTTTATATTTTGTATTTTCCTTTTTGTTTTGTACTATTTTACAATAGTGTAATCATTTTTTTAGTAGGGGTGCAGTGGCTCAGTGGTTAGAACACTGGAGTTAGAACACTGCTTGACCGGAATTCTGCTCAGCAGGTCAGCAGTTCAAGACCTGAATACTGCCAGATGGGGTGAGCCCAGCTCCTGCCAACCTAGCAGTTCAAAGGCATGCAAATGAAAGTCAATAACTAGGAAGCACTTTGGTGGGAAAGACAATGTCCTGGAGACAGGCCCCTGTGACAGGCTGGCCAGGTTTTTCCAAGTTGCATCCAACGTGGATTGGACAAAACTCCAATTCACAACAAGAGGACCCCGTCACCACATGGGACAAATGCTGAAGAAATTGCCTTTGTTATTGTAATCATTTTTAAATGAATATTTTTAGGTTGTGGAAGAAACTGTTTGATTTTTCATTATTTCTTATGGCAAAATTTGCTTTGATATACAGTGATGCCTCACATAAAGAGCTTAATTCGTTCCGGAGGCATGCTCTTTAAGTGAAACGCTGTTTACGTGAAGCAGATTTTTCCATAGGAAATAATGGAAGCTCAGTCGATTGGTTCCACAACCCCCAAAATATTCATATAAAAATATTAACTGGATGTAAAAATGATGACAAAACACTATATTTGAATTCAAAACATGCATTCAATGTGCATGATCCTATGAAGTCTACTTAGGCTGCAATCCTAAAGACACTTTCCTGGGAGTAAGCCCCATTTAACACAATGGGGCTTACTTCTGGGTAGACATGGTTAAGAGGCTGCAATCAAAGACACTTTCCTGGGAGTTAGCCCCATTTAACACAAGAGCCTCCATGCGGAGTGTCAGGACTGCACAGCATGCATGTCCATTGCACACTTGCTTGTTAAGTGAAGCGGAACTTGTTATGTGATGCAAGATTTCTTGGAGATTTTTGCTTGTTATGTGAAATGCTTGTTAAGTGAGGCGCTTGTTAAGCAAGGTACCGCTGTACAACTGTTTTGGATTACAAGCATGCTTCCGGAACAAATTATGCTCCTATTCCAAGGTACCACTTTATATAAAAGTGACATATCACTGAGTGACTCACCGATTCATCAACGCTTAGCCAAAACTGCTGGACCTGCAAGTGTGAAATTTGGGGTGTTCCTTCCATGATGGAGGCACACACTAAGAACTTTCCTCCTATACTTTACACTGAAGAATTGCTAACTGATCTATGCCAAGCCCCAACTCCTGGACCTAGAAGCATGAAATTTGGGGAGGGTATTCCTTTCGTGACATGAGGACTCACTAGGAACCATTTTTTAGAAATTTAACCCAACCGGTTGATGCATTTTCATCCTATACAGGTCCAACCTTGTTATACACAGATTTTTTTAAACACAAATTTGTCTTGACACAAATGGCCAGTGCAAATCAGTTTTTAAAATTGCTTTTCTACTGTTGCAGACAGGTAGTCACGCAAGCAATCATCCAATTCTTAAGTCCAGAATCAAACCCCTGCAGATATTTAAAGCACCACCTTATTCAGTTAGGCACAATAGAGGAGCAAGAAACCTGGAAGTGGCTCTTTAAACCTATTTTTCCTTTAATTAAACTTGGTTTTTTTAAAATCCATAGGAGCTTCTAGTAGCGGATAACATAGGACACCTGTACTTAACATTGAAGACTGATAAAACCCAGCCTCAAATCCTGCACCTGCCCAGTAGGGGTGCCCAAAGTTGTGGGGGATGGTGTATGGTTTTGGGGAAGGTGCATGTGGTGGGATGGTGCTTATAAGTGTGGTGGTTTATGTGGGGGTGCATGGGGGTGGTAGTGGTGCATGGGGGTGGTACACAGAGGGGTAATGCATGGGGGGAAGATGCACAAGGGGAATGTTGCACATGGGGAGATGATCCACATGAAGACATGGTGCACAGAGGGGGATGGTGGTGCATGGACAGGGATGGTGCATGGGTGTTGTACGGAGAAAGATGGTGCATAGAGGGAGATATTGCATGGGGGGTGGTGCATGGGGGTTTGATGGTGGAGGTGCACAACAGGTGTATAACTGTGCATGGGGTGGTGCATGGGGGCCAGGGGATATTGCACAAGGTGGTGCACAGGGGTGGGGTGGTTGAAAGGTTGCAGGGGGTTTACTGGGGTAGTGCACAGAGAGGGATGGTGCACAGGGTGTGTGTGGTATCTTACTCCCACAACTGGGTAAATTTCAGTAGTTTAAAACATAAGCCATACAGTGTTTAACCAGGTGAAAGAATTACAAGAGTGGTTTTTGCTTTGATGTTGTGGTGTCCTACATTTTCCTTGGGTGTCCTGCATTTTGTGTATCATTGTCCACTTTTTTGGGGTTATGTCTGCTCACCCTGTGTTGTGACCCTGTGCTCACCCATGTGTGTTGTTGGCTTTGATGTTGTGGTGTCCTATATTTTCCTTGGGTGTCCTGCATTTTGGGGTCCTCCTTGTCTTCTTCTGAGGTGATGAGACATCTGGTCCCCTGTTAAGGGCCCCGTGAAGTGACCTTGGAAAAGACAGGCAGCTGAGGCAGGGCCCTGGAGGGGCCTGAGGGAAGCTTCGCACTAGGCCGCGCTGCCCCTTCCCAGCCCAGCCAGGAGCTCCCAGTCACTGTAGGGAGAAGCCTGGAGGCCTGCGGGTGCTCGCAGCGTGTCGCAGACAGAGAGAGAGGGAGCGAGGAAAGCCTGGCCAGCCCAGCCTGAAACCGAAGCCCGCGCTGAGGGCGGCCGGGAGATGGTGAGGAGCTGATAGCTGGAAACCCGAGCGCGCCGCCAGGGCTCCCTGGACGTCTCGGCCCGGATCAGGAGTCCGGCCGCGCCAGCCAGCGAGTCGCCAGGCCGGGTGTCAGCGCTGAACGTCCGCTTTTTCTTCCCCAGATTGGCAGGAAAGCCGAGCCTCTCTCCCTCACAAGGCCTCATTCATCAGGCCGAGCCCCATCCGCGCCTCGCCAGGACAGGCCTGCTGAGGCCTCCTCAGGCCTTCTCCGACCCTCTGCAGGGGTCCACATCGACCCTTCTCGCCCCGCCCGGCCTCGCCCTCGCCCTCCGCCACACATCCAGATCACATCCAGATCGCCACGGGGCGGTGGAGGGGGGCAGAGCCCTGGCTGGAGGTATGGGAGGCAGCAGCTCTACAGCTCTCACTGGCCTTGGAGGCAGCCACCTTCCCTCCTCTCCCTGGACACCTCCTTTTTATTAGTCTCCTTTCCAGGGCATATCCTCTTTTTTAGCCCCATGTCCTGGAAAAATCCTCATTGTCCTCCTTTCAGGGTGACCCTCTGTCCTCCACTCCCAGGACATTCTTCTTTTTTTAGACTCGTGTCCTCATTTTTCAGGGCATGTCCTCTTTTTAAGCCTTCTTTCCTCGGGAAAAAAAACCCTTCAATGTCCTCCTTTTCCTTGGGAGCAGGCAGCTTCTTGGAATTCATAAATTATATGGAACAAATTATATGTAATAATTTTAAATTTAGTAGTAGGACATGTTCCATTTCCAGGACATGTCCTCATTTTTTAGACTCCTGTCCTGGAAAAAAATCTTCATTACCCTCTACATTTCCTTGGGAGTAGACAGTGTGTAGCCTCTTTGGAATTCATAAATTATATGTAAGCGTTTTAAATTTTAATAAGAAGCAGTTTAGAGGACAATCCTAACTGTGTATACTCAAAAGTAAGCCTAATTTTGTTCAGTGGGTCTTACTCCCAGGAACGTGTCTTTAGTCTTACAGTCATAAAGTTTACATTAAGCAATACACAGAGTGATTGACAAGTAACTCCCTATATTGTAATCTATGAGTATTTTAAAATAAGAAGTTACTTGTCAATCACCCTGTATACATAGGACATGACAAAATAAAAGCTAAAAACACCCACATTGATTGCTTTCATGAGGTTAATTTAAACACTATCCTGCTTATTATTAATTATTAATATTTAATAAATTTTATATAAATTTTATTAAATTAGCATTATCAAATCATAATTAATGAATTACAGGGGGCTACATGGTGCCTACTCACAAGGAAAAGGAGGACAACAAAGATTTTTTCCAGGACACGAGGCTAAAAAAGAGGACATGTCCTGAAAGAAGGTCATCCTATATATTGGGCTCTCTGCATGATGCTCCCTGTGATGCGGGTGGGGGGAGGTGATATGGGTTGAAGGGGTAGCCCCCATGCTCAGGACAGCATCTTCCCCGAAATAATGTCACGGAGAGGTTGGTGGTATCTCCAATACAACACTTTTACTCTCCTCTTGATGAGGGGTGCAGTTCATCTTGACAGTTACAACAGGTAAGTATTAACAGTCAATTCCAAACCTCAATACAGATGGTTCCTTACAACAGGTAAGTACATCTAGAACTCCCAACCCTGGAACAGGTAAGTCACAACGTTACACCAAGCACTCCACCAATTCCTGCCACAGTTCTTCCCGCCTCCCCTTATATATCCCTCCAAGGTCCCTGCCCCCTAGGGAGCTTCCAACCCTCCTGTCTTGGAGGGGGAGGCACATTGCTCCACCAAGCTGGGCCCCGATCCAGCCCAGGTCTTCTCAGGCTACAGCTGGTTGACAGCCCTCCCGGCTCTCGGTAAGCCTGTGCTTTTCTTCTCCTCCAATAGCCAGCAACCATCCTCTTTCTCTCTTCTTCCATCCTTTGGTCCCGGTCTACCATATAGCCTCCGCCTCCTTTTCTCTCCTCTCCAGTTCCCAAGGTGGGATGCGAGGGGGGTTGTGAGGGGGGTTGTACCGCGTAGCTGGCCCTCAGTGGCACTCAGGGTCCCTCTCCTCCCTGGATATGTCCAGCCACATCATGTCCTCTTCTAATTCTTCCTGAGGGGTCATCCGTCGCCCCTCACACTCCCTTTGCATATGGCAGCTGCCTGCTCCCCCATTAAGATCCAGACCTTGATCATTGGGGATCCTGGACATCCCAAGTCATACCAGTGCCTGACATTCATATTTTTCAAGGAAGCCTAAGGAATTCAGCCTCCTCTGGAGCAGAGGGGACTGGACTCCAGGGGAGTAGCTGGGGCTGAGCAGTGAGTCTGTGCAAGGGGAAATGTATGGGAGACGGAGTAAGGCTCCTTACGTGACTGCTATGCCCCCCCCCCCGCCTGTGTGTATGTCTTTGTGTGTATTTGTGCCCATGTGTTCTTCTCTTCTGTCCCAAGAACAGTGAGAACACCACAGAATTCCCCCATCTACTGTGTGACCTCAGTTTCCATGGTTTGTCCTCTTTTTTTAGCCTTGTTTCCTGGGAAAAAACTTAATTGTCCTGTCTGTCTAGCTAGCTATCCCGCTTTGCTCCTTTACCTTGTGAACAGGCAGCATGTAGCCTTCTTGGAATTCATAAATTCTTGGAATTCATAAATTAAAATGTAATAAATTACATGTAGTAGTTTTAAATTTAATAATAAATAACATATGTTAATTATTTAATAATAATTAACCACATGAAAGCAATATACAGTACCTGAATGTTTTTAGCTTTCCTATTTTCATGCCCTACATTTTTCTTGATATCCTACATTTTGGGAGGTCCTTGTCCTCTTGCAGTTATGACACCTGGTCCATCCTGCCTATTGAACCTCAGAAGTTTTACTTTTGTGTCCGGACGCTTCCTGGACACAAAGTCCAGGTTAGATGCTTCAGTCCAGAACCCCTCCTGCAGCCTTCAGTCCAGCATCCTAGAACTTCTGGGCATTCAGATGGTGATAGTGATGCTTGTGTAGCACAAGAATTAAACCGGCTTGTTGCAACTTTGATGTCTTCCAACTGACCTGATCAGAATTAGAGGATTGTACCTATTTTAGCTTTCAAACAACATGTGAACTCGACCCAACCCTTTCTGCCCCCTGGAGCCAAAGAGGGAATTGGGCACATGATTGGACACCCTTTCAGTTGGACTTTCTCTAGAAAGGCCAGTTGACTTTGAGATGTGCTTTAGAATATGAAAATGCTTAGGAACTGGTTTCAAGATCATTCCCTCTCCCTCTAACAAAGATAACTGATTTGAGAACTGAGAACATACTTGGCATCCATCAATATTGAAAGACTATGGTATCATGCTTGATGCTGTATGCGAAGCACAAAGGCCTGGGTAGATTAATATGCTGGATAGGCTGTTACCCGAGCAGCAAATCCCCCCTCTCCATCCCACTGAAATAGTCCAATGGAACAGCACAGCTGGATCCATTGGTTCCAGCTGCATTGTAGAGCTGGGCTAAGGACAGGAGCTCACCATGTCTTGGGGGGACCCAGGTCTCGAACCCTGACCTACTGATTAACAGGCACAGTCTTAACCACTTGCCCTACCCATTCATTCATAAGTTTTGTCTAATATATTCATTTATGTAAATCTGTTCAAATTTGAAACGTTGAATTATTAAATTATTATTTTTAATAGTTTTCTTTTTCTTCCGGCCCTGACTAAGTTTCAGAGAGATGATGTGGTCATCCTGCCAAAAACTTTGGACACTCCTGGGTAAGAGGAAGGCACGTGGGCCTCCTTGACTGGTGAGGAAAGAACCAGCTCTACATTCCAGAGCTTTCTTCAGTTCTTCAGTTTGTCTTTTTCTAAGTGGGATTATTGAAGAGTAAACTGGTTAACTTGTGCAGAGGGCAATGCTACAGGCTACATCACTGACTTCCTAGTAAGCCCCACTGAGCTCAGGGAATCCACACCCAGACTTGAACATGGGGAAAAATCTGCCTCCTCCACCCAGAAGCTTGCACTGCCACTCCCCACAGCGCCCACCCATATTAACACCTTCTTAGTTCCCTGCTCTAGCATAATAAAACCTTATTGGCTTTCAGAACAATCAGTCCCATTGTTCGGTTTTAAGATTAAAAAATCTAATTTTTATTACAGTTGTGTCTTTTTCTGGTTATTTGGCTGTAACTTTTGACTGAATAGAGATATTTTGACTATGTTTGTTTTGCTGCATTCTGCATTAAATTCCACATTGAACATAATGGTCTTATTTGTACTGGGTTTCACAGTTTTGGCCACTAATGCCAATCTCATGTTGTTGCCCCCTCAAGTTTGTTGTCCATGCAGTTACTAGCCCTTTCTCGAGCTTTCTTAAGTTTGGGAAGAAATTGTAATTTGAAGGTCATGGCAAGTTGGTTGAGCTCATGTGGCTCGCTTTTTTAGCACCTGTCAATGCACATGGCACTTACAGTATGCATAACAAAATAAGAAAGACAAGTCCCTGCCCCCAGAAGCTTACACTTTAATAACAAAGTTATTCTGTCTCAGTTCTACAGACATCAGTAGGCTTCTTTCCTCCTCCCCTTGGGTGCAGGTGAAAGGGTGTGGGAAGGGGAGGAAAAGGGGTGCATTCTGCTGGTCTGTTGGCCCTTTCTTGTCTGTATGGATCCATTTTTAGTGACAATGGGCACTAGGAAGTCCACATTTGCTAACTTACAAAGGTGAAAGGTTGTCTTCAACCAGGTCTAGAATTAAACCAGATTCATTTAAATAGATTCCTATGGCTTGCCACTGGCATGACCATCCAAGGGCATGAATTGTCAAATGTTGGTGTACCAATGCCTGATTTCCTGTGTGGGTGTCCAAAACTGCTTCCAACCATCCTCCAGACATTTTCCCCTATGAAAGCACAATGTGGCATAGCAGCACACTTGGGTGCAGCAGCATGGAACGGCCATAGTTTGTTGATAGAGGCCCTGCATTGCATGAACAGAACCCATCCTTCACTTTAACAGGTTCTTAAGAGGCAGCATTGGAAAGAGGCCTCTTTTCCTCCTAGACCTTGGAAAGCCCCAGCTGGGTAGAGTAGTCAATCAATCCATCAATCAGTCAATCAACAGTATTTATATACCACTTTTCAATAAAAAGTGGTTACAGAGAAAATAAAATTACGGTAATCACTCCCTGTCCCAAAAGGTCTCACAATCTAGAGAGATATAAAATATGTACCAGCAGAAGCCACTAGAAAAGACATTGCTGGGGGGAGGAGGACCAGTTACTCTTCTCTTGCTCAATAAAAAGGAGCATCTACTTGAATTGTTATTCATGAATAATTGGACACATGGACACATCACTTGATTGTTAAGGCAGCTTCTTATTCATATGTTCAGTGTAACCTGGGGTGGTTTCTCTGTGGCTGTGTGCTGGGATGGCTCATGCAATAATGATGATATAACGTGTGAAGGAGGCGCCAGGCCTAGAACATCAGGGACAGAACATTCATGTTCTCAGAAGTGTTTCAGCATTAAGACTATCAAGTGAACCAGCCCACATGCCAGGTATGAATATCACTCTCATCTCGATTTACTAGATGGAAATCTGCTCACCAGAATCCCCTCTTGGATACAATCCAGATTAATTAAAAGAGACAGTTGATGAGGCTCCAGGATCAGTGTACAACCGTGTAAGGACAGGGTGAACATATATCATAACCCAAAAAGAGTACAAGGTTCTCCAAAATGTAGGACAGCCAAGAAAAATGTAGGACATAATAATATAAAAGCTAAAAAACATATATATTGCTTTCATGTGCTTTATTTAGATACTATATTTCTAATTATGAAATTTAAAACTCTTACATATAATTTATTACATGTCATTTATTAATTACAAGAAGGCCAGATGCTGCTTGTTTACAAGGAAAAGGAGGACATTGACGTTTTTTCTCAGGAACACATCGCTAAAATCTAGAACATGTCCCGGAAAAACAGGACATATGGTCATCCTGTGTTTGGAAAATGTGTGAAGCCCAATCCTTTGCTTGTCTAATCAGAAGTAAGTCCCATGATAATCAATAGGGCTTACTCCCAGGAAAGTGCTTCCACCCTGGGATGGGTCACGTTGTAAATTTAGAGACCAAAGTCTACTCCAAACTGGATTAACCTGACCAAATGGATTGAAGTCAGTTGAAAGGAATTCCATCTTTGCATTTAAATCTGGATTATAAATAATGATGATGATGATGATGATGATGATGATAATAACAACAACAACAACAATAACAATAATAATAATATGTGCATGAAAACATGCACTCACGTTTATTGCTGGGTTTTATGTGTATTGCTGGGCTACTGAACACTGGACTAGCAATTAATGTCGGGCTACTGAAAAATGGAGTAGCAATGAATGAACACTTTCTGTGACTTCAATGGAAAGTGTTGGATGTGAAGTGTTACGTGTCAACGTTCCCTTTGTGACGTCTGCTTCGTTAGGGCCCATTCACACGTGCACTTGCCTTTGTGATGAACGTGTGAATGTGTTGATGCCCAGCAAAGCGATCTTCTTGCATTCTTCAGAGTCCATAAGTTGCAGCCTACCTGGGAAAGAAGTGCGCATCCAAAGCCTTGATCTCCTGGAGGAAAAGCAAATCAATTGACTTCACTGGGACTCCCATCCAAGTAAACAGACCTAAGGCGAGGGGGTGGCAGGGACACGTTTAATTATCTGTTGATGAAGTCTTTCTTTGGTGTGTGTGGGGTACTGGCTCTTTTGCAAGTGTCTTTGTCTTCTCTGCACCCCCTCCTTTTTTTCTTTGCCCCACCTTCCTTTTTATTTATTTATTTTTTAACTGAGGTGGGGCTTTTATGAACGGCAGATGAGAGGTATTTCATATTCTATGGGGGACAGTCGCAATATTGAAGATCAAAACCTGAAAACTGCAGGCAAAACAAAAGCAGGGGGAGGTGGGGGGAAGCCTGGGAGATGCTCATCAGCTAATTACAACTGCAAATATTATGCAAATAGGACTTGGCAGCGCAACTGAGGAAAGGAGAAGGCGAGCAAATTGAACATCCATCTGGGGACGGGAAGGGGTCCAGGAGGGCGCCTCTGCCAGATCTGGGGGAAGATTGCCATCCACACCTTGCATCTCCAAACAAGGCATCCATAGTGTGCAAGATCTGTCTCTGACGCACACACAGGCACTGAAACACACCCGCAGCATCCAGAGACACGCACCCAGCCAGCAACTCCTCACCCATTGCCAGGGGCGTAGCTAAAAGGGGGCGCAACAGTCAGTCTTGGAGGGAGCCTCACTCTTTCGGAGGCTTTGGGGAGAATGGATGGAATGGAGCCATGGAGGGGTCCTAAGGCTGGAATGGAGTCATGGGACAAAAATGACTGGAAAGGCTGTGAAGGGTTGAAGCTCTCTCCAAGACCGGCTGATTCCCCCTCTCTAGCTACCCCATCGCCTATTGCTCTGGGGTTGCCAGAGAAGTCCAGTCCCTGTGGACACTGTCAGATCCGGCCACTTCGAGCATCCTGGAGCCAAGGGCATTGTTCCCCCCCTTCTCTCTCGCTACACTCTTGTCCACAATTTCCTGGGTGTAAGGCTGCAATCCTAAAGACCCTTTCCTGGGAGTAAGACCCATTGAACACAATGGGGCTTGCTTTGGGGTAGACATGGTTAGGATTGTGCTCTAAGTCTCATTGACTGTAATGGGATTTACTTCTGAGTAGAAATACATAAGATTTCTCTCTTTCTCCCTCTCTCCACGCTTATTCACACTTTTCCTGAGTGTAGATTTCATTGACTGTAATGGGATTTACTCCTGAATAGAAAATAAATAGGATTGCTCTCTCTCTCTCTCTCTCTCTCTCTCTCTCTCTCACACACACACACACACACACACACACGAACACACACAGAGATTCATAGGCAGAGATTCCTCCTCCTTTCTGGAAGCAGATCCTATTGCTATTTCGGGGATCCCATTCATTGCAGAGAAACATTAGTCTTTGCTTGGAGCAGGTCGCTGAGGACAACACCGGAGGAATAGCTGGCTGATCGGGCCCTTATAGAATTGTAAAATGAACACTGTCTCTTGAACACGTTTAAAACACGCCTGTCCACTCCACGCTTAAGTCAGAATGCATGGGTTCCAGGCCAATTCTGAATGTGGTGTATTTGAGCACAGGAGTCCTGCCTGAGTCAGGCCCTCCCATACTTGAATGCACGTTTGAGTATTTCAAATGCTTTGTATGAATATGAATAGTTCTGCGGAATGCCACAGAAGGTTCTTCCAGAGGAGAACCCATCCAGGGTGACCATAAGTCCTCTATGTCCAGGACATGTCCCCTTTTTTGCCTTGAGTCCCGGAAAAGAATCTCCATTGTCCTCCTTTTCCTTATCAGCAAGAAACCTTGTAATTAATAAATAAATGTTATAAATTATATGTAGTAGTTCTAAATTTAATAGTAAGTAATATAATGTTTAAATTAATCACATAAAAGCAACCTATAGGAGTGGTTTTAGCTTTTTTGTTATGTTCAACATATTTCTTGGAAGTCCTACATTTTGTGAGAGCCTTGTCATCTTTTTAGGTTCTGGCTTATGGTCACCCTGAGTCTTTTGTAGCTACAAAACAAAAAACAACCAAACTCCAGAGATCTGGTGGCACCTTCATAACTAACAATCTTGTGGCAATATATGGAGCATAAACACACAGGGCACATGGGATCCTCAGCCGCTTTTGCCACAATTAAATGACCAGACTTCCAGCTGCCACAGAACACAGTAATTATTTCACTTTCTTTCTAAACCACTTTGGGAACTTTTCCTAGAAAAGCGGTATAAACTGTTGATAGATTAATTAATTGAACTCCTTCCTTTAATGCTATCCTGTGTGGGAATGCTGAAGAATTCACACATGCCTATTAAGGAAACTTTGGCTGCATCTCCTCTGCTCTGCGCATTATTCACCTCTCTGTCATGCATGAATAACAAAATACATGCAGATTTTTAATGTAAAACCCGAATGTTCAATTTAAAAAAAATCAAATCTTTGTATAGTTTACATTTTAAATTGAATGAAAGGGGAAATAATTTGTTCTGCAGAAAGCCAGAAGGGGAAAGTGGTCAACTATTTCATGTAGTTGCGCCAATATTGAAGTTCCTGGAAAAGTTAGAAGAAGGCAACAAGAATGTGATATTGCTCAAGTAGTCCAGACCAGTGGCATAGCTAGAGGGGGCGGAACAGTCAAGTCTTGGGGGGAGTCTCACCCCTTCAGAGCCATTCCATCCAGGTGAAGGGAGCAAAACCATACGGATGGAACGTTGGGGGACTGGAACATCCCACCTGGAATGGCTCCGAGGGGGTGAGATTCCCTCCAAATATTGACTGCTTGACCCCCCCCCCAGCTACGCCACTGCCACCCTTCCCAACACCGCCTATGAAACCGACACGAGCTTGGGTGCCTTTCAAATTCACACCACTCCATCGAGCCAATTACCAACCAACCTCGGTCTGGCGTCAAGGGCAACCGGATCAGGGACACCTTTCAGTCTGCCTTTTCTCCCCCCCTCCGGCATCTTGGAAGAGATCATATGGAAGATTTTCAACTGAGATCACCCCCCTTTTGGGAACCAAGCCCAATTAAAACGAGAAGGAACCCACTGGGTTTTTTTTTGGTAAAAATAAATAAATAAATTGTATGTATTTCGTTTTAAGGGGTTCTTGTTGTACTGTCCCTCAAAGACACCCACTTCAGCAAAATAAGCTGGTTTTTAATTTGGAGTGGGGGAGGGAAAAGAAGGTGTTCTTTATGGTGCAGCTCAGCAAAAGATTAAGGAGGTGCCAGAGAAATATTGGTCCTAGCAAGAGATTTGACAGCAGTCCTCAAACACTTATTAGGTATTTTAAAAAACGTCCCCTATACCCACGCTGACCATATATATATTCGATTTCCCCAGGACATGTCCTCTTGTGCCCCTTGTGAGCAGGCAGCCGGTCGAATTCTTGTAATTAGTAAACTATGGCTGCAATCCTATACACACTTTCTTGAAAGTATCATAGAACACAATGGAACTCACTTCTTAGTAGACATGCTTCGGATTGCATCCGCTATGTAATAAAGGGCACAATCCGATGTACACTTTCCGGGGAGTAAGCCTCACTGAATACAATAGGGCTTATTTCTGAGTAGTCAGGCATAGGATTCGACTCCCAATGTATGTAATAGTTTTAAATTTAATAATAAGCAAGGTAGTGTTTGACTTAAGCAAGTGAAAGCAAAATTTTTGAGTATTTTTAGCTTTTATTAAGTCATGTCCTACATTTTTCATAAGTGTCCTACATTTCAGGGGGCTTGTCCTCTTTTCTGGTTCTGATAGATGGTCACCTTTTTATAGTTGTGGGTCTAAAGCCCTCCAAGACGCTGAGAGAACTCCAGGGGACACAGTACTGAGTGTCGCACTCCCCAAACGGGAGAAAGTACAGTATAGCTAATGGATCCCACTGCCTCCAGCCCCTCACTCTAAATGGCAGGCATATGATTTCAGGGGGATACCTCTTTAAGACTGGTAAATGTGAACAAAGTCACTACGTTCATTTGCACATTTGCATACAAAGCAGCCAAAGATTGGCTTCCACGTACAAAAAAATTATTTGTTTTTCTTTGTGTGTGTGTGTGTGTGTGTGAGAGAGAGAGAGAGAGAGAGAGAGAGAGAGATTCAAAGTAAACAATGGAATTCTTCGTCCAAACTGTTAATCGATCTTTCTCTTTTGTTATTTTTGTGTTGTGTCTTTTGAAGGGAAATAAATAAATAAATAAATATTCAGACTATGACTTAACCTATTTATCTACATGTACATCTACATCTAGTTATTTATACATATATGCTTACATATATAGCCTTGCATATATGGGGATATCTATCTATCTATCTATCTATCTATCTATCTATCTATCTATCTATCTATCTATCTATCTATCTATACACACACACACCTGTATATGAATAAGATTAATCATCTCCTTTCCATAAAATAATAATTAAAAGTTCCTTTCTGAGAACGCAAGCAAGTCGATTTTGTTAATTTCATTTTGAAATTGACACAATAATTAAAGAGATGTGTACATCTGGAGTTGCTATCCTGCCAAATCAGATCTACTTTATATTTTCCCCAATTAAAAATGGCTTTCAAAAGGGCAACAGTTTTTTTTTTTTTTTTTTTGCTGTCCCCGAATGAAATACGGGGGGGGGGGGCGGTGAGAAAGAGAGAAGAGCTCCTTCTTTTTCACCACGTTGCCCATCGCTTTCTGCCATCAGATTCATTGTGATGTATTAGATGCAATAAATTATCCCGAGTAACAAAACATTGGGAACTGAAAGGATGATAATCTGGAAACCAGAGATAAGAATTCATTATTCTGAATTATTATGAATCCAGCGTCGCCTCTGACTCCTTTCTTAATCAGCTCCTCTGATCCTGGATATGTGAGCGGCAAAGATAAGGACCAAATCATTTATAATTCTTCACCTCGCCTAATATTTTAAAATAAAGTCAGAGGGGGAAAAAAACGTCATAAAACATGCGCGCGCACGCGCTGGGGTGCGCGCCCCAGGAAGGCAGGCGGGCAAGAGGGATGTAGGGCTGGGAGTGAAAAATCACTTCCAAGCAGTGGCGTAGTTAGGGGGGTCGGAGCAGTTAAGGCTTGGAGGGAGCCTCACCCCTTCGGAGCCATTCCAGGTGGGGGGAGCAGTACGGCTCCTTTTTGCTCCCACACCTGGAATGGCTCCGAAGCAGTGAGGCTCCCTCCAAGACTTGATTTCTCCGACCCCCCTAGCTATGCCACTACTTCCAGGGTACTGGAATCAAAGCAGTAAGAATCACGACCAGACATGTCCACGTGTTCAGGGGAAGTGAAATTAAACACAAGACCATCGTATAGGGGTATGTGTGTCCTAGTAGTGAGTGATCCATTGTGTGTGCGCCTTTGCAGCCAGCGGTCTTCCTTTCTTTCAAGGCGATTGATTCACTCTTGCGCCCCTTTTTTCTTTTTAAAAAATTCAGTCTCTCCCCCACTGGCAGATGCAAAAAACAGAGAATCGATTTCGAAACAGCAGTAAGCGGAAGGAGAGCGATAAGGAACAATGGATGGGGCAGGAGCAGGGGGGAGAAGAAAGGGCACGATCCAGCGGAGGCGCATCGCCTGCCCCTTCAAAGCTTTCGCAGGGTATCTTCCCTCTTTATGTGTGTGTGTGTTTGTGTGTTTGCGTGTGTGTGTGTGTGTGTGTGTGTGTGTGTGTGTGTGTGTGTGTGTGAAGAAGAGAGAAAAAGAGAGGGAAAGACAGAATGAGAGAGGAAAGAAGAGGGAAAGACAGAATGAGAGGGGAAAGAAGTGAGAAAGAGAGAGAGGGAAAAGGAGAGAGAAAAAAAGAATAAGAGAGAAAGAAGGGGGAAAGGATGGAGAAAGAAAGACAGAGAAGCAAAAAAGAAAGAGAGAAAAGGATAGAGGGGGAAAGGAGAGAAAGATAGAGAAAAGCGAAAGGAGAGAGAGAAAGATAAAGAAGGAAAAGAGTGAGCAAGAGAGAATGAGAGAGAGAGGAAGAAGGAGAGAGAAAGAGAAAGAGTAAAAGAGCAGAAAAATGAGAGGAGAAGGAAGAGGAGAGAAAGAGGGGAAAGAGAGAGAATGAGCGGGAAAGAGGGAAAGCAGAGAACGAGAGAACGAGAGGGAAAAGGAGAGAGGTGGGAAAGGGGAGAGGAAAAGAGAGAGAGCTGTTCTCTTGATCTTCTGCAGGATTAATCTATCACAGGGAAAAAAATGTGATCCAAAAGAAATGGGCCGGAGCCCTTCAGGAAATGATCTCTGTTTTGTGGCTCACGTTTGGACATGGTTTGCACACGATTCCTCTTTTTTGGTCAAGGGATCGCACTGTCCTTCTCGAGCCACTTGAATTCCAACAAACTCGAGCCTGCCCAACGGCCCTTTTTGCCCTTAAAGCCCCTCAAACTCGCTGTATTCAGGAAAGGAGGGCAGTGCTCCGACAGTCAAGGCTGCGCTCCAGATGGCAGCCAAAGGATCCCGATCCCAAAATCCCGTCCGAAGGGGGTTAGACTGGCTAACCTCGATGGGGGTTGGTTTCCCTTTGGGTAACAGGTGTGGGGTGTCCAGCTGACCCAAGCGTGGACCAAAGCGGCAGGCCGAAGGCTGCCATCCTGTGTGCTCCTTTCTAGGGAGACGCTGAAGTCAACGGGATTGACATCCAGCAGTGGCACTAGCAGTGGCGTAGCTGGAGGGTGGTAGGAGCAGTCAGGTTTTGGAGAGAGCTTCACTCCTTCGGAGACATTCCAGGTGGGGAGAGCAAAACAGAGTGGTACGCATGTATGGAACGTTGAGCGGATTAAATGTTCGACGGATGGAACGTTGGGGAATTGAACGTTCTATGGATGGAACGTTGGGGGGCTGAACGTTCTATGGATAGAACGTTGGGGGACTAAACGTTCTGATTGTGAGGGTGCAGTAGCGTATCTAGAGGGGGTCGGAGCTCCGTTTTGCTCCCCCCATCTGGAATGGCTCTAAAGAGGTGAGACTCCTCCAAGACCTGACTGCTGCGACCCCCCTAGCTACTCCACTGGAGAGATATTTAAGGTACTGAAGAGATCGGATTTGGAATCAAGACATTGATACTAGCGTCAGTCTGTCTGTCTGCCTGCAAGCCAGCCAGCCAGCCAGACGTCCAGCCAGCCAGCAGCCAGAAGGACGTCCAGGATGCTGCCACTTCAGAAGAATTGGTAACCTTTGAATCCATAGCCAGCCAAAGTCCGTATGCGGGGTGGCAGCAGAGGGAGGAGGAGGAGGAGATCCAGATCCCAGCTGAATGAAGAAGGAAGGCGGGCTGGGGTGGAAGGTTTTTTGTTTGTTTGTTTGTTTGTTTGTTTTTGGAGTGGGTGGGCGAGGGGTTTCTGAGACAAAGGGGAATGGAGCGGAGGCTCCGGATCCGCCTTGTCCGAAGGTCTGCTCCCCTCTTATTTGGGTGGAAATTCAGAGCGATGTTCGAATAAGCGGAATGTCTCTTTTAATTTTAAGGCATTGTCTTTTGGGTGGCAGGGATTTAGGGCTTCTGCTGAAAAGGAGCCGCCATGGAAAGGATCAATTAAGTGGCAATCCTAACATCATTTACCTGGGAGTAAGCCCCTTTGACTAAAATGGTGTTTACTTCAGAGTAGGTCTGGACACTTCCCGCTTGATCATCCAATCTCTCTCTTTTTTTCTCGCTCTCTCATTTACCTGCATTTATAGCTGTATATATCCAGATGACAGCTCTGTCTGTCAGTCTAAATAGCTCTCTCTCTCTTTCTATATCTACCAGTCACTGTATCTATCTTCCAGTCTGTCTGTCTGTCTGTTTGTCTGTCAGGTCTGTCTGCCTCCCTCCTTCTCTCTCAATCAATGAATCTGTCTATCCATTCTATATATCTGTCTTTCTGTCTGTCTCTTTGTCTGCCTGCCCTCTGCTCTCTCCCTCTCAATCCATCCATCCATCTATCCATCCATCAATCAATCCATCTATCCGTATATCTATCTGCCTTTCTGCCTGCCCCATCTATCTATCTATCTATCTATCTATCTATCTATCTATCTATCTATCTATCTATCTATCTATCTATCTATCTATCTATCTATCTATCTAACCAGTTTAGTGCCGTTCTTTGTCCTTCCCTTCCATTTCCAGTGCCAGCCCAAGGCCGACCTCCCTCCTGTCCTTGCCTAGATGAACATTTTTAAAAGGTGTGCCTGTTTTAAAAGCAATGCATTCTTGAACGTCACACATCCAGCCTTGATCTCCTCTGGCCGCCCAGAACTCCCACCCAAAGGATTTTAACCAAGGGCCTGATCCGTAGGTGTTGGAGAAGGAGAACCCATTGCCTTGGAAGGTGAGAGTCACTGAAGAAGAAACATAGGCTAGGAGAACTCCCCAGGTCATCAGGAAAAGAAAGGAGGAAGGTGGCCTTTTGCCCCCAGGAAAGGTGATCCGTTCACACAAGATTTCAGATATCTGGAGGGACACACACTAAGGCATGAGCAAATAAAAACTAAAAACACTCATATTACTTTCATGGCGTTAATTTAAACATTATATTACTTATGATTATATTACATATAATTTATTAATTACAAAATGGCTACATGCTGCCTGCTCACAAGGAAAAGGAGGACACGGAAGACTTTTTTCTAGGCTCAAAAAGAGAGCATGTCCTGGAAAAAGAGGACAGATGGTCACCTCAAACCATGAAAGTCGCAGCCCAGAGCCGCTCCCCTCCTCCTTCCTGGCTGCTCTGATGCGAAATATAATCCGGAGTCCGAGAAGGAAAATAAACCGTTTTAACCCGGATGCGGATTCGATTGGCCTGGAGAAAAGCCATTGGTCTTGATTCAAAGCCTGCCTGCTTTCCACAGTCAATTCCATTTCCCCAGCCCCAACACCAGCGCCCCCCCCCCCAAGCCTGGCTGTTTGCTGTACTTGTCTAATCCGGATTGTCCTGGGCTCCTGCTCAGAACTATGGTCAGATCCTTGCCAGAGTGGAGCTCCTTCTCCCAATTCCTGTGATTTTGGAAGCCCTGCCAGAAAGGAGGAAAGGAAGCCAGCCAGCAGGTCAGGGTTTCTCTGAGACTCAGTCTTATAGCAGGTCCTGTTACAATCCTAGCGGAGGATCGAACTGGGAGGATTGAGGACTGATGGGGAGATCAGTGGAAGGAGATTGTGGAAGGAAAGGCTGCATCCTGCTTACTCTCCTTGGCCAATAGTGAAATGTTATTCACGTCTACTCAGAAGTAAGTTCCATTGAGCTTAATGGGGCTTACTCCCAGGAAAGTGCTCTTAGGATTGCAGCCTTATTTTCACATCTGTCTTTCCCAAGTAGAGTCTTCTTGTTGCGCTGCTCCTTCCTCATCAGGCATTGGGGGAACGCGGGGTGACCTCGGGTTGACCTCTAGTTTGTTTGTTTGTTTCGTTCTTTCTTTCATGCACAGTGTGATCATAAGTGCCCTTTTCCAGGACATGCCCTGGATTTTAACCTTGTGTCCTCGAAAAAACCCCAATGTCCTCTTTTTCCTTGTAAGCAGGCAGCAAGTAGCTTTTTACAGAATTAATAATGGCAAATAATAAATTATGGCTACAATTCTAAGCTCACTTTCCTGGGAATAAAATTCACTGAATGCAGTGGGGCTTACTCCTCAGTAGACATGGTTAGGATTGTGCTCTATATGGAATAGTTTAAAATCGAGTAATAAGTAATAGTTGTGTTTAAATTAGGCACATGAAAGCAATATATACAGTTTAAGTGTTTTTAGCTTTTATTTTGTTATGCCCTACATTTTTCTTGGGTATCCTACATTTTGAGGGCCTTGATCTCTCTCTCTCTCTCTCTCTCTCTCTCTCTCTCTCTCTCTCTCTGGTTATGGCATATGGTCATCCTGGTTATGCAGGCCTGGAATGAACCTGAAGAGAAAATCTTCTAGTTTGTGTGTGTTGTATATATTTCTGGGTGTGTATTTTGTGCATTGCAACCCCGTCTACAACAGCAGTACGTGTATCAATGGAGGGATATTACCATGGGCATCCGAAGTTGCAGGTCTTTCAAATTGGAAGTAACTTTAATTGAAGCTAAATATGAATCTTACTTCCAAGAAAATATATTTATAGTAGGGTTCAGCTGCAAGGACAGGTCTGCAGTCTAAGAAAGTGCAGCCTCCTCCCTTTCAGTAGAACCCATTGGGAAAATATATGGAGAAACCTGCCTGATCTTCTGAGGATCAAGGGAGTTGGTGGGAGGAAGGAAGGGGTGCTTGCAAAGGGTGCCCCCACTTGGGCGTCCACGTGCTTGAATTTTCCTGGCTCAGCGCAGGAAAGGTGCCTGTCGGGGAAGCGGAGGTGGAGCCAGACCTGGCCCTGATCCTGCCGTGGTACGGCTGATTTGGGGTGGTTTGTCCAGAGGGCTGGGGACTGAAATGTAGAGGGCTGCTGGTGGACTGACTGGCAGGGTGTGGGATTCACCTCCAGGAATTTCAAAATCATAGTTGCCAGGGAGACCCCAGACGCTCCCCTCCTGGGCACCTCCTTGGATCACCCATTTTCCACACCCCAAGCCAAATCATGGTCTTGAACCAGGCCTGCCTCCTGTCCTCCCCAACGAGGAGGAGAAAAGGATCAATGGGATTTTCTTGCCAAGAAACCTTGGAGGTGTCCAGTCCACTTTCCACCTGGCGCCTCCAGTGTGTTTTGTCTCCCACTCTGTTCTTGTTATGTCTGGACGGGCACGTGTCCTTCCCCCCCCTCTCTCTCAGCCGTCTGCCTACTCAGAAGTAAGTCCCATTATACTCAATGGAACATCCCGAAAAGTGTGGATAGGATTGCATCCTGTATCTTTGCTTGTCTTAAAGATGAAACACAGGAGAGACAAAAAAAGGAATGTCCTTCCGGATCTTCACTCTGCTTACAAAATGTGTGCGGTGTGTGTATGTTGTGTGTATGTTGATGTGTTTGTGTTGTGTTTTGTGTGTTTGTTGCATGTGTGTACAGGTATTTGTGTTTGTGTGTTGTATGCGTATATTTGAATTTTTGTGTATGTGTTTGTTGTATGTGTGTACAGGTATTTGTACTTGTGTGTGTTGTATGTGTATATTTCCATTTATGTGTATATGTTTTGTATGTGTGTTTGCTATCCTTACCTAATCCAGATTGTGCTGGGCCGCTGCTAGGAACTATGGCCAGATCCTTGCCAAAGTGCAACTCATTTTCCCGAGTCCTGTGATTTTGGAAGACCCTGGCAGAAAGAAAGCAAGCGGGTTTTTGTGTGATTGTGTGTATGTTGTGTGTGTTTGTTTGTTTATGTGAGTGTATGTGTGTGATCCGAGCAGTCCTTTCCCCATGACATTTACATTTACTTGTATCTTTGTGTATGTGCTGTGTGTCTGCATTTGTTTGTTTTTGTGTATGTGTTTGTGTGTGTGATCTGAGCAGTCTGTCCCCCATGTCATTTACATTTCCTATATTGTGTGTGTGTGTGTGTATTTGTGTGTGTGTTTGCGTATATGCTGTTGTGTGTGTTTTGTGGATGATTCGCGTAGTCCTTGCCCCCGAGTCATTGACATTTACTAGATAGCTTTGGCCAGAACTCTGCCCCTTCACAGGACCCCCAAAGCAAGCCCCATTTCCGCGGTTCTTGCCTGTCGATCCTAGAAGGGTTCAGGCAGTACCCAGGTTGACTCCATAACATCACAGGCTGGCCTCGATTCCGGGCTCCAGGGCAGCGCGCCCCTCCCCTCCCCCCACGCGACGGGGGGATTGGCAGGACGGGTGGGGGGAAAGAAATGCCTCCCCCGCCCGGCTCCAACCCGGAACAGCTCCGGGCTCCTGGAGGGCGAGGAAGAGGAGGCGGAGGCGCTGCTGGTGTCGTCGCGGTGGTGGCGGTGGAGAGGAGGGCGGAGGAGGAGGAGGAGGGCGGGCAGGCGGGCCGTCGGAGAGGGGCTGGTGCTCAGAGGATGCGGATCACCCAGATTCCTCCACCGACGCATGGAACAGCTGCTGCTGCTGCGGAGTCGTCGGGGAGTCGTCCAGCGCGCATCTTCCGCGAAAACGGAGGAGGTAGCCTGGGAAAGCGGAGTCTCAGGTCAGGCCGGCCTCCCCCGACGGCTTCCTCTTGCGCGGGTCTCCCCATTCCAGCCAGTGGCGTAGCTAGAGGGGAGACGGAGCAGTCAAGTCTTGGAGGGATATCTGACCCCCCCAGCTACGCCACTGTAGTCTCCTGATTAGAACGTTCAGTTCCCCCAACGTTCTATCTACAGAACGTTCAAGCCCCCCAACGTGCTCCACCTGAAATGTCTTCGAAGGGGTGAGGCTCCCTCCAAGACTTGATTGCTCCGACCTCCCCTAGCTACGCCTTTGGGTCCAACCCAAAGGGTGTCCTTAGCTCAGGGCTCTGTCCAGACTCCTCCACCCCCTGAACTTGGGAGGGAAACGGTGGAGGCTGGAAGGGGAGGTGGGCGATCCGCTCTTTCCCCTGTGAAAGCAGCTTGCCCGGCGCAGTTTGCCAGGCCTGGCCAGTCGCGTCGGATTGGGAGGGAGGAGACGGACAGAATTAAGCGACATCGTCTGGAAAGATGTTCTGCGCTGGCCTGGGAAATCTGTGTGTGTGTGTGTGTGTGTGTGTGTGTGTGTTTGTGTTTGTGTGTGTGTGTGTGTGTGTGTGTGTGTGTGTGTGTGAGAGAGAGAGAGACAGAGAGACAGAGAGCTGTCACCTGGGTATATACAGCTATAATGCAGGTATATTTTAAAATGAAATAGGAATCCATGCCTTTAAAAATATTAGATAGCTAGAATTTAGCTAGAATTTAGATCTATTTAGAATTTAGGTCAGAAACGTTAGAATTTTGATATATCGATCTATTGATCTATCGATCTATCTATCGCTAAAATTTATCCGTCAAGTTCTGCCTTTGTACTCCTTCATCTTTTCAGCTGTGTCCTTCTTTCAATTCTCATCCCACATAATTTGCCATATTCGACAAATACCTCGAAGTCAGTATTTGTTATATATATAGTTACTGATTCCATATTTTTTAATATTTATACCTCGAGGTGAAGAATTGTTTCTCATCAACTTTCTTGCAGTTGGAGAACTCTATTGTCCTTCCTGAAAAACGACTGACTGCTCTCTCTCTCTCTTGTGTGTAATTCGGATTGTGCCCTCGCACTATAACAGTCTTGCTTAACTGGCCCGCTTGTTTGATGACTCCTTTGCAGGCGTTTCTGTCCAACCCAACGGTCAGAATTTGGGTTGCAACGTTTTGGTAATTCTGTTGTGTGCGGTCCCTATAGGACCTCTATAGGGTCTTATAGAAGGCAGGCAGCCTTATTTTCCTTCCACAACGGTTTAAATCTGAAGATAGCTTTGGCAAGGAAGCGTTGCGTCGATTTGTTGAAGAACCGGTGTCTGAATAGTAATGGGTGAGGTGAACCCTCACTGAAAAGCAACTGGCCTTTAGAGCACAATCATAACTATGTTTACTCAAAAGTAAGCCCCATTGTGTACAATGGGTCTAACTCCCATGAAAGTGTCTTTAAGATTGAAGCCTTAGTTGGCTTCCAGGGCACCAACCACTCCAATGTCACATCTAAGAGAGGCCAGCAGGCCGTGGGCCTTGCGCAGTTCTGTAGCCCTATCCACACTTTCCTGGGAATGAGCACTACTGGCTGTAACAGGACTTACTTCTGAGTAGACGTGCATAGGATTGAGCTCAAAGACTGCAAATCCTAGTCACACTTTCCTGGGAGTAACCCACTGATTTAAATTGGACTTACTTCTAAGTAGACCTACGCAGGATTGGGCTTGAAGACTGCAGTCCTAGCCACACTCGCCTGAAAGAAAGAAAGAAAGAAAGAAAGAAAGAAAGAAAGAAAGAAAGACAGACAGACAGACAGACTGCAGCTCTTGCACATTGCTGTTCGGTTATTTGGATGTTGTTTGTATACTTGAAAATGGGCAATTTGTGGCTAATTTGTGTGGCTGTCCCAGTGGCGTAGCTAAAGGGGGCGATGCTGTCAGTCTTGGAGGGAGTCTCACCCCTTCAGATCAATTACAGGTTGGGGGGCGGCTATATTTTGCAAACCCAGCTTGTAATGGATCCGAAGGTGTGAGACCCTTCCAAGACTGACAGCATCGCCCTCTTTAGCCACCGGGCTAAATTCTCCCCTTAAGCGTTAAGCCAGACACTGCTCCTTTCCTTGGTTGTCCCTCTGCCAGGAATCCCCCAAAGAGGGCCTGATGTCAACGCAAGTTTTGTTAGACTGTCTTGAACCGGCTTCGGAGAAACTCTTTTTGTGACCATCTCTGTGTCCACCGCTCTAGAAAGAAGTCATCAGGGCCCGATCCTCTGCAAAGTTCCGACATCCAGGCAGCCACAACGCCGCAGCGCTCCAAAGTGGAGAGGACTGGGCCCAGGATGACGCTCTGTACAATCCTAATCATGTCTACTCAAAAGTAAGCCTTATTGTGTTCAATGGGTCTTACTCCCAGAAATGTGTTTTTAGGATTGTAGCAATAGGCACCCTGCCAGTATATAAATTAAATACTGTTAGGCTGCAATCCTAAAAGCACTTTCCTGGGAGTAAGACCTATTGAACTCAATGGGGCTTACTTTTGAGTAGACATGGTTAGGCTTGTGCTCCATAAGTCATTTTCTAGGACATATCCTTTTTTTGGAGCCTTGTGTCCTGGAAAAAAGAAAATCTTCATTGTCTTTTTTTTCCTTGTGAGCAGGCAGCATGTAGCAATCTTGTCTTTAAAAATTATATGTGATAGTTTTAAATTTAATGTCATATACAGTGCAATCATAAACACACTAATCTGGGAGTAAGCCCTATTGAATATAGTGAGATTTACTTCTGAGTAGACATATTTAGGATTGTATTGATAGCGTTCAAATTAACCTCATGAAAGCAATATATAGGAGTGTTTTTAGCTTTTATTTGGTCATGTTCAACATTTTTCTTGGGTGTCCTACATGTGGGGGGGGGGGGAACTTGTCTTATTTTTGTGGTTATGACAGCTGGTTACTCTGATTGGACGCGTTGAGCACAATCCTAACCATGTTTACTAAAAAGTAAGCCCCATTGTTTTCAGTGGGTCTTACTCTCCTTTGTTAATTTCTGAATTGGGTCGACTGTTGGTTTGTTTGAATTGTTGGACTGTACGTCCTGAGGCTACAATTCTCTCTCTCTCTCTCTGTGTGTGTGTGTGTGTCCGCGCACTGGTGATGCTTGCTCTTGTTTGAGATGAAAGCTCAGCCCCAAATCAGAGATTTTGATCCAATCAGTGGGGTTCACCCCTAAACAGAGCAATTCCTGGGTCTCCTCAGCTCCAGGACTGTGAACACTGGTGTACTTGGAAGATGCTCTGCAGGTCCTTTGCACCCCCCTCACCCTGATCTGTCATCTTTCGATGGGACTAGTCTGGCTTTTGTTGGGAAATCCAATGGCTCCCTAGAGGCACCGATTCATTTGGCTTTTTATCATCATCTGTGCAGTGGCAGTGAGAACTGGGGGGAGAGGAACAAAGATCTATAGGGCCCAGGGCCGGAAAGCCCAGCAGTATGTATAGTGGTGCAGTCCAAAGAATAGCTATTACTGAGTCCAAAGAAAGGTTCTACCTGATGGCGTAGCTAGAGCGGGGCTGAGCAGTCAGCCTGGAAGTAGGCACCCATTCCAGGATGGGGGAGTATAATAGAGCCTTTTTATTTTTTGCTCTCTGAAGGGGGTTCTTCCATGCCTCCCCCCAAGCTGACTGCTCCCCCTTCTTGCTACGCCACCGGGTCTTCCCCAGTACTTTGCTCCTTACAACCCCCTTCACACCCCTTCAAGAGGGATGTCTCCCTCTTTGCTCCTCCTCTCTGGAACCCTTTAGGTTCAAAGGAAGCCACAACAGAAAAGGCAGGAGGCAGGAATAGACTGAGTATCAGGGAGACAAAAATGGCCCTTCCTAAAGATACTTGGGGGAATCTTCAGGAGACGAAATGCCTTCAGGATTACAGAGGCATCTCTCGACCTCTCCTTACCAAAGGAAGGGCTCCAGCAAGCCACTTCTTCTGGATCCATTCTCTGGTCTCCCATCCATTCTTTGGCCCGCACCAACGCCAGGGGAGCAGGGGTGCAGCTTTCAACCCTGGGTGTCTTTCAGATATTGTTCCCATGTCAATACAGGGTGACTATATATCTTGTTTTTCCAGGAACTGTTCTCTTTTTTAACCTGCGTCCTGGAAAAAAAATCTCTATTGTCCTCTATTTTCTTGTGATCAGGCATCATGTAGCTTTCTGATAATTATGTGAAATAAATTAAGGCTACAATCCTGAAAGTAAGTCCCATAGAATACAATGGGACTTACTTCTGAGTAGACATGGTTAAGCTTGCACCCTAAATGTAATAGTTTTAAATTTAATACTGCATTTAGGGCGAAATCCAGAGTAACTGTTCATCATTCCTCCATCGTTCCTCCACATTCTGCATTGAGCTTATTTAAAAAAATTATATCATTCAAGAATATTTCCTCTTAACAAGAAAAATATGTGGATTCCTTTCAATGCGGCATAAAAAAGCAGCCCAGCCTAGTGGTTATTTGTTTAGATAACGGGCTCTTCTCCGACATCATAATCATATTTTATTTTATTTTTATCTTCCTCTCCTGACATGATAAGACATTTCTGATAGCTCTGAAGACAGGATCACATTTGAACACCTTGGCAAAATCAGTCCAAGATCCATTTCTTCCTTTCTTTTTCATTTGAAATTGCAGATCTTTCCTGACATCACCTCTCTATCTCCAGCTATTTACCACAATGCATGTTTTCTATTGAGGAGGAGGAATGTCAAAAGGGTGTGGAAAAAAATGGCAGGGAGGAGGAGTGGGGACCTGGTTTTAAAGGTGTCTGATTGACACCATCAAACGCTTCCAAGTTTGTCTCACAGAGAACTCGTTTAGGCAGGGGGCCACCAAGATTACAGTTCATAGGTAGGGTCAAAGATTTGTTCTCAGATTCATTCAACATTTTAATTTTTTTACAACTCCTCCCAAATCACAGCACTTTAAATAAAGAATTTGTTGACCTTAATTTTCTATACCATCTAATGTTGACAGATAGAAGGACTCCTGACTTATAAATGGGAATGTTAAGATTTTGATAAAAGTGCTTGTGCTATCAGGCAGTGTAGCTATCAGGAAGCAGGACTTAGCAGGCCTCCGTCAGTCTTGAAAGACTATGGTATCGTGCTTGGCGCTGCATATGCTGCATGCAAAGCACGAAAGCCTGGGTTGGATTGTTATGGAGGATAGGCTGTTACCCAAGCAGCAAATCCCCCCTCTCCACGCCACTGAATTAGTCCAGTGGATAGGCAGAGCCGATATGATTGGATCCAGCTGCTGTCACAGAGCTGGGCTAAGGACAGGAGCTCACCCTGTCTTGTGGGGCCGACCCTGTCTCGAACCCTGGCCTGCTGGTTAACAGGCACAGTGACTTAACCACTTGTGCCACCCACAGCCCATCAGTTTTAATAATTAGTAATAATAATTAGTAATAATAATAATAATTAGTAGTAGTAGTAATAATAATAATAATAATAATAATAATAATAATAATAATAGTGATAATTTCACAAACCAATAGAATCTGTGTGTGAGAGAGCATAATCCTAACCATGTCTACTCAAAAGTAAGCCCCATTGTGTTCAATGGGTCTTACTCCCAGGGAAGTTTATTTAGGATTGCTGCCTCTCTCTCTCTCTCTCTCTCTCTCTCTCTCTCTCTCTCTCTCTCTCTCTCTCTCTGTGTGTGTGTGTGTGTGTGTAACAGCTTAAGTGTTTGTCAACATCAAAATGATAGATTAGATTAATGCTGCATATGATTACTCCTTATTACATACAAAATGCAGTTCAAAAATAATTCAACACTACTAGTTTCGTAATGAACTTCACCTTTTGGACAGTCCACATTGTTCAGAAGGAAGACCGCAATCCTATTCTGCACTTTCCTGGGAGTAAGCCTCATTGACTATCATATGACTTACTGCTGAGTAGGCGTGCATTTGATCGGGCTCTGAATCCCTCTTTGGGACTTGAACAGAGGTTGCAACTTAGCACACTCTCCACATTTACTGGGAGTAAGCCCCGTTGGCTAGAAAGATACTTACCTCTGAGTAGACAGGCAGGGGACAGGGCAGAATTTCCATCTGGGCAAGGCCTTCCCCTCCCCCTTCCCTGGCTGTAAGATCTTGAGAAGGGACCTTGGTGGTAGGGATCGAGGCAGCCAGGTGGCGGAGCCATTGCTCCCTCCCGTCTGGGCACATCAATGTTCAGTTCCACTGGCAGGAGAGAGGGGAGGAAGAGGAGGAGGAGGATGAGAAGAAGAGGGAAGGAAATTTCAGAAAAAGAAGGGAGGTGGGAAAAATACTGGTTTTTGTGAGCATGAGAGAGAGAGAGAGAGAGAGAGAGAGAGCAATCTATCCCACTTCCTTTTGTGCCTCCTGAGCAGTGGCGTAGCTAGAGGGGAGTGTAACAGTCAGTCTTGGAGGGAGGTGTGCAAAGGGAAGCAAAACGGAATGGCTGGAATGGCTACGAAGGGGAGGGACCCCTTGCACACCTCCTTCCAAAACTGACTGCTACAACCCCCTCTAGCTACGCCACAGCACCTGAAAACTGATGCCAGCGTGTCCCATTGACTTCAGCCTTCCCCATAGAATTCAAAGGGACTCTCTTTCCCCGCCTGAGGTCTTGGCTGGATCTTGCCTGGAATCTGCGTTAGGAATTTGATATAAGGGGAAGTGGCTCTTCGAGGGCGATCCCGATACAGAACAGGGGAGGGGAATAGCAGTGCTGCTGCCCCAATGTAGTTTAGGCCCAAAGAGGCTTTCCTTCCGTTCCGTGGTGCCCCCTGATCAGAGTTATCATATGCCATAACAAAAACAAAAACAATAAACAAAACATAAAAAACATAACAAACAAAAACAACAACCCCAAAACAATCAAAAATAGGATGACAACCCTCCCCAAAATGTAGGACACTCAAGAAAAATGCAGGACATGACAAAATTAAAAATTAAAAACATTCATATATATTACTTTCATGCGGTTAATTTAAACACCATATCATTATTAAATTTAAAACTATTACATACTTATTATTCAATTTAAAACAATTTAAAACTATTACATATCATTTTTATTTAATAAATAAATAAATAAATAAATTTAATAATTGTAATAAATTTTGAGCACGATCCTAACCATGTCTACTCAGAAGTAAGCCCCATTGTGTCCAGTGGGTCTTGCTCCCAGGAAAGTGTGTTTAGAATTGTAGCCTTAATTGCATAGAATTATTCCCCAAGGAAAAGGAGGACACTGAAGGTTTTTTCCTCCAGGACATAAGGCTAAAAAATAGAGAACGTGTCCTGGAAAAGAGGAGATATGCTCACCCTGCTCCTGACTACTGTAGTGGCTGGGGGATCGAGGGGCGATCGCCCTCCTCTTTGTGCCGGGGAGGCGCACCCCTTCCTTTCCGCCCTGGTGGTGGGGAGGGGGAGTGGAGCCTTCAGATCTCCTCCCTGGGCCATGTCCCCTCGGTAACCCTCCGACGGGAGCCCCAGGCTATTTACACAGCTTTACCTGCGCTGCGCTCCTTCCCTGTAAACTCTCAGCCCGGCCAACGTAATCTAATCCCCTTTGCAAGTCAATTGTGCGGAGCCTACTAGGGCTAGGAGGGGGTGTGTGTCTCCGGGCACGTGTCCTCGCGTGCCCCCCCCCCAGACCCCAGAAGAGAAATTCAGACCAGGTGCCAGAGATACTACATCAGTGGCGTAGCTAGAGGGGGGTCGGAGAAATCAAATCTTGGAGGGAGTCTCAACCCTTCGAAGCCATTCCAGATGGGGAGAGCAAAACGGACCCGTACCCTCCAAGACTTAATTGCTCCGACCCCCTCTAGCTACGCTACTGCACCCTCACAATCAGAACGTTCAGTTCCCCCAACATTCCATCCATAGGACGTTCGGTCCTCCAACATTCCATTCAATCCAGTTGGGGGGATTGAACGTTCTATGGATGGAATGTTGGGAGAACTGAACGTTCTGATTGTGAGGGTGCAGTAGCGTAGCTAGAGGGGATCGGAGCAATCAAGTCTCGGAGAGAGTCTCACCCCTTTGGAGCCATTCCATGTGGGGGGAGCTCCGTACGGATGCTTGGCTTTTTGGAGCCGAGCGCTCTCTTTCGGTCCAAGGATGAAGCAGAGCTCTGGCCCCGATCCTCACACCTTCCCAATGAGACCTCAAAGCCTTGGACCTGTAAGAGCCATTTTAGAGCTCTATCTCCAGAACGCTTCCGACCTCGGACTTAGGAGATGATGCTCTTGGCAGAGTGAACATATATGTCCTCTTTCTCCAGGACATTTCCTCTTTTTTAGTCTTGTGTCTTGGGGAAAAAAACTTCAGTGTTCTTTTTTTCCTTGTGACTTGGCAGCATATAGACTTCCTGTAATTCATAAATTATGAGCACAATCCAAACCATGTCTTCTCAAAAGTAAACTTCATTGTGTTCAGTGAGTCTTACTCTCAGGAAAATGTCTTTAGGATTGCAGCCTATATGTCATAAATTCTATGTAATCATTTAAAATTTAATAAGTCATATAGTGTTTATATTAAGCACATGAAAACAATACATATGAGTTTTTTTAGCTTTTATTCTCAAATGCTTGGATGTCATACTTTGGGGGTCCTTGTTGTCTTCTTCTGCAATTATAACATATTGGGGACTTATTTCAAATCTGCATTGGCAGGAGAAAGGCAGGCACCAGGCTGAGCTGGTCTTGGGCCTGTAGGATATCCAAGAAAAATGTAGGACATGACAAAACTAAAAACACTCATATGCTGTATATATATTGCTTTCAGGTGGTTAATTTAAACACTGTATGATTTATTATTAAATTTAAAACTATTACATAAAATTTTTTACATTTAATTTATTAATTGCTAGATTACTTGTCCACAAGAAAAAGGAGAACAATGAAGATTTTTTTTCCAGGACACGAGGTATTCTTTTGGGGAAGGAGGTATGAACTAGTACTAATTTGAATGAAAGTTTTATCAATAGGACGGAGCTGAAAGGCGCTGTTCTTTAATACCGAAGGCGCTGGCTTGGGAGCGGGTTCATAAGAACTTGGGTGTAATCTTGATCCTTTTAAATCAATCCTTTAATCACTAGCTGCATCCGGATATTGCTCTGTGAGTGTGCCCAATCCCATGGCTGTCTACTCAGAAGTCCCATTACAGTCAATGGGGATAGGAAAATGTGGATAGAATTGCAGCAGGAGTGAGTGTGAGTGAGTGCCCAGTCCAATGAGTGCCTACTCAGAAGTCCCATCATAGTCAATGCGGCTTACTCCCAGGACAGTGTGGATAGATTTGCAGCATGAGTGAATGTGAGAGGATGAGTGAGTGCCCAATCCTAAGGGTGCCTACTCAGAAGTCCCATCATAGTCAATGCGGCTTACTCCCAGGACAGTGTGGATAGAATTGCTGAGTGAGTGAATGGGCAGACGGGGGTGGGGGGGTGGGGTGAAAGGGGCAGAGGGTTCTGATCACACCTAGACCAGACCTTCTGGCTTGTCGTGGGTCTAGAATCATTACTACTGCGAGGCATCTAACACTAAGGAGTAGTTAACGCGTTAATGCCCCTGAAACTTCTAATTCCTGCAATACGTCCGAAGCGTGGATTTCGCCCCCCTCCCCCAGCTACGTTGACCTTTTTGATGAAGGTTTATGGCAAGAGTTGCATTAAAAACGAGGCAAGGGAGTCCTGGAAAGTGAGCAGACTCCCTTCTACAGCATGAGCCCAGTTAGCCCAGCTAGCCCAGTTCTGCCCACCACGATGAGCAGCCTCTCTCCAGGGTCAGGGTCTATCCCGCATCCTTGAGCTTCTGCCTCCGCTGCACATTCTTTCGAGGGCCAGCAGTAAGAGATCTCCGTCTGGATCAGTGGCATAGCAAGGGGGGGGGGTCGGAGCAGTCAAATCTTGGAGGGAGCCTCATCCCTTCGAAGCCATTCCAGGTGTGGGGAGCAAAGCAAAGCCTGTGTGGGGCGCAGGGAGAGGACCGTAGAGAATGCGACCCAACTCGCCAAACCTCATTCCTGCGCCCGATACTAGGCAGCGCGCAGTCTCCCTTCCGAGTAACTGTATATAGGCTGGGATTCCCAGGGCAGTGAAGTCATCCGGCAGTCCCTTACATGGGAGGAAATCCCATGGAATACAGCGAGGCTTACTTCAGAGTAAGCGCGCACAGGTGTCATCCGATCACCTATATACTGAGACTCGCAAAGAACACCCCCCCCCCCCCAAAAAAAACACCTCTGTGGTTGAACTTGCGCGATCCCTGCCTGGCTTGAGAAGTCCACTTCGCCAGATCTGGAATCACAAGTCTACACGAAATTGGATTACTTTGAAGTAACTCGCGAAGTAAAGTTAAAGTTAGGGGAAGTATATTGCGATGTAAAAGAAGAGTAACATAGGGCCCAATCCAGAGTAACTACGTGGAGTCTTTGCTCCAGTGTAAGAACAATTTGCTCTGGATTGCAATATGAATTTCCCATAGGTTTTCACTAGGTAGTGCAGTAACTACGGGTACACGTAATGTCTCTTACCCCGTAGTTACTCTGGATTGTAGGGATAGTTCGCATTAGATTTCCTCTCCTAGCTTTCCGAAGGCTGCAGTCCTAACAAGGTTTACTTAAAAGTCCCATTGTGTTCAATGAGTCTTACTTCCAGGAAAGACACTTTCCTAGGAGTAAGACCCATTGAACACAGTGGGCTTTCTTTTGAGTAGACATGGTTAGGATTGTACTTCTCAATAGGTGAGGAAGTGGGGAGCGTTTGCTGTCAAAGTCATTAACATCCAATTAGAACCAGAAGGACCAAAGACTCTTTTTGGAGAAGTTGTGGTTGCGTCTTCTGAGTAAGAAAATGTCCCTGCAGAGATGGGAATTTCCCTTGGAACCGGCAGGACTTGGCAAAGTCTTCATTTCTGCAATAAAAAGTGGTGTGTGTAAATCATCCGTTCTAAGGCTGCAATCCCAAAGATGCTTACATGAGAGTAAGACCTATTGAACACAATGGGGCTTACTTTTGAGTAGACATGGTTAGGATTGTGCTCTAAGGCTGTGATCCTGGGCGGGCTTCTCTGGAAATCGATTCCACTGAACTGGCTAAAAAGTTACTTCTGAGTAAACTTGCTGTTTTTTGCTGCCTGATCTTATTTCACTGGCTAAAGATGGAAATAAAGATTTCATGCTGGTCTCTAAAACGCTAAATGGAACTCGTTTACACTAAGCAGGCTTTCTCAAACTTGTATAATTATTCGTTTAATCCGGACTATTTTGGAGGAGATTAAAAAATATCTGTTTGAATTTACATGTTGTGGAGTTTCCCCTAAAGGAGGACAGTTGTGTTCAAAACGCGCTACAAAAGGGTTGTCCAAACTTTCAACTTTAGGGCTCCTGGACCTTTAATAAGCTTGTACAAGAGGGAATTTCTGCAGGGGCATGTTGTGATCTGTGAGATGAGAAACTGCACCTGCTGAAATTCCCTCCTTGTTAAAGGTCCAGGAGACCTGAAGTTGAAAGTTTGAACACCCCTTCGCCAGAACATTTGGGGTGTCATCTGGGCCCACCATTCATTCATTCATTCATTCATTCATTCATTCATTCATTCTTTCTTTCTTTCTTTCTTTCTTTCTTTCTTTCTTTCTTTCTTTCTTTCTTTCTTTCTTTCTATAGTACTTATATACCGCTTTTCAACTTAAAGTTCACACTGCTCTGCAAATTTAGTAAGGAAGAATTGTAACCATACTTTCCTGGGTTAATGCCATTGACTTACTTCTGAGTAGACATGCTTAGGATTGCACAGACAGTAAGTAACAGTGCAATCCTATTAGTGTCTTCTCAGCAGTAAGTTCCATTGAGTTCAATGGGGCTTACTCCCAGAAAAGTGCTCTTAGGAGTGCATCCTAAGTAAGCCTGGAAGTAAGCCTAGAAGTAAGTCACATTTTGTTCTGTTGGATTTCCAAGGAAATCGGTTGGATTTCTAAGGATTCTGCTAGGGAAACGGGATAGGCTTGGGCTACATAGAACACAGTTCCTTACATATTAAGGAACATCATACTCTGCAGAAATCCTGCCAAGACAGCCAGTTTAAAGGACAATTTGCACAGCAAATGCTCCTTGTATGGGATCTGCTCACTTTTGCTCTGGGTTCCCTGTCTCGAGGACTAGCCACATGCCAAGCTGTGAACAGTTTAATTAGGACATTGTTTTGGGTTTGGTGGACCTTCTGGTGCTTCCTTTCCCACCTGCCAATTTATGCTGTTCCTTATATTTGAGAAAGCAGGTCGGAAATGAATGAACATTCCTGACCATCTTGTCCGTTTTCATTCTATGCATTCTGATCTCCAGATCCTCTCCTCCTGGTCATGTGCAGAGTATTTCTGGTCTGAGAACCAGTGTTTTTTTTTAAGAAATCAGGAGCTTCATCCTGAGCATGTCTGCATTCAGAGGAGCCCCCAAGTCAGAGGTGCTCCCTGGTGAGAATGCCCAGGGCAGCAGCCTAAGTTCCCACCTTTTAGGTTCCCGCTGATTCTTTCAACCCCGTCCAAAGTCCCATTTTTCTGGGCCTGCAGGAGGGAATTGAGCTCCCTCCATGACGTTCGCGCCCAGTGGCGTCGGCCAGACTGGCCAGTCAAGGCGCCATCAGGAGAGCAACCTGGAGTCACGTCTCCCAATTAGAACCTGTCAATCCAGAAAGGAAGATGGGAGAAGACCTGCTTGGAAGGAAGAAGCCCCCCCCCCCCCGATCCAGGCTCCCTCCCACGATATATGTCTCCTCCTGCGGCAAAATGCCTGACTTATTAATCCAAAGTCCTGACTTGGGACTTCTCCTTTGTCATCGACTTCCTGGATAACTTCTCTTACTCTTTCCTTTGTTAGACTTGCATTTTGTCTCCATTTCCACAAGTCCACACAACCTGCTTACAACAACCCTGCGAAGTAGGCCAAGAGGAGTTTCTGGCCCCATGTCAGGGCCCAGCAGTATTCTGGTTTCCCGGGTGGAAAGCCCACTTGATGACCACTAGATGACACTGCATTAAGCAAACCTATGGTAAATATGGAATCTAACCAAAAGTCTAACCAAATCAGCAGTTCCAGGGAATGGCCTGCAGCCAGTGTAGCAGAAAACAGCCAGACTATGAGAGCACCTGAAAGTCCCATTTTTTGTTGCAGACTCCAAATAAAACCAGAAATGAAACTGCGCAGCAGATGAAACATGATCACATTCAGTGATTGCCAAGAGGGTGAGAGAGATGCCTTTTTCTCCCTTATTACAGCACATTACATGTTTACTCAAAACTAACGCGGCAATCCTATGCACACTTTTCTGAGAATGAGCTCCAACTGAAGACAGTTGGAAGCAATCCTTCTCATACTTTCCTGTAACTAAGCCTCACTGAATTGAATAGGACTAACTTCTGAGTAGTTCTGCATAGGATTGGGCTCTTACTTCTAGTAGAATATAGGTTGATGCTCAACAGTGTCCACTGGGAGCTATTCCCTGTCTATAGGATTGCACTGCAGTCCTAATTTAGACAAAAAACTCCAGCTCCTTTCTTCACACTTAGACCTGGGATACTTTTTAAAGCAGACATAAGGATTAAGTATTTCTCAATAGTTTAATTTTTTTTAAAATAGCCAGTGCAAGCCTACTCAATGTCTACTCAAAAGAAAGCCCCACTGAGTTCAATAGTACGTTCTCCCAGGAAATTGTGGTTAGGATTGCAGCCTAAGAGTATTTATATACGTTAATATATTTTCATTTATATACAATTTATGTACGTCAATCTATTAAAAGTATTTATTTACTTTTACATGAGATTCACCACAGTCGTTTCTTGCGATGACTTTTGGAGAAATAAAACAGGGAGCTCGATTAATTGATTCTTTACACTTTGTACATAATGGATTGGTTGCTACTGGTGTTTTATGGTGCATGCAGGGAATGAGATTTAATTCCCAAATTTGTGAAGCTCACTAGATCCTGGGCTTCGGAATGATGAGATTCCCCTCTTAGTAAGTTTCCTTCAAAGTGACGTGTTGTGAGGACTGAGTGGTTCCAGAGGGTAATTTCCAGTTGGGAAGAGAAGTGCTCACAGCACTGTAAACAATAACTGATTAAACCATAAATTAAGCCCTTTTTTTAACAAGGAGAAAAAGTGTTGCAGTGCTCGCTTCAGAATTGGAAAAATAAAAGAGTGCAGGAAACATGTTTACTAAGGGATCATCCAGGTATCCACACTTTCTTCATAGGAATTTTTCTTCCTCTCAAACCTCTCAGGCTGTGAAGCCTGATTCTTTTTTTGTGAATGGGACTTTTTAAATGGGGCTGATTCCCAAGTAAGTGGGTTCTAGGATTGCAAACCTTCACCTGAAGCAGATCTGCCTGGAAGAATTTGACCTCCTCCATCTGACAGCCCAACCCACACTTTCATGGGAGTAAGTCCCACTGATTCTAATGGGAGTTACTTCTGAGTAGACGTGCATAGGATTCGGCTTTGAGGCTGCCAGCCTAGTCCCATTTCCCTGGAAGTAAGTCCCATTGATTCTAATGGGACTTATTTCTGAATGCATGGGGTGCATAGGATTGGGCTCTCAACTTGGAAATGATAGACATCTGCAACGGGAGGGGGGGGGGGAGAATATCTGCTGAGCCTTGCTGGAATTTCTTTGCGTCCATTGACGCAGAGGTGTTGAGTTACACATTGATCCCCCCACTCCTCCTACCTTCCTGATCATTGACGTCAAAAGCTGAGTCCAGATGCAGAAATAGCAATGGGGGCAGAAAGAGGGAGCCATCAATCCGACCCACAAGTTAATAGGACCTGGGGCATCTCGCTAGGCATTAACATTGGGGTGGAAGAAATGGCATAACGTACTTGATCAGGGTGTGTATATGTTTTACAGGGCATGTCCCCCTTTTTAGCCTTGTGTCCTGAAAAAAATCTTCATTGTCCCCCATTTCCATGTGAGCAGACAGCATGTAGCCTTCTTGTAATTTCTAAGTTATAGGTAATTAATAGTTTTAAATGTAACACTAGTTAATACCCAGAGCAATCCTAAGCATGTCTACTCAGAAGTAAGTCCCATTGTGTTCAATATTACTTACTCCCAGGGAAAGTGTGGTTAGGATTGCAGGCATAGTATTCAAATTAACCACATTATATTGTGTTTAAATTTAAAGCAATATACATGAGTGTTTCAAACTTTTATTTTGTCACCTCCTACTGTTTTTGGGGTGTCCTTTTTTGTTGCGTCTTATGATCACCCTGTACTTGCCCTCACTGGGAAGTAAGGCAGTGGTTCTTACGTCTGAGTAAGAAATGGGACTGCACAGTACAGTACTCCTGATCCTAAGCACTCCTAAAGCTTTGTAGTGATTGAAGAACATATTTCTTCTTCTTCTTCATCTTGTGAAAAAACCAGTGCATAATATATAAATATTTTGATGAGTTTATATTGAAAAAATTGTAATTTGATTGATCAAAGTCAGGGGTGTCCAACCTTTCAACTTCAGGGCTCCAGGACCTTTAACGAGTATGCAGAGGCGGAAATTTCAGCAGGTGCAGCTTTTCATCCCATAGATCACAAGCTACACCTGCTGAAATTCCCTCTTTCACAAGCTTTTTAAAGGTCCAGGGGCCATGAAGTTAAAAGGTTGGACACCACTGAGTGAAGATATTTTGAAGAAACAGAAGCGAATAATGGATGTACAACAATGGTCCTAATGTGTGGACCCTATGTATCCCTTCCCTATATATGATAAATCTGTCCTATAACTGCATCTGAAATCAATAAAAACCTTATAGAAATTGAAAAACAAAACAAAAAAACACCAGTGCAGGAGAAGGTCGGGTGGGATGAAAAAAAGTCTTTCTAAAAGGGGCTAAATCAAGGGTATGTGGGTGGTAGATCAAGGTAAAAAGGGATGTAGGTGATGGAAGGGAACATAGTCCAACTTGACGTATGCTTGCAATAAATAAATAATAATAAAATAAAATAAAAATAAAATTAAATAAATAAGAATCCCCCCACGTCCTGCATCTGAATGAACCACTAGAGGATGCAATGGCTCAGTGGAGAACTTTCAGAGAGTAGTCCAAATTTGAATAGGAGGCTAACTGCCAATCACTGTAGACTTTAGCGAGATAGACAGCCCTGGCGGCTTCTTAATTGGCTCCGAAGATGTCCCGCATCTTCTCCAGCCCCCTCTCCTTTCAGCTGCCGGCAACCTCCAGACCTCAGGGAAAAAGAGCTCTGATGCCCTAAAAAACTTTCCTGTGAGTAAGACCCCATTGAACACAGTGGGGCTTACTTTTGAGTAGACATGGTTAGGATTGTGCTCTAAATGGCTTATTATTAAATTTAAAACTATGATATATATAATTTGTTATATATAATTTATTAATTACAAAAAGGTTACATGCTGCCTGCTCACAAGGAAATGGCAGACAACGAAGATTTTTTTTTTTTTTTTTTGCTAAATGATGCTAAAAATCATGATGCTAAAAAGAGAACATGTCCTGGGAAAAAGAGGACATATTTTCACCCGGACTTCATTGGGCCTGATGGTTTGGATGGACTGGAAAAAAGAACAGGGATCACGAAGTTAACTTTAAAAAATAATCTCAAGTAAAATAAGGAGCTGGACCAGGAATAATGTTCACTTTTACTAGTAGGGATGATCTGTGCATTCCGTGTGATTTCCCCTTTTAGGGAGGTGAACCGCAATTAGGGGTCTGGCAACTGTCAAACTTTTTAAAAAAGACAGTAGTGCTGCCTGGATCTGGGCTAAGTGTCCAAACTCTTACGCCCCCCCCCCCCAAAATCCACTCATGGATACATGTGTTAATAGGTGTCGAATTCATGTTATCAACGTTTCTCTAGGTCTTTGTCCTGATCAGTGGCGTAGCTAGAGGGGGTTGGAGAGGTCAAGTCCTGTCTCACTCCTTCGGAGCTATTGCAGGTTGGGGGGGGGGGCGCTACAAAACACAGTAGAACGGATGGATGGAACGTTGGGGGGCTTGAATGTTTTGATTGGATGAATGTAGTGGCCTAGCTACAGGAGGTGGGGGAAAACAGGGGCTGATTTTCCTAAAGTACTGGAGAAAGTTTCTCCTCACCGGGAAAGATCATCCCTGGCAGTTTAGACAGGATTGGGAAGCCTTGGCCAGAAATGGGCAGGGGGCGGAGCTTTGGCTGGGGTGGGGGAAGCAGCAACAGTTAGTTTCCCCCTCCCCCTCCCCCTCCTTGCTCAATGACAGGCTCCTCCTCTCCCTGCTGATGACAGTGGAACCTCCTTAAGTTGTGTCTCGCCACAGCTGTCTGTGAGCACTGAGCCGGCTGGCGCCATCCTGGTGCTTTCAGAAAGAAGAATGCCTGCTCTTTAAAAAAAGAGAGAAAGAAAAAGGCGGCTGAGGGAAAGAGAAAGAGAGGTGGGGAAAACTGGAGTTCCCTTTGAGTAGATCCAGTCCTCCCCTGGGTCTACTCAGGCCACTCTCCTCCCCTACTTCTTTCCCCTCCTTCCAGTTTCTGCAACTCCGAGGTGCACCACCCCTTCTTTTCTTTCCTTTTTTTCTTTTCTTTTCTTCCTTCATCAAGTTAGTTTTGTGCCTCTACAAAGCGTGGCGTCCACGGGGATCAAATAGCCCCAAACTTTATTTCTGGGTGATCAAATTTTCCTCCTATATTCTTACTTGGGGTAGGAGGAAGCAGTGTCTCTCTCCTGAAAACGCAGCTTTGACCCACCGGGGGACACCTAGGGCTGCTCTGCGCAGCCATCGAAGGGGGAGAAAGAGCGAGATCGCAGGGGGGCGATTCCTGCTTGGATAGGTGAGTTTCCCGACGGTGGCGTAGCTAGAGGGGGGTCGGAGCAGTCGGTGTTGGAGGGTGCTTCATCTATTCGGGCTGAGGGAGCAGAACCAAGCTTGGGGACGCTGCCCCCTCTAGGTATGCCACTGTGCCCGAGGAGGCTCCACGTCGAGGAAAGGTTAAGAGAAGCGCCTGCTTTCCTAAGCGAGTCTTAACCGAGTCTCTCTCTTTCTCCCCCATCTCCTTCTCCCCTTGCAGGTGATCCGAGGAAGAGGAGCCAGAACCAGCTCTTCTCTCTGCATGGGAGACGCTGCCGTCGGAGCCCCCCCCAGCGCCTAAGCAGGCTCATTCCCCGGACCCCTCGCTCTCCCTTCGGCACTGGGGCAAGGAAGGAGCCCACCGGCGCATTCCAGCATGGAAGTGGGCACGGATCAGCCCCGCTGGGTCAGCCACCACCACCCGGCCGTCCTGAACGGGCAGCACCCGGACTCCCACCACCCGGGCCTGGGTCACTCCTACATGGACCCCTCGCAGTACCCCCTGGCCGAGGAGGTGGACGTGCTCTTTAACATCGACGGCCAGGGCGGGCACGTCCCTTCCTACTACAGCAACTCCGTGCGGGCCACGGTGCAGCGCTACCCCCCGGCTCACCACGGTGAGTTGAGCCCTCGACCATCTCCCCCACCCTCCAGTCTCTCCTCTTTTTCCTGGTCTTGTCCTCTTTTTCTTTGAGCCTTGTGTCCTGGGAAAAATCTTCCAAAAACTGCCTTCTTATTCCAGGACATGTCCTCTTTTTGACTGAAAAATCCTCTTTTCCTTATGAGCAGGCAGCGTGTAGCCTTCTAATTAACAAACTCCATGTAATAAATTACATCTAATACTTTTAATTTTGATAAGTAATAAACTGTGCAATCCTAACTGTGTTCAACGGGGCTTACTCCCAGGAAAGTATGTTTAGGATTGCGCAGTATAGTACTTATTAAAACTTTGAGCACAATCCTAACCATGTCTACTAGTAAGCCCCATTGTGTCTTACTCCCAGGAAAGTGTGTTTAGGTTTACACAGTACATTACTTATTATTTAAATTATTTTTAAATTATTATCGTGTTCAATGGGGCTTGATCCCAGGAAAGTGTGCTTAGGATTGCACGGCATATTATTAAAATTCTGAGCACAATCCTAACCATGTCTACTCAAAAATTAGCCCCATTGTCTTCAATGTCCCAGGAAAGTGTTTTTTAGGATTTCAGCCTAAAACTATTACATGTTAATTTAGAGTAGGTATGGTTAGGATTGTGTTCATGGTGCTTAAACCTGAAAGCAACAAATGAGTGCTTTTAAGGTTTTATTTTGTGCTGTCCTACATTTTTTCATGGGTTTCCTACATTTTGTAGTGATGACTTATGGTAACCCAGTTCTCCCCGTCCGAACAGCCGTAGACACGCGGTGCCGGCTTTTGGCCCTCCAGCCCACCCGTTCCCGAGCAGGCTGATCCCGGAGGTCGCCCTGACGCCAGCCCGGCGGACCTCTAGGCAGGACGGAATGGAGCTCTCGCAGCCAACCCCGTCTGGTTTACTCGGGAGGAAGGAGCTTTGCCCTTTGCTCCTCGCAGTGGCGTAGCTAGAGCCCCCTCTAGCTACGTCAAGCAGTCAAGATTTGGAGGGAGTCTAACCCTTTCGGAGGCATTCCAGGTGGGATGTTCCAGTCCTCCAACGTTCCATCCATAGAACGTTCCGTCCTCCAACGTTCCATCCATAGGTGAGTCCCCTAACATTCCTTCCACAGAACGTTGAAGCCCCCTAACGTTCCAGCCTTTTACTGGAATAGCTCCGAAGGGGTGAGACTCCCTCCCATTCTTGACTGCTGCGCCACCCTCTAGCTACACCACTGGCCAAGGAGTTGGACAGGGCTCTGGTTGCCACCGCTGGGACTTCCACCCGTGTAAACGAGCGTAAACTCGGGATCCTTAGGTAGAGAGGCTGCTCTCGGCCTCGCTTGGGTGCCTTGGAAGTCGAGGTGAAATGAAATCTGCCAGCCCATGCGCTTTTTCCTGGGAGCAAAGCCTCATAGAAGTCAGTGGGTCTTACGTCTGAGTAGAACTGCGGCATTTCGTGCTGTTGGGCTGCCTATCTGAGCACCCACCAGAGTAAGCCCAAGGACTTAGTGGCTCCTTGTCTGCAGACTCCCCCATGTCCTTTCCCTCGGCTTAACGTGCTTTACACTAGAGTAAAAAGCAGGAGAATATAATAAACACTGAGAGGCAAGCACCTGCGGGGGTGGGTTTAATATACCCACTGTTTCCCCCAGAATGATGAAGCTCTTGCTGGGAAGCTGCATCCACGGAGCAGGTCCCAGATGGGACTTGTTTCCGAGTAGACAAGTACAATCCTAATTATGCCTACTCAGAAGTAAGCCCCATTATGTTCAATGAGTCTTACTGTCAGGAAAGTGTGTTTAGGATTGCACTCAGTTTAAGGTGGGCTGTACAGCTTTGCTCTCCCATTTGAAATCAGTGGGGTTTGTAACACGACTTGTTCTGATCGCATTCAAATCCTCCCCTTGAATTCTTGCACCCTCGAATCACAGAATTTACTGCATTCAGGGTGCAAAACGCATTTACATGGAAGTGATTCCTATTGAGCTCAGTGGGCCGCACATCCGAGGAAATGAAGTGATGGGGCTGCAATCGCATAACTGTCAAGTGTAAGCAATTAGCAATACCCCCATTGAGTTCCTTGGGCTGTATAGTTGTTGTTAGCAATAATAATAGCAAAAACAGCCACAATAATAATAATGACAGACTTTTGACAAACGCATAGCTATCAAGTGAAACCAGTTAGCCCCCTTTGAGTTCTTTGGTACTGTCTTGTTAGCAATAATAGCAAAAACAGTCATCATCATCATCATCATCATAGACTCTTTCGACAATGGTTCTGGAAGGGTTCGATTAACCTTAGGGAGAAGAAATGGGTCAATAGAGATCCCCCAAGCGCTCCCAGACTGAACTGCATGTAACTGGGTCGAAAAGAGGCTCAAGGAGTTCGCCTGTGGGTGGAGAATTAAAGCTGTCAAGGAAAATAAGTGATCTGATTATGTCCATTAGTATGTATGATTCCAGGTTGAATATTCACCAGACCGATTCCAGGGGATCGTGTCAAGATCTTGTGATCTGGCACTTTGAAATCTTCCTCCAGCTGGCTGGAATGGAAGCGAAAGTTCAGCCACAATCTTAACCATGTCTATTCAAAAGTAAACCCCATTGTGTTCAATGGGTCTTACTCGCAGGAAAATGTCTTTAGTATTGCAATCTTAAAAGTGTCAGTGGGATAGATTGCCACTGCCCAGATGGATTGGATGCAGGTTTACTCTGAAGATAGACCTACCATGTTATATGGAGCTTTCTCCCAAGAAAGTCTGCTTCAGATTGCACCCCATTTCCAAAGGGAAGCTGATTATTTCCTAAAGATTTCAGCCTCCCGCACAACCTCTAAGAATCTGGAGGAAATAGAAGGAGCACTAAAGGAGCAGTGGCGTAGCTAGAGGGGGGCAGTGGAGTCAAGTTAAGGAGGAAGTCCTCAAGAAAAGGTTGGGTTTGAACATCGCTTAAAGGAAGGCTTCAGTCAGAGTGCTTGGAAATGGCAATCTTGCCCACCGGAATACTGAGCTTTTGACAGCAGCTGTGATTTCTTAGTATGATTTGTTTTTTTTAAATCGCACATGAAAAAGGCAGGGCTCTAGCAGAGATAGCAAAGAAAGCCCAGAATAAACTGGAGTAGGCAGTTTCTAAGTGAAAAGAGAAAAAACTTGCTTTAACAATTATTTTAAAACTCCTGTTTTCAAAAAACTTATTTTTAAAAGACCCTTGAGTTGTCCAAACTGAGAAATATGGGGTGGTGGTGGAAATAGACCCTCCCATATACAGAGGTTGATTAAAGGGCAGTCCTCATCCGTCCATACACAGAGAGACAGGTTTTGTGGGTTGAGTAAACATGATTAATCCGATTAATATCACCCCTTGGAGTGCAGAAATACTGTTAACCCTTCTCCTACCTGATCTGGGTTGCAAAGGAATCACTTTCATTTCTCCTGACTAGGTTTGACTCTTGGACTTCCTTCCCAAAAGTGTTTTCACTCATGCGGGTTGGTTGTTGCGAAGTGTTGGTTTAATTAAAAAAAGTCCCTTCCTATCCAGCATCATTTCACTGGCAGAAATACCATGAGTTGCTCTGGGGTGCCACTGGGTGCCACTTTCTATGTCACTGTGAAAAAGTACCACTTCAACTGGATTCACAAAGCTTGTAACTTAGTAAGGGAGGAATTCGACTTACAGGGTGGATCTTAATAGCCCAAGTTGCTAGCAGGAGCAAGGACTGCTACTCGGACTGTCAACTGGAGTCCGGCAGAGCTTACTTCCAAATGAGTGTACTCAGGATGGCAGCTGCTTGGGGATCCAGCAGTCTGAGGCTTAATAATACCAATTCTTACTAATAATACCAATTAATACCAAGTGCTTGCAGATCTTTTGCAGAGCTTGAAAAGAACTTGAAAGTAGCAGAACTTCAAAGTTGGAGTTTTGTGTTACTGAGAATGTGAAGACAAATCAGGTGAAAAAGATCCCAGATTCTGGTCTGCATCAGACTAGAAAATGGTAATCTTGCTCCTAAACTCCTTTATTGGTAATTAAAGCTATAAAGTACTTGAATTTAACATTGAGTTCCACTTCCTCATGATGTGTCTGTCCATCCAGCAATTCAGCTCTACGTAGAAATGTTTGAAATGTGATATTTATCCTGCTCAGAAGTAAGTCCATTGCGTTCAGTAAGACTCAGATTGGAAACCGATATAGAGACAAAACCACTAATAATACAGAAATGAGCATAAAATTAAAACGGAGACCATAAAATTAAAATGGATGGAATTAGGCTGGAGTCCTACACGTACTGATCAGAGAGGAAAAGTCACTGAGGCTATCCGGAGTAACTACAGGACCTTTTACACCAACTTGGTTATGGTGCTTTCTCCCATGCCACCTATTGGAAACCTATGGGAAATGCGCAATCCAGAGTAAGTGCCTCTTACGACTTCCTGTAGTTACTCAGGATTGTGAGCCAGCTGCTTCTGAGTAAACATGGTTAGGATCCCACTATTAAGATGTAATTTTAAACTTTCACTCTTTTGCTCATTTCTTCTAAGCCATTTCAGAGGAAATTCTATATACCTGGGAATAAGTTCCATAAATTCAATGGGTTTACTTCAGAGGAAACCTGCCTAATCTCTCTGACTGCACCCAATACTTAAAGCTGCAAACCTAAGTAATATTTCATCTGGAATCAAACATCCTGTTAAACTCTGTCAGCCTTACTTTTGAGTCAACAGGTATCGAGGGTGAACCTATGCATGTTTATTTGGAAGCAAGCTTTATACACTCAATATGACTTGTTTCTTGGTGCATATTGTAATCCTACGTATGCTAACTAGGGAGCAAAACACCATGAAGTTTGTAAATCTTTCATTAAGGTAAATCTACCTTTAATTAGGCCTTTAATCTTGGAGTCAAAATCCTACTTATTTTTCTGATGTAACTTACTTACACAATGTAGGATTGGGAGACAAACACCAGTGTATTAAGAGTAAGCATGTCTAACTAGTGTAGTTTGAAGGAGGATTTATAGCAAAGACCCAACTGGGTGGTGGATTTGGAAGCATCTCTTTAAAAAAAGTTGTAGCTGAATTTTTTCTACCTAACTGGCTTACTCATGGGTTTTTTGTGACAATTTCACTTGGCCTCCTGGTTTAAGAAGCTGTGCGAGACTGATTATGGAAGAATCATTAATGAAGATTTGGCCAGATTTTTTGGGGGTGGGGTGGGTGAGTGAGTGAGTGGAGTGTGTAGGAAAAAGGAATCTGAATGGAAGGTGAAGGCATTGAATTTGGCATGTTTATATGTTAGCTGCATTTTCCTTTGGATCCAAATGAGCTAGTGGACTGATCTCTTGAAAGTTACCTGCATCCCAATTATGTTTGCTGTCTATATACAGGAGAAGATGGGAGTAAATGCTATTTCATAGATTATGTAGCATATGTCTAGGGGTCTGTGGCCAAGGCCTCAACCCTAAGCCCTATTCTAGGACAAGTCCTTTAAATACGGGGAGGCTTAAGTCTGTGTAAATGTGATTAGCGTTGTGCTGTGTGGCTGCAACTCTTTGACCTTGCTGAGTTGCCAACTGACCCAAAAATATACTATGGTGCTTTAAACAAGGTCTTTAACAACCAGTAAATGAAACTTTCTACAGCATGGTTATATGCTTTATTAGTGTCTGTAGAATAAGTTGTGTGTTTAAAGCATAGCTACAGTGTTTGGTTGAAAAGTTAGTAGCATTAATTGAGGAATGTTTCTGTAGGGCAGTTCACATACATATATTAAGAAATTTCCTAGTATTTTGTGAAGAAGCCCAAAAACTGAACTCAGATGGACTTACTCTCAACATGTTTAAGGGTACAGTTCTAAGCTTATGTACCCTGTTTTACTCCGTGGGATGCACTTCTGAATGAATAGGTTGATGACTGGGAATGTATACAGCTGAAATCCTGAGCATATTTACTCTGATGTGAACAAAATGGGTCTTACTGTGAAAGATGGAAGGTAGGGATGGATGCATGCATGCATGCTTGTGTTCATCCATATCCTCGGCATAGTTACCTGTGATCAATGTAATTTGCTTTCCTGTAAATGTTTAGGCCAGGTGAATTGAAATTAAACCCTATTTCAATATTTTAGAGTTAAACATTTTAGACCCTGAATCAAAAACATATTAAATAGAAGTGGCTCCCATTCATTTTAGTAAGTAACCAAGAATTCAGAATCAGTACTGAAAAGTTGTCCTGGGACTGATTCAAATTCATTGCACACACTTTGTGTACTGTCTGTTTGCACATGTGATGCTGCCTGATACAGAGCGAGATTCTTGGCTTTTTGACTTGACATGGCTTATACTGGCTGGCAGTAGCTCTCCAGTTTTGTTCTTTTTTGGTTGGGGGGGCTTTCTTAACTATATAAATTTCAGGAATTAAAACTTGGATCTATTTGCATGCAAAACAGGTGCCCTACAAGGAGCTACAGTCCTATCCTGCATGCATTGTTTGTATTCAATTTACACCCTTTTCTCAAAGCATTACTTGACTATAAGTGCACATGACTAAAGTGAGGATCTTCTAGGTCAATTATTTTTGGATGTCAGCTTTTCCAGTTGCACCCTGATCTGAAATCATACTTTTTTCCTCTCCACTTGTATGTGTACATGTATCTTTTGTATATCTTTAGTATATAAAAGTGAGCTGAACTCAGTGAACATGAACTCATGTTCAAGTAAGTGGATTAAGAACTGGAGTTCTTAATCAGTACAGTACACCGTTTCTTGAAGAGATTCAAAACCGCAAAATGGTACAATAAAAATGATCATTGATCAATGTAAGTGGCCAAATCGGTGTAAATGGCCCAGATTTGTAAAAAGACATTTGTTTCATCTAGCAAAGGTCACTGTAATATGTTGGCAAGTCACTTGTATAGACAGACCATTTTTATGTACCTGGCTGAGCCCTTTCCCGTTTATCTTGTCGTCTTCAACCTTTGATAGTGATCCCTGTTTTGCTCTGAAGATAAACAAATAAGAGATCTGTTAAACTCTGAAGTACTAAAGTTGCAAATCAAGTGTTCAGATTTGGGGAAAAAGGCAGATGGCCCTGAAATAAAAAAAATTTATCCAATTTTAGTCTGCCGCCTTAGTTGCCAAGAGGTCTTGAGCTATCCCTCCTGTCCCAGTAAACAATTTAGCTGTTCTGTAAATTCCTGTATATTTTTTACCCACACAGTCCTGTTAGAGGACCTTCCAGAGTTAACTAGATCATGGATTTCACTTTTGGTTTTTTTTTAAATCTTCACTATCTACCCTCAAAACCGCTGACCTAACCATCAAAGCCAACTAGTTGGCCACTTAGGGCTACAAAATTCAAGGTGCAGTTAAACAAATGCAGTGATGTCCGGAAGACAAGAGTTCCTACTTTTCCTTTTGCAAAAGATCCACAGCTTACTCGTTCATTGCCTCCTATTCAAAAAATATTATTGAGAGCCCTTTGAACTTTTTGATCGGCCCAGGGCATAGCAGGGGATGAAGTAAAAAGATGAATGGCAGACAGGAAAAATAAAAATGCAAATGTTGTAGTCCAGCCATGATCATTCACTGTGTTACAGAGCAATGAATGAGAAAGCACAGCATTATGCCACTGCAACAGTTAAGCACTTTGAAGTCCTATTGATTTCAACAAAAGAAGAGCTTTGTTTTTAATTATGCTGTTGAAATCAATAGGATTTAAATATGTTCCACTTTGGTGAAGGAATTTTTTGGGTAGAAGGCAGTGTCTATTTCACTTATGGGAGCAAAGAAACTTTCTTCCAGCTCTGCTCTTGAAGTGCCAGGTTTTTGGAGTTCAGGTTGCGCAGAGATGTGAACTTGAGGGACCTGCATCAATTTATCATCCCAGTTGTGGGAGAAAGTAACTAACTGGGATCTGCTTGTCTTTTGTCCTAGCAGGTGGTCAGGTGTGTCGCCCACCATTGCTGCACGGTTCTCTCCCTTGGCTTGATGGGAGCAAGGCACTGGGTAGTCACCACAGTGCCTCTCCATGGAACCTGAGTCCCTTCTCCAAGACCCCAATTCACCACAGCTCACCTGGACCTCTCTCTGTCTACCCTCCGGCATCCTCTTCCACTTTGTCTGCAGGCCACTCCAGCCCACATCTCTTCACCTTCCCACCAACTCCTCCCAAAGATGTTTCTCCAGATCCTTCCATCTCCACTCCAGGCTCCACAGGATCCAGCCGGCAAGAGGAGAAGGAGTGTATTAAGTATCAAGTGTCTTTGGCTGACACCATGAAGTTGGAATCCTCTCATTCTCGGAGCAGCATGGCCTCATTAGGAGGGGCCTCTTCCTCTGCACACCATCAGATCACCACCTATCCTTCCTATGTCCCTGAATATAGCTCTGGACTTTTCCCCCCTAGCAGTCTGCTAGGGGGATCACCTACTGGATTTGGGTGCAAATCCAGACCAAAAGCACGTTCCAGCACAGGTAGGGTCCTTAATGTATTCATAATGTCTATATATTTGGAGACAGATATAAATTAGCAGTGATTAAGGATAGGAAGCAATCATTTGGGAAAATTGAGTTCAGGTGGGCTTTGAGGAAAAATCTTCCCAAAAGTACTAAGACAGGTAGTCTTATATAACAATCCAAAAAAAAAAAAACACTTTCCTGGGAGTAAGACCCATTGAACACAATACAGCTTAGTAGACATGGCTAGGTGGTGTGCTACATATTAGTGCCAAAAAAGCAAAAAAAAAAAAAGGCAATGGAGCTGAATAGTTGGAGATTAAAGTATGTGATACAAAGATCAATAAAGACGTCTCACTTTCTTTTAATCCAGTATGTTTAACACATACTCTTCAAAAAGATCAGAGCATTTTAGGGTGCAATCCTAACCAATTTAGGCTGGCATAACTCACCTGGCATAACCACCCTGGTGGGGTGGGGAGACTGGCGTATGCCTCCACACTGGCCTAACCTTCCCAGGAGTGAGGAAGACATCCCCAGGAAAGTTCAGTTGGCATAGGTCGACTTATGCCGACCTAACTGGGGGTTCGGTTTGCAGTCTTAAATAGGACTTCCAATGATCTCCCAGTCAGGCACTGGGCAGATGTGGTGGGTAGGTTTTAGATAATCTGCTAGCATGGTGGGGAGGGGCTGTCCAGCAATTTTTTAAAAAACAGGAAATGTCTTCTGGATTGCAGCTATTTTCTCATTTTGATAGAGAGAGGGATTGCAAATATGTAGAATGCACAGCAGGGACCACATAGTTGAGAGATCCACAAAAAACATGGTTTCTCTCCTATGCATATAATATACTTGCATATAGAATGACTGATCCCTGATCCATAATATTGTGAAACCAAATGATACTGGTTTATGATTATTTTGCTGATTATTATCTCTTTTCTCGCTGATGTTTGCTGTGGAAAATCCCTGCATACAAAATGCTTTATCATTTTTCTTCAAAATGAGAGGATGGAAGTTGTAGTGTAAATTAACTCCAGTTGAGTTCAACAGAAGTGACAGAAAAATCATCACCTAAATCACCTCCATTTACTTAAATTCCCAGTTACCCAGGGTAATATGACATGTCTTGAGCATATAATAAAGCCCCACATCTTTATTCTTAACCTATTTGTATGCCAGGGGCGGAGGGGAGGGAGAGAACAAACCTCGTAATGATTTCAGTAGAACTGAACTTTCAATTATTATGGTGATCCAAAAAACCTTTTATTTGGTGGTATCATTCATTTAATATACATAAGTGTTAAGCTTTTGTAGAACTTGCTCCCAAGTAAGTATTGGCTTGAGCAATGATCTTAGGTACATGTATGAAGAGATATGTAGCATTCATCAGATTTAATATTTTGCTTATTCATTATTATTTTATTTTGCCTTTCTCCTGGGAGTTCAGTTCAAAATCAGTTCAGTTCATTTTTTTCTTCCTATATATTATTCTCCTTTGTGAGGTAGGTTAGTCTGAGAGGTAATGAACTATCAATAATTCAAGGTCCTCCCCTAACAATTTTTGTTTTAGTCAGAATTTGAATAAAGTCTCACCAGTGTTGATACTGTGTTTGATAGGGGTTCAGGTTTCCTGTCTTTTTAATCACACATATGACATCTCTCTGTCTCACATACCCATTCCCCTCTCACTTCAGCCAATTTTGTACAAGATGGTATTTGTTAAAAAATGTTTTCTATTTCCAGCAGGTCTTTCCTTTCCTTTCTTATTTATTTTTGTCTCATGGGAAATAGAAGCAGAGAGTTGAATCAGACTTATATTTATTAATATATATTTATTAAATATTTATATATTTTATCAGACTTATATTTATTATATTTATTAACCCTGGGACCTTTTTGCCCCCCACATTCAACAAGAAGGGCATTCTTGAAGTTAATACCAAATATCTATAGCATGATGGTGGACACTAACAGTCCACTTATGCACATGTTCAATGTAAAATGAAATTCTCATTTCCAAACAGAAATGAAAAGTACTTTAAGAGTGGAGCATTTCTGGTTCACCACATATATGGAATGTAGGGATATGGGCAGTGGGTTTCCATGGCTTGCATTTCAGTGGAAAAAATGTGAATATTTTCATCAGGCCAAAATTCATTATACAGTGGTACCTCGCTTAACAAGTGCCTTGCTTAACAAGTGATCCACATAGAAAGCAAAAATTTCTCTAGGATTCTGCCTCACATAACAAGTGTTGCTTCACTTAACAAGCACACTCGTTGGCAGTTGGGGCAGACGCGCTGGTCGACAGCACTTTTAAAAAGTGTCAGGGCTGCCTAGCGCGCCTGCTCGTAGCAAAAGCAACACTTCCGCACTGTTCCTCCTTTGGCTGGGTGTCCACTGGGCAGAGGGAGAGAACAGCAGTGGAGAAGAGGGAAGCAGCTCAGGGCTAGCCAGAAGAGAGCAGGGGAGAGAGAGGCTCCGGTTGAAGAGAAGGAGAAAGTGGGGAGACATTTTGAAAGTGTCTTTGATTGCAGCCTCCTAACCATGTCTACCCAGAAGTAAATTCCCAAGAAAGTATCTTTAGGATTGCAGCCTAAGTAGACTTCATAGGACCATGCACATTGAATCCATGTTTTGAATTCAATTCCAGTGTTTTATCATTTTTTACATTCAGTTAATATTTTTATATGAATATTTTTTGGGTTGTGGAACCAATTGTCGGAGTTTCCATCATTTCCTATGGGAAAATCTGCTTCACATAAAGAGCGTTTCACATAACAAGCATTCTTCTGGAACAAATTAAACTTGCTTTGTGAGTCACCACTGTACCTGCAAGTATATAAACGGTATTCATTTTTCAGCCTGAGTTTGTTGTGCCTTTAACTGTAGCTTGATACTCAGGTGATTTTGACACTTGAAGTGGCTTCTACAGGCAAAAAAACAAAAAACAGATTTGGCTGGTTTATTGTCTCATCAGTGGGCAACCCATATACCCAATTTTGGCAAAGTTTCCTACACAAAAGTGACAGCATAGGAGTATCATCAATTGTTTGTCCATCCGATCTAGCTGTACAGTCCATCCTAGATGCTAGTAGGTAAAAATAAACTTTTGACTGGTGGAACTGACATCACTCCTCCCATCCTCTTTCTTCACCTTGTGGTTTTTTTTGAGGGTTGGTGCTCCGTCAGTGCAAGCTGGAGAATGAAATGAGCATGCACAATTAAACTCCCTCTTTGTTGTGCAAGGCTTCTTCCCACTCTGCTTGTATTCTATTACTCCCTTGTATGAAGCAACCTGCTGTTGTTTTACTCTCAGTATTTCTGGAAAACTGGTTTGTGTGTGTGTTTAAGTAAAATTGGACACAACTATGTTCACTTTCCCACTCAAATTTTTTTTGCACTCTAGGGATCTTTCTAGATCACAAGAGAAAAGTACTTGGGATCGTTCTAAATCCCAAGCGCCAGTTTATTTAAATACTGTACATTTTCTGAGGCTGAGAAAAAGAGAAGTTGGGGAAAACAGAGGAAAGTTTAGACTGACTGGCCGGTGTCTGTCTCCCAAAGAATTGATTAACTGCATTTTAATCGTGTTTTGGTAAAAAAGAAAGTTATTTTATCAACAGGAGCTGTGATCTGAAGTGCAATTACTCGCAAATAAACCCAACCATGTGTTTGTGTGCACGGCCCTATCCTATCCAATGTTCCACTGCCAATGCAGCCCCAAGATCAGTGATTTTTCAACCTTTTTCATCTCACGGCACACTTAACAAGGCAGTGAAATTGTCAAGGGACACCATCAATTGTTTTTACCATTGACAAGGCACACCAGACTGTTCAAATCCCCCAATTTTCCTACTAATGAATGTCAATCCCCAAATTCCCGCAGCATACCTAAGGACTATCCTTGGCACACTGGTTGAAAGTCACAGCCCTAGATAAAGAACAAATGTTCTCTTATCTTGAGGAGGCTTCCATGACTCCATCTTGGGATACATGTCCCTCCACCTTGGGATGCAGCACATTCCCCATTGTCACAGCTGCATCAGTGCTGGAAAAATGGATAGGACCAAGCCCTTAGGCTGCAATCCTAACTTCCAATTAGGCCTACATAAGCTTTGGCATAAGTCCTGTGCTGACTTGGGGGTGTCACAAAAGTGCTATACCTGGGCACTTCTGCCCCACTCCTGGGAGGGACTAGGCCATTGCATAGGCAAACCTCCCTTCACCACCAGATATGCCTGGTGAGTTATGCTGGCCTAAACTGGTTAGGACTTAACTTTAGTTAAGTAAACAGTCTCAGTCTAGCACAGAATAGACTGCTCGTAAAATGTTCAGAAGTAAGGCCTACAAAGTTCAGGCACTTGCAGTGCAAGCTTATGCATGTCTACACAAAGTAAACCCATTGAATTTGGTGGAAATTACTTCCAGGTGATTGTGTACAGCAGTGGTTCCCAAACTGTGAGAATCTTCATTAAAAAAACACAATTTGCCCGATACAACGTATAGGATTGTAGCCCCAGTGGTGTAGCTAATGATCATGTAGCAAAGCTTAAAATGTTGCTCTAGAAGTAATGTCACAACTGGAAGTGATGTCATCCCCAGGTATTTTTTAAAAAGAAAATTGAGGGAATACCTGCCTTCTCCTCCTCAGCAGTTCACCACTCATTTGCTCTGATTTTGTTGCCCCCTCCTCGCAACAACAAAATCAAATTTAATTAAGTAAAAAATTGAAAATTATATGCCTTAGGGCACAATCCAGAGTAACTACAGGGAGTCCTTGCTCCGGTGTAAGAACAATTTACTCTGGATTGCAATATGAATTTCCCATAGGTTTTCATTAGGTGGTGCAGTAACTACAGGTACACGTAACATCTCTTACGTGCTCCCGCAGTTACTCTGGTTTGTAGGGTAAGTTAGGGAAACTGTGCTGGGCAAAGAGGAATGGTTATTCTTTGCTTGCTGAATATAAGAGAAGCGCCACTTAGAAGTGCCTGTATACCCAGTTAACATGGGTAACTGTATTATGACATATGTAAATGAGAGCTTATTCATATTAACACCTTATGAATTTCATACAATATCAGAATTACATCTCATTGGCTTTCAGAGCAATCAGTATCATCGGAAAGTTGAGTTTTAAAAAATCCACTTTTTGTTCCAATGGCTTTTCTGTTTTCATTTTCTGGTTAAATGGCCATAACGTTTGAAAGAATATAGATATTCCAATGGAGTTCAATTAATTGCATTCTCCATAATATTACCTTTCCAATGATATATAACATGATGGTATTGTCTTTAATACAAACCCGGTTTTTCACAGTTTTAGGGCAAAATCCAGAGTAACTACAGGGAGTCCTTGCTCCAGTGTAAGAACAACTTACTCTGGATTTCAATATGAATTTCCCATAGGTTTTCACTAGGTGGTGCAGTAACTACAGGTGCATGTAAAAGTCTCTTATGTGCTCCCATAGTTACTCTGGATTTGGGGGTTAGTCACTAGTGTCTAGCTCAGCTTGTAGCCCTTCTAAAGCTTGTAGCACTGTGCAAGTGCACCCCCTGCAACTTCCTTAGCTATGCCACTGTGTAGCCCTAATGTAAAGCCTTAGTTAATGGGCCAGTAGTCAAGGGAACCACCTGCTGAAAAAGTTTGGGAGCCCCTAGTATATAGGATTGTAGTTTATTCTATAGTTAAGTGTGACTGGGAGCACAGCCATAATTCTGTCAAAAGTCAGCAGATAGTATCCTGGGGCTAAGAGGGCTGCCAACTTTCCAACCAGGCACTGTAGCTGTGGCTTTTAACTAGCAGTTTTATATGCAAACTGATAGGTTGCTATGTCTGAAAAACGTGAGCTTACTGATTTTTTTTAAGCTCAAGCTGTGGCTTTAAAACAAAAAGGCCAAGTCGGGCTGTTGTTGTTTTCTGGTCAGTTGGCAGTCCTACGTACAAGAATGTGATTTTTAACCTGCTGCATAACAAACTTACTTGGCAGTATACAACACTGAAATCACAGGACTTTTTTCCTAATAAACATCATTTGATTAGACTTTTTCATATAAAACAGATGCCCAAATAAGTTAAAAGTCCCACCTCCCTTTTCTCTTTTTCCCATAGAAGCTGTTGTAGGCCAAGTTGTCCAGTGTGAATCAGATCAGTTTTTAGGGTTTTTCCAGGGTGACATTTACTTTGACTGTCTGAGCAGGGACTGTCTCTATTTAGATGATATGTTTTAGCTAATCCAATTATTTTCAGACTGCTGCACGCGACAGTTACATTGTTTATCCAGCGTCAGGAAATTTAATAGAGTCCGGATGCGGTTAACAGTGACAAAAAAGTAAACTCAGAACGGCCTCTTTCTGTACATTCAAGCAGACTGGGGAGAGGAAGGGAGGGAGGAGGAGAAGGAAAGGAAATAGAAAGAAAAGTCAATCTGCAAGCTAGTTTAGGTGCCGCCTCTCTTTTTTTGGCAGGGAACCTGTGCCTTTAATAATGTCAGGCAAATATGTAACAAAAAAATATTTTTTCTTGGAAATATGGCTGGCACAGGCAGGCACATTTCTGGTTCTATGAGTTGACCTTCAGTGTGACCCTTAATCCAAACTCTTCTAATTTTTAGGGATCAGAAGGACCATTAATGTCAATGGCAACATGCTTGTGTGCAAGTGTTAGTGTCTTGGCTCCAGCCTCCCATAGTGTGTGCTGTGAGAGCTGATGGATTTTTCCACGGGGGCCACAAAAAACCTGAAATGGCCTTCATAATAACTTTTAAACTATAATCTGGAGAATGGAGATCAGTGATATTGGTGGGATCTACTGCCAAGTAATATTTAGGGTTGCATTACCAGTAGACAATGTGATGTGATATGATTTCATCTGATGTGAAGAAATCTTATTGATTCTCTGTATAAGTTTCAGGCTGCAATCCTATCCCCCAGTTAAACCAGCACAAGCCCCATGCTAGCCTGGGGATGTTGCAAACAAGGCACTTCTGCTGCCCCACTTCTGGGGGGGGGGGGTTAGGCCAATGTATGGACCTGAGCCAGCCACCACGGGAACAGGGAGATGTGTAAGTTGTGCTGCCCTAAATTGTTTAGGATTTTGCTCTCAATTGATTTGTTAAATTATGGTAAGTCTGCATTCCACTGCATGTGTGGGGGAAAAAAACATAAACTTAAGAGGTATTTCACCATTTCTCTCCCGCATGTGGGAATGCCTCTTCTGATTTGGCACTTTCCAACTTTGCTGAGCAATTAATTGAGGGCACGTTTTCAGATGATTAAATATTTTTATCTAATGTAACACGAATAGACAGGAATATGATGCAGCCCTGATTTCTAGGTAAATTAGAGATAAAATGAAGAAGTGCATGCTGTGTGTGCTTGAAGATACTCTGAAGATACTGAGATATGAAGATATTCCGTCCTAAACATGTGACATTAGTCTGTCCACTTTGTGAATTGGTGTCTTCCAGTCCTTAACTGGAAATGACAGATTAAACTGGGACCTTTCTTAAAGTTGTCAGCTTTTTTCAAATGGAGTTCCTGTACTTGACCCATATGCATTGCATGTCAAAATTTAGCTGGCGAAGTTCCCACTGATGTGGAGGTGGCAGTGATGGCAAAAATTTTGTTGGCTAAACAACTGGATTGCTGGGTAGCTGTTTAAAGTGCAGAAGTCATACCAGGTATAAAGATGGCAGCCCTTGAAGCCCTATATAGGCAAAGTCCACTGCCAATGTGGCCTCTGTTGTTAATGTTATGGCAGTAAGTCTGAGAAAAACTGTCACAGTTTTGGAGGAAAATAATGCTGATGTGTAAATATTATAATTGTTATTATTAATGATTATTAATCATCATCATTATTAATGATTATTAATCATCATCATTATTAATGATTATTAATCATCATCATTACTAATGATTATTAATCATCATTATTAATCATCATCATCATCATCATCATCATGAGCCGGGGATCTTTCTTGCCTTGATTGCTTCATTTGGAACTTTTATATTCGCCAGACACAGCACTGTTTAGCTATGGAGAAGCTGGGCGGGGAGGGATTGCTGGCTAAGAAGAGGGAAAGGCCTGGGATGGAAACGGAGTGAAACACAAGGCAGATGATGCGGGAAAGGATAAGGAAATGCTCTTGAGCTGCTCTCACTTGTTACTCTCACTTTGCTGGGACCTCTTTTGAAACAGACTCAGCAAACCTGGAGAAGGTGGCTGGCTTAACATAATACCTAAATTGCCAGATTTCTCCAGTGTTCACAAACTCATAACAGAAACCTCAACTACAGCTTCTTCCACTTGGCTCTTCTGGCTGTCCCTCCCCTATCTTTCATGGGGCTATGAAAATACAAAAATAAGATGGATAATTTGTATTTAGAGTGTGCTTTCTGAGTGTTCATCACATATAATATCTTGGTCACCCTTACAATAGCCTTGGAAGATAGGCTAGAATTAGCTGGAGATAATGCTGAGTCTTGCCAAAGGCCACTCTGGTGAGCTTCAAATGAACATTTTCCCCATGAGGTGAACATGTTTCCCATGGTGTACATATGTTTCATTCATCCCACTGTTGCCTCTTTTGAAACAGATTTGTGAAGTTCTGAAATCCTGACGAATCTGTTTGACCAGAAATATTTTGACCAAAAGCATTCATCTCACTTCCAAATTGTCCACATGTTCGTTCTTTCTTTCTTTCTTTCTTTCTTTCTTTCTTTCTTTCTTTCTTTCTTTCTTTCTTTCTTTCTTTCTTTCTTTCTTTCTTTCTTTCTTTCTTTCTTTCTTTCTTTCTTTCTTTCTACCTACCTACCTACCTACCTACCTACCTACCTACCTACCTACCTACCTACCTACTAATGCCCAATGATGTTTATGGCACAGGAAAGCAGATTTGGTTTTCAGCCTGAGTCTGAAATCTATTTTATTTCCACTATTTTATTTCTTGGGCTAACACTGCCTGGGCCCTACCAGGAGTTTGGAACAAGGATCAAAGTTGAACAGAGATTTACTAGCAAAGGTACTTGATGCTGTTGCTGGGATAATGTATGCAAAGCAGTCTGAACACTCAAAACCACTGCATTAAAGCACTAAGATTATAATCACATTTCTTTAGCTGAGGGGCTGTGAAAGAAACAAGATAATTCTTTAGACTGACAGGAATACAATACATTCCAAATACATTGCCACTCAGTGCATTTCTAGTCCAATGCTATTCCCATTTTACAGATGAAGAACTGAGGGAGATGATGGGTTCAGGAGGACTGTGCCTTGAGAACTGCCTATTTTGTGGAGTATAGTGGAGCAGGTGCCATCTGATATAAGGAATGTCCTTTGTATTCAACTGGGAAGAAGAGGTCTGTTATCAAGCTTTAAAATGAGAAAAAAGATTCCTGGACATTCCAGGCTAAGGGATTCCAGCAGGCCATTTGTTCAACCCACTGTTGCCTCTTTTAAAACAGATTTGTGAAGTTCTGAAATCCTGACAAATCTGTTTGACCAGAAATGTTTTGACCACAAGCATTCATCTCGCTTCCAAATTGTCACTTTAATTGTCAGGTGCAAGGTATAAGTTTTCGAAATACTGCCACTTCAGGATTTTCCAGAGGAAAATGGAATGATGGAAAGTATTCTGTGAATATCAGTTGCTGGCTGGGGGATAGGGGATTGTTATGGATGTGTCTTGCTTCTGGATTTTCCAGAGGCATCTGACTGTTTCTTGGAAGCAGGATGATATTGGGAGCTGTGGTCTACTCAGCAGCTGTGAATCAGGAACATCTAGATCAGATGTTCTTAACCATAGAGATGTTTCACAACCTGATCATCTTGCCCTACTTCCAAGAAGGGCGGTATAGAATGTGTGCACTTCCCTGGCCCATTTTATGTTTACAACAACCCTGTGATGTTGTTTAGGCTGAGAAAATGTGAGCCTCATGGTTGAGTTATTTATATCAGCTGGGGTCCCTGATACTGACCCCACTGTCCATTTAGAACAGCTTCATATGACAAGTAATTGGTTAACCTTCTGAGCAGGCCAGCTCGAGACTCATGCTGGGACGTATGCTGGCCTAACTGGAAGAACTGCAGCCATGGCTTGGAATTCAAATCCATTTTAGCTCTGTTATGACAAATTACCTGAAGGTTGTTGTGCTGAAATTCTCTGAGAATGACTGAACTGCGTATCATGTTATCTGAACATCTCTTTTTGTCTCATCAAAAGTAACACCCCTGTAGAATGTGTAGATTAGTGTGTGAGAGAATACTAGGTACCAAACTGAAAGCATCCATTAATTGACTGCTTTCCTGCATGACAGGAGAGTGCCATGTATATTGAAAAAAGTCCAGCATAAGAGGAAACTGAATCATCTACTAAGATTTGTAAATGCTCCTATAATCAGGTGAGGGAAGAGGTTGGATTAAATAGAAGGTAGATCTAGATTGGATGTAAGGAGGATGATTTGTTCTTGATGAACAAGATCAGCTAGGAGATGGTGAGATGCTGAATACTGTATGTTTTGGTATTTTTTGCAAGTGGGGTTGCCAGTTCCTTGCCCAGAGATTATACAGTGTCTTTGAGATGCCAAGACTGGATCCAGTCAAGGCTCAACATTCAGTTCTTCTAATAGGCCTCTTGTGATCTTTCTCCCAGTTCGATTTAAAAAAAAAATCATCTGTTTACAGCTACAACTAGGCTAGTGGTTGGAAGAAAGTATTTTTTCCTCCCGCCTTTGTTGCTCTGTCTTTAGTTTGAATTTCAGGCATTACATGGTGATAATGCTTACTACCCTGATATTCTTAAAAGGAGGAGGAAAAGGAGGTGCTGGACTTCAAGGTCCATTCTAGTTTATTCATGTGGATATTAATAGTTTCTTGACAGATTTTGCCAATGACTTTGCCAATGACAATGGCAGATTTTGGATAACTTTGGAATAGAATGGAACATATCTTGCCTGCAAATAGCTCTGGTTCAATAAACATCTGAGAATGGGCTTATGGTCTATCTCACATTTTCAGATAAGGATAATTAGCAGACCTTTAGTTCAGATCTGGGTTGTGTACTATTTAACATAGCTGTTAACACAGCTGATGAAGAGGGAAGTGTTGATGAATATAGGAGGGCACTTTTCAGACCTTTAAAAAAAATTAGCTAAACTTTCACTTTACAAGAGCAGTTAGTGTTGTTTAAGCAACAGTGGGATGCTTCTGAAGGAAATGAAAAGAATCAGATTTGCTTGAATGGATGTTGGCTCAGCCCCCTAAATGGTGTGACTCCAAAAATTGACATTTCATCCTACCAGCCCCATAGGAGCCCCTGTCACAGGAGACAGTAACCAATCTGTTTATAAAATGTGAGATGAAGGCTACTAAGCATACTTGAACAATATGTGGAATGAGGATCCATTACTGTGCCAATTGCCACTTGCTCAGTGGTTCTCACTGCTAAGTTATGGGCACCAATTATTTTTGATCAGTTCTTTGTGGAGCTTTACTGGCAAATTTGTTTTAGAATTTCTGATCTGTTATAATGCACAGGCAGGAGTGGCATGAAAGGTTGGCAACATTAAGGATGCTGGTCAGGATGTTGGTCTCCTTGAGGACTTATCTGGCTGATCCCTCTAATGGCATGTGTGGAATTTTAATAGGGAGGAAGGTCAGTGTTGGCTTCTCCCCACCAACTGACTGATAAACACATAGTTTACTGGGAGATCAGAGAGTATCACAGTCCTTCCTGGTTTCAGTTCATGGACCTCGAGATTCTTGAAGGAAGCAAAATAGAGCCTGCACAAGCAAGACTCCTGGACTATCCCTTTTGAGACTGATGACCCATGAGAATGATTATTCAAAGAGCGAAATGAGATATTATGATACAGCATGGAACCCAAGTAAGATTGTACCCACCAGTACACCACCAGTACACCACCAGTGACCAAAACTGTGGTTTGTAGTAATAATACTGTAATGTGATATATCATTAGATGCACAATTTACAGCAGAATGCAATGAAACAAACTGCTTTGAAATCTATCAAAAGGAATTTAAAAAAAACTAGCAGGGGGCAGGACAATGGTATATCAACATGCCCATCACCCAGATTTTTGCCCCATTCACTGGATGGGGATGATTCACTGGCATCTTACATTGGGTGATTGAAAACCCTAGTGGCGCCACTGCTTTGAATGACTGGATATTTCTTCAAGAACTGGGTCACTTTTTGCAGTCTTAGAAGCTTATAATATGGATGCAATGGTGATCTGTTTCTTTGTTTTGATGTTGAAACAATTGGGTTAAGAAAACCATGAATTTAAGATGCTGGTCTTCCAAGAGCCTCTGGAAAGAAGCTAGGGAAAGGAATGATCAGAGACAGAAAATGACATTTAAAAAGAGATGAATAATAGGAGGCGTGAGAATGAATGCATTGATTCAAATGTAGCATTGATTCAGGAATGTTTTGGAATGATTTCCTTGAAGAATAAGCACACATGAAAAACATTCAGGACAGAAAATGCAAGTAATTTTTAGCAAGGACAATCAAAATCAGAATTCCAATATATGGGACTTTTCAACAAAGGTTTTTTAGAACTGGTGGCTTCGGTGGATGACTATAACCATCTTTACCTTCATGGAAGTGAACAAGAAAGACTTCACTGGAGCCTATGGTGGCTGTAGACAAGTAGTTTGAGAAGCGGCAAAGAAAGGGCAAAACAGAGATTGGGAGAGACAAGCCAAATTCTGGCTTCCATGCACAAATGGTTTGGAAGATAATGTGCTGTTCTAAGCTGGGAGCAGGACAGAGAAATGGTGGTGCAAGTAATTTTGCAGTAGGAACCGGAGTTTCCTTTGGTTTCCCTGCTTGTTTCTTTGCATCTATGGAAGTGCATTGTGTTTACATTGAAGCTATAACTCTGTGATTGGGGCCAGTTTACATCCTTAAATGGCTGCTAGTCCAGATGGTCATATGCTCTTCTAACTTCCCCAGTCCAGTAGCATGTCGGGTAGACACTCGTGCAGAGGCAATTATGAGAGCTTGAGGGGAAGCCTTCATACTGTGGTGTCTTATGTTAGTGGAGTTGCAGGTTGGCAAAAAAGAGAATTGCTGGTGCTTTAACTGCATCAGGTGGTGGAATGTGAGTGTAGGCAGCACATGATCAGCTGCTGGGGACAGAATCCTGTGCTCTTACTGGGGAGAAAGAGGCAATGTAGCAGCAAAGGTGGCCTCAGTACTGTGCAGATACTTGGCTAATGAATGGCAATGCTGTACTGTATGTGGCCCTCTGATGTCAATGTTTGGCTGGTGTTATTATATTGATTGAGCCAACTACTTTCTTAACTGCACTGCTCTGCAGTGAAGAGCTACCCCTCACTCCCCACTCCTGGAAAAGTACTGTTTTCTCCTGATTTATCTCACCCAAAGGAGGTCATTCACATGCCATCTCAATTTCTAACCTTCACCAGGAAACAAACTCTCAAAGTATGCGCCTTACATCACAGCCTCTAGAGGTCTATGGCCTACTTTGTTATAGTCTATGACAGGCTTTGATCTACTCCCCTTCGGAATTGTTTAATGTAACATCATTTTATTTCCCCATCTGTAGTTTTTTCCCAGTACAGTCTTTCCACTGATTAAAGAATATTTAGGCTGCAATCCTAAAGACGCTTTCCTGGGAATAAGACCCATTGAACACAATGGGGCTTACTTTTGAGTAGACATGGTTAGGATTGTGCTCTTAGTGAATTAAGTCACCTGTGTTTACAGATGAATATCCATGAATATTCATGAATCCGTGAATACAGATATGTGAATCAGTAAAATTTAAGTAGAATTGCATGTTCATGGTGCCTTTTTCAAGTACTGAAGAAGGCTGGAGGCAATTTTACAATTTTAAAAGCACAAAACTATTACTTGGGGTTGGTAGAAAGATTAGTCGTAGTACTTAGTACAGCCATAGAACACAATGGGACTTACATCTGAATAAACATGATTAGGATTGTGCCCTAAGAGTGCTATTTACATTCAACTGGCATTCAGTGATGATGAATTAACTAAAGGTGCAATCCTATCCATGTCTACACAGAAATAAATCCCATTGTGTTCGATGTGTCTTACTCCCAGGAAAGTATGTTTAAGATTGCAGCCAATGTTGATTAATATAGATAATCTGATTAAGACTGCAATCCTATGCAAATTTTTCTGGGAAGAGAAGGCCTTGCAGCAGTTTTGGGAAGGGGATTGGGATTTGACTTGTGTTGTTACCATAGAACCCACACCTTTCCCTACCTGATCTGTCCACCTCCCTGCTTTGTCATTGCCCTGTTCTGCCCACTCTCTGTTGATGCATGGAACTGGCCATTTGTCACTTGTGGTGGTGGCCACCACATGCATGTTGGCCTGCTTGGAAAAAATGTGCATCTTGCTGTTTCTGGCTTCAACAGGATTGGTTTGTGAAGCAGTGGAGTGATAGCAAAATAATTTGTAAGGACACTGGGAGGAGGTCTTGGGCAATGATCCTGGGGGTGGAAGGATGTTGCTGTTTTCATCTGTGAAATGTTGGAGGGTTTCCATTTTCAGGTGTGGATTCTTCTTAATCTACAATTTTCCTGACTTTTGGGGAAACTGAATAAGGCTGCAATACTAAAGACACTTTCCTGGGAGTAAGGGACACAATGGGGCTTGAACACAATGTTCCTGAACACAATGGGGCTTACTTTTGAGTAGACGTGGTTGGGATTGTGCTCTAAGTGTAGATATTCCTCATAATTTATTTCTAATGGCTGCTAGGTTTTTATATGCTGCTAGGTTTTTATAGTTGTATCCTGCCAGATAATGGATGGTAGAGTGCTTTTGAAACCGATACAGATAAATATCATTTTAAATAACTCTACCCTTCTATTCCCCCTATGTGTACATATTTGGGAGTCTGTCCCTCTGGTCACAGTGGGACTATTCTTAGAAAAACCTTCTGGAGTGTATATCAGGGTTTGTGGTGCAAATTTTATCTGCAAAGAAGAGATAAAATTGGCCATATGTCCTTAATTTATTGGGCTTCTTTGTTCAGCTGATTGATAAGAGTGATCCTTTAAATGTCTTTTAATCAGGCAGCAGAAGTTTGTTTTTTTAAATAAAGTGAATTAACTTTCTTAGAAAAATATACGAAGGCTGTGGGTAGCAGCAGTCAACCACACACCCTGTATATTAGTGAAAAGAAAAGTTTAAAGAACAGAGAAAAAAAGAAAGAAAAATAGGGAAAATTTATAGGCTCCGAATCAATGTAATATTGTGTATATATATTGTGCCAATCAATGGGAAAGGCAGTGCCCTGGCAACAGGCCCCTGTGACAGGCCGGCCAGGTATACCCATGTTGCGTCCGTCATGGATTGAAGAAAACTCCAATCCACAGCATATGGACACTGTCTCACATAGTACAAAAGTTGAAGAAGTTGCCTTTTTTATTGTGCCAATCAATCTACTATAGTCATTTTGGCTGCCAGTGTAGTACCAGTATTCTCTCTTTCTTGATATAGATATAGATATAGATACAGATATAGATACAATACTACATTGATTGGCAGCCAAAATTAAAATTATCCTGATAAAATTAACAGTGTAGAAATTGATAGAAATGTTTGTCATAGGCAGTAAATCTACTGTGCATATATACCCCTCACCTTAGAAGAGGCAATTCTTTGACCTCATGTGTGTAGCTTCTATGATTGTGGACCCCTCTTATTCAACTTTCCAGGACTGATGCAGCTGCAAAGCAGCCCCAAGGTGTAGGAACAAAGGTGCAATCCTAATCTATTTAAGCCAGGATAAACTATTTAAGCCAGGATAACTCACCTGTATCCCCATTTGGTGTGGAGAGGCTGGCTCATATTTGCGTAACACCCTGGGAGTGGTGAGAAGTGCATTATAGCACTTTTGTGACACACTCAGACCAGCACAGGACTTGTGCCAGTCTAACTGGGGGTTAGGATTGCAGCCCAAATGTTCTCTTACCTTGAGGAGGCCTTTGTTACTGCCCACTTGGCAATGGCTGCCTTGGCCCTGCAAAGCTGGTATCTAACCCTATGTCCCAAAAATGGAGAAAGTGTGTACTTCAGCGATATTGTTTTATTAATAAGCAAAGTTATGCATATCAAAACAAGTGAATTATTATGTCTTGTATTTCATCTTGCCTGCTCCCACATGTAGCTTTTGGCTGAGGAAAGTTAGACTGGGAAACTGAGGTAGACGAAGGAATTGTTCAGACCTCTTGCAACCCCTCACCCCATTGCTATCCATCAATGAACTGTGTCCCCTCTTGTTTCCAGAAGGCAGGGAGTGTGTAAACTGTGGCGCTACCTCGACCCCACTATGGAGGAGAGATGGCACTGGACACTATCTCTGTAACGCCTGTGGACTGTATCATAAAATGAATGGGCAGAACCGCCCCCTGATAAAGCCCAAGAGAAGGCTGGTAAGTTATTTGAACCTCGACACTGAACTTGCTTTCTTATTTTCTCCCTCCCTGTCATGTTGTGGTATTGAATTTCCACATCCCAAGATGGAGAGCTTTCTGGAGGGATTAGAACTGGGCCACACCACCCAAAGTCTTGTCTGTCTGTATGGAAGATAGTTTTTAAGAGAGCCACCCCCCTTTTTCACTATGCCTGCCACTATGGTACATTTTCCAGATGAAGGGTACCCAAATCAGTTGTCCTCTCACCTCCCATCTGTTACCTATACAGCCCTTATCATCTTACTTGATAGATGGCTTGCTACCCAAAATGATGTGTTTGTTTCTGACTGGGATGGATTTTTAGGAACTCCAAAAATGATGTAACTTTTTGAAGTGATATTTGTTATTCTTAAAAGAAGTATGGCGATTCTTTTTGATTGCATCCCTCTCTCTTTTACAACTTTGAGGAAGTTTCTTTTTAGTTTTTGACTCATGGTAACTTGTGTGACCATCATCTTGCAAATTGGAGGAACAATGTTTCAGTTTTTCAGCAAATGTCTGTGCAAATGAATGGGCCTGAATAATATTGTCAGGTTCTTGAGTCCTCACATGCATTGCACTTGGGTTCCCTTCCTTTCACATCAGCCCAAGTTTTAATGCATAGGATGTTTCAAGTTCTTATTTCTTCTGATAGCAATAGTTGTGTTCTGCTGTGTGCCACTCTTGTCTATCACTCACATTAATTATTGTGATGAATGAGGATGGAGCTATTTGAAGCAGAGACATCCTGAAACTGTTCTCCTAATTCTCTCACATGGCCTGCTCATTCTGAAGCCTTCTGGGCTTTTCTCCTAAAGAGACTGTATACAATACTTGCAAACTACCTTTCTTTACCCAAATCTAATGGACCATCAAATCTAATGTGCACCCTATACTTATAATTAAAATACTGTATTTACTCAAATCTAATTAACCACCAAATCTAATGTGCACCCTGATTTTGGAGACTGAATTTGGCTGAAAAAGGTGAGCATTATATTTGAGTAAATACAGTAAATTAAAAAAAACAACACTAAAACAAGGAGAGGTTGTATAGAGGTTTCATACATTATATGAAAAAGTATACCAGTAGGTTGTTTCATATACAGAGATTTTTGTTTCAATTGGTGGTCTGGTTTATGGTGCTAAGCACTCTAAGTAGATTTACAAAACGACCTGAGTGCACGGATATACTCTTGGAGTTGCTGAATGCACTGGCCATCTGCCTGTGATTAGCAGTTTTGTGTAGCTGCTATAAAACACAGGACTATGCTTTTAGCATGTCACTACACTGAGTTGCTATGGTGTGTGAAATGGGCAACCTTGTACATGGCAAAGCCAACCTAAAATCATCTTGCTATGGAAGAACTGGGTGACCACCATGTGCCTGATATTATTGAGAGTCACCCCCTAGGACTCCAAGGAATAGAGCAGAATCACAAAACACTCTGGCAAGACAGAAAACTCTGCTGGATGAATCAAAGGTCCACCTCATTCAGCATTATGTGTCTTGTGGCCATTCAGATTCCCCTGAGAAGGCTCTAAATATGAGGTAAACACAGTTCCTCCCCTACCTCTCGGATCACAGAGATTCTTTTTTAGCTATTGTGGCTCATAGCCATTAATAGACCTGTCTCTGTCTTCCTTGCATATTAAAAAGCATGATAACCTTGGTTATGGTTTCTCTTTGTAATTTTGAGCCAGCCTCAAGATTGCAAGAATTGTTCTGAGATGAAAGTTGCAAGTCCTTGCCAGTGGTATAGCTAAAGGTCATGTAGCCCAGTGCCGAGCTCAAGCATGTTGCCCTGGAATGATATCACAACTGGAAGCTTGATACCCACTTGCACTGCTGCCTTCCCTCAGCCAGTGGCATCAGCTGTTTGCTACAAGAAAATTTTGTAGCCACCATAAATAACAAATTCAAATTTAATGAACTGAAAGAATAAAAAGTGTCCCCCTTATTGGTTAGAGATACTGAGTTTATTCCACAGTGTTATCTGCTAAATATAAGAGGAGCATTTCTTGAAATACCATCTCTTTACCCAGTCAGCAGTTGAAATTGTATTACAATATATGAAAATGAGAAGTGGCTCATATTAACACCTTATTGGTTTCATGCTGTGTCATGATGACATCTCATTGGCTATCAGAACAATTAGTCTGTTGTGAGTTTTAAACAATCTGCTTTTTGTTGCATAAGGCAGTTGCATTTTCTTTTTCTGGTTAATTGGCCATAACTTTTGATAGAATACAGTTATTTTAGTGTAGTTTTTCATTTCATTCTGCATTAAAATACCTTTCCAGTGATATAGAACATGATGGCATTATTTGTACATATTTTTTACAATTTTTGCCACGTGTCAAGTTCAGCTTGTTACCCCCCTAAATCTTGTTGCCTAGTGCAATGTCAGTGTATATCTGTGCATGTCTACACCCCCACCCCCAAGAATATGGTAGAAGTGTCTTACTGCACTTTTGTGACACCCCCAGTTCAGCACAGGACTTATGCCGGGCCTTAGGCTGGCCTAAGTGGAGATTAGGATTGCAGCCTAAGAGCACAGTCCTAACCATATCTACTCAAAAGTAAGCTCCAGTGTGTTCAACGGGTCTTACTCACAGGAAATTGTCTTTAGGAGTGCAGCATTAATACTGACCTATACTTATAATCAAAACTCTATATTTACTCAAATCGAATGCGCCATTGAATCTAATGCTCACCCCAATTTTGGAGACTAAATTCAGTTGAAAAGGGTGAGTGTTAGATTAGAGTAAATATGGTGGTTTGTACATTGGAAGTAAGTTCCCCTGTAAGCACGAAAGCATTGGGCATGTTCCAACATATTCACTTAGCATGACTTCTCACCATTTTTTACAACCTGATTGGTCTGCTCAGTGGTGGTGGTGGTGATGGTGAGATATGGTGATTTTATTAATGAAATGAAAGCCCATTTGACTCCCACTAGTCTCTGACCAATCCTGACCCCATTGTTGTCTTCTGGAAAGATAGCTTGGATCATCCCAATAGATAGGGGGTTTTGAGCCTACTCTTCCTGCTTTGTAATTCAAGCATTGCTTGTCTGACTCGGTTGAAAAGCACTGCATCTGAGGTGGCATGATAATTCCATTTGTAATGCCTGATCTGTGATGGCCTCCTCACTCATGAAAGGTGTCTTATATTAGTTGTCATCAAGGACCCAAATGAATATGTTAGAGAGAGGCCCATTTGTTCTGTATTTCACTCAGTATTTTAGATGCCCTGCAAAGCTATTCAGATAAGAAAATTCATGTGGTAAATGGTGATGGATAGGAAATGGGAGCTAAGGGACTTCAGGAGATGAACAGTGCAATCCTATTCATGTCTACTCAGAAATAAGTTCCATGAATTTCAGTGGGTCTTACTCAGTGATGGGATTCAAAGAAATTAACAACCAGTTCTATGCTAATCTGGCAGCCACTTTTAAATGGCTATTTTTAAACTTTGTACAGTGGTACCTCGCTTAACAAGCGTTTCACACAACAAGCAAAAATTTCCAAGAAATCTTGCTTCACATAATAAGTTCCGCTTCACTTAACAAGCAAACACGCTATGGGTGCGTGTGCTATGCAGCCCTGATGCTCCACACAGAGGCTCTTTAAAAGGGCTGCCGGCCAGGGCTGCTGCCTCTAACTGCCCCAACAGCGCTGCTGCCTCTAACTGTCCCCACCGACCACTTTGAACCTCCAGCAGCAACTCGTGTAAGCATCCCAGGAAAGTGTCTTTGATTGCAGTCTCCTAACCATGTCTACTCAGAAGTAAGCCCCATTGTGTTAAATGGGGCTTACTCCCAGGAAAGTGTATTTAGGATTGCAGCCTAAGTAGACTTCATAGGATCATGCACACTGAATGCATGTTTTGAATTCAATTCCAGTGTCTTGTCATCATTTTTACATCCAGTTAATATTTTTATATGAATATTTTGGGGGTTGTGGAACCAAATTGTCTGAGTTTCCATTATTTCCTATGGGAAAATCCGCTTCACTTAAGTAATCTAGCATGTCTTTCAGTTAAGGCCGAGCTCTCCAAAATTGGGGGAGGACTTTGTATCTACTGAACTGCATCCTATTTATTTTTCTAAAGAACTGAAATAGGACAATCACACTGCTTGAATTGCCACCCTGAGAGGAACAGCGCTGCTAAGCTGCTTTGAAGGGGGCAATGCTGGACAGCTCTCCCTGTCAGGGCAGCCAATCCCCTGAGGGGACTGGCTGTCCTGAGAGGAACAGCGCTGCTTCTTTCAAAGTGGCCAAGACACTTTGAACAGGGCAGCGCTGGACTGCCCTTCCTGTCTGTCAAGGCAGCCAATCCCGTGAGGGGATTGGCTGCCCTGAGAGGAACAGAGCTGCCAAGCGGCCAAGCCGCTTTGAAGGGGGCAGTGCTGGACCGCCCTCCCTGTCAGTGCAGCCAATCCCCTGATGGGACTGGCCGCCCTGAGAGGAACAGGGCTGCCCCTTTCATAGCGGCCAAGACGCTTTGAAGGGGGCAGCGCTGGACCGCCCTCCCTGTCAAGGCAGCCAATCCCGTGAGGGGACTGGCCGCCCTGAGAGGAACAGCGCTGCTGCATTGCGCGTGCATCAAGCCAAGCTTGACACATGTGCAGTATAGTGCTTCTTGGGTGTGCCAAACCGGTGCGCCCAGTTTTCTGTCCCCGCCTGCTACCGGATCGGTAGCAGGGGGAGGGGCCAGAAACAACAACTGGTTCGGGCGATCCGGCCCTTACCGGTCTGGGCCCACCACTGCTCTTAGCTTCTCTTCGAAGAAAGAGGTATAAATTTCTTGGTTCTCCTCCACTTTCCTTTCATATAAATCAAGCAAAGAAAGTGGAGGTGCCATCTCAATTTATTCTGGCTATTTCCTTTAAAAGAAAAGCCATGACCTGATTAGCTGAGGGGCATCTCTCATCCCCTCACTTGGAAAAAACTAACTTCCACCAAACAAAGCAAATACCAACAAAACCTAGTGTTTTTGAAGAAATTCTTGTTGGATTTCCTAGAACTTTTTGTCCTCTCTGCTTCTTTATTTGTAAAAAAAGAACTTTCTAGGGAAGAGTTGTTGCATATCTGTGCATTAGAGCAATATAAACAGCAAACTACAACAGAGAGAGATTTTGTACAAAATACTGAGGTGGAGAGGCAAAGGCTGAGGCCAAACGTAGTTTTAATCCTTTGTATATGGTTTTAAAACTGTAAATAGTTGCTTTTAATGGTAAACTGCTGTTCCTTCCTTGGCACAAATCTTGACTAATGAGCATAAAGGCAAGGATAGTAGAGACACTTGGCACTTTTTGTTTTTGGAAAAAAAGTATAGAATTTAATTTTTAATTGAATATAGTACTGGCAATAATTTTATTTAAACCATTGGATAATTATTGATTTTTGGGATCATTGGACAGAACATTCAATAAATGATGAAGCAAACATTAAAGTGAAAATGCACTGGTTGACTTGCATTTAGGTTTTGGATAAATGATGTACTGTATCCCTCAGCCTTGCAAGGTTTTCTCAGAAAGGCAAGAGAGTTTCAGAACAGAAGCTAATGAGATGTTCTTAACGATGTGACACATAAGATATGCTGGGAACATGCCCTCTGATCTCTTGTCATGTGATGACTCAGGGTAGTGCAGGAAGTCATGGAGACATATTGTCCCACAATTATGCACAATGTTTTGTGTAATCAATACTCATCAATACTAGGGATGTGCACTCAATTGTTTTAATTTCTGGAGCCCTGCTTCTTTTGGGAAGTGCCAAAGCTCTGTTAAAAGCTCAATGGAGCACATTTGTTCATTTGGGCATCCATTCATCTACTTGGCATGCTTGATCATTAAAGTGGCTTTAAATGGTAGGAAGGCAGATGGTCAGCAAAGGCAGAATCTTGTCACTGATGAACCATTTTCCTTCTGTAGAATGATGCATTTTTTAAAGAGATGCTATAGGAGAGGTGAAAAATTTGATCTGAATGCCTCTGGTTCAGTCAGCTGAGAACTCACTAGCTTCTGATATGGGTACAATAATACTAAGCTTTTGTACACTTTTTTATTAATACTACTGGCAGTGTTTTTTTCTGGAAAAAAAATGTGCCTGTACTCACCATCAAGACATCAAGGCATGTCTACTCAGGAGTACTCTGCTGGGCAAAAAGGTTCCAATACTGAGTACCCTCAGAAAAAAAGCTCCGGTTACTGGGGACAATGTAAGGGAAGTGCTTTCAGAATTTAGGAAACACAGTCATGAGCAACATCATTAAGCTGATGTCATTGAGTAGAAAATCTGGACTGATATCTGTCAAGGGTGTCTCTGAGAATCAAAATAGCATTTCAAAATTAAGAGATGGAAAATTTAGGTCTGCCTAAGAGTTAGCTCATTTAACATGATAGGTCTGCTCCTGATATATGGAGCAGTTTATTGGGGAGTTTATTGTGTTGGTTCATTAGGGAAAGAAAGAGCTTGCACTTTGCATATATTCAAGCTTCAGAAGAACATCTTTCTTTATTGGGACTTCACACATTCAGTGGATAAATCTTGGCATTGAAAAGAGTCTTTGGTTTAGCAAGTTGGCTAAAATTAAACTTCTAAGCCCGCCCCTCCCCACTTCTAATGTAAGGCCCCTCAATAGATGGACTATGTGGATCACTATAACAATGTATCTTGGAAGTATGTGCTAACTGATCCTCTATTAAGGCAGTTCTAGAGAATCTCATTAATGAGGTAAAACGTATTGTTGCTCACTGGATCAAAGTAGACTTTGCATGGATTATGAAGAACAGATCATGAGACAACTGTTGACAGCACAGCCTATATGATCATTATCAATCTTGTGCCACTTTGAATGTTGCTAGATGCTTAATAATGCAAATTAATCAGATGCCCACAGTAATGCTCTGGGGGCCATGAGATTTTTTATGACCTCTTACGGGTAGTCCATCACTTGCTGTCCTAAAAGTAACCCAGTACTGCATTATCTTGATGTTTTCACCTTTGTATTTCTTTGTAATATGGTTGCAATTTCTTTCTCCACAGTCTGCTGCAAGAAGGGCAGGAACATCATGCGCAAACTGCCAGACCACTACCACTACCCTATGGAGGAGGAACGCCAATGGTGATCCTGTATGCAATGCCTGCGGGTTGTATTACAAACTCCACAATGTAAGTGAGATAGTAACTCTCCCATGCATGACTCTAGGATTAAGCCAGAGGTTTTCAAACTTCTCAGGAGTAAAACTCCCAATGTAAGTTTGTGTGGGGTGGGGGGAAAAGGCAGCAATGAGATCCTTAGGATTGTGTAGCTATTGTAGCGTGTTACTGCCTTCCCCCTTTCCCCACCCCTTAAGGGTACAGAGACTTTGGTCCTCAGTGTGAGGCATCATGATGTCCCAGTTTGAGAACCATTGGGTTAAGTTAAATCAGAGTATTGAAACCAACTTTGACGTACTAAAGGAGCAAATGCAATGCTAAAGAGAGATTATTGAGCATGTCTGGCTAACTCCCATGTCAAGTTCCCTTGGATTAGTAGACCTGTTACAAGAAAACACCCTCATGCAGGCACCAATGTGTGGAGTTGTATAGCTGAGTACAGTAACAGACTTAAACACAGTTAAATGAAACATTTTTTCTTCAATTGATGGTAAAAGGAATGACCATAGAGTTCAGCCCATAGTGATGCTTTTCAATAAAGTTTAATACATCAGTCAATACAATCAGTCAAATCAGTATTTATATACCACTTTACAACAAAAAGTTCACAAAGTGGTTTACAGGGAAAATTAAATAACTAATGGCTCCCTGTCCCAAAAGGGCTCAAAACTCAATGAAGCTACATTAAAGAAATATGTAGTGTTTTTTGTGGCATTGAAATATAAAGGGAAGCAGGAGGAATCCAAATAACAGTTCTTTAATTGGCCTGAGGATTGTACTAAATATTGCTAAATTAAAGCAAATTTCTTTCACTGTCGTTTCCCAACATCCATAGTAAATGTTGCACATTCACTCGTGAATTGGAATGGCATTGTCTTGCATTGTTAGGCAACTGCACTGTGCTTGCTTCTCTTTTGAAAATCTAGTAAAATATTTGACAGAAATGGAAACTGTGAATGCCATGTAGGTCCAGTGCCTATTTGACATCCATTACAGAGGGCTGGCAAGCCCATACTATTGTGTAGTAGTAGTAGTAGTAGTAGTAGTAGTAGTAGTAGTAATAACAATAATAACAATAATAATAATAATAATAACAACAACAATAACAACAACAACAATGAGAGGGGATGTGTGAGTGTTGTTGACTTTAAACAAACTTCCCTTCAACATAAGTCCATGAGTGACATGCATCTGCAAATAATGATGAAACAAACAACATTCAATAAAAATACAGAGCAGCAGTCAGGCAATCAGAAAAACTAAGCAGAACAATAAATAATTGCTAAAAAGAGCTACAAAATGTGTCTGTCAATTTTTTTAAATACAGAGAAAAAATCTTTACCTGGCTCAGCACTGAGAAGACCTTAGGATTAGTGGCAGACTTTCTTTGATAGTGAATGGTAAATATGTAATCCTATATGTGAACTTGGGAGTTAGTTCTGTTGACATGCTCCTGAGTAAACATGTAGGCTTGCACTGTGAGTAGTAATATATGTATTCTTCAAACTGAACATCTTCTGATGGGAGAGGCAGAAATGCACACAAGTTCTGACTTGATTCTGCTAACATTTCCTTCCTGGACCTGCAGAAATATAGCAGGCGAAACTTTTTTCAGCCCAGAACAAGTCAAAGATCTTTTTTAGGCCAGCACCCCACAGCACAGATGACCATGTAGGGAGAAAAAGTTGGCAACTCTAATTCACCTGCTAAACTCTGAAAAATAAAAGGACAAAAACTAATAAAACTCTTTCTCTATGAATGTGCCCCTACCTCATGGGAATATCCACTGTTACTACTCCAGATGATGCAAGTGTCACAGAGATGGAGTCTTGATTTCATTAAGTGGTGAAAGAGTCTTCACTCGCTTCATGATGAGTCAAGTGTGATGAGATTTATCAAATTTTAGTTGATAGAAAGGGAAGGAAAAGTAAATGAAATATTTGTTAGATTTCCTTTTCGTTTCTCTGTGTGCAAAGACATACCAGTATGTAAAAGAGACACAGGCCCTAAGAAGAAAACCAAACGAGAGCCAAAAAGCCTAATTTTGCATAGTAATAGTAGAAATAGAAAAGATAAGTTTTAAAGTAATCAGAAAGATAAGTTTTCTTTCTTTGGCATTGGAATACAATTAATGGGACAAAAGCAGAGTGAAATTCTTCAATAGCTTTGATGCCCTTCGTACTTTTCTAGTGGTTATTTGCCTTCATGTTTTGCTCCAAATTAACACATGGGAAGTCTGCTCTCAGCAATTTCTACATACTCCCCTTCAAAGCCAGCTGAGGTTAGATGGTATACCTCAACTGATACCTCTATTTGTTACTAATTTTAAACTGATTTTAAACCCTCCACCCCACAGTTTCTACTCTGCTGGATAATAAGTCTGAGTGAAAAAAAGATTCAAAGCAAAACTCACTTTTCTCTCCCTGCCCCCAAAAGATGTGACTAGTGCATTTGCTTGTGACCAAAAGATTGTCTGGATCTGAAACTGAAAAAAATTAGCGTTGTCAGTTATCTTTTACCAGACTTGTTTCTGTGACTTCGTTCATACTACATTTTTTCCTGATTCATATTTTTTATGATCTTGAAAGTTAAAACAATTGTCAGCCAGCTAAGGTGTAAACAAGATGCTGCACTTTTCAAACACAGGCTCAAAGTAAATTCTGAAATACTATAACTTTAGAACCATTTTAAAGATCCAGCTCTATATATAAAACAAAATGTGCAATCCAGCATCCCAAGGTAAAAACACTGCCCCTTATTTTTCCAAATGATCAACCAAATGCCATCCAGTCAAAACGCTGCATATTGCATGTTGAGAAAGGAAGGTATTAATAAACCACAAACCTATCTTTTTTAAAAACTGAAAAAACAACCAGCACCTGCAGATCTCAAGTGTACAAAGGCTCAGCTTTTTTAATACAGGAAACATTCTCCATGGCCCAGTTAGCAAAAGAGCATTGAATGAACAATTGCCTGCAGAAGTTTCAGGAAAACAAGTTAATTGGAAGTAGACAAAGAAAGCTAGCTGGAAGGAGACAGAAGTATGAAGATCCTCTGAGTTTCCAGGGGTATTGTAAATGGGGAAGGTCAAGGGATAAGAATACAGACAATACAGACAATAACTTGGGTCACTTTTCAGACATTGGGTGCTGTCCTGGGACAGGGTTTCTGATTCAGATGCCTGAGGATGCAATCCTAACAAAATAAGGCTACCATAACTCACCATAACTACCATAACTCACGTGGTATATCTGGTGTATCTGTTAGAATACAGAAAAGACAACCACCAAACAATATAGGGTACACAATAGTAACAAGTATCTGAATGAATAATAGCATTTTTCATTGGTGAAGAAAAAGCACAAGAGAAAGTATCAAACACACTGATGTCAAAACTGATATTTAAACTCCATCTAAATTCAGGATGGTATAATAGTTTGGGAGTTAGATCTAGAAGATCCAGGTTCAAATCCTGCTCAACTATGAAGCTCCCTGGGTGACAGTCACAATTTCCTAACCTACCTCACAGGGTGGTTATGGGGACCAAAAGGGAGGTGGCACTATGTACATTATCCTGAGCTTCTTGGATGGAGTATAAAAACGCATTCAGATTATTCATTCATTTTCTTGGGATTTAGAGGCTGGTAAATTGTTGTGGAGCTCCACATCAGTCTCTGACATCTCCAGTTTCAAAATGCTCAGGAAGTGGAAGTAGGAAAGACCAGTCTTTACTTGAGAACTGTCGATAGTGCAAACTTAGATAGAGCAATAGCTTCTGACTTGGGTTTATAAGTCTGTGATTGAAAATTTGAAAAAATGTAGCCATTCCAGGTAGAGAGCTTCACTAAGAGCACAATCCTAACCATGTCTACTCAAAAGTAGGCCCAATTGTGTTCAATGGGTCTTACTCCCAGGAAACTGTCTTTAGGATTGCAGTATAATACATTTAAGGGCAGCAGAATGGCTGGAGGCCAGACAAGCCTACAAAAAAATTAATTGATTTTTGTTTAGATTAACAGACCCCTGACTATGAAGAAGGAAGGCATTCAGACCCGAAACCGAAAAATGTCTAGCAAATCAAAAAAGTGCAAAAAAGTCCATGACAGCTTGGAAGATTTCCCCAAAAGCAGCTCCTTCAATCCTGCCGCCCTCTCGAGACACATGTCATCCATCAGCCACATTTCGCCATTCAGCCACTCGGGTCACATGCTCACCACGCCAACTCCAATGCACCCACCTTCCGGCCTGTCATTTGGACCTCATCACCCGTCCAGTATGGTCACTGCCATGGGCTAGAATGTGTATTGAGAGAGAGACTTCCCTGCTGAATGCTTTTAAGTTCTCAAAATGAGAGGTACATAATATACTTGCATTGTTGCAGGCGAGCGCTTTTGCCCATTCAAAGCCCTGGGACACAAATGGAAAAAAGAAAAAGAAAATAAAACTGGTTGAAGTATGAAAACAAACATAAGTATAAAATTACATAAAAATAATAGAACAGTGACCATTGGCTGCTTCCTAAGGTGTCTGTGTCCTCAACCACAAAATCGGGGTCCCATTTGTGAATAAGCCATTCCAACACAAGTCCACTCTTGAACTGGGTTTCTAGTGCTGTGAAGAAGAAAAGCAAGATGATTCTCCCACCCCAGTTCCCTGAAAGACAAGCAGATAATGCTGGACACTATGTAACTTATATTGTAAGAAATACTGTACATTTTTGATGATGATGCTGACATCTGGTTAGTTGTAAAAAAAATGGCTTGGTCAAGGCACTGCAACTGAATATCAGGATGAATGTTTAATGGTATGGACCAAGCAGAGCTGGGTCAAACCTGCAAATAGACAAATTGCCAGTTGTATTTTTGCTCTTTCTCTCTCCTCACTCACTGGCTCAAGTTGTTTTGATGCATTAAAAGAATAATCCACGGTGTAGGCAAATCATCCATTCCAGGCTATTGGCCTCTGAACAATAGGAAAGTTTGAAAAGTTTCAGGGCAATCAAATGTGACATTCAGCTTGATGCTGAGGTGAGTTTTCCAGGCCTATATGCATTGTGAACAAGTTCCTGTAATTGTTGTTTGTATGTATAATTCAAAGCACCAAAATAAGACAAGATGTAGATTTATTTCATCCTATAATACTGACTGAATGGTTGTACAAATTTTACTTACTGCTAGTGTTAAAAACTGCGCTTTTGGTTTTGTTTTCATATTTTTTTCTTTTTTTGAAAATAAAACTAGATTAAATTCTGTTGATTTGATGTTGGTGTCTGCTTTTGGCCTGATGGGATGTATGATGAGCGTGTTCAAGGCACTCATTCTTTTGAAGTTTGATGAAAAGATCAGGGTAGAATTTTCAGGGAGTGATTGCCATTTTTGTGTTTGCTGGGGCAGACATAGCACTGGTGTTAATAGTAGAAGTGCTGGTAAATGAGGATTCCCCCACATCACCGCTTGCCAGGGTAATTACATTGTCTGGGTTTGATGGTTTGGCAAGAGCTGGACATTCCACAGAGATAAACCATAGCATGGGAAAGGATTAACTGGAGAGTCAGACTTCCTGATGGAGTCTGCTGTGATTCCTGAAGGATCAATGTTCTGCCATCCTCTCATGACAGCGACAAAGGACCTGATGGAAGGGAAACCCTTCCACTGAGTACAACATAGCTTTGGATAAAAAAACCACCTTTTCTTATAGTATGGTACTTCATCTGACAGCTTTCTTGCACATGAAGAAACTGACAACTACACATAGGTGATCGGTAAACATCATTATGTGTTTGTACAACTCCAGGCTTGGAAGACCAAACCTCTCAGATGGATGAAGGATAACATGATTCTGTCTTCATCCTCATCAATATTTTGGGTTTTGAGAGGCTGAATGTATGAATGAATGCTTTGTTCATGTGTTCTAGGCTCATCTAGCCTCATGGCCACCTTCTTCTGTTGTTTGCCCCCACCAAAAGTATTCAGAGCCACCATACATATATCCTTTGTGAAATTAAAACATTTCTTTACCAGCTTGCAATTATATATGGAACTTTTTGCCACAGGATGTGGTGATGGCACCTAGCCTAGATGACTTTAAAAGGGGATTGGCAGACTTATGGATGAAAAGTCAATCAATCAATAAAATGTTATGTGAAAGGGAAAAAGTTTCATAATGCATTTACAGAGAAAATGAAATTAATGGCCAATGGCGCCCCATCGCAAAAGAGGCCACAGTGTAAAAAGATGCAAAGAAACACCAGCAGAAGCTACTATAAAAGACATTGCTGGGGTGAAGAGAGCCAATATCTCTTCCCCCACTAAATAAAAGAGCAACACCCACTTGAAAGAGTGCCTCTTACCCAGTTAAAGTCCATAACAGGTAACATGCCATGATGCATATGTACAATCTCTTGATTTTAGAAGTAGACTACCTCAGAATGCCAGGTGCAAGGGCTTCCCATTAAAGGTTGGAGTACCATCACATTTTCTTGGAGGTTACAGGTTGCTGGTGTTAGGTGTATGCATGAATTTGAATGTTTCCTCACAAAAAAAGCAGTCCACACAGAGAAATAGCAGTGAGACTGTATCATCCCTTCTCCCTGCCATTCTAATTTTCTATATTCCAAGGAATCTACTGTGTATGGTGAATTTGCAATAACAGAATAGGGAAAGGGTGTCCAAACCCTAGCTCAGGGCCAAGATGCAACCCATGGCAAGCCCTATCCATCCAGCACATGGGTGAGCCCTGTAATCATCTTCTCCCTCACTTCCAGAGGATGTTCTGAAGACCCCGGAGGCTGCACTCACCTCCTCTCATATGAACTGGTTTGAAGACCACCCTTCTCTCTGTTAGAAAGTGTTTATGAATTTATTCATTGAATTTATTCATTCATTTATATAAGTTCCATCACTAGTATTCATGTAAGTAAACTAATGTTAATATATTCACATTTGTAATGTAAATTAATATTTTTTCTGGTCCCCATCACAATGTCAGAGAAATTATGTGGCCCTCCTTCCAAAAGTTTTAACACACATGGAATAGGGAATCTTCTATTAAAGTTGTGCCTTTTTGCTCAGCTCCTCTGGATCTAAAGCCACATTTTGGGCCTCCTGGCCTAATACAGGATTACTTTAGTCTATTAGGCTGCAAACCTAAAGACACTTTCCTGGGAGTAAGAGTCCAGTGGTGGGCTTCAGGGGGTTCTCACAGGTTCTATAGAACCCTTTGCTAATGAGCACCTGGTTCTGAGAACTGGTTACTAATGGGACATTAGTTGTTGTTAATTTAGGTTATTAGGACATAGAACCTGTTCTTAATTTATTTGAATCCCACCACTGAGTAAGACCCATTGAACACAATGGGGCTTACTTTTGAGTAGACATGGTTAGGATTGCACTGTTAATCTATTAATATTTGTGATAGCTAAATGGCCTGTGCAGAATCAAGAAGCCCCATTCTTGGACTTCTTAATTTATTTTTATTTACTCAGGGAAAGGGGACAAATACCCTCTTGTGTATGCTGTGGCTGCCCCAATGTCCATAGGATGCAGTGGTAGCAATTTTGAGCACTGGGTAGTACATGATTAGGCTGAAAGTTAGGCTGAAAGTCATGTTAAATTTTTAGCATAACAACAAATATGCTATAAAGAGGAAAAGGTGTCATGGAGGATATCAGTGCTCTTCTGTCTCTTTTGATCTTGATGTTGGAATTTTTAAGTGGTTTTTAGGTCTGCAAGTTTTTATCCATTTAATTTGTAAATTGAGCCACAAAAGCTTTAACCAATTAATCAGGAGATATTTTTGATCACGTGGGTTAAAGTTTCACACAAAGTGGGCTTAATTTTTGTGTGTTATTGTCACATTTTTAAAAAAGCCCTCCTATCCATTTCTGAGCCTCTTACAGTTTGTTGCATTGCATGTGGCTGCCCAACCTGGAAGTAACTGGTGATGATATAATCGCTGGCTACTTTCTGTGTTATTTCTAATAGGTAGACAACATGGTAGACATGGATTTTATCTGAAAGATACACAAAAGAAGATATGCCCACCAATAAAGAGACTTCTAGAATAGCTTTTCTCCATGTTTGTCCCTCATTGTACCATTTTGCATTGTATAAATTGTGAATTATGAATTGCAAATATACAAATTGTTCAGAACTCACAGGGAAAACTAAGAGCAGCAGAACAGAAACTGTTCTTTTAATAAGTAGAGAAATAAGTAGAGAGTTTATCTGAACACTGTACTCTCCAATTGCCTCTATCATGCTTCAGCCTTCTGGGCTTGGCTCTTAACAAGGCAGAATATAAGGCAAAATGGTCTCTGCAAGCTTGGTTTGTGCTCCTCAGAATCTACTTTGGCCTTTGTTGCCCTCTGACAGTGCAATCCAAGATTGCGCCAGTTCAAGTGGATTGCAAATGTATTGTAAAGCACATTTGCGTCATCCTGGGTGCAAACTGTACTAGTCCATGGAGCTGTGCCAACCCATCAGGCTGCATCTAGCCTCTGAGGCATCATAGAGTAGGACCTCTGCACTGGCTGAGCTTGGCCAAAGTCTGAAGGGACAAGGAAGACAAGAAGGTGGTAGGAGGAGGAATTCCAGGGAAGGCAGAAGGCAGGTTGAGTGTAGATCCAGGGGTGCATGGAGAACAAGAGGGGGAGATTGTCTTGGATTCCATGGTGCATCTCAATCCAGTCCCCGATCAGTACGGAACAGGCTTTGGCTGTCACTTCTGTGTGTTGAGTAGACCCATTGGGGCTGTTGCAGTCCTAACCCTTTTGGTTTCCTGTTTCCTGTTGCCCCATGGTAGCACAGCAGCAGCCCCACTCAAGTGCTGGATGCATTTTAGGATTTAACAGTTCAGGATTGCACTGTGTGTCCTTTCCTCAATGCATTTACTGTTCTTCCACCTCTTCATTCAGGCTCTGGAAGTGTTCCCATTGCCTTAACTTAGACTCAGGGAAGGGAATTCTGTTGCTGCTGCTGCTGAATGACCTTCCTCTCAACCATAATCTTCCATAAGTAGAGAAGTATTGGATACCTGTTTTAGCTGTTGAAAGACAGAGTACTGTATAAAAAAGTTGGAACTCTGCATCTCCTTCAGGCAGAATTTGAGAATTTCAGACATCAGAAGCTGGAAAAGGTGCACAAGATTTGCTAAAACTCTACCAGAATGTAGCAAATGAGACTTTTTAAAAAAGACAGTTCCAGCAAAGTTCACTTTAAAACTAGATTGAATTGAATTTTTGCTGCACCCTAAGGAAAAGCACAAGTGGAATTTTTCTGACTGTATCTAACCCCCAAAAACTGCTATAATATGCATTTGAAAATGGAAACAGGAGGAGTACTACAAGGCTTAATTTGACCCAAGTCCTGTGCTTATTTTCAAAGCTCAAATGTGTAAAAGGGGAATTAATGCATGTGTTCCATTGTCTTGTGCTGGAGGGGGGCTGAAAACTAGCATCTTCCCCATAGCCTAAAAAAAGTCCAGGTTGTAGCTGAAATGTGCAGTTAAGTAGACAGAGAGCATGCTTGGTGGAAAGTCCTTGTTTTAAACTATGTTCTAGAGTTGCAAACTGCCCCTTCATACAGCTAAATGCATCTACACCCTATGATTCAGTTTCCCCTTCTTGCTTCCTGACATAGTGTAGAAATATAACATTAGCCTTCCCCAAATAAATAAACAATTAACTCAAGGAAATGGAAAATAAAATACTTACTTGGAATGTCAATGGACTAAATTCACCACAGAAAAGGAGACAGATATTTCATTGGTTATATAAATTAAAAGCTTCAGTAATATGTTTACAAGAGACGCATATTAAAAAATTGGATTATAAATTTTTGTTGAATGGAAAGGTGGGACAATGTTTTTTTTCATCGGCATCTAGTAAGAAAAAAGGAGTAGCTATTTACGCTCAAAAATCCCTCCAACCACAATTGATTAAACAGGATGAAGAAGGGAGGTTTGTGATGGTGGAAATTGTCCCGAATCAACAAAAAGTTATATTAGTGGCTATATACGCGCCAAATGGAACAAAGAAAGATTTTTTTTTAGAAATCCAAACACAGCTTTTGGAGATCCAATATCAGCAGATTATTATTTTGGGAGATTTTAATGGTGTAGCTGATCCAAAACTGGATCGAACACCATCTAAAGGAAAAAGAAAAAATTCAGATGAGGGTAGATTGCCTCAAACTTTTTTTGATTTGGTTCAGCAAGAATGCTTAGTGGATGTTTGGAGAGTGAGAAATAAAGATCTAAGGGAATATACGTATCTTTCGTTTCGGCATGATTCTGCAGCTCAGATTGATGCGATTTGGGCGACTAAAGATTTGGAATTGAGAACGAAAAGAATTGAAATTTTAGCAAAACCTTATTCAGACCATAATCCTATATTATGGACTGTAGGTAATGGGTTAAGAGAAAGAAGATGGAGACTTAATTTGGAAATTTTTGAGAATAAAGAAAATGTAAAATTTTTACAGAATGAAATTAAACAATTTTTTGTAACAAATGCAGAGGACTCCATGAAATTACAAATTAAATGGGATGCGTTTAAAGCTGTGATGCGAGGAAATATGATTACATTGAACAACAAGATAAAAAGACAAAAAAACACAAAAATGGATTTTTCTACAAGAAGAATTAAAAAAGAAAGAAAAGGAATTATGGAAACGACCAGGTAAGAAATCTATTCATAGAGAGACTGGAATTTTGAAACAACAATTAAATGTAATAATTAATCAAGAACTTGAATGGAACTTGAAAAGACTTAAATTAAAGTCATTTGAGGGAGGTAATAAACCAGGTAAATACCTGGCCTAGCAATTAAAAAAGAAAAAAAGAAAAGAAATGGATTCACAAACTTATTGTAGATGGCTCAGAGAAATTCCTGAGGGAGGATATCAAAAGCGAATTCTACAAGTATTATGCCAAACTGTTTAGGAAACAAGAAATAGATTTAAAAAATGCAAGTAAATATTTGGAGAAAGCAATTATTCCGGAAATATCAGATGAACTTAAACAAAAAATGGAAAGACCAATTGAGGAAAGTGAGATTTTGGAGGCTATAAGAGACGCCAAATCTGGGAAAAGCCCGGGCCCAGACGGCATCCCAGTAGAGTTTTACAACATATTTCAAGTGGAATTGATACAAGAGATGAAATGTCTTATGAATGTGATTGTAAAAGATACAGAAATGCCTAAATCGTGGACAGAAGTGATAATTTCATTGATCCCAAAGGAAGGACAAGACCTTACAAACGTAAAAAATTATAGACCAATTTCTTTACTATGTGGGGATTACAAATTATATACCAAGATCTTAGCGGAGCGATTGAAAAAAATTTTGCCTGAGTATATTGGCAAAGAACAAGCAGGATTTCTACCAAAGAGACAGTTGAAAGATAATATCAGAAATGTTTTAAACATTGTTGAATATTATGACAAAAACCCAAATAAAGAGGCTGGATTATTTTTTGTAGATGCGGAAAAAGCATTTGATAATGTTAACTGGGATTTTATATTTTTGACCATGTTAAAAATGAATGTAGGGGAAAAATTTATGCAGGCTGTTAAAGCTATTTATTCAGAACAAACGGCAAGAATCCTTGTTAACGATCAATTGACGGAAAAAATCCAAATCGAGAAAGGAACTAGACAGGGATGCCCTCTATCGCCTTTGATTTTCATTCTGGTATTAGAGGTTCTATTGAAAAATATACAAAGTGAGCAAAAGATAAGAGGTTTGAAAGTAAAAGGGACAGAATATAAATATAGAGCTTTTGCAGATGATGTGATGTTTATTACAGAAGACCCCTTGAATTCCATTCCTGTATTGTTGAAAGAAATTAAGAAGTTTGGAGACCTTGCGGGTTTCAATGTTAATAAACAGAAATCAAAAATTTTACGTAAAAATGTACTAAAAATAAGCAAAAAAAGATCAGTCAAGAAACACAATGTGAAGTTGTAAATAGAGTGAAATATTTGGGTATACACATAACTAGCAAAAATATAGATCTGTTTAAAAATAATTACGAAAAAATTTGGAAAGATATCAAGAAAGATTTTATAAGATGGAATAGGTTGAATTTTTCTTTGATGGGTAGAATTGCGGTGGTAAAAATGAATGTGTTGCCAAGGTTGATGTTTTTGTTGCAGACAATACCAATTATCAAGAATGATAAGCAGTTTGACAAATGGCATAAAGACATATTAGAGTTCGTATGGGCTGGGAAAAAACCAAGAATTAAAAGGAAAGTTTTGTATGATAGGAAAGAAAGAGGAGGATTTCAACTTCCAAATATAAAATTGTAGTATGAGGCGGTCTGTTTGATGTGGTTGAGAGATTGGTGTCTGCTCAAAGACCATGATATGTTGAATTTAGAAGGTTATAACAATCTCTTTGGGTGGCATGCCTATCTACAACATGAAAAATATAAGAATGATGGAATTTTTTTACATCATTATGTACGAGGTAATTTGATGAAAGTTTGGAATAAATATAAAAGATATCATGGAGAAGGGGTGCCACTATGGATTGTACCGATAAATGTAGTCAAAGAGCAGAGGAGAGATGAAAATCTATTGCCCTATAGTGAATGTTTGGTTTGGCAGGGGGATGAAATAAAACTCTTGGAAAATAAATTGAAAGACAACTATACTTGGTTGGAATATCATCAGATAAGAGCTCTGTTTTTACAAGATAAGAATAAGGGTTTTAGAAAACAACTATCTGAACTAGAAAGAATAATGTTGAGTGAAGATGCAAACATATCAAAAATATATGATTTATTGTTGAAGTGGTATACAGAAGATGAACTAGTTAAAGTTCAAATGATAAAATGGGCTGTGAATATTAACAAAGAGATACCGATGACTGCCTGGGAACATCTTTGGAAAACATCAATGAAGACTTCAGCCTGTACCAGTATTAAAGAAAACTGCATGAAAATGATTTATCGATGGTATCTGACACCTAAGAAATTAGCGAAAATGGATAGTAAACTATCAGATAGATGTTGGAAATGCAAAGCAGTTACAGGATCCTTCTATCATATGTGGTGGACTTGTCCCAAAGCACAAATTTTCTGGACTACAACACATCAAATAATGCGAAAATTTTAAAAATTAACGTAGAGAAAGATCCTGAACTATTTCTGTTAGGTATGAACTTAGAAAAGTTCCAGCCTATCGATAGAACATTGATTTGGTATATGACTGCAGCGGCAAGGATGATGTACACACAAAAATGGAAACAAGAGGAGATTCCAGAGCTAAACGAGTGGTTGTATAAAATGATCCATTGGTGTGAAATGGATAAACTATCGAAGAAACTAAGGAATCAAGATATAACTATATGCCAACAGCAATGGGTTAAATTTAAAGATTATTTTGAAAAAGAATTTAATATGAAAGGAAAGTGTTTGTTTTTGAATATCTAGATAAATAAGATATGTAATGAATATCAAAGCTATATTAAGTTTAAAGGATCATACTGTGAGTACCTTTACTGAAATAATAATTAACCTGGTTTTTTGTAGGGAGGGAAGTCCTGGGGAATTTTTTTTTGGGGGGGGATGAAAATAGTACAATTGAATTATTATGATGAATGTATCTGGAATTCTTATTATATAAAATCTAATAAAATTTATTAAAAAAGAAAAAAGAAAAAAAAGAAAGAAATATAACATTAGCCTTTAACAGAGGCCAGCAGAACCTCCACTTGCCCTGGAAGAAGGTAAAGTAGGAAACATGAAGGCTATGGGCTCTTCTTCTAGAAAAGGGAGAGCCAATCCTATGTATGTCTGCTCAGAACTTAGTCCTATTATAGTCAATGAGGCTTACTACCCCATTCAATAAAACAACTTCAGGAGATTTAGGATGGACAAAAAGAAGAACAATCTATACAGCACTTAGTTAATCTATGGAATTTGGTGCCATAAGTTTGATGATGGCCTCTGGTTCAGCTGGTTTTAGAATGCATATTGGACAAATCCATGGAGGACAAGACTTTCAATAGCTACCAGTAATGGATGAATCCGTTCCAGTTCTAAAGGCAGTGGTGGGAAAGGGGTCTCTCTTCAATTCCTGCTTTTGGAAGCATCTGATTGGCTATTGTGGGAAACTGGATGCTGGTATAGATGGGCCTTTTGGACCCATCCAGTAAGGGTCCTCCAGGTGGAAAAATCTGTCTTTTTTCGGGCACAGTCCAGAGAAAGGGCAGAGAAAGCTGCGCCAACTATTCTGTATCCAGAGCAGAAATTTATGCTGCATCCAGAGAGTCAGAAAGCCTGGGCTGCCCTAGCTGCTCCAGAGAATGCTAAGTAGGCATCAGTTAAGTGAGAGCTGGGCAGGGCTTGCTCCTGAAGAGACCCCCCTCAGATCACACTGAACAAGGAACAGCTGTGGTGCCTGCAAGAAGGAAGCCCAGAAGTTCCTGACAACCAGTAACAGCTGCAGCTTGAGACTCCAGTACAGGAGTACCTCTAGTAGAGGGTGGATGCTTAGAGTGGCCTGCAGTATGCCTGGGTTAGTGGGCTGCTGTAGTTGTTCCATAGCCTGAGGTTGAGAGGCAGGGGTTGCAGCTAGGCTGGCAAGAACTCAGATTTTTGGTCAACACTGCTGTTCTTACTCTTGCCTTATCATGGACTCCTATGGGTCTACTCATTACTATACCTGCTCCTGAGGTGGTATAACTCTGAGGAGCTGGAAGAGGGAATTTCTGCCTTGGAAACAGGTTCTGGATACAGAATAACTTCTCTGCTGTAGGCAATGCTAAACATGCCCTCAACATGCCTCTCCTGAACTGCCTAGGCTGACACAGTTAGGGCAGCCCAGGACCACCTCTTTTTAGGCTGCCTATGTTGCTTTAAGCTGCCCATAAGCCTTTTCCAGAGTAACTAGGGTGGAGCATCTTGCAGTTGCTCCACCTTAGTGATAGATAGGGCAACCCAAGTGCTACTCTGGATTGGGCTGCATATGCTTTTTACATGTGATATTTTTATTGATTTTATGTAAATCATATAGAGTAGGCCAAAGCAGGGTAAACATATTTAATTAATTACTCCCATTATCCCTGCGTTGCCTTGTCCCATCCTTCCCTCCCTGGGATGCCATGGGGGAAGGAGATCTCAGTGTCTCTATCATCATCCTCAAAATCGCTCATCATGAATACTTCAAAGGAAGAGGCTTGCACAGGTAAATCTGACAACAAGTTCTCTTTACTGCAAAATTTGCGGTGCAGAAGCATATTGGTTTCTTAGGTACTTCTTTGTTACAGGTTCAACCTTAACTCAGGGTACGCAGACCCTTCCCTCAATCAACTAAACGATAACGTTCAACAGGTAAGTAAAACAGATTACGTAGAGTCTTTCCTTCTTGACCCTCAGGGGATAGGGATTAGCAGGTGGCTTTAATCAGTCTCCTTCTCTCTTTCAGAGTCTTCCACGGCCAATGACAGCCCTTCCAGTCTCAAGGCTTCGTCTTCCTCCGCTGACTCTCCACCTGAATCCTCCCTCTTCCACGGCAGGGTCTCTAACTGCTCCTCCAGCGTCTCTCTCTCCTTCAAATCTCCCACCTCATCTGCCCTCCCCCAATAGCCAGGCGTAGAGAGCGGGAGGAATTTTACTCCGCCCCTTGCATACCAGCTAGGAGAGGGACCCACGGTGATTCCCCTCCTAAGCCTGTTTCCACCCCTCCCCTGGTTCTGTAGTTCCACAAAATCCTTTATGGACCACACTTCTACTGCATCAGGAAACAAATCAATGTCCAAGGGAGGGTAACAAGGACGTCTGTGAACATAGAGGCTCTCACCCATGTACACCCCCACAGGCTCCATATTATACCGCTCATAGTCCTCCCAGGCTATCTCACCACACTCCTCCATGAATAGGGCAGCATACCTCTGGATGCTAGATTTTGGAGATAAGGAACAGGAGGTGATCATCACCCTGTTTGAAAGCATCCAGGAACATCTGGCTGGCCATTTTTGACAGCACAGTACGGCCCCAGGTGAACCCAGGCCAGATCTAGTGAGGGCACCCTGGTGTTATTGATTCTTATAGTGTAGGCTTTTTACTCCATTATTTTTATTTTTATTTTTTATTTATTTAAAAAATTTATATCCCGCCTTTCTTGGGCAAATTAGCCTGACTCAAGGCGGCTGCCATAAAACATAATTAAAAACATAAAATAGAACAATTTGATAAAAGCAATTAAAACATACAGCTAAAAACAACACAGATCAAAAACAATAAACAAGAGCCCCCCAACCTCTGCCCCCTAAAAAGCTTTTTTAAAATAAAAAGTTTTAAGGCTCCGCCTGAAGCTCTGTATTGGGGGAGCTTTCCTCAGTTCTAAGGGGAGGGAGTTCCAAAGCTAGGGTGCAACCACCGAGAAGGCCCTATCTCTGGCCGCCACACCCCTCACATTTCTTAGTGGCGGCACAGTCAGTAGGGCCCCCTCAGATGACCTTAGGTGACGGATCGGCTTGTACAGAAGAAGGCAGTCCCTCAGGTACCCTGAACCCAAGCCATTTAGGGCTTTAAAGGTCAGGACCAGCACTTTGAATTCAGCCCGGAAATGAATGGGCAGCCAGTGTAGTCACTGAAGCAGTGGCCCAACAGAGTCGAACCAATGAGCCCCAGCAACCACATGGGCCGCCGCATTCTGAACTAATTAAAGCTTCCGGACCTTCTTCAGAGGTAGCTCCACGTAGAGTGTGTTACAGTAATACAGTCTTGATGTCACTAGGGCATGGGTTACCGTGGCCAGATCTGAGCGAGGTATGGTTGCAGCTGGTGAATCAGCCGAAGCTGAGCAAAGGCTCCCCTAGCCACAGCTGCCACCTGGGACTCCAGGAGCAGCTGCAAATCCAGGAGAACCCCCTAAGCTGCAGACCTGCTCCTTCAGAGGGAGTGCAACCCCATCCAGAACAGGATGATATTCCAATACCCAAGTCGAGGACTTCCGGACCAGGAGAACCTCTGTCTTATCAGGATTAATCTCAGCTTGTTCACCCTCATCCAGTCCCCCACTGCCTCCAGACAACGATTCAGGACTTCAACTGCCTCCTCGGACTCAGGAGGAAAGGAGAGATAGAGCTGGGTGTCATCAGTGTACTGATGACACCTCACTCCAAACCTCCGGATGACCTCTCCTAGTGACTTCATGTAGATGTTAAATAGCATGGGGGATAGAATGGAACCTTGCGGCACCCTGCACCGAAGAACCCATGATAAGGCCTAGCTTATCATCCTCAGTGCCATTTTGGACATGCAGCAAAGTTACCCCTGAAACTTGATTTTGTGCATCTTCCCTGATAAGATGTGTTAACTGACATGGCATTTGGACAGTATGTATTTCATACATTGGGGGGAGATGCACAAGCTCTTTTTCAGATGTGTCAAATAAATGCTAGAAACAGGAAACCCACATCCTGTTCTTTTCCTGCTTATCACAACATCCAAAATGGCTTGTACAGTTATTGGGGAGGTAGAAGTGTCTCATCTTCCTAGTCCATTCCTGTGGCAAGTAGTTCTTAGATGTAGCCAGGGAGTGGCTGCTCCTCTAAATTAATTAACTAGTACTAAGGTCTGACTTTCTGCATGTGAAAATATTTGCCCCATCCTAGAGATGTGGAGAAACCCCTTGAGAAATGTCACTTGTCTTATGGAAACTGGCAATTCCTTTCAGATATTTCCAGTCCCCCTTACAGTATGGGATACAGTATGGGATACCACACTTTAGAACAAAAGATAAGCAATACTAAACACACTTTCCAGGGAGTAAGAACCACTGAACACTTCTGACTAGACATGGTTAGGACTGTGCTCAAGATGGACCAAAAACAAAAGGAATAAAATAACATCTCAAACAGTAGTCAGAAAAAAGACAAGCCACTAAAGAAGTGGAGGGACAAGACTCTCTTAGTAGTTTCTTTTGGATGTACTGTCCAAAAAGTGAAAACTGTTGGTAAAGTGGAACCCAGTCTTTTTCACCTTGCAAATGCAGAATGGCCACCAAAAAGACATAAATATAACTTGCTAAAGCCTAAATAACACATATTTATTAACACATAACCAAAATACATAACAAATTACAGTAAAATGAACAAAGGCATATGTGGGTAATGAATACCTTATGTATTTGAATGATTATTTTCTGAAGAAAGTCATAAGGAAATGCCAGTACAGTCTGATCACAATGTCACATGCAAATCAACATCAGGGAAGACAATTTTAGCCTTTAGACCAGCAGAGAGAGGTTGAAAGAATGGAGCATGTGTTTAATGAGTGAGTTCAGGATAGAATAGAAAGTTGTTGAGAGTGGAACCATCAGAAAACAAAATGTCAGAAAGTGGGAGACACATGTATTCACTGAACTGCATGTAGAATAAAGGTCCACATGAGTACATTAGAAGGCTCTCAACTGAAGGGATATTATCTAGTGGCGGGATTCACAGAGATGCCTCCCTTACTGATTTGAAGAGGCAAGCAGACTCATTCAGGAGAAGGTAACCCATCAAAGACCTAAAGACTTAAACCCAAGCCACTGAAGATTTTTGAAGGTGAAAACCTGATTTTGAATTGTGCCCGAAGCATAATTCCAGTAACAACCACTAAAAAGTTCCACACACATGCACTTATACAGGAGACGAGTTAGTTATGTTCTCTGAATACATAAAGGTGAATATCCATGATCCTGGCCACAGCATTCTAACATGCACTTATCTGAAACAAATAAAAGGCATAAATGTGTACGGACTTCCACATGCTTGAGAGGCTAAACGTTGGAATTCCTGATGATATGAAAACCTCCCTAAATTATAATAATAAGGGCCTTGAGGCTCTTTTACACATCCAATCAATGCATGGACATCAAGGACATGTTCTATGAGGATGGCTGCACTTCCACCTCCACACTTATGCGTGTGTGTATGGGGTGGGGGAAGTACGGGGAAAATTGCTGAACAGGCTTTGTTGAAATGAATGCAGGGAGAAAATTCATATTATTTATCTAACAAGTTTTGAAATTTATTTTTTAAAACTTTGTCAGTTTTTGTACAGAGCTGTCTTTGTTAAAAACAAAAATGAGGTCAATGCATGGGGTAGGATTTGGAAAAAGGGCAGGTATTAATAGGAATGAATGTGGCACAGAGGCAAATCATAGCTGCTGTATATGAAAAACGGCTGCCCTCTGAAAGCCCTACATATTTAAACAAATTACCAGAAGGTTAAACTGGAGAGGATATTCTTTGATCCAGATGAGTCATCAGGAGCTTGCTGTGTTCACACTGTTTGGGGTATTATAAAGCCCTTTCATAGGAAACCATTTGCCAGATCAGAAATCCTAAACTGAAACGTGATGACAGAACAAGTCTTGGGCCTTCGACACCATTTAACTACCTCTTAGGTCACCTTGTCAGAGAAGAGTTCTTGACCCCAAGAACCAGAGCCGCACAGAATATTCTCCAGTTTTGATTTTTCAGCAAGCAATTTCAGTGGGACAAAATATTTCATTTTTTTAAAAAGCCTGCAATTATACATATTAATCTCAGAGTGGGGTCCACAGAACTCAGTGGTACATTAATTCTGAGTAGACATGCATTGGATTGGGCTGTTACAACCTTGATGTCTTTTTTAATAATATAAACTCTGGTTTGTTCCATTTATTTCACTGCCTGCTGCTATTCCAGGTACAGAAAGAAAAAACAAGCAGTTACAGGAGCCAGCAGTCTACTTTCTGCTGTGGTACTCAAAATGGGGGATCATGACCACCAATTTGTATGAAGGCCTTTTGCTCCTTTTAAGGGGAAGGGGAAAGCAGCAATGAAATCCCCAGGATTATGCCCTGGGGCGTGCATGCAGGGATCCCCGAGGCTTGGAAATAGTAAATGTCCAGCTGCAATTAAACCAGAAGTTGATGTAGTGCTGCCAATTAGATATAAGTCCACCACCTCCTCTTCACCCCATCTCAAATTGCTTCCCCATTTTTTCTGATTGGGAATAGGGCAGAAATTTTTGAAAGCCCTGCACCAAACACTTGCAAGCTGTGTCTGGTGAAATTAGTATCTCACTATCGGTTTTTTGTTTACATGTCAGGGGAATTGCATGCTAAATGAACTTAATCATTGCCAGCACACTTAATATTATGATACAAATAAATAATTTTGTTAAAGTTTAACATTACTGTGTGTGCCTCAGTGCTGGCAGAGCTTGTGTTCTACCAGCACTGGATGTTGCAAACACACTGGAAGGCATGTTAGGACAGCAGAAGGGTTCAAGTCAGTGGGAAGGTCTGCTGGGACCTGCTGAAGACCAGTTCACACTGGAGAAGGTAAGATCAATGTGGCCTAAGTGGAAGGGCAGAGAGAAGGTAGAATGGGGGCAGTGAGGTGGAGTAAGGGGTGGGGATGGCTCTTTGTAATATATGCCAGAAGCCCTGCATTAGCTTAATCTGACAAAAAACTCCCCCCTCTCCATTCTACAGTGTTGTAGCAGTATGCACTTGCAGACCATGCATTTCAATTATGAAAACCCCAATGGAGGCATCTGTGAAGGCTCAGCATGGAAAAATATTTGTATATTAATAAGTGCACAAATGCCTGACTTGTTTCAGTCTCAGCCTTCCTCAAGGGCACTGGAAAAAATCTGATTAAAAAATTGTCTTCGTGCTAAACTGATCAAAATGAATTTGCATAATATCTTAAGGCTTAGGCTGCAATCCTAAACGCACTTTCCTGGGAGTAGGACCCATTGAACACAAGCTAACTGGGCAAGAGGCACTCTTTCAAGTGGGTGTTCCTCTTTTATTAGCAGGGGGAGAGTAACTGGCCCTACACACCCCAGCAATGACTGTCCAAGTGGCTTCTACTGGTGTTCTTTTGCATTTTAGATTGTGAGCCCTTTTGGGACAGGGACCCATTAGCTATTTTTTTTTTCATTTCCTTTGTAAACCGTTTTGAGAACTTTCTAGTTGAAAAGCGGTATATAAATACTGTAGATAGATTTTGAATAGACATGGTTAGGATTGTGCCCTCACTGGAATAAAGAGTTCTAACCACATTGGATCTCATCACAATACAACATGGTCTCTTCACCATATCACCTGCATCTAGGGATTTTGCACTTTTCAAAGACATCAGAAGAGGAGATTGGAATGCTTCTGCTGGCACAACATTCCTTGGAGACTGTCTGAGGGCATTTTAGATAAGAACGAGCTTGTGAATAGATACTCTTGAATCAAAATATTTAGAGTACATTCAGTGATGGGCTTCAAATAAATTAACAACCGGTTCTCTGCCCATCTGGCAGCCACTTTTAAATGGATATTTTTAAACTTTATATGTCCTATATCTCTTTAACAACCGGTTCTATAGAGTAGGTGCGAACCTGCTGGAGCCCACCACTGAGTACATTTTGGTTCTGATTTGAAAATTTTCCACAACTTCCTTCGGCTGTCACTTCTGCAGCTGTATAAAGATGCAGGGAGGGAAGAGGCATTATTTCAAAATTCTGCACAATTCTTTTTATTTGTTGAACCAACCTGTATTCCTGACTTAGGGCAAAAGAAGCATCATGCTGCCGTTACCTGTACCACACCCTCTGTTATTGGCACATAGGAAGCACATCTAACAGGCCACGTTGAACTTTCCAGTTTTAATAAAAAAGAGTGCAAATGTGTTCTGTGAAACTGCAAGCAAGTCTGTGGATCTTTGGAAAAATCTGTAGCTCACACACTTGGCTCTCCAGGAATAATCTGGAGTGGTAGGGGGTTCATGTCCAAGTTCTCTCAAATAGCAGGCATATCAATCTTTCCAAGAAGGTGAGGCTCCAGCACAGTTATTGGGTAGCACTGGCACCCAGCAAGCGTTTCTTATTTTTGATAGACCAGGGTGATCATAAGTCATAATCAGGCAGAGGAGAAGCCCCCCTCATGAAGGACATCCACAAAAAGAGTAGAACATAAACTAAAAGCTTGTGTAGATTGCTTCCATGTGCTTTCTGTAATATTACTGAATTCCATACAATATTACGGAATATTACATTTAAAATTATTACATATAATTTAATACGTATAATTTATCAATTCCAAGTAGGCTATAGGCAGATTAACCTATCTGTCATAATCAAAAAAGAGGACATAAGGACATGACACCCCCAAAATGTAGAAGACACAAGAAAAATGTAGGATATGAGATATATGTCTATGTATCTATATATAAAACATTCAAGTGGTTAGGCAATCCTACAGACACTTTCCTGGGAGTAAGACCTGCTGAACACAATGTGGCTTACATTTGAGGAGACATGGTTAGGATTGCATTGATTATTGATTATTATTAAAATTAAAATATATTAAATATAATTTGTTACAGATAATTCATGAATTACTAGCATACTACATGCTGCCTGCTCACAAGGAAATGGAACAAGGAAGTCTTTTCCAGGGCACATGGCTAATAAAGAGTCCTGGAAAAAGAGGACAACTGGTAGAAATATTTTTTAAAAAACTGCCTTAGCACCCCCTTCCCCCCCTGAAAAGCATTAAAACCCCAGAGGGAAGAGGGCAGGAGATGCTTGAGTGGATGGAGAAGTTTGTACTCTTACTAAGCTTTAGAAATTTTTTTAAAATATCCCATTAGCTGCTGAGCCAGTTTCTGTGTTTTGCCGGGGGTGGGGGGGGGTGTCTGCCTTCTGGAGCACTTTCAAGCTCTGTGTTCCTGGGATCAGGGCCATTCTGGAAGCCTTCGCCCCAGACTGACCTTCCATACCAGCCAAAGTGTTCGCTTACTTGCGAGTAAATGACACTCTGCAGTTTTAAAGATGGGGAAGCTAGGGAACTTCCTCCTGGGGTGATTTGTGGGGCTGTAGTTCCTGGATCAGGACAATTCTGGTGTCCTTGGCTTCCTCTCAGCCTCCTCTTTCCAGCAGATGAGACTGGATATGCAAATATAAATGCAAAGCCACGATATGCAAATTTTGGGGCTTTGGGGGCTTTTTTTAGTTTTTTGGCCATAACGTAGGAAGGTGCTAGCTCAAAACTCCAGGATATTTACATTGGACTCTGCTCTTCAATACGAATCCAACAATATATGGCACGATGGGGTAGTGCGCACCTTCGTGAACTTCTTGGGGATCCCACAGGCCCTCCAGTGCATGTCACCTGGTGTGGGCCACACCCCCCACACCACCCTGGTGATGCCAGTGCTACCCAATAACTGTGCTGGAGCCTCACCTTCTTGGAAAGATTGATATGCCTGCTATTTGAGGGAACTTGGACATGATCAGGCAAATGGAGCCCCCTACCACCCCAGATTATTCATGGAGAGCCAAGTGTGTGAGCTACAGATTTTTCCAAAGATCCACAGACTTGCTTGCAGTTTCACAGAACACATTTGCACTCTTTTTTTATTAAAACTGGAAAGTTCAACGTGACCTGTTAGATGTGCTTCCTATGTGCCAATAACAGAGGGTGTGGTACAGGTAACGGCAGCATGATGCTTCTTTTGCCCTAAGTCAGGAATACAGGTTGGTTCAACAAATAAAAAGAATTGTGCAGAATTTTGAAATAATGCCTCTTCCCTCCCTGCATCTTTATACAGCTGCAGAAGTTGGAACACACACAGCGTCTTGGCCCTGCCGGTTTAACAGACAATCAGGGTGGTGCAGCTCTGCTGGCACCACAGAAAAGGTGAAAAATGGAGTGGGACTTTTTCGTTTTTCCCTCCAGCTTCTTGTTTAGGGCCTAGAGGTCTAGGCATTAACTCAGGATTTAGCTGTCAGTTTCAACTCTGGCACAGAGTTGAAAGGTCCTTTGTTAGGCTGGGAGGCTCGACATGGGGTTTGGGATCCAGTGGAACAAAGCCAGTTGGTCTTGTCCTCTTCCTGCCCCACTTCTTCTCCCAGCCCACCTTCCTCATCCCCACAATGCTTCCTCACCCCCACTCATCTCTCTGCTGCCTGGAGCAAGGGACAAGCTCCAGGCGGCATGTGACTGGCCTCCAGCCAGCACTGGCTCCAGTGTACATTGGGCTCAGTGACAGCCCTAACCCAGCAGTGAATTTCGTGTATGTTTTATGGTATGTTTGCAAAATTCTGCTCTGGTGTAGGGCCAGGACTGGATCCTTAGGACTGGGCCCTCAGCTAGCTTGGTGGACAGCTCAATTAATATATAGTGGTGTCACAGTCCACAAGATGCTTAGCTTGGAAGTTTTGGGTGCTCACCTGTACTCAAAATGATTGTGGTGGTAGTGGATTGGGTGCATGGATTTCATTTGAAGTTTTCTGTCTTTAATAGTCAAATATTAGATGGATCTACGAATATATATATATATATTTATATATATATATATATATATATATATATATATATATATATATATATATATATATATATATATATATACACACACACACACACACACACACACACACACACACACACACACACACACACACACAACTTTATTTGTGTAACCATTTGGTCATTACAAAACATTTCGGCTGATTAAAATAACATTAGTAAACAGAATTGTAAAAGACTATTTTAAAATAGGGTCAGTACAAAGAGAATTTGTTAAAATTTACATAAGAAAACAGCTATATATCATACAGGGAGCTTTGACCTTATAATTTTAGCTTCCAAAGCAAATTTTGCGACTTTAAAGGTAATGTCGTTATCAGCATCACCCAAAAACCAGCATAAGAGATCGATAAGTGGTCTATTGTTGAAACAGATAATAAAGTCGGCCAAAAATTTTGCTATAGGAGTATCCAATAGTGGGCATCGCAGAAGATAGTGTGCAATGTCATCAACCTCTCCTGAATTACACTTACATAGTCTAAGGTCATAGGGAGTGTTGTTGAATCTGCCTTCTAAAAATGCAGACTGCATGGTCTGGCGACGTAAGGCAGAAAAAGCCTTTCTCAAAGTAGGATTGGTCAGGTTAACTACATAATTTTTGAGAACAAAGGTTGTTTTATAAAATAAAAGCCAATGAGAACAAGGAGAGTTAATGATTGCGCCAAGATCCTGCCTCATATAGTAGAGGCGTATAGAATCTCTAAGCGAGCATTTAAATTTGGGGGGGAAAAATGAAAGGAAATTATCTACAGAGAAATCAAAAGATTCCAAAATAGGCCTGACTGAAGTCGCCCAAGAGGAGAGAGCTAAGTTAGTGATTTGCTCATCAAAACATAATCTTGGGAGACATAAAGGGTTCATGGAGACCAATCTGTACCAATAAAGAACCAGAGCTGTATGACAATGTGCAGTAATTTGGATAAGTCCCACTTCCGCTCTAATTTAGGAAGACAGTGTTGACCTAGGAACACCTAGAAGCATGCGAATAAAATTGTTTTGGATAGCTTCAAAACAAGAGAGTTGAGAATAGCCCCAGATTTGAGCTCCATATAGCAATTGAGGGATGATTTTCTTAGCAAAAATCTCAATTGCTGGGGCCACCAAATTTCTACCCTTAGTTCTCAGAAAATGGATTAACATCTGAATAGATCCTTCGACTTTAAGTTTTGTGTAGATATAGTGGGGGAACTGAGAAAGATTTGCGTTAAATGTGACTCCCAAATATTTAAAAGTATTTACTTGTTCAATCCGATAGTCACCGATAGACCATTTGTGTTTCTTTCTGTTCCTACCAAAAACCAGAACCTTAGATTTGCCATAATTAATAATGAGCTTCTTTTGAGCACAGAAGGAGTTTAATCTGTGTAAAAGTCTGCGTAGACCAATTGAGGTAATAGAAAATAAGGCTATGTCATTGGCGTAAAGTAAGACTGATAGTTTCCTCAACCCAATAGCTGGGGGAAAAAATTCAGGGCCCTGAAGGGTTTTCACTATGTGGTTTATATAAAAGTTGAAAAGAAAGGGAGCTAAAAGGCAGCCTTGATGGACCCCTCTGTTGGTAGGGATGCTTTCAGATAATAATCCCGTTTGGTCAAATCTAACTCTTAAACTGGTACCAGTGTGAAGAGTTCGGATAAGAAATAGCAATCTCCTATCAATATTTGTGTCAGCCAGCTTATGCCAGAGGAGTTCCCTGTTTACTAGATCAAAAGCCGAGGTAAGATCAATAAAAGCAGTATATAATTTCCTATTACCAGTTTGCATATATTTCTGTATTAGGTGGTGTATAATAAAGCAATGGTCTAACGTAGATTTCCCTTGTTGAAAGCCAGCTTGTTCTTCTGCTATAATGGAATTTTCTTTGGCCCAAGTCTCAAGCTTACTTAGAAAATATTTCGTATAAAGCTTAGCTATAACACAAAGCAAAGAGACGGGCCTATAGTTTTTAGGATCAGATTTAGAGCCTTTCTTGTAAATGGGGACCACAGTGCTTTCTTTCCAACTCGAAGGAAAATCACCCTTACAATTAATATGAGAAAATAGTTTGGCGAGAACAGGGCACCACCAGTCCAAGTTGTTTATATAGTTCGTAAGGAATCATATCAGGACCAGGGGCCTTTTTATCAGGGGCTGAGGAAGTTAGGGCTTTAATTTCTTCAGGTGAAACTGGGTCCCAAGCAGGCAAAAGAGCCAAAGAAGGTGTGGCAAGTTCATAGTCTAGAGTTAATGATGTAGAACTACCACCTTCAGAAAAGACGGCTGAAAAATGGGCTTTCTATTTGCTGGCTATGATTTGATTTCCCGTATTTCCATATCAGAAGTTCATGCCTCTGGATACTATGGACCAGAATTTGGAGGAGTTTTTCATATATGTGGCAGAAGCCAGGGCCTGCCAGGATTTTGGGATAGAAGAGCTCTTTTTACTTTTAGGAGGTTTTTATAGGCTCTTCTTCTTTTAATATATGTTGAAAAGTTAGCAATCGAATACTAGCAACCGGAAGTCCTCGACTCGGGTATTGGAATATCATCCTGTTCTGGATGGGGTTGCACTCCCTCTGAAGGAGCAGGTTCGCAGCTTAGGGGTTCTCCTGGATTTGCAGCTGCTCCTGGAGTCCCAGGTGACGGCTGTGGCCAGGGGAGCCTTTGCTCAGCTTCGGCTGATCCGCCAGCTGAAACCATACCTGAGTTGTTCAGATCTGGCCACGGTAACCCATGCCCTAGTGACATCGAGACTAGATTATTGTAACGCGCTGTACGTGGGGCTGCCTCTGAAGACGGTCCGGAAACTTCAACTAGTCCAGAATGTGGCGGCCCGTGTGGTTGCTGGGGCTCGTCGGTTTGACTCTGTCGGACTACTGCTTCAGCGACTACACTGGCTGCCCATTCGTTTCCAGGCTGAATTCAAAGTGCTGGTCCTGACCTTTAAAGCCCTAAAAGGCTCGGGTCCAGGGTACCTGAGGGACCGCCTTCTTCTTTACAATCCGACCCGTCACCTAAGGTCATCTGAAGGGGCCCTACTGACTGTGCCGCCACTAAAAGACGTGAGAGATGTGGTGGCCAGAGATAGGGCCTTTTCAGTGGTGGCACCCTAGCTTTGGAACTCCCTCCCCTTAGAACTGAGGAGAGCTCCCTCTATACAGAGCTTCAGGCGGAGCCTTAAGACCTCTCATTTTAAAAAAGAATTTTAAATGGGGCATAGGTTGGGGGGGCAGTTTTATTGTTGTATCGTTTTATTTTTACTGTTTTTAACTATGCTTTTAGTCTGTTTTAATTGTTCTGAGCCTTTTAAATTTAATTGTATTTTAATTGTTTTTTAATTATGTTTTAATCTATATTTATAATTCGATTTTAAAGGTGTTTTATCCTGTTTGTCAGCCGCCTTGGGCTCCCTCTTGTAGGAGAGGAAAGGCGGGATATTAAATAAATAAATAAATAAATAAATAAATAAATAAATAAATAAATAAATAAATAAATAAATAAATAAATGCTTTGTTACTAGTTTCCTGAAGGCTCTGGTCAAAAGTCGCTTATAGTTGAGGCAGTCTCTATCATACCAGTCATTTGCAAAGGAAGGGTTAGATAACAAGGGTTTTGAAGTGACTAACAGAGGTCTCAGGATGGTTATAATTTCTTCAAAGGTGGTTATAGGCTCCAAGGAGTCAAGTAAGGAAGCTCTGAGAGAAAGAAGGATTGAGGAATTAAGGGCAGTCGATATTTGCCGTTGGATAATCTCCGTCCAGGGGAGTCTTCTTTCGTCTGTAGATGGAAAAGATGTAAGGCGAGCTAGTTGTTTATTTTGGGCTCTTCGGGGGTAAAAAAGCATCAAATATATGGGCATATGGTCACTTTCAGCCCTTGACAAAACCTTAAAAGAGTAAAACAAAGGTAATAAATTTAGTAGAAGAGATTAACATATAATCAATAACACTACGGCCTCTAGGCCCATAAAAGGTGAAGGCCATAGAATCGCTGTCAGTGGAAAATCCATTACAAATAGAAAGTGGTGTTTAAAAATGAGTCTGAAGAGCGCTATACCCGCTTTATTGATCTCCAAGTCTTTGGAAGCTCTCTCCGGTAGAAAGTTTATTTCTTCTACAGACAGGCCTAACCTGTCCCCTAAATCCTGGTTGTTACCCCCAAGTCTAGCGTTAAAATCAGCGGCAATAAGAAAGGAGGCATTTGGAAGACTTTCAGATAAATCAAATATTGTTTGGTCCAACATCTCCAAAGTAGAGATCTCAGGAGAGAATAAATCCGTAGGAGGACAATATGCATTTATCAAAATAAATTTTGGAAAAGAGGGCCAAGAAATAATGAGGTGAAGTGGTGTCCAAAAAGGTAATAGTAGATGAGAGGTGCGCCGATAGAAGCACTGCTAGACCACCTTTTGCTCTTCCTCCTGCTGTAGAGCTCAAGGCTGGTTTTTCAAATGTCGTAAAACCAGGAATAAATGGAGACGCTGGTTGAGTTAGCCACGTCTCTTGTAGGGCTATGACGTCGAAACTGGAAAAAAAGGCTATAAAGTCTTTGTTTGAGCTCTTAGGATTCCATCTGGCAACGTTCCAGGAGATTATATGAATAAAATCAAAAGAAGAGGCGGGGTGGACGATCGATGATGTGTTTCTCAGCATTGGAGTGGGCTGAATATACTGTTCAGTAGGAGAGCTTATATAGAGGGCAAGTCATGCGGACCCGTCTGCAGTCTTAGAACAGAGTCTTTATCTGAGAGAGGCCTTACCACTCTGGAGAAAGAGACTGGGACATTAGAAGTAGCAGTCTCTAATATGTAAAGATAATGGTTAATCTCTTTAATTGGATCCAACAAAACCTTTGCACTATGGACCACCAGGCTTGGGCATTTAAGGTGGCATGGAAAAAGCTAGTTTGTTGTTGTTCAGTCATTAAGTCATTACCAATTCTTCATAATCCCATGGAGTGCAGTATGATAAGCCAACATATCTTCCTCTAATTTCTGATGTTTGTCCAAATTCATGTTCATGGCTTGGGTGACACTGTCTAACCACCTCATCTTTTGCTGTCCCCTTCTCCTTTATACCTTCAATTTTACCTTTTCAATTTTCCATCAGTCAATCAAAGTTGATATTTAGGCAATTAAAATGCAGTTGAAATCTGCCTGCCTAAATACTGAGAGTGCAATCCTAACCAATTTAGGACAGTACAACTCACCCATCTCCCTGTTTCTGCGATGGCTTGGGAAGACCAGTACATGTCTATGCACTGGCTTAACTCCCACATGAGTGGTGCAGAAGTGCCTTAAGGCACTTTTGTGACACTCCCAGATCAGCATGTGCTGGGATTTGCGCTAGCCTAACCAGGGATTAGGATTGCACTTTGATTAACTTATTTTGAACTGGTAACTATGAATTGTTCTTGAGGCTCAGGTTCAAAGCAAACTAATTTTTTTCTTTAACTCTAGACCTGTTCACTTGAAAAAGTTTCTCTGTACAGTTTTTAAGGCACAGATTCAGATTTAATTTGATGATCTGTGGAGGTTTTCACAAAGCACAGTGATAGTTGTGGAAAACCATTGGCTGTGAATGTGGTATGATAATAGGTGTAAACATAAGAAAAGCTCTGCTGGATGAGGTCTAGTCCAGACCCACATCGTGTTTCCTACAGTGGTCCACCAGCTGTTGGAGGAGAGATTGTTCCAAGAAGAGAGGAACATATATAGTAATTTTCAGTTACTCCCTTGCAATTAATATTCAGAGTCATACTGTCACTAAACCTGGAGGTAGCACATTGCCATCATGGCTAGTAGCCTAGTATAAACCATACACAAACTGCTTTGTGAACTTTTTAGTTGAAAAGTGGTATATAAGTACTGTAGATAGAGACACCTGTCTTCCTTTTTAAAAGGAGGACTAAATCACTTTTTAAAGCCATCAATGCTAGTGGCTATCTATAGATGGATTATGTGCTTTGCAGAGAAGTTCCTCTTTTTCTCTCTCATACATCTCCCACCAACTATTTTAATTGTCTGGTTCTAGTATTGTGGGAGAGGCAGAAAGCTTCTCTGCAACATGCATAATTTTACCAGGGGCGTTGAAGTCAAATCAAGACTTTTAATTTTACAGATATGAAAAGGGAATGCTACCATGGTGGTACTACATGCAGTAGTAAATGGCAAGTATGTTCTATTATTAATAGCCAGCTTACATGTTGTGGCCAGTCAAGACACCATTAATCAAGATGGCAAGCTACAGTGGTACTTCATGCATGGGACAGCGTATGAAGTTTCTTGTGAATGAAGGCTACAGAAGACTTCAAGCATAGCATGGTGATGGGACACTTGGAAGAAGTAAGACATTGGTGTAAACATTTCAGAGACAGCTGTACATCCCTCAGTGACCATCCTGGCTGTGGTGGTTCCCAGGCCACAGTAGTTATTCCTGTGAACATTCAGCATGTGGAATGCCTGATCCTGGATACACATAACATATTGAGTCAGGTTTCAGCAGGACTGTTCAGCTCACTCCTGAACTCATTTAGACTAATGGGAGCCTGCAAGGATAAAGGTTAAAAGCATCTGCAAAAGAAAAATTGATGCACCTATGCTGAAGTTATGCCAAAGCTATATGCTGATCTCCTTGACTAGGACACTGATACATACTGCAACTCTTAAGGAATGGACTGGACTGGATTCTCTGGACTTACTATTAGAGTTAATATGTGGAGTCTTGGGGGAAAAAGTGCTCTGGGAAAAAGCAATTATCAGGGGGTTTATGTCCCACCGATGGAAAGTACCTTTTCATAGTGGTGGGATTGTGTGCTCCAGTGATACAAAGGGTAGCATAGGGTAGCTGGCGGTAGCATAGTTACTGGCAGGGACTCCCATGCCAGACAGGCCTCTGTTGAGGAGCCAGACTAAATGTGTCCAAAATCCCACTGATTCGTGGGCTGTCTGGAGAAGGAAAACTCCCACCTCAAACCCCCACTGCCTTGTGGCTATACCCATCTGTGGGAAAGGGTTCAGGAGTCAACCTCGAGGCCAAACCTGGAGCCGGAGTTCCAGAAGCAGCTCGTGACTGTGTACAGTCACGTTCTGGTAACTCCTGCGATGCAGTTGGAACCAATCATATTGGCTCTGCCATTCCATTGGACTATTTCAGTGACATGGAGGGGGGATTTGCTGCTTGGGTAGCAGTCTATCCTCCATATTAATCTACCCAGGCCATTGTGCTCTGGAGAGGACACTCAGAGCACGATACCATAGTCTTTCGAGACTGAAGGATGCCAATGATGATGATGTGTTTGTGTGGCAATAAATCCTTGCCTCTAAACCAGGGGTGTCCAAAACCTGGCGTGGGGGTTAGATGTAGGCCATGGCAAGCCTCAATTATGCCTACAGTAACACCTCTCCATCCAGGACATGGAGAAGTCTTGTAATGCTCCAGATACAGTCTTATAAGTAAATTTATTCAAATTTGAAATGTAAATCATTTTAGTGGCTCCTGACACCATGTCAGAGCTATGCGGCCCTTCTGCCTTATGTGGTCCTTCTGCCATTCCCCTGTTCTAAACTGAGGCATTTGGTATTTATTAATTTACACAATTGGCTATTACTGGAGAAGGGAGCTGTTATTTGAAACAAAAGTGGGCATAAAGGGAAAAGGATTATATAGGACAAATTGGTATGAGGAGTGTTGTTCAAAATTGGTATCAGAAGAGATAATTGGATGGGACAGGGGCTGATTTCTCCACTCCCCAATTTGTTTTGGTTCTAACCCTACAATCCAGAGTAAATACGGGAAGATGTAAGAGGCACTTACTCTGGATTGCTCTATGCATTTCCCACAGGTTTCCCATAGGTGGCACTGTAACTACATCAGTGTAAAAGGTCCTGTAGTTACTCTGGATTGTAGCCTCAATGTTCCTTTTGAGGAATTTATTTATTTATTTATTTATTTATTTATTTATTTATTTATTTATTTATTTATTTAAGCAATTTGTATCCCGCCTTTCTTCCCCCACAAGGGGGAACTCAAGGTGGCCAAACAATTAAAAAACAATAAAACACCACTAAAATTAGATATGGTAATAAATAGAGATAAAAACACATTAAAATGTAGTTAAAATACAATTAGATTAAAGCTAAAAACGTAGACAAACCCTACAATCCAGAGTAACTACGGGAGCACGTAAGAGACATTACGTGTACCCGTAGTTACTGCATCACCTAGTGAAAACCTATGGGAAATTCATATTGCAATCCAGAGCAAATTGTTCTTACACCGGAGCAAGGACTCCCCGTAGTTACTCTGGATTGCGCCTTAAAAATGATAAAACAAAAAAGATAAAAAAGATAAAAGCCCCCCAACCTCTGCCCTCTAAATTATTTGTTTTGCTTTAGGTTTGACTGATCTCAGGATAGAAATGAATGCCTTTTATTACATTCAACAGGAATGCAACAGGAACTATGGGTCTTTCTCTTGAAATATATAGTTTGACTTTCTAGAATATATATAGCCAACATTTGGATGCTAGTGTGTGTGTTAGTCAAGCTTTCAATGTTCTTGGATCCTTGATTTGCACTCATAATTAGAGAAGCTAAAGGCAAAACATACAAAGTCAATAATGTCAATAAAGATGACATTAATTTAGCTTTTAAATTTTAATAAAAGCAAAATTTAGCTTTCATTGCTGTAAAAGTTGACATAGTTTTCACTGTGAATACAATTTGAAAGGTTGGATGAGTATGTGAAGTTTCCTTTGATTTGCATCAAGCAAAGTTAACCAAAGTTCAACATTTTGGGTCAAAAATTTGTCTCGACTTAAGCTTTGTGGGACTCCTCAGTGGAAACCAACATTCAGATTTTGATTTGCTCTATAGAACTCAATCCAATGTTGCCCTTAAAAATGCCCTTTTAAACTGGCAGTCAGCTTAAATGGATGTGCACTAGTGACCTCTCATTTATCACAACTGAGAATTCCCTGTAGAGAAAGGGGGAAATATATGGCCTTGGAGGGTTGTGAGTTACCATACTGCAGTCAACCATGTGAAATGTGTGAGGTCTACTTGCAGAATCCAGAGGCCTGATTTGTAGGTGCGGATTATCCCACTAGCAAGAGCTCCTAACTTTCTTCCCCCCCTCTCCTGCATTTTATTTTAACATGAAACTGGGAGTGTGGGTTTTCCTCTGAAATTATAATGAAAAATGATAGGTTCTTGTATAGGCTTGTAAGAGGATTTGTGTGTGTCACAAAACAATTAGGGGCTGGAGGGAAGAGCTGGTTGCCCAGAGAAGGTGCAATTAGCACAGGGTAAATGTCTACAGGTTATACCTAGGCTCGATTTGGTTAAGTACATGAAATTGCTGCTCTTATGAATTGCCTCGCAGCCCAACGGGCCCTGCCGTATCACACCCAGCATAACTCTATATGCCACCCACTTGAAAGATATATTTTATACAGTGGGAAAAGAGAAGAGATACCTCACATTCACTGCTACCACAGCGGTTCTTTCCTTATAACAAAATTCATTTCTGTGGGTCATCATACTTGCCTGTACTCCCCTGAACAGGAATGCCACAGGGTGATAGGGACAAATTATATGGTAGTTAAAGTACATTGCCTAGTTGTGGCCTCAGAAAGACAGGAGAAAGGATTATTCTCTTTTCCTTACGGAATCCTGATGGGCTGTGGGTGGCGCAAGTGATTAAGACACTGTGCCTGTTATCCAGCAGGCCAGGGTTTGAGACCGGGGTCTGTCCCCACAAGACAGGGTGAGCTCCTGTCCTTAGCCCAGCTCTGCGATGCAGCTGGAACCAATTGTATCAGCTCTGCCTTTCCATTGGACTATTTCAGTGGTGTGGAGAGGGGGGATTTGCTGCTTGGGTACCAGCCTGTCCTCCATATCAATCTACTTAGGCCTTCATGCTTCACATGCAGCATATGGAGCTCCGAGCACGATACCATAGTCTTTCAAGACTGATGGATGCCTGCAAATGGAATCCTGATACAATTGTGTAATTTCATCAAGATTCTTTTTTTGAAATATTTTGGCTCAATGAGCAAACACGCTACTGTGCAGCAGTTATTTGTAAGAGGAATCCTAGTGTAAACTGGAATCTGTGGCAAAAACACAAATGTCCATTCAAAATTTTTTAGAAATTCACTTCTATTATCCATTTCAATGTCCATTTTTCAAAATTCTGCAAGTTGAACTGAAACTTAGGCAGATTGGAAAGTGAGAGAATAAAACCATGGTAGAGAAGAAACAGCATTAAACATGGAAAATTATCACACCATTCAAGTGTGTCATTCAAGGCTGTCATTTTGTCTGCTGCTAAGGTGCCTCTGGTGCTGCGTGGCTCAGTGGTTAGAATGCTGGGGTTAGAATATATGATGTTATAAAAAATACAGTTCAACAAAACATGTTCAGTAGTCTCAGCTGTTCTGTAAATGGAACCTTGTTGTAATGGCCCTTCAATACTGCTGAAAGTAATCCCAAACAGTGAGCTAATGTTAACGCTCATCTTGGTATTTTGAGTTGAAAGAGATAGGATGCCAAAGTGGCAATATATATATTCAATATACTTGAATTTCTCTGTAACATAAAATCCTGATACTACTAAGGTCAGTCTGACGTTTGATGTCTGTGACACACTGCTTTTTAGTTGTTTTCACTCGATCCAAGCCCAAGCTTAGTAAAGTCATATGGGAGTGTCCTAAGGAGATCAGATTTGACTCAGATTGAGTCCATCTAGATTTATAATTAGCTCTAAAAATTAATGCAATAAGTCCAGAGTGTTACCAAGAGAGCAGCAAAAATAGGGAAATTAGCTTGTGTTTCTCTTTGGTTACTACAGGATCTAGGCAGGACTCGAAAACAGCGTCATGCAGAGAAGATATCCCTTGTTAGAAAGTGAAGCACTAAGGAAAACTTATCACAAAGATGCAGATTTTATTGTCATAAAGCATAAACAAAGATTACATACATTCAGTAGCATGAGGGTGAAGTGTACCTGTTTCTTACATAGTGTGTACCAAGAAGAAGGGAGACAAGGGAAGGGGAAAAGAGGGAGGTAGGAAAGAAAATGGAGGGAGCAATATCTACCTTCTTTAAGCCATGCCAGGATCCAGGAGGAAGAGGGTCCAAGCGAAAAAAGAGGGAGGAACAATAGAGTGCAGGGCTCTTTTATAACCTAGGTCCAGGAAGGCTGTTTACCTTACAGGAAGGGGAAGGCTGGAAGACTACCACGTGAGGGCCATCACCCAATCAGAAAATAAAGAAGAACACATCCAGCTAAGTGTGGTCAAGGTTTGAAAAGAGAAAGAATGGGGAAGTGACCATGTGACTGGCAAGGAGAACAATAAGACCATGCTTTTAACTGACTTGCACATTAGCATATAAATGGCAGTAGCAGAGTAGTTAACAAAGAAGGAAGGATTAGTTGTTTGTATGCCCCAAAGATGTGTTTAGAAATGAAAGAGGGGGGAAGGGAAATGAGACACTCTGCCAACACCTTTATAATATTAAATTAATAAAATGTATAATATTGTAAGAGAGCAATTCTCGCAACAAGAGGGCATAAAATGAAGTCTCAACCAGTACTGAGAAATCACAGTCCATACTCTTGCCTCAATCTTAATTTGCCCTGTCTCAAGTCATAGCATTGCATTGGAGATACCTCTTGGTTAGAATACTGCTTGACTGGAATTCTGATCAGTAGGTCAGCAGTTCAAGACCCGAGTACTGTAAGACGGGGTGAGCTCTCATTCTTAGCCCAGCTCCTGCCAACCTAGCAGTTCATGTAAATGCAAGTACATAATTGGTACCACCTTGGTGGGATGGTAACAGTGTTCCATGTGCCTTGGTGTGTAGTCATGCTAGCTACATGATCATGGAAGTGTCTTTGGACAATGCTGGCTCTTTGGTCAAATGGGGATGAGCACCACACCCTGGAGAGGCTGGCAGTATAAACTGCAGGGGACACCTCTACCTTTACAATCAGCTGCTTCTTTAGATATTCTTTTTTATATTATTGAGGGCGACATCCTAACCAATTCATGCCAGCATAACTCACTCATCTTCCCATTCCTATCTACCTATCTACAGTATTTGTATACCGCTTTTCAACTGAAAAGGTTACAAAGCGATTTACAAGAAAATGAAAAAAAAAATTAGTAGCTAATGGGTCCCTGTCCCAAAAGGGCTCACAATCTAAAATGCAAAAGAAGACCAGCAGAAGACAGTAGAACAGACATTACTAGGGTGTGTAGGACCAGTTACTCTCCCCCTGCTAAATAAAAGAGGGACACCCACTTGAAAGAGTGTCTCTTGTCCATTTAGTAGGGGTGACTGGCAGAGTGTCTCTTGTCCAGTTAGCACACCATTCCTGCAGTGATGTGCTGTGGGTAGGGGGCTCAAAACCCCCAGTTGCCCTATTAATAAATGATGTGGATGGCACACCAGTGTGCCACAGCACACTAGCTGAGAATCACTGGACTAGATGGATCCTTTTTGCTTGCTGGCTTCTTATCTTTCACTCAGCTTAGGTCTGCAGCTTCAAGATTTCATCATACAGCTTCTGGTGTTCTCGAACTAGCAACCTTCAGTTCTTATCTTTGGGCTTTAACAGCAGCTCTACCCTCTATAGCAGACCTTCTGTCCCTTCCACCAGCTGGCAAACTGAGAAGGGAAGTCCTTTCCTCCATGCTGCATTGACAATTGGCACCCTCCCAATTAAAATGATAACACAGGTTTTGAACTGGTAAGTTTCATTTTTTCCCTAAACCTATAAGCCAGGTGGGACCTGACAGTGATATGGTTTAAATATAAACTTGGGACTGAATAGATCTGAAAATCTTACTGATTTTGTATGTATGTGTGGGTGCTATTGCAGGCAGGCTACAGAAAAAAATTCACTTGTGCAGCAATACTAATCTCCAGTTAAGTTAGCCTAAGCCCCAGGATAAGTCCTATTCTGACCTGGAGATGTCACAAAAGTGCAGTAAGATAGTTCTGGCCCTCCTGGGGTGGGGATAAGGCCAATGCACAGGCATACACCGACCTTCCCACACCATCACAGAAAGATAGGCCAGGTATGTTAGGCCAGCCTACATTTCTTAGGATTGATCCCTTGCTGTTTTAATTTTAATTATTTATTATTTGATTTTATTTTCTTGATGATGTCACTTCCAATCATGACATCATTTCCGGAGAAATTGTCATTCTAAAAAGTAGGTTCCAGGACTATTTTTGAGAACCTCTGTATTTTGGGATCAGTGAGGAGCCACAACTACTGACCAAAATGGTGGCATAATATCCTATATTATACATTTATGCATTGAAAAGACCAGAGTGAAACATCTCAATTCTGTAAGTTCTGGCCGAAAAAATGCAACTGTCTTATGTAATTAAGGACACAATCCTAACAAATTTAGGCCAGCCTAATTCACCTGGCATGGCTTCCTGGGGTGGTGTGGGGAGGTCGGTATCACAGGTGGGCTGAAGCCGGATCTCACCGGTTCTGTAGAACCGGTTGTTAATTTGGGGCTGACGTTAGCAAACCGGTTGTTAAAGAGAGGGCTGTCATCTTTGAATTGCATGCAAGTGTGTTTGAATTTCTCTTAAAGGGTCTCTGGGTCTGTCTTCCCAGAGCTGAAGCTCCTCCCCCTTCTCCTCCTCCTCCTCCTCCCCCCCTTCTGAACCTCCCTCCCCTTCTGAGGGGGGCTCTCTTTCCCCCCTCCTTCCCCTCCCTAAGGTTATTTTTAAATGTTAAAATACAGTCTGTTCCCATGACCATTATTCAGACAAAGCATTGCAGTCATTCCACAGCACATCAGACACTCACTGCTGAGATGGGAGGGCTTTGGATCACTATATAAATGTCTCAAATCTCAATAGTTTCAAGTCAGGGTGAAGAACTTCTTAATGCCCTAAAACTTTGTATGATGCTATTCAGGAAGTCTTTCTATGCTAAACATCTTATTTTGATTAAAAACCTTATTTTTAGCAAGTTTTCAGAAGTTATTTCCTTGTGCAGTTCGCAAAGCATGATGGGTTTCTCATCTGCAAATGAGGCAGCCTCTTTGGGGATGGTGTTTTTGTGGGCTTTTTTTGGATCAGGCACTGTGATAGGCTGCTTTACAAAGGGGTCCTTGGGCGGGAATACAGAAGCCACAGCTGCTAAGAAAGTTCTGGGAGCCTGTAGGAGCAGCATCAGAGTGTTGTTAGGATGAGATCCTCCAGGGCTTTTGTCCCCTGTTCCTCCAGCCCTGTCTACTTTCCTAAGAGTAAGCCCACTGTCTATAATGAGACTTTCTTCTGAGTAGACATGGTTAGGACTGGGCTCTGAGGCTGCAATCCTATCCACACTTTCCTGGGGGTAAGCCCCATTGGCTATAATAGGGCTTAATTCTGAGTAGACCTGCACAGGTCTGGGCTCTGAGGATGCTGCAACCCTATCCACACTTTCCTGGGAGTAAGCTCCATTGGCTATAATAGGGCTTACTTCTGAGTAGACCTGCACAGGTCTGGGCTCTGAGGATGCTTCAACCCTATCCCAGGAAAGTGGCTGGAACTGCAGCCTGAGAGCTCAGCCTGACTATTCAGAGGTAAGTCCCATGATAGTCAATGGGGCTTACTCCCAGGGCAGAGTGAAAAGGACTGCAGCCTTAGAGCACCATCCTATGCAGATCTACTCAGAAGAAAGCCGCATGCCAGTCAATGGGGCTTACTCCTAGAGCAGCATGGAAAGGACTGCAGCCTCAGAGCATCATCCTATGCAGGTCTACTCAGAAGTAAGCCGCATGCTTAATTTAAAAAGAATTTTTAAATTAAAAAATTCCCTTTTAAATTCTCCCCGGCCCCACCCCTGACCTTGGCCATGCCCCCTGACCCAGCCTGGCCCCACCCACTTCCAGAGAACCAGTTGTCAGGGGAGGCTGGGCCCATCACTGGCCGGTATACACCTGTGCACTTGCATAACCCTCCCAGGAGTGGGGCAGAAGTGTTTTATGGCACTTTTGTGACACCCCCAGGTCAGCACATGACTTATGTCAGTGCTTATGCCATCCTAAATGGAGACTAGGATTGCAGTCTTAGGCTGCAATCCTAACCTAGGCTTATCTAACACACTGATCTTCCTGTTCCTATGGTGATGTAGGAGGCAAGCGCATGTCTGTGCAGTGGCCTAATCCTCTTCCAGGGATGGTGCAGAAATGTTTTACAGCACTTTTGTGACACCCTCCGGTCAGCATTGGACTTATGCTGGGGCTTAGGCTGGCCTAACTGGAGGTTAGGATTACAGCCATAAAGTATATTTTCTTCATTTAAAATGGACCTATGATACTGATTCAAAGAGCCAATAAGATGTTGTTATGGTACAGCATAGAAATAATAAGGTAATACCTGGGGGTGGGAGGTGGGTAACACCATTAGTGACCAAAAATGTGGTTTGTAAGAATAATACCATCATGTTATATACCATTTAATGCATAATTTACAGACTGCAGACATAATTTACAGACATAATTTAATGACTGCAATGAAAAAAATTGGAGAGAAATATTTCTATCAAAAGGTATGGTGAAAAAATCAGCAGGGCAAGGTGATGGTACATTACCACACTCTCTAACTGGGATTTTGTCCCTCCTCCTGTGTAGGAGGAGGTCCATCATTTGGTGATGCACTGGCCACATGCATCAGGTAATGGAAACCCTAGTGAAACCATTGGTTTGGTCCTAAATTTCAACATAATCCCACTGCAGAAAACAGTGGGTACTGAGTTTTTTGCTACAGAAACTAAACTTGAAACATTGTGAGAAATAAATGGGAATTCTGGTCCCCCCACGCAGCTGGAAGGGTCAGCCCACATGCCTGTGACAGCTCAGGGCTCAAGTCATGTTTAATCACAAACATGGCATGTGGTAAACAAAGAAGTCAGGGTAGAGCATCAGGAAAATGTGTGGTCAGAATGCTTCCTTCCCTTGAATAACTGTGTGAAAAAGCACCAGACAAACCTGTTGGGCAAGATGGAATCTTAGTACAGCCATAGTTTGGCCTCATGCTGGGAGAAGAAAGGAGATATATCAAATTCTCAACTTGGTTTCCAGTTCATATCAAGTACTGAAACAAAATTCATTTTTCTCTTCTTTTTCCTATTTTTAACTTTAAAAAACATTTTATCTTTTGTAGATGTCATTCTTTTTCTTCCTTCCTTTGTTTCATGGTTGCTATGGAACACAACCAATGTATGCTTTGCATTTTAAAAATCAGATTGTGCCTAGCTAAAATCTTTCTCACATGCCCAGAGCAACTTCCTAAAGAGGCAGCTGAATATTTTCTTTTTTTAAAAAATAGAGGACTTCAGTTTTTGCCAATGAATACAGCAAAGCTTTGCTATTCCCTATAGCTGGGATGTGCCTTTTTTCTTAAAGGATCAATCCCTGCTCCTGTCTGTCTGTCTGTCTGTCTGTCTGCTTGCTTGCTTGCTGTACAATCCATGTCTACTCAAAATGTAACCCCCGTTGTGTGTCTAGGATTACAGCCTCGCTTACTTGCAGTGGAATCCTAACCTGTAGCCCAGGGGTGTCACCAAAGTAGCATAAGGCACTTTGACACCACTCCTGGTGGGCTTAGGCCAGTGCACAGACATGCTGGCCTTCTCGTGCCACTCCGGGAAGATATGCCAAGTGAGATGTGCTGACCTAAATTAGTTAGGATTGCACCCTTACTTTCTTATTCAAAAGAAGTGTCTCATTTGCTCTGCAGGTGATTCCTGCATTGTTTTCAAATGCAAAAAGAGTGGAAATTGGATTAAATTGGAGTAAATTAACAGTTACTATGGAAGAGGACCATTTTTCTTGCTCTATTTAAAATAAAGCAACCTTTCAATTGGAAAAATAGCAATCTTACAGTAGATTGCTTGCTTGTGGATCCTTATGCAGAATTCACCCAAATCCTGATGGCCTGCAAATATTTTCCATGATTTGGAAATTCTAAACTGCTTACAGACAGTGTTAATCAAACCAGGGGGTTGTGACTCCCCAGTTTGTGTAATGTTTCCATGGTCCCCTTAACGGGCAAGGCAGTGATGGATCACATTGCTAAGGGGGAAGGAAGGTTAAGGTTCCTTCCTAACCTTCATTCCTTCCTAATCTTCTTTCCTGCAGTTTAGGATTGCAGCTTTACTTAGAAAGTAAGGCTGCAATCCTAATCTTCAATTAGGCCAGCCTAAGGCCTGGCATTAGTTCTGTGCTGACCTGGGGGTATCACAAAAATGTCACAAGACATTTCTGCACTACTCCTCAGGGAAGGTTAGGCCACTACACAGACATGAGGTTACGTACCCAAATCACCATGGGAATGAGAAGACCGATGAGTTGTGCTGGACTAAGTTAGGATTGCACCCTAAATATCCCTAAATGTTTAAGAACAATTGGTTTAGAATTAAGCTGGAAAGCAAACTTTTCAGGTTTTCTTCAAGTAGGTGAAAATTGCTGGTTGGTTGGGAATGCCCCTGCACCAGTGGTGGGCTGACACCGGTTTGGACTGGATCGGCCGATCCGGTAGTTACCGGGAGGCCGCCTCTCACAATCCGGTTGTTAGAGGGGCGAGCGATCTGGTTCGCCCCCCTTTCTTTTTTTTTGTTTTGTTCTGGGGAGTTGGAGGATGACCTGGGGGCAGTTGTGGGCAGGGGGGCTTCTTACATACAGTTCTGGGGGCTGGGGGGGGGTCACTGGAGGCTTCCTTTCCGCAGTAGCGGCAGCCGCGGCTGAGCGCTACTAAAAAATACTGAAAAATTCAGTGCGCATGCGCTCGCAGCTAATTAGGTAGCGGGGAGAGTTCCTAGAGAGGACCTGCGTAGGCGGGACCTCAATTGAACTCTTCCGGCTAGTGAAAGTCTGGAAGAGTTCAACTGAGGACCCGCCTACGCAGGTCCTTTCTAGGAACTCTCCCCGCTGCCTAATTAGCTGCGAGTGCATGTGCACTGAATTTTTCAGTATTTTTCAGTAGTGCTCAGCCGCGGCTGCCGCTACTGCGGAAAGGAAGCCTCCAGTGACCCCCCCAGCCCCCAGAACTGTATGTAAGCAGCCCCCCTACCCTCCAACCCCCACAATGCAGAGCCCAATCCTGACTACTCAGAAGTAAGTCCCATGACAGGCAATGGGACTTACTCCCAGGAAAGTGGCTGGCTCTGCAGCCTGGATCCCAATCTGACTACACAGAAGTAAGCCTTATGCCAGTCAATGGGGTTTATTCCCAGGCCAGTGTGAAAAGGACAGCAGCCTCACAGCAACATTCTATGCAAGTCTACTCAGAAGTAAGCCTCATGCCAGTCAATGGGGCTTACTCCCAGGACAGTGTGAAAAGGACAGCAGCCTCACAGCAACATCCTATGCAGGTCTACTCAGAAGTAAGCCTCATGCCAGTCAATGGGGCTTACTCCCAGGACAGCAAAAGAAAAGGACAGCAGCCTCAGAGCAACATCCTATGCAGGTCTACTCAGAAGTAAGCCTCATGCCAGTCAATGGGGCTTACTCCCAGGACAGCAAAAGAAAAGGACGGCAGCCTCAGAGCAACATCCTATGCAGGTCTACTCAGAAGTAAGCCTCATGCCAGTCAATGGGGCTTACTCCCAGGACAGCAAAAGAAAAGGACGGCAGCCTCAGAGCAACATCCTATGCAGGTCTATTCAGAAGTAAGCCTCATGCCAGTCAATGGGGCTTACTCCCAGGCCAGTGTGAAAAGGACAGCAGCCTCACAGCAACATCCTATGCAGGTCTACTGAGAAGTAAGCCTCATGCCAGTCAATGGGGCTTACTCCCAGGCCAGTGTGAAAAGGACAGCAGCCTCAGAGCAACATCCTATGCAGGTCTACTCAGAGGTAAGCCACATGCTTAATTTTTTTTGAATATTTTTAATTTTAAAAAAATTCTTGCTTGCCCTGCCCCTGACCTCAGCCCCACCCCCTGACCTGACTGGCCCCGCCCACTTCCGGAGAACCGGTTGTTAGGGCCAGACCTGCCCATCACTGCCCTGCACCTTTTGTGTCCCCACAAATATATATGATCACTTATTAAGGTTTTCTCCCTTGAGGGCAAAGCGCAAAACCACCAACAGAAAGGTATGCGGAATTGATTGTGGCAGGAGTTCCTTTTTGTTCAAACCAGAAGCCAAAATATGTTCTAGAAAAGAAATAATTAGCATTTTCATTAAAAGCTGGTGTACAACTTAGCCCTACCTCATCTGTCCCCACTGCCTTTCCCTGCACTTTTCCCATTTGCTTCCAGAAGGTTTGTGAAGTCCCCTGCAGAAGAATGAAAATGCCTTCAGATTAATACATCTATTTGATGGCAAGCCAGCCAAGAAGCAAATGGAGCTTCTGCAGAGTAAACAAGCAAATTGCCTTCTGGTTACGAGCATTAACATTCTCAGGCTGGATACCTGTCTTTGACTTCTCCCATGGCAGGTCACATTTGCTCATAGGCATGGCCATTATTGGTTATTAAGACAACTCTGCAAGGTGTGTCTGAGCTCTTATGGGCAAATTAAATGCCATGACTGCTGCCCCAACAAGTCTCATTCAGATGAATCCAACAAAGGGATGGCCACAAAAATAATAGCAGGATGAGGTTTGTACCTGGGAAGATTCTACAGAAGACTCTTGGGGAAAAAAGGTGGCAATTCTTGCATAAAGACCTGCTCTTCAACTCTTATTCACTTGAAAGTGTTGTCACGAGTATGACTTCTTTCTATTGTGCCTACTGTAATCCAGCAAACCTTTTTTTAAAAAAAACATGAAGTTTTAATACCTCCAGATCCCAAAGCCCCTGGCTGGATAGAAAGTCATATAAACACGCATCAAATTAGAAATAAAATGAAACAGTACATACTACAGATAAGGAAATCCTCTAGGTTCTAGTCTGGATGAACTCGTGCTCCAATTCTCCTTACATCTTGGGGCCAATCATTATTTTCCCCTTTCATGGAAGCATTAAACAGTCATTAGTGTGAGTTGCTAGTATGCATTTATTTTATAAAAACATATAGCCCACTTTCCCACAATTAAAAGCATGCCCAAAATGGCTTACAAAACAAACAACTCATAAAACAGTACACGCACCAGAAACATTAATTTAGCCATTAATACAAGCAGATGCAATTGAAATAGCATGAGCCTGTGGACCAGTCATAGCACACCAATCTGCCATGGCATAGTAGTTACAAATCACTGCTCTAGACATTAAATGGGCCCAGCCTGCTGTAACAACTGGTTCTCTGGAAGTGGGCGGGGCCAGGCAAGGTCAGGGAGTGGAGTCGAGGTCAGGGAGAATTTTTTTAAATTAAGAAAATTTAAAAAAATTAAGCATGTGGCTTACCTCTGAGTAGACCTGCATAGGATGGTGCTCTGAGGCTGCTGTCCTTTCCACTCTGCCCTGGGAGTAAGCCCCATTGACTATCATGGGATTTACTTCTGAGTAGTCATGTTGGGCTCTCAGGCTGCAGTTCCAACCTCTTTCCTGGGAGTAAGTCCCATTGACTGGCATGAGGCTTACTTCTGAGTAGACCTGCATAGGATGTGGTCTGAGGCTGCTGTCCTTTCCACTCCACCCTGGAAGTAAGCCCCATTGACTGGCATGAGGCTTACTTCTGAGTAGATCTGCATAGGATGTGCTCTGAGGCTGCTGTCCTTTCCACTCCACCCTGGAAGTAAGCTCCATTAACTATCACAGGATTTACTTCTGAGTAGTCATGTTGGGCTCTCAGGCTGCAGCTCCAGCCACTTTCCTGGGAGTAAGTCAAATTGACTATCATGGGTTTTAGCATCCTCAGAGCCCAGACCTGTGCAGGTCTACTCAGAAACAAGCCCTATTATAGCCAAGTAGAGTATTATAGGGAGTAGAGCTTCTCCTCTGGGTAGACAGACCCAGAGGCCCTTTAAGAGAAATTCAAACACACTTGCATGCAATTCAAAGATGACACCCCCAATTAACAACCGGTTCGCTAACGCCAGCCCCAAATTAACAACCGGTTCTACAGAACCGGTGAGAACCGGCTTCAGCCCACCTGTGGAGTGGTGTTGAAGGAAGCACCTCTAGCATCCATATATTTAGATACACAGAGGTGTGATCAATAAGTATCAGGACTGGTGCCATAGTAAAGGAGCTAAAATACGCAGAGTGAAGCCACTTGGCACAGATTGACCATGACCCCAACCGTGCATGCACACTAAGTTTTAACTTTCTAGTTCACTTCCTCTCTTTACAGCAGTGCTTGGAAGGAATATGCGTGGTGTGAGGTTGTCGCCTTGACCATGACAGGGAAAGTTGAGCAGAGAATCTGCATCAAATTTTGCCAAAAGCTTGGCAATACATGCATGGAGACTTACACAAGTTGCAGGAAGTGTATGGAGAGGGATGTATGAACTGCATACAAGTGTATGAGTGGTTTAGACCTTTCCAAGATGGCCGACAAAATGTTCAAGTGACAAAGGTTCTGGGAGACCCACAACCAGCAAAACTGAGAAAAACATCACAGGTGTGTGTGCAGCTGTGAGGGAAAATTGTTGAAGCACCATCCGTGAGTTATTGGAAGATGTGAAGATTAGTTACAGTTCAGTTCTGTCCATTCTCACTGAAGATTTGGGTATGAGACGTGTATCTGCCAAGTTTGTGCCAAAAATGCTTTCAGCTGACAAAAAAGAAACTTGGGTTTCAGTTGTGCAGAATCTCCTTGATTGTGTTGAGAATGGTGAAAACTTTTTGAAAATGGTCATAATGGGTGATGAATTGTGGGTCTATGGCTATGAACCCAAAACCAAGGCTCAGTCTTCACAGAGGAAGACCCTAACCTCTCTGAGATGGAAGAAAGCACGAATGAGTCGAAGCAATGTAAAGAGACTTGACAACTTTCTTTGACTACAAGGTAGTCTAAGTATGGTCTGACCATACACCACATGGTCAGATAGTAAACAAAGACTACTACTGTGATGTGTCGCGGTGTTTGCGGCATGCTATTCATTGGAAAAGGCCAGAATTGCATGCATCCTGTGAGTGGCAACTGCACCATGACAATGCACCTGCCTATTCAGTGCAGCGGGTGCAGCAGTTTTTAACCAAGTACAACATCCCCCGGGTCCGACAGCTACTGTATTCTCCAGATCTCACCCCTTGTGACTTTTTCCTCTTTCCAAAAATCAAATCCCATTTGAAAGGAAGAAGATTTCAGGACATTGAGGAAATCCAAGTGAATACAACAAGGGAGCTGCTGATTATCCCAGAAAATGAGTTCCAGGAATGCTTCCATCAATGGAAACTGCACTGGATTAAGTGTGTGGCTTCCGAAGGGGACTACTTTGAGGGAGATTAAATGCCAAATTGTTACGTATTGTAGTTTTCTTTTTATAGCGCCAGTCCTGATACTTATTGATCACACCTCGTACGGTGCATATCTGCATGCATCATACAGATGCATGAACACAAACAGGGCATTCCTGGCCAGCTCAGGAACAGTGCCTCCAAACAGATATTGCTGCATCTTGTACTAAAATAGAGCAGGATGGAGGGCTCCACAGGGTAAGTTTGCCCCCTTAAGCCCAACCTGTTCAATGGGGTTTCTCAAGTCTGCACTAGCTGTTTCTCTAGTGCAGGCTCAAGAAGACCTACATTGGGCTTTCAAGCACAACATAGGAGATAGGATTGGGCAGAGCAGTGGAATATAACTTAAGGGGTACAAGGGGTAACAATTGCACCAGACAGCAAATTGTAAGGGGCAACAAGCTGAACTTGATGTTAGTAACTAAAATTGTGGAAAACGGGGTATGTATGTATGTATGTATGTATGTATGTATGTATGTATGTATGTATGTATGTATGTATGTATGTATGAATAATAATAATAATAATAATAATAATAATAATAATAATAATAATAATAATAATAATAATAGCCTGCATGGAAAAATGGCTGAACAATTTAATGAAATGCTACGAACAGGTAACATCAGCCAGTGGTTAACAACTGGAAAGACTCTCCTAATACAGAAGGATCCAGCAAAAGGGATAGCACCAGGAAACGTCAGGCCAATAATGTGTCTACCCACCATGTTCAAGCTGCTGACAGGCATCATAGCTGACAGGATTCAGGATTACTTGGAAGTAAATAACATCTTACCAGTGGAACAGAAAGGCAATAAACGGAGAAGCAGAGGCACAAAAGATCAGCTCCTGATTGATAAAATGATACTGGAGAATTGTAAAAGCCGGAAAACCAATCTGCACATGGCTTGGATTGACTATAGGAAAGCCTTTGATTCATTGCCACACAGCTGGATCATAAAATGTCTGGAATCCATTGGGGTCAACAAAAATGTAACAAATTTCATTGAAAATGCAATGAGACTCTGGAAGACAGAATTATTCGTAGCCAATGAAAGTTATGGACTTGTCAACATTAGACAGAGAATCTTCCAGGGGGACTCATTGTCCCCATTGCTGTTTGTCATTGCGATGATCCCTTTGTCAGTGATCCTACAAAAAGTGAATCTGGGTTACCAAACTGCCAAAAATTCACAGAAAATTTCCCATCTATTGTACATGGATGATTTGAGGCTCTACGGAAAGTCAGAAGCAGAAATCCAGTCACTCACCAATACAGTCTGAGTCTTTAGTACCGACATCAACATGGAGTTTGGCCTGGACAAATGTGCCACAGTGGCAATAAAGAAAGGGAAGATCATGGAAAGTGATGGCATTGCAATGCTGAATGGCCAAACCATTAAATGCCATCAGCCTGAAGCCTACAAATATCTGGGCATACTGCAGCTGGACAATATTAAGCACAGGCATGTAAAAACTGTGGTCAGCAAAGAATACATACAACGGATTAGAAAAATTTTGAAGAGCAAATTGAATGGCGGCAACATTATAAAGGCTATAAATACCTGGGCCATACCTGTAGTTAGGTATACTGCTGGCATTGTGAACTGGACACAGAAGGAACTGGATGACTTGGACAGGAAAAGAAGGAAATTAATGACCATTCACTATGTTTTACATCCACGTAGTGATGTTGACAGGCTGTACCTGCCTAGAAGATCAGGGGGCAGAGGACTTTTGCAAGTGAAGCAGTCGGTGGAAGAAGAAAAACATGCCCTAGCAGATTATGTGCGAGAGAACCAGGAATCTGCTTTGATTGAAGTCAGCAAGAGAAAGTTGTTGAAAGTGCAGCAGACCAACTATGAATATCGCAATAGTGCAATTCAGGCTTGGACTGCCAGTTGAGAATAAAGTATTGCATGGCCAATTCCTTGCCAAGATCCAAGGAAAAGTTGATCAGGATAAGACCTGGTTGTGGCTGACTAGTGGAACACTGAAGAAGGAGACGGAAGGCCTGATACTTGCTGCCCAAGAACAGGCAATCAGGACAAATGCAATCAAGGTCAGAATTGAAAAATCAGCCGATGACCCAAAATGCTGGCTCTGCAAAGAAGTGGATGAAACCATCGACCACATTCTAAGTGGCTGCAAGAAGATCGTGCAGACTGACTACAAACTGAGGCACAACTCTGTTGCCCAGATGATCCACTGGAATCTATGCCAAAAGTATCATCTGCCAGTGGCAAAAAACTGGTGGGACCACAAGCCTGAAAAAGTGGTTGCAAATGAGCAGCTTCTGTGGGACTTCAGGATACAGACGGACAAAGTCTTGGAACATAAGACTCCAGATATCACCATCATAGAAAGCAGTCAGGTGTAGCTTATTGACATCGCCATACTAGGTGACAGCAGAATTGAGGAGAAACAACTGGAAAAGATCTCCTGCTACCAAGACCTAAGAATCGAATGACAGCATATCTGGTGTAAGCCAGTGCAGGTGGTTCCAGTGGTAATTGGCACACTGGGTGCAGTGCCCAAAGACCTTGGCAGGCACCTGAAAACTATTGGCATTGACAAAATATCACTCTGCCAACTGCAGAAAGCCGCTCTTCTGGGATCAGCATGAATTATACGCCGCTACATCACACAGTCCTAGACTCTTGGGAAGGGTCCGACTGGTGATGTGAATGAAACCAGCACGAAATTGTTCACTGTGTATTTATGGATAATAATAATAATACATACATACATCACAATAATAATAAATCACATAGTCCTAGACTATTGGGAAAGGTCCGACTGGTGACGTGAATGGAACCAGCATGAAATTGTTCGCTGTTTATTTAAAGATAATCATCATCATCATCATCATCATCATCATCATCATCATCATCAGCACAAATTATAACCTGCTATATCACACAGTCCCATACTCTTGGGAAGGGTCCGACTGGTGAAGTGAATGAAACCAGCATGAAATTGTTTGCTGTACATTTATAATAATAATAATAATAATAATAATAATAATAATAATAATAATAATAATAATAATAATAATACCATCATGATATATACCATTGGAAAGAATGCAATGAAACAAACGGCAGTGAAACAAATCTGGGCATGATGTCACTTCCTGTTGCGATGTCACTTCCTGTTGCAATGTTGTGTGTTGAGCTTTACATTAGGCTACATCAGTGGTCTCTGAACCCTGGCCCTGGGGCCAGATGCGGCCCTCGGCAAGCCTCAAGTTCCCCTATCCAGACCCCGGGCAAGCTTTGTAATCCACTCCAATACATTCTTATATATAAATTTATTTAAATTTGAAATGTAAATTAGTTTTTCTTTGGCCCTGACACAGTGTCAGAGAGATGATGTGGCCCTCCTGCCAGAAACGTTTGGAGATCCGTGGGCTACATGATCATTAGCTACGCCACTGGGGGAGAGGAGGTCTCCACTGATCTCATGTCTTTCTGGGCTTCCTTCCTATGTTCTGCCCTTTCTCAGTCCTCCATGTGCTAAGAAATGTTCCCCATGCCCTCCTGCTACTCTCTCCACACCCCTTCACTGCTTGGTATTCACTTGGTGGCTGGGGCTCTCACTGCAGTGTCAATGAGACTGTACACACTTCCATACTGCAGAATCACACAATGGGTGGCACAAATGAGCCTTAAGGCATGTTTGCAGCACCCAGTATCAGTAGTCATAGTACCATTGGCAGTTCAGCATAAGATTGGGCTGCCTGACATCTGGTAATTCTGTATTTTGAAAGTGATGCACAGAGAGTTCTATCAGCACAAGGGTGACATTCACAATACTGGCCAATTCATGGAGAGAAGGATCAATGCTTCTTCACTACAATGGTTAAATAGAACTGTGGTTATATGATTCAGAGCAATGGTTTGCAAGCATTTCAGCCTGTGACTATCTTCTGAGAATGATAATCTTTCTGGGCCCCCCAGCTCCCCGAGGAGTGATGTCATCAACATGGAAGTTACCTTATACACTCGAGAATAAGCCAACCCGAGTATAAGCCAAGGCACCCAATTTTACCACAAAAACTGGGAAAACTTATTGACTCAAGTATAAGCCTAGGGTGGTAAATGCAGCAGCTACTGCTGTTTTAATGAGGACAAAACAGCCAGTGTGTTGAGCCATCAAGCTCCTACATGCAGGGAGGAGAGTGATCAATCTGCTGACTTGGTTGTTTTTTTTTTAAAAGAAGGAAGCAAAGCAGCCTTTCCTGCTTTTTAAAAAGGCTCTCCTAATCTGAGCTGCTTGTGCAGAAATCCACTTCTTTGCCCATCTTATGACAAGTATAAGCTGACCCGAGTATAAGCCGAGGGGGGCTTTTCAGCATTAAAAAATGAGCAGAAAAACTAGGCATATACTCGAGTATATACAGTAAGTCATGGCTTGGACAGTGGTGGGATTCAAATAAATTAACAACAGGTTCTATGTCCTAATAACCTAAATTAACAACAGGTTCTATGTCCATAGAACAACAGGTTCTATGTCCTATTAGTAACTGGTTCTCAAAACCAGGCGCTCGTTAGGAAAGGGTTCTATAGAACCTGTGGGAACCCCCTGAAGCCCAGCACTGGGAGTTACATCAAACAGGATGTGACCTCTCTGTGATGTCAGAACTCCTCCTTGTCTACTTGGAATTAAGTCCCATTATGTTCAATGAAACTTATTCCCAGGAATGTATGGACTGCATCCAGAGATGCAAAGGTACTTGTGCTGGCCTAACTCCTAGTTAGGATTTTGCTCTAAGAGAGTTGCTGCTGGTTGAACCTACCTGAGCAAGCATTTTATAACTGGGAAATCACCACTACACAGCTCTCTTCTTTCTTTTGGTACAAGATGATGAGAAAACTTACAATGATCTAGTCCCCTTTTCTGCCTAAGGAAAGGTATTGCCCAAGCCAGCAGGCTGATTCTGGGGGGTAAGAGTCAGGGTGAGTCAGGATGACAGAGCAGGTAGGCCTTTAGTCCTTGTTAAAACTCCCCTTTGAAGTGAATGAGAATTTGACTTAATTAAAGACTGACAAACTGAGAAGTAATTGAACCATGAGTCAAAAATCTGACACCTTGTTGAGGCCTCAGTATGGCAGGAAACCTGTGACATGCATAGATTGCAAAAAAAAAAAGTGTTTTTAGTAGGAAGCTCGCTTATTTGAGATCTCTGGATCCTAGTGAAGAAGGTGGCCGAGATAATATTTTGTCTTGAAGAAAAAACTTACAAAGCTGATACTTATTGTCAACTCAATATTGTTGAGAAGTCTTATGGTGTCTGAAATATTTGCTTTATAAAATTCTTCAAATCTTGACTGAAAACTTGATATTCAGTGTTACATTCTGTGGGACATTTCAGACAAAGGTTGCGTGTCAACTTTGACCTTGTTGTTCCAATGCAGACATTTTGATTATTTAATGGAAGTTTTATTCCACATGAAATAAGAAAGCTTTGACATTCAAGCACTATTATTGTTTCCAGAGGCTACAATCCTATACACACTTTCATAGGAGTAAGACTCATTGACTATAAAGGGACTTGCTTTTGAGTAAACAGGCATAGGATTGTGATCTCAGTTACATTTACATAGAGCACAATCTTAACCATGTCTACACAAAAGTAAGTCCCATTGTGTTCAATGGGTCTTTTTCCAAGGAAAGTGTCTTTAGGATTGCAGCCATAGTCACATTTGCTTGTCTTCTGTGATGGTATACATGAAATACTCAGGTAGTCCCCTATCAAGCATGACAAAATCATTGTGCTTGGATCCTGGCACTTCTGCATCAGGATACGATTGGACTGTTAATCTATATATATAAAAGAGAAAAGTCACTGATTCTCTGACTCACTCACTCACACACTCATCACTGCCCTGCCAAAACCGCTGGGCCTAGAAGCGTGAAATTTGGGGTGGGGGTTCCTTCCGTGATGGAGGGGTGCAATAAGAACCGGTTTTCAGAAATTCCAACCGGAAGAGGGTGAAAAGGGGCGCAACGTGTTTTCCTCCCTATACTTTGCATTGGAGAATTGCTGACTCATCAACATTCCGCCCCAACTGCTGTGCCTAGAAGTATGGAATTCTGGGAGGGAGTTCCTTCTGTCACCTGAACACCCACTAAGAACCCAAGTGGAGAAATTTAACCCTTCAGGGGCTGAAAAGGGGTGCAACATGTTTTTGTCCTATACTTAACATGGGAGACTGATCAACATCCAGCCACTTTGGTGCTCAGACCCTGGTGCACTGGGGGATGTTGTTTGGAGGAAGAGGTTGCACTGGCGAGGATGCTGCACATGGGGGGAGGTTGCGCATGGGGGGATGATGCGCGTGTGGGATGATGTGCGTGTGGGAAGTTGCACGTGGGGGAAGTTGCGCGTGGCGGAAAGTTGCCCATGGGAGAAAGTTGAACGTGGGAGAAAGTTGCATGTGGGGGAAAGTTGCGCGTGGGGGATGACGCGCATGGGGGGATGATGCGCATGGGGGGGATGATGCACATGGGGAAATTTGAGCATGGGGGAAGTTGAGCATGTGGGAAAGTTGCGCATGGGATGTGATGCGCATGGGTGAAGTTGCGCATGGGGAGGTTGTGCATGGGGTGTTGATGCACCATGGTGGGATGGCTTATGGGGAAATGTTACTCCCGCAACGCGGGTACACTTTTCGCTAGTCTATATATATAAAAGAGAAAAGTGACTGACTGACTGACTCACTGACTGACTCATCAATGCGCTGCCAAAACCACTGGGCCTAGAAATGTGAAATTTGAGGTGGGTGTTCCTTCCATGATGGAGGGGTGCACTAAAAACCAGTTTTCAGAAATTCCAACCGGAAGAGGGTGAAAAGGGGCGCAATGCAGTTTCTTCCCTATACTTTGCATTGAAGAATTGATGACTCAACATTCCGCTCCAACTGCTGGGCCTAGAAGCATGGAATTCTGGGAGGGAGTTCCTTCTGTCACCTGAACATCCACCAAGAACCCATGTGGAGAAATTTAACCCGTAAAGAGGTGAAAAGGGGGCAACGTGTTTTTGTCCTATACTTAACATGGAAGAGTGATCAACATCCAGCCAATTTGGTGCTCGGTGCCTGGTGCACTGGGGAGATATTGTTCGGAGGGAGGGGTTGCACTGGGGAGGATGCTGCGCATGGGGGGGTTGTGCATGGGAAGATGTGCATGGGGGTTGATGCACATGGGGGTTGATCATAGAATCATAGAATCATAGAGTTGGAAGGGACCTAGTAGGTCATCTAGTCCAACCCCCTGCCTGCAGCAGGAATTCCCCCTAGAGTATCTCCGACAGCTGCTCGTCGAGCCTCTGCTTGAAGATCCCCAGTGAGGGAGAATCCACCACCTCCCTTGGCAATTTGTTCCACTGCCAAACCGCCCTAACCATGAGGAATTTTTTCCGGATTTCCAACCGGATGGGGGATGATGCGCATGGAGGATGATGCACATGGGGAATGTTGCGTATGGGGGTTGATGTGCATGGGGGATGTTGAGCATGGGGGGATGTTGCACATGGGGAGATGTTGTGCATGGGGAGTTGATGTTGCGCATGGGGGTTGATGCACATGGGGGGTTGATGCGCATGGAGGGTTGTGCATGGGAAGATGCGCATGGGGGTTGATGCATATGGAGGGATGATGCACATGGGGGATATGCACATGGGGAATGTTGTGTATGGGGGGTTGATGCTCATGGGGGGTTGATGCGCATGGGGGATGTTGCGGATCGGGGGTTGATTTGCATGGGGAACATGCGCATGGGGTGTTGATGTGCTTGGGGTGTTGATGCGCCGTAGGGGGATGGTGTATGGGGAAACATTACTCCCACAACACGGGTAAGCTTTTCGCTAGTGTGATAAAATGAAGTAAAAAGTGATTTTCTGTCATTTAGATCTGGCAGGCTTACTTTCAACATCAGGATTCATACATAGAGAATATCTCCCTGTGGTATTTGGAAACTACAAAAAATAGTCACCTTTATTTGACACCCCTGGCCACAGTGATTTTGGCTGCAATCCTAAAGGCACTTTCCTGGGAGTAAGACCCCCTGAACAAAATGGGGCTTACTTTTGAGTAGACATTGTTAGAATTGTGCCCTTCATCAAGAACACAGTCTCTGGAGCCTCTTAAACTGATTATGCTGCACTGATTGGAGCAAGATGGTGTGGATGAGTTTGAACCTGGTGAAGGAACACAGTTTCCGCTGGACTACACACTGATCATTCATGGGGTGAAGAAGTGAATAATAAGCAAAATTTAAAGCAGCAATGTCGATACTGTTCATAGGCAGTGGTGGGCTTCAGGGGGTTCTCACTGGTTCTGAGAACTGGTTACTAATGGGACATAGAACCTGTTGTTCTATGGACACTGAACCTGTTGTTAATTTATTTGAATTCCACCACTGCTCATAGGCCCATAATTATGTGCACCTATGGCTAGCATGTTTTAAGGCTGAAGCATCATCAGGAAAGGAGTCCAGTCTTCTGGCACCATAATGGTGGAACAGAAGCATCTCTCCATGGTTCCAGGCAGGGGGCATTTCCTGGAGATTCCAGGAATTGAAAATGGGACCTACTGCATGAAAAAAGGACTGAACAAAAGCCCCTCCAAACAAATTATTAAGCAAATACATAAGCAGGAGGAGATATTTTAGCACAGGCACATATCAGTTGGTGTATCCAGAAAGATGGGATGTAATGTGAATAAATAATGTTCTGTATGACAGCATTTAGCAGAGAGGTCAACAGCATATGGATGACAGGATCAAGGTTTTTGTTTTCTATTGAAAGCTGAAAAAATACTCCTGGCCACTGACCCCTGCACACCAAGCCAGGAGCACTTTCAGATCAAGTGTTTGCAAACTGCACATAGCTGTCAGGTGATACCTAAGGGTAATATTTCCAGAATACATTGGGAAAGAGGTATATTGATATTTTTAAACAATATTTTGTTTATTTTACTAGTCCATATAGTGACTAAAATGGGCACCACCTAAGTGGAGGAAAAGCAAGATAAACATGTATAAGTGGTGCATGTATAATAAAGGAAGAAAGATGAAAAACTCAGGTTTTTGTTGCATTAGACTTTCCACATCTTGGCCAATACCCAGAGGATCATAAAAAAAGAATGAAAGCATACCAACAGATCATCAAACTGTGTAGAAATGTATTCATGTGTGCACGTAGGGGAGGAAGTGAGATTCATGCCTGCTTGTCCCCTTCCACATGTTGATAATAGTTTATGTGCCTGTGTACGCACACTTCAATGCTTGTGGGCTTGGAATGCACACTTAGAATTAGGGCTATTCCAAATTGTGCTTGGCAAAATTGATATGTAAAGATAATGGAGGTCAATAATCACAGATTAACCACAGATTATAACCACAGCTTAATGCCATCAATTAAACAGTGGAGTAGATGCCACCCACTCGCTTTAGAATGCAATTGAGCTATGTGCTCCATTCTGGAGAGTTTATCTTTGGCGGCCAGGGTCCCGTCCACATGCATGGATGGGCCAATCAGCCCACTTCCTTCTAGGCAGGCACTGCCGGGAAAGTTCCCCTCTACACAGCCTAAGCTCTTCTCTCCTGATCTTCCCGGTGGCTCAGAGGGGAACATTGCCCAGCAATTCCTGCCCAGTAGGAAGTGGGCCAGTGGGTGCATCCAGAGGACCTAGGCAGCTGAAGTGAAACCCTCCCAGACTGGAGCACATAGCTCAGGTGCACTGAAGCTCCAGAGAGGTGGCTTCTACTCCACATCAAACCTTGCTCCAAGTGGTATCTGTATGATCTGGGAGCAGGGTGACCAGATTATTCCTGAACCCCAGGGCCAAAATTCCTGAGCCCCAGGGCCAAAATCCCTAATCCCAGGCCAAAATTGCTACCCACTTAAAAAAAATTGCCCAAAGGGTATTTTTGTTTTTGTTTTTCGGTTTTTTGACCATAACTTTTGATAGGAAGGAGATATCTCCAAACTGATTTTTGCATTGGATTCTGCTCTTCAATACGAATCCAACAACATATGGCATGATGGGGTACTGTGTACTATCGTGAAGTTTCAAAATGAAGCCAAAATGTAGGACAATGAAGCCAAAATGTAGGACACCCGGACAGGAGGCTAAAAATCAGGACAAATCCAGGTTTTTCTGGTCATATGGTCACCCTGTCTGGGAGCTTCCCTAGCATGCACTCCAGCAGAGAGAAAGCCACCCACAGTGGTTTCAAACTGTGGTTTTCAGATGGTTTCAGTAGGCGGACACACAGAAGTACTTGGACAGACTCCCCACAGTCAGCCCAGGCTTTCCTTTGTGCAGCAAGCAGACCATCTGCATACCACAGCCGACATATTGGAGGAGTGGGGGAAATTTGTCACTCCCCTGCCTCGTGGTACTCAGGACAATGGCCCTATTGCCCCCGCCCCCACTATCCACCTGCATACAGTGATGCGCATAGTGATGCACACACTTTCTGTGTGTGTGCTTTCTATCTATACGTCTATCTATACTTCACTTTCTATCTATACGTCTGATTGCACCCCTATTCACTTGAGTAACAAGATCATTAAGTTTGCAGATGATACAACGTTGGTGGGGCTCATCTCTGACAATGATGAATCAGCGTATAGCGACGAAGTTCATCAGTTGTCCCTTTGGTGCAAAGAGAACAATCTTATCTTTAATATAAATAAGATGAAGGAATTTGTAGTGGATTATAGGAAAAGCAGTTTGAGCATCCAACCGTTATACATTGAGGAGGTTTTAGTGGAACAGGTGGCAGAATGTAAATTTTTAGGTATCATGTTGAAACAAGATTTAACATGGGGTGTAAATACTTCAGCTCTAGTAAAAAAGGCCCAACAACAACTGTATTTTTTAAGACTTTTAAGATCTCAACAACTGTCAGTGAGTCTGTTGGTTGCCTTTTATTGAAGCTCTATAGAGAGCATTTTATCTTATTGTATCTGTGCGTGGTTTAAAAGTTGCACAGAGATGGAGAAAAGGGCAATCCAAAGGGTGATAAAAAGGGCTCAAAAGATCAGCGGTTGTTCTCTTCCCTCATTGGAGGAATTGTACAATATGGGATGTAAAAGGAAGATACAAAATATTCTGCAAGACTCTTCACATCCGGGCCACTTGATGTTTGAGATCTTACCATCAGGAAGACGATATAGAGTGTTGAAAGCTAGGACAAGCAGATTTAAATTTAGTTTTTACCCAAGTGCTGTGATCTGGCTAAATGCAAAATTATGAAGTCTGGAGGATGGAATGTCATATATATATTTTAAACTGTATAGGTTTTTCTTTTTAATTGTGTGTGTTTTGATTTGTTTAAATGGATATTTGTATATTTATGTTGTATTATGAGAGAGAGCACCTCATTTCGTTGTCCTCATACCTTGAGTACAATGACAATAAATTTATCTTTATCTTTTATCTTTACATGTGTCTGCATCCTTGAAAGGATCTGGGCAGGATGGCTGTCTGGCACTGATTGTTTGCACTCAGAACCTGTTTTGAAGTTCCTTGAATAGATATTGAGTAGAAATGAGAAAGTGACTGGTTTTTATTATAGGCTTTGACTAGTACAAATTTAACAAAGGCAGTTATACCATGCAAATCAGTCAGTGTCCTGTTGAATTGACTTATTGTTATTGGTGTAACACAGGCATAGTTTTCCAGTGGAGACAAGGAGGAAATACAGGATGTTAAAAACAACACTCTTTATATCTTGGAGAAGACAGAGTAGACAAGTTGTTTTGTTCAGGAACTGTTTGTATATTCCCCCTTCCATGTTGTAATTCATTGGAAAAAAGATTCAGAGCACAATCCTAACCAATTTAGGGAAGCACAGCTCACCCACGTCCTGTTCCTGTAGTGATGTGGGAGTGTTGGTGCATGTCTGTGCACTGTCCTAACTCCTCCAGGAGTGGTGCGGAACTCCCCAAGGCCTGAATGGGACTTGTGCCAAGATTTATGTTGGCCTAACTGGAAGTTAAAATTGCAGCCTCAGTGGACACAAACTCATGTCTTGGTCTTTAATTTGGCAAATGGGGTAGGGCCCTTGCTAAGGTCAATGTTAGTCCTTCCATGGGACAGAAGGAACATTTGTCCCAGGCATATAAACATATGAGCGTTGAGACCATTGCAGGTGTTCTAAGACGGATGTTTCAAATGCAAATGTGAAACATGGGAACAGTTTCTGCCAAATGAAACAGCAGAGGATTCAATACTATCTCCTATAAAATTAACATCAGCTCGCTTTGATGGCTGCAAGTTAGTGGTACTGTGTATCAAGCAGGGCCTCTTCCTTCCTGTTTGTGATTTTCTCTCCTTTGGGGTGAAATGATCACATATTAATGTTCCCCCCCCCGAGGACAAAGCACAAAACCACCAAAAGAAAGGTGTGTGGAACTGATTGTGGCAGGAGTGCATCTTGTTCAAACTAGAAGCCAAAATCTATTCCAGAAAAGAAATCATTAGCATTTTCATTAAAAGCTGGTGTACAACTTAGTCCTACCTCAGGCATCTTTGGCTTCTGAGGTGCTAACTTTATTGAGAACTTTTCAACAGTACTTAATTGATTTAGATTTATTAACTCATTTATTCTTTACTCCCTGTGTGCTTTGTTGGGTGGGAGTAAACCACAAATCAGGCTCAAAATAAACACAGTCAACCCCATTAAACTGGAAACAGAAAAATACAAACCAATCTTGTACATATGGTATTGTACCAAGGCATGTGCATTCATTAACATTTCCCACCCTCCCACCCCCCAAACGGTAGGAGATCAAATAAAATGAATATAATTGTTCACCACCCAGTAGCAAGATACCAATTTGGCCTTGAGCTGACACTGTTCTTGCCTTCTGCCCTGTTGCCCTCTTCCTCTACCCTAAGACACAAGATGTATCAGGGCATTGTATTCAGTGTTGAGCATTGTGAATAAGGACTGTCAAGGTCTGGAATTCCAGAGGCAAGGAGACTTGCCTCTCCTTGCAGTGCTTTCACTATAAGAGAGAGCTTAGGATTTTACATAACTTAAAAGGCACAGCAATAAAAACAGATACACAAACTGCCTTTCCTGCTTTAATTAAATTCATTTTTGCTCAGTGAAACTGTCAAGTCAAGGTTGGCAGCATCTGACACCTTTTATGTAAGAGACATGGACTGATATCAAGAGGAACACGTGGTCTACACCACAGTTGTTAACAGCTTTAGCTCAAACCATAGGAAATAAGGCTGCAATCCTAAAGACACTTTCCTGGGAGTAAGACCCGTTGAGCACAATGGGGCTTACTTTTAAATAGAAATGGTATTGTGCTCTAAGTGTGTATAGGATTGCAGCCTAAGAGCTCAAAGGTTTTGCAAATCTATATATATAAAAGAGAAAAGTCACTCACTGACTGACTCATCACCGCCCTGCCAAAAACGCTGGGCCTAGAAGCATGAAATTAGGGGTGGGTGTTCCTTCCGTGACCGAGGGGTGCACTAAGAACCGATTTTCGGAAATTCCAACTGGAAGGGGGTGAAAAGGGGCGCAACGCGTTTTCCTCCCTATACTTTGCATTGGAGAATTGCTGACTCATCAACATTCCAACCCAACTGCTGGGCCTGAAGCATGGAATTCTGGGAGGGATCCTTCTGTCACCTTAACACCCACCAAGAACCATTTGGAGAAATTTAACCCTTCAGGGGCTGAAAAGGGGGCAACGTGTTTTTGTCCTATACTTAACATTGACCAACAAATATTACCAACATCCAGCCAATTTGTTGCTCAGTGCCTGGTGCACTGGTGGGACATTGTTAGGAGGAATAGGTTGCACTGTGGAGGACGTTGCGCATGGGGGGTTGGAGAGCATGGGGGTTGATGCGCATGGGGAAGTTGTGCAGGTGGGTTGATGCGCATGGGGGAAGTTGCGCATGGGGGAAGTTGTGCATGGGGGTTGATTGATGCACATGGGGAAGTTGTGCATGGGGGGTTGATGCGCATGGAGGGGTTGATGTGCATGGGGGAAGTTGTGCATGGGGGTTGATTAATGCACATGGGGAAGTTGCGCGTGGGGGGAAGTTGCGCATGGTGGGTTGATGCGCATGGGGGGAAGTTGTGCATGGGGGGTTGATGCAAATGGGGGGGATGGCATACAGGGGAACTTTACTCCCGCAATGCGGGTACACTTTTCGCTAGTGTTCTATAAAGCACATTGTGACAGAGCAATATCTAGGGCTACTGGTGGGATGGCTGAAGTCTTCCTTTGAGGTGCTTTGGGGTACCCATCAAAGGAGGTAAGCTTTGCACTGAACAGTGTAGGGGTGCCAGGGCTGGGGGAGGACAGCGATGTGGACGGGGGGAGAGGTGTGGGATCAGTAACATTGGTGCTTACAGTATTGGATCCCCTTCCAGGATCCCCATATTGGATCCCCTATATTGGATCCCCATGTCAGGCCTGATCTGCTGACATGGGGCAACACAGACTTATGCCAGAGAAATCATTGCTGCAACTCTGCTGCAATTCTAATTCCCAATTAGGCCAGCATTATGTCCCAGCACAAGTCTCTGATGGCTTGGGGAAGTCATAAAAGTGCCATAAGGGATTTCTCTGTGACTCCTGGGGAAGTTAGGCCAGTGCACATAGGCCTCCCCACATCACCACAGGAATGGGGAGACATGTAAGTTATGTGGCTGCTGGCCTAAATTGGTTAGGATTGTGTCCTTGAGTTGTCTCATACTACTGCTGGGGCTTACCATGGGGCAAACAGATCTCTAGTAACAGAAATTCCCCCACAAGATGCAATTGAAGCTGTGCTAGGAACCCGGCCACTTCCTCCACAGTGAGCACTGGGGCAAGCCTGGGAGGGCCCTGGACCCTCCATGCCCACAGTGCATGCAAACGACTGGAAGACCCGAGTGGGCGATGGCAGTGCTGGAAACATCATAATCGGAGTGATTGCCGCCTGGGCTTTGATGGATATGCCTGGCCTCTGGCAGACCCTGGCTTGGGTGACTCAGCCAGAGGCTGGGGTTGTTCACCAAAGCCCAGGTGGGGATTGGTGACCTGCAGCTGCTCACCTGGGTCTGTTGGTGGTGAGTGCATGCTGTGGACATGGAGGGTCCAGAGCCCTTCCCAGGCTTGCCCCAGTGCTCACTGTGCTCACAGTGCTCACTGTGGAGGAAGTGGGAAGGGTGGATCAGGGCCTTCAGGTGGACCTTCTGTCGCCAACCATGTGCTGCTTGCCCACAATCCTGACCCAGTATGTTCTCTGAGGAAGTGGGCGGGCTGGAAGAGGGCTGGAAGAGGCCAGAGCTGGGCAGCAGCCACCAACAGGAGACAGAAAGGCTTGGGTCATGCCGGAAGGCAGAGGGTGATTTTGGCACCCACCCTGCCTCTTGGCTCCCCCTGCCTTGTGACACCCAGGGCCAATGGCCCCCCGGCTCCCGTCACTACATTTGTAGTCATACAATGGTAGTTGTAGCATACACGGGGGCTACTACATTTGTCATCCATGCAAGTGAACTTCCCCACTTCATTTTACCTCAGTACAACTTCGTTGGAATGGCAAAAGGCTGTTAGCATCTCAGAACTCTTAAGGGTGTAGCTTAGGGATCAAGCACAGACTTTGCACATATAGAAAACTGCATTGAGATAGGGCTGGGAAAGACCCATGTATGGAATCTTGGAGAGTTGTTTCCTGGAGAGTTGGCAGTGTTGACAATCCTGGGTTGGCTGAACCATTAGTAACTGTGTGTGACTCATTCGAAAGCAGTTCCCTTTGTCCTTCAGGTTTTCCTTCCTGACACTGTTACAATTGGGGGTGCATGCATGGGTCAAAATTTGTGGATGTGAAGCAGTGGTGGGCCCGGCCTGGCCCAACAACCAGATGGCCGGAAGTGGGCGGGCCAGGCCGGGGTCAGGGGCCGGGGTCAGGGGGTGGGGGCGGGGCCGGGGAGGGCAAGGGGTGGGCCCCAACCCTGGTGCACTGTGCATGCGCCAGGGTTGGCGCGCGTGCACTGCGGCCGGCCGCACTGCACACGCACACTGCACACTGCGGCCGGCCGAACTGGTACGCCTGGTTTTCTGCCCCCCCCCCTGTGGCTACCGAATGAACAACCAGTTCAGGCGATCTGGCCCAAACAGGTCAGTGCCCACCACTGATGTGAAGGTATATGTTACCGTTGACCTGGTTGTTCCTCCCTTCATCAGTCCCTGTTTTGCAGTTAATTTCAATATCCAGAGTAACTATGGGGAGTCCTTGCTCCGGAGTAAGAACAAGTTACTCTGGATTGCAATATGAATTTCCCATAGGTTTTCACTAGGTGGTGTAGTAACTACAGGTGCACGTTATGTCTCTTACGTGTTCCCATAGTTACTCTGGATTGTGTCCTTCTTTATTTTAAAGAGCTTATTTAAGGAATAATAATCACAAAGGCCAGTGCTAGAAACTTGAAAGGACTGATTTTAGGCTATCATTAAAATTACTGTTGGTTAATATTGTACGTGGCAAGAGAATGGAAGTAAAATTGAATAATTTAGGGTATAATGAGATTGCCCACAGGACTGGAGATGATCCTTCCCACTAGGTAAAAAACAACAGGTAGCTTGAGGTTTGTTTCTCCATCCTCAGGAAAGGAAAACAATATTATTATTGATTGTATGTAATTTATAAAGGACCTGACATACACTGTACTGGATCTCCATTAAATAACAACACAGGCCCACCCTGCAGGTTTACAATTTAAGAATAAAGACAAGTCTGTTTACTGAAAGGGAAAAGGAAAAGGACATAAAAGGGAAGGAGAGTTGATTTGGACAAGTCTGGGGAAAAACTTGTGTCCCAATATATGTTTATTATATTAGATGTAGTATGTAGTACAGTGGCGCCTCACGTAACAAATTTAATCTGTTCTGGAGGCATGTTTGTTACGTGAAACATTCTTTACGTGAAGCAGATTTTCCCATAGGAAATAATGGAAACTCAGATGATTGGTTCCACAACCCCCAAAATCTATATATATAAGAGAAAAGTCACTCACTGACTGACTCACTGACTCACTGACTGACTCACTGACTGACTGAATGACTGACTCATCACCACCCTGCCAAAACTGCTGGGCCTAGAAGCGTGAAGTTTGGGGTGGGTGTTCCTTCCGTGACGGAGGGGTGCAATAAGAACCGGTTTTCGGAAATTCCAACCGGAAGGGGGTGAAAGGGGTGTAACGCGTTTTCCTCCCTATACTTTGCATTGGAGAATTGCTGACTCATCAACATTCCACCCCAACTGCTGGGCCTAGAAGCATGGAATTCCGGGAGGGAGTTCCTTCTGTCACCTGAACACCCACTAAGAACCCATGTGGAGAAATTTAACCCTTCAGGGGCTGAAAAGGGGTGCAACATGTTTTTGTCCTATACTTAACATGGGAGACTGACCAACATCCAACCACTTTGGTGCTCAGACCCTGGTGCTCTGGGGGATGTTGTTCGGAGGAAGAGGTTGCACTGGCGAGGATGCTGCACATGGGGGAAGTTGCACATGGAGGAAAGTTGCACATGGAGGAAGGTTGCGCATGGAGGAAAGTTGCACAAGGGAGGATGATGCCCATGGGGGAAGTTGTGCATGGAGGAAGTTTCGCATGGGGGTGATGCACATGGGGAAAGTTGCACATGGGAGGATAATGCGCATGGGCAAAAAGTTGCGCATGAGGGACGTTGCGCATGGGGGAAGTTGTACATGGGGGAAAGTTGCTCATGGGGGAAAGTTGCGCATGGGGAAGTTGCGCATGGGGGAATGATGCGCATGGGGGGAATGATGCGCATGGGGGGAATGATGCGCATGGGGGAAAGTTGCGCATGGGGGAAAGTTGTGCATGGGGGAAAGTTGCTCATGGGGGGATGATGCGTATGGGGAAAAGTTGTGCATGGGGAAGTTGCACATGGGGAAAAGTTGCGCATCGGCAGATGATGCGCATGGGGGAAAGTTGCGCATGGGGGAAAGTTGCACATGGGGGGATGATGCGCATGGGGGATGATGCGCATGGGGGAAGCGGCACATGGGGTGTTTCTGCGCTGTGGGGGGATGGCATAGGGGAAAATGTTACACCCGCAACGTGGGTACGCTTTTCGCTAGTATTCATATTAAAATATTAACTGTATGTTAAAATGATGACAAAACACTGGAATTGAATTCAAAACATGCATTCAATGTGCGTGATCCTATGAAGTCTACTTAGGCTGCAATCGTAAAGGCACAGTCCTAAAGACACTTTGGAGGCTGCAATCCTTAAGACACTTTCCTGGGAGTAAGACCTATTGAACACAATGGGGCTTACTTCTGAGTAGGCATGGTTAGGAATGTGCAATTCTAGACACTTTCCTGGGAGTAAGCCCCATTGGGGGGACTGGGGGTCTTCTGGGGGGGGGGGTGGGAGGGTGTTTGGAGACAGTGGGGGGGGGGCTGATTCAGGCAGCTGGGAGTAGTGGCTGCCACTTTAAAAGCCTGGCTCCCTGCAGGAGGGAGGAGCATCCGCCTGTCTCCAGCCTCTTCAAAACTCCGCAGGGAGCCTGGGGTCAGAATGCAGGCTTTTAAAGTGGCAGCCACGAATATATTATGGCTATAACTCCCCCCACTGTCCCCAAACACCCTCCCACCCCCCAGAAGACCACCAGTCCCCCCAAGTACCTTCCCACCCACCCCCCAGAGGAACGGACCTACATTACCTGACCTGTTCATTCAGGTAACAAGTGCAGGCTGGCAGCTCTTTAAACTTTAAAGAGCTGCCAGCTGGCCTTCGTTACCCAAATCAGCTTTGCTACCCAAGTCAGAAGCCCAGGGGAACAGTAAGTTCTTTACCTGGAACATACTTTACCCAGGGCATTCGTTACCCAAGGTACCACTGTATGTTTGTTGCTATTTATAGTGACGGACACACACACACACACACACACACACACACACACACACACACACACGCACGCACGCACACGCATGCACTTACACGCGCGCACACATACACACACACACACACATGACAGGATAAAAATGATATCCTGTGGAATTAGATTTATTTGTGAGTATATGGAGAACCTAAAATAAAGTAAAATGAGTTAGCAAAAATGAAGTGAAACTGGGTGAAAGGTAATGCTTGTAAAAGGGATTAGCTCAGAAGAGAATAAGTTGATGGAATTGACGTAAATATGACATCAATGGTGTTAATCCTATCAGTAAATTAAAGGTATATGATCAAATATGTATATATGACATTGAGTATATATAAAGGAGCATGTCTCAGTGTAAGTTTGTGGGTAGATAGGAGAGGAGAAAGAAGAGCTGAAGGACTGTGACTTGGTAGCTATATCTGATTTGGACTGACAATTCTTTACTGTATGCTAGACTGAATGTTGATGACCTGGACTGTATATGACTCTGATTAACTGCCTGATCCTATTAATACAGTTTTGCTAGATCCTAAACTATCTGGTTGCCTGTGGTATTTTACTGATATTATTGTTGGGGACTTGATCAGTGTGATCCATAGACCTAAAGGATACTTGTGTGACTGGGGAAAACCTAGAAAATATTGGCGCGCACGCACGCACGCACACACACACACACACACACACACACACACACACCCCCAAAAGAAAAACTGTCCAGGGTGTCAATGTCCAGGATGCATTTTATCAGGACGTAATAATCCAAGGTGTAAATATACTAGTCCCATAAGCAACCAGTCCTGTTAACTAGCATGAAACCACTAGAATGGCATGAGACCAGCTCTCTCTCTCTCTCCAAAAGGCAGCATATAAGTATACTTAATCTATATATATAAAAGAGAAAAGTCACTGACTGACTCACTGACTGGCTGACTGACTCACTGACTCACTCATCAACTTCCTGCCAAAACCCAAGAACCCAAGTGGAGAAATTTAACCCTTCAGGGGCTGAAAAGGGGTCAACATGTTTTTGTCCTATACTTAACATGGGAGACTGACCAACATCCAGCCAATTTGGTGCTCGGTGCCTGGTGCACTGGGGGGGGTTTGTTCAGAGGAAGAGGTTGCACTGTGGAGGATGCTGCGCATGGGGGGTTGGAGAGCATGAGGGGTTGGTGCGCATGGGGCGAAGTTGTGCATGGGGGAAGTTGCGCATGGGGGAAATTGCGGATGGGGAAGTTGCGGATGGGGAAGTTGCGGATGGGGGTTGATGTGCATGGGGGGTTGATGCGCATGGGGGAAGTTGCACATGGGGGGTTGATGCGCATGGGGGGGTTGATGCGCATGGGGGAAGTTGCGCATGGGGGTTGATGCGCGGGGGGAAGTTGCGCATGGGGATTGATGCGCATGGGGAAGTTGCACATGGGGAAGTTGTGAATGGGGGGTTGATGTGCATGGGGGAAGTTACGCATGCAGTGTTGATGCGCATGGGGGGTTGATGCGCATGGGGAAGTTGCGCATAGGGGGTTGATGTGCATGGGGGTTGTTGCACATGGGGGGTTGATGCGCATGGGGAAGTTGCGCTTGGGGGGTTGATGCGCATGGGGGAAGTTGCGCATGGGGGGTTGATGTGCATGGGGGAAGTTGTGCATGGGGGGTTGATGCATATGGGGGGATGGCATATGGGGGAACTTTACTCCTGCAACGCGGGTACGCTTTTTGCTAGTAAAATAGATAAAAATGTAGGGCATAAAAATATTGAAAATTTGTTTTTAAAGGGGGGAACATGCATTCTGTGATATATTCTAACCAGTATAAATGAGTCTCAAATGTTGATTTGCAAGACCGCCAGTGGATTTGTCCCCCTTCTATTCCCCCCCCATTTCTAACCTCCAAATCCTTTACCCACTCATGAATCGTTGTACTTCTAAAATTTTTTACTGACAGAGGCTTAGTCCATAGAAGAACTTCTAATGTGGAAGGAAAAAAAACACCAATCCAAACCTGTAATCAGTGCACACAGACTTGGGAAAAATCAGAATGACCAGGGATTTTCCCCCCCTTTTCCTAAAAGAGGCATTTGCTGTACTTGCCTGTGCCCAAGTTAATGTGAAATCCTTGTTTGGGGGTTGCCAACTGATTTAATACTGGATGAGGCAATCAAAAACACTTCAAGTCAAAAACACTTCAGGGACGCTTAAGTTATTCTTTGAAAGTTTCTTATGGAGTCTGTTTTGCAGAGACAACACTAGTTGAGAAGCTTCAAGTAGGATTACATGCAAGTTTTGAAAAAGAGGGTTTTCTATATACTTAAAGATTGTGGTCCTAAACACATTCCTTTTAATCTTTCTTCTTCCTGTTTCCTTCTTTAAACATTTTCTTAATAACAATTAAAAATAAAACACATTCAGTGTCTCTGACTGGAAATCCCCTAATCTTGCTGCCTTTTCTCCTATGAAGTTACAATATAGTCACATATATGGGTGGAAATACACAGTTTTATCTGTATGAGTTAACAACTTTCTTTAGTGAGGGTTGTGTTTTTGGAATACTTAAGGTGAGCATTTTGTATGCTTGAGATTTATAATGCCACAAACCTCATCAGAATTATACTGGATATGTATGATGTGTAGGCTGGTGCGGTCATAGATTCAACATAGTAGACTGCCTTTCCTATGTTAATCTTAAGTTTCTTTTGCATTAGTTCATCTCATGTCTTACTGTCAACGGGGACTTCAGAGTTTTAGAAACCCAGTTGCATGTATTGTAACATTACAGTTGGCTCTAAATTAGCACCACCATTAGAGATCAGATAGTAAGCTGAACAGACCATTCGTCAGATCCAACATATTTATGTAGGTGAGTACATTTGTGTCTATCACTGCAGAATGTATTCATAATATAAACTCTGATGTAACAGTGTACACCAACTCAATTCAGCTTAATTACTGTACAAATGAACACCAGAGTAAATGACAAGCAGAATCCAATTAAAGTAATCAAAATTCGGGTGGGGAGAGGTAGAAGGCGGTGATTGAGTTCCAGAGGAAAAATATACTCTTGTTAGGCCTTTTTTCCCAACTCAGCCCCACGGTTTTCTCTCTTTCTCAGTCTCTTTCCCTTTTTAATTTCTCAAACTTTCCCTGGTAAGAGGAAAAACTAGTCTGGACCTATCTCTTAAGAGCAAATGTTCTCTGAGCTATGTTCATCCCGCCTGTGTTTTGTACATTAATCATTAAATACAATTAATTAGAGCATCTTGTAATTAACTTAGAAAGAATAATTATACAAGGGAATGAGTTTGTAACCACATCACATTTCTTTGATTTCTAAAGTAGAAAAATAGGATAACTACTTATGGAATTAGATGAATAATGGTGGATTCATTCACCTGGGCAACAAATGTTTTTCTGAAACTCAACCAGTTTTTTCAACCAAATGAAGCAGGATGGCAAAACTTTTCCTGCACTATTCTACTTTGAGCTGCAAATGAGGGTTGCGTATTTCTGAATGTTCTCTCATGGAAAACAATTCCTAGCTTGTAGGAAATCAGCATCTCAGGGGAAGCCTAGATTTCTTCTTGCCTAGCTAAACACAGAGAGGTCCCCCTATCACTGAGCATCTGAATATCAAAATTCAGTCTTCAGACTGGAAATGCATAATCAAGACAACAAAATATTATTTGAGTTGCTGACTATATATGCTCAATCCAAGTTTGGGAGTTCCTTTCCTTTTCCTGGGAACCTAGAAGGAAAGAAAGATGAAGAATGAGTCTTGAGTTCAAAAGACTGAGGAGGCAGTCAATTGAGGCACAAAGGGCTTTCAATATTTACGTTCTCAGTGGTTTTCTGCTGCGTTTCTAAAATCACTTTATGAATTCACTGAGCTATAAAAACATACAAAAGCCCTGCTGGATCAGACCAAGATCCTGTGTAGCCCTGCATATGTTTAACCCAGAGGCTCACCAGTTGCCATTGGACACCCACAAGGAGAAGAAGGCAGACATCTCTTCTGCCATTTGTCTTCTGCAGCTGGGATATAGAGATTTAGGTTGCAATCCTAAAGACACTTTCCTGAGAGTAAAACCCTGAATACAATGGGGCTTGCTTTGAGTAGACATGGTTAGGATTGCATCATATCTGTCACTCAGACATGAGTGGTAGCACATAGCCATCACAAATAGTACCCTTTCATAGGTCTCTTGTCCTTCATGAATTTTTTTCCCCAAGAATATTCTGTGGCATCCAGGCCATGCTGAATGATGTGTTGTGCTCTGCAACAGGCAAAAAGGACATTACGCTTTAAGACCCCCTAAAAGGATTAATGAATTGTTTCCTGTCCCAGAGATGTTAACCTATTAAAAAGGATTAATGTTTACCTATTAAAGAAGGATTTCTTCAGCCCTTTGCTGTTTTGCATCCTTCCCAGCTCTACCATATTAGTCTTGAGATGTACCAACAATTGTATTCCAGATATTAGCCATTAATTTTTTCATGTTCTTTGTAAACGTTTTGTGAACGTTTTAGTTGAAAAGCAGTATATGTAGATATTGTGCTTTATATGTAGATATCCCTCAGCATTTTTTTGATTGCAAAAAAGACAAAAATGTCTGTAGAAAAGGATTTGGATTTCAATAGAATTTGCGCTGATTTAGCCCAACCACCCCTCCTCCACTGCTCTACCAGACAAAGTTTGGGGAGATGGTTATCAGGCATGTCCATCATCCTCTTATAAGAAAATATAGCTATAGCTTCCCTGGTCTTTATAGATACCATGCCTGTCTCTGTTTTAAGGAATGCTGCTGGAGTGCTTGGGGGAACTGCCAGAATATGCCTCAAGAACTTATTCTGGGCAACTTCCAGATTGTATAAATTATTCTGATTTGTACCCCAGATCTCAATACCATATAATATTTATATTAACCTCCCTGAAAAAAACCTTTAAAGCTGGAATTACCAGGTTACCTCCTCTAGAATGAAAAAAATTTAAGTATGGCATAGCTTGATTTCTGTGTCAATATTTTGACATTTTGAACCTGGGATTTCCAACCATTTCTCTCATCAAAAAATACTCCCAAATACTTAGAAGCAGGGAGTTGTTCTATCTTACAATCACCTAAAGTCCAGCTGAATTTGGGTGAGCAATTACCAAAGACTACCACTTTAGATTTAGCATAATTCACATTCAGTTGCTCCGAATGACTAAAGTCTTTCAGCTTGTTTAAGATTCTCTTTAGCCCTTCCTTGTTCAAAGATAGATAAGGGTTGCAATCTTATAATTCCCAATTGAGAGAGAGAGAGAAATGATCTGGCTGGGTTAGAATGGTTGTTTGCAGCATTTATATGCTTTTCCTCTGCATTTGATATAGTCCCCAGGAAAAGCAGTATATGAACACTGTAGATAGACTGTAGACAGATGTGACTGCATTTATGTATGACAGGGGTGGGCAGATGCCGGTTCGGGCCTACTCGCCTGAACCGGATCTTCCCATTTCCCCGCCGCTGGCAAACCGGCAGCTGTGGGGAAATGCAAAAACATAGCGGACTGATTCAGCCCGGCCGCCATGTTTTTGCACCCACTGTGCAAGCGCCAACATTGGCACTTATGCAGTGCCTGCTCTGAAGCAGGCTGGCCCGCTTTGGGGAGACACCGCGCAAGCACCAATGTTGACACTTGTGCAGTGCCTGCTCTGAAGCAGGCCGGCCCACTTCAGGGCAGGCACCGCGCAGGCGCCAATGTTGTAAAGCATTAGTAAAGCATTAGTGAGCATGTAAAGCATTAGTGAGACATGACACACCTTTGCAGAAATCATGCTGATTCTCTATCATCTAGGCTCATTCTTCTAGATCAGTGATTTTCAACCAGTGTGCCATGGCACAGTGGTGTACCGCAGATAGTCCTCAGGTGTGTCATGGGAATTTGGGGAGGGACATTTATTAATAGGAAAACTTGGGGATTTGAACAGCATGGTGTGCCTTGTTAATGGTAAAAACAACTGATGGTGTGCCATGAGATAAAAAAGGTTGAAAACCACTGTTCTAGATGTTAAATATTGCTATCTTTATTTATATTTTCCAAGAGTTAAGAGTTAAAACAGATGTTAAGCTGGCCAACCTGTAATTCCTCCATGGATCACATTTTAAATACCATTGGCTACTTTCTAGTCCTCTGGTACAGAGGATGATTTAAAGGATGTTACATATTTGTTAGAAGATCAGTGATGCCATCTAGATGTGTCATCTGGACCTTTTGATTTGCTAATTTTTTTAATTTGTCAACATATTCTAAAATAGGGATTTTCAACTACTATGCCATGACACACTGGTGCACTGTAGAAGGTCTGCAGGTGTGCTGCAGGACTTCTGAAAAGGAGTTGAAGGACAGGATTTGAACCTCCTACCATGGTGTGCAGAGGTGTAACAAGGGTATAGCACTGGATGCAATCTGCCATGGGCAACAGGGCCCCATCTGTCCTGCTACGAGCAGGGGGTTGGACTAGATGACCTCCTGGGATACCTTCTAACTGTTTTGATGGGGTGAAATTTCAGTCCTTGCCATGGGTGAAATTTTGCCTAGGTACACCTTTGATGGTGTGCCTTGACCATGGTAAAAAAATACAAAAAACTGATGGTGTGCCTTGACAATTTTAGCACCTTATCTGTGTGCTATGAGATGAAAATGCTTGAAAATCTCTGTTCTAGAACCGTAGCCCTTTTCATTTAGATTTGACTCAGAGGCAGCACACTCCACCTCATGTATCCTCAACTCTTGTGTAATCCCAACAAAACAATATCACTATTGGAAGAGGGAGGCTGGCACTTGAATACCACTGGCCTCCACATTGCCAGCATAAGCTTGTGCAAAATGTACAGTGCAAAAGGTAAATTTATGCTCTCATGGGAGAGCAGGATCTGGCTGCCCTGAAGCTGGCAGTCCAAGGCAGCTCTGTGCAATTTGGGCAGCTTTGGCAGTCCTGGGCAGCTCTTGAGGAGGAGGTGCAGATCTGAGTAGGTACCATTGGGGCTGGTGCAGCTATTCCCCAGCAAGGGGAATGGATTCTCCTTACCACTGGCTGAGCTGCAACTGGCCCTACCCTGTTTTGGATTTGGGATAGGCCAGGTTACCTGTCTACTCCAGGACAGGTTAAAATTGGGCTGTAAGTTCTTCAGTCTCCCTTTCCCAGAAAGTCAGTTTAGGCAAGGATATCTGTACTACATTTCCTGAACTAAAGAAACATGTGAAGAATTCATTCAGCATCTCTACATCTTCTTTAAGTTTTCATTTTATTTCCCTTATCCAACCACCTCCTTGGCAGGTTTTATTCTTTCAATGTATTTAAATAAGTTTTTTATCGTTTGCCTTCATGTAATTGTTTTTCATCAATTTTTGTCGATTTATATTCCTTTTTCAGAGGTTTTGATTCTGTTTGTTCTCCTCTTTCGGGTAAATCTTCCATTTTTTGCAGGAAGTCTTCTTGCCTTTTATAGTTCCCTTGATTTCACTCATAAGTCATGCTGGCATTCTCATAAGCTTGGTAGTAACTGGGTGGTGGTATACCTGTACCCATTCTTTCTGTACTGTGGTGGTATACCTGTAATTTCCAAACTGAGGTTCTGTTGTGGTTTAAAATAATGTCTATGCAGTCTGGAGAGATTTGACCATCTTGACATTCCCTTTCATTGTCCATTTCCTAATCTAATTTTTGAAATATTCTCTCTTTTGAAATCTAATGAGTCTGCTTTGAAGTTCCTCAGAAACTTTTCAGTTACATATACAGTATGTTGAACTGGACAACACAAGGATCATTGTTAACTATCAATTCAATAACTCTTACATCTTGTACTAGATCCTAGTCATCACAGAGTATTAAATATAAGATTGCCCACATATGGTTGGCTGCAAAGCCAACATCTTTAGTGCAAAACCAGATAGCATATCTAAAAATTTTCTCTTTGTCATGCAAAGGGATAGTGTACTGCTTCAGTGGTTTGGGCAGTGATGTTTCTCCCCAGAGGAGGGTGGTTTTTATACCCCTGTTTCTTCCCCTCTGAAGGCTCTCCTTTGAAGGAGATAATTTCCTAGACGCCTACACCGGTTCCTGGGAGGCCAGCAATAATTCCCCTTACTGGCATGCCTGCAGATCCCCCTCAAAGACCCCAAAGCCTGCCAAAACCAGTACGTGTGGGGGAATCTTGACACAAAAAGAGAACACAGAGGAGGGTGGTGGTGATTGGAGATTCTCTCCTGCAGGGCATGGAGCTTGTATACAGACCAGACCTATTTTCCCGTGAGGTGTGCTGCCTCCCTGGTGCCAGGATACGGGATATCACAGAGAGGGTACTGAGGATGATCACGCCTGCTGATCGCCACCCGTTCTTACTCATCCATGTAGGAACGAACGATACTGCTCAGCAAACTTTCCAAAACATAGTTGGGGACTATGAAGCTCTGGGGAGGAAGATTAAGGATCTGGGGAATACCCAAGTGGTATTCTCATCCATCCTCCCAGTAATTGGCAAATGTCCTCAGAGAGATGGCAAAATTTACCAAGTCAATAGCTGGCTTCGAAAATGGTGTCATCGAGAAGGATTTGGATTCTGGGATCACGGGCTGAGCTTCCTCAAGGAGGGACTCCTAGCGAAGGATGGACTACATCTTACGGGTTGGGGGAAGAGTGTCTTCAGATGGAAGATGGCCAACCTGATCAGGAGGGCTTTAAACTAACTAAGGGGTGGGTTACGTCTGAAGAGAACATAGGAATAAAGAAAATGCTCTGGATGGAAATTGCCAGGGAACAGATGTAACTCAAAAATCTTTTGAGGGGCTTGGTCTTAAAAAATGGGGGGGAAATGCATTGAGTTGCAACCTCCAGGGCTTACATTGCATTTACACAAATGCACAGAGCCTGGGAAATAAACAAGATGAGCTGGAACTTTTAGCAAGTGAAGGGAAATTTGATTTGATAGGAATAACAGAAACTTGGTGGAACGACTCCCATGACTGGAATGCAAAAATAGAAGGCTATCAGCTGTTCAGGAGGAACAGAAGTGGCAAAAGAGGAGGCGGAGTAGCATTATATGTCAAGAACATATATAATTGATCTGAAATCCAGGAAACTGGTCCGGATATTCCTGTGGAGTGTGATTGGGTAAAGGTTAGGGGGAAAAACAAGAAACAAAACATTGTGGTGGGCATCTACTATAGACCGCCAGGCCAAGAGGAGGAGTAGATGATATCTTCCTGGAGCAACTGGAATGCGTTGCAAAGAAATTTGAGGTAGTAGTAATGGGGGACAGATATTTGCTCAGCCGAACATGGAAGATTCAGTAGATTTCTGATGGGCCTGGAAGATAACTTCATGGTCCAGAAAGTGAAGGAAACAACAAGGAGAGGGGCCATCTTTGACCTGATCTTAACTAATCGTGAAGAACTGATTGACTGGGTTAATGTAGTGGGAACTTTAGGGGAAAACGATCATGAGCTGCTGGAATTTAGAATATTGTGGGAAATAAAAAGAGTGCACAGTGAAACCTCTATATTGGATTTCAGGAAGGCTGATTTCAACAGGATTAGAGGAGTCATAGGTGGGATCCCATGGGTTGATGAACTAACAGGAAAAGGGGCCCAAGATGGATGGGAATTCCTTAAGAGGCAGCTTTTACAAGCACAGAAACAATTTCTATGAAAAAGAAACGGGGAAAAAACCTGAAAAAACCAGGGTGGCTCCATAAGCAACTTGGGAATCAGCTGAAGTTAAAGAAAGAGATGTATAGGCAATGGAAGACTGGAAAGATCACTAGAGGCAGATAGGTACAGGCAGATAGCCTGGTCCTGTAGGGAGGGGGTCAGGAATGCTAAAGCTCAGTAAGAGCTGAGGCTGGCCAGGAGAGTCAAGGATAACAAAAAGAGCTTCTTTAGATATGCCCAAAGGAAAAGGAGGAGAGATGAGGGGGTGGGGCTGCTCCTGGGCAAAGATGGACAGCAGGTGTCTGGAAACCAGGAGAAGGCAGAGCTGCTCAACTCCTACTTTGCGTCCGTCTATTCTCGGAAGGAGGGCTTTGCAAATTTTGGTGCGGGATCATTGGCTGATGTGGGGATGTGCTTGCATCCACAAAGAGGTAATGAAAACATGGATGGTGCAGAACAGCAGATTAAGATTGAGAGAGAAATGGTTCGGAACCACTTAACTGGCCTAAATGAATTCAAGTCATTTGGACCAGATGAGCTGCATCCTCGAGTTCTTAAGGAACTCGCAGATGTCCTTGCAGAGCCTCTGTCGATCATCTTTGAGAAATCCTTGAGGAGTGGAGAAGTCCCACTGGACTGGAAGAGGGCAAATGTAGTCCCAATCTTAAAGAAGGGGAAAAAAGAAGACCCGGGAAATTATAGACCAGTCAGTTTGACTTCAATCCCGGGGAAGATATTAGAGCAAATCATAAAACACACAATTTGTGCACATCTAGACAGGTACTTGGTGATCAAAACAACCCAGCATGGATTTACCAAGAATAAATCTTGCCAGACAAATCTGATCTCCTTTTTTGATTGGGTTACAAGCTTACTGGACAGTGGCAATGCTGTGGATGTCATTTATCTTGACTTCAGCAAAGCATTTGGCAAGGTCCCACATGACATCCCACATGACATCTTAATTGGGAAATTGGAAAAATATGGGCTGGACGGGGCAATCGTTAGATGGATCTGCAACTGGCTCGATGGCTGCACTCAAAAGGTTTTAGTAAGTGGTTCTGTGTCAACCTGGAGGTCAGTTACAAGTGGGATGCCCCAGGGCTCTGTCTTGGGCCCGGTCCTCTTTAATATTTTCATCAATGACTTGGAGGAAGGGATACGGGGAAGCCTGATCAAATTTGCGGATGACACCAAGCTGGGAGTAGTAGTAAGCACAACAGAAGACAGGAGAAACCTCCAGGAGGATCTGGATAAACTAGAATACTGGGCTGTAACAGAATGAATTTCAACGGGGAGAAGTGCAAGGTTCTGCACTTGGGCAATAAAATACAAAAACATAGGTATAAAATGGGGGATACTTGGCTTGGCAGCACAACATGTGAACGGGATCTTGGAGTCACCATGGATCACAAGCTGAACATGAGTCAGCAGTGTGATGTGCCTGCAAAGTAGGCAAATGCCATTTTAGGCTGCATTAAGAGGACTGTAGCTTCCAAGTTGCGAGAAGTTCTAGTTCCTCTTTATTCTGCACTGGTTAGACCTCACCTTGTGTACTGTGTTCAGTTCTGGGCACCTCACTTTAAGAAAGATGCAGCCAAACTGGAGCAAGTCCAGAGGAGAGCGACAAGAACGATCAGTGGGATGGAAGGGAAGCCCTACGAGGAAAAGTTGGGGGAACTTGGGATGTTCAGCCTGGAGAAGAGGAGGCTGAGGGGAGACATGATTGCCCTCTTCAGATACCTGAAGGGCTTTCATGTGGAGGAAGGGGCTCATTTGTTCTTTGCTGCTTCTGAAAGCAGAACCAATGGGTACAAACTACAAGAAAGGATATTCCGGTTGGATTTCCGGAAAAATTCCTGACAGTGAGGGTGGTTCGGCAGTGGAACAGATTGCCGAGGGAGGTGGTGGCCTCTCCCTCACTGGGGATCTTCAAGCAGAGGCTCGACGAGCACCTGTCAGGGATGGTCTAGGAGGATTTCTTGCTGCAGGCAGGGGGTTGGACTAGATGACCTACTAGTTCCCTTCCAACTCTATGATTCTATGATTCCTCTCTCTCTCTCTCTCTCTCTCTCTCTCTCTCTCTCTCTCTCTCTCTGTTTACTGCAGGAAGGTGACAGATATAATTCACATGGTGGAACAGAGCTGCTTTCCTTTATTTTATTATTTGTTGTACTTTAGGATAATTATATTTATTTTTTGTGAACAAGCAAACAAAACATCCCTAAATCTGAAACACCCAAACACTTTATTTGGGTTTTTTTATTTACTGCTTAATTGGGTTCTCCATGGGTAATGATTGTTACTGCATCTGCAGGTATCATACCTATCTTAACAATGAGTATACTTTTAAAGCTATTGTAATTTCTAATTACCGTGGTACCTTGAATAAAGAGCGTTTTGTATAAAGAGCAAAATTTTCTCAGAAATTTTGACTTGCTTAAAGAGCACTGTCTTGAATAAAGAGCACTTCTGAGGAAGTTCGGAACAGGCTTCCATGGCAAGGGAACTCAAAGGCGGGACGAGGAGACTAGCTTGAGCTACAGTGGGGCCCTGGGCAAAATTTGGAATAGGCTTCCATTGCCAGGGAACTCATGGGACTTCCGGGGGGAGCAGCCTGAGTCAGGTCTGTATGTGGGATCTGTGTATGGCAGGGTGGAAAGTGTGCCTTATCAATGTTCTAGTACTGCTCCCCATCAGCAGCTTGGGAATGTTAAAGTTGCACAAAAAGACAATAGATTCCATTGAGGCAATGGATAGCAGTGACTCCGTTAGTGATTGTGAAAGTCATCCCCTCTCTGTAATCCTCACACCAGCCATGAAGGTTTTAAATGGTACAGTACAGTTCAGTATTGTACAGTATTTTCTTTATTGCAGTATTTTCTTTATTGCAGTATTGTGTGTTATTGTATATTACAGTGCTTTGTACAGTGTTATATTGCAGTGTTTTTTAATCATTTTTATAAACAGTTAATATTTTTATATGAATATTTTTTTGGGTTGTGGAACCAATCGTCTGAGTTTCCATTATTTCCTATGGGAAAATCTGCTTCACTTAAAGAGTGTTTCAATTAAAGAGCATGCCTCCGGAATGAATTAAGCTCTTTAAGTGAGACACCACTGTATAATGTAAATTTCAAATAAAAACATGATATAGCTTCCTACACTTATTACTTTGGGGAAAAAAATCAGCAAAAAAAAGTTATCTCCCACCTCTACCAATAAGAGATTTTAAAAGTCCTCACAACTAGCTAACAGATGAAAAGCACAATCCTAACCATGTCTACCCAAAAGTAAGCCCCATTGTGTTCAATGGGACTCACCCAGGAAAATGTCTTTAGGATTGCAGCCGAAGTCACATCGAAGGAATCAAACAGAATTTCAGCAAATGGCAGCAGCAAACAAGTAACAAATTCACTTTACAAAGACGTAATTTTGGCACCACCAATATGTTTGGGGAGGGTGTTATTTAAAGAGGGCATCACCACTAAATAGCCCCTTGAACCAATTGTCACTTATCCACCTGATGGTTGTGGTACCCAGAACTGATCCTTAATGACTGATCTTGTGAAACAGACAGACTCAGAACAGAGACAGCAGTCCTTGCGGTATCCTGGCACTGATAGCACCAGACCAAAAATATTGTGGGGATCGAAGGACATGGGGAAGAGGTTTTTTGGATCCAACTCTAATCAAGATCTCAACTCTGATGCAAAGGAGAACTCAGAGGGACTGCCGTAACTACACCGCAGCAGGGGATACTACCTCAGCCACCTTTACAAGTGATTACCAAAGAATATAATTTTTCTGCACCTTCAAAAGCTCCATTGGATAACAAGGAATGGACTGAAAGAAGATGCCTAGACACTGAGGAACTTGGTTCCCAAACCCTAAATCCTCAACTTGTGGATCTGATTCCCAAATGTCATGCCCCTCCATCTGGCTCTGGATGTGTTATTATGGATAAGGATGGGGAGCTAAACCGCATTGAGAAATTAGATTGACTAAATTTACGTCAGAATGTCTCTTTGGTTAGACCCGATTCCCCCACTTTGGACAACATCCCTCAGAACATTCAGAGACCTTTATTAGGAACAACTGATGATCTCAAGGTTCTATCCTGGAACATAGCAGGATGGATTTCCAAGCAACATGATGCTGAATTTACGAACTTTATAGGGAATCATGATGTGATTTGTATTCAAGAAACTTGGGCCACGGAGAAAATTCTTGTAAATGGGTTTATAGTGAAAGAGCTACCTGCAGTTTCCTCTCATTGTAAAGATAGACCTAGAGGAGGACTAGCAATATTTATACCAACAAAATTGCGCGTATCCGCTAAATGGTATAATCCTTGTGGGAACATAGCAATGGCTTGCTGCGTTATATTTGGTTTTAATTCTATTTTGTTGATCAATGCATATATTCCACCCTAAACTACACGTAATACTATAAAACAAGCCTGGGATGATTTAGAAAATTATGTCATTAATTTGGAATCCAGCTGCCCCAAAGCTAAGCTGCTAATAATGGGTGACCTTAATGCAAGGTTAGGCCCTAATAATGGGATACTTTTTTCCTCCAAGCTTTGGGGAACAGTAGAAAATGAAATTTTTACACCCCCTCATGATAGGGTTTCAAAGGATCTCGAAGTAAATTATGGTGGAATTTGCATGTCCCAAATGATAAGCTGATAGGGTCTTGTAATTATAAATGGAATCTTTCCTCACGGTAGACATGCCAATTTCACCTTCATATCTGGTCAAGGAAGCAGCGTAGTGGATTATATTTTGATTTTGCAATGTCTATTTACTTGGGTAACAGATTTTTCACTGGGATACAGGCTTGATAGTGACCATCTCCCTCTTGTTGCTACACTTTCTCTGAAGTCCCCTGTTCATATACCATCCAATCCTAACCTGCAGAATAACTCGATAACTTTTAAATGTAACAGAATATACTGGAATGAAAGGAATAATTCCAAACTGCAATCTTTTTTCAACTCCTTAGAGGGTGATGAATTAAAAACTCAATTATTCTAGCTACCAATGTGGAGGCTGCTTTAAATAATTACTCCACTTTGATTAAGGCCATGATTGCAGGTTTAACAACAAAGAAATCTACTACTGAAGCAAGGTACTGTGCACCCGGTTCGAATTGGTTTGATGGGGATTACTATCTCCTCAAGACAAAATTGAAGGAGATTTACAATCAATATAGAAAAGGAAATTTATCTGCCTTACCACAGTCTTATTACGAAACTAAAAAGAAATACAAACAATTGATATCCTTTAAAAAGAAATAAGCTCTCCACAAAAGGTGGAAAATTTTGATAGAGGCCTCAGTAAACAAGGAATCTAAGCTTTTCTGGTCCCTGGTCACAGGTGCCTTGGCATCATCATTCACCCCACTCACTTGCTCCAATATTCCTCCTGAGATTTGGGAACAACATTTTTCCAACATATCTGGTGGTTCTGCAGAGGACTCATTGAGTAACTCTGTTTATGCAGATCTGCTGAATACTCCTGGTTGGGAACCAGTAACACAATCTGAAATAAAGGACCTGATAAATGCCATCAAACCAGGAAAAGCCCCAGAGATTGATATGGTGCTTCCAGAAATTTTAAAATCTAATATATCTTTTTGGTCACCTCTGTTAGCTTCTCTTTTCACCTATATTAACAACTCGGGAAAATTTCCCCGTGACTGGTCCAAGGCCATTATAATACCAATATTCAAGAAAGGAAATAGGGATAACCCAACTAATTTACGGACCAATTAGTCTTCTTTCTGTGGTATATTCCAGCTACCTAAACCAAAGATTAACAACTTGGGTAAATGAAAATAACATACTAGGGATAGAACAGGCAGGCTTCAGAAAAGGCAGAGCAACAGTAAACCACTGCATAATATTAAGTCACCTTGCAGAGAAATATATGACCCTTCGCAGCAATGGTTTGTTTTCAGCGTTTATTGACCTTAAATCTGCATTCAGTTCAATTCCAAGAAACAGACTCTGGCAGAAATTACTTCCATTGATAAAAGACTATTATATCTTATTATTTGTCTTTATCGGGGAACTACATTGAGAGTAAGATGCGGAGTTGATGGTAATCTGACCAAATCTATACCAGCTACCTTGGGAGTTCAACAAGGTTGCATCTTAGCTCCAATGCTCTTTAATCTTTATCTTAATGATTTAAGTGATAACTGTCATGACTGTACTTTTCACCCACCTAGCCTGAAGGACTTCAAATGCCCACTTCTGCTTTACGCAGATGATGCAGTTTTAATTTCTTTATCTGAAATAGGTCTTAAACGTTTAATGCGCTACTTCATGGGCTATTGCAAAAACAATTTAACTATAAATATTAGTAAAACGAAGATCATGGTATTACAGAAGCATTACACCTAAAAAATGGAAAATTAATGGCCAATATTTTGAACAAGTTAGACAATATAAATATTTAGGAATAATATTTAAATACAATTTATCCTGGACAGTCTGCTCTGCGGACAGTAAGTAAGGCTAGTAAGGCCATAATTTGCTTCTTCCTTACTAAAGGTGCCCAATTTATACCTGCAGCGATACGGGTTTTTCAAGCTAAGGTTATCCCTCAACTTTTGTATGGTTGCCCAGTTTGGACTACAGGATTCCACGTATCCATTGAGAGCATCCTCTCTTCCTTCCTCAGAAGCCTTCTAGGATTACCAAAATGCGCACCAGCGGCTGCATTACGATTGGAAACAGGTGTGACATCTCTTGAGTGCAGTGCCTGGCTCCATGCATTTAGGTATTGGTTAAAAATGTCATATGCTGATGCTTCAGTTGGCCATTTACACGCTTTATCTGATGATATTTACACCAGTTCCTGGTCTAAGGTCCTTCTCAATAAACTGCACCATCTAGGCTTCTCATGTGAATTCGTTCATATGTTTGACCATAAATCCATTAAAACTATCATTGAAAAGCAGATCAAACTTTTAGACCATCATTATTATATGACAAACGCGAGGAAGTCATGTTCTCCCTTGAAATTTGACCTTAACTTTTGCATTCACCAGCACGCAAACTACCTGGGAAACCTTACCATCCCAAAGTACAGACTAGTCTTTTCAAAGGCTAGGTTCAACTGCCTTTCTTCTGCTGTGTTAGATGGACGATACAATGGAATACTTTATGAGAATAGACTTTGTCCGTGTAACAATGGAGAAATTGAGTCCTTGGAACATGTCCTTCTAGTATGTAGATTTTACAAAAATGAATGTACTCGTCTTTTCCAACACACAAATACAAGTGATTTTTTTTAATAAGGAGACCTGAAAATTGTGTTAAATTTTTATTGGGTGATAAAGGAAAATACATCACAGAACAAGTAGCTAAGTTCCTTATAGCGGCTCAAAATATGCGTAAGAAACTGTTGTCTAAGTAAGGTCTTTACACATTTATGTTATCTATACTTGATGTTTTATTTTATTTTTAAATTTAAATCTGTCCTGTAATTAATTTTAATTATCTTTATTTATTTGTAGTTTTCTTTTAATTATCTCAACTGTTAAAATATTAGCAGTTGTCATAAATTGTAATTCGGGTCTGTGACCGTAAATAAAGAACTGAACTGAACTGAAGAGGTTTTTTTTTCATATATTATTGAAATAAACCACTTATAGTCCAGTCCTAAACATAAATGGAAATGAGACCACAGGGAACTGTTCTTTGTTATTATTGTTGCTTTTTTATCAGTAGGAGGGTCTCCAATCCTTTTATCTAGAGGATCACATCAAATGACTGGCATGGTCTCATGGGCTTGAAAAATATTTAAATTTTAACTATTAAATTTAAATAAATACTTTAGAAACAGAACTTATATAAATGAATAATGAATATATGGGCTCAGATTTCCAGGATTTCACCAACCACCAACACACATCACACACAAAAATGGACTGCCCCACCCCAAAGACAGCTTCCTTACATGTACAGGGGTAAATAACTCAGAACAAGCACATGACAGAGCATGATGCTCAACACTCAGAAAGATTTAGAAGCCCAAAAATGTCACTTCTGGTTTTTTCAGAAAAAAACTAGGGAAAGATGTTTATAAGCTTTCCAAGGAATGGGAAACCCTCAGAACACTCCCTCCCCCTTTGCATTTGATCATGAGGGCCAGAGGCCCAAGGGGACCAGAGGCTTGCTGTGGGACAGATGGAGGTTCTCCATAGGCTGCATCTGGTGCATTTGGGCTGGGGTTTGGTGATATCTGATATAACATGATGGATAAGAAAAAGCACTCCATGAGAAAAGTACCTTCCCTTCAAGTTTCTACAGAGATCCAGCAAAAGGGAATGGCAAACAAGTTCCTTGTCTCTGGGGGCTCTCTCATTCTTCTCCCCTCACCCCTACTGGTACCATCTCTGCACCCTGATTCCAAACTGTTTAAGGCTTTGTTTAAAGCATTTGGAAAAACTCAGCAGTTTGAATTGCAGCTCAAAACAAAATGGAAGCCTGGACAAATCTTATAATATTGGCAAAGGATGCTCAAAAGGTTCAAACCCCTTAACAATTTGGCTGCTGCCCTTGAAACCAGTGGATTTTCCAGTCTTTCAAATTAGCCCCTCTTACAGCAAATCACGGTGACATTTGACTTGGGGTGATTCTTTCTATACTTGGTGTTTACTCTGAAATTGCCACACTTGCTTCACTTACCTTTTGAGGCATTGACTACATGACATTGTAATCAATCTTCATTCTCCTATGCTTTATCCATCTCTCTTCTGTTGAACTGTCTAAACAAAGAGGTTCCATCATGGCAAATAATTGCATGGGTTTAACTTTACTATAAGAGAATATTATTTCTGGTTTGTTTGACCCACAGCATTTTTCCTCCAAAAAAACAAGACATTGCTCTTAACCACTCTTTTATTTTGAGATCCTGATGTCAGGTGACAGAATATATCAGAATAATTATTTTGGCACAGATTATTTTTCTTGCAGTCAGTGAATTCATTTTGTATTTCTCTTTCAATTTAGATATACTGGCAGAAGAGTTTCAGCCTTTTGTTAGACAAAGGATAGTTTCACTTTGTTTTCTTTTGCGTCATCTAGGTACATGTTTCCTCTTTGCATTTCTGTGGTCTGTTTTGCGGACCAGTTGAGGTGGAGGATGGGGGCTAAGAGAGCTATGCAACAGACGCTGGAGAAATGAAAGATGGGATTGTTTGACAGTCAAGCCACCTGGCTACTGTGATTCCTCTGAGTGGCCATAGATAATGGGACATCACAATGAGACAGGTCCCCTTTACTCCCAGGGGTCATATGCTGGAAAACAAAAGGACACGGAAATGTGACCTTCAAGAAATGCCTCTTTCATCAGGAAATATCTGTGCAGTCTCTCCTTAAAGGCTCCATCAACTATTAATGCACCTCGCTAACTTACCCATCTCTGAACATGCCCGATAAAAGTCTCATTATTTGAGGCAGTGTGGTATAGTAACTACAGTAGTGTGTCCAATTTAGGTTGGGAAAACTCAGGTTAATATGCCCCCTCACAAAACTTCTTCAATACTATAGAAAGATAGATTACAAAACTTCTTCAGTACTATAGAAAGATAGATTACATGGAGCCTGTCAATATTTTGCAACCTAATCTACTTCACAAGGTTGTTCCAGTGCATAATTTATTGGGGTGTTAGTGGTGGAAATGCTTCCCTCTCTAACTGCCAAAAATTGTGGCAAAAGCACCAATTTCTTGCAGCCATTCAAAGGGACTATCAGAAAATATTTTTATGCCTCTCATGTAGCACTATTGTTGCAAGGAGACAGGGTGGGCACCATGTATACACTCCTGACCTACTTGGAAAAGGGGCAGGAAAAAATGCAGTGGAAGCTGTCAATGTCTCCACCCAGTTTTTCAGGGTTGGAAGTCTTCTGACTTCACCAAATGAAGAAATTCTGCAGAGAAAATTTATGTGTTTCATTGGTGCTGTCTTTTCTACACTGGAAAACTGCAGCATTCTCTGGAGGAGTCGGAAAAGGGCCACTCATCAAGCATGGGTTTGCCCCGTCCCCTGTCAGTCAGGGCCAGACAAAGTCTTTCATCTCCTTCCGGTGCGGGGCATCCCTTCCCCAGTCCGGCTCTGACTCCCTACGAGTAGGGTCGCAGTCTTGCTATGCTCCTCCTGCGGACAGGACAGCTGGACGGGACCCCCCCCTCGGGATCCATTACTCCCAGGGGGTGCTACTGGTTGGAGGGGCTTCTCTATAGGTCTCCTCCTCCCTCCTTCTTACCGCTGCTGCGGTTGCTGGGCACAAGCTTGGGCCGCCCTCTGGCTTAGCCCTTTCGGTCTTCCCGCTTCTCCAGCCGCCTGCGAGGCACGCATTGGTCGGGGCCGCCCACCGGCTTAGCCCCCTCTCTCCGCGGTGCCTTGCCAACGCCGGGGCCAGGCGGAGGCCGCTGCGGCTTAGCCTACCCCCAGCCGATCCGGCCGGCAACATCTCCGCGCGCCTGCGTGCACGCGCTTTGCAGCTCCAGCCTCGCCTGCAGCACAGAGGCTCCCGCCTTGGCCACACGGCTCCCTGCGATCCCCGGTCGACCTCAGGGCTACAATCCAGCGGCTAGCCTCCTTCCTCCGGCTGTAGCTGACCTCCGGAGGCTGTGAGGATCCCTGCCTTCCCTGGCGGCCACCATTTTGGACGCTCCTTTTCCCGCTGTTTTTAGCGGCGGCCATTTTGGGTCCCTGCACCATCCAGCACAACTGTGAGTAGCAGGGCCTTGCCTTGCATTGGAGAGGGTGTGTGTGTGTGTGTGTGTGTGTGTGTGTGTGTGTGTGTGTGGAGAGGGGAGGAGGAGTAACTCTGGACATAACAACAGCTTGTTTCCCTTAAATTTCCTAAGGCTTCTGCTTAATATAATGGCACAAGAAGGGGGAGACAGGGTTCTTGAGACAGGCCAAGGGGTCCCCAACCTGACAGGATCATGTACCCCCCAGGCTTCCTTAACCACCCAGGTTCAGGGCCTTGACCCAGTCATTGCCTCCTTGAAAGACGCCCTGGATGCTGCTGTATCTGTCAATCTGCCGGCTTTGGTCAAGTCGGCTGTTTTGGAAGCCACCTCTGGCAGGAACTTCTCAAGACACAGGAGGGCTCGTTCTCCCAGCCCAACGACTCCTGCTTCTTCCCCCTCTGATGAATCAGTGCAATCTTCTCCTCGAAAGAAGGTGCGCAAGACTAAACACCTTGACCAGCCCAAACACAGACGTAAATCCTCCAAGAGTCATCACAAGCGCCACAAATTATCTTCTTCTTCATCGGCATCTTCAATCTCCGCCTCTTCTGGTTCTGACGTTGAGCGTAGGTCAGGCACGGAGACGGAGGAACCTCGCAAGAGTTCCCGTCTTTTTCCTTCGGAGCTCCTTGAGCCTGTGGTGGACAGTTCTGCCAGGTGTCTTACCCTGCGCAGGTCAGCTACCATGGACTCTGAATCAGATCAAGATAGGGCAGAGGCTTTTCCCAAATCAGAGGCTCGGCAGACAGTGATCCCCTTTCCCAAGGCCTTCCAGTCTGTTTTCTCCCAGGAGTGGAAAGCTCATTCCAAGGGCACAGGCTCCCGTGTGGCAGACAAATTGTACACGTTGCCAGATAAGCAGATGGACTTACTCAAGATCCCGGTGGTGGATCCCCCGGTGGCAGCGTTGGCCTCCTCCTCTGTCCCGGTGGATGGGGATGTTCTTCCTAAGAATCCCACCAATCGACGCATGGAAACGCTACTCAAGCGTAACTTTGAGTTTTCCTCTTTTGCCTTCAGGGCGAATTCGGCTAATTCTGTCATGGCACGAGCAGCCTTCATATGGGCACAGAAGGCAGCTAGGAACAAGAGGCTTCCTAAGGAATTCAAAAGTACTCTGAAAAACATTGCTCTGGCTTCTGCATTTGCAGCCGACTCTTCCCTGGATGCCATGCGTTTTTCGGCTCGCGCCATGTCTTCCAACGTATCTACCCGCAGGGCTCTGTTGCTATGCTCCTGGACAGGGGAGGCTGGACCGCATTCCAAACTAATCAACTTACCTTTTGAGGGAAGCAAGTTGTTTGGTAAGGCACTGGATCCTATCCTGATTGAGTCAAAGGACAAGCGAAAGATTCTTCCCCCAGGAAAGAAGGACGCTCCCAAATCTCGTCAGGCTTCCTTTCGTCCCTCCAGGCCTCGCTTTCGAGACTCTTCAGGGACACAATTCCAGTCTCGCTGGACCAACGCAAGCGTTCTGCCTCGGTCCAAGTCTACCAATCTCAACAACTCCAACAAGGGACAATTCTCCTGCAAAGGAGGCAAGAACGCCAGATCCTGATGCCAGGCCTGGGCCAGAACCCAGCGCTATTGGAGCTCGCCTCCTGGACTTCGCTCCCTGCTGGCAGGGATCTACTTCAGATGCCTGGATTCTCAACACCGTCTCAAAAGGCTACGCATTAGAGTTCCGGCGACGGCCTCCCGACCGATTCTGGCGGGTTCCAGTATCGAGGGATCCCCTGAAGCACCATCAAAAGCTCCAAGCCATCCAACATCTTTTGGAGATCCGTGCTATAGAGCACATTCCGTTTGCTCAGAGGGGAAAAGGAGTCTATTCCATCGTGTTCCTGGTTCCAAAGAAGAATGGGGAGATGCGGATGATCCTCGACCTGAAGTGGTTAAACAACTTCACGTTGAAGAAGAACTTCAAGATGGAGACGTGGAAGACCATCACGGCGGCCCTAGACCGGGGGGATTTTCTGACCTCCATAGATCTGTCAGAGGCATATCTGCATGTGCCCATACGGCCCTCCCACCGGCGGTTCCTTCGTTTCACCTATGGGACGCAACATTTCCAGTATCGGGCTCTCCCCTTCGGTCTCTCCGCCGCACCGAGAGTCTTCACAAAACTGCTCGTAGCAGTGGTCGCCAACCTCAGGTTACAGGGCATCCGCATCTTTCCATATCTGGACGATATCCTTGTTGCCGCTTCATCTTTCACTCGAGCCTGCGTGGATCTTCAGTCGGTCGTCTCGGCATTGGAAAGTCACGGTTTCGTGATCAACCATCCCAAGAGCGTTCTAGTCCCCACTCAGACCTTGGTTCACCTGGGACTCCTGATTCAGACAGATTCTTTTCAACTCTTCCTCTCGCCGGAGCGCAGAACGAAGCTCAGGGAGGCCCTTCTTCGGATCAAGGATTCTAGGTCGGCTCCACTGATGTCCCTGGCGTCTCTCATGGGTCTTATGGTGTCCTGCCAGGACATTGTGCCCTGGTCCAGGTTTCATCTCAGGCCTCTTCAGCTTCTGCTGCGTCCATTCGTGAACTGCATAGAATGCAGAGCTTCGATGATGATCACCATTCCTTCCTTCGTGATGCAATCGTTGAACTGGTGGCTGGAGTCCTCCAGACTGGAAACAGGGATCGACCTGGAGCCTCCGGATCGTCTGGTGATCACGACCGACGCCAGTCTGTCAGGGTGGGGGGCACACTTTTGATCCCACCTGGCTCAGGGAACCTGGTCCCACCAGGAAGCTCAATTCTCCATCAACCGTCTGGAGCTCAGATCGATTCGACTGGCCTTAATCCACTTCCAAGACCTTCTGTTCAAAGCGCATGTGCTGATTCAAACAGACGTCTCAGCCAAGGCGTATGTGAATCGACAAGGTGGGACCATATCCAAGGGGATGATGGCCGAGGCTACCCTGCTTTTTCACTGGGCGGAGGAACATCTCTCTTCACTGAAAGCAGAACATCTCCCCGGGGTCCTGAATTCGGAGGCGGATTGGCTCAGCAGACAATCATTGGACGACAACGAGTGGAGTTTACATCCACAGGTTTTTTCCGTCATTACCACACTTCTGGGGACTCCGGAGATAGATCTGTTCGCTTCCCCCACCAATGCGCAGGTACCGGTTTTCATCTCCAGAGCTCCTCACCCCTCGGCCATGGGGGTGAATGCCCTGTTGACTCAGTGGCCACCAGTCCTCCTTTATGCATTTCTGCCTCTACCACTAATTCCGGCGGTGTTACAACGGCTGAAGAAGTTCAAGGCCGAACTTATATTGATAGCCCCAGATTGGCCAAGGAGACCTTGGTATCCAACTCTGGTCAATTTGGCGATGGCTCCTCCAATCAGACTGCCACCTCGACACAACATTCTGAAACAGGGAACCTTTCTGCACCCCAGCCCAGGTCTGTTCAAACTGACAGCCTGGCGTTTGAGCGGCATAGTCTCAAGGGGAGAGGCTACTCGGACAGAGTTTTGAACGCCTTATTGGCTTCTCGACAGGCCTCTACCAATCGAATCTACGCCAGAACTTGGAGGAGATTCGTGCTCTGGTGTACCGACAGGAACATCTCAGTCAGGAACCCAAAAGTAAGACACATTTTGGACTTTTTACAGGACGGAGTGGACAAAGGGCTGAGCACTAACACCATCAAAAGGCAATTGGCTACGCTCAGTTCTATCCTGGGTCGAAGAAAGTTTGGTCCCCTTTCCTCTCATCCAGACCTCAAGAGGTTCCTCAAGGGACTAAAGCTCATTAATCCCCCGGTGGTTCACCGTTTTCCGACCTGGGACCTTCATCTAGTCCTCAAGGCCCTGATGGGGAAACCCTTCGAGCCTTTGGGATCAGTTCCTGTCAGGTTCATGACCCTAAAAGTTGTGTTTTTGGTGGCTATCACGTCAGCTAGACGTGTATCCGAATTGGGCTCACTATCCACTAACTCCAACCTTTGTGTCTTTCAGGAGGACAGGGTGGTCCTTAGAATGGACCCTTCCTTCTTACCAAAGGTTAACTCAGTTTTTCACCGGAGTCAGGACTTAGTTCTACCAACTCTATGTCCCAATCCCAAGTCTTCAAGGGAGAGAGCCTGGCACTCCCTTGATGTTAAGAGGGCTCTTAGCTATTATTTGGAAAGAACCAGGGAGTTTCGTAGGTCTGAGGCATTATTCATCTTATTTGGGGGTGCTTCCAAAGGAAAACGGGCCTCAGTGTCTTCGTTATCCCGCTGGGTGAAGGCAGCTATAGTTGAAGCATATAAGGCAGTGGGGAGGGATGCCCCTGAGGGTATAACCACCCACTCTACGAGGGGGGCAGCTGCCTCCGCAGTATTCGAAGGGGTTGCTTCACTTGAGGCGATTTGTAGGGCAGCTGTCTGGTCTTCAGCTGATACATTTATCTGGAATTACAAGGTAGACCAAGCGGCGTCGGCCGAGGCCGCGTTTGGTCGCCGAGTTTTCCAATCTGTGGTACCAAAATGAGATTAATTGCGTCTCTCCCACCCTGAGAGTGAGGCTTTGGCACATCCCATGCTTGATGAGTGGCCCTTTTCCGACTCCTCCAGAGAAGGCAGGAATTTACTTACCAGGAAATGTCCTTTTCTGTGAGGAGAGGAAAAAGGCCACTCAGGCCCACCTCAGCAGAGACGCAATTTTTCTCGCATTGCAGTTTTACTCCCTGGGCTGTTAGTTTTTTCTAGACGTCCAGTTGGTCCTGTTTTCCTGGGGGAGTTGTTTGTTAATTTCTCTTACTAAATTGTTCTGTTCAGACATTCTGGCAGGTAGTTTTCTTCCTTGTCTCCTATTCTCCTGCTCTGTTTTCACTGTCTGCGAACGGTTGCATGATGAGCGTTACAGCGAGGGTGTCGACTTCCTCTTCGGGCTTTGATAGCCGTACTGGGGAAGGGATGCCCCGCACCGGAAAGAGATGAAAGACTTCGTCCGGCCCTGACTGACAGGGGGCGGGGCAAACCCATGCTTGATGAGTGGCCCTTTTCCTCTCCTCACAGAAAAGGACATTTCCTGGTAAGTAAATTCCTGCCGTTTCTAAGATCCACAGTGTCAAAATATAATATGGAAAACTAATCCTTGTTACAATTATCTCTCAGTTTACTCTCTTCCTATTACCCCAAGTTTTTGCCCTCATAGAAACTTAGGCTGCAATCCTAAAGACACAGTGGGGATTACTTTTGAGTAGACATGGTTAGGATTGTGCTGTTAGGGTGCAATCCTAACCAATTTAGGCCAGCAAAGCTCACCCATCTCCTTATTACTGTAGTGGTGCAGGGAAGTCAATGCATATCTGTGCATTAGCCTAAACTCCCCCACGAGTGGTGCAGAAATGCCTTATGGCACTTTTGCAACACCTTCAGGCCAGTATAGGACTTGTGCCAGGATTTGTGCTGGCCTAACCATAGGTTAGGATTGAGCTGTTAAACTGTACTTTCCTTGAGGCTTAGACTTTGTCCAAAGGACAGATATTAATGGTGGGCTGATCTTTCCACAGTGAACAGATATGAATATATTCTGGGATCTTCCTGGTGAGAGGCTACCTACTTCTAGGGATGAACTACAGGGATGATGAAAAAGAGAATGCTAGATGCAGGGCCCACAAAAGACAGAGCTGAAAATCTTGTGCCAAGTCCTGCCCCCTCCTTCCTTGGTTGTATGCCAACCTCTGCCTCTTCACTTTACAGCCTGGAAAAGGAAGAGGAGACAGAGTGGAAGAAGAGGTGTGGAATGAAGTATGGAAAGAAGAATGGTGGGCTAAAGTGGGAAAAGGAGTAATAAAAGCAAGTGAGCACATGGAGATAGGAGGATTCCTGCTAATGTACTACCAGAGGTGCCTGCCTCTGACCATTATTCCTAGGGGTGGGCCCGACCTGCCCCAACAACTGGTTCCCCGGAAGTGGGTGGGGCCAGGCTGGGTTCAGAGGGTGGGGTGGGTCAGGGGTGGGCCCCAACCCTGGCGCACTGCATATGCCCTAAGGTTGGCGCACGCGCAGTGCCGTCCTGAAGCTGGTCAGGGTCTGCCGGCTTCAGGATGGCACTGCACTTGCGCCAACCTTAGCACAGGTGCAGTGCTGTCCTGAAGCTGGCCAAGATCGGTGCAGGCACAGTGGTGGGCTTCCCCGGGCGTGCCAAACCAGTGTGCCCGGTTTTCTGGCCCCCCCCTAGCCACTGGATCGGTGGCGGGGGGTCATAATCACCCAAACCCGGCTTCTGCCCACCCCTGGTTACTCTGTCTGGACTAGGAGGCTACATGAAAACCAGTCTCACTTATATGGTGATTTCAGTAATGAGAAGTTTGTTGCCTTTTATATATGTTCCTTTGACTTACCCTACACAGGTGTTGCTGTGAACAAACAGCCTAAAGGATCTAAGTTAGTAGTGGCATTCACTTGGGGGAAATCCCACCTTGCTCAAGTCTAGACTCTCCTCTCCCCAGCTTGAGATTGAAACTGATATTCTCACCCAAACACCATAAATTGAAAACAGCAATATATAAAAACTGTCAAGAGAAAACTGAAAACATTTGTTGTATTTTACTATAAGGACTGCTTTGTCCCATATGATCTTGGCTGTGATTTGAGACTGGCTTTTTGACATGTCTTCACTCTTACTGCAAAAATAACGACCTTAAAATTAACTCAAAAAAACCCCAAATCTTAGTCTTTTCACAACATTGGTCTCCTTCGTCTTGGTCAATTAATTCTCACACTTATTTACAGGTTAAATCTTTCAAATATCTAGGTCTTATGTTTCACCACAAATTATCTTGGTCTTGTCACAAAAAGGCAATCATTTCCTCTACTACCACCCATGTATCCTCTATAGTTAGTTTCCACTTCAATTCTGGAAACCAGTTCATCCCAGCTGTTATTCAAATTTTTAAATCTAAGATCATTTCTCATTTATTTTATGAGGTTCCAATATGGATTAGTGCCGTTACTAAGGAAATAGACCAGTTGGCAGCTTCCTTTTTCCGAAGAACCCTTGGAATCCCAAATCTTATTCGACTGGCTACAATACTGATCGAACTTGGTCTCCATCTCCCCTCCACTTATGCATGGCTACTAACATTTAAATTTTGGCTAAAAATTCATTTATCCCTGTCCCCCGATTCCCTCATTTCCTTTTTATTAAAAGACTGTTATATTTCTTCCTGGTTTCAATTAGTGAAAGCTAAACTTTTTTCTCTTAACCTCTCAATTGAAGCCCTAGCTGATTTAAATCTTTCCCAAGCTTATAATACTATCAAGGAGCATCTTTTTTTGGCTGAATTTAATTTTCTTAGAAATTTCCTTAACCCAACCTGCTCTCCTCTTTCTTTAGGCTTATTGCCTCAACATGCTTCTACTTCAAATTACTTCTACACCCTTGTTAATCCAAAACTGAAAAGGGCTTTTCTGCTAGCCCGATTTAACATATTTCCATCCGCCATTCACTATGGTCGCTATCTGCGTATTCCTCGCAGCAATCGCCTCTGTTTATTTTGTAAAGAAGCTCCTGATACTCTCTCTCTCATATATTATTTTTCTGTCCATCTCACTCTTCCCTCCGTAATCAATATTTAGCCACTTGGCTCTTATTTTATCCTCCCGCCTCTACAGCTTCTCTCTCAATGTTAATGGAAGATACTACTGAAGCCTTGACATATGCTGTTGCCTCTTTTTTGGCTCATGTGTTAACAAAAACCCCTGGTTTGAAACAAGCCAAACTTGCTCTAGTAAATTCTGCAATTCTCTAAATTCACCTACTTTTTTTTTAAACCTTTCAGACCTTTTGTATTGTGACTAACTGGTTCTGTATATACAGTGCCAGTAGTTCTGATTTATATTTTTGTTTTTTGTTTTTAATGTATTTATATATTTTATCATTGATGTATATGCCAATAAAGGTTACACAAACTGAACACAAACTGAACATGCCATTAATAGAAATCCATTTGGAAGGTGAAGTGCTGGAGGACCTTCCCAATGGCAGCACTTCAGTTATGGGATTCCCTTTCCAGGTTGCTCAGGCTGCCTCCTTCAGGTACTGTCTTTAGGCAGGTAGTAGATAACTTCCTTTATTGGACGTCTTTTCACTTTGTTAGAATATGAATTTTGGCTGTTTTATTACTGTTATTGAAATGTATTATTGGTAATACCATAGGGCTGTGGGTGGTGCAAGTGATTAAGACACTGTGCCTGTTAACCAACAGGCCAGGGTTCAAGAACCGGGTCGGCCCCACAAGACAGGGTGAGGTCCTGTCCTTAGCCCAGCTCTGCGACTCCGGCTGGATCCAATCGTATCGGCCCTGCCTTTCCATTGGACTAATTCAGTGGCATGGAGAGGGGGGATTTGCTGCTTGGGTAACAGCCAATCCTCCATAACAATCTAACCCAGGCTTTCGTGCTTCGCATGCAGCGTATGCAGCACTGAGCACAATGCCATAGTCTTTCAAGACTGACGGGGGCCTGCTTTTTGGTAATACCATAGGTTGCTATGTTTGTCATAACTGTGCAAGTGAATGAAATCTGAAACAGTGTCAGGCCTTAGAAAGGCATCTATGTATTCCTTGGTGTAAGGTAGGGTTGCCAGCTTGGCTCAGATTACATGTTGAGGACAATTGCCATGCCTTTGCTTTATTTTTTTTTACTACTGAGCTTACTACTTGCTTTTTTACTACTCTATTACTAAGTGTCTCCACCCAGTTTTCCAGGGTTGGAAGTCTTGTGACTTCACCAAGCCATACATGCTTCAGAAGCTGGCAACCATCATGCAAGATTAAAAGTGTGATCCAACCAGGTCGCGTTCAGGTGGGAGCAAGTGGACCAATGAGCCAGAGGTAGGAGCACAGTCAGAGCAAAACCAAGTTGCAATCAGTCAACATTGGTAAAGGTCAGGCATAGCACTAGGAAGATACTATAACAAAGGCAAGTTCCTCTGATGAATGAGCCAGTTCTGGGGCCAAGACTTCAGATGCCTTGATGAGAAGGGCAGGATTCTTGGGTCTTAGGTTTCTTAGGTTCAGAAGACTGGTTAGGTTAGCCAACAATGATCATAGCCTATGGGAAACCCTTGAACCATTGACTGTCCATTATTTTTGACAGGCAGGAGAAAAAGTGCTGGGTCCTCATAGTGAGGTGTCCTGGCTTGCAAACAAGCAAGGTGTTTGACTGCCAAGCACTCAAGGCTGCAATCCTAAACACAATTTCCTGGGAGTAGTTCTCACTGAACACAATGAAATTTACTTCTGAGTAGAGATGAATAAGATTGTCTACTAGGGGGTCACAATTTGTGACCTGATTTGTGATCAGGACTGTGTAGCTGCTGTTCCATATGGACTGAATAAAAAGGCAGGAGGACAAAATGTGTTCACTATCTCCTCTCATTTGTAGTGCAAAACTGATGGACCAATGCACAGTCCCTTTTTTGTTCCAATGCCTGTAGCACTGCAGTTTCTTTTCCTCCAGGCTTTTGCTTTATATGGTTAATCAGAGACAAATGGCAAGAGAATGAAAGGTGTGTTGTATTTTTGTGCTCAGCACCCGCAGTCTACCTTTTTGCATGCACTTAACTGGCTCCTTATTTTACAAAACATTGCACAAGACACCTTGGGGAAGAGCAATTAACTGAGATTAAGGCTTTCCACAGCAAAGGGAGAAACTAAAATGAATGATTTACGTAGCCACAAAACTCAAAATGTGTTCTTTCACACTTACCGATTTCTGAACACCACCCTGCTGTAGTCCCTGAGATGAATGCAATTAAAAAGTTGCTTAAGCTAATCTTCCATCACAAAATACACTGGCCTATTTACTAGTCAGAGCATATAGCACAGTTTGCTGCAATAGCCAAGTACAAAAAAGTAGCAAGGATGCAAAATCTGTATTGTAATTGGTTTCGGACTGTGAATGTCATGGAAAGCTCATAAACTTACCAACTGCCCAGGAAATAAACCTCCGAAAATACTTGAAGTCCAATTTCTGCAAGGGATGGAAAACTGGTTAGTGTAGCAATGAGAACCGGAGACCAAAGTGGTAGAAATGAGAAGGAATAGTGAGTCCAAAGGCAAGAGAAAAGAAAGCTGACTGGCAGCAAAGGCAAAAAGAAAAAAAATCAGGGAAAAAACCTGAAATTCAGAGTTTGAATTGAACCTATGAGCTGATTTTTGTCTGCAAACTTTGCACTGTTTAGTGGAGAGTGGCCAAACCAAGACTTGTGAGCCCCATTCAGCTCTTTGACATATGTTTTTGCATTACAATATAAAAGGTAAATAAGAAAGTTTCAATTTTAATTTACTGGATGTAAAGTGAGAGTCAGCTGGATTAAAACATAGAACCAATGGGTACAAACTGCAAGAAAGGAGATTCCGGTTGGATATCAGGAAAAAAATTCCTGATGGTGTGGGTGGTTCAGCAGTGGAACAGATTGCCGAGGGAGGTGGTGGCCTCTCCCTCACTAGGGATCTTCAAGCAGAGGCTCGACAAGCACCTGTCGGAGATGCTCTAGGAGTTTTTCCTGCTACAGCTAGTGGGTTGGACTAGATGACCTACTAGGTCCCTTCCAACTCTAGGATTCTATGATTCTATGATAGATGAATAAATATTTTTAAATTTATTTATTTATTTATTTAATGGCACAGTCTAAACAGTGCTGGCTTCATAGCAACTTGAAAATCACTCCCTTATACCAAGCCTGTTAAAGACAGAAATTGTGACTTTGATCCAGGATAGTGGACACCATCACCCTATGGTACAAATGTTGACAAAAAAGATTTAATGTATGGCATATTCACATCAGATTTCTACACATCAAATGTTTTATTGATTGATTGCAAAAACCTTTATTGGCATAAACATCAATAAAATAAAACTTAAATAAGACTCTTATGACAAAAAATACAGACCCAAGAAACTAACACCAGCGGTCTATAGGAGAAAACATTTATCCACTAAGCATGATATCTGGGAGGTATAAAATTGGAGTCAACTAGGGGTTATAAATGTCAAAAATTAAATAAAATATTTAGAAGTTTGCTGCGTTTACGAGGGCTATTACTGTTTTTCTTTAAAGCAGGGGTTTTTGATAGTATGTGAGCCAAAAAGGAAGCAACAGCATATGTTTTATTAAAATGAAAATTATAGGTTATAAAAGATTAATAATAATTTTACAAACATATATCTAAGGCTGCAGTCCTAAAGATAGTTTCCTGGGAGTAAGACCCATTGAACACAATGGGGCTTACTTTTGATTAGACATGGTTACAACTGTGCTCTAAGTTACTTGATGTCACAGCTGATGTTAAATGTGATGACCATGCTTGGAAGGATTCCATCTGAAATAAAAGAGTTTTAAGAGATGCCCATAGAATGATTACCTACTTCAATGGGTTGTTGTGGGCTATGTAAAAAGGGCTATGTAAGCACCCTTGGGCATTAGCATAGAAAAGGCAGGATATAAATCAGTGGTAAGATTCAAATAAATTATCAAAAGGTTCTATGTCCTAATAACCTAAATTAACAACAGGGTCTATGTCCCATTAGTAATTGGTTCTCAGAACCAGGTGGTCATTAGCAAAGGGTTCTATAGAACCTGTGAGAACCCCCTGAAGCCCACCACTGAAATCCAACAAACAAGCAATTTTCTGTCACTGCCAGAAAATCAGTGAAATATCTATTATAAGCTCTGTTTTAGCATCTCACTATATGTTGGATTGTTTATTTTTTAGCCCCACAATAATAATTTGGAGAAGTTATTGTGCCTCACTGTTAAACAACACTTGCACACTTGCCATGTTCAGTGCAAATTTGATTGTTGTCAATATTGCCTAGGGCTGGTCAAATCCAGGTTGTTTTTAAGAAATACAAGACACATTTTGCCACTTTGGGGTACCTTTTTCTAACCAAAGTTGTTTCCACATACAGTACTTTAAATATTCAGTGGAAATGGTCCCTCTACAGCACCTCAGAACTTCAGCAGGGATGTTATCTTTCCCGAGTGCCTTGCCACAAGCAAGGGAATCCAGGGCTTCATTTAGATCTTCTAAAGTTGGTTCACTGTCAAGCTCCTCCAAGACAGGCAGGCACTCAATGTTGTTTAATGTTTCTTCAGTTACTGCATTTTCTCTGGAGTATAGCTCAGAGTAGTGTTGCACCCAGCGTGCCATCTGCTGTACTTGGTCCTGGATGACTTCACCTGTAGCGGACTTAAGCGGGGCAGATTTATTCACTGTTGGACCTAAGGCCTGCTTGATGCCATCGTACATCCCCTTGATGTTGCCTGTGTCAGCTGCTACCTGGGTCTGAGAGCAAAGCTGCAGCCAATAATTGTTAGCACATCTCCTGGCAATCTGTTGGACTTTGCTATGGGTGGCTCGCAGGGCTTGAAGGTTGCACTCACTAGAACAGGCTTTATATGCAATTTGAGCTCTCCTCTTTTCCTCAAGGGCTGGTGTCAGCTCCTCCGAGTGGGCTTCAAACCAATCTGCTGTCTTTCTAACCTGCTTACCAAAAACTGACAGGGTGGTAGTATAAACAGCATTCTTGAAATGTTCCCATCGTTCAGAAGCGTTTGCCTCAGTCGGGCCTGGAGAATTTCCTCGAGTGCTTGGTCAAATTCCAACACTTTTTCCAGACTGCGTGTCTTGCTGATATTGATTCGTGGTCTTCCTTCCTTCTTTGAGTGATGCAGCCTCTTTGCTTGTAATTTTACTCTGCTGTACACCAAGGAGTGGTCTGTATCACAATCAACACTCTGATAGCTACGTGTGATCTTAATGCTGGGAAGGCTGGAGCGCCTGGTGAGGATCAAGTCAAGCTGATGCCAATGCTTCGATCTTGGGTGTCGTGAGATATTCTGCCTTTGTTGGAGGGAAGGTGGAGTACCACAGGACATGCAGGATGCTAATATCGTCACACTGTACAAGAACAAGGGTGACAGGGGTGACTGTAACAACTACCATGGCATCTCTCTTCTAGTGTTGTAGGGAAGCTGCTTGCCTGAGTCATACTGAAGAGGCTTCAGGTGCTTGCAGAGAGAATCTATCCTGAATCACAGTGTGGATTTCGAGCCAACAGGTCCACCACTGATATGGTTTTGTCCCTTAGACAGTTGCAAGAGAAATGTAGGGAACAAAGACAGCCATTCTTTGTAGCCTTCATAGATCTTACAAAGGCTTTTGATTTGGTTAGTAGGGATGGCCTTTTTAAAATCCTCCCCAAGATTGGATGTCCACCTAAGCTCCTCAACATCATCAAGTCCTTTCATGAGGACATGAAGGGCACTGTAGTTTTTGATGGCTTAACATTAGATTCCTTTGACATTCAAAGTGGAGTGAAGCAGGGCTGCGTCCTCGCACCAACTTTATTTGGGATTTTTTTTGCAGTCATGCTGAAGCATGCTTTTGGAAATGCAACAGAGGGAATCTATCTCTGGACCAGATCAGATGGAAAACTCTACAATCCTTCTACACTAAGAGCAAAGTCCACAGTCCAGCTGAAATGCTTGAGAGAGTTCCTCTTCGCTGATGACGCTGCTGTTACTGCTCACTTTGCTGAAGACCTTCAACAACTTATGGACCGTTTTAGCAAAGCCTGCCAAGACTTTGGACTAACAATCAGCTTGAAGAAAACACAAGTCTTGGGTCAGGGTGTGGATCCACCTTCCTGTATCACAATCTCTGAACATGAACTGGAGGTTGTCCATGACTTTGTGTACCTTGGCTCAACTATCTCTGACACTCTCTCCTTAGATACTGAGCTGAATAAACGTATTGGTAAAGCGGCTACCACGTTCTCCAAGCTTACAAAGAGAGTATGGCTTAATAAGAAGCTGACGTAACATACAAATATCCAGGTCTATAGAGCTTGCATCCTGAGCACACTCTTGTACTGCAGCGAGTCTTGGACCCTTTATCTTTATGCATGGTAGGAGAGATAGCTGAACACCTTCCAAATGCGCTGTCTCCGACGTATTCTTGGCATCACCTGGCGTGACAAAGCTTCAAACGATGCAGTCTTGGAATGTGCTGGAATCTCTAGCATGTTCACACTTCTGAAACAGCGGCGTCTACGGTGGCTTGGGCATGTTGTGAGAATGGCTGATGGTCAGATTCCAAAAGATCTCCTATATGGAGAATTAGTGCAGGGAAAGCGCCCTAGAGGGAGACCACAGCTGCGATAGAAGGACATCTGCAAGAGGGATCTAAAGGCCTTGGGAATGCACATAAACAGCTGGGAAACCTTGACCTCCTATCGTTCAGCGTGGAGGCAAAAGACCCAGCATGGCCTTCTCCAACTGGAAGAGACACTTGTTCGGCAGGCTGAAGCAATGAGACAGACCTGAAAGCAGCGAAACCTGGGGTCTGGGCAGGGGATTGAATTTATTTGTCCTCAGTGTGGAAGGGATTGCCACTCTCGAATTGGCCTTTTTAGCCACACTAGATGTTGTTTCAGGACCTCCAATCAGAGCACGATACCATAGTCTTTCGAGACTGAAGGACGCCAATAATGACTTTAAATATTAAAATCTTCCTCTACAGGTTTGTTAGAGTAACAATAGCAGGATGTCTAGATCTTAACCTATTTTGCTACAGGCAGGCTACATTATTCAGTATTGGCAACTGGGAACTTTCAAAAATCTTCAAGTATTCTTGTAGGAGGACATTTTTCTGTTTTGTTTCTGGAGGTGGTGTATGACTCTTAAACAGATGACCAATATGTAGGAGTAGATTGAATTGTCCCACTAGCAGCATGCATTGTTTCAGGCAGTTGTCCCTCTTCCGGTCCTTGTTTGCAGGTTCTTAAGTCACACTGGGGAAAAAAATATTCTGCTGCCTTTTAACCTGGTTAAGTGCAGATACTTGCAGCATATCTATTGTTGCACCCTACCTACTACCACACAATTTATGTAAGACATTATTTCTACTTTTCACTTCGGCAAAATCATCAAAAATTCTCTATATGAAAGTAAACCTATTTAAATGGTTCTTAAATATTGCAGCTCTCAAAAATCTCTTGAGGCTCTCAAACATCTGAAGTTTATGGTATGTTGCTCTTAAATTAATTGTTTGGCAATCCCTGCTGAGTATGCCACGTATTTCACATGTATCACCTTGATGGAATCCTTGCAACAACCATGTAAAGAAAGTGCATATTATTATCCTGATGTTGCAGCTGAAGTCAAGTGACTTGCCTTTGGCTACAATCCAGAGTTACTACGGGGGCACGTAAGAGACATTACATGCACCATAGATACTGCACCACCTAGTGAAAACCTATGGGAAATTCATATTGCAATCCAGAGTAACTTGTTCTTACTCCGGAGCAAGGACTCCCCGTAGTTACTCTGGATTGCACCCTGTGGCTAGCTAGTGAGACCATGGCAGAGATGAATTTCAAACATTAAAGGAAATTCTCACAGTGAGAGTTTTGCAGCCCAGTCCTATGGACACATTCCTTTGACAGAATAAGTGTTATGTCATGGAAAGGCTCACTCTGTTGGCACTGCGGCTACATATGCCACACGGCTGAACATGTGAACTATAGGAATGCCTAGCCAGGAATTAACTTGGTGCTGAAGGAGGCTGTGGGTGGAAAGGGGGAGAATCAGGAAGGGGGATTGGGGCCACTATAAAAGGTGTTGGAGGAAGACAAGGGGCATTTATCTGTGGCAACAGTGCTGCTGATTGCCTATGTTCCCTGCACAGTTCCAGGTGGATCTATTGGGGACCACAGCAAGATGGAGTGGGTAAGTAAGACTTTTGTTACCTCTTCATTGCACCACGATCTCTGGCCAATCCACAAAATGTAATGCAAGTTGTGTCAGCAGTGTTAGACATTGCAGGCCAGTAGAAGATAGAATTGGACTGTTAGGCTGCAATGATACCCCCACTTTCTTGAAAGTAAGCACCATGGAACATAACTGAACTTACTTCTTAGTAGATATACATAGAATTCAGTGGTGGGCCTGGCCTGGCCAAAGAACCGGATCACCGGAAGTGGGCGGGCCAGGCCGGGGTCATGGGGTGAGGAGGGTCAAGAGTGGGGAGGGCCATGGGCAGGGCCGGGGCAGGGGAGGGCATGCCACCCACCCCAGTGTGGTGCGGGTGGGCAGGGTGAGAGGCGGGCCCCAACCCCGGCGCACTGCACGTGCACTAGGTTTGGCGCACATGCAGTGTGTGTCCTGAAGCTGGTCGAGCAGCTGGTTCAGCAGCTTCAGGACACGCACTGTGCATGTGTCAACCTTCGTTGGTTGGCGCATGCACAGTATAGGGCTTCCCCCAGGTGCCGAACCGGTATGCCCGGTTTTCTGGCCCCCCCGTAGCTACCGGATCGGTAGCGGGGGGCACAACTAACTTCCGGTGCGGGCGATCCGGCCCGAACCGGTTACCGCCCACCACTAATAGAATTGCGCAGTCCATCTCTTATCAACTGTGTTACACCATGTGTAGTTGCTACTAGGAAATATCTGCTGTTAGTGAAACCAAGACTGTCAAATTCTTGGCTTCCAGTACTAACATCCACCAATACCACTGTTGGGGGACAAGCCCCCTCCTTACCCGCCGGGGTCCCAGACAGGGCAGAGCAGCAGTCTGGGGGCGGAGGAGACGGGCCAGGAGAGTGGGGAGACAAGAGGAGGAAGCTTCATGGGGGAATCTCCAGAGGAAGACGCAAGACCCCCACAGGCAGACAGCAGAGTCAGCAGGAGCCCACACCTGCCCAGAGGTGAGGGAGGCAGGCTTCAGAGCGTGATCATGCTCCCAGCCCTTCAGGGCAAGCGCTTGCCTGTGGTGTCTGGTGGGAGGGATCAGAGGAGCCCGCAGGGTCCCAGTGCCAGCTCCCGGGCAGACAAGGGAGAACCGGGGGAAAGCAAGCTGCCCTGGGTAACCCCAGGAGGAGAGATCCTCTGAGTCAGGGGGCTGGGGGGAAGAGGCAGCAGCCCAGGAAAGAGAGGACCACCACACTGAGAGGGGAAGGCACAGGGGAAGAGGGCTGGAGAAGAGAGATGGGTTGGCAAGGGTTAAAGGCACCAGGGAGGCTGGAGGGATCCACCCAGCGAGGTGTGCTGCAGACAAAAAAGGGGCAAAACGCCAAGGATGGGGGTGTGGAGCAGCCTAGGTCAGAGAAGGTCCGGACCTGTGGGTGAGAACACTCCAGGGAGAACAGCCTCTGGGGTCTGTCCCCCTCCCTACTAATATTTAGGCATCTTGCTACCAGAGACTGCAAAGCCTGCCTGGGTGGACCATTGGCCAATCTCTGTATGTCAAACAGGGGTGTGTCTTGAGGGGAATCAGGGGCTGGGACCCTCACAACCCCACAACCACTTTGTTTTATCTGCACCATTTTTCTCTGTCATATAACCTGTAGTTGAACCTTTAGGAAAATGAACATGTTAGTTATATTGCCATTCAACCATTTTGGCTTTCCCCAAGAATCCTGGGAACTGAAGTTTGGTAAGATGCTGAGTGTTTGTATCTGAGATCCATACAGATTGCACATTTGCTGAACCCTCTAACATTGATAAGCACTGAGGAACAGCAGATAAAATACTGGCATAGATTTTAAAAATGCTTTTTGTGAAAGGAAATGTAGTCCTCCCTCTCCCCCTTCAGCATCTCCTGCTGTCAGATAAATAAGACTGGGATATTACTCTCTTTGTGGCATTTGCAGGAATTGATCATGTAAACCATAGGAATTTAATTGCATTTATTGGTGGAATTAATGCTGTTTACACTGATGCATTGTCAGGGTAATGTATGTTTTGGCAGGGACCAGTGCGTATTATTGCAGTGTGTTGGCTGACATAAGGTAAACACTAATGCTCAATATTATTGCTTAGTCATTCCTTAAATATTGACATTATAGGCTTCAAATTTCAATCTGGATTCAAGGAATTCAGCATGTACAATATCAGGCAGGATTTTTGTTTTGTTTGCTTTTAAAAACCCAGCTAATAATATAGGGGTGCAATAATAACCAATTTAGTTTGGCATAACTCACCTCTCTCCCTGTTCCTCTAGTGATGTGGAGAGGCTGGCACACGTCTGTACATTGGCCTAAACCTCCCAAGAATGGGACCTGTGCCAGGATTTATGCTGGCCTAACTGGGAGTTAAGATTGCAGCCAAAGGAAGATATTGTTTTATCTATGCTCTTCTGTGGAGCTCAGATTCAAAACTGTACTTTTTCTTGAAAAAATTAGCCTGAGAAAATAATGACTTGCCTCTGTAAGATTTATAGTCGTCACTGGGCAGGGATGGTAGTTCAGTGGTGGAGCATGTGCCTTGCACGCATAAGGTCCCAGAAGCCATCGCCAACCTCCTATTTAAAGGTTCTCAGGCACCAGTGGTGGAACAGACCCTGGATAACTGCTGCCAGTTGAAAGTAGACAATATGAGACTAACCCCCAAATCCAGACTAAGTACGGGAGCACGTAAGAGACTTTACGTGCACCCATAGTTACTGCACCACCTAGTGAAAACCTATGAGAAATTCATATTGGTATCCAGAGTAAGTTGTTCTTACACTGGAGCAAGGACTCCCTGTAGTTACTTTGGATTTTGCCCTAAGGCTGCAATCCTAAACACACTTTCCTGGGAGTAAAACCCACTGAACACAATGAGGCTTACTTTTGAGGCGACATGGTTTGGATTGTGCACTAGATGGCTTTATGGTTGTACTTTCCTAAGGGAAGCTTCATATCAATCTACCACACTGAACAAGATGTCTAGAGGTTGGCCCCATGGTGAAAAGAAGGACTGGACTCAGATTTCTCCAGGTAAAAGGATCAGGTAAGATGTTGGTCAAGACCCTGGAGAGCTGCTGCCCCCAGACAAGGTTCCAAGCCTAGACAGACACAGAACAAAATGGTTTTATATGTTCATATGATGAGCAGAGTTTTCAAAGAGGATCTGAACAACACTCCAGGTCAGCATTTATCCAGTGCTTTGATGTCAGGTCCCTCTTCTGAGCTTTCTCTACATTTTAGTTCAACAGACATAAATCTTTCCTGTGGTGCTGGGGAGGTCAGTGTATGCCTGTGTACTGGCCTAACCACACCCTCCCCCCAGGAATGGGGCAAAAGTGCCTTAAAAGGGGCTTATGCCAGCCTAACTGGAAGTTGAGATTACAGCCTAATTCAACCCCAGCATTAGAAGAAGACATCTTTCGCCCCCTTTAAACCAAGCACAGCGAAATACCTTTTGAAATACCAAAGCAATACCACCTCCAACGCAGAGTGAGAGATGACACAAATTGAGGAACTCATATAAATTCAATCAAAAAATACTATTGATTGAATAGTGACCATTCAGCCCAACATTGTCTTTGCTGGTAGAAAAGGAAGAGGGCCTCCTGATCCTAGGTAGACAACCCGGGACATGGATAGGCAGCAAGTGTTTGTGGCACATCTGCAAGCCAGAGGTTTGGTAGGCCTGCCCATTAGGTAGGGATGAGGAATCCATTTCTAATATTTTCCTCTGTCACGTTGTACTTTGGCTTGCTTCTGGCTTGGGAGACTTGGGAGCCATAGTTGTAGAAGTTCATAGGAGTGGATTTGTGCAAAAGAAAATAGCCTTGACACATCTTTTTGTGTGGCAATAGCTTTTGTGGACTAGAACTCAATTCATCAGATGCATGAAAGTTTGCTCTCCGTATTTGGTAGTATAAACAGTGATCTAAAATGCCATAAAAAGCTTTTTTACTTTGTGGCAGTGGCATAGGTAATGATCATGTAGCCTGATGCAAAGTTCAAAATGTTGCCCTGGAAGTGATGTCACAACCAGAAGTGATGTCATCTTGGGTTGTTTTTTAAAAAGAAAATTAGGGGAAACCTGCCTCCTCCTCCTCCTGATCAGCTCACCACCCATATGTTCTGCAGTCTCCCCCCAGCTGTTGGCATATCTAAAGCACCTGTCTGGAATCTGGAGATAAAGAAGAATTTATAGCACTTTGTGCTAACAACAAAATCACTTTTAATTAAGTACCGTATATACTCGCATATAAGCTGATCCGCATATAAGCCAAGGCACCTAATTTTACCACAAAAAACTGGGAAAACTTATTGACTCACGTACAAGCCGAGGGTGGGAAATGCAGCTGCTACTGGTACATTTCAAAATACTGTAAAAATAGATACCAATAAAATAACATTTACTGAGGCATCAGTAGGTTACTGGTAAATGTAAAGATTTTTTCCCAGAACACAGGAGTGAAAAGAGGACATGTCCTGGGGAAAATGTGCTCCTGGGAAAAAATAAAATTTATGAGAAGGCTGCATGCTATCTGCTTACAAGGAAAAGGAGGACAATGAAGATTTTTTCCCAGGCAGAAGAGTGAAAAGAGGACATGTCCTAGGGAAAATGTGCTCCTGGGGAAAAATAAATTTTATGAGAAGGCTGCATGCTGCCTGCTTACAAGGAAAAGGAGGACAATGAATATTTTTTCCCAGGCAGAAGAGTGAAAAGAGGATATGTCCTGGGAATATTGTGGTCCTGGAAAAAAGTATGGATGATAAGAAGACTCCATGTTGCCTGTTCATAAGGAAAAGGAGGAGAGTGAAGATTTTTTCCCCATGACACAAGAGTAAAAAGAGGATCTGTCCTGGGAAAAGAGGACATATGGTCACAGTAATTTCCTGGTAATAAGTCCATTGACCATGATGGCTCAATGCTGTCAGCTGACAAGGAAAAGCAGGGCAATGTACTTTTTCAACACCAAGATACAAGGCTAAAAAAGAGGACCTGTCCTGGGAAAAGAGGAAATATGGTCACTCAGTACTTGCTTCTGAGCAGGCATGCCAAGGATTTGGGCTTTGAGGCCCCCAGTGAATGGAGAGAGAAGAGCAGCCACTCAAAGGTTCTCCCTCCCACCTCAGGAATTCTTAGTAGAGGGACACAATGGGAGGAAAAGAAGGGCTCATTTGCATAGACCCACCTTTGCAAATGTGCAAAAACAAGAAAATACCTCCTCAAAACTTGCTAGAAATAAGGTTTTTAAGCAAAATAAGATGTCTAGCACAGGGGGCTTCCTTCCAAGCCATCAAAGCAGAAATTGTTTCTCACCCTGAATGAAAAGTATACAGCTGTTTTAGACAACCACTTACTTAGGCTTGGGGGAATTTAGGCTCTTGGGAGCCTGTTTGAATGATGGCCTTTGCATGTGGTTAGCAAAGTGAATAGGAGGGGGAGGGATGGAGGAGTCTCCCTGGAGGGGGAGGAGGGAGAGGAATGTAGAGAAACCTGTGCCTGCCAGGGTACTCCTGGCTGCTTGACCCGCATATAAGCCGAGGGAGCTTTTTAAGCTCCAAAAAAGGGTTAAAAAAACTTGGCTTATATGCGAGTATATACGGTAAAAAAATTAAATGTGTGCCCTTTATTGGTTAGAGCAGGCGTCTCCAAACCCCTGTCTGGGGGCCAGATGCGGTCCCCAGTGTCCTTCAGACCAGTTCCCCAAGAAATCTCCAGTAATCATTAACTTTGGCTCACAGATGCTCACGTAGACACTACTACGGCCTGATGGGTCTACTGCTGGGACTTTAAAACTGCCCCTGCAGTGCTCTCCTCTTTCTCCTCCCCAGAGTTTGCAGGAGTTTTAATGCTGCCTGCCTGCCCCATGTGGAGTGTGCTGCCTTGGGGGTCCAGTTAGGTTCCTAAACAGGCAGGGAGGCTTTATTGTATTGGGGGAGACTGGAGCTGGGAATATCCTGGGTCTTTGGAACTGGAGGGAAGGAGAGTAACATGCAGGGGAGGTGGGGAGTTAAGGGGATATTTGATCCATGCCAAAGTGAGGAGTGTGCTTTGGGTGGGTGGGAAACTGTGAGGACAGAAGATCAGGGGTTTCTTAGTTGTGCTTTGGGTTGGTGGGTTAAGGGTTATGGAGCGAAGGGGAGAAGACCATTTTGTGCCTGGAAAACTTCTTATCCTTGTGAGTGCCTGTGCCTCCTTATCCTTGTGAGTGGGTAGCACATAGCCAGCTTGTACTTCATAAATTATTTGTAATATTTTTAAATTAATAGTAAGTCACATTAAGCATGTGAAAGCAACATATATGAGCTTTTTTGGTCATGTCCTACATTTTTCTTGGGGGGATCTTGTCCTCTTTTTTGGTTATGCTACATGGTTACCCTGGGAAAATATGTAAAGGAGAGAAAATCCTGTGAGCTGGTTTGACCATATGCCATAACCCATGCTGACCATATGCCCGGAATTGCCTGGACAGGTCCGGACTTTGCATACTGATCCGGCCTATCCAAGAATGGGGCGGCTTGTCCAGGCATGGGGGGAGCTTGTGTTCTGCTTGAAGGCACAGTAATGCTGCTTGGATCGGCGTGCATCCAAAGTGGCCATTCGAGCAGCCATGTTTGAAACTGGAGGCTGTGCACATGCGCACAGCCTCTATCTCTCCGAAACTGCCCGGTCTCAGATGGAGCAGTCTGCGGGGGCGGAGCATCTCTCCGCAGACCGCTCGCCTCAAGTGGACCTGCCTGCACTGTTGCCGAGGCCAGGTCACTGTTGCTGGAGGCAAGAGAGGATGTCCTACATTTTGTCCTACATTTTTAAAATGTAGGACAAGGTCCTCCCAAAGTCCGGATTTTCAATTGAAAATACGGACATTGGGGGAACCCTGTTCTACATGTTCAGGTCTAGCATATGGTCACCCTGCATAACCAGAGGAAGAGGATAGGGTCCTCCAAAATGTAGGACACCCAAGAAAAATGTAGGGCACAACAATATAAAAGCTAAAAACACCCATATATATTGCTTGTTACTTTAAACCAGGGGTGTCCTACATGTGGCCCGGTGGCCGCATGCGGCCCAGGACGAGGGTGGATGCGGCCCTTCTGCAAAGCTGGCCACCACCATTAGAAAAACTGGCTTTGTGGCAGCAGCCATTTTCAAATTTTGCATGCTTCTCTGTGCGCTGCCCTGGGCGGCCACCACAAAGCTGGTCTGGGCTGCCTGGTTCCTCCCCCTCCTGCCTTCTGGCACTCAGATCACTTCAGTCCCCTGCAGACCTTGCAGCGCTCGCCCACCTGCATCCCCCAAAAGCAGCCTCAGCCTCTTTCCCAGCTGCTGCCTGCAGCCCTTGAGACCTACTCAGAAGTAAGCCCCGTTAAAGTCAATGAGGCTTTCTCCTAAGTTGCAGTCTGAGAGCCCAATGGGCATAGGATGGGCTGTGATCATGCTGTAATGATCACGTAAGAGACGTCACATAATTTCTCTTATGTGCTCCCATAGTTACTCTGGATTGTGCCCTTAGTCAGATAACTTATGTCTCCATGTATTTCTGTGAAGTCTACTCAGCATGCCTACTCAGAAGTAAGTCCCATTATTGTCAATGGGACTTACTCCTAGGTAAGGATGGTTAGGACTGCAGACTTTCCCTACAGTCCAGAGTAACTACGGGACCACGTAAGACACATTACATGTAGCCGTAGTTACTGCACCACCTAGTGAAAACCTATGGGAAATTCATATTGCAATCCAGAGCAAACTGTTCTTATACCGGAGCAAGAACTCCCTGTAGTTACTCTGGATTGCGCCCTTAGTATTGTTTGTTTTAGTCCAGGCCAGGACATAGGTAGGTTCATACTTCTCATTTGTTTTGCCTGTATTGTAGTTTTCATGTACATTAGTATTATAAATAGCACTTTTATTATGAATAAATTAAGTAAAGTTCAGTCATATAAATTTTGTCTTTAATGCATTAATTTATATAAATTTATGTAGACTTATTCAAATTAGAAATGCAAATTAATTCATTACCCCCCAACCTCCAACTCAGTGCCAGAGAGATGATATGGCCCTTTGGCCAAAATCTTTGGAGGCTCTTGGGTTAGAGAAACTTTGCTGGGGCAAAGAGGAATGGTTAATCTTTCCTTTCCTGGCTAAATATAAGAGGAACACCACTTAGAAATTACTCTTAACCCAGTTAGCATGGATAACTTTATTATAATATAGCAATTTGAGTATTTAACTATAGAGTCAAACTTGGTGATACATTATGTATTTTTGCCTACATTATTTTGCAACAACATATAAAGCAGCAGAAACATAGAGAGTACTGGAGAAGAAGAGTGTTCCACTTCCTATGGGGGGGGGGAACGATGACATAAAGCAGGCATGTGTGACATTTTTATCACCTATTTTGTTCGTGCACTGTTGATAAAGTAAAGGTTCTTAGCGTTGCTTTTGGGCATTTGAAAACACCCTTAGTGTCTTTGGAATTTCCCTAGTAATGTCATTTGTGTGTGTGCAAAGAACGAGAGAGAGAGAGAGAGAGAGAGAGAGAGAGAGAGAGAGAGAGAGAGAGAGAGAGAGAGAGAGAGAGAGAGAGAGAGATGCTAGTACAGTGGTTTTTCAGAATCTAGTGTCAGTTAGGTTAGGAACGCAGCCTGCGAGAAATTTATAACACACTGGAGCAAAACTGGAATTACAAGGTAACAAACTTCTCAGTGTGCCCAAGGAGAAAGCTGAACAAACAAAGTTTCTAGAGTCAATTCAAAAATGTGTCAAAATTACATATGTAGAATGTAAGAATGGCTTCATAGAGATTCAGAGCTTACATTGTACAGTAAAATATGAATGAAAATATTTGAAAAAAATCTTTGTGTTTTTAAACCAGTTGCTTTGGTGTTTATTGTGTGATTTGAATTTCACTTAGGCTGCAATACTAACCCTCAGTTAGGCTAGCCTAAGCCCTAGCACAAGTCCCTTAGTGGCCTAAGGGCGTCACAAAATTGCTGTTTAAAACTCTTCTGTGCCACTCCTGGAGGAGGTTTAGGCCAGTACACATATATGCGCTTGCCTCTCTACATCATCACGGTACTGGGAAGACCAATGAGTTGTGCTGGCTGAAGTAAAGATTGAACCCTTATTAATTATCAGCTGATTTTTCACCCATGAAAAATGGCATAGGATTGGGCCATAAATTAGGTTTAAGAAACAATGTCCAAGTGAAAGACTGAGTGGATTTGGATCCACAAGGGATCCCCAATGAACCAGATTCAGCCCAACCTGAAAACCAGCAGTCTCAAGGACCTCTGGAGGGCCTTCTGTGACAAGTGGAGTTTGCATGCAGCTTCCACAGGCCTCAGAACAACTTCAGCAAACCTCCAGTGGTGTTCAGAGCTTGGTGAACCCCAAATTTGGTGTGATTTGATTTCACACAGGCACACATTCACGCACAAAAGCACATGCACACACAGTACATATAGTAAGTTACATTTTCAACTTGAGTTGACAAAATTTAAGTTTCTGGTTAATGTGCCAAAACATCTTCAATAATACACTCACACACCTATAAAAACAAAAAGTTCTGTCACAAATTCCACTAACTGGGCCTTAGTTTGCATTAGAGCCGCACAGCTGCAATAATATAACTAGTATCTAAAATATACTTTATCACAGGGAAAACATTAATTCATTTTTCCTACTGAATGCAAAAACTCCAGGTATTGCCTGATGGGCAGGAACTTCAAGACAGCACAAATACAGTTCTTTTTGCAATGCATAATTCATTCATATAAGTCATTGCTACCAGACGTTGAGGATGTTTTGATAGTTTTCAATATCAATGGCTTTTTACAGTTGCAATTCCTAGCATGCTTACTTGGAAATGTAGTGCAAGAAACAGCACTGAACACAGAGAGGCTATTTCCAAGAATATGTATGAACTGGGCTACACATGGGTTAATTCTAGGCCATTGTAAAGAGTTGAGGGAGGGACTATAGATGCTAGATATTCTAGCATGGGAGTATCCAAAACCTTGCCTAGGACCAGTGGCATACCTAGTTCATTTGGTACATGGGGCCCACAATTTTTTTGACATCCCCATATGACAAAAATATTTAAGTAATTATTAGCAATATTAATACAACTAGATATCAATTAATATTTTCATATTTTAAAATCACATTACCAATTAAGCCTATTTTATTCTTTTGGGATGGGGTGAGGCTGCCTTCTGGAGCACTTGTTGAACTTCACTTTCACTGGATTGGGACCATGCTGTGGCTTTGCATTCCTCTATGCCTAACCTGAACATGAGTTAAAGCACTTTGCTTACTCAAGTAAAACAGCTTTGTACTACAGCTAGTTCCACTTTCCATAGGGCTCAATGCAGTTATCAGGGACTTTCTTCTAGGTTGATTCTTAGGGGCTGCATTTATTGGATCAGGACCATTCTGGGGGCATTGGATTCCTCTTAATCTGCCCATTCCAATAGACTCAGTAATATTTTATTACTCACAAGTAAAGGTGTGAAATGCTCAGTTTCACTTTCCATAGGGCTCCATCCATTTTAGTTTTTTAGTTTTTTGGACATATCTTTGAGATATTTCAAAGTTGTGTTTTTCCCTTGGATTCTGCTGAAAAATACACATCCAATAGTATATGATTTAATCATTTCCCAAATGACTGTAGCGAATTTAGGAACTTTTGTGATTTTGGTCACCCCCAATGTGTCCTTGAGGGTAGTACCGGGGGCTAAGTGCCCAGTGCCCTCCTAAACCCCCTCTCAGGGATGTTGTTGCTTGAGGCCTGATGCGGCCTACAGTGAGCCCCCATGTGGTCCATCATGCAGGGTGACCATATAGAATGGAGGACAGAGTGCCTGTACCTTTAACTGTTGCCTAGAGGAGGGAATTTAGGTAGGTTTAACTCAATATAGAAGGGTTCAAAAAGCAGCACCTGCCTAAAATACATCTATGCCAGTGGTTCTCAATCTTCCTAACGCCATGACCCCTTTATAAGTTCCTCATGTTGTGGGGACCCCCAACCATAAAATTATTTTCATTGCTACTTTATAACTGTAATTTTGCTACTGTTATGAATCGTAATGTAAACATCCAATATGCAGGATGTATTTTCATTGTTACAAATGAAATGTGTGTTCTGTGCACACACTGAACACAATGGGATTTATTTCAGAGTAGGCATGCATAGGATTGGGCCCTGAGGCTGCAATCCTATCCACATTTACATGGGAGTAAAGGCCCCCTGACTATAAAAGGATTTATTTCAGAGTCGGCATGCATAGGATTGGGCCCTGAGGCTGCCAGTCAGCCCCAGTGTGCGTGCAGCTACAGTTGGAGATCTGGTAAGCCTGACCTGGCCCCCTGCACAAGGGGTCTTTAGGCGACCCCCAGGAAAGCTCTAGGCGACCCCCAAAGGGGTCCCGACCCCCACTTTGAGAAACACTGTTCTATGCAGTGGTTAAGGGAACAGGCACTCTGTTCTCCATTCTATATGGTCACCCTGGGTCAAGTCCCCTCCTCCATCCAACCCATGGAAGAGCCCTGTAACTCTGGAGATGAGGGGAGCTCTGCTCAGAGGGGAGAGTTCTAAGAGCTGGGGAGGCTACACACACCACCTCTTTCTATGTGTGTATTGGGAAATTTTCACGGAGAGGAGGTGGGTAGGCAGCAAGCAAGACACTGAGACAGCATCAGTCAGTTTCAGGCAGGAAGCTCCATTGGACCTGATTGGATTGGATCTGAGGATCCTATGTCATGATCGTTTTGGATCCTATTAGATGATCGTTTTGGATCCTATTTGATCCTGATGTGAGGAACTTGCCCAGCTTTTATTCAGTAAAAGATTGTTTACCAGATCAATATGATGCAAAGTATGATGCAGGGTATGAAGTACAACTATGATGCAAAGCATGATGCAGAATATGGGGTACAGCATGGTGTAGAGTACAGTACATTGCTACATGACTATATTGCTACATTACAATGTATAGTACATTGCTACATGACATTGTATAGTGACAGGTTTAAGCAATCAGAGAGATAGCTAGCGTATGTTTTTATGATGAATCTTAATTGACGTACGAAGTGGTATGTTTTATAAATACTCCTTGATATCAGTTCATACAGTTCTTTGCATACTTTGTACACAACTACAAAATCTTGTGTGCCTTTGTTCCAATTTTGCTAAGCTGACAGCATGGATTTTTCACATGCTTTAACTCTTTGGCTGCAGATGTATTTTGCAGACCTTTATTGTTTCATCCCTGCTACAGTGTGAAAGTATTTATGACCGGTGTGAAAATCATCCCTTCTCTGTCAGAAAATGCTTATGAACTGGTTTGATTCACTTCACTCTCTCTGTATGTGAAAGTGCGTATGAACTGGTTTCAAGATCATCCTTTCTCTCAAGTTAGAAAGTGTTTGTGAACTGATTTGAATTCATTCATATAAGTTCTGTGTCCAGTTTATGTAGATTCATGTATGGTAAATTTGTTCAAATTTGAAATGTAAATTTATTTCTTCAGCCCTCTCACAACAAAGGGCACTATCCAGAGAAAGGACAGTGAGGAGAGCCCTACCTGGGCTGCCCCAAATATCCTGTATCCAGAGCAGAAAGTTATGCTGCATCCAGAGAGTCAGGAAGCCTGGGCTGCCCTAACTACTCCAGAGCATGCTACGTAGGCACCACGTCAGTGACACCTGGGGAGGGCTTGCTCCTGAGAAGACCCCCGTCAGATAACATTGAACAAGGAACAGCTGTGGTGCCTGCCTTATAAGGAAGCCCAGAAGCTCCTGACAACCAGTAACAGCTGCAGCTTGAGACTCCAGTACAGCAATACCTCTAGAGAAGAATGGATGCAAGAGGATTGGCTTGGAGTGGCCTGCTGTATCCACAGGTTAGTGATTCCTGACAACCAGTAACAGCTGTAGCATAAGAATGCAATACAGCAGTACAGTGGTACCTTTCATAACAAGCGCCTCACATAACAAGTGTTTCATATAACAAATATAAATTTCCAAGAATCTTGCTTCACATGACAAGTGCTGCTTCACTTAACAAGCAAGTGCGCTATGGGCACGCATACTATGCAGCCCTGACACTCCATGCGGTGGATCTTTAAAAGGGCTGTCGGCCAGCACTGCTGCCTCTAACTGCCCCCAACTTGGGGGCAGTTGCCTGGAGGTGCCAGAGGCAGCTGCCCCTAACTGCCCCCAAGTGCCCCCACTGACCACCTTGAACCTCCAGCAGCAGCCCAGGTAAGCCTCCCAGGAAAGTGTCTTTGATTGCAGCTTCCTAACCATGTCTACTCAGAAGTAAGCCCCATTGTGTTAAATGGGGCTTACTCCCAGGAAAGTGTCTTTAGGATTGCAGCCTAAGCAGACTTCATAGGATCATGCACATGTTTTACATGTTTTGAATTCATGTTTTGAATTCAATTCCAGTGTCTTGTCACCATTTTTACATACAGTTATTATTTTTATATAAATATTTTGGGGGTTGTGGAACCAATCATCTGAGCTTCCATTATTTCCTATGGGAAAATCTGCTTCATTTAAAGAGCGTTTCACTTAAAGAGCATGCCTTTGGAACAAATTAAGCTCTTTATGTGAGGCACCACTGTACCTCTAGTGGAGGGTGGATGCTATCAGTGGCCTGCTGTAGTTGTTCCATATCCTGAGGTTGAGAGGCAGGGGTTGCAAATAGCCTGCCAAGAACTCAATTTTTTTTCAACACTGCCATTCTTATTCTGGCTTACTCATTACTATACCTGCTCCTGAGATGGTATAACTCTGAGGAGCTGGAAGCAGGGATTTCTGCCTTGGAAACAGGCTCTAGATACAGAGTAACTACTCTGCCTTAGGCAATGCTAAACATGCCCTCAACATGCCTCTCCTGAACTGCCAGTTAGGGCAGCCTAGGTCTACCTGTATTGGGGCAGCCCATTATGTTGCCTTTGCCCCAAGCCTTTTCCAGAGTAACTTGGGTGGAGCATCTTGCAGTCGGGTCTGCACAGTGAGAGATAGGGTAACCCAAGTGCACTTCTGGATTGTGCCCAAAGTGTCACAGAGACAATGTGGCATTCCTACCAAAATGTTTGTCTACCCTGTTCTAGTACCAGTGGTGGGCTCCAGCAGGTTCACACCTACTCTGTAGAACCAGTTGTTAATGAGATATAGGACATATAAAGTTTAAAAATAGCCATTTAAAAGTGGCTGCCAGATGGGCAGAGAATTGGTTGTTAATTTCTTTGAATCCCATCACTGTCTAGTACATGACCTAACACAAAGCCCATGATGGCCCACAAGTGGCCGAAAAAGCATGTTTTGGTGGTCACAAAAGCCAAACTGCAGCCCCCCTTCCTGCCACTTCAGAAGCTTTATGGTATCCCTGCCATGCAATCCCAACTTCTTTGGAGAAGGAGAAGCTGGAATGCCATCAGTTCCCAAGAGTATGTATAGTCTGGAAGCAACATGTAATTAGGTTTTGGCAAGTGTATTTTACCAGACATGATAAATTTTTATTTTTTATATACATGTTTGGATTCAGTGTTTCTAACTGAATTCATGTTTGGATTGTGTGTTTCCATGTGCCTTTATAGAAATTTTTTAAAAATGAAAAAAATTAAATCCATTTCTGTCTGGACAGAGTCCCTCAGGTAGTGATCGGAAAGAAAAAAAAATGTGTTTGTTCAGAAGGTGTCAGTGGTGTGATTTAAAAGACCCCAGATGTGCATTATTTCCAAATGCCTGATTCATTAACACTTTTCTCAATGTCGAAAAACAGAAAGGAGAAATGAGCAGTAATGAGGTCATGGCACATGAAATGGGCACATTACAGTGCCAGCCAAAGTTTTTTATTTTTGGTGTGTGAGTGAGTCCACATGTGCATGTCCATTTCCTTGCTTGGGCCTCTTAACAAAAGAAATGAAAGCTTATAATTTTAAAAAGATGGGTATTTGTGTGGATGTGACAAGGTTCCCCTCTTCCTCCTCAATGTATTCATTCGTAGTGTAACAAACATCACAACCAAAGGCTTGAGTACAAGTTAATTTGCTACTGTTTGTTATGGTGCAGTTTGGATATATGGGACATATGGGATGAAACATTTATATAAGGTATCCCTTATATAAATTTTTCCTCCCATATGTCCAATATATCTGCACCTATGTGTTGTTTGTTTTTCCTTTTCTCTTTTTTAACATGATCTGCAGGTGATTTTAAACATTGAGCAATAGCACAATCCTAACCATGTCTACTCAAAAGTAAGCCCCATTGTGTTCAATGGGCCTTTCTCCTAGGAAAGTGTCTTTAAGATTGCAGCCAAACTCTCCCAACTATGGCCACTTTATGGCCATTAGTAAAGAAACACTTCTGGAAAAATCTTCTCTACATATGCCAAGTATCCTCTTCCAGGGTGGACAATAGGGGATATAGCTCAATGATATATATGCCATAGTAGGGTCCACCTCAGATGGTTTAGCCCCTGGGCTCTAGTTTGCTGGCAGCTGCATTGTGGGGAAAAATGGTGGCTGTCAGCTGTCAGCCACTAGCAGGTATGAAATAAGTCTGCCTTCTCTACACCTGTTGGCTAGATATGTCCCCCAAACCTTTGGGCCACTACCCATGAAGGAAAAGGTGCACTGGAGGAATCCTTGTCAAGGTTCCCCTCAAACTTGGAGCTGAGTTTTAGATTCCATGACATGAGGGTGAGCAACCAGTACATGCAATGCTGAGATATGTGTGATCTTGGCTCCATCAGTTTCCCAAATCACTCATTGGTTGGCTATCTATGTCTGGTTTGATTTAAGTTTTATTTTCCATTTCCCTGATGAAGTCAGATTCTTAGAGATGAAGTCCAGGAAGTCGATGAATTAAAGGCAATCAAAGAGAAGATAGAAACATGTGGTGATTGAATTAACATTGTTCCTGCCTCTCATCTTATCCTCATTGCTGCTTATATTATTAGATAATGAAAACTGTGGAAAAATGATAAATCACATTTTTTCCCTCACTCTACATGCTATTTGTTTTTATTTGGCCTTCTAACTGGTGGGAAGGGTTGACTGAAAGGAGATTGCTTGTTTTAGGCTCCCAAAAGCTAGTCCAGGTCTTTCTAAAAGACATTTTAGATTCATGCTTTTATTATTGTGATGAGAATTAAGCTCTGACAAATTTAAAAAGAACTTCTCCCAGTATATGATGATAATGACGTACTGATTTTCCAAATTAATAGCTCTAGATTGCCATTAAAACTGCTTGCTCTTATCTGAAGCTCCATGTATGAATCTCAGTTATCAAGGCAAACAACAACTATTTAGGCACAATCCATAGGGGAGTTGGTAATCATTCTGTTCTCACACAGGGAAAAAAGAGCTAACTAGAGTCAATAATTCCTCTGAGACATGCCAAAGTCCACCTACCACAGTTATCTGAGTAGCAGACCTGCAATATATTTTGCTTAATTAATGATTTATTTAATTAAGGCTGCAATCCTACTCTCTCTCTCTCTCTCTCTCTCTCTCTCTCTCTGATCCTCAGCATATTTCCTCTAGGGTAGTTCCATTCAGCTGTAAAGGAGTTGCAATTCAGGGGTGAGAGTTTATCAATTACGGTAAGTAAGAGCAGACTGAGCATCAATAACATCTGGCCACTTTATCCCATCCGGCTTGGGCTCCTGAAATGTCATCTATATAGGGTGCCTATATAGATGACATTTCACCTATATAGATCGTTTGGAAACCTTAGGTGGGACAAAATGCAAACTCTGGACTGGAGCCAAAAAAGCAGCGCTAATCCTTCCTCTATGGAATCATCTGCATCAGAGGCATATCTAGGCAAAATGGCACCTGTAGCAAGGACTGAAATTTTGTCCCTATCAAAACACTTGAAACACACCTGTTAGCTAATGTTACAAGTCAATAATATCAAACTATTATAATATCAAATAATATCAAACTACAAGTCAAGCCTTTTAACTTTTCAGTAACTTTGGTGAGTTTGCACAAACTATTTACAGTTCTTTTTCCACCCCTTGGAGATATCAACCATTCCAGGGCCATAACCAAATAAGTCCCATGCTGATCAATGGGCCTTACCTTCAAGATAACCTGAAGTTACACATCCACACACACAGGATCTGACCATTTCAAGTCTGGAAAGGGTGGCAGAGAAGACCTGAAGTTATACAGACATCTGCCCCCCAACTCTAGCTGCCCCTAATCAGGGTGACCATATTTCCTCTTTTTCTATGACATGTCCTCTTTTTTTAGCCCTGTGTCCTAGAATAAATCTTCATTGTCCTCCTTTTCCTTTTCACTGTGCAGCATGTAGCCTTCTTGTAATTAATAAAGTACATGTAATCTATATACTCAGTGATGGGCCCAGCCTGGTGCAAGAACCGGTTCCCCGGAAGTGGGCAGGGCCAGGCTGGGTCAGGGGGCGGGGCCAGGGTCAGGGGACAGGGCCAGGAGGTTTTTAATTTAAAAAATTTAAAAATTTTTTAAAAAATTAAAATTGGTCAGGATTGGGCTCTGAGGCTGCAGTGCCAGCCACATTTTCCTGGGAGTAAGTCCCATGGACTGCCATGGGACTTACTTCTGAGTAGACCTCCATAGGATTGGGCTCTGAGGCTGCAGTGCTAGCCACATTTTCCTGGGAGTAAGTCCCATTGACTTTCATGGGACTTACTTCTGATTAGTAATTCTGGGGGTGGGAAGGTGACTAGCAGGGTAACCAGACATCAAACGCAATATCCCTGAACAGCAAGGCCAAAATTCCTGCCCGAAAGCCAAAATTCCTACTCTCCCTCACCAAAATGTAGGACAAAATGTAGGACATGTTAAACTAAGTTGAAAACACTCGCATTGCTTTCCTATACTTAATTTCAACACTTTTAAAATTGAAAAACTTTTAACATGCATGATTCAGACCCAAACATGTAATACACACTCAAAGCAGTTTAAAATAACACAGCACAGGCCAGTGACATGCCAGCATCCTGACACATGCATGTCAGATGCCCTCAAAGCAGTTTAAAGCAACACAAGTGACTTCAACATGCGTGATTCAGACCCAGACATTTAAGATGCCCACAAAGAAGATGGCAGCAACACAGCACATGCAAGGGGAAGGGAGGTGGGAGAGGTAAGTACAGAAGGGGAAAGAGGGTGGCAGAGATAAGTTGGGGGTGGCATTAATTAGTAGGGGGTGGCGTGCATATATATAATATATATGTGTGTGTGTGTGTGTGCTTTTATATATATATATATATATATATATATATATATATATATATATATATATATATATATATATATATATATATATATATATATATATATATATATGTGGGTGTGTGGGTGTGTGGGTGTGTGTGTGTGTGTGTGTGTATGGATGCTTATTTATGCACATATATATTTATTTATGTATATGCATGCTTAATGCATATATATACAGTGGTACCTCACGTAACAGAATTAATTCGTTCCAGAGGAAGTTCCTTTATGTGAAACTTTCTTTACGTGAAGTGGATTTTCCCATAGGAAATAATGGAAACGCAGATGATTGGTTCCACAACCCCAAAAATATTTATATAAAAATATTAACTGGATGTAAAAATGATGACAAAACACTGTAATTGAATTCAAAACATGCATTCAATGGGCATGATCCTATGAAGTCTACTTAGGCTGCAATCCTAAAGACACTTTCCTGGGAGTAGGACCCATTTAACACAATGAGGTAGACTTCTGGGAAGACATGGGTAGGAGACTGAAATCAAAGACACTTTCTTCTGCAATCCAAGGCACTTTCCAAGTGTCTCCCCACTTTCTCCTTCTCTTCATCCTGAGCCTCTCTCTCTCTCTCTCTCTCTCTCTCTCTCTCTGTTCCCTTCTGGCTGGCCCTGAGCTGCTTCCCTCTTCTCCACTGCTGTTCTCTCCCTCTGCCCAGCGGACACCCGGCCACAGGAGGAACAGCATGGAAGTGTTGCTTTCACTATGGGCAGGTGCGCTAGGCAGCCCTGACACTTTTTAAACAGGTTGCTGGCCAGCGCGTCTGCCCTAACTGCCAACGAATGTTTTCTTTACGTGAAGCACTTTCTTTACGTGAAACAGAATCCTAGAGAAATTTTTTTTTGTTACATGAAACTCACTTTACGTGAGGCGTCACTGTATATAATATATATATATATATATATATATATATATATATGTGTGTGTGTGTGTGTGTGTGTGTGTGTGTGTGTGTGTGTGCATGCTTATATATATGCATATATAAAATATATTTAGCATAACAATGCATATATATAAGTATATTATATATATATGAATATATATAAGCATGCATATATATAAGTATATTATATATTCCAGTATATTATATATACTTATATATGTGCATTGTTATGCATAAATATATTTTATATATGCATATATATAAGCATGCCTCTATATATCTATCTATATAAGTATATTATATACACCAGTATATTATATATATGCATTAAGCATGCATATACATAAATAATTATATATGTACATATATATAATGTACTTATATATAAGTAGGCATATAAATAATATGCATGCTTATATTTCCCTGGAGGGAAGGTGGCTTGAGGGGTTTCCCTGGAGGGAGGGGCAGCTGGAGGGGTTCCCTGGAAAGAGGGGTGGCTGGAGGGAGGGGTGGTTGGAGGGGTTTCCCTGGAAAGGGGTTTCCCTGGAGGGAGGGGCGGCTGGAGGGGTTTCCCTGGAGGGAGGGGGGGGGCTGGAGGTGTTCCCTGGAAAGAGGGGCGGCTGGAGGGGTTTCCCTGGAGGGAGGGGCCGCTGGAGTGTTTTCCCTCCGTGGAGGGAGGCAGGAGGGGATTCCGTGGAGCTAGGGGTGGCTGGAGGGATTTTCCCCTTCCCCCAGAGAAGCCTCCCCAGTCGCCCTCGCCCCAGAGGGGTGTTCTTAGATTTCTCCTTTTTACCTGGAAAAGTCAGTTGGCAATCTCCAGCAGGCAGGGAGAAGGAAGAGGAGGATCAGGCTCAGAGGAGCCAGGCAGTTGGCTACAGGCTGGGTGGCTCCAGGGTGAGGCTGCTGGTCTGGGTGGGCTGCAGGTGGGCTCTGGAGTGAGGCTGGTGGAGTGGCTGGCTTGAAGAGGAACCCAGCCCAGCAGCCACTTTGAATTGTGCATGCAGAGACCTCTGCTCTGCCTCCTCCAAGCGGTTGCAGAGCCTCTCTAGGACTCTGCCTGCCAGTAATTAGCTGCGTTGTCATGCGCAGTGATTTTTTTTCAAATATATCAGTAGCGGCTAGCCGCTACTGATTGTAGAGAGTCCCTAGTGCCCCCAGTCACCTTCCCAGTCCCAACCCTCTGTACCGGTCCCCCCATTGGCCCTCCCCTCCATAGCCGGCTCGCCAGCACCGGAAATTTCCAAGAATCAGCTCTGGGGAGCTGGTGCTAGCCCCCTAGTGCCCACCTCTGTATATACTGTATACAAAACTGAAAAGTCACTGACTTACTGATTGATTCGCTGATAGACTGACTCATCAAAGCCCCACCAAAACCACTAGATAGGTCTAAATTTGAAGCATGAAATTTGGGGAGGGTGTTCCTTCCATAACGGAGTTCCATAAACTAAGAACCAGTTTGTGGTGAGATCGCCTGGGAGGACTACGAATGTTATAACATGGAGCCCATGGGGATTTATATGGGGGAGAGTCTTTATATGAACCATCGTCCCAGGTACCCCCCACCCGGACAAGGACCTTTTTCCAGATGTAGTGGAAGTGTGATCTGTAAAAGACATAGGGCGCAATCCTGAGTAACTACGGGGAGTCCTTGCTCCGGTGTAAGAACAATTTGCTCTGGATTGCAAAATGAATTTCCCATAGGTTTTCACTGGGTGGTGCAGTAACTACGGGTGCACGTAAAGTCTCTTACGTGCTCCCGTAGTTACTCTGGATTGTAGGGTAAGTGGCGTTACGCAATTGAGGACAGGGAAATTTTGGACGCAGGAGGGCGAATACAGTGGGTCCGTCTCCCCACTAGTACACGAGAGGAGGTGTGAGGATCCTCCTGCGCAGTGAGCAAGGTTATTGGGCAGACGAGGCGGGAAATTTAAGAGATGAGGAGACGCGGGAAGAGCAGTTAGAGGAATTGCCGTGGAGGAGAAGGGAGTGAGAAGCAGGGGCTGCTGTTGGAGAGGATGTGGATGCAAAGGCTGAGGTTGGAGCAGACCCTAGAGACACCTGAAAAGAAGAAGAGAGAATGTTAGAGACTCGGAGAGTTTAACATGAACAGTTGAATGGACTTTTACCTGGTTGTGTGCCTTTCCTGTTGAAGAGCCTGCATGCTCAGTTGCCTTGAGTTGAACCTGTAACCAAGAGAATAACCTTTGAGGAACCATTATGCTTATGTGCCTTCTCCTGAAGTAAAGTAATCCTTTGTTTGTTACTTACCTATATGTGTCTCCTCCTTGCGAGCTTCAGAGATGTCTGAGGTTGAAGATGAAGAGATGACACAGATCACCTTCCTCGGTAGTTGTTTTGTCATGGAAAGGGGTCCAGGACAAACAAGGGGGGACCAGGTGCATCACACAGTTTTTGGAAATTCAAACTGGAAGGGGGTGAAAAGGGGCACAGCATGTTTTCCTCCCTATACTTTATATTGAAGAATCACAGACTGATGAAGGCCCTGCCCCAAGCCCTGGACCTAGAAGTATGAAATGTGGGGGAGGTGTTCCTTATGTGATGTGAGCACCCACCTAGAAACAATTTTAAGAAATTTAACCCTTAAAGGGGTGAAAAGGGTTCAACATATTTTTGTCCTATACTTAAACATAGAAGACTGGGAAGAGTGTTGCGCATATGGGGGTTGTTGCACATGGGGGGCAATGCACATGGAGGGGTGATGTGCATGGGGAGGTGATGCACATGGGGAGGTGATGCGCATGGGGAGGTGATACGCATGGTAGGGTAATGCACATGGGGTGATGTATATGGAGGGGTGTTGTGTATGAGCATAGTGGGGAAGGCATATGAGTCTTGTCTTTTTGATTTATGACATAGCAGGGTCACCCTGCTATAATGGGACTACTTGTGAGTAGTGCTATGGAAGGCTAGGCTGTGTGATTCTCCAGTCCTATTCACTTTTACCTGGGAGTAAGGCTATTGACTATAATGGGACTTCTTGTGGGTAGAGCTGTAGAAGGCTGGGCAGTGTGATGCTGGAGTTGTGTAGAGAACAATGCAAACTGGGTTTGGAAAGGCTGCATTCCCTTTTCAAGCCATTTGGGGTGATAAAAGGAAAGAACTTCTGGAGATATTGTGTTTAAGGTAGCTAGTCTTACCTGGATCTGGGCTCCTTTAGTAGGGATGATGAGGCTCTCTCCTGGGATGCTATTCATTGCAATCTGTAGGGAAGAGAAGGGAAGTTCAATAGTCCAGCATAGCAGCCCTCCCCTTTGAACTGCAGCCAAAGAGGATGCCTGTGGGAGGCTGGCCTCCTTTGAAGTGCACTGCTGGGGTGGGCAGGGGCAAAGTGCCTTTGGCTTTGGGCACCTCTCCATGGGCACAGCCCATGCAAAAGGCACCCCCTGCTATACCTTAGTTATGCCTCTGATCTACATTGACCATCAATTTATTTCTGGGACAAATGCAAGATGTTGATTCTTACCTTGAAAAACTCAAATGGCTGTGGGGTCAATATCTCTTCAAGAATCAACTTCTCCCAAATATATATACCTATAGACTACACTGATTAAGACTTCATGGTTTGAGGTCTTGGTGACAGGCATGGAAGACTGAGTGTTCTTGGAAGCACCTGAGCTTTCAGTTGAGGCTCAAATCTCAAATTTCTCTTTTAAGATGTGCTCTTGGGGTTGTTGTGGTGTAATTGTTGGTCTGTTTTGGTATCAGACTTTTTTCACCTTAAACATGTATTTTGTGGGCATGGTCATGTATTTTTAATCATGATTAGTTAATTTTATATTTTTAATTATTGTTTTATTATTTGTTGTATACTTTTGCCAATAAGTAAACTGAAAAGAAATATCTGATATAGACATAAAGTGGTTTAATTGACTTGGGGACAGATTTAAGTTATATCCTCATTTTACAATTTTCCCTCAAGCAAATCTGCTCTATTTTGCATTTTATTTGCTCTCTGCAATGTTGAGGACTAGAAACTTACCATTTTAAAAGTCAGTGGGGTTCTAATGGCTCAAGGTGACATGGTTGTATGCATCCCATGTCTTTTGTATATGTTTTCTCTTTTAAAGGCACCACATGTAAGCTTTTGACCCAAAACCTAGTTAAGGCAACATACTGGGTTTTATTATGGTTGGTGCCATTTATTTCAAAGGGATTAAACAAGTTAGTATCCAAGTACTTTTGTCTCCACTTAGATGTGGATTGGGCTGTAAGAAACACGCAGTATTCTGCAAGGCTTTGCAGACTTCTGGTGAAGGTACGCTGAATAAAGCTGTTTATATAAATGTTCAAAGCAAAGGAAGTTTGAATCTCATACAATATAATTAAATGTGTATTTTTGTGATAACTGAATCAGAAATGAACACAAAGCAAATAGGGGAGGGGGAAGGGGTGGTAATTGCTGATGTGCTCTGAATTAATTTGACTAGATATGACGCATGATGTTGGGGGACACAGAGCATCTGTGCTGCACTTAGGCACAAACACCTTGGCCAGATAGAGCCTCTGGTGCAAAGAAACACTTTGACCCAGGTTGAAGGGGGACAAGGATCCATGCCATTAAAGTGCAGTGGTCCAAAAGCAAATAATTTATGTGTCTGCTTCTTTTTTTTGTTCTTGGTTTTGATTGCGAAACTTAGACATGTTACCCACAAAGAGTAACTTTAAGAGGGATTAATGATTGATCTTTCTTTCTCTTTGGATTTCTTGTTTTTTTCATTTCCTTTGCTTCTCTTCTCTGCACTCCCCCATTTCCATGTATGGTGCTCCATAACTGAATGCCGAACTTCTTCCAGAAGCTTAACAACTTTGCCTGGGAGTTACAGCAGCTGCAAAAATATACCTTGGGAGGGTAGGAGCAGCCAACTTCTGCATACTCAAGGAGGACACACTTTGTCTCTAGACATTGGGCCAATGCCTAAGAGTACACTGCTTGGAACACTGCAGACCAGTTAAAAGCTTAAAGGGGCTTTCTTTAAAGGAGGCCGAACTAGGGAATGAGGCCTTGAACTACTGAAATAAATACAGTACTATATATCTTTTCCAACTGATCCTGTTACTAGGACATCAGTAAACATCAGATGTTCTGGAACGTGACCCTGGTCAACCACTCTTTTGTCTCAAAAATCATTGGAAGGGATTTAATAGATCATTTAGTCAAACCTCCTGTCCATAGTAGGAAATCCCTATAGAGCAGGGTCTCCAAACCCCGGCCCTGGGGCCAGATGTGGCCCTCAACAAGCTTCAAGATCCCTCTATCTTGTGCCTGGGCAAGCCCTGTAATCCAAGCATGTCAAACCAGCAGCCTGAGGATTGCATGCAGCCCTTTGCAGGCACTTGTGCAGCACTTGAGTGATCTCCCCACCCCCAGAATTAGCTCAGTAGTGGTGGCGGCACGCTTGATTTTGAGCCAGAGATAGAACCCAGGAGGAAGGAGGGCTCATGCACAGTAGCAGCAGCTTCCCAGGGTGGGAGAAAGAGCCCAGGAGAAAGGAGGGCACTTCTGAGAAGACAGGCAAAAAAAATTGGATTGCGGCCCTTGGGACACACCATTAATGCAATTGCGGCACTCGGGAGACACCATTAATTCTTATGCGGCCCTCTGTATGAAATGAGTTTGACACCCTTGCTGTAATCAACTCCAATACATTCTTATACGTAAACTAGCGAAAACGTACCTGCGTTGCAGGAGTAAAATTCCACCATATGCTATCTTCCCACTGCACCTCAACCCCCCATGCACATCAATCCCCCATGAGCATCCATCCCCATGGGCAAAATCCCCCATGAGCATCCAACCCATGCGCATCATCCCACCATGCGCATCATCCCCTATGTGCATCATCCCCCATGCGCACCCAACCCCATGCGCATCAACTGCATGGACATCAACCCCATGTGCATCAACCCCCATGCACAACAATCCCCATGTGCATCAACCCCCATATGCCACATCCCCCATGTTCATCCACCCCATGCACAACAACCCCCCATGCGCATCCACCCCATGTGCATACACCCCATGTGCATTGTCCCCCATGCGCACCAACTCCATGCAAATCTCCCCAATGTGCATCACTTGCCCATGCACATCATCTCCCCATGCGCAACACCTCCCATGTACAGCATCCTCCCCAGTGTAACCCCTCCCTCCGAACAACATCCCTCCCACTGTACCAGGCACCGAGCACCAAAATGGTTGGATGTTGGTCAGTCTTCCATGTTAAGTATAGGACAAAAAAATGTGGTACCCTTTTTCAGCCCCTTAAGAGTTCTCCACATCGGTTCTTAATGGGTGTTCATGTGACAGAAGGATTTCACACTTCTAGGTCCAGGGGTTGGGGTAGAGCATCCCTCAGTTAGGGATTCTTCAATGGAAAGTATTGGGAAGAACACGTGTTGCACCCATTTCACCCCCTTCCAGTTGGAGTTTCAAAAAACTGGTTCTTAGTGGATCCCTCCATCACAGAAGGAACACCCTCCCCAAATTTCACACTTCTAGGCCCAGTGGTTTTGGCTGGGTGTTGATGAGTCAGTCATTGAGTCAGTGAGTGACTATTCATTTTTATATACTGTAAAGTGGCGCCTCATGTAACAAGCGCCTCACATAAAGTATGTTCCATGTAACAAACAAAAATTTATCTAGGATTCTGCTTCACGTAACTGTGCTTCACGTAACAAACACACTTGTTGGCAGATGGGGCAGACAAGCTCGCTGGCAGCGCTTTAAAAAGCATTAGGGCTGCCTAGCGCGCCTGCCCATAGCGAAAGCAACATTTCTATGCTGTTCCTCCTGTGGCCGGGTGTCTGCTGGGCAGAGAAAGAGAACAGCAGTGGAGAAGAGGGAAGCAGCTCAGGGCTAGCCAGAAGGGAGCAGGGGAGAGAGAGGCTCAGGATGAAGAGAAGGAGAATGTGGGGAGACACTTTGAAAGTGTCTTTGATTGCAGCCTCCTAACCATGTCTACCCAGAAGTAAGCCCCAATGTGTTAAATGGGTCTTACTCCCAAAAAAGTGTCTTTAGGATTGCAGCCTAAGTAGACTTCATAGGATCATGCACATTGAATGCATGTTTTGAATTCAATTCCAGTGTTTTGTCATCATTTCTCCATCTAATTAATATTTTTATATGAATATTTTTTGGGTTGTGGGAAATCGTTTGAGTTTCCATTATTTCCTATGAGAAAATCTGTTTCACGTAAAGAACATTTCACATAACAAACATGCCTCCGGAACGAATTAAGTTTGTTACGTGAAGCACAGGCAAATGGACTTATAGCCAAATATTTGTACAGTTGTCCCTCATTAGCCGTTAGGTTATTAGCCAATAACTATATGTTGAGGAACAACAACAGGCAATAATTGTGGTATGCAGGCTGAACACGGACAACCTTGGGCTTCCTAGAGTGGACAGTGGACACTGTTTGGAAACAGAGCAATCCTCTGCACACTTTCCAGAGAGTCAGCCCCACTGAAGACATAATAGTAGACCAGCATTAGATTGTGTTCTCAATCTCAGAACCAGCAGGACACATAGTGCAATCCACAGCTCCTCCCAAGTGTGTATAGCACCCTAGAATCATAGAATCATAGAGTTGGAAGGGACCTAGTAGATCATCTAGTCCAACCCCCTGCCTGCAGCAGGAAATCCCCCTATAGCATCCCCGACAGGTGCTCGTCGAACCTTTGCTTGAAAATCCCCAGTGAGGGAGAGTCCACCACTATTTTCCACTGAAAATAGGTCATCAGGAAGTGATCATTGACCTGACTGGAAAAATGTTTTCTTCACACAGCTTGAATTCTCAAAGTTCATTGAATTCTTGCATTCTGGACAAACCTGCTTTGCTTTCTGGAAAAAAAATCTTCAAGATCATAGCCTGTATTTTATGGAAACCTGTTCCTCTGCTCTTAGGAGATCAGGTGTCATAAAAAAATCTAAGGAAAAAAAGGGGAGTGGGTATTCCACACAGCATGTCACTTCTGTTTTTCTTGCCTCAGGAAGTATTATTCTGGGGGGCAAAAAAACGGAAATATTCTGCATCTTTTGTCATGCGACTCTCTAGAGTTCACAAGAGCAAGGTGAGTGCAAAAGGCAAAATGTCAGTGGGTGGAGTCACAAGAGGACAGGTGGGCAAAGATAGGCATAAGCAGTACTATTTTTATGGAAAAATAGATGCAAATATTCACCTGCCAGTACTCACAGGGTACTTAGCTGTGTACAAGCTATGTAGGTGTATGTCTGTGTGTGAGTGCTGGTACTCACCCACAGTGGTGTCAGTACTCACACAGAGGTGTCAGTACCCTGTACAGATGTGTGCCCCCTCAAAAAGACCCTTTATAGGGCTTGTCTGTTTGGTATGGAGCCTGGTGAGGGTTTACTGGGTCAAACAGTTCTGGCACATCAGGTAGCACAGACCAGAGCAAGGAGTGCAGGCAACACATTTATTTCCAACCTCCCAAGTAACTGGTTTATTCAGCAAAATTCTAAATAGTAGAAATCCAATTGGCTGGTTTAAATGCGCGCGCGCGCGCACACACACACACAGAGAGAGAGAGAGAGAGAGAGAGAGAGAGAGAGAGAGAGAGAGAGAGAGAGAGAGAGAGAGATCATCCAATACAGTCTTAATGGGCCTACTTGATTCTGCAGATAACAAAGTAGACATGAACTTCACTGCTTGGATTGCATATCAAATATCTCTCGCATATTGCCAGGTCACAGTCGTGCCTCCCACTTCTCACAAGACCTTGGGATTGTGCCCATGTACTCACACCCTGGCATCTGAAAACCCATCATGTGCATCTCATTGGGGCATCTGATTGGCCCCACTTTGAAACAGAAAATTGTACTAGACTGACTGGAATGAAACCATGTTATTCTAATGTTATTGAAAATGGTTATTTTATATTAAATGTTATTTAAAAGATTCCCCTTTCCTGCAACCCAGTGAAAGATGGAGAGGATGGACCGCATGCCTATAGCAAAACCAGCAGAGGAACCAGCAGAACAAAGTTGCAGAGAGGAATAATAAACAGAAGGAAGGACTAAATGCTGGCACTGGTGGTTTGTCGGAGACAGAGAGAAAACGAAGAAGTAATTTTCATAAACTTTTAAGCATAGCTTTAAATATCAGAAAAGCTTAAGCTGCTGCACACAAAGGCGAGTTCCCTTTGAAAGAGTTCCAGAAAACCATGAAATGCTGTTGATAAGACTGTGCCAATTTGTGAAGCTGGCCACCATCTCTGCTTCACATTTCCCTCCTCCTTCCCTCCTTCCCCCCCTCTCTCCATCTCCCTCTCCCTCTCCCCTGGCTTTTAATTTTCATCTCATGCTTTCCCCCATTGGTAAAAACTTACTATCATGTTTGGAGTCAGAAAGTCCACAATTGCAGCAGTTATTTCTGATGCTGGAGCACCTCTCCTCTACAAAAAAGAACTTGGAGCATCTGGGTGGAATTTGCTTGGTGCCTCATTGACACTGGGTGTAAAGCATTGAGGCAAATCTAACCAGCACAATGATGGTCATCAGCTCTTATGAAGCAATTTATTCACCCTTACTGATAGAGTAGCCAGAAACCACTACTTTGCTAATGTTATCTACCTGGAAGGGCTGCAGCATTACTTGTGCATGCATGTGTATGCCTGAATAAGTACTTACATGCACACATACAAGCTAAAATAAGCTAAAATAATGGTTACCAAGTTCATGTAGCTGTGGTAGAAGTAGTAGTTTGGCAGTAGTCATTTAAGTCTGTTGTACTAAAAACTATTTATTGACGGATTAGTGAAATTTACCCATCATTGCGGGATTAAAATTTCAAAAATATTTGTGGGCCCTGGGCACTGCTGGGTACTGCTGGGTACTGATGGGCACCGCGGGGGATTGGGCACTGGAACCAGGTGGTGGTTACTGGCAGGTAATGGACACTGTTGGGCACCAAAAGACAATGGGCATTTGAAGGTGTCAGGGGGCAGTGGCAGGCAGCAGTGAACACTGGGCATCCCTATAAGACACTGGGCATCATCAGACCACCAGACACTACCTGGTGGGCAGCCGGCACCACTGGGCAGTACTGGAAACCAGTTGGCAGCAGGCACCAGCAGGTGGCGGGCACCACTGGGCAACACCATGCAGTGGGCATTCTGAATTCACCAAAGGGCGACCATACAGAATGGAGGACAGAGTGCCATTAACTACTGCATAGAAGAGGGAATTTAGGCAGGTATTTGGTTAAAGGTAGAGGCACTCTGTCCTCCATTCTATTTGGTCACCCTGAGACATCACCCGCCCACCATTTAAAACTCCAGGTAACAAATGCAGGTCTATGAACATGGCAGTTTGGGAACAAATGCAAGTTAGGAAAAATCAGAAAAAAATTCCTGACGGTGAGGGTGGTTCGGCAGTGGAACAGATCGCCAAGGGAGGTGGTGGATTCTCTAGGAGGCATAGGCAGAGGGTTGGACTAGATGACCTACTAGGTCCCTTCCAACTCTAGGATTCTATAATTCTAAGGCTGAACAACAAGCATGGCCAGACAACCATTGTGAACAATTTTAAATGGTTTGCAGTGGTTACTATTTGAAGATTTTATGATTTTATTTTAAAAATTAATCTTAAATATTAAAAAAATTATATTGGATGCGTGTTGGAGCATTTTGAGTCACCAAACTCAAGCCCCTATATGCTTCAAGACCTGCTCATTTCCATTCACATCTTTTGGCTTTTATCCTGAATTTGGTGTTTTCTAAAGTTGGAAACATTGTAATTATAAATCATAATTGCTTTAAATCTATGGTAAGTAGGTGAAACATACATGTCTAGTATCAAGAGCAGCCACATTCATTAACCATGAACCTCCCCCCATTCAATAGAAGAAAAAACCAAATTAAATGGTTTTATTTTTTTCATATATTTTGTTTTTTGTTTGTTTTTACAGAAATTGAGAAGAAAATTATTAAATGTTTTTATTTTGTAATCACCTTTTGCTCCACCTCTAATGGCATTTGCCACAGATGGCATTTATCACTCCCTTAAATGGTGAGGGTGCACCTGTGTATCAGATACCTTGTGCAAATTCTGCATTTCCTCCAATCTACTATTGCTATTTCTCAGCAAGAGCACTATTTTCCCCAGTATCCATCCCTAGTAAATCTCTGTTCTTATGTTTTCTTCAGGAGATGCCTTGTCATACTGAAAGTATGAACTGTACAGCAGCTAAATCTCTGTGAGAGTGAGTAGATTCATCTAATCTCTTGCGTATATGTGAGTAAATCCACACATGAAGACTAATGGCTGAATCCTTTCCTGGGTCAACACTGGTTTCCTGTGTGCTGCCTGCTAGATGGTCATAAGGCATATTGTGACAGCCAACAGGGAGGCCAGCACCGGTGGGCATTGGGCATCAGCGCCAGTCAGATGACTGTCTGGTGCCAGCAATGGCAAATTTCTTGCCAAGCAGTAGGGAGGTGTTCCATGGTGGAGGGAGGGTTGAAGGTGGAGTAAGGATGAAACTGGGCAGGGAGGGCAGTTTGTACCAGGAAGGGGTTGTTGGACAACTGCAGAGGCTGCTGCAGATACTATCCCCCCTTCTGTACCTTGAAGCTCAATTGCTGGCACAGACAGAGTTGACTCATAGTGGTTGCTGATGGCTGACACCGGGTAAAGGAAACAGTATTTACTTATACTGAGGAGACCTACACCTTTCTCCCAGCCTTGCTGTTTCAAGGCCACTGTACTGCATGACAGGCAGCCCAGTTAGCTCACCACCAGGCTAACTTCTTTACACAGCGCAGCTTGATTTGTGGGACCGTTGTTTTTTCCCAAGTGCAACTTTAGTCAAAAACAAAGCACCTTCCTTTCTTGTGAATCAATGGCAGATAGGCAGTTTCAGAATTAATGGATGTACCCTAAAGCAATAGAATGGGAAGAGCCTTCAGTGATACATGCATCCCCCACTTATTGGATGGGTTAGGGGTCGGGGCACAGTCCAAAAATGAAAACTGTTAAAAAGTGTAGCCCAGTCTTTTTCAGCTTGCAAATGCAAAATGGCCACCAAAAATGTCTACAATATCACTGCAAAAGCCTAAATAGCAGAAATTTATTAACACATAGCCAAAATGCATAACAAATTACAGTAAAATGAACAAAGGCATGTGTGGGCAAAGGATATTTTATACATTTGAATGATGGTTATTTACTGAGGAAAGTCATAAGGAAATGCCAAAAACAGTTTGATCACCATGTCACATAAAAATCAATGTCAGGGAGGACAATTTTAGCCATTAGACCAGCAGAGAGAGTTTGAAAGAGTGGAGCAAGTATTATCCCTGCTAAGTGGGCAAGAGGCACTCTTTCAAGTGGGTGTTCCTCAAGTAGGGGAGAGTAACTGGCCCTGCCCACCCCAGCAATTCTAGTGGCTTCTGGTGTTCTTTTTGCATTTTAGATTGTGAGCCTTTTTGGGACAGGGACGCATTAGCTATTAATTAGCTATTAATTTTTTCATTTCCTTTGTAAACCGCTTTGAGAGCTTTTTAGTTGAAAAGCAGTATATAAATACTGCAGATAGATAGAATGAATGAGTTTCTGGGTATAACTGAAAGGTGTTGAAACAACGGAACAATCAGAAAACGAAACCATCAGAAAGTGGAGGATGCCTGTAATAGCATAAGGGGTGAAACTCCTTGAGAGTCACAAGGATGTCCTTGTTTCCATTGGTGAAATGCTACATACTGGTTCACCCCAGTTCCTAAAAGAAAATAAGAAAATTGTGACTGGCACTCAGAGGTCTTTGCAGGTAACCGGAGGAGAAGTGTTGGTTATCAGTAGGTCCATTCCAACCTTCTTATATGGTTCTTTATGTTTCTGAAGCTGCCACTTAGTCAGTGACCTTTTCCTTTCACCCTGAAAATCTCACTCAACCATTCTTCCTTCAGGCCTATAACTGTGAACTGTCTTTCCCCAGACAATGGAGCTAAGAAGTTTGAAGGGGGAAAAAAGAAATTGACCAAGGTGATGAAGTGGGAGGGGAGAGAAGAACATTCCACCAAGACTGTCGGTGGGGCTGCACTGCAGCTTTAGACATGGGGTGTGGAACCTGATGCCAGAATTCAGAAATAATTCAATTTACCTGTTAAATGCCAGGGAAGAGCAAGGGAGGTGGATAGTTGCTGGTCAGGTTTGCTGTGTCAGTTGCAATGGAGTTACTTTGGCTATTTGATATTCATGAGACAAGGGAAGGTTTAAGAACAGAAAAAAAGCCCTGAAGTTGGAGGAGGGGGACGGGGGGGGGGGTTTACATTGGCTTTCCAATGTAAACACCATTATCATTTGAAAATCAGTTAGCTCCTTGCAGGGAGAGAATGCTTGGCCTTAAAAGGCCCCTCTGAACTGGCTATTGTAAGCCAAGGCTATTTACTTTAATTAAGAGGAGACAGAGTGGATTATTGTCTCAAACACAAGGTTTGGAAGAATCGGCCAATTACCCTCTACCTCACTGAACAACAAAAGACAAGTAAGAGGCAGGCTCCAGCCAAAGCAAGGTTCTTGAAGAGGATTCTTAACTCTCTCTCCTTCCAAACAAGGTAATGGTTAATAATAAATGGGGAGGATTTAAGATTCCTCTGGCTAGGATTCTGGTGAGTGACTGCAGTGGGATAGTGGTTGCCCCCAACCAGAAGCTCTGATGCAAGGTCAGAGAAGGTTGTTTTTATGTTGAGCCATGAAAAGGTTTGGAATTTGAGGCAAGCCTTGGCTGGTCCACAACTGCCTTGCAAGATGTAAGAGCTGAGTTTCATTCATTTGTTGCTGTAAAATGAAAATATGTCTGACCCCAGCAACTGGTATTCAGAGGTATACTATCTCTGTTCATGGAGGTTCTGTTTGACTCCATCTTGCATCCGCATAGGTAACCAGAGACACATAATTTTAAATAAGCACATCATTATTGATAAGAACGTAAGCACATGTCACTGTTTGATATATGTGAAGAAAGTGTTCATAACAGCTTTTGTTTACTGCTTTACTTTCCATGTTGGAAATCAGGTGCCTTTGGAAAGTCCATAAGAAGGGTATGAAGACATCACAAAACCTCTGCTGTTGTTGTTGCTTCCTGGCAAGTCCATGACAGACCATGTCTAAATGTGGAAGTTCCATTTTGTCATCATGACTACTACCTATTGATAGATCAATCACACAGGAATCTGTGTGTTCCTTCCAAAACCTCCTAACTGCCTCCGCATAGCATGCAGCCTGGCCCATTTTGGCATGACTGCATGTTACAGCAGGGAGAGCCATAGGATTGGGCTGTTTATAATGTTTGTATATTATGTGTATTTGGGCCTTACTAAAGTGCTTCACAACTTTTTTCATCTCATAGTAATGGTGTACAAATGGGATGCTGTGGGCCAGTAAGGGGTGGGTGGGTGACAGAGGCAACATCCCAATTTTTAAAATCTTGGTTTTTTTAAACATTTTAATACATTTTAAATATATCATATTTCATTCATATGATGCAAATTTCCTGTAGAATGCACCCCTCAGTAGGGTGATACACTGGGGTGTGTGTGATCAAAATAGCTAAGACATATACCACTCATCAAGACATATACCACTGCATGTGTATTTTCCAGTGGAATCCAATGCAAAAAACAGCCTTGAAGTATTGCCTTCCGATCAAACATTATGGCTAAATAACTAAAAAAACAAAAATGCCTGGGGCCCTATGGAAAGTGAGCCATATCATGCCTTTATACATGCCCTAATCCATTGGAAAGGGCAGATGGAGATGAATCCAACAACTCCACAATAGTCTTGATGCAGTGAATGCAGCCGCCCACAAATCAACCCAGAAGGAAGTTCCTGGTATTTGCAATGAGCGCTATGGAAAGTGTAATTGAGCTAAACAGCTGTGTTTACTTGTGAGTAAGCACAGTTGCCTTGGCTCATGTTCATGTCAGGCATCAAGGCCAAGAGAATGGTACCAATCCAAGTGAAAGTGGCGCCCAACAAGAAGGCAGACTTACCCATCCCTCAAAAAGAACAAAACAGAGGCTTTATTGCATTTTCAAATATGAAAATGTTAATTAATATCTAATTAATTGTATTAATACTGTTAATAATTAATCAAATAATTTTTATATATGGGGTATAAAAAAATTTGTGGGCCCTGGGTGCCACACAATGTAGGTACACTGCTGTACTCTGCATGCATTCCTGGCACAGTGACAGCATTTGTTTAATCCTCCATAGTGTTCTTGGGATTTTCTTGGGGTGAGATTTAATCCTCCATAGTGTTCTTGGGGTGAGTTCCCTCTGGGAACTGGGTCTCTTGGGCTGGTGGTAGCAGATAGATCAACCAGATAGTGGTTGGAAGCATTCAATTTTAATGCTGAAAATGGAATTTCGTAGGTCATTGGAAATCTACTCTCCTTTCATGATGGGGAGGGTGCCAAAATTTATAGCCAGGTGCCAAATGAGCTTCAAATGAGCTTCACTGTTTCATGGCACACTGAGAAAGTGCTAAAATGGTCAAGGCACATCATCAATTTCTTTTTTTTAACAATAGGTAAGGCTTACCCCCTAGGCAGAGGGCTCATTTTGCCAATGGCCCTCCTAATAAATGGCCACAAATGGCCCTCATCCTGACACCTAGTCTCCCATGGCACACTTGCAGCCCATTTGTGGCACAGTGGTTGAAAATCACAGCTTCCAGAGGATGAATGGGTTAAGATTATTTTTTTTAAACGTACTGTTTGTGGTATCCTTCCTAGAACCTGGGTGAGGAAAAGGACTTTAGCAGTGGCCTAATCCCAATATTGTCTTATCGGGGATGTAGACGAGGACTGAACCCCATCAACATCATTCAGCCTGTACTGACTTTACTCTGCCTCATCTGACTCATGATTTCTCTGCATATTTTAAATGTGCATTAACGCAGTCAAGCGTGGCTGTTCCTGGAGGAGTTGCTGCCATGTACTTGGTAAATAACAATCATTTAATAAACTGCTTTAAAAAAAACTCTGAAGGCTTTTGTAGATGGTTTCTGGGAACACCAATTTGCATTTTGAAACATTTCTCAGCATTTTTCAAGATGGCTCTTGCTGATCCTTATGTTCTTCTGCTTTGAATTGGGGTCCTATGTTCTGCTCTGCCTGGAATGTCTTGAATCAGTTGAAATGCTGTTTAGCTCCATCTCCTGACTATGAAATGAAAACAAGTGGCAGTGTAGATAAATGTATGCTACGTCTATATTTGCTGCCTTTTTCAGTGATGCATTCAATGCTCTCCCTCCACAACTGACTCCTGGTGCATGAAGTTGCTCCATCTTCACCAGACAACCCTTTTTCACCAGGTGCTGTGCCAGCCACGTCTCCCCCTCCCTGTATTAGAAAAGAAAGTGCAGAAGTCCACTACACTGGGTCTTGTTCTTCTGCTCTTCTTGATTTTGCTTCTGCACTCCGTAGACAAGATTTTGATACATTAAATTACTTTTCAGAATAAACTTAATTATCTTTCAGATTAACCTACCTAACAGGGTTGTTTTGAAAAAAGGAAATACCACAGGTAATGTATTCAGCTGCTTTCAGGATGATTGGGATAAAGACCCTTCCCTTTGACCCAAGGACTGCTCCCTCCTTGTACAGTTTTCGGCAGGACAAAATTCTTATGGACATTCTTATGGACAAAAGCTTTTTAATCATTTGGAAGTTGGGGGGAGAGGTGCTGTCTTTAATATTATTTTTAGCTGGTTTTTATTGTAAATTTTTAGGAGGGATGTTTTAATGTTTTGTTTAATCTGCATTTTAATTGTGTTTTTATCTGTATTTATTATAATTACTTTTAGTGTTTTATTGTTGTTTTTAATTGTTGTTAGCCGCCTTGGGTTCTCTTTTTATTAGGGAAGAAAGGCGGGATATAAATAAAATATAATAATAATAATAATAATAATAATAATAATAATAATAATAATAATAATAATAATAATAATAATAATAATAATAATAATAATAATGTAGGGTGGCAAGAGTATATCTATGCACTGGCCTAGCCCTGCCCCCCCCCCCCCCAGGAATGAGGCAGAAGTGTGAAGTCTTACATAATTTTGTGACATCCCCAGGAAAAGGGCCCCCTGCAGGTTAACTGCCAGTCGTTTCTGAGTAGAGGGTATGGTGCTCGTCCCCGTTTACAAGCTTTTAGAGCCAGTGTTATTCCATGGTTATGGGACCAGCATGACTGTACGCCGAGGCACATGGAACACTGTTACCTTTCCCACCAAGGTGGTACCTATTCATCCACTTGCATTTACATGCTTTTGAACTGCTAGGTTGGCAGGAGCTGGGCTAAGGACAGGAGCTCACCCTGTCTTGTGGGGACCCAGGTCTAGAACTCTGGCCTGCTGGTTAACAGGCAGTGTCTTAACCACTTGTGCCGCCACAGCCCACCATATCCCCAGGCAGGGGCAATCTGCCCCTACGCGTCATCCGGTGTGGGGCACAGTCAGGGTGACCAGATTATTCCTGAACCCCAGGGCCAAAATTCCTAATCCCAAGCCAAAATTCCTACTTGCTTAAAAAAATGCCAAAAGGTGATTTTTTTGTTTTTTGGTTTTTTGATCCTAACTTTTGATAGGAAGGAGATATCTCAAAACTGATTTTTGCATTGGATTCTGCTCTTCAATAAGAATCCAACGACATATGGTATGATGGGGTATTGTTCACTATAGCAAAGTTTCAAAATGAAGCCAAAATGTAGGACAATAAAGCCTAAACGTAGGACACCCAGACAGGAGACTAAAAATCTGGATAAATCTGGGTTTTTCTGGTCATATGGTCACCCTGGGCACAGTGTGTCACCCCTGGGATGTGCATACCACCTGGGACACTGTGCGTGTGCCCTGGGATGCTGTGCACGCGCCAAAGTTGGCGCATGCGAAGTGTCACATCTGAAGCCAACTGGCTTCAGAAGAGCACTGCGCACATGCCAACTTTAATGCACATGCCAACTTTAACGCATTGAAGCCAGTTGGCTTCAGAGGAGACCTCCTCCTCTCCAAGGAGGAGCCACCGGCTCTTCCTTAGAGATGAGGAGATCCATGCCTCCACACAGGCATTCGGCCTCACTAGGCAGAGCAGCAGCCAGAAGCTGCCACTCGGCCTCTCTAGTGAGGCTGAATGCCTACACAGAGAGACACATTGTGCATGTTCGAGTCTTTGGCATGCGCAGTGTGTCTGCGCAGCCATTGGGCCTTGGTCCAGAGATGGAGCAGCTGGCTCCCCCTCTGGAGCAAGGCCCATAGGTGTGCAGAAACACACTGCGCATGTTCAAAGTCTCTGACATGCGCAGTGCGTCTTTGTGCACAGCGCGTTCCGGCCAGCTCTGAGATAGAGCAGCAGCTTCTGACTGCTGCTCCGCTTCAGAGCTGGCCAGAATGGGGGGGCTGATGCCCAGGGTCAGCCAGAGGAGTGTCAAACTTCTTTGGCGCGTCACCCTCCTGTGGCGTGTCACCCGGTGCTGACTGCACCAACCGCACCACCCTGGTGACGCGGCTGTCCCCAGGTAAACACAGGATTTATGCTGGGTCTTAAGCCGGCCTACCTGGAAGCTAGGATTGTAGCCTAAAGGAAATAAGTGGAACATTCAGAAGGTGAAAATAGTCTGATCTAATAAGTGTATGTGCTAAGTGGTTGCTAACTAAACAAAAGGTGGACTTACTCCTGTCCCTCATGCAGTACCTTCATCTGCAGAATTTTTTGTGTCTAAAATTGGGGGGAGTTTTCTTGGTGTGAAAATAAGCATCATCACCTTTGGATGTTAGCAGATCAAATTACTGAAAAAGGCAAATCTGGCAACTTCATTTATGCTCACAGGAACTTTTAAAACATGGGTACTTTTGCTCCAGTTCAGTGATGGGATTCAAAGAAATTAACAACCGGTTCTATGCCCATCTGGTAGCCACTTTTAAAAGGCTATTTTTAAACTTTGTATGTCCTATCTCTCATTAACAACTGGTTCTATAGAGTAGGTGCAAACCTGCTGGAGCCCACCACTGCTCAAGTTGTGATACGTTGTAGTCCCTGACCCAAAACATCTGAAGCAGGTCAGAAACGATACGTTATTGATATGTTTATTGGAAATGAGTCATTCCCAAAAGCACATTTCAGTCAGCCAAAAAGACCTACTCAGATCAGCTGATCAGCTTGTCAGTTTCCTTGGTGCACAAATCCTGATTTGATGTCACAAACAAAAGACAGTAGCAGTGGGCTTCATCAAAGGAGAGCCAAGACAGTTGTGTCCTTTGAAAAGCTTCCCAAGGACAGAGGAGATTTCAGTGGTTTGGAAAAGGAATAGAAGCCAAGCTAAGAAGGAAAAACTAAATGAAAGACGAAAGTTCATAGGCTTCGTGGAGAGGCTAATAGAGAGGTACAGTGGCGCCTCATGTAAAGACTGCCTCACGTAAAGTATGTTTCATGTAACAAACAAAAATTTCTCTAGGATTCTGTTTCACGTAACAAACTGTGCTTCACGTAAAGAACAAATTCGTTGGCAGTTGGGGCAGATGCGCTGGCTGGAAGCCAATTTAAAAAGCGTCAGGGCTGCCTAGCGCACCTGCCCATAGTGAAAGCAACACTTCCATGCTGTTCTTCCTTTGGAGGAGGAGCAGTGGAGAAGAGGGAAGCAGCTCAGGGCTAGCCAGAAGGGAGCAGGGGAGAGAGAGGCTCAGGATGGAGAGAAGGAGAAAGTGGGGAGACACTTTGAAGGTGCCTTGGATTGCAGCCTCCTAACCATGTCTACCCAGAAGTAAGTCCCATTGTGTTAAATGGTTCTTACTCTCAGGAAAGTGTCTTTAGGACTGTATGATCATGCACATTGAATGCATGTTTTGAATTCAATCCCAGTGTTCTGTCTTCATTTTTACATACAGTTAATATTTTTATATGAATATTTTTGGGGTTGTGGAACCAATCGTCTGAGTTTCCATTATTTCCTATGGGAAAATCCGCTTCACGTAAAGAATGTTTCACGTAAAGAACATGCCTCTGGAACGAATAAAATTTGTTACATGAGGCGCCACTGTAGTTGGGAGGGAATTCTACAGTAATGGTACTGCCTTGGAGACGGCTGTGTCACTTGCTGCTGCTGTGTGACTTCAGTCATCTACTCCATCAGTGGTGTAGCTGGAGGGGTGCAGTTGCACTGGGCTACAAGCTTTAGGGGTGCTACAAGCTGAGCTTGACAGTAGTGAATAACACTGTGAAAAACGGGGTATAATTGAATGATAATACCATCATGTTAGATATTGTTGGAAAGATAATTTTATGCAAAATGCAACAAAACAAACTGCATTCTGTATTCTATCAAATATCTGTATTCTATCAAACATTATGGCCAATTAACCCAAAAATGAAAACACAAAAGCCTATGGAACAAAACTTGATTTTCTTAACTCAAACTTTCCCATGTTACTGATGGCTGTGCTTACATCCCCAAAGAGGTAATTAAAACATGGATGGTGCAGAACAGCAGATTAAGATTGATAGAGAACTGGTTCGAAACCACTTAACTGGCCTAAATGAATTCAAGTCATTTGGACCAGATCAGCTGCATCCTTGAGTTCTTAAGGAACTGGCAGATGTCCTTGCAGAGCCTCTGTCGATCATCTTTGAGAAATCCTTGAGGAGTGGAGAAGTGCCACTGGACTGGAAGAGGGCAAATGTAGTCCCAATCTTTAAGAATGGGAAAAAAGAAGACCCGGGAAATTATAGACCAGTCAGTTTGACTTCAATCCCGGGGAAGATATTAGAACAAATCATAAAACACACAATTTGTGCACATCTAGACAAGTACTCAGTGATCAAAACAACCCAGCATGGATTTACCAAGAATAAATCTTGCCAGACAAATCTCATCTACTTTTTCGATCGGGTTACAAGCTTACTGGACAATGGCAATGCTGTGGATGTCATTTATCTTGACTTCAGCAAAGCATTTGACAAAGTCCCACATGACATTTTAATTGGGAAGTTGGAAAAATATGGGCTAGACGAGGCAATTGTTAGGTGGATCTGCAACTGGCTCCGTGGCCGCACTCAAAGGGTTTTAGTAAATGGGTCTGCATCAACCTGGAGATCGGTTTCAAGTGGGGTACCCAGGGCTCTGACTTGGGCCCAGTCCTCTTTAATATTTTCATCAATGACTTGGAGGAAGGGGTACAGGGGAGCCTCATCAAATTTGCAGATGACACCAAGCTGGGAGGAGTAGCAAACACAACAGAAGACAGGAGAAAACTCCAGGAGGATCTGGATAAACTAGAATACTGGGCTATAACAAATAGAATGAATTTCAACAGGGAGAAGTGCAAGGTTCTGCACTTAGGAAATAAAAACCAAAAATACAGGTATAAAATGGGGGATACTTGGCTTGGCAGCACAACATGTGAGCGGGATCTTAGAGTAGCCGTGGATCACAAGCTGAACATGAGTCAGCAGTGTGATGTGTCTGCAAAGAAAGCAAATGCCATTTTAGGCTGCATTAAGAGGTCTGTAGCTTCCAAGTCGCGAGAAGTTCTAGTTCCTCTTTATTCAGCATTGGTCAGACCTAAGCTTGGGTACTGTGTTCAGTTCTGGGCACCTCACTTGAAGAAAGATGCAGCCAAACTAGAGCAAGTCCAGAGGAGAGCGACAAGAATGATCAGTGGGATGGAAGGGAAGCCCTATGAGGAAAGGTTGGGGGAACTTGGGATATTCAGCCTGGAGAAGAGGAGGCTGAGAGGAGACATGATTGCCCTCTTCAGATACCTGAAGGGCTGTCATAGGGAGGAAGGGGCTCATTTGTTCATAGCTGCTTCTGAAAGCAGAACTAGAACCAATGGGTACAAACTGCAAGAGAGGAGATTCCGGTTGGATATCCGGAAAAAATTCCTGACAGTTCGGGCAGTTCGGCAGTGGAACAGACTGCCAAGGGAGGTGGTGGACTCTCCCTCACTGGGGATCTTCAAGCAGAGGCTTGACGAGCACCTGTCGGGGATGCTATAGGGGGATTTCCTGCTGCAGGCAGGGGGTTGGACTAGATGACCTACTAGGTCCCTTCCAATTCTATGATTCTATGATTCTATGATTCCAATAAGGTGTTAATAAGAATACGTTTTCAGTTCATATACAGTGCATAAATCATAATACAGTTACCCCATGCTAACTGGGTATACAGGCACTTCTAAATGGTGCTCCTCTTCTATTTAGCTAGGAAAGAATAACCATTCCTCTTTGCCCCAGCTCAGTTTCCCTAACCAATAAGGGACACAATTTTCATTTTTTTACTTAATTAAATTTGATTTTGTTGTTGCAGGGTGGGTGAGGGGGTAACAAAATCCCCTCCAGATAGCAAACAGGTGCTTTAGCTATGCCACTTGCAGAGCAAATGGTGGTGAACTGCTCAGGAAGAGAAGGCAGGTTTTCCCCCAATTTTTTTTTTAAATACTGGGGGATATCACTTCTGGGGCAGCATTTTGAGCTTTGCACCGGGCTACATGATCATTAGCTACATCACTGGCTGGCATTTATATCATGTTTCCTCTGATGATGTTACTAGGACAAAGTAGTTCATCAGGACCCTGATGCCAATTCCAAAGGACTTGAAGAATCAAAACCAGAACTTGAATTGCACCCAGAAATGAACTGGCAATGACTGCAGCCATAGGAGCAGGGGTCTGCCAAGCTCTTACTCACTTGGCAAGTCAAATTGCCAAGCTCTCCTCACACACAGACCTTTCATGGCTTGTAACCTGTGAGAATAAGGTTACCTAATCCATAGGTACGGCCATGATCTGACCTCCTCATTATTGCCACTTGTTTAAAAAAATGTATCTGGAAATTGCTATTCATTTCAAACTTCATCTTCATCTGTTCTCATATTGTCTTCTCCAGCCTCTTGATTTTTTATTTTTCTCTTTTTTCCCATTGTACAAAAACCTTTTCTTGCCATTCATCTACCTCTAGAAAATCTAACTAGAACATTGTCCAGGAAAAATCTAACTAGATCATTGTCCATACCAGAAAATCTAACTAGATCATTGTCCAGGAGGCATTGAGGTTTGGCTCCACCAATGTAGTAGCCATTGGTGGCAGCTGACCAACAATGAAAAGGAAGTGGGATAGCTGGAAAGAAAATGGAAGTTGGTATTGCATCTCATGCCAAAGGTTACTGGCTACCAGCCCTGGTAATACCTTTGCTAGGAGTGCCGTGGGGATTAGCTCTGTTTGCAGTGCTATGTGTAACCTTGACATGCAGTCTGCAAAGTACAATATTCATTATTGCCTGGCTGTCTGCTGAAGACAATTTCAATTATTCCAGCATTTCAATGGATGAAAAAGCCCTTTAGGCTGGCTCACAAGATTAGACTTAAAGGCTCTGTAAATTAAGAAAGTTGTAATCAGTATTTTATCTGGCAGGCAGCTGTGAAATATATTTTGCCAGGGAAAAAAGAGGAAGGGGTTGGGGGGCAGATAAAGACAAGTTACTCTTATCCCAGTTGCCATTTTGGTATATCAATTTACAGTCTGATCATAGACAATTCTGAAGTAAATTAGGTGTTGCATGCCTTTAACTAACTGTTAGCAATGAGGATTGGGAGGGCAAGACAGAACTGCCTTTTCTCCCTGAATCTGCATGGCAGTGCCCACCCACTGAGCCCATCTATGGAAGCCATGGTTTGCAGCCACTTACCAGCAGTAACAAGGCTCTTCACTTGTGGTGCCCACTTTTTGAGAAGCTTCCTACTTTTGGGAGGCCTCCTTAGTTTCAACTTTCTTACAGTTCAATCCTAAGCATGTCTACTCAGAAGTAAGTCCCACTGTGTTCAAAACTGCTTACTCCCAGGAAAGTGTGGTTAGGATTGCAGCCAAAGAGCACAATCCTAACCATGTCTACTCAAAAGTAAGCCCCATTGTATTCAATGGGTCTTACTCCCAGGAAAGTGTCTTTAGGATTGCAGCCTTAGTCTCTGGCATATTGTGAAGACTCTGGAGTTGCTTTGATTTTTTTAATGACCACTTCTAAAATGCAAATACAAAATGCCCAAAGCATAAAACAAATAGCAGTTGTAAGATTTCCAATACAATAAAAGACATTTTAATTTGTTGCAAACCTCCCCAAGATTTTATGAGACAGATGAAGTATATATGCTGGCATTATGAGCAGATATATATGCTCAACCAATCAGGTAAAAGTCTCAATTTTTTAAATTAGCCAGATAGCCAGATAGGAAGACATAAAGAAGGTTGGACATCTAAATCAAATCTAGTCTTCATAGAAGGAGCCCAAAGAGACTGAAATGTTGTCCCAGTTTCTCTTCTGCCTTTTAAATTAATACAGTGGTACCTTGTAAGACAAATAACTTGTAAGAAGAATGCTTTGTAAGACAAACTAATAAGGAATTCTGCCTTGCAAGACAAACCGTGCCTTGTAAGACAAAGCTTTATATTTTCTGTTTTACCGTATTGTATATTACAGTGTTTTAAATTAATATTACAGTAATTGTGTTCTGTATTATATGACAGTGTTTTGAATTTGATTACAGCGTTTTGTCATCATTTTTACATACAGTTAATATTTTTATATGAATATTTTTGGGTTGTGGAACCAATTGTTTGAGTGTCCATTATTTCCTATGGGAAAATCCGCTTTATATAAAGAATGATTTGTAAGACAAACATGCTTCCAGAATGAATTATGTTCGTCTTACAGGGCACCACTGTATATTCACTGAACGATCCCATTGCACTATTGTGCGCTGGTTCAGGAACCACTGTGTCTGTTGCTGGAGTCTTTAGCTGCCTTGAGTCTTGTGAAGAAGGTAGGATAAAGTAATAACAATAACAATAATAATACCAAAATAACAACAACAACAAGAAGATTATACAAGAATAGCTGAACATCATTGGCATCCTTCAGTCTTGAAAGACTATGGTATAGTGCTCTGATTGGAGGTCCTGAAACAGCATCTAGTGTGGCTAAAAAGGCCAATTCGAGAGTGGCAATACCTTCCACACTGAGGAGAAATAAATTACATCCCCTGCCCAGGTCCCAGGTTTCTCTGCTTTCGGGTCTGTCTCTTTGCTTCAGCCTGCCAAACAACTGTCTCTTCCAGTTGGAGCAGGCCATGCTGGGTCTTTTGCCTCCAAGCTGAACGATTGGAGATCAAGGTTTCCCAGCTGTTGATATCCATTCCCAAGGCCTTTAGATCCCTGCTGCAGATGTCCTTGTATCGCAGCTGTGGTCTCCCTCTAGGGCGCTTTCCCTGCACTAATTCTCCATATAGGAGATCTTTTGGAATCCGACCATCAGCCATTCTCACGACATGCCCAAGCCAGCATAGACGCCGCTGTTTCAGAAGTGTGAACATGCTAGAGATTCCAGCATGTTCCAAGACTGCGTCATTTGAGACTTTGTCATGCCAGGTGATGCCAAGAATACGTCGGAGACAGCGCATATGGAAGGTGTTCAGCTTTCTCTCCTGCCATGCATAAAGATAAAGGGTCCAAGACTCACTGCAGTACAAGAGTGTGCTCAGGATGCAAGCTCTATAGACCTGGATCTTTGTATGTTACGTCAGCTTCTTATTAAGCCATACTCTCTTTGTAAGCTTGGAGAACGTGGTAGCCGCTTTACCAATATGTTTATTCAGCTCAGTATCTAAGGAGAGAGTGTCAGAGATAGTTGAGCCAAGGTACACAAAGTCATGGACAACCTCCAGTTCATGTTCAGAGATCGTGATACAGGGAGGTGGATCCACACCCTGACCCATGACTTGTGTTTTCTTCAAGCTGATTGTTAATCCAAAGTCTTGGCAGGCTTTGCTAAAAAGGTCCATAAGTTGTTGAAGGTCCTTGGCAGAGTGAGCAGTAACAGCGTCATCGGCGAAGAGGAACTCTCGCAAGCATTTCAGCTGGACTTTGGACTTTGCTCTTAGTCTGGAAGGATTGTAGAGTTTTCCATCTGATCTGGTCCGGAGATAGATTCCCTCTGTTGCTTTTCCAAAAACATGTTTCAGCATGACAACAAAAAAGATCCCAAATAAAGTTGGTGTGAGGATGCATCCCTGCTTCACTCCACCTCGGATGTGAAAGGAGTCTGATGTTAAGCCATCAAAAACTACAATGCCCTTCATGTCCTCGTGGAAAGACCTGATGATGTTGAGGAGCTTAGGTGGGCATTCAATCTTGGGAAGGATTTTAAAAAGGCCATCCCTACTAACCAAATCAAAAGCCTTTGTAAGATCTACGAAGGCTATAAAGAGTGGCTGTCTTTGTTCCCTACATTTCTCTTGCAACTGTCGAAGGGAAAATACCATAGCAGTGGTGAACCTGTTGGCTCGAAATCCACACTGTGATTCAGGATAGATTCTCTCTGCAAGCACCTGAAGCCTCCTCAGTATGACTCTGGCAAGCAGCTTTCCTACAACACTAAGAAGAGAGATGCCACGGTAGTTGTTACAGTCACCCCTGTCACCTTTGTTCTTGTACAGTGTGACGATATTAGTGTCCTTCATGTCCTGTGGTACAAATATAGTTCCTTGGATAGGAACGGAATCACAATAGAGCCAATTCCCATCAAACACCTGGCAACTGTGAAATAGTACATCATCATCATCACAACCTGTGATCTATGTTGCAAATGTGTCTGTAAGGCAAGTTTGTGACACTGTAGGGAAGAAGGTGTGCACCAGCAAGAAAGCCTGTGCTGTCCTGCCAGTACTGTATCCAGATGAAAGGCCACTTTTGGAGGTGAGCAGGGGGTGAGTGCAAGTGGGTGGCAAGAGGATGGAACAGAGACAAGGTGTGTGATGGGAGAGGGAAGGGTGGAATCATGGTAGATCAAGCCCAGGAAAAGTGCAATCAGCAGAAGAGGCCTCCACCATATCTTTTCTTCCCACCCAGGCTTATAAGCCTTACACAGGGGTTCTCAGTCATGCGACAGTCTTGCTGGCGCAGATCCAAATAGACCGATTGAATTGGCAAGGCTCAACAAGGGATGGAGAAACAAATGTTCCCTTACTCTGAGAAGATCTCCAGCCTGCTCCTAACCTTTGCTGGGTATGGTGGAGGCCACTCTGGCACACTGTACCAGGACAGGTTAGGATTGTGCTCCCCATCACTTCAACCATTTCAGATGTCTTCTAGCTAATCAGTGCTTTATGGCTGTACAGTTAGGTCTACATCATTTGTCTTCCAAGAACATTTGAGCTCAAATTCAATTTTTATTGAATTTATTTTTATTTCTCCCGTAGCTGGAGTCTTTTAGTCATTGTCTTACTGTAAATTTGTCTTCTTTGTCCTGTGTAGGAGCAGGGTCCGTTTGTTTGCATACCTTTCTCTGCTTGGTCCAATCAAAGCATCTTTAGGGGTGACATTATCATACCTCATGTCCTTAATCACTCTGACCATCTGTGAAGCTCCCCGTCTCTTCTAACAGGCCCATGGCTTCTTTCTGTAATGAAGCCTCTGTCTGTGCCTGAGATCTGGGTGATCTCATCTTCCTCCAGGTCAGACATCCCTCTCTCTCAAGAAGACACACAGACCAGGTGGTTACCAAACCAGGATTACTTTTGCTTCTAACAGGCACTTCAGTGTAGCGGTTTCTCATACTTTTCTTTTCTTACAGGTGCAACAAGTCAGTGATGGAACACGTAGGTTCCCAAGAGGTAAGGTACAAACAAGGTATGCATTAACCCTCAATAAACAGAGTCCAATGCCCAAAAACTGGCTCAGTTCTTGTCTCTCTGTCTCTTTCAGGTATCTCCCGGTCTTGCGTCCCTCTTCTTCCAGGGTAGCTCCTCCTCTGAGCTTCCAGGGTAGCTCCTCCTTCCCACACTCCAAATCTCCTGCCTGATCCGCCCTCTCTCAACTCCCCCTCATTTGTGGCAAAAACCTTATGCTCCCTTGGGCGTACCGATAAGGAGAGGGTCCGACAGTGATCCCCCGCCTTGGCCTGAAGTTCCCCCTCCCTGTATTCCTGAGCTCTGCTAGGTCCTTCACAGACCAGACCGCCACCGTGTCAGGAAACTGTTCAATGTCCAGGGGAGGGTACAGCAGGCGACGGTGTACATAGAGACTCTCTCCCAGGTGAACCCCCATCGGCTCCATGTTGTACTTTTCATAGTCCTCCCAGCTCACATCACCACACCATCCATCATTTTTTTTTTGTTTTTTTGCCTGCCACATGGTCATCACCCCACCAGGATGAGATAGAGGGCTGTGTTGGCCACCAAAAATTTGTTTCAGTGGCTTTTTATAAAATCATTGTTGAATGTTGTTTTCTATTATTTGTTATCAGTTACCTCCAAAGCCCTTTTTGGGACCCAAAGATGGGGCACATACAGTACAGATCATGATTGCCAACTGTCCAGGACAAGAGGACTTGGGCTGCTCTTCTGGCCAGTGGAAATCAGCATTTTAATCTGGAAATCAACTGAGCATCAACTAAACTTTTACTGTTTTTCTAATGTCATGTGCAAAATGAATGGAAGTATGAGGAAGTAGTATGTTGTATGCACTGCAAAGTCATCTGTGCTGTGCAGGGTCATGAGATCATCTGTAGAGTTTCCTTTCACACAATCAAGAATTCTGTCTTCAAAACTTTACACCTGGCAGCTTTCTGTCCATGTTCTGATGGATTCACAAATTTGAAGTGGATCTTGCCACGGCAACATTGCCTCCTTCCTGTGCTTTCCAGACACTTTATCTCATGTGCAGTTCTCATCAAACAATGATTTATTACCCAATTCAGGCATTTCTCTCTTTTACTTCTTTGTGTGCAAGTATGTGGGGGGCTGGATAATCAGAAAATTCCATAAGCAAAATATTTTAATAGTTTCCTGGAGGGGACAATATTTTGGATATGATCTATGCCTCCTTTTATTAGATGTGAGCTGATATAGTTATTAGAGCTACAGTTGTTATTTACTGCTTATTCCCAGAGGCACTGGCTATTCCAGTAGTAATAATTATTTATGTTAACACCAGAAGTCAGGTACAGGTTTTGCCTCAGTTACAGGTAATTTTATTCACCATGTATTCTGCAATGGACCTGTTCATTGCCTGGAGCACAATGTTGTCTGGAAGTGTCCACAGAAAGAATAGGCTGCGCGCGCATGTGCAGACCTTTTTAAAAAAAATTTAAGCCACAGCTGGTCTGACTCAGTCACATGAAAACATGGCTGGCTATATCAGCCCTCCAGTGCCCCCAAGGACCCTCCCACCCCCCAGAAGGCCAGTCACTGGAGCTTCTCCAGCCAAGAGCCAAGGTATGCACCCCTTCTGTCTACTCAGAAGTAAGCCCATTAAGTCAATGGAGCTTATGCCTGATTTTTTTAAATGTAGGACAAAATGTAGGACATCCTACATTTTGTCCTACATTAGGTTTTTATTAAATCCAGATTTTAAAATGAAAACTACATTGGGTTTTTATTAAAAGTCCAGACTTTTGGGTGACCATGTCCTACATTTTGACTTCAGGATCTAGTCACCCTGCCTCCAGCCCTTCCATTGGAAGCCACCCCCCATTTGAATCTTGGAGGATGTTGGAGGGAATAGTGGAGATATTGGTGGGAATCAGAGTGAAAAACCTAACAAAACTATTTGAACCACTGTTTTAACACAAGTTTTCACTGCAGATAATATCCTGAGGAAGATAGACACAAGATGTGGAGCTCGACTGCATATACTAAGAACTTCGTTAAACCACTTGATTGGAGAATATGCCAGCTCTGTTTGAGATAGATCTGAACATGCAAAGTAGGTATATGTGGCCTTAAATGAAACAGCAAGACTGGTAACAGGATGTTTAAAACTGACACCAATACAAAGGGTGTACTGTTTAGCTGATCTTCTTTCCCCTAAATTCTGTTGGGAAAGTTCAGCACAGAAAGAGTGAGTTAAAGTGATGAATCTACAAACCCACCAACTACATGGCCATCAACTAAGCTTCCTTAGAACTGCAGCCCTTCCTGCCTGTGGTTCTCACAGTCTGCCATGGACCTATGGAAGAGTGGGAAGATACCAATCATATGCATGCTCGCTGCCTGGCCAAGAACAACCATGATCTATATGGAAATCCTTAGACTGCAAGCTGGAGTAGGAAGATCTAAAGACAACCCAAGGAAATGGAGATACGCAATGAAAGATATCCCACATATGCTCCAGTGTATACGGTGCCCTTCTACTTGTACAGAGGAAGATTTTATTTTGTCAAGGGAAAACGCTGTTGAGATAGCTCAGTTTTGAGCAAATGACATCTAATTAAATTCCCGTTCTTTGTAAAAAAAAATCAGTGTATGTGATTCACCACCAAAAATTCCAACAGCAGTTCCATCACTTTCTGAAATCATAAAATCAGCCCAGGCTAACAATCCCACCACCTTTTCCCATTTTCCAAATTTATGAGCCCAGAGCAATGATTTTTAAAGAATGTGGAGGGACTGATGAACCAGAGGAACTGGAATTCCACCTCCTTTTTCCTCAAAGGGCAGGTATTTCCAGGTATTATGAAATGGGTTGCCCTGGTCAGCTCAGGAATTTGTGGTAGCAGAGATGGAATCAAATGTTGTCCCTATTCAAAACTATGTGAGATTCAAACTTCTCAATCTGATGCAAAATTGATTATTTGATCCACCAAGTGGCTACAGTACCTGAAATCCTGCATACTTGATTGGCCCAGGAATACACCGCCAATCTGGACTTGAGAAGCCTATCTGAAATTGCCAATTATGAATTGACTCAGAAGACCTATAAAAAATAGGAGTTTTTGGGTTTGTCATTCATTTCTGCTCTGCCTATTCTTAAATAAACATATTGAATTGATATCATTCACATTGGATTCACATTGAACCCATGATACAACACCCTGCTCTGGCATACCTGGGCTGCTGTGTATGCACATGTGTAGGGTCCAGATTTGGTCTCCCACCACTGGACATGACCAAATAAAAGCTTGAGGCTGCAATCTTAACCTCTTAATCTTAACCTTAACCTCTTAATCTTAACCTCTTAATCTTAACCTCTTAACCTCTTAATCTTAACCGTTAAGGTTAAGATTGCAGCCTCAAGCTTTTATTTGGTCATGTCCAGCGCTGGGCTTGGCCTCACCCAACAACCGGTTCTCCGGAAGTGGGCGGGGCCAGGTCAGGTCAGGGGGTGGGGCAGAGGTCAGGGGGCTGGGCTGGTGTCAAGGGCAGGGCCGGGGAGAATTTGAAGGGGAATTTTTTTTTAAATCTAAAAATTAAAAAAAATTATTTTTTTAAAAAAATCTAAGTTTTTGTTACTGCCCCCCAGCAACCCTAACCACACTTTCCTGGGAGCAAGTCCCATTGACTGTCATGTGACTTACTTCAGAGTAGGCATGCATAGGATAGGGTTCTCAGGCTGCAGTTCCAGCCACACTTGCCTGGGAGTAATGCTGGACTGGGCCTTACTTCAGAGTAGACATGCCATGGATCTGGCCCTGAGCTGCTCCAAGCAGCAGAGAGAGAGAGAGAGAGAGAGAGAGAGAGAGAGAGAGAGAGAGAGAGAGAGAGAGATCTGCAGGGAGCGATGTCCCCCTCCAGCATCCCTGGTTGGAGGTGGTGCTCCCCACATCAATCAGTATTAAGCCCCTGGGTTCTGTGTAATTTATTCCTATGCATTATGCCTTGTTGTGATCTCAGGGGGAATGCGTACAGGGGTGCCACAAATAAGAACATTAAAGCATAAGAAAAGCCTCAAGTGGATCACATCAAGCAGAGGCTCGACGAGCACCTGTCGGGGATGCTATAGGGGGATTTCCTGCTGCAGGCAGGGGGTTGGACTAGATGACATACTAGGTCCCTTCCAACTCTATAATTCTATGATTCTAAAGACCCATCTAGTCCAGCTTCCTGAATCACACAGAGGCCCACCAGCTGCCTCAGGGAGCACATATGGCACTTGCATCCAGGTGCCAAAGTACCAGCAGACACTACCACAAGTTCCACAGGTGGTGCTCCTACCACTGGTTGAGAAACACTGATCTATAGTTTAGGACCAGAGTCTGTGGTGTCCATCTGCAGGTTGAGGTTTGCCTCTAAGCCACTACTTAAGGCTACAGTCCTGTCCACACTTTTCTGTAAATAAGCTTCATTGAATATAATAGGACTTCTGAGTAGTCAAGCAAAGGACTGAGCTCTTAGTAACCAGCCTCTGGCTGCAATCCTATTCACTTTCCTGAGAGTAAGCTCCACAGACTCTAATGGGACTGACTTCTGAGTAGCCAAGAATATGATTGGGCTCTAATGCTGCACTCCTCTGCACACTTTCCTGGGAGTAAGCTTCATAGATTGAAATGGGATTAACTTTTAAGTAGTCAGGCATAGGATTACAAGCTCTTAGAAACCAGCTTCTGGCTGCAGTCCTATACACTCTTTCCAGGGAGTAAGCTTCACTATTATAAAGGAACTTATTTCTGAGTAGACAGATGATTGGGCTTTGAGCAGTGATGGGCTTCAAAAAATTTAAGAACCGGTTCTCTGCCCATCTGGCAGCCACTTTTAAATGGCTATTTTTAAACTTTATATGTCCTATCTCTTGTTAAGAACCGGTTCTATAGAGTAGGTGCGAACCTGCTGGAGCCCACCACTGAATTTGAGGCTACACTCCTATCCTCACAGGGGAGTAAAACCTACTGACTTTAATAGGATTTACTTCAGAGTAGGCAGTGGACTAGGCTCTGGGGGGGGCAGGATGGGAACTGGGGCTATTTCTTCAGGTGCCCCCCATACTGCCTCCCCACGATCTCAGGTGGAGAGATTTCTCAGAGGGGCAGGATGAGGTGGGGAGATCTGGGGGGAAGGACTACAGTGTGGATAGGATTGCAGCCTGAGCCCAATCCTAACCGTGTCTACTCAGAAGTAAGTACCATTCAAGTCAATGGGGCTTACTCCCAGGACTGTGTAGTCAGGATTTTAGCCTTACAGTCCAATCCTATGCAGGCTTACTTAGAAGTAAGTCTCATTCTAGTCAGTGGGGCTTACTCCCATGTAAGTATGGATATGATTGCAGCCTCAGAGCCCAGTCCTAACCATGTCTACTCAGAAGAAAGTCCCATTATAGACAGTGGGCTTACTCTCAGGAAAGTAGACAGGGCTGGAGGAACAGGGGACAAAAGCCCTGGAGGATCTCATCCTCACAACACTCAGACCTTTCTCAGTAGCTCTGGCTTCTGGCTTCTCTATTCCCGCCCAAGGACCCCTTTGTAAAGTTGTCCATGAAAATGCCTGACCCAAAAGAAAGACCCACAAAAATACCATCCCCAGAGAGGCTGCCTCATTTGCATATGAGAAACCCATCATGCTTTGCGAACTGCACAAGGGAATAACTTTTGAAAACTTGCTAAAATAAGGTTTTTAATCAAAATAAGATGTTTAGCAAGGACAGACTTCCTGAATAGCATCATACAAAGGTTTGGAGCATGAAGAAGCTCCTCACTCTCACTTGAAATTATTGAGCTTATAGTGATCCAAGCACCCTCCCATCTCAGCAGTGTAGTGTCTGAGTGTGCTGTGGAATGGTTGCAATGCCTTGTCTGAATGATGGTAATGGGAACAGACTGTTTGTATTTTAAAATTAAAAAATAACCTTAGGGAGGGGAAGGAGGGGGGAGAGAGCCCCCTTCAGAAGGGAGGGAGGTTCAGAAGGGGAGGAAGGAGGAGGGAGTGGAGCGTCACCTCTGGGAAGACAGACCCAGAGACCCTTTAAGAGAAATTCAAACACAGTTGCATGCAATTCAAAGATGACAGCCCCCTCTTAGCTACTGGTTCGCTAACATCCTCCCCAAATTAACAACAGGTTCTATAGAACAAGTGAGAACTGGCTACATCCCACCTGTGGTCATGTATACATTTTTCTTGGCTATCCTACATTTTGGGTAGGCACATGGTCACCCTGTGTAAATCAGGGGGACAGTTTGTAATCATGGAAGCCAACAACGAAGGCATGTTCTTTGCACCCCTGTATATATGTTAATATGTGACTTGAGATGCTCCACCTATGTACAAGGCTGAACATCAAGCCTATTTCTAAGGCTTGCAGTCCATAAAGATGCAGCAGGACTGTATGCTGGCTATGCTCCTACCAAATTTGTTCCCTGCCCTTTTACATCCATCCATGATCCATGATTGGCAGATGTTGATGAGGGCAAGTTTAGTAATGCAGATTCATCTGTATCCGTTTATATGGATTTGTTATGCCAAGCTGGTAATGCTGTCAGAGCTTCCTTCAATGTTCAGACCTAATGCTTGAATTTTACACTAATTACTGCCCATCCACTGGCATTTTTCTCCATAGTGTGAAGCCTTGTGCCTGCAAAAACTCAGTAAAATTTAACATAAAAGCAAGCTAAAATAATTAAAGTGGAAGAATATTTGATTAAATTGCTTCCTGATTTATAGTAAATTGGAATGGAAGGACAGTGAACTTTTTTTTAATAGCCACCATATTTTATATTCATTATCAAGAGTTCTTTGTGCTTCTGTGATTAAAATTACCAGTTTGGAGATATTCATTCAGTGTTTTATTACTCCTGCCTATTTTCTCCCATAGAATCTCTGTTTCTTTTTAAATACAGTAAAATATTACTGCTCCTTTGACAGAGGAAAAAATTTTTGCCAAGGCAAAAATTGCCTTGGATATAGGATATCCAATCCATTCAAAATTGCCAAGTTTGAATGGATTTAGAATGCAACTTAATGATCATGTATCCTTTGTTTCATTGAAAATTTGCTTACAGCACTGGCTATTTTGAAATATTTTTTACATTGTATTCATGCCATTTATCTTAGGAAATCTCCACTCCCACACCCAATGGCCTTTTCATCTGGCCTCTGTGATGATCCAGGAACCTGGAAGAAATCCCATTGGTTGGCAGGGAGAGTAGATGAAATGGCATTCCTGGGGGTCCAAACGACTCCAGGTGGCATGGACAAGGGGCACTGCCACTACCCAAGCCATGCCTCTTTGGAGGCCACCATGTCAGCTGCCAGCATATGACCTTCTTGGCCTTTAAAAAGCCTGTGTGTGTGAGTGAGTGAGTGAGTGAGAGAGAGAGAGAGAGAGAGAGAGAGAGAGAGAGAGAGAGAGAGAGAGAGAGAGTAACATCACTTCCAGTTTTTGGCCATGGAAGGGTTCCTGGCTCTCTATAAAGATGTGGCCATAATCTCAGTTCAGTGATTTCCTTCACTGTGGGTGTGGGCTGTGGGTGGCGCAAGTGATTAAGACAGGGTTCGAGACCTGGGTCAGCCCCAGAAGACAGGGTGAGCTCCTGTCCTTAGCCCAGCTCTGTGACGCCAGCTGGATCCAATCGTATCGGCTCTGCCTTTCCATTGTACTAATTCAGTGGCACGGAGAGGGGGGATTTGCTGCTTGGGGAACAGCCTATCCTCCATATCAATCTAACCCAGGCTTTTGTGCTTCGCATGCAGCGTATGCAGGGCCAAGCACGATACCATAGTCTTTCAAGACTGACGGAGGCTTGCTGATTTCCTTTGAGGAACAGGCTCCAGTTAACGTAGGGAGCTCTGCTTACTCACAGAAAAAGTATGAATAGGATGGCAGCCTGCATACTCAACAGAAATTACATTTTTAGACTCCAAATCTAGAAGAATTAGAATAGGATTTCTACAGAAGAAATCCAGAATAATTTGAAGCACATTAATGCATTTAAGCTGGAGGAAATTTCCGCCCTTTTAAAAGCTCTGTTTGTTTTTCCTCCAGAAAATATGATACAAGATTCGAGATGTGACATGGAGAAACAAACTGCATTTTCACAAGAAACCAGGAGTGATACCCTCAGTTCTTCCTGTCCTTTTCTGGGCTTTCAGCATTCCATTGGTGGCCAGCCCTTTTCACCAAAATACTGGAGACCCTATGCCATCTGTCTGGCCTTTCAGGGACCAGATTTTCAATAGTGAAAATCTGCTCTTTGAAATTTCTCTCCCAACAATAGTATCTTTTGCTCAACGGGACATCTGCTCAAAGGTCAACCAGCACAAAAAAGTGCCCAAGCAAGCAAAAGGATCTGTTGGGCAGGTTTAGAAAAGTGGAAAAAATGGTTTAGCCAATGCTAATGCACCCATTACAGGATTCAACTTTATATCATCATTCAGTCAGTAAGGTTTATTGAAGTCCCTCTTTCCCATTTGTTCATTTGGTTTTTTAAAAAAACCTCTCCGTTTTTAGAGATTTAGAACAGACAAAAATAGTTAAAAACAGGTACATTTTAATGCTGCAAATTGCATGCACGAATATCATTTTACATGAGCGCATACCATTTTATGTGAGCTTGTTTCATCCATTACTGTCTTTTTTTTTAAAAAGCCCAAAATATTGCAGATTGCACACATGAATTTTAATGCTGCAGAATGTACACATTATTGTATACCTTTCTGAGCCTCAGTCTGCATGTTACATAGAGTGCCAAGATTCTTCATAGTTTTCTTTTGTAAGGCAGCCTGCATCTGAATAGAATGGTGGCTAAAGATTGGCTCAAGCGTTTCCCCTCTTTATTGTTTTCCCAGTTGGAGCCAGTAGCTCGAACCTGTTTTTCCACCTCTCAAGGGAAGTATAAAAAGTCAGTAGTGGCATCAGTTGTACCCATTTGTTCTAGTTTTGCTTTCAGAGGCAGCTAAGAACAAATGAGCCCCTTCCTCCATATGACAGCCTTTCAGGTATCTGAAGAGGGCAATCATGTCTCCCCTCAGCCTCCTCTTCTCCAGGCTGAACATCCCAAGTTCCCCCAACCTTTCCTTGTAGGGCTTCCCATTCCACTGATCATTCTTGTCGCTGTTCTCTGAACCAGTTTGGCTGCATCTTTCTTAAAGTGAGGTGCCCAGAACTGAACACAGTACTCAAGGTGAGGTATAACCAATGCAGAATAAAGAGGAACTATAACTTCTCATGACTTGGAAGCTACAGTCCTCTTAATGCAGCCTAAAATGGCATTTGCCTTCTTTCACAGATGAATCACACTGCTGACTCATGTTCAGTTTGTGATCCACAGCGACTCCAAGATCCCACTCACATGTTGTGCTGCCAAGCTAAGTGTCTCCCATTTTATACTTGTCTTTGGTTTTTATTGCCTAAGTGCAGAACCTTGCATTTCTCCCTGTTGAGATTCATTCTATTTGTTATCCAGTTTATCCAGATCCTCCTGAATGTTTTTCCTGTCTTCTATTGTGTTTGCTACTCCTCCCAGGTTGGTGTGTCTGCAAATTTGATGAGGCTGCCCTGTATCCCTTCCTCCAAGTCACTGATGAAAATGTTAAAGAGAACCGGGCCCAAGTCAGAGCCCTGGGGCACCCCACTTGAAACTGACCTCCAGATTGACACAGAACCATTTACTAAAACCCTTTGTGTGCGGTCGTTGAGCCAGTTGCAGATCCACCTAAAAATTGCCTCATCTAGCCCATATTCCTCCAACTTCCCAATTAAGATGTCATGTAGGACCTTGTCAAATGCTTTGCTGAAGTCAAGATAAATGACATCCACAGTAAGCTTGTAACCTGATCAATAAAGGATCTTGGTACTGTAGTCCTATATTTTTCCAGTATATTTTACCCAGAAATCCCCAATAAGACACATGCCTAGCATTTTGGGACAAAACAGGCACTTTTATTAAATTCTAGAGAAATGTACCTGCATTATGGGAGTAGAATTACCCCCCTTATGTTATCCCCCATTGTGCAACACCCCCCATGCGCAACAACCCCCCTTCACGCGCATCAGGCACCAGGCACCAAATTGGCTGAATGTCAGTCAGTCAGTCTTTCATGTTAAGTACAGGACAAAAACACGTAGCACCCCTTTTTGCCCCCATTCGGGTTAAATTTCTCAACATAGGTGCCTGTGTTGTGGGAGTAAAATACTCCCCGTAAGCTATCTCCACATTGCTCAACACCCCCATTGCACATCAGCGCCATACGCAACAGCCTACCCACGAGTATCAAACCCCTATGTGCATCAAGCCCCCCATGCGCATCAACCCCCCTATGCGCAACACCCCCATGTGTATCAACCTCCCCCCATGTGCAATACCTCCCGCAGTGCACCCTCCTAGGGTATTAGGCACTGGGAACCAAATTTCTCAACATCAGTTCTTGGTGGGTGTTGATGTCAAGTCATTTCGACAGGATGTGCTGCATCCTAGAGTTCTTAAGGAACTTGCAGATGTCCTTGCAGAGCCTCTGTCGATCATCTTTGAGAAATCCTTGAGGAGTGGAGAAGTGCCACTGGACTGGAAGAGGGCAAATGTAGTCCCAATCTTTAAGAATGGGAAAAAAGAAGACCCGGGAAATTACAGACCAGTCAGTTTCACATCAGTCCCGAGGAAGAGATTAGAACAAATCATAAAACACACAATTTGTGCACATCTAGACAAGTACTCAGTGATCAAAACAACCCAGCATGGATTTACCAAGAATAAATCTTGCCAGACAAATCTGATCTCCTTTTTTGATCGGGTTACAAGCTTACTAGACAGTGGCAATGCTGTGGATGTCATTTACCTTGACTTCAGCAAAGCATTTGACAAGGTCCCACATGACATCTTAATTGGGAAGTTGGAAAAATATGAGCTAGACGAGGCAATTGTTAGGTGGATCCACAACTGGCTTGACAGCCATTCTCAAAGGGTTTTAGTAAATGGTTCTGTGTCAACCTGGAGGTCGGTTTCGAGTGGGGTGCCCAGGGCTCTGTCTTGGGACCGGTTCTCTTAAACATTTTCAACAGTGACTTGGAGGAAGGGATATAGAGAAGCTTCATCAAATTTGCGGATGACACCAACCTGGGAGGAGTAGCAAACACAACAAAAGACAGGAGAAACCTCCAGGAGGATCTGGATAAACTGGAGTACTGGGCTGTAACAAATAGAATGAATTTCAACAGGGTAAAGTGCAAAGTTCTGCACTTAGGAAATCAAAACAAAAAACAGAGGTATAAAATGGGGGATACTTGGCTTGGCAGCACAACATGCGAGCTGGATCTTGGAGTCGCCGTGGATCACAAGCTGAACATGAGTCAGCAGTGTGATGTGTCTGCAAAGAAGGCAAATGCCAGTTTAGGCTGGATTAAGAGGACTGTAGCTTCCAAGTAGCAAGAAGTTATAATTTCTCTTTATTCTGCATTGGTTAGACCTCACCTCGAGTACTGTGCTCAGTTCTGGGCACTTCACTTTAAGAAAGATGCAGCCAAACGGGAGCAAGTCCAGAGGAGAGTGACAAGAATGATCAGTGGGATGGAAGGGAAGCCCTACAAGGAAAGGTTCGGGGAACTTGGGATGTTCAGCCTGAAGAAGAGGAGGCTGAGGGGAGACATGATTGCCCTCTTCAGATATCTGAAGGGCTGTCATAGGGAGGAAGGGGCTCATTTGGTCTTAGCTTCTTCTGAAAGCAGAATTAGAACCTAATTAGAATTCTATTCTAGACCTAAGTTCTAATTAGAATTAGAACTGCAAGAAAGAGGATTCCGGTTGGATATCTGGAAAAATTTCCTGACGATTAGGGCGGTTCGGCAGTGGAACAGATTGCCAAGGGAGGTGGTGGACTCTCCCTCACTGGGGATCTTCAAGCAGAGGCTTGACGAGCACCTGTCGGGGATGCTATAGGGGGATTTCCTGCTGCAGGCAGGGGGTTGGACTAGATGACCTACTAGGTCCCTTCCAACTCTATGATTCTATGATTCTAAGGAACACCCTCCCCAAATTTCATGCTTCTAGATCTGGGGACTGGGGCAGAGAGTCCCTCAGTCAGGGATTCTCAACTTATAGGGTGGAAAATGTGTTGCGCCCCTTTTCACCCCCTTCCGGTTGGAATTTCTGAGAACCGGTTCTTAGTTGTTGCCTCCAACACGGAAGGAACACTCTCCACAAATTTCATGCTTCTAGGTCCAGCTGTTCTGGCTGGGTGTTGATGAGCGAGCGAGCGAGTTGAGTCAGTGACTTTTCATTTTTAAATAGTGGTACCTTGCAAGACGAATGCCCTGTAAGACGAATGCTTTGAAAGATGAAACCCCTGCTAACCGAGCAAGAGGCACTCTTTCAAAGAGGTGTTCCTCTTTTATTTAGCAGGGGGAGAGTAACTGGCCCTACACACCCCAGCAATGTCGGTTCAAGTGGCTTCTGCTGGTGTTCTTTTTTTGCATTTTAGATTGTGAGCCCTTTTGGGACAGGGACCCATTAGCTATTAATTAGCTATTATTATTTTTCCATTTTCTTTGTAAACTGCTTTGTGAACTTGTTAGTTGAAAAGCGGTATATAAATACTGTAGACAGACAGACAGACAGACAGACAGACAGACAGGTAGGTAGGTAGGTAGGTAACCCAAGACCTCTGGTGGTATATAAATACTGCAGATAGATGTAGATAGAACTAAAATTTCTATGGGAATTTCATGATGCCAACTAAAGCAACAGGTTGATGGGGGAAGTGATGTGATTCAAAGAAATTAACAACCGGTTCTATGCCCATCTGGCAGCCACTTTTAAATGGCTATTTTTAAATTTTATATGTCCTATCTCTCGTTAACAACCGGTTCTATAGAGTAGGTGCTAACCTGCTACAGCCCACCACTGGATGGGGGGCATTTGTTTTGTCCGCACTGCTGCTTCCACTCCCTGGATTGGAAAAAAGGAAAGTGGAAAAGAGAGAAAGCAGAAGTGTGGAGGGGAAGAGAGTGGTGAGCTAGAACACTGGAGAGTTGGAGAAGCAGATGCTTACACATCAATGGAAAAGGGAAGGCATCATTTGGCATGCCATCTCAGGTGTCAGGATGACTTGGGCAGCAATTTCTTTTTGGAAAGTTTCTTTTCCACCTTGAATTTGAGGGAGATAATTGTTGTTTTTTGTTTGGCCCCAGCCACTGACTGCATTTTTCCTGTACTTTTGTTGTTGATTTGATCATTTTTCATGCTGTTTTCTATGTATATTTCACTGTGATTTTTATGAGATTATCGGGCACAGTCCAGAGTAACTACAGGGAGTCCTTGCTCCGATGTAAGAACAATTTACTCTGGATTGCAATGTGAATTTCCTATAGGTTTTCACTAGTGGTGCAGTAACTAAGGGGGCACGTAATGTCTCTTACGTGCTCCCAGATTTACTCTGGATTGTAGGGTATGTTCATGGTTTTATGTTAATGAGCCACCCTGAGGGAGGCCTCATGGTCAGAAATGTGGGCTAATGCATACAACTGATTGCTTAAATTAAAAGAACATGAACAAGGTAGTGGGAGAAAATGAACAGAGCCAGAAGGCAGCCTGGCAACTTGGATTCAAGATGTAGCCACTTAATTTATATAAAGTTGCCCTGAGGAATTGGAATAGGGATTGCCAAATAAATAGCCTAAGAATCTTTCCTCCTTTCTAGCAGCTTCCCCAAAAGTTTGTTCCTCCAAATGCACCTTGTACTTATAAGAAGAAAAAGAGCCTATAAGTGTTGACAGTAAATGAGGTAATATTTACACAATACAGTAGGGGCCTGCTTCCTTGAAAAATGTGGGAATAACTCTTACATAATCCACACCAATCCTTAATGCTTGCAGAAGGGACAGTGTGGACCCAGTTAAAACATTTATTCCTCACGACCCTTGTGATGTGATATTCATTAATGCCTTCTCCCAGAAACTTGTGACAAACTGAAAAAACCTAAAATAAAAGCATCTTCCCCTTTCATCACTGGATTTTATTTTATAAGGAAAAATAAATATTTTTAATTGAGTCTTGTCCCATCACATAGTTGATTGATTTGTGATATCAGCTTCCTGAACTGGTGTCTTTTTGAGCATCTTTAAGAAGGAACCTCTCTATGTGTGAGATCAATCTATGCAGTTTGGTAGTTTGCAGCTTGCAGCAGGAGAGTAGTAGAAAAATCTTCTGCCTGAATACAAAAGGGGCAAGATCCTATCCTGTATATTCAGAATCAAGCCCCATTGTATCCACTGGGGCTAACTCACAGAAAAGTGTGTAGGATACCAGCCTGACTCTTTCCAAGTTTGCAGCAGCAGGAGCAATGGCTTCTGCCTGGATTGAAACGGGGCAAGATCCTGTGCTGTCTACTCAGAATCAAGCCCCATTAAATCCACTAGGGCTTACTCATAGGAAAGTGTATAGAATACCAGCCTGACTCTTTCCAAGTTTGCAGCAGCAGCAGCAGCAAAGGTTTCTGCCTGGATGCAAAAGGGGTGTGGGACTGGGGTCAAGGCAGGGAACGTGGTGGTGGGAAGAGGGGTAGCTGTACTGGTGTCCAGGCAGGGAGGGGCTTCCTTGGGGAGGAAGAGAGATTTTTTGAGGGGGGGGGGTCCAGGAGGTGGTTTCCCTCCTAACTGATGGTGGCTGCTGTAGGGGCTCAGCTGGCTGGCTTAAGGCCACATGCTGGCTGGGGAGGCTCAGAGGATTTTGCTACCTGTCTGTCCCTCTGCTAGCCAGTCACTGGTGCTGCATGCAGGAGGAGAGGAAGCCCAGCCAATAGGCATTTGTCTTACAAAGCAATTTCATCTTACAAGGCAGAATCCCAGAGAAATTTTAGTTCATTTTTCAAAGCATTCACCTAACAGGGCATTTGTCTTGCAAGGTACCACTGTATTATTGTTTCTGTCTGTACCAACATGTACAATAATTGCCCCTTGAATAGCTTCTTTGTGATTTATTTATTTATTTCCCACCTCTTTCTATAAAGAAAAGAAAGTATAATGTCACTGTACACGAATATAATAAAGGTAAAGGTAAAGGTGTCCCCCACAGATTGCCCTGCTAGTCATGGCATAGGTTGCGGTGCTCATCCTGTTTTTAGAGCCACAACGCCTTTAACCACTAAGCCAACTGCAGCCAACTTGTACAGGAATATAGAATGAAATAAAAGACTCAAGGTGACATGTTAACAGGGTGAAGGGACCTTTATTACCAAATTTCCTATCATTGATTTTTCCCCCCAAAACATTGCTATAATGCTCCCCCCAAAAAACCAGGTCACGGGTACATGTATATGTACATGATACAGTTAAATCTGTTCTGTCATTCTGTTTTCTTGCCAAAATCCTACCAAAGCCCCTGCTTTCATAAAAGCAGCAAATAAAGACAAACATCCATGTCAGGGGCATATAGGGGCTTTTTGAGAGGGGTGAGATTGGCATGAAAATGACATGATGGGAAGGGAAGAGTTAACTTCCCCTTTCTAAAAGTCCTGTCTACTACTCCAACTATCCTCATTTGCATATCTGCTTCCTTGCACAATGTAAGCACATATCTTCAAAATATGTATTTCTGGCCCTCAGTTGGAAGACCCAGTGAATGGGACACAAATGCAGGTTGAATGAGTACTATAGGGAGAGGGAAGCAAGGGGAGAGGGAATGGAAACTGCTTCCCTTTACTATTATAGGACAATAATTAGGATTCACTGGTGTGTTACAAGAGACCATAGTAAATTGAGAGCTTTGTAACTGCTCTGATGCTCCTCCCCTAACAAATAAGCACAGTTTTTTTGTGTGGAAAATGCTACAGCCCATAGCTTCTTTAATGTCTTTTGCTATGTAGCAGTGTTTCCAGACAGCGGATAGAAGAAAAGACATTAAAATGGCTTTTTTTCTGCAAGCGAGCTGGCTGATCTTTGAGTATTTCCTATAACCTCGTGCTGTGGTTCCTGTCCCTATCCCGCACTGTTAGTCATGCATTAACAGGAAACAATACATATGCCTCAAATGTGTGCTAGTTACTTGTCACTTACCATCAGGCACCAACTGACACTTTCAAAACCTGACTTTTCGATAACTGGGTTGTAGTCCACTTAATTTCCAAGAGACTTGTAATGGGAAGAAATACCTTACTGTCATCTTAACCTATTTCATTCTCCAGGTCACTTTTGTTTATAAATGTGACTTCCCAATGGGTGGGTGTGAGTTAAACCAGGCACAAAAAGAAACTCATTTCAGTTTCTTCTGGGAGGGTCATAGGGTTGCCAACTTTCCAACTGGATATTGTAATTGTGACTTTAACTATAAGCAGATGTTGGCAGGTGATCATGCTCAGTTTTATGCCTTGTAGTATTTCCATTAATATTTTAATGAACAATAGGATGATGGAGATACCATATTTCTCGGCTTATTACACGCACCGGACCATAAGACACACCAAAGTTTAGAGGAGCAAAACAAACAAACAAAAATATTCTAACCATATGGTGTACTAATATAAGTATTTAATAAAATATAGCAGAATAATATTTCAACCATGTAAAGTCAACAGCGGTATTAAGAACCATTATCACTGTCATTAACAAATGAGGAAAGACTTTAAGCTTCAAGATTTCTTCTAATTTTCTGGAAACCCCCAAAACCCATCATCTCTAGTGTCAGTGATTTGTGACTTTTGCACAAATCTCATTGCAAATGATCAAACACCAACATTTTGCACAAATCTCTTTGCAAATGGTCCAGGAAGGCAGGTAAGTCGGGGGGATTCTTTTGGGGGTGGGGGGATCCAGGTAAGTAGGGAAAGGTGAGGGGATCTAGATGATAGGGAAGAGTGAGGGATGCACAGGCATGGAGCAGCAGGGACCAGGTCTTGTGCATGTCTACTTTGGAGCAAAGCAGTCAGGGAAGGCTGCTTAGGATTGCAACTGTGCCAGGGTGACCAGATAACAAACCCAAAATCCCTGAACCCCAAGGCCAAAATTCCTACCCCCCAGGGCAATATTCCATCCTTACAAAATGCTAAAAAATGTTTGTTTTTTTAATATGTTTGTTTTTCGGTTTTGTGGCCATACCTTTTGATAGGAAGGAGATATCTCAAAACTGATTTTTGCATTGGATTCTGCTCTTCAATATGAATCCAGTGACATATGACATGATGGGGTACTGTGCTCCAGGATTGGGCCCTATCACTCTATAGGGCCAATAGACATTTCCCCCCCCCCCTTTGGGGAGAAAAAAGTGTGTCTTATAAGCCAGGAAATACGGTAATTGTTTTCTGATTTTATGCAGCTTATTGATTGCTTTTATCCCTTCCTTCTGAATGCCTATTTCTGCTTTTCATATCCTATTCAGTTTTGAAGCACTTACTATTTATTTATTACTATATTTCTTCTGGGTTTTTTTGTTTTTCACTTTCAAGATTGTTACACTGAAAGGTGGGTTAAAAGCTCCTAAACTGATCAACAGTCCAATCCTATGTTTTCTGGCACCTGGAGGAACAGTGGTGTCAGAATGGCTACTGATGTATCCTGCAGGTGCAAACAAGCTACTAGAAATCTTGGGGAGGGGGTGGGTGGGGAGGAATGGAAACATTTTCAAGTCTGTGCTGTCTATTTGTCCTGGTTGTCAGACTGACATGGAGGATAGTATCCAGTGGGGGGGATACTACCCTTCTCACCTTGGCACCTCCACTATTCTACTCTCCCCTGCCCTGCAATGCTTTACCCTGCACTGAACAGTTGCACAGCCAGCTGGCAGTGCTACTTACTTCTTGCTGGCATACTGGCAACAGGCACTGCTCTGGCTCCAGTATTCCCTCCTCCCATGGTGCCTTAAACATAATTTTCGGCATGTTTATGACACCTAGCTCAGGAGATCTAATGTTGGTACACTCTGCCCTGGTCTGATGAATAGGGCCTAAGGTCCTTCATCTATTTATTTCTGCAAATCAACCTGTTGTTAACGGCATAAAAACAGGCTAGTACATTATTTCCCTGTACTCAGGAAGGAGGGTGTTCTTAACTCATGGGTTGTTGCCCCTCCCCCATCAGGAGGCTGGATGAAGTCAGTTCTTCTCACTGAGGAGCGGCACCACAACCCAGTCTTGTCCAGCCTTGGATCGTGGCAGGACAAAGTCAGGGAGCTCTGCCTCCCTTTTCTCCTCTTTCTCTCTCTCCTCTCTTTTTCTTTCTCTCTCTCTCTGTTCCTCCTCTCCTGGCTGTGCTCCTCATCCTCCACCCCGACCACAGAGGCCAGCAAGGGGCTCTCCTGGATACCTACCTGAGGAGGAGACCCCAGTCTGTGCTAGCAAGGCAGTCACCTTGCAGTGAGGAGCCGGACGCCAGAGAGGGGTAATTAGACGCGCCTGCAGGGAAGAGCGGGCGCGTTGGGCAGCAGCCAGAAGCAGCTGCGGCGGGCAGTGTGCATCACGCACAGCTGACCTGCGCCCTTAGCGGCTTACAGGGAGAGGCACATAGGGTTGTGTACCTCCTGTTGCCGCTCTTCAGGTCAGGTCAGCAGAGCCAGTGGTAGCAGCAGGGCCACATGGCTGCACTGTGGACTTCCCATCAGCCGCCATTTTGTCTGTCTTCTGGCGCAGGAGGCGCCATTTTGTGAGTAGGACTCAATGGAGGCAAAAGGGCGCAAATCTGGGGACGCCACTGGGGAACCCCATACCCCCCTAGAAGCAGGGAAGACCCTACTCTGACCATGTCCTCTTTGTCTCAGCTTATGAGGGAAGCTGTGAAAGGAGTCTTGCAGGAGCAGTTGGAGGACCTTGTGCCCACTCAGGTCCCAAAGGCTGCACACACAAGAAGGCTCAGTGTAAGACCAGGCATTCTTATGAGGCTTCTGAGTCAGATTCTGAGGAGTCTGATTCCCCTCCTAAGAAGCACAAGGGCTTCTTTAAAATGCTGAACAGGAGTCCTGTCATGATTTCCTGTCTTACCTGTGAATGACAAAAATAGCAGAGAATGAGATTGACTGACTGTTCTGGGGTGTAGATCTCCCAACCTCCACACAAGTCAATATGCCTGCTAGAGCCTTCTGACAGGAATTTCCTGTTTTTGTCAAAAGCATAGACTCTGACAACCACTCTGAGGTGTGTAGAGCCTCTGCAACTCAGAAGACCTTCTAGATGGGATGTCTGGTCACATCTGAAGGTCCTTTGAGAATGTCCAGTGTTAGTTTCCAATCTGCAGTAAACTAAATCTGAGGTCCAACCCAGGGTTACCAGACGTCAAACTGGAAATTCCTGCATGGCAACCCCAAAATTCCTGATTTAAGGCCAAAATTCCTCTCAGTCCAGCCAAAATTCCTGAAAAAAATTCCTGTAATTAAAAAAATTGTCCGAAAATGTAGGACGAAATGTAGGACATGTTAAAATAAGCTTAAAATACTGGTATTGCTTTCCTGTACTTAATTCCAACACTATATTACCTTTTTAAGGTAATAGACATACACACCCTGAGGGGGAGGAGCAGTGGGTGCATTCAGGGGTGGCTGGTGGAGGGTTTCTCTGGGGTGGGGAACGTAGGTAAGTGGGAGGTTTCTGGGGGGAGGGGGTGAATGCAAGGCTGGTGGGGGTTTTCTTTGGGGTAGTGGGCACAGGCAGGGCCAGGGGAGTTGGTGGGGGTGGCTACAGAATAGTGAGTGCTACAGGCAACAGGGGAGGCTGGTGGGGGCTTACTTTTGAGTAGGAATGGTCAGGATTGTTTTCTAAGGCTGCCAGTATGAAGATCCCTTCCTGGGAGTAAGACCCATTAACTGCAGAGGAGCTTACTTTTGAGTAGACATGGTCAGGAGTGTTTTCTAAGGCTGCAATCCTGAAGATCCCTCCCTGGGAGTAAGACCCATTAACTGCAGAGGGGCTTACTTTCGAGCCAGTGAGGCTGGAATCAGTAGGGACGGAGGAAGAGTGGCAGCCTCCAGGAGGCAGTGAGGACTTGGAGAGGGCTGATCCAGAGGGAGGCAGTGAGGGGGAGGAGTGTCCTTCTCCCGCTCACTCTTTCTCCCGATCAGCACCAGACACAGCTGAAGAGAAGCAGCCACAGCTGCAGCACGCCAAATTTAAATGGCCGCTGGCAGCAGGAGGCTCTTTCTCCGGAGCCTGGAGGTGGAGCTTGGTTTTACTTCAGGTAAGTCCTTGGCAATGGCCTCAGATAATTGTGCAGGCTTAGCCTCAAATACTTCAGGGGAGGACTGAGTTTGTCTACTCAGTTGACTTTTGAGGGATTCTTTATTTTTCTAGGCAAAATCCCCATCCCTATGGAAGCCTCACATATGTGACATTGTGGGTCCAGAACCTTCTGGAAAAACTGTGATAGACAGCTTATGCCCTGCAGCAGGGCCTCCATGGGAGCCTTGCTCGCTGGGTTCTTGACTTAAGAGAACTACAAGGCTTCTGTTGCCTTTTCCTTATTTCTTAACCTGATGCACAGCAGAAGAACCAGCCTAAACCAGCGCAGACTGGCTGAGACTGGCTCTGAATGTATCAAGCCTCATGCAACATTGCTTTGTAATAATGGCTTCCCTTCTTTATAGCCCCAAGGTTTAGCCTGCTACTTCTTCCAACAAGCTAACAAAGCCAGTGGTTGAAGTTTTTGTCTCTTCAGGGCTTTTCCGAGCTGGCAGAAGTTCCCTTCTCTTAGGCAGTTACACCGATCATGAAAGCAGAAGGAACAGTGGCTGCACCAGGGGAGCACATGCCAAAATTGGTCGGTAAGCTTTATTATTTACCTCAGGTAACTTTGGCCGTTGCTGATTTCCAAAGTAAAACTCCTGGTGACTGCATTTTCTGGAAGAAGGTCCAGAAAACCCATGCAGTAAGAGAGTTGAAGTCATGCTGAGTGAGTGTAATGACTTCTTATTTGGGCTTAGGGGTTCAGATACTAACTCCCATGTCCAGAGTTGCAAACTGTTGAGCAGAAGATGCTGTAAGAGTGTACTTCTAAAAACAAAAACAAAACAAAAACCCACTACACCTGTAAGTCTGAAGGTCTGCAGATCAGTGGTTCGAGACCTGAGCAACCTCACAATCTGGCCTGGTTAATTTCTCCCCAAATCTGGGAAGTATACTTTAAAGGAATTAACCCTTACCTAGGTACCATTTTTAATATCTGGCTTAGGCACTGGGATGTTGATACAGAATCCACAATTAAACTGGCAGTCCTGCCTCTAAGGGGCAGCAATTCCTTGACTAGAGTCCTTGACTCTGTCAGATGATACCAGGGATAAAGCAGAACTTCGTCCGGCCTGCCTCTACACCAGAAGGGCAAAGAAGATCGCCCTCGCTTTGGTGGTGGTGGCGGCCAATTGCACTTATGGTTTGCTTCAGTTGTCTGCCAGAGCCTTAGCCATGGGGGTTCTGCCAAGGAGACCTGGCTTCATCAGTGGGAAGGTGACGCAGCTTCAGCTTCTAGGGTGTTACATCTTCCCTTTAAGGGTGAGAAGATATTTGGAGAGGCCTCAGAGCCTCTGTTACTGGAGAACAAGGAGAAGCAAAAAGTGCTTCCGGCCACCAAGAACTGCCCAAGCGTTCCCAGTCCTTTCGTCAGTCTAACCCGCGGTTAAAAGCCAAGGGTTTTGGCCAACGTTCCAAGCCCAACCGGGACGGGAGTAAGGCCCAGTTCAAGAAGCGTCCTGGTCCGGCTCCCTCCTCTGCAGGGAAGCGCGCCAAGGGATCCCAAACTTCATGACAACTCCGACTCCCAAGGAGGCATCCCCAGTGGGGAATGCAAATTTGTGTTGGAATTTCTGCAGGATGGCTTTGACATGGGGCTTAGTGCCAGCACATTACACTGACAAGTGACAGTTTTGCGGAGCTCCTTGGGGGTTTCCTTGGGTAGGGCGACCTTATCCCACCTACTCACATAACCAGGTTCCTTAAGGGGGTGAATCAGTTAAGTCCCCCACAGGTTCATCATTTCCCCTTGTGGGATTTACCTTTGGTGTTGTCAGCGTTAGTGAAGGCTCCCATTGAGCCATTACATAATGCTGAGAGTTTCTTACATTTAAGACTATCTTTTTTGTTTCAATAACCTCAGCTAGACGGTGTCTGAGATTGGAGCATTGTCAATTAATCCAAACTTGTGCATCTTTCATGACAAGGTCGTTTTGCAGTTAGATACAGCCTTTATTCCCAAGGTCAACTCCTGGTATCATCGGGCACAGGAGTTGGCTATTCCATCATTTTGCCCTAATACCAAGAATGGCAAGGAAGTGAGCCGGCATAAGTTAGATGCTAGGAGATCTGTCAGTTACTACATTGAGCACACTGAAGCGTTTCGTAAAACTGACTGTCTCTTTGTGCTCTTCAAGGGGCCTGCCATGGGCAGGCGTCCATCAAGGAGCACTCTGGCTAATTAGTTCAAGGGGACCATAGCTTTAGCCTATTCGTCCTTGGGAAGGGTCCCTCCTGCTGGGACTACTGCTCACTCTATTCGGAGTGCAACTACATCTGCTGCATATGAAGGTGTGACGTCCATAGTATCTATCTGTAAGGCTGCTACATGGGCATCACCTAACACTTTTATCAGGCATTGCAAGTGTGGGGTTCAGGGCACTCCTGAGCCGCCTACCCCCGTCTTCTAGTTTGCTAGGCTGGATGGCAACAGACCCACCCCAGGAGGATCAGCATCAGTGGGATATGAAGTGCCTCAGTAGGAGGGAAGGGGGCTGAGTCAGCCTTATTTCCCCCACTTCCTAAGCAAACCTCACCTCAGGCTCCATGCCTTATTCAGTGGCTCCTCATCCTCATCCTCGGCCTCTTCATCCCTTTTCTATGCCTCTCTCTTCCCAGGGTTTGTCCCTTCTGCCTTCCTGTGTCCTTAACCCCATCCCATCCACCTTCTTATCATTCTGCTCCCAGGTGCTTTGTCCTTGTCCTGGTGCCCTCCCTTCACCCTGTGTCCTTCCATCCCTCCAGTGTCTCCCTTGCTCTAAACTCTTCCTTTCTCTTCTCTCCAGATTCGTCTGCATTCCCCTGAGCCTCAGATGTCCTCCCTTCCCTCTTTGCCTGTCATTCCAGTGGCGCTTGGACCCAGAGGACACCTCCACTGCATCCTCCCCGCTGCTATGGAGGTCTCCGCCTCCTGCCTTGCTCAGCATTCTTGGGTGTGTGGAGTGAGGCTGTCCGTCTCTGTACCCTGGTGTCCTGTAGGGGATGTCTCCTCCTGACCCCCCCCCCCGGGGTCTCCCTTCAGCTGCTGCAGCTCCCCTCTCCTTCTGGCTGCTGCCTGGGGCAGGACCCTGTCTTTTTCTCCCAGAGGAGAACTGCTGGAGTTCTCTGTCTGCCCTTCCCCCAGGTAAGGAGGGGGAGCATCCCCCGACAGTAAGATCGATAAAGCAGCTTCTGCAGATGCGGCTTTTGGCAGGAGGGTGTTACAAAGGGTAGTGACATCTTAGGACCTTCGGGTCAGCCCTCCCTTCCTCCGGACGGATACGGCTTTGCTATATCCCATGAGTTAAGAACGCCCTCCTTCCTGAGTACAGGGAAAAGAAAGTTTTTCTTACCGTAGACTTCTTTTCTGGTACGAAGGAAGGAAGGCGTTCTGCCCACTTCTCTCTGACCCTCGGTTCCTGGCTGTGTCAAGTTTAACTGTTGGTCATGTGGTTTTTCCATGGGAAAAAGTTGGGGGACTTGGTCTTTCTAACCTTAAAATCATAGAATCATAGAGTTGGAAAGGACCTAGTAGGTCATCTAGTCCAACCCCCTGCCTGCAGCAGGAAATCCCCCTAGAGCATCCCCGACAGGTGCTCATTGAGCCTCTGCTTGAAGATCCCCAGTGAGGGAGAGTCTACCACCTCCCTTGGCAGTCTGTTCCACTGCCAAATTGCCCTCACCTTCAGGAATTTTTTCCGGATATCCAACTGGAATCTCCTCTCTTGCAGGGCCAGGTCCCTGATGGAGAGGGGTTCCAGGGAGATGATCCTGTGACTGTGGGCCGCTATCAGCTGCTGAAAGGGCAGGAGAAGGTGCTGAAGGGAGCGGCAACAAAACCTTGCCAAGGGACAATGTCCTGGCTCAATGTAAACATCCCTAGGAGCTTGGTCAGGGTGAGAATATCCTGGGAGCGAGATAGATATACCTGAGAAAACAGAGTGGAGATCTTCCCCCTGCGTTCCTCCGAAAGGAACACCATGTGGGAGCGGGTGTCCAGATGCGCCCCCAGGTGCTCCAGGATCTGAAAAGGTGTCAGATGACTCTTCTCCCAGTTGATTAGGAAGCCGTGCTGAAGGAGGACACTGATGGTCATTAGCAGATGTTCCTGAGCCAATGAGAGGGATGGGGCCAGCAGGAGCAAGTCGTCAAACCCTACAATCCAGAGTAACTATGGGAGCACGTAAGAGACATTACGTGCACCTGTAGTTACTGCACTACCTAGTGAAAACCTATGGGAAATTCATATTGAAATGCAGAGCAAATTGTTCTTACACCGGAGCAAGGACTCCCCGTAGTTACTGTGGATTGCACCCTAAGTAGGGATAGACGGCTATACCCTGGAGGCAAAGGTGAGCTACAATGACCACCAGCACCTTGGTGAACACTCTCGGTGCTGAGGAGAGTCCAAATGGCAGGGATCAAAATTTGAAGTGAAAGTCCCCATAGCAAAACAGAAGGAAGCGTCTGTGAGCTGGTAGGAAGCGTCTGTGAGCTGGAGGTAGGCGTCCTGGAGATCCATGGAACAGAGGAAATCCAGGGGCTGGATGGAAGCCAGAATGGAACGGAGGGTCTCCATCGTGAACCTTTTCTTGGTCACTTGAGGTCCAAGATGGCCCTGGCAGACCTGTTACTTTTAAGAACTGTGAAGAGGTGGGAGTAGATGCTGGTACCCCGCTGCACCACAGGAACAGGAGGTGATTATGGCCTGGAGCATCACGAGGTGTCTGTCTGAACCGGGGGGGGGGGGGGCAGCACACAGGGAGGAACCTCTCCCTGGGCAGATGCAGAAACTCTAGGGAGTAGAGTAGAGTAGACACCTGGTGGACGGTGTCTAGGACCCACTGATCTGAGGTGATGAGTGGCCAGCAATCTGCGAAAGCCAGGAGCCGGCCCCCCACCCAGGGGGAGTCATTGCTGCTTGGAACCCTTGGGGGGGGGAAATGGGGGCTGGGCTGAGGTTTGGGTTTGTTGAAAGGTTTAGAGCCCCATCTAGAGCGCTGAGGTCTAAAGGAACTTGAGAGTTTGGGAGGACTACAGGGAGGAAATTTGGATTCCAAATTGTATGAAGGGCCTTGTTGTATCCTGTGCTGTGCTGACAATAAAGAAAAGATGATGCAACTCAATCCAAAGCTGTGTCTCTCTTCTTGGAAGAATAACCTGCCAGCTGCAATGATCCAAAGGATAGGTAAACCCCCAAAATATCTCTAACAAAAGGAACACTGCTGGTGAAGCTTGGATTTGGAAGGGTGTTCCCTGGCAGTTTCTTGCCCTTGCACTCCATGAGGTGGGGTTCCAAAAAGTCCCCAAAGAGCTTGCACCCTCGGAAGGGCAGGCCCATGACAACCAAATAGGTGGAAGGATTCACATTCCAATTTCTCAGCCAAGTTGTTCTCCTTACTGCGACGTCAGCCACCGTGGTCCTAGCATTAAACTAGACAGCATCCGTGGTGGCATTTGCTGTGAAGGCTGCCATGGACATGCATTTCAGCTACTCCATGGCCTCCTGGGACAGTGGATTCAGCTCAGCAAACCGCCTGGTCCAGATGAGAAGAGCTCTAGCACTGAGAGATGCACAGAGGGCCTTCGATAAGGCCAGGAAAGCTCGCTTGGCAAAGACCTCCCCTTTACAATCCTTAGGGAGGACATCAGAATCCTCTGGCATGGCCGAAAGGGTGCCCAGGGCGTCGACTTGAAGCGTTCCATGGCTTCCGGGACAAGGGCATAGGGCCTCGCAGAGGGCCGGCCAGGGTCCTTTTATCTGGCCAGGGTAGCCCACTCCTTGTCAATAAACTGTTGATAATATGAATGCATGGGGAACCCCTGGATCGCCTTCACCATGGAAGGGAAAGCATCTGCTCCCCAGGAAGGCTTCTCAGTCAAAGGGGGGGGGGTGTCATATCCCTTTTAGTACTATGATAGACAGGAACCAGTAGTTTGGATTTATTAGAATTTATAGGAATTTATTAGATTTTTCTGGAATTTATTAGATTTATTTGACACGTTCAGATACCATTCTGTAAGCCCCAGGCAACTGCAAGCAGGCAAGGAAGTATCAATCAAGTTCTCAGACGCTCAAGGAAAAGGCATTATGACATCACAATGCCTCAGTCTGGCAGCAGGCTTTTGATGTGGTCAAGGTGCTAATAGCCCACTCAAGCTCAATCAACTCTTGCTCTCTCCTTGTTAAAAGGATTATGACATCACAATGCCTGCTCAGCAGGGAGCTGTCAATCATAACCATTATTGCGGTCAGCAATGATTAAGCCACTTGAGACTTCTAAAGCTTGCTTATCTGAGCGGAACTGCTAGGGAAATCCCCATTCCTCATCCTAGTCTGGTCCGAAGCGCTAGTAATAAGCCCTGCCAATAGAACAGAATGAAAATAGCCTTGCGAAAGAAGGGAAAACAATACAGCGGTGATGTTGGTTATCAGATAAAGTAAAGAAACATGCCAAAAGCCCAAAAGATTAAAAATTAAAATAAAATTTTTTTTCCTCTTTAACGTGGGAACGGAAACTTAAGATGTAAAAACCTATACGTGCTTGATAACAACGAATGTCCTCTATTGTTGAAATGTGTAGTCATGGATCTTACCATGTCCTGTTACCTTCCACCATCCAGGAAGCCACTCGAGATAAAATCTTTACCTGTATGAATCCTCTTGTCCTGAACAGAATAATCTCTTTATGTAAAGTTTTGCCTACGTGACAGTTCAGCTATAAGAAGTGTGTCCAAGATGTACAATTTGCTCAGTCCTTTTTGGAGGCAGAAACTCTGTCCGACTGCAGTCTTGAAGCTTCAATAAAGATATCTCTTGCTTGCATAAGCCTCTTCTGGGTTTTTCCTGCTGGTACCAATCTCATTTCCATTACAGTACTCCAGCAGATGGAGTACATCAGCAAATACCTGAGGGAACTGGTCCATGTGCAAGAGGCGGGGGTCCAATGGTACATTTTCCTCGCCAGCAGGCTCCACATCTTCCTCGCCCTGAGAGGTGTCCGCAGACCCCCTCCTCGTCAGAGTCCTCTGGGTCCCCCTGAAACAGGCACTGGTCTGAGCCTAAGGGCTTGGCTCTCCTGGCGGGCGAAGGGCCCAGGCAGTTCTTCAACTGGGGCCAGGGGATAGTAGGGCTGGAGAGGGCACTGGAGCAAGATCAGGGAGTTAGAAACAGAGGCCACAGCCACAGAGAAACCTGCAGCAATGGAGGCCTTGATCCTGGCCAGCATGACAGTGGTGGGGTCAGCCCCATCCAGGGAAGGAGAAGGGGCAGAAGCCGAAGGGGTCTCAATCATGACTAAGACCCAAGAGGCAGCAAGTAATGGCACAAAGAACAAGAAGCAGGCTGCATCTGGTGCCTCCAAAACCGATAAAACACAGGAGGAGGAGGGGCCTGAGGAGGAGGGGTGCGCTACAAGGCGCACTCCCAGCAAGAGAGGGGGCAGCGTTCCCGCCCTATTTATGAAAAGCATGTGAAGCGCTCTTGCTGATCAAGCCATCCCTGGGCTTAGGGGCGTGCTGTGAGGCAGGTGTGGGCTGGGTGGCAAGACGGGACCTACCCCCTATGGAACACTGCGGAGTGCTAGGGCCGAGATGGGAGTGGACAGGGGTGGGTGAGGGCAGGCCCACCCCAGGCCAGAAGGTGCTCCAGAGGAGGATGCCGCCTGTGGCAGAGGCGCACAAGCGGCAAGCGCCTGAGTGGGTAGAGGCTCCAGAAGCCTCTTCAGAGGCTCTGCGGGTGGCTGGGAGTGGGTAGGGAAAGAGTGAACAGGATTCCCCCAAGTGCGCCTCATCTGACTGATTTTCGAGTATTGGGAAGGTTCTTTGCAAAGTGCTGTTTCAAAAGGCTTTGGAAGGATCAGGGTCAGTGCTGCAAAGGGACACAATCCTATGGTGCCTACTTGGAATCAAGCCCCACTATGTCCAATGGAGCTTACTCCCAGGAAAGAGTTTGTGCAGCTGCACTCTGCCTCCAAGCTGCTTCAAAAGGGATATGCTCCTATAGAGATCCTACTCATAATCAAGCCACACTCTTCTCCTCACTTGGCTAGGATGCAGATGAATGCTCCGCCCCTTGGACTGGTGCTTCATTCAAAGGAGGCCTTGGAAGCACGGATCAGCTGTTCAGTGGGACTGCTGCAGACTGCAGGGACCTCCTGGAGAGTGCCCTCCTGCCTGCCTGAGGAATGGGGGTCCCTGGAAGAGTCCTTGAGGGGCCCCCAAACACTTGCAAAAGGCAGTATTCACTCCACAAAACGCACAAAATATGGTACGTGTGTGTGTACGTACACAGAGGGATAGAGGAGGGACCATTGCCCCCTAGTTTTTGCCTGCCTGCTTCCATGCTCTATTATTCCTCTCCATCCTCTGGGCTCCATTTGTTTCTTTGGGGGAGGAGCCTGTGGGGCTCCACATTGGGGGAGGAGCTTGTGGGGTAGGAGCCTCTGACATAGAATCATAGAATCATAGAGTTGGAAGGGACCTAGTAGGTCATCTAGTCCAATCCCCTGCCTGCAGCAGGAAATCCCCTAGAGCATCCCCGACAGGTGCTCGTTGAGCCTCTGCTTGAAGATCCCCAGTGAGGGAGAGTCCACCACTTCCCTTGGCAATCTGTTCCACTGCCGAATCGCCCTTACCATCAGGAATTTTTTCAGGATATCCAACCAGAATCTCCTCTCTTGCAATTTGTACCCATTGGTTCTAGTTCTGCTTTCAGAAGCAGCTATGAACAAATTAGCCCCTTCCTCCCTATGACAGCCCTTCAGGTATCTGAAGAGACAATCATGTCTCCTCTCAGCCTCCTCTTCTCCAGGCTGAACAGCCCAAGTTCCCCCAACCTTTCCTCGTAGGGTTTCCCTTCCATCCCACTGATCATTCTTGTCGCTCTCCTCTGGACTTGCTCCAGCTTGGCTGCATCTTTCTTAAAGTGAGGTGCCCAGAACTGAACACAGTACTCAAGGTGAGGTCTGACCAATGCTGAATAAAGAGGAACTAGAACTTCTCGCGACTTGGAAGCTACAGACCTCTTAATGCAGCCTAAAATGGCATTTGCCTCACCTACTGTGTCCTGGAGCAGCTGCTGTGTCTGGAGAAGGAGACTTCCCCCAAGTAAGGGAAGTAGCCTCAGAATGGAAATACTTGATTCTGAACTGGCACTTGAGCTGGTGCAGAATCAAATAATCCCATATGTGGTTGCAAGGCTTGACTCATGTCCCAGGACCTAGTGGAGTTGTGCTCTGCCAGTCCTGCCCCCCTCCCTTCCTGCTCCCTCTCCAATGTATCTTCCTCCCACCCTCTCCCCTCCCCACATTATTTCATGTACCTTTTAACCTCTCTGCTGCCTAGTGATCTTGGTGACCTCTGGGTAGTGGACTGCCAGCCTCCCACCTGCACTGGCCCAGCATGAGTAGTGCTGGGCCACCACCGTTGCTAGGCCAACACCAACCTTTGCAAACATGCTTTATGGCACATTTTGACAGTGTGCACCAAGTTCAGGATGGAGCTCTTATTTGTTTTGATGAAGGCTGTAGAACCATTAAGTAGATCAGAGCTATAGGTGGCTTTGAGGAAGAATTAAACTTGGCTTCCCATGAAACATGGAAAAGATGTGTTCCACCCCATTAATTATTGCCACTGATTTCTGTAAAGCATGAATTAATATGGCAAAAAGGCACCAAGAGTGGTTTTCCTTACTGTCAAGTCTACAGAACTAGGAAGCGCTTGGTTTTGCTTAGAGACAAGAGCTGGAGAAGTTTGGGGAAGCCCTCCATTTTTCCTTTCAGATTTTTATGCCATCTTCTTTCAAGAATATTAGGTTGGTATACATACTTTCTCTGCTACTTTTGTCCTCATATCAAGCCTATGAGCAATAGTGACTGGCTCAAGGTCACCAAAGGAGCTCCATGGCTGAAAAGGACTGGAAAATGGATATTCCAACTCCTGAAATGCTACACCAGTGGTTCTTGAGCATTTAAGACAGGGAACCCCGTTCTGAGCATGACAATCTGTCTGGAACCCTCAGAAATGATGTCACGGCTGGATGTGACCTCACTGGTGCCAGAACTCCTTCATGTCTATTTAGAAGTAAGTCTCATTGTGTTCAATGAAAGCATCCTGAGTGCTCATCCCAAGATGGTGGTGCCCAGTGGCAGATTTCAAGATGGTGGCACCCAAAATTTTGTGACACCCCTTCTGAAATTCTGACCCAATTGCAAAATGAGGAACATAATATTGACCAACCTTGCAGGTCCACTGCAAAGTTGCTAATATCTGGCAAATGCTCTACATTCAGGTTGTTGGTTACAGTTCTCCCCCTTTAAATGTCATGCTATGAATATCTCCTTTTCAGCCTTCAAAGGCTTGAGAGGCAAATCATCAGCAAGATTTTCCATTTGCTTTCCATCCTAGAACTGTCAGGGCTACCTTGTTCTCAGGGCAATAAAATGAAACCCAATAAATCCAAAATGGGCCACTTGTGACTGTACAGACATCTTCCATTAACATGGCTAAATGGCCTGGACATGATTTTATTCTCTCTCATTCTGGCTCGTTTCCTGTATGAAAATGCCTCTGACATGTGCTCATAATTTGGTCAAAACCAACCCTATTGTGAATGCCTTCTCTGTCTTTCTTCCCCCTTATTTTGCCCTGTAAATGAGGCAGCTTAAATTTACTATTGTAAATGCAATTTAAATCTGTAAATTCATCAGCATCTCTTAGTATGTACAGAAGCCCCCAACTTGCTGCTCTTGGTGAAATTAAGGAATATGAAGCATATTTTCACTGAATGAGTGAAGAGATTAGGAAAAAAAACTGACATCAAAATATGGAATTCAGGATTCACAATCCCTTTTTTGTAGCATTCATCAAGCCCAGTTTATATTGAAGGGAGCCAGACAGGATCTGGAGCCAAAGAGGTATAGTCCATGCCAAAAGTTGATGTCAGCATGTAATCCACCTAGACAAGCATCCTGATTTCAACAGTGGTCAGTATTGATCTTCCTACAAGTCAACAAATCAGGCTCCCCTTTTATTTGGCACATACTTTGAAGTCCCCTGATCTGAAGTGTCAAAGAGCAAGTGATGGAAAATCCCTTCGCTGAGACTTTGGTACAGCTTGGGAACAAGGCAGCTTCAGGTGTTCATATGACCCCAGTACCTGATATTCAGATCTGTTACACTTCTGAACATGGAGCTTTTCTTCAGCTGGGTATGGACTCTGGAACTCCTAGTAGCTGTACTTAATTTGAGTCAATGTAGGCTTAAAGACATAAAGCATATGAAAAGCCCATTCATATGGTGATTCTATTATTCTGGCTCAGAGACTTGGAGAACATGGTAGAGAACAGTGTGTCTCCTCACCCCCAGTACAGAAGTTGGCCAACTTCATCATAGAAAAGAAAGGCAGTCATTGCAAAAGATGCTGATAAAGAAGGACTGGTATGTAGTGTGAGTGTTAGAAGGCTGTGGTGGTAGACTAGAACATAAGGCTTAAGACTGCAGCAGGAGGATTACATTTTGGAATGTTACATCATATAAAAGAACCAAAGAAACTGGTTTCTACAAGTGGAAAATCAACACTCCAGCAAGAAATGTTTCCCCTTACAGAGCAACAGCCCAGTGGGTCTCCTTGAATCTGCATCACTGAAATCAATGGCACAAATACAAGCAGCCTGGGACATCTGTGGGCTGAATGGGAGCGACTTTGGAATTGGCACAAGGGCCAGGTCCCAGCCCTGCTGCTCACTCCCTGCCTGCCTGCCACCTGCCCTGCCACCACCCTGAAATGCCTCCAACCAGCCTTTTACTCACCTCTTTTTAAGACAGTGTTTCTCAAAGTGGGGGTTGGGACCCCTTTGGGGGTCGCCTAGAGCTTTCCTGGGGGTCGCCTAAAGACCCCTGGTGCAGGGGGCCAGGTCAGGCTTGCCAGACCTCCGGCTGTAGCTGCACGCACACTGGGGCTGACTGACAGCCTCAGGGCCCAATCCTATGCATGCCTACTCTGAAATAAATCCCATTGTGTTCAATGTGTGCATAGAACACACATTTCATTTGTAACAATGAAAATACATCCTGCATATCGGATATTTACATTACGATTCATAACAGTAGCAACATTACAGTTATAAAGTAGCAACGAAAATAATTTTATGGTTGGAGGTCCCCACAACATGAGGAACTTATAAATGGGTCACAGCGTTAGGAAGATTGAGAACCACTGTTTTAAGATATGAAAATCTTAATTAATATTAATTACGTTAATGCATACTGGTAATAGAATAATTTTGCCATGTGGGGATGTCAAAAATTTGTAAGTCCAATGACATAGCTGTCATATGCCAGTGTATAGCTATGCCAGTGTTGCGGATAAACAGGAGGTGGAAAGTAAGGGAAAAAACCCATCAGGAAAACTGCTGCATCAGAATTACCAATAGGAAATGTTAGAAATTTTTTCACAAGAAATACCCCAAATGTCTATATGAATCAAATGCGAATGCGAATACCTTTATTGGCATTAAGATAACAACAGAAAAAAATCATCAAAAAAGCAGAACAATATTGTAGGGAAGGGGTTGGAGTATGGAAGGGAGAAAAAGGGGAAGTTAATTCAAAGGAGGAATAAAGGATAGGGAGGGGAGGGAACTAGTAGGAAAGAATAGTTTAATAATTTGATTTAAGAAGCTAGCAACAGCAGCTGTAATTTCTGGCGAATTATCGCTCAGTAAAGCAAAAGTGGGGTCGATGAATGGGCCAGGAGGGCACCACAAAGTGGGATCCAAGTACTGTTTACGGAGCGAGCAATGTGTTGGACATCGGATCAGGATGTGCTCAAGAGAATCGGGTTCAAGTAGGCAAAAGGGGCACAATCTTAGATTCCGGGGGGTACGGGAAAACCTACCACGATGGAGCGAGGAGGGAAAGATGTTAAGGCGTGCCAGCATAAACACTCTTCGGAGGGAGGGATTTTGCAGAGTGAAAAAATATCTAGGGGGTTGACCTTGAACTGGACAATAACCGAAGGACAGAGGGGAGCATACTGGATTTAAACTAACAGAAAGAGCAGCAAATTCTGTTTCCCACAGTCTGTCTTGGATTAGCTTAAAGGCTTTGCCAAGCTCAAGATCCACAAGAGATTCTAGTGAAAGACCTAAAGAATTGAGTTTAGAGATGATTTTTTGGAACCACGTGGACCAGAAAGGGTCTCTTAATAGGTCGTTCAAGAGAGAATTGGGGATGTCTATATGATTTTCTCCTCCCCTGAGTATGATATTACTGTGTGAGACATGCTTTAAATGAAAGTCACAATAAGTAAGGTTGTGCAGCAGTGGTGGGCTCCAGCAGGTTCGCACCTACTCTATAGAACTGGTTGTTAATGAGAGATAGGACATATAAAGTTTAAAAATACCCATTTAAAAGTGGCTGTCAGATGGGCAGAGAACTGGTTGTTAATTTCTTTGAAGCCCATCACTGTTGTGCAGGTACCTTGCCTCCAAATTTGGTAGGGTATTTGCATCCTAGTGTTTCCATCCTGGACAAATGTGTCCTGGCAGGACCGGGTTTTGTGAATTCCATCATGGACAAAAAGTGGAACCAACTGAAATAAAGTCAGCAATAAATAAATAGTGACAACTGTGACATGAGCTCTGATTCTCAGAAACTGATGTAAATGGTTGAAAGAATCTCATGATACAGTCCTCCTGGGAATTGTGCTACTCCAGAGTGTAGGCGTAGGGTAATTCATATTACCCCCTAACATGCTTGGTTTCTACAGGAAAGGATGTGGGATAGCATACAACCCAGTTATGGGCATTTCCATGGTACGTGGCTGTCCACTATGGCTGCAATCCTAAAGACACTTTCCTAGGAGTAACACCCACTGAACACCATGAGGCTTACATATGAGTAGACATGGTTAGGATTGTGCTCTGTGTCTAATAATAGTCTGGCTAGATTGATCCACTTGGATCTGACCTAGTGCCTGGGTTCTTTTTTATGGTCTCAACACAAGCACCTTCCCTCACTCCTGCTTTTTCTTCATGTTTTGCAAAAAAGTGTGTCTCTGTGAGCATAGTGTTTGTGTGGGCAGAAAGAAAGAAAAAAGTCTGGAAACGAAGCTTATACTGAAAGCACCAGAAAAGCAACACTCACAGCTTCTATTTTTAGCACCTCTGTGGCCAAAGTGAATGAAACCCAAACTGCTGCTTCTACCTGCTGTTCCCAACTGAACTTCTTACAACAGCGGATAAGACTGTCTGTGAGGTCTCTTTGTAGTTTCAACTGACAGAAAAGGGATGAACTGTTCTCTCCAAGCCACGGCACTCTCAGCTTTCAGCTCAAGAGTCACCTTATATGTGACTCTTGTAAGCAGGTAGGGAAGTGAACAGCTCCATGATCAAATAATACCCATCGCAGCATCTCTCCCAGGGAAAATAGCCGCTCTGGGTAAAGGAAGAGATTTTCATCAGGAAGAAGGCATGGGATAGGCTCAACTTCACCCCCAATAGTCAGTCCTGATCTGGAGCAGACCATCCACATAATGACTTAAAACAAGAAAAAAGACTGATAAATATATTTCTGTCGCCATAGGCTGTTACCAAAATTCACTGTCATTCCTGAATCGTACAAAAGAGAACACAAAAACACAAATCCAAGAGAAGAGCCACCACCTTTTAAAAATTGCTTGTCAGATTCACAATCAGCTGTGTACAAAGCCAGGAATCCCCCCACCCCCCATTTTTGGCAGCAGCCCAAACATAACCTGTTACGGTTTGAATAATTTTTATTCAATCTACTCTCTGCCCCTACCCAAATCTTCAGGAGCTCTGACTAGCATAATTTGCCTTACAAGTATTAACCAAAAAATTGTTACATGCCTTTAATGAAAGAAGGCAATAGAGCATACACAAAAAACTGGAAAGATGAGTGTACTTGGTTGTCCATTAGTGATACTAGAAATGCATTGCACATCCCATATCCTATTTTGTTTCCAGAGGACCGATTTAAATAATTATTCAGTGGTTGGCTAATTAAGCCCAGGGTGACCGTACAGAATGCCTCTACCTTTAAGCACTGCATAGAAGTGGAATTAGGCAGGTGCTGCTTTTTAAATCCTTTTATGTTGAAGTAAACCTGCCTAAATTCCCTCTTCTATGCAATGCTTAGAGGCACTCTGTCCCCCATTCTATATGGTCACCCTGATTAAGCAAAAAACTTCAATATATTAAATATAGTTTTGAAATTCAGATATGAAATCAAAATGTGTTCACTATTCATGATACCAGTCAGCAACACTGCTATGGTATTTGGAACCACCTAACCCTTCCCAGACATTTCCACACTGCAGTCTTTTGCAGTGTCTTGAGACTTGTAAGGCTGAGAAGTGTAATATGGGAGGGGGGTTCAGTATGAGGCAGTCTCATTTATAGTGCGTATTTCACTGAGCCAGGCTAGCACAAAAGCAAGTTGCTTTTTCCTTTAGGTATGTGTTTATTTAATATACAGTGGCGCCTCACGTAAAGTACGTTTCACGTAACAAACAAAAATTTCTCCAGGATTCTGCTTCACGTAAAGAAAGTGCTTCACATAAAGAAAACATTTGTTGGCAGTTGGGGCAGACACACTGGCCGGCAGCCTGTTTAAAAAGCATCAGGGCTGCCTAGCGCACCTGCCCATAGTGAAAGCAACACTTCTGCGCTGTTCCTCCTGTGGCCAGGCGTCTGCTGGGCAGAGGGAGAGAAGAGCAGTGGAGAAGAGGGAAGTAGCTCAGGGCTAGCCAGAAGGGAGCCGGGGAGAGAGGCTCAGGATGGAGAGAAGGAGAAAGTGGGGAGACACTTTGAAGGTGTCTTGGATTGCAGCCTCCTCACCATTTCTACCCAGAAGTAAGCCCCATTGTGTTAAATGGGTGTTACTCCCAGGAAAGTGTCTTTAGGACTGTAGCCTAAGTAGACTTCATAAGTTCATGCACATTGAATGCATGTTTTGAATTCAATTCCAGTGTTTTGTCATCAATTTTACATCCAGTTCATATTTTTATATGAATATTTTTGGGGTTGTGGAACCAATCATCTGAGTTTCCATTATTTCCTATGGGAAAATCCACTTCACGTAAAGAAAGTTTCATGTAAAGAAACTGCCTCCGGAAAGAATTAATTCTGTTACTTGACGCGCCACTGTACTACTATTAAACTAATCCACAGTGTGATCCTTGACAGAGCTCCTACAACATGCTAAACAAGTGTCACTGGACAAATTTCAACACTTTTATTTCATCCTTATTTATTCCATCCTTAAGTCTTCATGGATGGAGAAGACTTGTGTTCTTTGAAAGTGGAAAGATATTTCCCCAAAACATCAGTATAGATGGTGTTGTTGGATGACCTCACTATGTGTTGATATTTAAGCAAGCAATATTCCAGCTGCTGAGGGTATACCCTCACTTTTCTAACACCTTGTTAAGGAGTGAGTAGGGGCCAGAGGCTGTCAGATATTTACCATTATATGCTAGCAACAACTTCTGCCAAAGTTTTGACTGTTACATTTAGGTTCCAATGCGAATTTTATCCTCATCTTCCTCCTCCCACATTCCTGTTTCATTCACTTCTTGTCTCCTAGTTCCTTTGGCTCTCCAACCATCTCAACACTACACAGTCCCATGGCTAGACTGGTCCCATCATCATCCTTTGCTCACTGGTGGGGCATAAGTTTTGCATGCAAAACTCAGGCGCAATCCCTTGGCAGCTTCCCAAGGAGCTCTGTCTGGAATACTGGGAAAACTGCTGCCAGTCATTGTGGACAATCCTGGGCTACAGAGACCAACAATTTGACTTAGCCTGTGGTAGCTTTTGCCTTGTTTTTACCAACTGGCAGAGGATAACAATTTGTGTTATCCCTCAGTTTCACAGCCAAGGAGAAGGTGGGTGAGAGGAAGACAACACATGTTCTCCAAAGAGGTGTCATTATATGTACACGCAGAGACACAGCAAGAGAGAATGAGAGCCAGCGAGACTACTATATTGCAATGGCTGTCAAAGATAAACATTCTTATCTGGCTTCTTCATCTTCTTCAGAGTGTGATGTAGTCATTCATTTTTGGCTTTGTTAACTCCTTCCTTTGTGTTAAGCCCAGAGCCAACCACAAACTGAAGAAAAGGGAGGCGCATGGTTTGCTTTTAGGACACAGCTTTGTTTTCTGGAGTGATTGTTTCAAGACCACTAACCTCAACAGAGCGTATCTAGTAGCAGAATTATTTCTGAGAAAGTTACAGTCAGCCTCCCTGCTGCTCCCCCAGTTGATCTTCACACACTGATTGGCTTCCAGGGCTCAGCAGCATTCAATCCCAGAATCTAGTTTCAATCCCAAGAGCCCTGGAAGATATAATAAACAAAACATCCAAAGCATGAGGCTCCCTTTCAGGGCAGTCCTCCCATTCAAGCTGTAGACTTGTTTTAGAGATATTAGTGAAATATTAGTGAAACTTCACAGAAGCAATTGGGCACCAGTTTTCTTTGAGCTTTCAATATTGTGTACCCTCTCCAAAGTCTGCCTCCCATCTCCGCTCTGAGGAGGCCATTTTCTGAATTCCTTCCCTTTCTGAAGTGTAGTGGGGGACATATAAAACTGATGCTCTATGGAACCTTGAGGAATTCCTCCTTTTTTCCACTGCTGAGGTGAATTTATAATTTATATACTAATTTATAGCTCACATCACTAATTCACAGTTCACCTCTAAGTGATAAGGCATAATAGCACAACACCTCAGCAAGCATGCTTGCTGAGTTAATGTGAATATACGGAAGCTCTGAAAGGGGGGAATAAGTCAAAATGAGGTGCTTAGTATGCAATACAATACAAGCAGGTGCTTTTTAAAGCCTACTATGATGAGCCATACCTGCCTCAATTCTCTCTTCTATGCAATGCTTAAAGGTATAGGCACTCTGTCCTCCATTCTATATGGTCACCCTGCTCTAATCTTACTCCTGGGAAAGTAGTCTGAGGGTTCCATTTAAATATGGCGACTTCCAGTGTCAAATTCCAATATGATGGAACCCACCTTTGTGCAGTTCCTTGGGGTTCCAACTCCTACTTTGAGAACCACTGTCTTAGGGAAACTTGCATGTGCCACTCTATAATTATTTCTGAAAAAGTGCCCTTACCTTCACCTGGCACCATCAAAAGGAGTTTCAGGATGTGGTGGAGCTTCATTTCTGTTGCACGTGCACGCACACACACACACACACACATTTATAGCTTACAGTGCACAAGGAAAGCAGGTGTCCAGCACAAATGACACCCACAAGCTACCCACAGTACAACTTGTATTTCTTCTGCAACAGCTTTTGCTCTCATTAAAATGCAACCTGTTATATATAAAGCAGATGAATAAGGAAATCAGCAGTGTTTAAAATATTGCTTTTATTTTCAGAGATGTAAAAAAGAGATACATTAATATAATTAATACTGAGATATAGGGCACAATCCAGAGTAACCATGGGGAGTCCTTGCTCCGGTGTAAGAACAATTTGCTGTGGATTGCAGTATGAATTTTCCATAGGTTTTCATTGGATGGTGCAGTAACTACGGGTACACGTAATGTCTCTTATGTGCTCCCGTAGTTACTCTGGATTGTAGGGTAAATTCTTTTTCTGGCTCAGTCGGGTGATGGGACTGTAGTTCTGTATGAATGAAAAAGACAGATTGGTTTGCTAATTTGTAGATAAATTTGGAGTGAGAGGAGTCCCTGCAGTGACCAGAGCCACATTCTTTCATGTGACAGGGTGGTGGTGGTGGGCACTGCTTTTGAGATTGGTTCCATAGCCACTTGTGGTGAAGCAGAAGGGATACTGACTTAGGAGAGGGACACAATCAAATCACTGGCAGAATTGTGACACTGGTTGGCTAGTGATAGCTTGGCTTAATTAATTTCACTAAGTTCTTGCAATAAAAAGAACAAGTAGTATAATCCTAACTTGCACTGGATTAAGCAGGCTGCCATAACCAGTGCTGTATTCAGCGCAAGTATTGGGACTGCTGCTGGCTTCCAGGGCTTGTACCCATCCTCACATTAGTGATGCAGCAGCTCCAATACCTCTACCCAGAATTAGGCCACCTCTGGATGTGGCCTAAACCTGAGCAGACTGGAGCAGCTGGACGTTGCTTCATGCTGCTCACCAACATAGGCTCCGATCCTAAAGACACTTTCCTGGGAGTAAGACCCTTTGAACACAATGGGGCTTACTTTTGATTAGACATGGTTAGGATTGTGCTCAGAGGCTAGGATCTGGCATAACTGCTGGACCAGTCCAAGCTCCGCTTCCCACACTCCTTCCTGCCTACTCATGGTCCTGCTCTCTGCCTATCCATCCTCTGCCCAAGAATGCCCTTGCTTCCCTCCTCCCTGCAACACTTGGAGGCCAGTAAAAGTGACTTGTGTCGGCCTAGGGGGTGCTCTGGATTTTGTGGATGGAAGGGAGAGTTAACACTTGCTCTCCATTCTATTGGGGTTCCAATTTCCAACAATGCTTCTGGGGACACTTTTTTTCTTTTTTAATTATAAGCAAAAGCCTGCCATTCATTCCTATGCAAAAGGGAGGAGGGATCTAGCTCTCCTATTCCTGAGCCACAATGGTGGCTTTGCCATCCACCACTCTGAAATTCATAGTAGGAGAATAAGGCTGCAATCCTAACCACAATTTCCTGAGAGTAAATACCATTGAACACAATGGGATTTACTTCTTAGTAGACATGCTTAGGATTGCATTGTAAGTGCTTTTCAAGGTCCACCAACATACTTGGGTCTGCCATACCATCTTTGCAGCACACCAGTGTTTCTGATTATTTGTCCCCCACCATATTACTTCACATAAAGCACAATCCTAACCATGTATACTCAAAAGTAAGCCCCATTGTGTTCAATGAATCTTACTCGTAGGAAAGTGTCTTTAGGATGGCAGCCCTAGGCTGCAATCTTAAGAGCATTTTCCTGGGAGTAAGCTTCATTGAAGTCAATGGAACTTAATTTTGAGTAGACACATCTGGATTGGAAGGACAGGTGCAACATGAAAAATACCAGTAAGGGACTCAGGGTGGACAGAAATGCTTTCTTAGCATCAATGGTGGGCTCCAGCAGGTTCACACCTACTTTATAGAACCGGTTGTTAATGAGAGATAGGACATATAAAGTTTAAAAATAGCTATTTAAAAGTGGTTGCCAGATGGGCATAGAACCAGTTGTTAATTTCTTTGAATCTCATCACTGCTTAGCATTTAAAAAGTACAGCCTGGAGCTCTGCCCACCAAGCCAAGCGTCTTACTGCTGTTTGTTGAGCTGCATTGCTGGTCTCATTGAAAGGTGACAGATCCCATGCTTACCACCAGATACAAGTTAAATCACAATTACTACTGGTGGTACAAGTACCACTGGCTGAGAAACACTGCAGTAGACTGAATCATTCTCCTTTATCTCTTCCACTCTGCATAATGAAAATTTCTGCAAGCTAAACTCACAGGCAAAAACTTAAAAAAAACTTTAAAAAAAACTTTTGATCTCAACCTGATTGAGCATTTTCTATTTCTGTTTCGTCTATATTATTGAGCTCCATCTCAGGAACTGTTTCTGGGCAAGGAACATACTGATCTGTATTAACATTCTGCCCTAAAAAATCCCCACCAATGATGTAAAGAAAGAAAATCATCCTTTCCTGAATAGAGAAGGTCATATAATGAAAGGAATATTGTAACTAGACTGATAACTCCTGTCCCTTAAATTAATACTGGATAATTGGAAATGATAATTTGCAAGTGACATTTCCTGCATGGTTAACCAGGGTATAGGTATTATTGTTATATTGTTCGCCATGAATAAGTTGCTGTGCGACTGTTAATAGCATTTGTCACTATGGAAGATAAAGCAATGATAAAATGTAATCAAATCTCATGCTTCAGGGCTTAAGATGATTGCCTAAAAGGGTCAGGAAAGAATTGCCCCTTCAGTAAAAACTGTCTGAAGCCACCTGTTCCATGATGCCCTTGCTCATATCACCAAATGGGCAGCCCAGTCCTATGCTGCTCTGGTGCCACAAGGTCCAGCCACAGCAACATGGCCACTGCTGTATCCCATGGGGTCAGAGCAGCAGCCAGAGTCACCTTACGAGAACGTTTATCCCTTTACCCTGAGTAAAGTTCCATGGCTGTCAATGGGTTTCCTTAGAGCTGCACCCACTATTTCAAAGGAACATAAATGAGAAGGTCTATGTCAAGTAGCTCACCTTGGGAGAAGGCAAAGGATTCGGTGGCAAATTCTGCCACAATTCCTATCCCTTTGTGGACCCTATCCACTCTCTGATCCTGCCTCTCTACTTGCAGTTCTAACCTTCCTCCTCCTTCCTCCTGCATTGAAAATCCTCAACATCAGCTGGCAGGAGGTCATAGCACTTGCTGCTCCAGTTTGGAATCTTACTGGTACTGATGCCTAGCAACAACTAGCACTGGCATCTCCACCTGTGCAGCAGGTTTACCCACTGGGCACAGCAGGTTTGAATGGGGAAGGACTGCTTGTGGAGAATGCCCATGACATTACACACTCTTTCCTGTTTCTGGGACACTTTTGCAGCCAGGTTTTGGTGTTGTTTTTCCTTTGCAACATGAAGTTGCAAGATGAACAATCAACTATTAAAGCAGCAGATTTCTAACATTAGAAATCTCTTCAAACAGAAGATGCCCATCTTAACACCATTGAAATTGTGAGACTAATATTCTGGCTTCTAAAGGAAATCAAATATGCCATCAGGTGGACTTATGAGAGAGTTCAGTAAGTGAGAAGACGTAACATTAAGGCTGTATGAATGTAAACCATTCACCTCAGGAGGAGCAGGGATGCAAGGATGGGTCCCTAATCGATCTATATAAAAGAGAAAAGTCACTGACTGACTGACTGACTGACTGACTGATCACCGCCCTGCCAAAACTGCTGGGCCTAGAAGTGTGAAATTTGGGGAGGGTGTTCCTTCCGTGACGGAGGGGTGCACTAAGAACCGGTTTTCGGAAATTCCAACCGGAAGGGGGTGAAAAGGGGCACAACGCGTTTTCCTCCCTATACTTTGCATTGGAGAATTGATGACTCATCAACATTCTGCCCCAACTGCTGGGCCTAGAAGCATGGAATTCTGGGAGGGATCCTTCTGTCACCTGAACACCCACCAAGAACCCAGGTGGGGAAATTTAACCCTTCAGGGGCTGAAAAAGGGGCAACATTTTTTTGTCCTATACTTAACATGGAAGACTGACCAACATCCAGCCAATTTGGTGCTCGGACCCTGGTGCACGGGGGAATGTTGTTCGGAGGAAGAGGTTGCACTGAGGAGGATGCTGCGCATGGGGAAAAGTTGTGCATGGGGGAATTTGCGCATGGGGGAAGTTGTGCATGGGGAAGTTGCGCATGGGGGTTGATGCGCATGGGGAAAGTTGCGCATGGGGAGATGATGTGCATGGGGGGGAAGTTGTACATGGGGGAAGTTGTGCATGGGGAAAAAGTTGCGCATGGAGAAAAGTTGCACATGGGGTTGATGTGCATGGGGGAAAGTTGCGCATGGGGGAAGTTGCGCATGGGGATGATGGCATGGGGGAAGTTGCACATGGGGGAAGTTGCGCATGGGGAAGTTGCGCATGGGGGAAGTTGCGCATGGGGAAAAGTTGTGCATGGGGGTATGATGCGCATGGGGGAAGTTGCGCGTGGGGGATGATGTGCATGGGGGAATTTGCGCATGGGGGAAGTTGCACATGGGGGGAATTTACGCATGGGGAAGTTGCGTGTGGGGGAAGTTGTGCATGGGGGAAGTTGCACATGGGGGTTGATGCTCATGGGGGTTGATGCACATGGGGGAAAGTTGCACATGGGGGAAATTGTGCATGGAGGAAGTTGCGCATGGGAAAAAAGTGCATGGGGATGATGCGCATGGGGGAAGTTGCACATGGGGGATGATGCGCATTGGGATGATGCGCATGGGGAAGTTGTGCATGGGGGAAAATTGCACATGGGAAAGTTGTGCATGGGGGGATGATGTGGATGGGGGTTGATGCACATGGGGGAAGTGGCGCATGGGGGAAGCGGCGCATGGGGGAAGCGGCGCATGGGGTGTTTCTGCGCTGTGGGGGAATGGCGTAGGGGGAAATGTTACACCCGTAATGCAGGTAAGCTTTTCGCTAGTCTATATATATAAAAGAGAAAAGTCACTCATTCACTCACTGACTGACTCACTCACTCATCACCACCCTGCCAAAACTGCTGGGCCTAAAAGTGTGAAATTTGGGGTTTGTGTTCCTTCTGTTACCAAGTGGTGCACTAAGAACCAGTTTTTGGAAATTTTTGGAAATTCCAACCAGAAGGGGGTGAAAAGGGGCGCAACCCATTTTCCTCCTTATACTTTGCATATCGCTCGCACTGCTACAGATTCATCGCTCGCACTGCTACAGCCTTATTTAGGTGGTGTTTTGTACAAAATTTTGCACAATTTCCCAATGTTTACAAATATCCTTAATCTCATTTGATGTGAGGGATCCTTCTTCCATACTCTCCTCCTGCTCTGCAGATGAGAGGTGAAATATTGGAAGATATGGATTTTCCATCTAATCAATTACAATCACAATCATTAATGGCAAGTTATATAGATCCAACAGTTATATCCAGCAATTAGCAACATATACCTGTCATATGTTTCAAAGGAGTCACTCAGTCCTAGCTGCTGAAAACAGTCTGCATCCATTTGGGTGACTTATCAAAAGACCAGATTGCATGTAAAAGGGGGATGGGGGGGCTCATGAATTAAGTTCAAGTATAAAGTGCTAGGAGCTTAGAGAGCTGCTCAAGCAGCAGAGTGACGGCATGTAAAATGAGAATCCCAGAAGACAGATAGGAAAGATGGAAGAATAAGGAGGAGGTTTAGATTCAGATGAATGCAAAATCCAGGTGCATCTTTCCTTAAGCCGCTCATCCACTCTGACTTGTCCATCTTCAAAACGTTGAATTCTAAATATGCACAAAATCACTTCTGTGCCTGTAGTTGCCAAGGTAGTACAGGGTGAAGCACATCTGATTTTTCTAAAACCCAGGATTACTCTCCCAAGCTCCTTTTCTGTATCACATCATGAAAAATCATTTTTGTGGAACCAGACCTATTACTTATTTTTCTCCCTTCAGTTTTTATATTGAGAAAACATGGCAAGACTTTGCCAACAGCCACTTGCTTCCTAATACTTGCTAATCTATTTGTATCCTCCATGCACAAGAAAAAGAGCAGCAATATGAAGCAGAAATTACTATGGGCACAATCCAGAGCAACTACAGGGAGTCCTTGCTCCGGTGTAAGAACAATTTGCTCTGGATTGCAATATGAATTTCCCATAGGTTTTCATTAGGTGGTACAGTAACTAAAGGCACACATAATGTCTCTTATGTACTCCTGTAGTTGCTCTGGATTGTAGGGCCAGAGACTGAGCTGCAAACTTGGAAAGTTCTCTGGTTCAAACACTGGTTCTTCTCATGGAAGACCTGAAGAAAGCAAGGAAACTATTAGATCATTGATGGTGGACCTATGACATACATGTCAAAAGTGGGTCACCACAGTGTTTTGGGTGACACACCAGCATTCACCCAGAAAATGGCCAGCCCAATCCTCAGCTGCCAGGAGGACGGTGTTGCTGCAGTGCCAAAAATGGCGTTACAAAATCCAGTGTGGTCTGAGAGGCAGCTGATGCCATTCCTTGGCAGAAGAAGACTTTTGTCCCCTTCTCCCAAGAAAGGGAAGCAGCTCTGCAGTTGGGCTATTTGATTCCTCTCGAGCTGTTGGAGAAGCAAAGTCCAGTGACACGGAGCTCAGGATCCAATGGAATTGAGATCTGCCCCATTTCTTCCCCATCATGCCCTCTCCCTGCCCTCCCCCTCCCCTCCCTCACCACCTCTTGCGCAGGAACACCTTCTCCTGCCTCCCCTCACACCTTTTCATCTCACTGTTGCCTGGTAGTATGTGTCAGCCAATAGGCTGCAGATTAATTGCCTCTCTCTGGTGCTGTCCTGCACTGGTGTGCCACTAGTGGTGGGTCAGCACTAAGCTTTGTAAACTCCTTGTGGCACATTTTCAACAGTGCACATAGTGTTGAGCTGAGGCACACTGTTTAGGATTGGGCCCTTTGTTTTACTTATAAGTCAATTTTGTCATTTTTTAAAATACATAACTGGGGATCACATCACTGTCTTTCCCCCACTTCCACTTACAAGTGAGTGTTGTAACTTCCTTCAAGTTTGAGAATCACTGGTTTACCCTGTTATGTTTCCGCTGTCCAAATCTGAGTTCTTCCTGAAAGCTGATATTTATGGGGAAAAAACTTACAGACCTGTTTTCTGTTGCTGGAGAAATAAGTCTTATATTGCTGGGTCACCATTGCTTTGTTAGTGAAATTACTAGTGATCTGGCTAGTTTTGTAATACCAGAACTACATACAGTACTTAGAAATGTACTCAAAACAAAAAGATAAAAGAGCACATCCAAGTACATCCAAGCACTCTTCATTGTGTGCATTCATAAATCCAGTATATTCAAACATAGGATTATGTATTATTCAGGGTGCAATCCAGAGTTGTGAAGCACATTTCTACCACCCAAAGAGGAGGAGAAGCCAGCACAAGAGGATGCTGAGATTCAGTGAGTTGCACTGGCCAAATCTGGGTTTATGTAAGGAGGGCAGAGTGAAGACAGGAAGGAGATGGGGCAGGGAAGGATGGACAACAGGTGGCAGGAGGACTGTGGGCAGGAGGACAGGCCAGGGCTAGGGACCAAGCTCCTTGGTTGCTTGGATCTGTGCCGCCTCAAATCATGGCACAGATCTGAGTAGAACTATTGGGGCTGCTGCTGTGCTAGTTGAGGTGAAGAGAGTTCCCCCTTAGTGCAGCAACAACCCAAAACTTGTGCTGGATACTTGTTAGGATAATCTGTTAGGATTTCACTGACATTGAGATCAGCCATTCTCTTTTTCCAAGACATTTTCTCTTTTAAAGCCTCATTTCTTGGAAAACAGTGTCCTCTTTCCCCCATGGGCAGCCCTCTGTGGAAAGTGCTTAGCCTTCTTTAATAAATTATGGGCACAATCCTAAGAAATTTAGGCTGACCTAAGTCACCTGGCATATCCTGGCATATCTTTCCATGATGGTGTGGGGAGATCAGCATATGCATGTGCACTGGCCTAACCCCCGCTCCCTGAGTGGGGCAAAAGTATCTTATTGTACTTTTGTGACACCCCCAGACCAGCACAGGACTTTTGCCAGGGCTTACGCCGGCCTAAGTGGAGCTTAGGATTGCAGTCTATATGTAATAAATTATATGTAAAGTGTTTTAAATTTAATAATAAGTAGTATAGTGTATAACCATATGAAATCAATATAGAATTTGGTAATATTTCAGTATTTATGGTTCAGTATTCAATATTTCAAGCTATATTTTGGGCTAGCTATGTCCTGGCTACTCCACAATGATTTCTCACCCCTTTCTGCAGTACAGTGGTACCTTGAGTAAAGAGTGACTTGAATAAAGAGCGTTTTGTGTAAAGAGCAAAATTTTCGCAGAAATTTTGACTTGTGTAAAGAGCACTGTCTTGAGTAAAGAGCACTTCTTAAGAAGTTTGGAACAGGCTTCCATGGCATGGGAACCCACGGGGGTACAAGGGGACTAGCTTGAGCTACAGTGGGTCCCTGGGCAAAGTTTGGAATAGGCTTCTATGGCCGGGGAACTCATGGGGGGTCCAGGGGGAGCAGCCTGAGCCAGGTTTGTATGTGGGATCTGTGTGTGGCAGCGTGGAAGGTGTGCCTTATCAATGTTCTAGTGCTGCTCTCCATCAGCAGCTTGGGAATGTTAAAGTTGCTTAAAATGACAAAGATTCCATTGAGCCAATGGATAGCAGTGATTCCATTAGTGATTGTGAAAGTGAGCACAATCCTAACCATGTCTACTCAGACGTAAGTCCCATTGTGTCCAATGGATCTTACTCCCAGGAAAGTGTCTTTAGGATTGCAGCCAAAGTCATCCCCCTTTCTGTAACCCTCACACCAGCCATGAAGGTTTTCAAAGGTACAGTACAGTTCAGTACTGTACAGTATTTTCTTTATTGACGTGTTGTGTGTTACTGTATATTACAGTGTTTTGTAATCATTTTTATAAACAGTTAATATCTTTATATGAATATTTTTTGGGTTGTGGAACCAATCATCTGAGTTTCCATTATTTCCTCTGGGAAAATCCGCTTCATGTAAAGAGTGTTTCACATAACAAGCATGCCTCTGGAACGAATTAAACTTGTTACGTGTGGCGCCACTGTATTTCTGGCTACAGACCTGCTGATACTACTCCAATAGGACCAACTGTGTTCCTATAGTACTTGCTGACCTTCATTTAACTGAGTGGGTTTTAAAAGTTAAATACATACATTGCACTGGATGCTTCCAGCAAACACCAAGGTTTGAACTCTCTGGTTGGAAATGTATTGTCTCATTATTTTGCAGTTCTTTTACCACTTAGCTTTCCATTTTATTTTAGAAAATTGAAGTCAAGGCAACCTAAGCTCTGTTGAAAGATTCCTTTCCTTTGGGGGGCACCTGAGCTAGTAGGCAATTCCAGCTTACCTGGGAGAGGTCTGATGGGTGCCTCTGATAAGGCGTGTGGCTAAATGTACTGCTTTGTGGCAGGCTGGTGTCGGACTGCATTATTTACTAGCAACTGTAAACTGACAAATGAGGGTCCAAATTAAGATCTTCTACACCTTTTGCCTTTTATGAGGAAGCTGCATTCAAGTTCCTGGGCTGAAAAAAATTGACCTCGACTTTTGCTGGCTTAAAAAATAAAAATAAACTTGACTGTTCGCAGGTGTTTCTGAGTTGGTTGTTCTTTGGTTTTTTCCCCTCTAGTTTTAGGTTAACCTCTAACTTTGCTCAGAATTCCAAGCTGCTTGCACAGTAACTTCAAATACTGGGAATTCCAAGAACTGATGAGAGGCACCAGATGTGTAAGATTGTCTTTCATTTCTTCAGATCGACTTCTAATGTAAAGTTCAACATTTCACATATGGTCAGAGCTGTGTGCTGCAGAGACAACTCTGGGACATGATTTTGAGCACTTACTACATTTGTGTTTAAGTGCATTGTATGACTTTGGCTGCAGTTCTTCCAGTTAGGCCGGCATAAATACCAGTATAAGTCCTATGCTGACTTGGGGGTGTTACAAAAGTGCTGTGAGGGACTTCTGCCCCACTTCTGAGGGAGATAGGTCAGTGCACAGGCATACACTGACCTTCCCACACCACCATGTGAAGATATGCCAGGTGAGTTAGGCCGGCCTAAATTGGTTAGGATTATGTCCAAAGGCTGTATTCTTAAACATGCTTTTTTGGGAATAGGTCCCATTGAATTCAGACTTCTGAATCCTATGGATAGGATTTCTTTACCCAGCATGTAATTAGCCTGTGTAACTTCTTGCCACAGGATGTGTGATAGCATCTAGATGCAGGGATGGCACCTGGATTCAGGTGTCCTGTGTGTTCCCTGACACATCTGGTAGACTGCTCTGAAATATATGTGAAATATAAACTAGATGGGCCTTTGGCCTGATCCACTGGAGTTCTTCTTAAGTTCTTATGAAATGTGTAAACTGAGGCAGCTGCTTTCCACACAGTGTTTGTTACACATACATCAAACCTCTGTAAAAAAATAGAGAAGCTTTTACTCCAAGGGAAGTGAAAGTTGGGGAGTCTGGGATGCGCTTAAGGGATTTGTGCACTGTTCATTCAGTTCACAGTTCATATATGCCTCATATGAACTATATCATATATTCAATATAGTTATATAAAAAAGTTATATCATGCAAACTGCACAAATTGATATGTAATTATATTTATATGTAATTATATGCAAACTACACAAATTGATATGTAATTATAGTGTAAAATGGGCTGTGGGTGGCGCAAGCGATAAAGACACTGTGCCTGTTAACCAGCAGGCCAGGGTTCAATTCCCGGGTCGGCCCCACAAGACAGGGTGAGCTCCTGTCCTTAGCCCAGCTCTGCAATGCCAGCTGGATCCAATTGTATCAGCTCTGCCTTTCCATTGGACTAATTCAGTGGCATGGAGAGGGGGGATTTGCTGCTTGGGTAACAGCCACAGGTGGGCTGAGGCAGGTTTGCACCGGATCTGTAGAACCTGTTGTTAATTAGGGGCCATCATCTTTGAATTGCATCCAAGTGTGTTTGAATTTCTCTTAAAGGGCCTCTGGGTCTGTCCTCCCTCCTCCTCTACTCTCTACTCCCTCCTTCTTCCTCCCCTTCTGAGCGGGGCTCTCCCCTTTTGAGCCTCCCTCCCCTTCTCTCCCCCCCCCCCCCAAGGTTATCTTTTAATTTTAAAATACAAACAGTCTGTTCCCTTTACCCTCATTCAGACAAAGCATTGTAGTCATTCCAGAGCATATCAGACACTCAAAGCTGAGATGGGAGGGGTCTGGAGCACTATATATGTCTCTTCAATTTTAATATTTTCAAGTCAGGGTTAGGAAATTCTTCATGCCCCAAAACTTTGTCTGATGCTATTCAGGAATCCTGTCTTTGCTAAACATCTTATTTTGATTAAAAACCTTATTTTTAGCAAGTTTTCAGAAGTTATTTCCTTGTGCAGTTTGCAAAGCATGATGGGTTTCTCATATGCAAATGAGGCAGCCTGTGATCAGGCACTGTGATTGACAGCTTTACAAAGGGCTCCTTGGGCAGGAATACAGAAGCCACACACAGCTGCTAAGAAAGCTCTGGGACGGAGCCTGTAGGAGGAGCATCAGAGTGTTGTTAGGTTGAGATCCTCCAGGGCTTTTGTTCCCTGTTCCTCCAGCCCTGTCTACTTTCCTGAGAGTAAGCCCTCTGTCTATAATGGGACTTTCTTCTGAGTAGACATGGTTACGACTGGGCTCTGAGGCTGCAATCCTATCCACACTTTCCTGGGGGTAAGCCCCATTGGCTATAATAGGGCTTACTTCTGAGTAGACCATGTTTACTCAGCCCAGTGCTGTGCTGCTGCTGCTTCTGCTGCTAGTGATGCTGCTGACGACTGCCTTCAGTGCAGGGACAGAATGCACTCTTACAGCAGGTACTAATGATATACGTAACACTGGCTGGCTGATCAATCTCCTGTGGCAGGGAGTTACATAGACCCTACATTGAGGCTCTGGTGTGTTTGAGGGAAAAAAGTTCTCTTTCTCCACCTGCAAGTGTCTTCCCATCTCCTGTGGCAAGGAGTTCCATAGACCCTCCTGGCTCTGGAAACCTGCTGAAACCCTATCCACACTTTCCTTGGAGTAAGCCCCATTGGCTATAATAGGGCTTATTTCTGAGTAGACCTGCACAGGTCTGGGCTCTGGGATGCTGAAATCCTATCCACACTTTCCTTGGAGTAAGCTCCATTGGCTACAGTGGGGCTTCTTCTGAGTAGACCTGCACAGGTCTGGGCTCTGAGGATGCTGAAACCCATGATAGTCAATGGGACTTACTCCCAGGAAAGAGGCTGGAACTGCAGCCTGAGAGCCCAACCTGACTACTCAGAAGTAAGCCTCATGCCAGTCAATGGGGCTTATTTCCAGGGCAGAGTGGAAAGGACAGCAGCCTCAGAGCACATCCTATGCAGGTCTGGTCAGAAGTAAGCCTCATGCCAGTCAATGGGGCTTATTTCCAGGGCAGAGTGGAAAGGACAGCAGCCTCAGAGCACATCCTATGCAGGTCTACTCAGAAGTAAGCCTCATGCCAGTCAATGGGGCTTACTCCCAGGGCAGAGTGGAAAGGACAGTAGCCTCAGAGCACATCCTATGCATGTCTACTCAGAGGTAAGCCACATGCTTAAATTTTTTTGAATTTTTTAATTTAAAAAAATTCTCCCTGGCCCCGCCCCCTGACCTTGGCCCCGCCCCCTGACCTGGCCTGGCCCTGCCCACTTCCGGAGAACCGGTTGTTACGGCAGGCCGGGCCCATCACTGGTAACAGCCTATCCTCCATAACAATCCAACCCAGGCTTTCGTGCTTCGCATGCAGCGTAAGCAGCGCCAAGCACTATACCATAGTCATTCAAGACTGACGGAGGCCTGCTTTTTTTATAGTGTAAACCATGCAGAACTTAAGTGAAGACTACTAAGCTGGGCTAAGACAAGAGTCCCTGTCTTTAATAAGAAATGCTTGAAACTTCAGGCAGAGACCTGTCTAAGGACAAGCCAGCATGAGGTGGGAGGGAATTCCTTGCTGGCACCTGGTGTGGAAAGAGACAAATAAAAATATGGTAGAGGGCTATGGTGAAATTTGATGGCTGCTTTGGCTAAGTATTGAAGATGCTGTGCTTGCTGGTTGATCTAAAGGTTGGAGGTTCAACACCTGAGTCATGCAAGATGGAGTGAGCTTCAACTACTTGCCCTGCTCCTGCCAACCTACCTGTTCGAAAGCATGTAAATGCAAGTAAATAGTCATGCCAGCACATGACCATGGAGTGGAGTTGCCATACGTCCCCCCAAAACAGGACAATCCTGATTTGGTGACTCCCCAAACAATGGGTCCCACTTGGGAGCCCCCAAATGGGTCCCACTTGGGAGCCCCTGCCTGGTTCCTACGCCTCAGAGCACTTAATCTGACCTCTGCACTAAGGTGTACTACAGATTTGCCTTATTCTAAGTCTTGTCGTCTAGTCCCAATGATCATTCACAACATTGGACACAATAACTAACCAATTTAGGCCAGCCTAACCCAGCCAGCAAATCTTCCTGTGGCAGTGTGGGGAGGTCGGCATATGCCTGTGCAGGGCCTAACCCCCTCCTCAGGAGAGGGGCAGAAGTGCCTTACACCACTTTTGTGACAACCCCAGGTCAGCATAGGACTTATGCCAGGGCTTAAGCTGGCCTAACTAGATACTCGGCCATAGATACTCAGAGCATCGCTACTTGGGTAATTTTCTCCCAAGGCCTAAAATCAGATAAGTGCCCAACACTGAGCAGATTAATTCACAGCAACAGCCAGTAATGCTCAGGGCCTGCGTCCTGAAGAAAGAGAGAAATCTTGTAGAGAAAGGGAAGGGAGGCTGTCTGCTCAACGGCAAGCTAAAGGCAGACTTGGCCTTTTCCTTTAAGGCCTGATAGAGAATGGAGGGAAAGTCCAATGCTTCCTGCCTTTGTAATGAGTTAGCTAATTAAAAACGCTAATTGTGAGTTTTAGCTGACCAATGTTGAAATGAGCTTTTGGAAGGTGCCAGGACTGAGCCCATTGTGTCGGGATTTTTTATAGAGTCAAGGAAAACAAATTTCAAACATCTGAGTTCTTGAGCGTTAGCCAAATGCTCGGAGGAAGTTCCTCCTGCAGCTGCATGCAACATAAGGGGCAGTGCCAGAGACAGTGCTGGAGGCAGTAGTGGGCTCCAGCAGGTTCGCACCTACTCTATAGAATCGGTTGTCATATAAAGTTTAAAAATAACCACTTAAAAGTGGCTGCCAGATGGGCATGGAACTGGTTGTTAATTTCTTTGAATCCCATCACTGGCTGGAGGGCTAATTACAGAGTGATCATATGACTGGAAATTTCCTGATTTATCCTCTTTTTTAGCCTTCTGTCTGGGTGTCCACCAAAAGGGCTTCATTGTCCTCCATTTTGGCTACATTTTGGAACTTTGCAATGGTGTGCAGTAATGAGATTACTCCAGTGATGAGATTCAAAGAAATTGACAACCGGTTCTCTGTCCATCTGGCAGCCACTTTTAAATGGCTATTTTTAAACTTTATATGTCCTATCTCTCGTTAACAACCGGTTCTATGGAGTAGGTGTGAACCTGCTGGAGCCTACCACTGATTATGTCATATGTAGTTGGATTCATACTGAAGAGCAGAATCCAATGCAAAAATTGGTTTTGAAATATCTCCTTCCTATCAAATGTTATGGCAAAAAAAAAACTAAAAATAAAAAAGCATTGAGCTCTATGGAAAAGAGAAAGTGCCCAATATTATGGCTTTACTCATGAGTAAGCGAACATGCCATTGTCTGCTGGAAAGGCTGAGAGAAATCCAAGACCTCTGGCAAAATCCAGAGCAGTTATGGGTCCACACTGTTACGTCACCCTCTAGTGTTATCCTATGGAAAGTCACCTTAACTGCTCCATTGCAAAGTGCTTAATTTGACTTTAGGATATGGGCCCTTGTCCTCCTTTTGAGGTGTGGGCATCTGGTCACCCTGGCTAATTACATTAAGCTGCCCAGGCCACTGTGGAGAGCATGCTTGTTTTTGCTCACTGCCATTTCATCCTGCTTCCAACTGAGACAAGTGGTGGGATTCACCCATGCTCCACAATTAAAATACTCCTTCTTGGAAGAAAGGCTGCCAGCGTTCGATTTCAGAATTTGTGTGCTTCTCCTCGGTAATGCCGGAATAAGCCACAGCAGAACCTAATGTGTCACTATTTTATCTGAAGGAAGGCACTGGGCAGAATCTTGTGGATTAGGAACCATTCACAGTGAACAGGACTGTAGATAAATAGGTACTAGTAATACTTCAGTGGGAAGGTAAGTAGCGTTCAGTCTACGTGAGCATGGAAATGTCTTTGGACAATGCTAGCTCTTCAGCCACAGAAATGGAGATAAGCATCGCTCCCTAGAGTCGGTCATGGCTAGCAGGGCAACCAGTGCAGGGTTACCTTAACTTTACCTGTACTGGTTTCCTGACAAACTATATTTCTGGCATATTTTTAATGACCAGATTATTGAATGCTAGGAAGTACTAGGCTTGTTTAAGAGTGGCATTGGCTACCTGTTCATCAAGATCCACCTGTGTTATTATTATCAGTAAGAAAGATATTTAATTTTAATAAACCTTTATTATGCTCTTAGACCAGCACAAAACAGTAAAAAACAGCTTAATTACAAGTATATCCAAAAGGAAAAGAGCACAATAAAAATGTAGGAATTATCAATATAAAAGTGCAAAGGTCATATAAAAGCCATATATAAAAGCCTTAGGTTAAAACCTCAGCCAAGATTAAACATAAAATAGTGGCCTAATAATGTACAGAAAACGATAAAAATTGGCAGTCACTTATACTGAAACATCCATAGCTGCGATACTGATTCTCATAGCAGCAGCAAGGAACTTTGCAACAATATACTCAGAGGTTGGATTTCCATCAGTCAAGGAGCATGTGCGAAAATTGACTGCTAGATCTCCTGGGCAGATTAGACAGCAATGGATAAATAAGCAGAGTGCACAGATCTTTATAAAAAGTGCACTGTAATAGAACGTGCTCTGTAGTTTCAACCTCATCCTGTCCACAAGGGCAAATCTGTTCATCATAAGGGATTTTTTTATATTGTCCCTCTACGACAGCAGAGGGTAGGGTGTTGAAGCGAGCTAGAGTGAAAGCCCTCCTATAATTATATATTTCTAGATGGGTCAGATATGAAAAAAGATATGTTTTTATCACCAGCAATCCTGGCCCATGTGTTTTCCCAGAGCAAAGACCAGAGTATGCTGCTTCAATCTACCAGTTGCCTCTTTGGTCCTTACCATCACTTTCCATGTCCTAGGTGGAAACATTAGCCATTACATCACTCTGCCACTCATGCTGTTGCTGCTGATGTCAATTACTGAGCATAGATCTAGATGCGGGCTCCACAAACTACTTGCCACATCTGCTGGAGTAAATCATACCAACACTGACCAATGCAGGTGTCACCTAAGCAGAGAGCTCTTCAGTTCAGAGTAGCAGTACTGATTCCCACCCCCACCACCCAACAAAACAGCATATTGGGAGCATGATTGGAATCAAAACCATGATGGGGCAAAGTACTAGTGCCTCTTGCTCTTGATGAATTTTTACCATGATTTGTGTCTCCCCCTTTAATATTTATATAAACATTACCAACCTCCAAAGTCTAGCCAAGTTGTGCAACTAGGTGCATGCTCAGTTTGACCCTTGAAGGTCTCTAATTTCTGTCAAATGGGGAGGTGATCCAGAGGTAGGAAAACTCTGGTTTCAAAACCTATTTAGAAACATTGTTGCCTCATAACATGGCACCCATGATTTGTCATGAGGCTGAAACAAGATAGTTTATTGTAGACTAAAACCAACAATCCATCTCTGAAATCCAGAAACAGAAGGAAAGTTGTAGTTTTTTGTGAATCCTCCTCCATCATAGAGGGGAAAAAAGAGATCCTTTGGTACTCAGGTTTCACAGCGAACAAGAAGAACCCAGAGGCCTCCTCATTATTTGCTGGCTAATCCCATGATAAACGCCTTGCTTCCTAGCCCCAAAGCCATTGCACACATTGTCGTTGACTCACTCTGAACAAACAGAGGCTGACAGTTTCCTTCCTCAGAGTAAACAGTTCTAGTACTTAGACACAGTTCAAAGACTTTAACACTCCTGGCATGACCATTACCCTCACGATGGTCATGAGGAGTTAGCATTTGGAGAAATGTCTTCTATTAAAAGAGAAAGAAAAAGGATGGGTAATAAAATACTGTATGTTGCTGTTTTTATAGCCCCTTATTTCCCTCTTTTCCTGGCTAGATAAAACATCTGTTTAAACTGCTTGCTTCTCTTTGTGAGAAACGGTGCTTTTGCTCATGATACATAGTTAAAGGAGTCCATCAGCTCTACCCTGAACTCTAGATTCACAGTGCTGGACTTCCATAATTCCAAACATTTCATAGATAAATACAGGGACACACATATAGTATTCCCATTATCATTTCAAGGTCCAGTCTGTAAGTGCCACCTCCTCAACAAATGAATTTTGTTGAACACTCTATGATATACCACATTCATTTGGTCTTTAATTATCCTGGCCTCTATTGGTTTAAAAGCTGAGAGGGCAATTTTTGGCTAATAATGAGCAAGAAAAAAATTGTCCTACAAATGGGGATCATCTGACAAAATTATCCTGCGAATTGGGACAAATCAGGAGATATCCTATAGGAGCCACATAAGGTGACATGGCAGGTTGTGTTCAGCATAGTAGGCTCAGACCGTGCTGTGCCCACTCACATACAGCTAGGCCTAGAGAGCCCTCTCTTCTGTTACACGAATCACTATCTTAGCAGATCTCCCAAGATATTTCACTTCCCTAACACTACAACATTAATAGATTTGTATGGTCTTTTGGGACTTGTTATTTGATGCACAACTCAGGCTCAGTGTCTTCACCACATCCCTGCTTGATACTATATACTAGAGAAGTGGTTCTCAGTTAAGTCTCCTGAGACTATTATACTCCAAAGACTCTTGAGAAGTCCCACCAATGCATGAACAGAGTCTTGGAAAGCCTCAAAGTGCTGGTACATGTGCAAAGTTGCCCACTGCCAAGCCAAACCCTGAATACCAGAACAGAAAGGGAATGAGGAAAGAGACCCAGAGGGACAGGCAGAAGGGATGGGCGAGCAAACCAGGCAGGGGCCAGAAGTGGTGGCCACTTATGGTATGATTATGGAATCCTGGAAGGGGTTTCAGGTAGCACAAGAGCTTCTAGGAGCATATTCTGAGAAACACACAGAGTTATTCCAACCCCTTGTGCTGGCCTGAATGTGTCGTAAAAGTGCCACGAGGCACTTCTGGGCTATGCCCAGGGAAGGCCTCAAGGGGTGGGGAATCACTGATCCTAAATGCAGGTAGTAGTGTACAATAATATGTTTCCTCTATAGAACAATTGTATTGTTCCTTCTGTTTCCAGCAAGACTAACCCTACAATCCAGAGTAACTATGGGAGCACATAAGAGACATTACGTGTACCCTTAGTTACTGCACTACCTAGTGAAAACCTATGGGAAATTCATATTGCAATCCAGAGCAAATTGTTCTTACACCGGAGCAAGGACTCCACATAGTTACTCTGGATTGTGCCCATAACTAATTTCCCCCTCCTCTGGAATCAGAAATTCAAACAAGCGTTTAATGTTCAGACACCCACTGTTTTTTGAGATTACTGTATTATGGACTGTTGCCCTTAAGTTGCTATTTTTAAGTAGTTTGTCATTTCCCCCCTATTTTTTATGTTCTTGATTATTTTTGTTAGCGGCTTTGAGCAGTTAAGAAAAATGGGATATCAATTTTAAAAAGTGGGCTTTAGGTCTGTGAGATTATGAAGTCATTAAAAAATGGAATACAGGAACAAAATACAGTGTTGGATAGTGAATAGCTACTAGGTTGACATACATCTAATCTGATTTAAATACAAGAAAGCAAATACTGATCTGAGATAGGTTAAGAGAATTGAGAAAGCTCTTGAGGAAATGGAAGGCAAAACTACAGTAGTCATAGAATCATAGAATCATAGATTTGGAAGGGACCTAGTAGGTCATCTAGTCCAACCCCCTGCCTACAGCAGGAAATCCCCCTAGAGCATCCCCAACAGGTGTTCGGTGACATGCAGTGGTGACATGCAGGGCATGTGCAGACCCTGTGGACAATGCAGGTGTAAACTGCTTGCGCTGTTGGAAGAGAAGATGAGAATGTTACAGATAAAACTATTTCACACTTTGTCAAATCAAAACATCTGAATTGTTCCTGGACACAATACACACAGAACTTCTCCAGAAGAATCAATTAGAGCAGGGGTCTCCAACTTTGAACTTCAGGGCTGCAGGACCTTTAACAATAGTGCAGAGGAGGAAATTTCAGCGGGTGCAACTTTTCATCTCACAGATCACAAGTTACACCTGCTGAAATTTCCACCTCTACACAATTGTTAAAGGCCTTGCAGCCCTGAAGTTCAAAGTTTGGAGAACCTGAACTAGGGGATAAAGGTGAAGGTGTTTCCTGTAGGTTACCCTGCTAGTCATGACCGACTCTAGGGAGCAGTGCTCATCCCCATTTCTCACACCATAGAGCCAGCATTGTCTGAAGACTCCACCATGTTCATGTGGCCTGCATGACACCACAGCTCACAGAAAGTTGTTACCTTCCCTCCAAAGTGGTACCTCTTCATCGTACTTGCTTTTCCATGCTTTCAAACTCTTAGGTTGGCAGGAGATGGGCAAGGGACAGGAGCTCACTCCATCTTGTAGCACCCATGTCTTAAACACCAACCTGCCCCATCTAAACTTGTGCTGGATACAACGCAGGAATGCCTGCGTGGCTTTCCAGAGCAAATTAGGTTTGTGCTGTGAATTTAAATGTAAATGAAGAGGATTGTAAATCAGTTCAAGTCCTTTGAACTGAATGAACTGTATCCTAGAAATCTAATGGAACTTTCAGAGACTCTATCAATTATTCTGGAGAAATTCTTGAGGAGTGACGTAGTGATGCTTGACTGGAAGTGAGCTAATGAAGTCCCAATCTTTAAAAAAAGGGAAAAGAAGACCAAGGAAATTACAGAAATTACAGATCAAATCCTTTTTGATCAGGTTCCTTATAGGACAGTGGGAATGGTGTGGATATAATTTACCTTGACTTCTGCAAAGCATTGACATCCTAATCAGCAAATTGGAAATATGGGAATTTTTTTTGGTAAAAATACATTTTAAAAATAGATGATACTATTGGATGTTAATGGATCAGCAACCAGCTGGATGGCCATGCCAAAAGGGTACATGTCAGTGGCATTTTGTCAGTCTGGAGGACAGTTTTGAGTGGGGTGCCCCAGGACTCTGTCTTGGGCCTGGTCTGAGGCTTGCACATCAGTGGCAGGAATAACACTAGAATCCCTTTAGCACTCGTACCCGGGCATGATTGCATCCCACCCTCCCATTGTTATACCACTGAATACTGGTTTTGTTCTTTGCTTCTGGCTGAGGGTGTCTGGCTTCCCTTGGCTCAGTCTGACAATAACTATGATTATGAACACATCTCTGTCTGATACAAAAATATGTACAGTGGCGCCTCATGTAACAAATGCCTCAAGTAAAGTATGTTTCATGTAACAAACAAAAATTTCTTTAGGATTCTGCTTCACATAACAAACACACACGCTGGCAGAAGGGGCAGACACGCTGGCCGGCAGCCCTTTTAAAAAGCATCAGGGCTGCTTAGCGCGCCTGTTCATAGTGAAAGCAACTTCCGCGCTGTTCCTCCTGTGGCTGGGCATCTGCTGGGCAGAGGGAGAGAACAGCAGTAGAGAAGAGAGAAGAGAGAAGCAGCTCAGGGCTAGCCAGAAGGGAGCAGGGGAGAAAGAGGCTCAGGATGAAGAGAAGGAGAAAGTGGGGAGACACTTTGAAAGTGTCTTGGATTGCAGAAGAAAGTGTCTTTGATTGCAGCATCCTAACCATGCCTACCCAGACGTAAGCCTCATTGTGTTAAATGGGGCTTACTCCCAGGAAAGTGTCTTTAGGACTGCAGCTTAAGTAGATTTCATAGGATCATGCACATTGAATACATGTTTTGAATTCAATTCCAGTGTTTTCTCATCATTTTTCATGCAGTTAATATTTTTATATGAATGTTTTTGGGGTTGTGGAACCAGTTGTCTCAGTTTCCATTATTTCCTATGGGAAATTCCACTTCATGTAAAGAACGTTTCATGTAACAAACATACCTCCGGAATGAATTAAATTTGTTACATGAGGCGCCACTGTAGTTTCTAGTTTGCTAGATGGATGACAAATTCAAAGATGTGTGGAAATTACTGCTAATTCTTTTTGTTTGGTACATCTGGCTACACTGAAATTCCTATGTAGTGGCATCTAGTTGACAGAATCAGCTGGCACTATTAAGAGCCAGATTTGTGGTTAATTAACAATCAGTTTAGCAAATTATATGATCACATCATCCTTCTTTAGCTTATCAACTCTGTCTTAGCAAAAGACACCTTATCCCCATACAAACTGAAGCCTTCACTCTAGCCTAGTAATTGCATTCCATTTAGGTTTCCTGTTATATATTTAAGACAAACTAAAATTTCAAAGGAATTCTACCTTGTAAAACAAACAGTTTTACAATGAAAATTCATTGTAAAACGAACGAATTAAAGGATCTGCATTGTGAGCAACAGCAAGAGGTTATGAAGGAGATTTCATCTGCAGAAGAGGAGGAGAATAAGGAGGAATCCCTCACATCAAATGAGATTAAGGACATTTGTAAAGATTGGGAAAAGGTGCAAAACTTTTTAGAAAAGCACCACCACCCAAATAAGGCTACAGCAGTTTGAGTGTTGAATCTGTTTAATGACAATGCAATGTCAGTTTTCCATAAAATTCTCAAATGGAGACAAAAGCAATACACCAGTGACTCTTTTGTGAAAATTGGTCATCTTTGGCCATAAAGTTTTTTCTTTTCTGTTTTACTGTATACTATATTACAGTGTTTTTAAAATTAATATTACAGTACTTGTGTTCTGTATTATATTACAGTGTTTTAAATTCAATTACAGTGTTTTGTCATCATTTTTACATACAATTAATATTTTAATATGAATATTTTTGGGTTGTGGAACCAATTGTCTTGAGTTTTCATTATTTTCTATGGGAAAATTCACTTTGTATAAAGAACGCTTTATAAGACATGGTTCCAGAATGAATTATGTTCGTCTTACAAGGCACCACTGTGTGTACGACACACACACACACACACACACACACACACAAACACACACAGAATATATGGAGTCCAAATTCTCTCTCTATATATCTATATATATAAAAGAGAAAAGTCACTCACTGACTGACTCACTGACTCACTGACTGACTCACTGACTGACTCATCACCGCCCTGCCAAAACCGCTGGGCCTAGAAGCGTGAAAATTGGGGTGGGTGTTCCTTCCGTGACGGAGGGGTGCACTAAGAACCGGTTTTTGGAAATTCCAACCAGAAGGGGGTGAAAAGGGGCACAACATGTTTTCCTCCCTATACTTTGCATTGAGAATTGCTGACTCATCAACATTCCGCCCCAACTGCTGGGCCTAGAAGCATGGAATTCTGGGAGGGATCCTTCTGTCTCCTGAACACCCACCAAGAACCATCTGGAGAAATTTAACCCTTCAGGGGCTGAAAAGGGGTCAATGTGTTTTTGTCCTATACTTAACATGGGAGACTGAATAACATCCAGCCAGTTTGGTGCTCAGTGCCTGGTGCACTGGGGGGATGTTGTTAGGAGGAAGAGGTTGCACTGGAAAAGATGCTGCACATGGGGGAAATTGCGCATGGGGGGATGATGCGCATGTAGGAAAGTTGCACGTGGGGAAGTTGCGCATGGAGGGAAGTTGTGCATGGGGGAAATTGCGCATGTAAGAAAGTTGCGCATGTAGGAAAGTTGCGCATGGGGGAAGTTGCGCATGGGAGATGATGCACATGGGGGAAAGTTGCGCATGGGGGATGATGCACATGGGGGATGATGCGCATGGGGGATGATGCGGATAGAGGGAAGTTGCGCATTGGGGAAGTTGCGCATGGGGGATGGTGCGCATGGGGGGAAATTGCGCATGGGGGGTGATGCGCATGGGGGGGTGATGTGCATGGGGGGATGATGTGCATGGCGGGATGATGCGCATGGCAGGATGATGCGCATGGGGGAAGTTGCGCATGGGGAAGTTGCACATGGGGGGATGATGCGCATGTAGGAAAGTTGCACATGGGGGAGTTGCGCATGGGGGGAAGTTGCGCATGGGGATGATGCGCATTTAGGGAAGTTGTGCATGGGGAAGTTGCGCATGGGGGAAGTTGTGCATGTAGGAAAGTTGCGCATGGGAGATGATGCGCATGGGGGGACGATGCGCATGGGGGGACAATGCGCATGGGGGAAGTTGCGCATGGAGGGAAGTTGCGCATGGGAGATGATGAGCATGGGGGGACGATGCGCATGGGTGATGATGCGCATGGGGGAAGTTGCGCATGGAGGGAAGTTGTGCATGTAGGAAAGTTGCACATGGAGGAAGTTGCACATGGGGGGATGATGCGCATTTAGGAAAGTTGCACACAGGGGAAGTTGTGCATGGAGGGAAGTTGCACATTGGGGGAAGTTGCGCACGAGGGAAGTTGCGCATGGGGGAAGCTGCACACTGGGGAAGTTGCGCATGGGGGAAGTTGCGCGTGGGGGGATGATGCGCATGGGGGAAGTTGCGCACAGGGGAATGTTGTACATGGGGGTAGGTTGCGCATGGGTTGTTGATGCGCCGTGGAAGATGTTGTATGGGGAAGTTACTCCCGCAACGCGGGTACGCCTTTCGCTACTATAAAATAAAACTAAGAATATGTGCCTCTTAGACTTTCAGCTCTCTGTGTGCCTGACACTGAAGTGACCTCTGCACACCGTATGTTTGTTGACAATGAACACTATCCATGTCATCCTCTACTGTGATAAAACCCAAGGAGAAAACAAACAGACAAAAAGACCCCGAAGCATCAAACAACCTGGTCACAAAAGGACAGGGTGACCATATGTTCGACCTGAAAATGTAGGAGGACCTTGTCCTACATTTTGAAAAAATAACAAAAAATAACTTTTGGGCTTTCCTTGTCTGGGCATGGGGAGTGTTTGTAGTGCTTTGCACCACTTAAAATGTAGCTTAGACCAGCGTGCATATACAGCGGCCGTCCGAGCAGCCATCTTCAGAAATAGAGGCTGTGTGCATGCGCACAGCCTCTATCCCTGCCTGCTATGGTTTTTTTTTTTTTTACAAAGTAGTCCTTTCCAAGAGCACCTGGTCTCTTAGACGAAGCGGTGTGTGGGACAGAGCATCCCTCCGCAGACTGCTCGCCTCCAGGCGCGATTAAGGCGAGCGGTCTGCCTGCCGAGTGGTCTGCGCTCCAGAGGCGTGCTGTCTGCCTGGAAGCACTGCCTGGAGTGCGGGCAGACCGCATACATTCACAGTCCCACACATTCACACATCAGTTCAGTCATGAGCACACTCAGTGGCCCAACAAAAGCCAAAATGCAGAATACATGATCTCACTGGTGGTCTATCACGCTGGCACAGGCCATCAAGGTGGCTGCATCATTTGCTTTCAAGACCAAAGTATCAGAAAATCATAGAGTTGGAAAGACCTAATTGGTCATCTAGTACAACTTCCTGCCTGTAGCAGGAAATCCTCCTACAATACCTCTGACAAGTGTTAGTGTTTGTCAAGCCTCTGCTTGAAGATCCTCTGTGAAGGAGAGTCCTCCACCTCCCTTGGCAATCTATTCCACTGCTGAATTCCCATATCAGAAATTTATTTCCTGATATCTAACCAGAATCTCTTTTCTTGGAGTTTGTACCTGTTGGTTCTAGTTCCACTTTCATACGCAGCTAAGAACAAATGTGTCCTTTCTTCCATAGGACAGAATTTCAGGTATTTGAAGAATGTGATCATGTCTCTGCTCAGCCTTCTCTTCTCCATGCTGAACAAACCAAGTTCTCCCAACCTTTCCTGGTAAGGCTTCCCATCCGTACCACTGGTCATTCCTGTCACTCCCCTCTGGACTTGCTCCAGTTTGGCTGTATCTTTCTTAAACTGAGGTGCCCAGAACTGGACATAGTATTTCAAGTGAGGTCTAACCAATGCAATAACTATAACTTCTCACAACCTGCAGGCTACGGTTCTTTTAATGCAGCATAAAATAGCATTTGTCTTCTTTGCAACCACATCACACAGCTAATGCACTGGGAATATCAATCCCAGCAGTGGTCACATCTATACATGATTTCATAAACCTTGGTGATGTCCTTCCTCAGGCTGTAGTCTTAATCTCCAGTTAAGCTGGCACAAATCCCGGCAGAAGTCCAGTTGTAGCCTAGTAGCCTGAAGTGCTGTAATGCACTTCTGCACTACTCTTGGGAGGAAGGGGAGGTTAGGCCAATGTATAGACATGCGTTGGCCTCCCCACAGCACCACAGAAACAAGGAGACAGATGAATTGCACTGGCCTAAATTGGTTAGGATTGAGCCCTCAGTCATCTTTCTATACTAAAATGTCCCAAATGCTCTGTGCAAAGCAGCTCAGCTATGATTTTATAGTTTGCATGACAATAAATTATTCTGAACAAGTGAGGCAGTTCTCTGGTTGCTGCTGCAAAGGCAACCTGTGGGGGAGGGGAAAGCACATCCTTCACAGAAACCCCTGGAGTGTGTGAGTGATGGCAGAGTACAGCAAAGATGTCACTAGCTAGCAGCTTCTAGGGTGAATTTGGGCTGCCATTATTAGCCTGTCAACAACCATGCACTTGCACAGTGTGGAATGAGTTTTCCCTGGCTCTTTTTCCAGGACATGTCCTCTTTTTTGGCCTTGAGTCCTGGAAAATTTCCTTCTGATCAGACAACATGCAGCCTTCTAATTAATAAATCATATATAATTGTTTTAATTTAACAATAAGTAACAAGTGTTTAAATTAAATATGGGCAAAATCCAGAGCAGTTATGGGTCCACACCGTTATGTCACCCTCTAGTGTTATCTTATGGAAAGTCACCTTAACTGCTCTGGAGCAAAGGGCTTAGTTTGACTTTAGGATATGGGTTTATGGCTGCAATCTTAATCACTCTTTCCTGGGAGTAAGCACTATTGAACACAATGGGACTTTCTTCAGAGTAGACATGTTTAGGATTGCACTGTATGTGAAAGCAATGCATGAGCATTATAGACTTTATTTTGTCATGTTCTAAATTTTTCTTGGACTTCCTCTATTTTGGGGGGTGCCTTGTCCTCTTTTGTGGTAATGACATATGGTCACCTTAGTTTTCAGGAATACCTGCATTAGGTGAAAAAGGTCTCAGATTCAATTATTGCATCTTCAGGGCAGGAAGAGATCTCTTTGTAAACTCCAGAGTTCAGACTTAATGAAGGGTGAAATCCTAACCTAAGCCAGCACAACTCATCAGTCTTCTCAACCCCATGATGATGTAGGGAGGCAAGCACATGACTGTACACTGGCCTAACTCTCCCCAAGGAGTGGTGCAGAAGTGTCTTACAGAACTTTTGTGACACTCCCCACCCCAGGTCAGCACAGGATTTATGCTGGGGTTTAGGCTGGCCTAATCAGAGATTAGAATTGCAGCTGAAATGAACTGCCAGTTATTACAGAAAAAACTGAGCTGGATGGACCAAAGAGAGCAGCTCAAATATGCCTCTGCTCTTATCTCTCAATGGTTCCAGTTAAGAATTGGTTGTCTGTTTTCCCTTCCTTGACCAACAGCAATGTTGGGTGGTTCCCATTAGAAACCCCCCCCCCCACATTTTGCCGGTTAATAATTCACCAAGTAGAGGAGGAGGGGGAAGGAAATAAGGTGACATTAAACCAGCTTAGAGCTTGAGAGAAATGCCAATCAACAGAGGTATTCACTGAAGCTTCCCATTGACCCATATAGGCTCTTATCAGGAAGCTATTATCTTCTAAGACAATGTTGACTAACAGCTTTTCCTTTACTCTTGTTTCTGTTGTAAAAGAATAACAAATAAGATTTAATTCACCACAAAATCTTTCCCCAATGCCTTTGTAAGCCTCATACAATGGCAGTTATTTTAAGGATGATTAAGAACTAGCAACACTTTTCTACTCTGTCTTTGGATGTTTTCTTTCTTTTCTTTTCTTTTTTTGTCTGAGTGAGGAGAGTTTAATCACATTTATGGCACAATCCTGAGCGCTTGCTCAGCTGGTGCAAGTCCCTTGCGCCAGCTGAAGTGTACCACAAAAATGTTGAAAGCACTGTAGTGTCACTCTGCAGGGAGATTGGCCAGCGCACAAACATGTGCTGCCATGTGCCTCCAAGAAGCATGAATTTGCATTGGCTGAGTTTGCCCAGTGCAGGAGTCTGGAGGAGGGCAAACTCTTCCATGGATGCATGAGGAGGGCATGGAGGCAACAGGAGGCAAATGTTCTAGGGTGGAGGGAAGCTGTGTTGTGGGCATTCCCTGGGGCAGGTGAATGGGGAATGGTGTTTGGGCCAGAATCTGTCACTTTTGTTGGATCCTAATCCTGTTCCCAGGAAGTCTAGGCCATCCTTGGGCTGCTTGGATTTGCACTACTTTCTGAGGTGGTGCCAATCTGAGTAGCCCTATTGGGGTTGCAGTGCATCTAGGGTAAGGGAAAGCAATTCCCTTTGCCGTGATTGAGCCACTTATCTGCAACCCTAACCTCCAGTTATGCCGGCTTAAGAGCACAATCCTAACCAAGTCTACCCAAAAGTAAATCCCAGGAAAGTGTCTTTAGAATTGCAGCCTAAGTCTTGGCCTAAGTCCTGTGCTGACCTGGGGATGAAACAAAAGTGCCATATGACACTTCTATGTCACTCCTAGGGGTTAGGCCAATGCACAGACATGCACCCCCCCCCCCTCATCACAGGAACTGGAAGACCGATGAGTTGTGCCAGACCAGGTTAGGATTGCACCTGACATGCCTGTACCTTGGCTTGATACCATGCAGGTATACTGGTCTGCCTGTTCCAGTGCAAGTTATGTGATGCTGTTTGGCTGAATAGCTGTTACACTAGTAAGACTGATGCCAGATTAAGTGAAACCATGAGGATTATAAGCGGCTGTATAAAACCTGCTTCTACTTGTTGGCTCCCTGTTTTGAGCCACATAGACCCATCAGTTCTATGAAGGCAAGATTCCTTCGTGAAGGAATACAACAAAATTATGAGCAGCCCACTTCTACCTGAACATGCTGATCTTCCTCAACTCTCAATTGGCTCTAGGAAGCCCTCTCTGGCACTCACATAACAGCTGTTTAACAATATCATCAACATCCATTTGAATGTTAAATGGGGTGCTTTATGCCCAGATACAGGCAGACACATGAAAGGTACCTACATGAAAGGTGCCAGGTTTTGACATACCTCACCAGCATGCCTATTTGCCTACCCAACACAATGTCTGCCAGGATTCATAGGCACAGCACCTTTAACCACTAAGCCAACTGCATCTTCTTTAGACCTTAGCTGGCGATTGGGTGAGGGGTCGTCCTCTTGGCCAATATGCTGCTCTAGGTGCTGGCTGATTTTGTTCCTCATTCACAATGTGATTGATGGTGATGTTTTTTGCCTCCTCAGTGGTCAGTTGCTGGTTCTTTTATTTATTTATTTATTTATTTATTTATTTATTTATTTATTTATTTATTTATTTAATATCCCAACTTTCCTCCCCTGCAAGAGGGAGGCTTCTTCTTCAAGGTGGCTTTAGGTCTTGCTAAACCAGTTTGAGCCACATCTTCCAGTGTTCAGGTTGCTCTCACCAGAGGAACTTATGTGGCAACCAATTGATGTTCATTCTGCAGACAAGGCCAAATGATCTCAGTTTGTGTTTTTTGATTAGTTAGCATAAGTTTTTTGGCCAGCAGTCCATTTCTCTCCCTGGGTCCCTAGTTCTGGCATATTGGCTGCCCTGGATGTGATAGCATAAGTAAATGAGGCTGTTCGAGTTTCCATGTTGTTTGTTTCCCTGGTTTCCCAGTTCTGGTCACTGTGGCAGTGTGACCACCCTCCTCCTTTTTCAGCTGGGCTTGGGACCATCCTTGGCAGAGTTAAGCCAACCACATAATAGGCATAATAAATTATTATAAATGGACACCACCTTCCCCTTCCAACCAGTGGTTTGATGTTTGAAGAACTCTTGGGTCATCTCTCTTTCTCCTCCCCCACAGATCCCAAGCAGATGGAGCAAAACAGTAAGCAAAAACCACTTTTGCTGCTATCTCACCTATTCAGCACTACTCACCACAGTAAAAGGGAGTGAGAGTTGGCCATGAAATCTGAAAACAAGAGGATGGCAAGTTGTAGCTAAGGAAGGCACAAGCAACATCTTGGGTACCAATTTATGACCTTTAGAGAGCAAAAATGTACAGATGTCTCTTGTTATCCACTTGATTCCATTCCAGAAACTCTCACGGATAAAAAAAGTCCATATATAAAGAAAACAATGGAGAAATAGGTTTAAAAATCCAGTTCCAAGTTTCTTGCTCCTCTATTCCACCTAATGGAATAAGGTAGTGCCTCAGTATCTGCAGGGGTTTGATTCTGGGAATGAAGAATAGAATGACTGTAGAAAAGCAGTTTTTAAACTGTGTTTTGCAATGGTCATTTGTGTTGAGACAAATCCATGTATAATAAATCCATGTATAACAAGGTTGGACCTGTACTTTAATATTTTGTGGTAAAAAATCTCATAGATGTCTTCTGGGTAAGGAAACCCCTGTTCATTGTGTATAGCAACATGACATTACTATGTGGGAATTGCTCATTTCCTCATGGTGTTTTGCACATTTGATCTGGGCTTACGTGAAGTAGTGTCTCCTCACAAGCCAGCACTGAGTGTCTGGGTCTGGTAATTAGACTCCCCATTGAAACCTCTTCATATTTCACAGGCTGAAGGGATTTGGCTCAAGGCCATCACCTGAATTTCATGGTTGAGCAGGGTTTTGAACCTTGCTCTTTCAAGCACTGACTCAAGTCCAACTGTACCAGTAAAAGCACAAAAAGCACCTGCAGAATGATGCACAGTGAACCAGCCATAATATAAGCAAAGTGATTCATAGGCATTGCTTGCTGGCTTCAACTAGTGTCCATAAAATTAAGAAGACTGGTTCAAGTGGTAATGCTGGAAATGGAGACAATGTATTTCTAGCGAAGGTTCATGAGGAGTTGGACTTGGTGAGGTTCCAGCTCAAGCTTCATTCTAGTAGAAATCATGAAATGAGGAATTCACACCAGCTGTCAGTTTTCTTCTAGGGACCACTGGAACTCCCAACCTGGAGAACTGTGGTGACCTCCATCTGGGGCTAATTACTCAATTGAGGAAGTAAACCACAAGCTATAACCTGATGTTAGGCATAGCCAGGATTTGAATTCCATGTGATTTTGTTTTTGCTCCCTCTCTGCACCATGATGGCCAAGAGGCCTGCCCCTCCTAGTACCTTCCTAGTTCTAGGTGCTGTTTGAAACCCTCCTAGTCATTTTTCCAGCTTCTTTTCTGGGGAGCAGTAGTGACCCCCCTGGCAAATTTTTACCACCATCGCCCCTCCTAAGCTGACTTTTGGAAGTTTCTTATTTCCTTTTATATTCATCATAACTTGTTTATTTAGCACTTTTTATGAATGGTAATTACAAAGATTGTGGATATTATGATTTTGTTCGTAATATTGTACATATTTTGTACATAAATATGTATTTTTGCCTAGGGTTGCCAATTAGATACAGTTCAAGAATGTACTCGTTTGCTTTTTCTGTTGTCTTTGAAAACAGCCATTTCAGCCTGCATTTTACTGACCATTTGCTCATGTTGTCTTCACACCTTTGATTGCTATCTATGCACATGCTAATGAAAAGTCCTCTTTTCCTTGAGGTAGGACTCTCCCATTGTTCATGGGGTTCCTGACCCTGTCCTGACCTTGTTGATGATATGGATGTTTCTCCTTTCCAAGGCTCTTTCACAGCTACTTTCACCTCTTCCAGGGATAGCTGCATCCTCTTGAATTGTATTGTTCTCTTTCCTGTTGAGTTCAGTGTCCAGAGAACATAGCATAGAGGTATGCGGTCTTTTTCTTTTTCCTATAAATGCCCTATTGTCTTATAAAGTCCCCATGAAATCTCCTTTTATCTCCTTGCATGTATATCCAAGAGGGCAATTGCTTGACCCCCCCGCAGCAAGTGCAAAAACACAGTCAGCATATTTTTTTGCCAGTCTTGGGGCCTTGCTCTGCCCAAAGCCTTCTCCAAGCGATATTCAAGGACCATGTGAATATGATCTGCCAATGTTGCACCTCACTGTGCATCTCTACTGCTGAACTTCCCAACTACGACTCAGAGTGAGACAGAGTGAGACAGACCCTACAATCCAGAGTAACTACGGGAGCACGTAAGAGACTTTACGTGCACCCGTAGTTACTGCACCACCTAGTGAAAACCTATGGGAAATTCACATTGCAATCCAGAGCAAATTGTTCTTACACCGGAGCAAGGACTCCCCGTAGTTACTCTGGATTACAGTAGCCCAGAGTCTACTGTGCCTATATTTCCAGTTCAGCTCATAATTAATGCTCATATGTCTTTCTTTTTCATGAAAGCATAAGGCGATGTGGAGGCGGTTAATAATTTTCAGTGATTTTGGTTTTACTTGCTATATGATTAATAAATGAGGATTTTTGAATCAGATTTCGATTATTGTCTCTTTGTACATCCTAATGAATGTCACTTAACACTTTAAGAGTGTTACAATTGAGTTAATTAGGTGCTTATGACAGTTTTCTAGCAGTGGCATTTTTTGCGCACTTCGCCCAACTGGGGGAGTCACACAGCTATGCCTGATGGTGGGTTAAGAATTAGTCTTTCTCTGCGTTACTTTGACATTTGTCCAACCATGAGGTCACTCCTGTAGCTGATGAAGTAAGAGAGTAAAAAAATATTTTTGCCTACAATGATTGAAACTAGGCCTTTGAAGAAACATCCTTTCCTGATGGAACTGAAATAGTTGACAATTGTTTTGCAAATTTGCGAATCAGATGGAATTGCTTTACCTTGGAGCAAGTTTAGTTTTTCTTGGGACAACCTTTCTTTCACCATGAAAAAATAAAAGATTATCTCCAGTAGGAACCATGAAGATCAGGTGCTTACCAGTAAACCTGAAAAAGCAACACCCAAGATACACAGGTGCACAAACAGTTTTCATTTCAGTCAATAAACATTGCCTCCCTGGCCAGGTCATGAGAGATGCTACTCTTTCTGTGCTGAGGAATGGTGTGGTTAGAAACAGATGCAGAGTTAATAAAAGCTAGAGAAAGTTGAGCTTCCGTTGGTGGTTAGCCCCATAACATCTTCAAAACAGCACCTGACTGTGACAGAGAAATATGCCACAGCAGATGACAATGATTCCAGAGAGTACATGGTTGCAATGCATTGCTTGACTATAGTATGCAGAGTTGCACTGCTGAGTAATGCAATTTTTGCATTGCTGAGTAATACGAGCCTAATCCTAACAGCCACTGAGAGCAAAGGCAAAAAATGGCTTCTGCATCCAGTGGCACTGCCAGAGCCCCTGAAGATCTCCTTGGGAAAGCACCAAACCCCATACTGGAGCTTCACGAATTGACACCAGCTTCGGAGCCCATCACAGGGGATAAGATATGGCACAGCAGGGATCCACCAGTCCCATCCTATTTCTGCACCTTTTCCTTACCCTGCTCATACCGCCGGTGCTGAATTGTTTAGGATTGGGCTCTTAGGATATGAAAAGGGCTGCAGTGGCTCAGTGGTTAAAATGGTGTGGTTAGAACTCTGTGCTTGCCAACTGGAATTTTGGCAGGTCAGTAGTTTAACGCTGCAATCCTGAAGTGCACTTGGGCTACCCTATCGATCACTGGGGTGGCCCAGTTCCAAGATGGATCAGCCCAGTTATGCCAGAAAAGGCTTGGGGCAGCGTTAGTCAACATAGGCTGCCCCAAGACACATGGACCTGGGCTGCTCTAGCTGCCCCAGCCTAGCTGCCCCAGCCTATGCAGCTCAGGAGATGCATGTTGAGGGCATGTCCATTGCCTATTACAGAGCAGTTATGCTATATCCAGAGCCTAGGCAGAAATTCCCTCTTCCACCTCCTCAGAGTTATACCATCTCAGGAGCAGGTGTAAATCTAAGTAGACCTGTTAGGGTCCATGACAAGGCAAAGTAAGAATGGCAGTGTTGACAAAAAAATCTGGGTTTTTTTTCCAGCCTATCTGCCAGCCATGCCTATCAACCTCAGGATATGGCACAACTATGGCAGCCCTCTAACCTGTGGATACAGCAGTCCACGCCAGCAAACCCCTTTGCATCCACTGTAGACTGTACTGCACTCTCATGCTGCAGCTGTTACTGATTGTCAGGGATTCCTTATAAGGCAGGCACCACAGTTGTTTCTTGTTCAGTATGATCTGTGGCAGGTCTCCATGGGAGCAAGCCCTCCCCAGGTGCCACTGACAGTGCCTACTGATCATGCTCTGGAGCAGCCAGGGCAGCCCAGGCTGCCTAACGCTCTGGATTCAGCATAACTTTCTCCTGTGGATACAGCCTGCTTGGGGCAGCCCAGCTGGGCCATTCTCACTGCCCTAACTCTGGATTGCTTTGTAAGACCTAAGTTCAAGACCCCCAAGTACCTCAAGTTCTCATCACTTGCCCAGCTCCTGCATCCAGTTCAAAAGCATGTAAATATGAGTAGATAAATAGGTACCTACAATGCTCAGCAGTGTTCCTTTATTTCCCCTGTGTGATAGGATTCTCTTAAACAGTTTTGTTATAAAACAGTAGGTATAAAAAGCTTTCAACAACAGATGGAGCGATACATTGATTGAAGTACATCTCAGTCCTGTCAATGGCTATGTCTAGCCAAACATGTGGACCCTGCCTAGGTGGGAATAATGATAAGATAATGACAATGCTCCTGCAGCCTATAAGTTTGAAAGCATATAAATGCAAGTAGATAAATAGGTACCACCTCAGTGGGAATGTAACAGTGTTCCATGTGCATGCAGGCCACATGTCCAAGCAGTATTTTTGGACAACCCTGGCTCTATGGCTCTAGAAACAAGGATAAGCACCACTCCCTAGGGTTGGTCACAACTAGCATGGCAAAGTATGGGGGACACCTTTACCTTTTTCTAAGGTTATATTATTAGTATTAGAATATTTTCACACAGTCTGATGTTATTGATCAGTTTGTTTTATTCAGGCATTTCCAAAGACCTGGAATGCCTGGTTTTTGATGTTATTTTGATATTATGAATAACATTGCAAGATGTAAGCTGCCCCAATAGAACAGCTTTTCTAGATGGTAATTTTTGTGACCTGATGCTGTTCAGGAGCTTCTTGAGGTGTTTTGGAATCACACCAAGTGCACCAATCACTATTGGGATCACTTTGGTCTTCTTCTGCCACAGCTTTTCAATTGCTATTTGCAGATCTTTATATTTTGTTATTTTTTCCAGTTCTACTCTGCTGTCTTCCGGTATTGCTGTATTAATGCAATCCTAAGTATTTCTACTCAAAAATTAGTCCCATTGTGTTCAATAGTACTCCCAGGAAAGTGTCCTTGGGATTATAGCCTTTGAGTTTTTTCTTTATTCTCAACTACAGTTAAATCTGGGGTAGTGATTTTCAGTCTTTTTCATCTCATGGCACACTGACAAGGTGCTGAAATTATCAAAGGATACCATCATTTTTTACCATCGATAAGGCACACCATGCTGCTGGTAGTGGACTCAAATCCCCAACTGCTCTATTAATTGCAACCTCCTGAGGCACACCTAAGGACCATCTGTGGAACACCAGTGTGCCATGTACACTGGTTGAAAATCACTGATCTGAGGTATTGTGTGGTCAATGTTTTTTAACCTTTTTGTTGTCATCTTCTTCTTCTATGAAAAACAGCCTTGGAAATTACACAAGTGAAAAGAGCAAAGTGGTTCTCTGGTGGGGAAAAGCAGCTTGGTGTGTGTCAGTGTGTGAGTCTGAGTAGACAAACAGCTGGTGAGACAGAATTAAGCATAGACTCACGCCAAGTCCCCACTATGCCTACAAGGCTTGCTGCCCCGTTTTGGTGCCTGTTTCTCACCCTCCACCTTCTTTGGGCAACTTGCTGTCACTGCTGTGGTTGTCCTGCCTAGAATATTGTCTAAGTTTCTGTGCTCCACAGCCATTCTCTTTCACCTCCCCCTGAATTTCTACATGCTCAGCCTCTTTGAAGAAGCTGCATGGAAGAAGAGGATCTAAAGAACAGTTGGTCAAGTGGCAGACTTAAGCGGCAGTACAAAAGTACAGTGGTACCTCACATAACAAGTGCCTCAAATAATGAATGCTCCACATAACGAGTTAAAATTTGTGTGGGCTTCTGCCTCTCATAATGAACATCATTCGCATAACGAGTGTCCATTGGCTGGGCTCCCTCTCCTCCTCCATGAATTGGCTGGGCTGTAGGAATGAGGTGGGACTTTCTCCTCCTGCCTGCAGTACATGAAGAGGCCGGCAGAGGGAGTAGCAGAGCCTCTTCGGTCCAGCAACAAAGATGGCTGCCTTCTGCAGCCAGAAAACATGAGCCTCTTCAGCCTCCATCAGGTAGGAGGGAAAACTCCTCCTGCGTCTGCCTCTAGAGCCCTGTTCAAACAGACCCGTTCCCCCCCAAGGAAGCCCCCCTGCCTGGACCCCACTACAACCACCCTCTTCCCCCCACCACCTTCTCTGCCTGCAGTTTTCCTTTCCTGTGAATAAGCCCCAGTGGATTTAATGGGGCTTGATTCTGAGTCGACAGCATAGGATCTGGCCCCTCTGGTGCTGCAGACTTCCTATCTAGTGTACATAGATAGATCTCACACAGAGAGAGGTTCCTTGTTAAAGATACTCCAAAAGACACCAGTGACTTTTTTAGTAAGAATTAGTCATCCTTGGCCAAAAAGGGTTTTTTTTTCTTTTTACTGTACAGAATATTGCAGTGTTTTATTACAGTAATTGTGGTCTGTATTGCATTATAGTGTTTTGAACTCAATTCCTGTGTTTTGTCATCATTTTTACATACAGTTAATATTTTTATACAAATATTTTTTGGGTTGTGGAACCAATCGTCTGAGTTTCCATTGTTTCCTATGGGAAAATCCGCTTCACTTAAAGAGCGTTTCACTTAAAGAGCATGCCTCCGGAACAAATAAAGTTTTTTATTTGAGGCACCACTGTATAGAGGAGATGTTGTGCACTTGGATGGCCATGTGATGCGTCTCCTCCACTCTGCAGTGCCATTGCTCCAAATTTGTAAGCATATTATTGCTGTAAATTTAAGCAGAGCCATTGCTGTAAATTTGTAAGCATTTCTGTTTTGTAACCCATTTCTGCCTGATGTACGCTCAGAGGTGTACACATTTGGTCCCTTTTTATATATTGCAATGTTGGGACTTACATCTGGGTAAGCATTCTGAGCATTCTGAGGGGGGAATGTTAAGTTTCTTCAGATGTCCTGCTGTCAATGTAAAGTTGCCCCTTTCCCTCCCCTTCACAAACAGCCATGGAAACAGCTAGAAAAGCAGCTGTGTAGATGTGGGGAGGGGATGATTTACACTGGTGGCCAGATGTTGAAGAAATTTAATGTTTTCCTCAACCCCAGAAATGTCAGTGAGCATGAATGCTATCTTACTGTGACCATAGGAAACAACTGATCTGTACCTGGGGATCTTCAAGCAGAGCTCTTCATTAATCTGATCACTGGGGAGCTTCAAGAAGAGGCTTGACAAGCACTTGTCAGAGATGCTCTAGGAGGATTTCCTGCTACAGGCAGGGGGTTGGACTAGATGACCTACTAGGTCCCTTCCAACTCGAGGATTCTATGATCTTTTACAGGTCCAATTTGTGTTCTCCTATAGGTACATGCATTCATGTGTGTGCTTCTCACTCTATAACTTCTTTGGGTGTCCTCCCTTCTCTTTTAGTCAGCGAAAGCTTACAACATAAGTATGTACAAAATAGTGTCATAAGTATGACACCAACCACATTGTCCATGGAACTGGCAAGCCCACATCATTGGCAATGTGCCTGAGTCTGAACTGTACAGGGAAGGCTGTGAAAATGCCATATTCCTTGCCAATTTGTGGTTAATTGGAACACCTGCACTTTAATAGAAAGAAATAGACCAATACTCAATTAAGAGGATTAATGGCAAGGAAACCAAAAGGAAACTCAAATGCTTGTTACAATTTTTCTGGTTTTTTTCTTCATTCATACTGCACCTGGAATAGCATAGCATCCCTCAATCAATCATGCATAATATTTCTAAAATGCCTTTTAAGACTTTACCACATGCTTGTGTCTACTCAGAAGCAAGCCCTGTTGAGTTCAATGGTGTTTACTCCTAGGCAAGTGTGCATAGGCTTGCAGCCTGATCCATTTCTCCTGCATTATCTGAATGATTCTTATAATAGCCTTGCACAGTTGGCCAATACAGTATATGAGTTTTGCCAAATCCCAGCAGTTACTGTACTAAATCTCTCCAGAGGAAGGTCTATGATTCTTAGTGGGTTGTTGTTGATGAAGTCAGTGGCATCACTAGGGTTTTAGTCACCCAATGCAGGAGGCCAGTGAATCAGCCCCATGATGACCTCCTCCTATTACCGGTAAGTGGGGAAGGCAGTAGCCAGGATGTCTGCATGGTGATGTACCAATATGCTGCCCATATTGGTTTTTTTGGCCATGTCTTCTGTTAGATTAGAGAGATTTCAAAGTGATTTGTTTAATTGCATTCTGATGTAAATTGCACAGCACTGGATATGTAACATGATGGACTTGGGTCACTAGTGGTATCACCTGCTCCCCCAGGTACTGCCTTATTAACACAACTTATTGGTTCCATGCTGTCATAATAATATTGCATCTTTGAACAATCAGTCTCACTGGTCTATTTTAAATTAAAGAAATGTACTTTTTAGTTACATAAGTCAGTTGCATTTTTGTTTTCAGGTTTTTAAAGCCATAACTTTTGAGAAAATTGTGTTATTTCACTCCAATTTTGTTTCATTGCCTTATGCATTAATTATGGTGCAAGTGGTTAAGACACTGTGCCTGTTAACCAGTAGGCCAGGGTTCGAGACCCGGGTCACCACAAGACAGGGTGAGCTCCTGTCCTTAGCCCAGCTCTGCAACGCAGCTGGAACCAATTGTATTGTCTCTGCTGTTCCATTGGACTATTTCAGTGGTGTGGAGAGGGGTGATTTGCTGCTTGAGCAACAGCCTATCCTCCATATTAATCTACCTAAGCCTTCGTGCTTCACATACAGTGTCAAGCACAATATCATAGTTTTTCAAGTCTGATGGATGCCAATGCAATGCACTTCCCTGCTGTCCTCACCCATCTGTAAACAGGGCCAGAGGGGTAGGATGAACAGCATGAGAGCGGAGATAAGGGTGCCATGATGAGGAGGGTCACATGTATCAGTTCTTATCAAAGAACTTATTCAAAGAAGCTTATTAGGATGAACTAATCCTTCAAAGTAATTCCACTGCAGCCAATCAGTCAATTAACCTGTTACAGCCATGCAAAGATTTTCTCCAGGATGGCTAGAAACACTCCTCTCCTGCCTTCTTCCCTCATTCATCCAGGGAACTTCTCTCCCCATCCATAGGCTTCTGAAATCAATCATAAAACAAGAACGTCTTTGGCTCTTCCCAGTGCCCTCTTTCAACTAAAGAAAATACCAGACCTCATCCTTTCTCCAATTACCATTGGTTCTTTCAGAGATAGGCGCAATAGCTCTTTCCCACTTCCCTTGCCATTCCTGGGCTTCTGCAGCCAATTGTAATGCAAGAACTCCTTTGGCTCCTTCTTCTGCACAGCCAAAGAAAATATCAGATATCCAACCTTTGTCCAAAGTTCATCAATTCCTTCCTTCCTATCAGTGATGAACCATAAAAAAGGAAGCAAGCACTCCCAGATACAGACATAATTAAGTCTACATGTATGGGGACACATACTGAATAAAGGGCCCTTGACTTGAATGTTTTTCTGAGTCTTTGATGCATGTGGTTCATTAGCCCATGAGTCAACAAAAAATGAAAATTTAAAATTTTCACAACTCGAGTCCAAGTCATGTGACTCAAATTTCCATCCTTTCTCTTATCCCTCACCATTTAATGATAAAAAGTCTCATCATCCTACAAGCGTCCTGATGTTAGAGTTAAAACCCAACCCTATATCACTAACCACAATTAAGCTTTTTAGGTCATGCTGATTTCAATGAGGTCAATTTAAGATGTGTATAAATTTCCCCATTGAAACCAATGACATTAAAAATATCTTTTAAGCATTACCGCAAAGTTAATTCCCATAAGAACAACTCAGCCAGATGTTTCAACTGGAGATAGAAAGGCAATCATGCACACACATCACCTCTCACTGGAAATTATCAAGGCCGTTTGCAATAACGATGCAGCAAATGGACTGATAAAGATTTTAATTTTATATGGATTGTATTTAACCTTATGCACAATTGATCACACTTCAGCAATACTACTTCCTTCAGTTTCATGCCCCATGAAAAAGAAGAAAAATTAACATTTGAGTGTCATATATTAGCATCAACAACCAAAATCAAGGAAAAGAAATAGACAGAATCAGATATTATTCATTCAGGTAAATAAAGTATCTATCTACTTTATTTAAAGTATCTGAAGTATTTATATACTGCTTTCAATTAAAAAGTTCACAAAGTGGTTTACAAAGAAAATGAAAAAATTAATGGCTAACAGGTCCCTGTCTTAAAAGGGCTCACAATAAAAAAAATACAAAATAACACCCGCAAAAGCCATTATAATAGACACTGCCAGGGTGAGGAGGGACAGTTACTCTTCCCCTGCTAAATTAAAGAGGAACAACCACTTGAAAGAGTGCCTCTTGCCCAGTTAGCAGGGATTGACACAAGCATAAGTACACACTCATATGACGATTACATCATTTTATAATGAGAGCAATGGCATTTTGTGAGCCAGGTTGCTGGTTGCCGACAACTTGCCAAGTTTCAGTGTTATCCACTTGCCAAGGAAGGGCCAGATTTCACAAGCACCTCAATAAGGTATTCAAGGAGTACAGAAATTTATGTGAGAAATAAAGGTCACATCTATATCACAGACTTGAACTGGTCTAATATCCATTCTTTTAATCTCTAACAGAGAATCTTCAGCATTTTTAGCAATCCTACCTGCACCATGATTTGGGTCCCCAGAAATTGCAATGGGTGCAAAATGCTACTGCAGGATTGCTAAAGAGAACCATGTGGTGAGATTCTTTGACATCTTCTTTACATGAGTTGTACCGACTGCCCATGTATTTTGGGATGGATCTAGATCTTGGATGGAACTTGAAAGCCATCCACAGATTGGCTCTGAATACTTAATGACAATGTGCTACCACACCTAAGAGATGTGACTGGTGGGAAAGGACCACCCTCTGTAGTGCTAACCTATGCTTGGAATGTCTTACCAAGAGAGATGCAAATCTGCCCACTTTAAAAAAAATCTGCTGAAAACTCACTTGTTTCATCAGACATTGTAACCATCAGGCTGCTCCCGACAAATAGATTTGCTTTTTATTAGTTTCAATATCTTTTCTAATACTGTAGAGTTGCCCTGGGCCCATGCAGTGAAGAGTGTGATATAAATGCAAATAATCAATACACTAAGCCTGTAATCCTAACCTGCAGTTAGGCAAGCATAAGTCCTGGCACAATTCTCTTGCTGATCTGGGGATGTCACAAAAGTGGTGTAAAGCACCTCTGAACCACTCCAGAGGGTGGGGGGAAGCCAGTGCACAGACATGTGCCACAGTGATGGGCAGGCCTGGCCCTAACAACCGGTTCTCCGGAAGTGAGCGGGGCCAGGCCAGGTCAGGGGGTGGGGCTGAGGTCAGGGGGTAGGGCCAGGGGCGGGGCCAGCAAGAATTTTTTTAAAATTAATTTTTTAAAAAAATTAAGCATGTGGCTTAACTCTGAGTAGACCTGCATAGGATGGTGCTCTGAGGCTGCTGTCCTTTCCACACTGTCCTGGGAGTAAGCCCCATTGACTGGCATGAGGCTTACTTCTGTGTAGTCAGGTTGGGATCCAGGCTGCAGAGCCAGCCACTTTCCTGGGAGTAAGTCCCATTGCCTGTCATGGGACTTACTTCTGAGTAGTCATGTAAAGTATTGGGATCTCAGGCTGCAGTCCCTGGCCACATTGCCGGCCAGCGGGGGGAGGCGAGCTGTGGGCACGCTGAGGAGCGCGCAGGGTGAGGAGCCCTCCCGACCAGCGGGGGGGAGGCGCGCTGAGGAGCGCGCAGGGCGAGGAGCCCTCCTGACCAGCAGGGGAAATGGCGGCCACGGTGGCTGTTAACAGGAAATGACCCCCGAACCGGTTCGGCCATTTTGGCCAGCCCCCACAACAACCGGATCGCGACCGGCGGGCTGATTTTAGCTACTGGAACAGCCGAACCGGTCCAAACCGGTCTCAGCCCATGCCTGATGTGCCAGCCTCCCTGCACCACCAGGGGAATGGAGAGCAGATGAGTTGTGCCAGCCTACATTTGGCACCCTAAATCAATAAATTAAAGAACAATTAATTTCTAAATAAATAGAACACATTTTACTGAGATTTTAAAAACACTGTACAATAAATATGTTTGAAAATAGAGAAACAGTGTTGCCATGCCATTTGTTGCAAATTCTGAAAAATTCTAGGATTTACAAACTGTCTGAATTTTAATACTTAAAAATATAATTCACTTTCACCTCCAATGTTTTTAGCTGTTTTAATGGTTTTTAATTATTATGTTTTTATTTATTTTGTTTTCATTCTGACGTTGTGCACCTCCTTGAGTATAGGAAAAGAGGTATATAATTATTTTAAATAATTAAATAGGTTTTGCTAATCTTCTGAACTGGAGCCTGAAATGCTAGAACAATGTTTAGAATATGGATTTGTTAAAATTTGAAAAACTGTTTTTGAAAGTTATGTACCAGATTTGAATTCAGGAACTTGAGAACATATACAATATGTAATGGATGGAATGTCATAAATCTATAAGGACATCTTGAGAAAGAGAAAGCATTACAGCAGAAAGCGTTGCAGCAATTGGCACAAAAAGGTATGAGAGCAGAAAGTTATGCTGCATCCAGAGAGTCAGGAAGCCTGCGCTGCTCTAGCTGCTCCAGAGCATGCTCAATAGACACCAAGTCAGTGACACCTGGGGAGGGCTTGCTCCCAAAGAGACCCCCTCAGATCACACTGAACAAGGAACAGCTGTGATGCCTGTGGAGCCCAGAAGCTCCTGACAACCAGTAACAGCTGCAGCTTGAGACTCCAGTACAGCAATACCTCTAGAGGAGGATGGATGCAAGAGGATTGGCTTGGAGTGGCCTGCTGTATCCACAGGTTAGTGGGCTGCCGTAGTTGTTCCATATCCTGAAGATGAGAGGCAGGGGTTGCAGCTAGACTGAGCAAGAACTCAGATTTTTTGGTCAACACTGCCATTCTTACTCTGCCTTATCATGGATCCCTATGGGTCTACTCATTACTATACCTGCTTCTGAGGTCGTATAACTCTGAGGAGCTGGAAGAGGGAATTTCTGCCTGGGAAACAGGCTCTGGATACAGAGTAACTGCTCTGCCCCAGACAATGCTGAACATGCCCTCAACATGCCTCTCCTGAACTGCCTAGGCTGCCCCAGCTAGGGCAGCCCAGGTCCAGCCCAGGTCCACCTTAGGCTGCCCCAAGCCTTTTCCAGAATAACTAGGGTGGCCTATCTTGCAGTTGGGTCAGCTCAATGATAGATAGGGTAACACAAGTGCCCCTCTGGATTGTGCCTTAAACCAATTCCTTGGTTGAGAAGGGGGGGGGGAGCCTGCTATTAACCTGGCAAGGACCTGATGCCACTGGGCTCTGCTCATTCAAGAATTGGGCTTAGGGAGAGGAGAGACACCCTCTCTATTGGCCTGGTAAGGCTGAGAATTTTATTCTATCTAAATATAAGAATCACATTTTCTTTCCTATTTCTCCATCCCTGCTCTATCAGCCTCTCTCTTTTTAGACCATGAGCCCCTAAGGGCAGAGAACAGAAGAGCACAATCCTAACAATGTCTACTCAAAAGTAAGCCCCATTGTATTCCATAGAACTTACTCCCAGGAAAGTGTCTTTATGATTGCAGCGTTATTCTGCATAACCCTGTGGTGAGGCCCCAGAATCTCAAGACAGCCTGATGAATGAACCTGTGCAGCCAAGAGATGTGTGGGAGGAGGTTCTAGCCTCCATGGAGGGGGATCACGAGAGATGGTCTGATTCCTATTGGGAGTTATTGAGGCTATACATGAACAAAAAGACTGGCATGTACCCTGGACGGCCCATATCAGCACGCCTCAATCCAGGCTCTTCCCGTGCTCTAGGGAGAAAGAGAATGGAGGAAGAAGCCCGGAAAGGGAGGGGTGGGGTATTTAAGAAGGAGGAGGAAGGGAAGAGACAGAGAGAGATGGGACCGAAGTGGAGTGAAGGCGTCGGTTGCTGTCCCTGGTAGTTGGTGACCTTGTTCTGGGAGCAGGACCAAGGGAGAGTGCCCGATACCTGAAAGAAAAGAGACATAAGTTAATGGTTGCTTTTGTTGTCACCTACTTACCTGGTTACTCACCGTTGTGAGTGGAGATATAAGAGGATTGTTCAAGGAGGGCTGAAGCAAAGGGTGCAGCTGACCTGTAAAGAAAAAACGTGACAAGAAAAGAAAAGAAAAGACGTGTAAAGAAAAGACCTGTAAAGAAAAGACCTGTCATCAGGGAAAGCGTAAGTTTAAAGCTGGATTCAAGGGGAGAATCTTGGTGGCTAGCTTACCTGTTGTTGGAGCCTGCGAGCCCCATTATTGTGTTGGTTACCTGTAACAAAGAAAGAGCCTATATGAAACCACTAAGCTTTTGTGCCTCACTTTGAAGTAAAGATCATCTTGTGTTAACTGCAACTCACCTGTTTGGTCTCCATCCTTTGAGAGATACCTGGGCTAGATATGGCTGAGGGAAAGCAGGAGGAAATTGAAGTGGAGCTGTTCAGTGAGGAGGGGAGTGAGGCTCATGACAAACCCTTAGATGACCAACCAGATGTATTGACTGGCAATTATAATTTATGCAAATTAGGCTATTTTTAGATGGTCATCTAATGTTTTGTTAAGCTTTAAATTGCAGAGTGCCCGCTTGAAAATAATGACAGCATGCCCAAATAAAGGTCAAGTATAAAGTATATTGTAAATAGGTTTTGCAGCATCCAAACACAAAATATACAGCAAATAAAATGCAGCATTGAGAGTCAAAAGCTCCCACATACCTTCAGGTATAGCCCCCCCCCCCAATACATTGTAACATACCAACACTTAAATACACATCTTGGGTGGTTGCTGACCAATTACATTCTATATTACATATTGCTTACACCTGTTTTACTGGCTAATACAGTTCTACTCACAGGTGTGGCTGATTGGCTTGTTTAGCTCTAAATTTCTATTGCCTGTTTGTGTCCAATTTCTAACCAGGCATAGCACCCCTCCAAATTTTGATCTAAACAATTTATAAATTTACAACACAAATATATAAGGAACACAAAGGTTGGTCACTCATAACAATTCCACACTGACATATTGTACAGCCCAAGACTTTCAACCATAGCGTTGTGTTTTACTTCACTCAATGGCTTAGTCATTCCATCAGCTATCATCTGGTCTGATGGACAATAGGTCAAAGTAATTAATTTCAATTCTACTGCTTCTCTTACATGGGCAAACCTTATAGCTATATGCTTTGCTCTAGCTGGATTCAGCAATAGTTATGCCCGCTTGATTCTTCCATAACTTGGGTTGGAAACTCACTATCTGCAGACAGATTGATTGTTATTTGTTTAAAGTAAATGGCTTTGCTACAAGCCACCAAAAGAGCAGCAATCTCGGCTTCTGTGCTCAAAAGAGCAACTAGAGACTGTCTAGCAGTTTGCCATCGAATCAATACACCGGCATAGTACATTAGTATTCCAGATGTAGACTTTCTACTATTTACATCTCCTGCCCAATCGGCATCAGCATATATTATTTTGTCTTTTGTGTCATCAGGTACAATGTTTAAACAATATTCTTTAGTTTGTCTTAGATAACGCAACACTCTTAATATAGCATTCCAATGTGCTTGTTTCGGATTGGACACATATCTACTCAGGATATTCACTGCAGCACTGATATCAGGTCTTGACCATTGTCAAGTACAAAAAAAGCCTATTGCTGATACAACAAACATATACAACATATACAACAAACTGCCTATTTCAAACTGCCTATTGAATATACAACAAACTGCCTATTGTTGACCGATATTTGTCTTTATCACAATTTGGACTCTGTTCAAATTCTGATTTAATAAAGTCAGTACACATAGGAGTACTAGCACCTTTACAATTAGTCATGTCATAGGTTTCTAGTAGTTTTTCAATTTTATCATGCTGATGACATATATAGCCCTACTGTATTCCTTTGAATGTTAATCTCACATAATTTCGCAATGTACCCAGATCTCTTACTTTAAATGATTCATTCAGTTGTTTTACAATTGCATCCATATGCTTATCAAGAGATAAAAGGACGGAATTTCCTTACCAGTAAATGTCCTTTTCTTGGAGATGGGGACAGGGTACATTCAGTACTGTCTGGGCTATGCCCCGCCCACTCTGAGACAGGGCCGGACAGAAGTCTTCTCCTCCCAGTGCGGGGCAAGACCTTCCCAGTCCGTGTAGCAGAGCCACAGAAAGAAGATCCACCACCGCACTCAACGAACGAACCAAAAACACTCTGTAGTAGATAGAACTGAAAACGGCAAGGTAAGAAAAAAGAGGACCCAAACAGCAGGCCTCTTATAGAAGTCAGCAAAGAACCAGAACCAGGAATTGACCAAACTGGAAAAGCAGTCGACCCCCACAGCTGGAGTAAGACCTAGAAAATAAGGAGACCTGTGTCTCTGAAGAGGTGGGCCTGAATGTACCCTGTCCCCATTTCCAAGAAAAGGACATTTTCTGGTAAGGAAATTCCGTCCTTCTCTGGAGTGGGGACAGGGTACATTCAGTACTGTCTGGGATGTACCAGAGCCCTACCATCTGGGTGGGAGAGACACAGATCTCCTTAAGGGAAAACTACCGACTGCAACACCCTCCTGCCAAATGGTGCCTCAGCCAAGGCAGCGCGATCTACCTTATAGTGTTTGATAAACGTATCAGGAGTGGCCCAGGTGGCCGCTCTGCAGATAGACTCTAACGAGAACACTCCCTCAAACACAGCAGATGCTGCTGCACCCCTGGTAGAATGTGCCTTAATCCCCTTAGGTGGATCCCTACCAACAGCCTTGTAAGCCTCCCGAATTGCGGAACGTACCCACCTAGCCAAAGCAGCCAGAGAAGCACGCTTGCTCTTGGATGGACCCCTAAAAAGGACAAATAAAGCCTCAGATCTTCTAAAAGCCTTGGGTCTCTCTAGATAGAAACTGAGACCCCTCTTGACATCCAAGGAGTGCCATGCCCGTTCCTTAGAAGTAGATGGACTCGGGCACAGGGTAGGTAAAACTATTTCCTGCGATCTATGAAAAAGAGAGTTGACTTTAGGGATAAATGAAGGGTCCAGTCGGAGCCGGACCCTATCGTCCAGAAACTGACACAAATTTGGATGTGTGGAGAGAGCCCCTATTTCTGATACCCTAAGGGCAGAAGTAATGGCCACCAAAAAAATAACCTTCAGAGTCACAAATCGGATGGATACCATGGCAAGGGGCTCGAAGGGAGGACCCATCAGAGCCTTCAATACCAAATGTAAATCCCAATTAGGGAAGCGGTGGACTGTTGGAGGGTTAATGAGTTTCAGACCCTGAATACATCTTTTATAGTCTGGATGAGTTGAGAGTGTCCCAGCTTTTGTGGGTCCCAGGATAGAACTTAAAGTTGACAAATGTCTCTTAATGGTGTTAGTGCTAAGCCCTTTGTCAACACCCTCTTGCAGGAACTGAAGTACGTGCTTACATCTGGCTTTGTCCGCCCGAAGCCCAATATTGTCGGCCCAGATCACAAACTTGTGCCAGCTACGTAAATAGATCTTGTTAGTCGAAGATTTCCTGGAAGACAAAAGGGTGGAAATAACACCTTGAGAGTATCCTTTTCGGGTTAATTGGCTCCGTTCAAATGCCAGGCTGTCAGTCGGAACCTGCTGGGGTCCGGATGACATACTGGACCCTGGGACAACAGGTCCGGCCTGGACGGAAGACGAAACGGAGGCCCCTGGGCCAAGTTGACTATCCCCGGGTACCATAGTCTTCGGGACCAGTCGGGAGCCACCAGAATCAGGTCCGCTGAGAACTGGCGAGCTCTCTGAAGGACTGACTGCAGAAGGGGAAAAGGCGGAAAAGCATTCAGCAGAGTCTTTGGCCAAGGGAAGGACAGGGCATCTGACCCTACCGCCTGAGGATCTGGAAGCTGAGACAGGAAGGCTGGCACCTGGGTGTTGGAACGACTTGCGAAGAGATCCAGGCTTGGCAGACCGAAGCGAGAGACAATCTGAGTGAACACGTCCAGAATTCTCCCTCCTCTATGCTTTGCCTGCTCAGCCAGTCGGCCTCCAGGTTTGACACTCCAGGCAGATGTTCGGCCTTGATGGAAGCGAGGTGCAGTTCGGCCCAATCGAAGAGGAGGATGGCCTCCTTCATCAGACCCCGGGACTTGGTGCCCCCTGCCTGTTGATGAAGGCCTTGGCCAAAACATTGTCCGTCTGAATCAGTAAATGTGCTCCTTGGATCATGTCCTGAAAATGTAGCAGGGCCAAGTGAATCGCTCTCAATTCCAGCCGGTTGATTGAAAACCGTGACTCTTGACTTGACCAAGTCCCCTGAGTCCATTGATCATGCAGATGGGCTCCCCAACCCTGGAGGCTGACATCCGAGGTTAGGACAACCCTGTCTGGGACCTCCAAACTTGTTCCCTGAAGAAGGCGTTGGTTGGCTATCCACCATGACAGAGATGATTGAATTGGGGATGGGATCTGGAGGGATAGGATGACTTTCCTTTCGATGAGTCAAGCAAAAGGTCTCAGGAAGGCTTGAAGAGGCCTCAGATGATACCGGGACTGTCACGGGTCTGCCTGTTTCTTCCCCCAGTACCCCTCCCTTCTGGGGTCTGGTCTTCCAGGACCACCGAGATCTGAGTCTCATCATCGTCCTCCCCCCTTTGGGTATACATATTACGCGTGGACACGAACAGATAAGTCTCAACAAGTTTACTCGTTTCTTATTCTTTGGTCAAGCAGTCATTAACTCTTACTTTCTTCTTTTACAGGTTACAACCTTGGGAACATCCTTTACAACAGAACCCCACCACCAGCAACAGGTAAGTCTCTCTCTTTAACCCCTTAGTCTCTTTGTATAATGAAGTCAACTGTCTCACTTCTCTTTCTCCTTACAGGTGCGTCTCGCCTCCTCCACGTCTCCTCCTGCTTTATCCTTGACAGACGTTTTCATCTCTGAATTAGGAAGGGGTCCGGGGTACTTAAACTTGATCCCAAGCTGCCGTTCTTATTCCTCCAGGGTCAGGGTTTCCAGGGACAAGTTCTTTGGGTTCTGGTGCCAAGCCTCGTAGGTGCTTCGTTCCTTCCACGGCAAATCCTCCCGCCAAAGGACCTCCCGTTCCTCCCCTTCCCGTTCCCTTATATCCTGTACCCCTCCCCCATCTCTTCCTGCCAGATTCCCGTCAACGAGGGAACACCCCTCCCGAGCGTACCACTTGATAGAGGGTCCTGCTGTAATCCCTCTCCGTTTTGGTCCTCCCCTCCCTCCTGTCTTCCACAACTTGACCATGTCACTCATGGACCATACTTCTACAGTGTCTGGAAAGTCTTTGATGTCGGGGGGGGGGGTAATTGAGTCTTCTCCATACATGGAGGCTCTCCCCCATGTGCACCCCCATTGGCTCCATATTGAAGCGCTGGTATGCGTCCCAGTCAATGTCACAGGGACCATGGCACCACGTCCTGGCAAGAAACCAGGAGCCCCAAAAGTGATGTCAGAGCTTGAAGGGAGCTTGTGCGAGAGGACTGTATCTGGTGCAGCAGGAGAGTCAACTTCGCCCGTCTTTCTTGTGAGAGAAAAACCTGGAAAAGCTCAGTGTCTATCAGGAGACCCAGGTGGGTGATCTGTTGACAGGGATTCAAAGTACTCTTGGCCAAGTTGATAAAGAAGCCATGATCCGACAAGTAGTCCATGGTCGCCTGAAGATCCCTGGAGACTTGCTCACTGGAAGAACCTGCAATGAGGATGTCGTCCAGGTACGGGAATGCCCAAATGCCCCTCTTCCTGAGGTTCGCTATAAGTACCACCAGGACCTTGGTAAAAACTGTCGGTGCCGCTGAGAGCCTGAAGGACAAAGCCCTGTACTGATAGTGGTTGGGACCGTAGGAGAACCTGAGGAACTTGCAGTGACTCGGCAAGATGGGAACGTGCAAGTAGGCCTCGGACAGGTCTATGGAGGACAGGAAATCCCCTCGCTCGAGCGCAGCTATGATGGTCCGCCAGGTTTCCATCTTGAACTTCGGGACGACGAGAAACCTGTTGAGCCAACTGAGGTCCAGGATGGTCCTCCAATCTCAATTCTTCTTCGGGACCAGGAAGAAGATGGAGTAAACTCCCGAACCTCGTTGACGAGCAGGAACTGGCTCTATGGCTCGTATGGAGAGCAAGTGCTGAATGGCGCGTAGCTTCTGTTGATGCTTTTCCGGATGTTGAGCTAAGGGGACCCTCCAAAACCTGTCCGGTGGGAGCTGTCGGAATTCCAAAGCGAGACCCTGGGAGACGGTGCGGAGTACCCATGCGTTGGATGTAGACTCCCGCCATAATGGAACAAAGAAAAGCAGCTGGGCCCCAACGGCTGTAGGCTTGGCAGCATGCCCAATGTCAGAAGTTACCCCGGTCTTTGTGTTCCGGTCTCCTGTTGTCGCCCCGCTTGGTGAAGTTCGGTTTGTTACGGGGTAAGACCCTGGCATTGGTCCACTGAGACTTCAATTGCGGACCCGAGGTATCTCTGTAGTGGGAGCGAAAGGAACGAAAGGACCGAAAAGATGCGGACCTCCCCTTGGAAGATTCCTTCTTACCAGGAGGCAGCACCTTCCTCTTGTCCTTAGCCTCCACCAGAATGGGGTCAAGCGCCTTTCCGAAGAGCTGAACACCCTCGAAAGGGAGGTTGATGAGCTTGGAATGCGAAGAGCCCTCTCCTGACCAGGACCGGAGCTAGACAGCCCGCCTGGCAGCAGCTCCCGAAGCCATAGCCCTGGCTGAGAGGTGCATGGAATCAAGCGAGGCGTCCGCAGTGAAGGCTGAGGCAAGGGCAATTTTCTTAAAGACGTTTCTGACGGACTTCGGAAGCCCCTTGTCTCTTGCTGCGTTCTGCTCCCAAAGAAAGGCTGCCCTGGACATCACAGAATTAGCCGCCGAGGCCCTAAATGAAAAAGAAGACTGTTCAAAATTACGTTTAAGATGACTTTCAATCTTTCTGTCAGTGGGGTCCTTCGGCCAAACATCTCTGTCCACGGGTACCGTGGAGGAGGCGAGAGCTGCAACAGGAGGGTCAACCAAAAGAACCTTCAGGAGCGCCATTTGCTTTGCTGGAAGCGTGTAAAATTTGTCAATCACACTGGACCCCAAACCCTTGGGGTGGGGGGCCCATGCCTGTGTAAAAACACTATTGAACGGCTTAGGAAAAGGGAGCACCATCTGTTTGATGGAACTCCCTGGGAAAGCCTCAGACCGGTCAGGATCTGAATCAGACTCCAATTCCCCCGGATGACTCAGATGGAGACATTCCGAGGAACTGTTGACCATGGTAGGAAGGTAGTCAGATGGGAAAAGACGCTCCTTCTTTGCCTTGGGTTCCTCATGGTCAGATAGCTCGCCCTCCTCCCGGTCCAGGGAGGAGGACCGAGAAGGGGAGGAGTCAGAAGGGGAGTCAGAAGAAGACCAGGATTTAATGCCCTTAGAGCGATGCCCTTTGCTGCAAGAGGAATGGCATTCAACATGCTTAGTCTTCCTCTTCCTTTTACGTGGAGGGGACTCAGAAGAACCCTCTGACAGTGAAGACCATGAAGAAGGCGATGTTGCCTTGATCCTCTTGGGTGACCCTGATTTACAGTGGGACTTGGAAGCTGCCTTGACCGCCACCTTGATGATGCCTGGCAGACTGAGGGACACTGCAGAATCAATGGCCCATTGAATGGCCGAGGGAGACAATAGGTTTTCAGTAGGGAGAGTCCCCGTAGAACCAGAGGCCACATTTGATACTGGGATGGGTATGTCCTCCCCCCCCCACGATATCCACCTCAGAGTGACTCTGGGCCATCCTGACCAAGTTATGAGCCAGGCCAAGACTCCAAAACCCCCACTGCGCCCTCAGATGGAGGAGTGATGAAAAAGAGCCACAGAGGGTACTTGAACCAATGTAAACTGGAGTCCACAGGTCACAAACACTGCTGGCACTCTAGGGGGGGCCCCAATACTCACTGCGACCACCAGAAATACCACGTGGGCCAAGGGTAGGCCTCAAAATGGCGTCCGCGGGAAGCCTGCCTCACTGCGGGAAGCCTGCCTCACCAAGATGGCGCCGTGCAAGGCGTGTGCACCAAGACCCGGCGCTCCCTCAGGCGTCCTCCCCTCTCAAGACCTTCAGGGCAGCGAAGAGCCAGGTTGTCGCTCGCCTCCTGAGGCACCTGCCTTCACCGTGGCTGTTGCCCGCGCATGCGGCGTCCCGCACGGGGAGAGACCGCCCGCGGCTGTGCTGAGGCCACCCGACAGCGCGTTTCCCGCTTGCCGCCTTCCAAGCGGCTGCTGGGATATGCGGTCAGTGCTTGATGGAGGGAGGGCCGAGCCCACGGCTCCCGCCCGTGAGGGGCTGCAGCCGGGATGCGCCCTGAGTGGGCAAGCAGCCTCCGGAGGGTCCGTCCAGGCCAGCTGAGGGCCACCTCGTAAGGTGGCCCCAGCCTCTAATCGGAGGCAACAGGTGGCTGTGCCAAAGCCAGCTCTCTGCCTCCAGAGGAGGAAGAGAGGGGAAAATCCTGCTCAGCCATTCCCCTCGGGAGGTTAGGCCCAGAGGGGGGGGGGAGGCTATCCAGAGATCTCCTGGTCCAGTAGAAACAAGAGAGAAAAGGATGACAGAGATGAGAGGAGAAGGGGTGCTCTAAGAAGCACCAAGGAAACGTGGCCCTTCTCTGAGGAGACAGAGCCAGACTGGGAAGGTCTTGCCCCGCACTGGGAGGAGAAGACTTTGGTCCGACCCTGTCTCGGAGTGGGCAGGGCATAGCCCAGACAGTACTGAAAGTACACTGTCCCCACTCCAGAGAATCAAAATATCGTCCACAAAACCAAAAGAATGTCACATGATTGTCCTGCATTTCTAGTATATACATAAGGATCAGCTATTGAACGTTTAAAGTTAAGTTGTAATAATCTGTCAACTAGACATGTTCTCCACGCATTTGCAGATTGTTTTAAACCATACCAAGCTTTGTTCAATTTCCAGCACACTTTCTTATTAGTACATGATACTCCTTGTGGTACAGCCATATAAATTTCCTCAGCTAAACTGGCATGAAGATAAGCTGTTTTAATGTCTAGGAGTTTATTGACATATTTCCTTTGCACTGCTATTGACAAACATTTAAAGTTGGTGCAAAGGTCTGAAAATAATCTTGTTTAGATTGGCCAAAGCCTTGTGCAACTAACCTTGGTTTGTAAATGGGATCCTGATTAAATGAACACTTGTGCTTATAAATCCACCTGCTGCCTAACAGTTTTTTATCTTGAGGGATAGGGACCTCTGAGAACACTCTTTGTTCCCGTAATGAGTCAAGTTCTGCTTTCATGGCCAAATGCCATTGTCTCTGCTCTTCAGTGGATAATTGTGCCAACTCATTATATGAACTCGGTTTAGAATACATTGAACATAAATTTGTACTTGGACTAAAACGTATTGGAGGTCGACCTTTGGTCTCTCTCTGAGAGCGACGTGGAATAATTTGTTCACTCTCTTCTTCTATCTTCTCTACCTCATCCACCACACTGCTTGGAGAACTCCTCTTACTGCTACTTTCAGCTTTGCATTCTACATTCGGTTTCTTAGAGGTTAACTCAGTTTCTACTCTTTCACTTTCCCCTCCTTGCTTATCTCTCTCTCCTTGGCTTGCGTCCCAGACTGTATTATCAGTCCCATTAATAAACAATTCCTGCTGTTCATTTTGTAATACAGCTTCATGGCTGTCTATTGCTGTCCATCTAGCATGTTCTATGAATTTTGCACTTCTAGACACAGTAATTTTTTATTTCTATCACAGAATTTACAACTCTTGGTCCCTGGAATATACCCCAGAAATATGAGCTTTACAGCCCTATCACGATTCTTCCTACGAGATCCTTTTGGTATATGGACGTATGCCTCACAACCAAACACTCTGAGATGAGTTAAACATGGTTGTTTACCATAAAGGTGTTGATGAGACATAGATAATGAAACATGATAAAGATGATTACTTAAATAAACAGCTGTTTGGAATGACTCTGCCAAAACTAAGGCCAGTATCTTTTAACATAGCTCTCATTAACGATTGTATAAAACCCCCTCTCCGTTCACATATCCCATTCTCCGGAGGCATTTGTACATTGATTAATGTATGCTAAATTCCTCTATTCTTGAGCCATGAGGTGAACATTACAAAATTCTGTCCCTCTGTCAGTTTATAATGCTGAGACTTTATGAGAATATTTCTTTTCAACAAAACGTACCCATTCCTTAAATTTTTCAAATGTCTCATCTTTGGATTTTAACGGATAACTAAATGCATACCTGGAATAATGATCTACAATAAGTAACACATATTTTGCACGTCAATAAGATAATGGAAAGGGTCCTATCAGATCAGCAAATGTTAACTGGAAAGGCCTTGAAGTAACTCTTATCACTTCTTCTTTCGACTGGACTGACTTCAGCACAGACGCTGCAGTCCAAATATTTATTGCACTTTTCAATCGACATTTTGCTAGCATTTACTAATGTTTTAAGCACAGTATCAAAGCCACAATGACCTAGACATCTATGCATTAAATGAACACAGTTAGCATGATCAGGCTTATTGCTAAATACATTCTTTACATGCACAGTTTTTGAATTGTCCAAGATATATAGTCCATTCTTCATTGTAGCATGAGCACACCAACGTTTTCCCTTGAAAATGTCACAGTAGGTGTCAGCAAATGAAAACTTGAATCTAGCTTTTGCAAGTGCAGCCACAGACAACAAATTGTGCTGGCGGGAAGGCACATATAACACATCAGTTACATACTCACCGAGCCCTGGAATGTATACGTCTCCTTACCTCTCAGTGTTTATACAAGAGTCATTTGCCAGATGCACTGCAGACACAGCAGTTGAGGATAGTTTACGAAACATAGAAGCGTCCATGATGACTTGCTCCACTATCAATGGCCCAACCACACTGCTGGTAGCCTTTCGCCATGATAAGCATATTAAACTGTACATGACCAAGCCCTCTCTTCCGATGTTGTCCCCGCCTGGCAGCAGCTCCAGATCTTTTAAAGGGCAAAACCTAACAAGGTGTTTATCAGAATTGCATTTGAAACAATGCTTCACAGTTAAGACGGTCGATAAGGATTCAGGGTCAGCATGTGCATCTTGAAGTACAGTCCAACATTCGTGTGCAGACACTAAATTCTTGAGGTGAAACAGCTGGTCATCCTCAATCAATAGAATAATAGTGCTGTGTGCATGCTCATCCAATATCTCCTCCTGTGCGGTTAAGTCTCTTGGGGGGGGGGGTCATTAATAATGTCCCACAGCCCTTCGCGTCTCAGAAAGCCCTTGGCTTTTATAGCCCAGCTCAAATAGTTAGAGTCTGACAACTTTGGGATGGCAAATGGGGGAGCAGCAGCTGCAGCCATCCTTCACCCCTTCTTCCCCACACACTGTAGACTTACTGGATGTGGCCTGACCCCAGCAAATGAATGCAGCAACACTGTCTTCCTCTCAGGCAAGACAGGCAACACCGTCAGCAGATCCAGGAACTCACCAGAAGCAGACAGGGCAGACTGTGCAAACTGGGCTGACTGGGCCCATAACCTGTTAAACTTTAAATTGCAGAGCGCTCGCTTGAAAATAATGACAGCATGCCCAAATAAAGGTCAAGTATAAAGTATATTGTAAATAGGTTTTGCAGCATCCAAACACAAAATATACAGCAAATAAAATGCAGCATTGAGAGTCAAAAGCTCCCGCATACCTTCAGGTATAGCCCCCCCCCCCCCAATACAATGTAACATACCAACACTTAAATACACCTCTTGGGTGGTTTCTGACCAATTACATTCTATATTACATATTTTATTTATTTTATTTTATTTCCTAATTTATACCCCGCCTTTCCTCCCCTACAAGAGGGAGCCCAAGGTGGCTAACATAAGAGAAGAATAAAACACCATTAAAATAATAATAAATAGAAATTAAACATAATTAAAATACACTTAAAATACAATTAGATTTAAAATTGAAACGATTAAAACAGACTAAAAACTTTGTTAAAACAATAATATATAAAAACACAATAAAACTACCCCACAACCCTTGCCCCATGTAAAAGCTTTTTTTTAAAATAAAAGGTTTTCAGGCTCTACCTGAAGCTCTGTGTTGAGGGAGCTTTCCTCAGTTCTATGGGGAGGGAGTTCCATACCCAGGGTGCCACCACCGAGAAGGCCCTATTTCTGGCCGCCACACTTCTCACATCTCTTAGTGGTGGCACAGTCAGTAGGGCCCCCTCTGATGACCTTAGGTGACGGGTCGGATTGTACAGAAGAAGGCGGTCTCTCAGGTACCCTGGACCCAAGCCGTTTAGGGCTTTAAAGGTCAGGACCTTTGAATTCAGCCTGGAAATGAATGGGCAGCCAGTGTAGTCGCTGAAGCAGTGGCCCGACAGAGTCGAACCGACAAGCCCAGCAACCACAAGGGCCGCTGCATTCTGGACTAGTTGAAGTTTCCGGACTGTCTTCAGAGGCAGCCCCACATGGAGCGTGTTACAATAATCTAGTCTCGATGTCACTAGGGCATGGGTTACCGTGGCCAGATCTGAACGACTCAGGTATGGTTGCAGCTGGCGGATCAGCCGAAGCTGAGCAAAAGCTCCCCTGGCCACAGCCGCCACCTGGGACTCCAGGAGCAGCTGCGAATCCAGGAGAACACCCAAGCTGCGAACCTGCTCCTTCAGAGGGAGTGCAACCCCTTCCGGAACAGGATGATATTCCAATACCCAAGTCGAGGACTTCCGGACCAGGAGAACCTCTGTCTTGTCAGGATTTAATTTCAGCTTGTTCACCCTCATCCAGTCCCCCACTGCCTCCAGACAACGATTCAGGACTTCAACCGCCTCCTTGGACTCAGGAGGAAAGGAGAGATAGAGCTGGGTGTCATTGGCGTACTGATGACACCTCACTCCAAACCTCCGGATGACCTCTCCCAGCGGCTTCATGTAGATGTTAAATAGCATGAGGGATAGAATGGAACCTTGTGGTACCCCGCACCAAAGAGGCTAGGGTGCTGAACAAGCATCCCCCAGCACCACCTTCTGGGACCTGTCAGCCAGGAAGGAGTGGAACCACTGCAAAACATGCCTCCAATCCCCAACCCGGCCAACCGACCCAGAAGGACACCATGGTCGATGGTGTTGAAGGCCGCTGAGAGGTCCAGCAGGACCAACAGGGACGCACTCCCCCTGTCCATTCCCCGGCATAGGTCATCCACCAAGGCGACCAAGGCAGTCTCTGTCCCAAATCCCGACCTGAAACCAGATTGGAAGGGATCCAGATAATCAGCTTCATCCAGGACCCTCTGAAGCTGGGACGCCACCACCCGCTCGACCACTTTGCTCAGAAGTGGGATGTTTGAGACTGGCCAATAGTTGTTTAGGTTTTTAGGGTCCAGGGAGGGTTTCTTCAGGAGGGGGTGAACCACTGCCTGCTTTAATGCTTACACCTGTTTTACTGGCTAATACAGTTCTACTCACAGGTGTGGCTGATTGGCTTGTTTAGCTCTAAATTTCTATTGCCTGTATATGTGCAATTTCTAACCAGGTATAACATGTTTAAAGTGGCATGCTTACAGATGACACTATGTACAGTAAGCAAATAGGAATTATGCCTGTTTTTTTGCCTGACTCAGTTTTCTTTTTGGGTCAGACTAATGTGTGACAGAGGGCACAATCCTAACCAATTTAGGCAAGCAGAAATCATCCATCTCCTATTTCCCCAAACCCATGGTGGTGTGGGGAGGCCGGCACATGTCTGTGGTCTAACCCCTCCAGGAGTGGTGCAGAAGTAGTTACATTTGCACTATTGCAACACCCTCAGGCCAACAGTTAAAAAACTGTTATTTTTAAAAAGCATGTATGTATATCAACCAAATTTTCATGCCATGTCACTTGACCCATTCTGCTCAATGAAAGAAACAATTCAAATTAATATTCACCATGCAAGATGCATTTTATCTGCTTTCATTATGTCCCTTTCCCCCATAAGGACCTGATTGGTGCTTTGCTTCATAGCACACCATTCTTGTCTGAATCAATGGGAGTGTTGACCATGGAAGAATGCACACTCGGGATGTATGAATTAAAAAGTCAGGCTCCTGAGACCAGCCTTTTTTCACTGCAAGGAGTATTTGGCTGGCAAGGAAATGTTTGGCATTCTCCTCATAAATCCAGGCAGAACTGAGAAAATGCTTAGAAGTCGCTGATTAAAAATACACACAAAAGTTGGATACATGCCTGCCTTTGATTCTTTATGATCATAAAGAGCATCCAAAAGGGGCTGGACAGATTGTTCATTCCTTTTTCTCCACTGTGATCTTTTAGAATAGATTTTTTAAAAATGTCAGGAATACCTTCAAAGATTTTTCCCTGGTTTTGTTGGGAAGTTGGCACTGAAAACAGGATTTGAGTCTTCAACTGAGTAAAATTCTGGGGGCAGGAGGGCTGCTCCCTTCCCCCAGATCAGTGGCATAGCTACGGAGGTGCAGGGGTGCAGTTGCACTAGGCTGCAAGCTTTAGGAGGGCTCCAAGCTGAGCTTTACACTGGTGACTAAAATTATAAAATAGGGGTGTGTCAGTGGTGGACACAGGCCGGTTTGGTCTGGTTCTGGGGGACCGGATCTTCCAATCCCCCTGCCGCTTGCGAGCCGGCAGCGGCAGGGGGCCCCCAGAACCATGGGGACCGGTTTGACCGCCACTGCTCCTCCTCTTCCGGCCGGGGAGGCTTAAACAGGAGGCTCATGATGTAAGCGCGCTCTCCCTGCCTCCCCCGACTGGCCAGGGAGGCTTAAAAGCAGCTCTCCTTGACTCTCCCGCCAGCTGGGGGGGGGGCCTCAAAAGCCGCTGTCCTTGCCTCCCCCGGCCGGCTGGGGAAGCTGAGAGCTGCCTATGCGTGTCTACTCTGAAGTAAGTCCCAGTATAGTCAATGGGACTTTATCTATCTACAGTATTTATATACCGCTTTTCAACTGAAAAGTTCACAAAGCGGTTTACAAGAAAATGAAAAAAATTAATAGCTAATTAATAGCTAATGGGTGCCTGTCCCAAAAGGGCTCACAATCTAAAATGCAATAAGAACACCAGGAGAAGCAACTAGAGCAGACATTGCTGGGGTGTGTAGGGCCAGTTACTCTTCCCCTGCTAAATAAAAGAGGAACACCCACTTGAAAGAGTGTCTCTTGCCCTGTTAGCAGGGGTTACTCCCTGCTTACTACTTACTCCCAGGAAACTGTGGAGAGGACTGCAGCCTCAGAGCACCATCCTATGCAGGTCTACTCTGAAGTAAGTAATTTTTATTAATTTTTTAATTTTAAAATTAAAAACCGTCCCTGGGCCCTGTCCCTTGACCTTGGCTTGCCCCTTGACCCTGGCCCCGCCCACTTCCAGAGAACCGGTTCTTGGGCCAGGCTGTGCCCACCCCTGAAGTGTGTATGAATGGTAGTACCATCATGTTATATATCGTTGGGAAGATAGTTTTATGCAGAATTCAGTGAAACAAACTGCATTGGAATATCTATATTCTATCAAAAGTTAAGGCCAATTAATCAGAAAATCAAAACACAAAAGCATATGGAATAAAAGTGGATTTTCTTAACTCAAATCTTCCCATGTCACTGATGGCTCTGAGAGCCAATGATATGTAATTCTGGTACTTTATCGAACAAAAAGGTGTTAATTTAAATCAGTACAAATATCATATACAGTACATATTTCATAAAACAGTTACCATACTAACTGGGTATATAGGCACTTCTAAGTGTTGTTCCTCTCCTATTTAGCTGGGAAAGAATAACCACTCCTTTTTTCCCCAGCACAGTTTCCCTAAGCAATTAGGGATACAATTTTCATTTTTTTACTTAATTAAATTTGTTTATGTTGTTGTGGGGGTGAGGGGCAACAAAATCTTCTTTGACTCCAGATAGCAAATAGGTCTTTTAGCTATGTGACTAGCAGAACAAATGGTTGGTGAACTGCTGAGGAGCAGGAGGCAGGTTTTTCCTCTATTTTCTTTTAAAAAAATACATGGGAATGACATCACTTCCAGTTGTGACATCACTTCCAGGGCTACATTTTGTGCTTTGCAACGGGCTACATGATCATTAGCTATGCCACTGCTCTAGATTTATGCCCTGGGGCCACCTATACCTGTGGTTAATATAAGGTATTACAAAATCCTCTTAAATGACCCAATAAGAAGAGCCTCCACTGTTCAGGCCAAAAGCCCATCTAGTCCAGCTTCCTGTATCACTCAGCTGCCCACCAGATGCCTTAGGGAGCACATATGACACCTGCATCCAGGTGCTCTCCCCTGTACCTGACATTTTGAGGTTGCCCACATCTATATACACCCCTCACGGCTTGTAACGTGCACTAGTCCTTTCCTCTAGGAATTTGTCCAATCCCTTTTTAAAGGCATTGAGGCTAGATGACATCACCATATCTTGTGGCAGGGAGCTCCACAGACCAAATAACTGCAAAAAAACATTATGTTAAGGCAATTTAGGCTGCAATCCTAAAGATATTTTCATGGGAGTAACACCCGTTGAACATAATGGGACTTACTATTGAGTAGACATGTTTTGGATTATGCTCTTAATCTTGAACATTGCCAGCAGAAAGCCTCTGAACCAGTGGCACTCTTTTGGAAATCAAAATCATGCCCCGGATCTTCAGGATTTAAACTCTCCTGAATAATAATGGAAGCAGTTGGAAGAAGTGTCATCACATTATGACCCCATATTTCTGAGCGCTGTGCTTTGTAGCAGGTTCTGCCAATGGTGGGCATGCTTGCTACTCTTATGGGTGAGTGGGGGGCATGAAATCTAATGTTATGAAGAGCCCCAGAGCCCCCAAGGCTGGTTCTGTGCACAACTGTGAAAAAAGTGGACAGATAGCTCTTGTAGCTCCTTTCTCAGCTGCAAGAACCTGGGAATTCTACCAACCAAAATTGATGGGCAGTAGAGTCAGGACAGACAAAACTGCCCTGAATCAAAATGCCCATCTCTGACTATTCTACTGATCTTAGGACATCAGGTCCTCTAAAAAAGTTACCTGATTTGACAGACAGGGTGTTACAAGCTTCTTATCAATATGTATTTATTGTAAACATTTTTAATCTCACCTTTCCATCAACGATGTGACACAAAGAGCAATAAAATGAATAAAGCAATAAAAAACTCCAATCAAAACAAGAAAAGAGAACTACCATAAAAAGCATCAGAGGTTGGTCTGCCTTGCTCTTTCCTCAGACACTTTTTGGGCCTTCTTTCTCCCTGTCCCATAATTCTGTAAGACATTTTTTTCTATAAACAAAAAGATTAATGGTTCACTGATAAAGTTTCATAGAATCATAGAGTTGTAAGGGTCATCCAGTGGGTCATCTAGTCCAACCCCCTGCCTGTAGCAGGAAATCCTCCTACAGTATCTCCAACAGGTGCTCATCCAGCCTCTGCTTGAAGATCCCCAGTGAGGAACAGTCCACCACCTCCCTTGACAATCTGTTCCACTGCCAAACCACCTGAACCGTCAGGAATTTTTTCCCAATATCCAACTGGAATCTCCTTTCTTGCAGTCCGTACCCATTGGTTCTAGTTCTGCTTTCAGAGGGAGCTAAGAACAAATGAGCCAATTCCTTCATATGACAGCCTTTCAGGTATCTGGGTATCTGAAGAGGGCAATCATGTCTCCTCTCAGCCTTCTCTTCTCCAGGCTGAACATCCCAAGTTCCCCCAACCTTTCCTCGTAGGGCTTCCCTTCACCAGTTGAACTGGCCACTTAAGCTATTCATGTAGCCTAAGCTTCATTCTGCTTCCAAGTAGGCTTTTGCCCTTGTCTCACCAGCCTTTGTCCTGGTGAGCTGCCTCAAATGGGACTCAGTTGTGCATATGTGAATGCAGAGGGGAGAACACTTGTAATGTGTAGGGATTATTCAGTGGTGGGCTCCAGCTGGTTTGCACCTACTCTATAGAACCGGAGACAACCCAAAAATATTCATTTAAAAATATTAACTGTATGTAAAAATGATGACAAAACACAGTAATAAAATTCAAAACATATAATACAGAACACAATTACTGTAATAAAACACTGTAATATGCTGGACAGTAAAACAGAAAGGAAAAACCTTTAAGGCCAAGGATAACTAAGTTTCACTTAAAGAGTCACTGGTGTCTTTTTGAGCATCTTTAACAAGGAACCCATCTCTCTGTATGTGAGATCTCTCTATGCAAACCAGATAGGCAGTTTGAAACAGCAGAGGGGCAAGATCCTATCCTGCTTACTCAGAATCAAGCCCCATTGAATTCAGTGGGGCTTACTCACAGGAAAGTGAGTAGGATGCAGCCTGACTCTTTCCAAGTTTGCAGAAGCAAAGGCTTCTTCCTGGATGCAAGAGGGAAGTCCAGGCAGGGAATGTGGTGGGAGGGGGAGAAGAGGGGTCCAGGCAGGGGAGGCTTCCTTGGGGAGGGGAAGGGGTTTCTTTTGAGAGGGGCCAGAGGAGGGTCCAGGAGGGGTTTCCCTCCTACCTGATCCTGGCTGCTGCAGGGCTCGGCTGGCTGGATTGAGGCCATGTGCTGATTGGGAGGCCCTTGCTGGAGAGGCTAGGAAGATGCTGTGCTCCCTCTGCTGGCTTGTTCACTGGTATTGCAGGCAGGAGGAGAAGCCTTGCCTCAGCCAACCAGTCCAGCCAATGCAGGCAAGAGGAGAGGGGGCCCAACCAATGAGGATTCGTTATTCAAAGCACATTTGTCCAACAAAGCAGAATCCCAGGGAAATTTCAGTTTGTTATTCAAATCATTTGTCCTACAGGGCATTCGTCTTGCAAGGTACCACTGTATTGTATATGTTAGAAGTGTTTGTGGTAATACAGGATTACAGCCTCACAGTGCAATGCTAATGTCCATTTAGGCCAACACAAGATCAGGCACAAGATCAAGACTCGTGCTAGAGTGGGGGTGTTGCAAAAGTGCCGAAAGGCACATCTGCACCACTCCACAGACATGTACCAGCCTCCCCACATCATTGCGGGAAAGAGGAGATGGTTGAGTTGCCCAAATTGGTTAGGATGGCACCCTAAGTATTAATGAACCTAGAAGGTTGAGTAAAATAAAAAAAACACTATTTTCAAACACCTCTTTATACAAGGTTGTTGTCTCACGAGGACTTTTGCTAAAAAAAGGAAATTACAAGTGTTTTAAAGCAAATAAATAAATAGTTTGATTGCCCACAAATTCTTTCCTTCTGTTTTGCATGATCATTTGCAAGTCCAGCCACGGAGAAACAGGAAAGGGAAACCAGCTGAGGATTAACCATAATTCAGGGTATTTTTTGCTCTAGCAACTGAGAGGGAAGGTCATCATTTTTGCTAATGCTAACTGATGGTTAAGTACATGAAAGCCTTCATGCTTCTCATGTAATGCTGTGGACCAGGAGGCATTAAAAAAAAGAACTGCTTTTAATATATTTATGAAGCAGTGGCGATCCTGGCCCCTGTGCTACCCAGAACCATGACTACAAATGCCTAATCCCCCTCCCAGCCTCCAGGGAGGAAAACACCATTTTAAGGCCTACTGAATACCTTACAGGCTGTGTGCAGCCTCACCATCCCTCAGGATTCCCCCTGAAGGTGAGGCAATGGATGTGGTGTGGCTCAGGGCAGAATTTCTCTCCACAATTTCTCTCCAGTCATGCTGTCCTGGTGACCCTAACATGCACCTGCGAACCCCCTAGGAAAATTGCTCTCAAGCCTCTCAGTGTGGCACCCACTTCTGAGAATGACCAGGACCCCCTGAAAGTGATATCATCGACCTGAAAGTGAGGTCATGGCTGGAAGTGACCTCACTGTGTTGACACAGCTCCTCCATGTCTACTCGGAAATAAATCCCACTGTGTTCAGTTATGTCTGATCCAAACACTGCTTCCTGGGTTGCTTCCTTCTGCTCAGATTAGGCCATCTCTGGAAGTGGCCCAATTTTGAGTAGATCCATTGGATTTGCTTCTGTCTTACCACAGGGAAGGGAACAAGCCTCCCTTTGCCTGTGGTAGTGCAGTAATAGTCCCTAAACGTGTGCTGGATACAGTGCAGGTATTCATGCCTGCCAGTTCCAGCGCAACAAGTTATGATCGAACTGCTCATTTCATATTTGTAGCCCCTCTTTCCTAATCCCTGCTCTTTAGCACAGAGTGAAACAATTAAAAAATGGCAGCTCCTCTCTTACTAATGGTGAAGGGCAGCGGTTCCCCAATTGTGGGTTGCAACCAAATTTGGCAGGTTGCCAAAGTATGAAGGAAAATTCAGATACCTAATTACCTCAAGCCTCAAAACAAATCAGATATTGTAGTAGTTGCTAACTGCCCTGCAAGGAGGTTAGCTTCAGCAGTTTGCAAACTGTTTAAATATAGGTAGATAACACAGTGGTACCTCGCTTAACAAGTGCCTCGCTTAACAAGCGTTTCACACAACAAGCAAAAATTTCCAAGAAATCTTGCTTCACATAACAAGTTCTGCTTCACTTAACAAGCAAGCGTGCTATGGGCACACATGCTATGCAGCCCTGACACTCTGCACGGAGACTCTAAAAGGGCTACAACTTGGGGGCAGTTGCCTGGAGGTGCCAGAAGCAGCTGCCCCTAACTGCCCCCAACTGCCCCTACCAGCCACCTTGAACCTCCAGCAGCAGCCCATGTAAGCCTCCCAGGAAAGTGTCTTTGATTGCAGCTTCCTAACCATGTCTACCCAGAAGTAACCCTACTGTGTTAAATAGGCTTACTCTCAGGAAAGAGTCTTTAGGATTGCAGCCTAAGTGGACTTCATAGGATCATGCACATTGAATGCATGTTTTGAATTCACTTCCAGTGTTTTGTCATCATTTTTACACCCAGTTTATATTTTTATATGAATATTTTGGGGGTTTGGAACCAATAATCTGAGTTTCCATTATTTCCTATGGAAAAATCTGCTTCACTTAAAGAGCGTTTCACTTAAAGAGCATGCCTCTGGAACGAATTAAGCTCTTTATGTGAGGCACCACTGTACATAGGTACCGGTAAATCTTTGAAGGTCTTTTTCAGTTATTATTATTATAAATAAATATTATTCATTTATTTCTACAGCTCCCTATTTTAAAAGTCTGGTAAATCTTTTTTCTCTCTCTTTTGAGTGGGGAAGGTCCCTGTTGTGCCTAGAGTTTCCTTCCTGTGAGAGAGGAGGGGCTCTCTGGAATTCATGGTGCTGTTCTTTCCTCTTTTTCTCTTTAGAGTGGGGGAAGCTCCTTTTATGCCTCTGTGTTTCCAGCCTATGTTTGGAAGGAGGAAGGTCAGTCTGGGTCTTACCCTGCTGGTGGTTTGTATTGGAGGGGAGCTCTGTATTGCCTCTGGTAGTGGAGCATGAGACTAAGTGTGACGTGAGGGTGAATCAGAGGATGAATCATGTGGGTGTGCAAATTATGTGAACGAGTCTTTGTTGAACCTACCTAGGAGAAGGAAAACTCCTACTTAAACCTCTGCTGCCTTGTGGCTATACCCATCTATGGGAAAGGCTTCAGGAGTAAACCTCGAGGAAAAATCCGGAGCCGGAGTACCGAAAGCAGTTCGTGACTGTGTTACAGTCATGCTCTGGTAACTCCTGCGACGCAGCTGGAACTGATCGTATTGGCTCTGCCTTTCCATTGGACTATTTCAGCGGCGTGGAGAGGGGGGATTCTCTGCTTGGGAAACAGCCTATCCCCAAAAATAATCTACCCAGGCCTTCATGCTCTGGAGAGCATACAGCATGGAAACAACACAGGAAGTGGCAGTTACAGGTTATAAGTCGTTGCTCAATTGGTGAAGAGCGTGACACCAGGGGCTACTTCTGACGATGGGAGAGGACATTGTGCCTCATTGGGCAGCTATCGCCCCCCTTAAGCTGGGCAGCCCCCAGCCAGTAAGATGCTGCCTCGCCACGGTCTGTTAACCTCACTGGGTGCGTGGGGTTTAGGGTGAAAACCGACAAGCAGATTGACAACTGAGCACCATGCAACAAACATAAGAAAACTTCAGCCCTTAAGTTGGGCACCTGGAACGTTCGGACAATGACCCCCGGCTTTTCTGACGATTTGCAAGAACTGGATGATGTACGTAAGACAGCTGTCATTGATATGGAGCTGAGCAGACTGGAGATGGACATAGTTGCCCTTCAAGAGACAAGGCTGTCAGACTCAGGATCTATTAAGGAGAGAAATTTCTCATTCTTCTGGCAGGGAAAGCCATCAAGTGAGACTAGGGAATATGGAGTTGGCTTTGCAGTTAGAAACACCCTCCTTGGATTCATTACTCCACCTACTGGAGGAAGTGAAAGAATTGTGTCTCTGCAGCTACAGTCATCAGTAGGGTTAGTCACTCTTATTAGTGCATATGAACCAACACTATTATCTTCAGCAGAATCCAAAGACAAATTCTATGATGATCTGGCTGCCACTATCAAGAAAATCTCTGAGAAAGAACCATTGTTTATTCTTGGTGATTTTAATGCAAGAGTTGGATCTGACCATAGTTCTTGGCCCGCTTGTCTAGGTCGTTTTGGCATTGGGAAGATGAATGAAAATGGCCAACGCTTGCTGGAGTTTTGCTGCTATTATGATTTTTGTGTTAGCAATACATTCTTTGACACAAAGCCTCAACACAGAGTGTCTTGGTGACACCCAAGATCAAAGCATTGGCATCAGCTTGACTTGATCCTCACCAGGCGCTCCAGCCTTCCCAGCATTAAGATCACATGTAGCTATCAGACTGCTGATTGCGATACAGACCACTCCTTGGTGTGCAGCAGAGTAAAATTACAAGCAAAGAGGCTGCATCACTCAAAGAAGGAAGGAAGACCATGAAACAATATCAGCAAGACCCGCAGTCTGGAAAAAGTGTTGGAATTTGACCAAGCACTCGAGAAAATTCTCCAAGGCCCGGCTGAGGCAAACGCTTCTGAACGATGGGAACATTTCAAGAATGCTGTTTATACTACCGCCTTGTCAGTTTTTGGTAAGCAGGTTAGAAAGACAGCAGATTGGTTTGAAGCCCACACGGAGGAGCTGACACCAGCCCTTGAGGAAAAGAGGAGAGCTCTAATTGCATATAAAGCCTGTTCTAGTGAGTGCAACCTTCAAGCCCTGCGAGCCGCCCGTAGCAAAGTCCAACAGACTGCCAGGAGATGTGCTAACAATTATTGGCTGCAGCTTTGCTCTCAGATCCAGGTAGCAGCTGACACAGGCAACATCAAGGGGATGTATGATGGCATCAAGCAGGCCTTAGGTCCAACAGTGAGGAAATCTGCCCCGCTTAAGTCTGCTACAGGTGAGGTAATCCAGGACCGAACACAGCAGATGGCACGCTAGGTGCAGCACTACTCTGAGCTATACTCCAGAGAAAATGCAGTAACTGAAGAAGCATTAAACAACATTGAGCGCCTGCCTGTCTTGGAGGAGCTTGACAGTGAACCAATTTTAGAAGAACTAAACGAAGCCCTGGATTCCCTTGCTTTTGGCAAGGCACCCGGGAAAGATAACATCCCTGCTGAAGTTCTGAGGTGCTGTAGAGGGTCCATTTCCACTGAACTGTACGAGATATTCTGCCTTTGTTGGAGGGAAGGTGGAGTACCACAGGATATGAAGGATGCTAATATCATCACACTGTACAAGAACAAAGGCGACGGGGTGACTGCAAGAACTACCATTGCATCTCTCTTCTTAGTGTTGTAGGGAAGTTGCTTGACCAAGTCATACTGAAGAAGCTTCAGGTGCTTGCAGAGAGGATATATCCTGAATCACAGTGTGGATTTCGAGCCAACAGGTCCACCACTGATATGGTATGTTCCCTTCGACAGTTGCAAGAGAAATGTAGGGAACAAAGACAGCCACTCTTTGTAGCCTTCATAGATCTTACAAAGGCTTTTGATTTGGTTAGTAGGGATGGCCTTTTTAAAATCCTCCCCAAGATTGGATGCCTACCTAAGCTCCTCAACATCATCAGGTCCTTTCACGAGGACATGAAGGGCACTGTAGTTTTTGATGGCTTAACATCAGACTCCTTTCACATCCGAAGTGGAGTAAAGCAGGTCTGCGTCCTCGCACCAACTTTATTTGGGATCTTTTTTGCAGTCATGCTGAAGCATGCTTTTGGAAATGCAACAGAGGGAATCTATCTCTGGACCAGATCAGATGGAAAACTCTACAATCCTTCCAGACTAAGAGCAAAGTCCAAAGTCCAGCTGAAATGCTTGCGAGAGTTCCTCTTCGCCAATGACGCTATTACTGCTCACTCTGCCAAGGACCTTCAACAACTTATGGACCTTTTTAGCAAAGCCTGCCAAGACTTTGCACTAACAATCAGCTTGAAGAAAATACAAGTCATGGGTCAGGGTGTGGATCCACCTCCCTGTATCACAATCTCTGAACATGAACTGGAGGTTGTCCATGACTTTGTGTACCTCGGCTCAACTATCTCCGACACTCTCTCCTTAGATACTGAGCTGAATAAACGTATTGGTAAAGCAGCTACCATGTTCTCCAAGCTTACAAAGAGAGTATGGCTTAATAAGAAGCTGGCAGAACATACAAAGATCCAGGTCTATAGAGCTTGCGTCCTGAGCACACTCTTGTACTGTAGCGAGTCTTGGACCCTTTATGCATGGCAGGAGAGAAAGCTGAACACCTTCCATAAGCGCTATCTCCGACGTATTCTTGGCATCACCTGGCGTGACAAAGTTTCAAATGATGCAGTCTTGGAACGTGCTGGAATCTCTAGCATGTTCACACTTCTGAAACAGCGGTGTCTGCGCTGGCTTGGGCATGTCGTGAGAATGGCTGATGGTCGGATTCCAAAAGATCTCTTATATGGAGAATTAGTGCAGGGAAAGTGCCCTAGAGGGAGACCACAGCTGCGATACAAAGACATCTGCAGGAGGGATCTAAAGGCCTTGGGAATGGACATCAACAGCTGGGAAACCTTGACCTCCAATCGTTCAGCGTGGAGGCAAAAGACCCAGCATAGCCTTCTCCAACTGAAAGAGACACTTGTTCGGCAGGCTGAAGCAAAGAGACAGACCCGAAAGCAGCAAAACCTGGGGCCTGGGCAGGGGACGGAATTTATTTGTCCTCAGTGTGGAAGGGATTGCCACTCTCGAATTGGCCTTTTTAGCCACACTAGATGTTGTTTCAGGACCTCCAATCAGAGCACGATACCATAGTCTTTCGAGACTGAAGGATGCCAATGATGATGAATGGTAAATCTAGTTGGGTCCCAATAGTGCAGTGGTTCTCAACCTTCCTAATGCCATGACCCTTTAATACAGTTCATCATGTTGTGGGGACCCCCAACCATAAAATTATTTTCGTTGCTACTTCATAAGTGTAATTTTGCTACTGTTATGAATCATAATGTAAATATCTGATATGCCGGATGTATTTTCATTGTTACAAATTGAACATAATTAAAGCATAGTGATTAATCACAAAAAATAGTAATTATATATTGTGAAATATTTATTTCTAATTACAAATAAAAAAGATGCAAAATACCTTGTAAGGCTGCAATTCTATACACACATTGAACACAATGGGACTTACTTCTAAGTAGGCATGCATAGGATTGGGCCTGGAGGCTGCAATCCTATCCATATTTACATGGGAGTAAGCACCACTGAGTATAACAGGATTTATTTCAGAGTAGGTATGCATAGGATTGGGCTCCAAGGCTGCAATCTTATGCACTTTCCTTGGAGGCAGTCCCACTGAACTCAAGTGACTTACTTCTGAGTGCACATGCACAGGATTGAGCTCTACTGCTACAGTTCTATGCACAATTTCCTGGGAGTAAACCCCATTGAACTCAATGGGAATGACTTATGAGTAGACATGCACAGGATTGGGGCTCTATGGCTGCAGTCCTAGCACTTTCCTGGGAGTATGCCCCATTCACTATCATCGGACTGACTTCTGAGTAGACATGCATATAATTGGGATCTAAGGTTACAATCCAGTGGTGGGCTGAAGCCAGTTCAGGCCGGATTGCCTGAACTGCTTCCTATTTCTGAACCCCCCTACCAATACAGTAGCTGGGGGGGAGAAAACCGGGCGCACCGGTTTGGCGCGCCCAGGAAGCCCTACAATGTGCGTACGTCAAGCTAAGGGCAGTGCGTCTTCTGAAGCGGGCTTCAGGAGATGCACTGCGCGTGCACTAAGCTTCACGCACGCACAGGGTGCCCAGATGACAAATGCAAAATCCCTGACAGCAAGGCCAAAATTCCTGATCGAAGGCCAAAATTCCTACTCCCTACCTGGAAAATGTAGGACAAAATGTAGGACTTGTTAAGATAAGCTAAAAACACTAAAAAATAAGCTAAGAACACTGGTACTGCTTTCCTATACATAATATATTACACTATATTATTTATTTTAAATTGAAAAATGATGAACTCTTCGCTTACTCCGTCCCAGTCTGGTTTGGGGTTTGTGGAACCAATTTTGGGGGTTCCCAAAGTTTTCCAAACAACTTTGCCAAATGAGGAATTCAGCTTCATGTTGGTTCTGTTCAGGTTTGGATGAATTGGGGAAAAATTGGCCCTTGTGTTTTGGCATTATGGAAAATAAAAGCAGATATTTATTTTTATGCCCAGACACTAAGTTTTTTGCACAGGGTGATCAGATGATAAACGCTAAATCCCTTAACCCCTAAAATCCCTAAAATTCCTATGTGCTTAAAAAATTGAAGGACACCGCAAAAATGTAGGACACATGTAGGACATGTTAAAGCAGAAATACTCATATTGTTTTCCTGTACTTAATTTCAACCCTTTAAAATTCAGAACCTTGTAAAATGCATGATTCAGACCCAGACATTAAAGCAACCATTTGTAGTAGCATAACACAAGCCAGTGACTCCAACATATGTGGAGGGGGATAGAAAGGAGGACATCTCTGCATCAGGGAGGTGGGATCTGGAACCACCAGGAGAAATCTCTGAGGGTGTGCAGAGTGCAAAAGCAGACTGTGGGGAGCCAGAAGGACCAGGATGTAAAGGACTGGGAAGGAGGAATCAGAGTATCCCCAGGCAGGAGTTACCTTACAGGTCTAGAAGTGGAGCACAGCCTGAATTGTTGGCTGAGGCAGGGTTAAGAGGCACTGAAAGGATTAAGAGCTGGAGTTTGAGAGCTAGGGAAATCTGAGCTGCGTGCATGGCTCATAAATTCCAGAGGCACTCTTGCGTTTCCCTACTCCCCCGGACAAGGTAATAAATACCAGAGGTGTCTGGGGAAAGCCGGTCATCTGGACAGCCTGAACACGTACAGTGCGTCTCCTGAAGCCAGCTTCAGGAGATTCACTGCGCATGTGTCAAGATTGGCGCACACGCAGTGTGCCAGGGTTGGGGCCCGCCCCTCACCTTGCCCCTCGCCCCTCCCACCCTCACCCACAGCATGCTGGAATGGGTGGCATGCCCTTCCTAGCCCGCCCCAACCATCCCAGGCCCCTGACCCTGGCTCCGCCCCTGACCCTGGCCTGGCCCACCCACTTCCAGCGAGCCGGTTGTTGAGCCAGGCCTGGCCCACCACTTCTGCAATCCTAGCACTTTCCTGGGAGTAGCCCCATTCACTATCATGAACAGCAACAACATTGAGGGGGCTTACTTCTGAGTAGGGCACAACAATTAGGGCACAACGGTCAGTCCACAAGCGGGGTGCCTGCCAGACAGCCTGCCTGCCAGAGCTCTGGCACTACGCTCACAGCTCAGCACGCTCAACACTCAGCACACTTAATGCTCCTGGCCCATGCAGGCACACTGAGGATCTGCACGGGGGGCTGCCTGCCGTCTGTGGTGAGTGTGCCGGGCGTCTCTCACCTCCAGCCCCCAAGGCTCCATGTCAGCTTCACACTGGCCCCTTCTCAGTGCCTTCTTCCAGCTGCAGCGGCTCCATCCTTTCTGCCAGGTCTTCCCACTTGGCCCCCTTTAGGAAACCCCCATGAAAGGGTCAGGCAACCCCCATGTTGAGAAACACTGCAATAGAGTGTTATTTGTTCTGTTGCTTAAAATCTTGGTATCTAAATTACTGATATAGGGACACTGAAGGAATGATGATGTCATCACACTATGAAAGCTTGTATTCCATATCATTGGCTGCCATTGGTAGGTGGATGGAATGGAAACTCATAATGTACGTGTAAACAATATGAAGGTACTAATATTGGTGGAAACTTATAACTCATAATGTTTTTGTCCAGTCTTGGTTCAATGTATGAATTGCCAAGTAAATATGGGATAAATAGATGATAGCCTTCAAACTGAAACACACTGTGATGAGTACTATATCTCACATGTTTCACTAATCAGGTCAGAATTAACACCTGACTAAGATATATTCTCTACAGCAATTATTTCAGATGTTAGGATTCCAATCCGATATGCATATTTCTAATGATAGTATTTCAGTATCATTTTATTCTTGTTTTTTGTTAGGTCTTCCTTTTCTTTCCTGGATTATTAATATGGGTGATCAAGGGCATTGTGAAATCACAGATTAAAGAAAATGAGGTAATTATGCTATGCAGCTGATTAGATTAACTTATATGGTGACATAATGGAGGAGAAAGTTTTTCAGAGTATGGGGAATGTTCCCTCAGTAGTGTTGTGCAGTCCTGCTGAAAACTCTCATGAAGCACCTTTGGCTGAGCATTAGTTTTGACAGAGGAGTATTGGAAAGGCCACTCCAAACTGCTGTTTTGCTGTAGGGGGTTGTGGCTTGTGGGCTGAAGGTGGAAGTGTGTGGAGGTATTTATTCAATAATTAATTGTAGAAAATGACTTTGAATTTCAGTTGGGAGTTTTTATTTTTATCCCTTTTTCCTTAGTATTGGTCTTAAAAAAATAAAGGGGAAAAATGCTATGAGGAAAGCAATACATGGCTGCCTGGTTCTCATCAAAAGCCAGCAATCACAGCTAAATCAGCATGCAAAATGCCACTCAACCTTGGGCCTTTATTAAAATTTGCTGGGACTCAATTTGAGATAGTGATCATTCTTATTAAAAAGCAAAATGTAAGATAGTTTTTTTATATAAATCTCTGGATGGAATGGAATTGTTAATCAGCATAGACTGATGTGATTTCTCTGTTGCAAATCCTGCCGAGGGCTCAGAACTGGCATATTACCATAATTCCTAGGCTAGAGCTGGCAGCTCGGAAGGAAATAGGGAAAAAAATAAAGACCCACAAGTCTTTAAATGCTTAAGCAAAGCTGGAAATCACAGCAAACAGTGCAGCCCAAGAACAGCTACCCAAGGTCTCCCTCTAGGTTACATAATCAGTGTGGCTTTGGGCCTTGCCACATTCAGCTATTTGGGGTGAGGCATGTATAAGCATCCTAATGGCTTTCCCCCCCCAAATTAATTGTTTCAGTGTAAAAAGAGGCAACCCATGTTTACATCTGCAAACAAGATCCAATTCTAGTTGCCATCCTAATCCTATGCCTTCCTTTCTGAGAATGCAAAGGGTTGGCTGACACTCTTTGCCCTGATTTGTAGGTATCCAGATTTTTTTTTAGCTGGGGGAAAAAAGTGTGTGAAGGAGAGACTCTTATTTAAAAAGCCAAATGGAGGTGTACTGTCCCCCATTCCACTTGCCAGTCAAATGAGTAAAACACAGAAACCACAGGTTGGAAATACCTTTCTAATTCCCGACTTACCGTGTGGGGCTACTCTGAGGCTACCCCTGAAACAACCCCAGGAAGTAGAGTGGCAGATGCTCTGGCACAGACCCCCACAGTTCCTCATCCTGGCAAGGTGAGAGCTCGTCTGTACTTGGGAACAGCTCTGCACCCCAGAATGATGGCACACAAGGCCCAAAGGGTTCAGACGCCCATGGGGTCAGCTGGGGACCCAGCAACCCTGCACTTAATTAGCTGAGCAGCCAAGATTGTTGGGAACATACCATTCTACAGCCAGTGATTTGGCTTTCCAGAAGCTTTCTCAGTCTCCTTGCCTGGCACGATGGCACAGTTCTGTGAAGGGACAGTAGTGAGAGCATTCCAAGTGGTTTCACCAAATAAACATCCATAGAGAACTTGCGAAGAAGTCATGACACTTAAAGCCAAATAATAAATTCGAAGGCATCTGCTGTAGCAATTTTGCAGAAGCCCCGCAGGGTTGATCAGCTCATTGACTGGATGAGAGACTATAGGGAAACCCATTGCATTCAGCATGGAAGAAAAAGGCATATATGCAAAATAATTTGGTGTTAAGAATAGCCCAAGGCTGAAATTCTACTATAAATATTCACAGGGTCTATCCACATGTTTTCATCTCTACAAATCACCTATTCTAAGGAACATTATGGCCTATATCATAAAGTGAAATTAAGCCCCTTGCTTTGGAGCAGTTAAGATGACTTTCCATAAAATAACACTAGAAGGTGATGTAACTGCGTGGACCCGTAACTTCTCTGGATTTAGCCCTATGACAGCTTAGAAGTCAGAGGCTTAGGCTATAATCCTAACCTCCATTTAGGCTGGCCTAAGCTCCGGCATAAGTCCTGTGTTGACCTGGGGATATCAAAAAAGTGCCATAAGGCACTTCTGTGCAACCACTAGGGGAGGGTTAGGCCAGTGCACAGACATGTGCTTGCCTCCATACATCACCATGGGAATGGAACACCAATGAGTTCTGCTGGCTTAGGTTAGGACTGCACCCAAAGAACTGTTACTTTACATACAGAACAGTGAGAGTGCAAAGCCTATGATGCAGTGTGATTGTGAGCAAATCATTGTTAAGGCCATAACATTTTTTAATACACCGAAAACACTTTTACATAAAAAAGTGAGTATAAGTTGTAAAAAGAAATGGAAGCGGGGAAAAAAATGTGTTAGATTTTTTTAATGCAACCAAAATGAGACACTTTTAAGAATCCCTGTTATTTCAGTGAGAGAGATTGAGCCTGCATTCTTGGATGCAATTTTGTACATACTTTCTTATGAGTCAGCTACACCTGGCATGGTAGTACAGTGGTCAGAACTCCTGATGCTGACCTTTTTTAAAAAAAAAAAACAGTTGTGTAGTCCTATGTATGTCTGACTTGATTAGGGTTGCAGAGCAGAGGGAAAGAGTTAGATTTGGCACCTGCTGCACCATAACTCCAATCTACCCCTTTTGAAAAAGGAAAAGATTTAGGAAGTATATGTCAGGAAATTTTGACCTAGTTTGGTCCTAAATTTCCCAATCCAAAGATGCAGACTGAGAGCAGATGGGTCTGCACATAAAGGTAACAAAATCTGATGATCTAGCTCAGGGGTGTTCAAACCCTGGCGTGGGGCCAGATATAGCTTGCCCCATCAAGAGTCCATGCAGCCTGTGGCAAGCCCCCTCCATTGGCCGTGTAATCAGTGGCAGGATTCAAATAAATTAACAACAGGTTCTATGTCCCATTAGTAACCGGTTCTCAGAACAACACGCTCATTATCAAAGCATTCTATAGAACCTGTGAGAGCACCCTGAAGCCCACCACTGCCTGTAATCCTCTGGCAGTGAAGGACACTTTGCTCCCTGAACCTTTAGAGGGTATTCTGCGGGAGGCAGCATGCCTATCCTCTCTGTGTATGAAAGTACCTATGAACTGGTTTGAAGATCTGTCTTAGAAGGTGTTTAGGAACTGATCTGAATTCATTCATTCATACGTTCATAATAGATTCATTTATATAAATGTATTCATATTTGATATGTAATTTTTTTCCTTTTGGGCCCTGACAGTATCAGAGAGATGATGTGGCCCTCTTGCCAGAAATTTGGACATTTCTGGTCTAGCTGTTTAATATGGAAGGAGGACTATATACGGGATTCAGGAATCCAACCCCTCTGATACCAAATAAATTTTAAGCTGTGTATACACAGCTGCACAGCTGCTTGATCAAAGAGGATATTCATTTGCCTGTGTAGTTGCCCATCCATCTGGGATAAATGGATGGAAGTGTGCCTCCTCAATTGGATTTGTTAAACTAGGGGTGTGCAAAACTTTTTGGAAGGAGGGCGACCTCATCTCTCTTAAACTGTGTCAAGGGCTGTAAAAAAATTACATTTCAAATTTGAATAAATTTACATAAATGAATATTTTCGAGATGGAACTTAACATGAATAAATGAATTCAAATCCGTTCATAAGCATGTTCTGACACCTAGAGATGGGGTGATGTCCATACCAGTTCATGAACACTTTCACACAGAGAGACAGGAGGGATGTGAAGTTGCTGGAGACGATGGTACCTTACTCTTGCCTCCAGAGGATTACAGTGATCACCTGTGTGTTGTATGGTGGGGGTTTTCAGGAGGCTTTCTGTGGGCCACATCTGGCCCCAAGACCAGGGTTTGGATACCCCTGTGTTACACCAACAATATACACCATATTGTTGATATTTTATGGATCTGATTAATTTTTTCAGTACATTCTCGTTGATTGATGCTATTGGATTAAAGTATTTTTTGTAAAAACCAAGGTGTCATAATCTTGGGCTCAGCCTAAATGAGTCTTAGGACCTGTACATTACATTGGCTTCAATGGGAGAGGAGTAAGCAAGTGTTTTTCTTCTTGAAACCAACAGGTGGAAAAAGAGATCTTGCTTGGACAGGGTTAGGACAATGAATTTACCACAGAGGCATTTCACAGTATTGTTTACAAATGGACAAGAAAACGTTAGAGTTTTTAAAAATCTATCAGAGACAAACATCCAAAGTAATTCTGGAAATCTGTGAAATTCATAAAGTCTAAAACTGGATTCTGAACAGTGCCATCTTTTGCATTTGTGCAAAAGTTCTCCCCAGTTCTATGCCCCTCATCAACATTATCAGACATGGAAAAAATGATCTTTATAAAATAATCCAACTTATGGTCTCTCTCTTTCGCGTGTGTGCCCTCCTGACCACACACACACACACACACACACACACACACACACACCAGCATATCCTTTCACAACCTACTTGTTATTCCTCAATAATTTCTTTTTGCCAGTATCACTTCTATTTAGGAACCAAAGTAGACATGGAGCACTATCCCAACCATGTCTACTCAAATGTAAGTCCCATTGTGTTCAATGGGCCTTGCTGCCAGGAAAGTATCTTTAGGATTGCAGCCATGATGACACAGCAGATCCATGAAGAGGACCTCCTCTGATTTTTACTCTTTAGAATTATATTCGCACATATTTCACAATACTTTATCCCTAAGTATTGCTTGAAACATTACAAATCTTTTAACTGATTTGGGCTATAAATCAAGAA